>OZ023071.1:14241088-15507725 GCA_963992785.1 Tenthredo livida
GAGAAAATAGAAAACTTGTTGGCATGAAATTTATTTTTCTTTTTTTCCAGCTTCTCGGTGAAACAGAAAAAAACCAAAAAAAAATCCGACACATTTAGACCCCTTTTATCAGAAAAAAAACCTCCTAATTTCGACAGTTCGAGTAAATATCTACAGAACGATATTCATCATAGAGTTTTTCAAAAACAATTTGCGGTGGAGACTTCGTTTCTCTCCCAGCGAAAAATCATTATCAGTACGATGAAAATTGGGAAAAGGCACATTTCGGAATGTTTTTCTGGATAAAAGGGGTATAGGATTTTTTTGCATTTTTTTTTTTCTTTTACCGAGAAGCTGAAAAAAAAAGAAATGTAATCCCAACGAGTTTTCTATCCTTCCCCGATTCAGCACGCTGTCTCTCTAAATTTGAAGAAGCTGAAATCAAAATTAAATTAAATTATTATTAAATAAATTAAATTGATTATTATATTTTTTAATTAATTTTTTTTTTCGATATAATTTTTTTTCTTTTTTTCGAAAAAGTGAAAAGTCACTCTGTTGAAAGTTGCACGATTTTCACTTTTCAGACACCTCAAGTTGAATAGGTGGCTGAGTTGACAGAGACTGCTCCATATTTCAATGGACATTTTTTTTTTTTCGTTTTTGAAACAAACCCGACGAATTGCGGTTTTCGGAAAAACAAATTCCGTCAGATGGGTCGAGGGGGAAATAACTCAAACCTGGATTGACACATTAATCTTTTAGTTTGAATTCATTCGCATTAATCTTTGCAGTTAATTCGCGTTAATTCGCCTTGATTTCGATTAATTTGTATTCATTCACCGAATATTGGCACGTCAATTCAAGGAGTTATTTTCCCCTCGAGATGGGTACATTGCTTGATCTCGTTCCGAAGCAGATCTCATTTTTCAGCAAATCACATGTAAAAATTAAAAATGAGTGGCGTGGAACACTCGGTTGGAACGAAGTTCTTTTCGTAGTATATTATTATTGATGAACGTATTATATTATTGATTAACAAATACAAATAAATGAATTACTAGCGTCTGAGAGCAATCAAATGAAATGCAGAAATCACTAATGAATTGAAGAAATGATAAGAAACTTCGTAATTAATATATTTTCTCTCGCACGCTTGTCAATTAATTAGCTATAAAAAAATAAGAGAGTCGTAATATAAAAACCACGTGTGGTATAATGTACACATACATGTTTCGTTGTTGTTTCATACTATTATTCAATTTGTAATCGTTTTTCTGTTTATAGGCGACGAAACCGCGAAAAGAGTATGCGAGATACCGCACCCGGAGTGGCATCGAACACGGCGGCCACGGTCGTGGGAAGGCATGACGAGCAGCGTCTTGCGGAGGCTAGCCAGCCCGAAGCTGGCTTCGGTCACTGTGTTGCGGGAAGTTCGGGACTTACTTCCCAACACTTCACATCGACCTCCGAAATATCACAGATCTCGCAATCGGAAAATGACAGCGACGAAGAAGTGATTATAGAGGAAATCACTTACGAAGTTGAAATCTCGACGGATGATGATGATGCAGATCTCGCAGCACGAGATGCCAGTTCCATCACTGAGTATCGCAGCGACATACCAGATAGCGACTCCGAAAATTCTGAGTCGACATCCCACAAGACCTCGGATGATCACGACGTACCAGACGGCGAACACGTGGCTGGATCTGTCCGTAGTCCCGAACCGGATCACGTGTCTGATACCGACACTGAAGAACAGACAATCGGTACAGAGGCGGAACAACAGGTGCCAGATAAATGGGCTTGGCCGGAAGAAGACGATCTGGATGATTTCAAGCTCGAAATATCCAACAACCCCTCCGACGCGTACGCTCTGAAAGAGGCCAATATTGAAGGTCGTCGCATCGTAAATTTACAGCACCTGTTTTCCGATTTCTTGAAGAAATTCGGAAATCACGCGCCTGGCCTAGCTTGTCCGATGTCAGCCCTAAAAGTCGTAGGGTCGCGTGAACAGGGATTGCGAACGCAAATCTTCTTTCAGTGCCAATTTTGCATGCACAAGGACAGCATATGGACTGATCCGTCGGGTCCCGAATCTATGGATATTCATCGTAGCGCGGTGGCCGGGTGCATCACCAGCGGAATTGGGCATTCACAAATGGAACAACTGTTCGCAGCGATTGATGTGCCAAGCATTTCGGAAAATACGTACCGAAAGTATGAAAACGAGATCACTCAAGAATTCATGGGTACCGCAGCACAAGAGATGCAAGCCGCTGGTAAACTTAAGAGGGAATTAGCTATCGAGTGCGGTGACATCATCGATGGCATTCCGCATATTCCCATTGTAGCGGATGGTAGTTGGATGAAAAGATCGTACCGAACCGGGAAGTACGATTCCCTGTCTGGAGTTGGCGCAATCGTCGGTTACCACACGCAGAAGATCCTTTTCATCGGGGTACGCAACAAATTTTGCGCTACATGCGAACGAGCGGCACGCACGGAGAAGGAACCATGCGATCATTTTTGTTACAAAAATTGGGAGCGAAACCGCAGTTCCACCAGCATGGAAAGTGACGCTATCGTGGACGGATTCAAGCGTAGCATCGACAAGCAAGGACTTATGTACTCCACCTTAATCGCAGACGGAGACAGTAGCGTCTACAAGAAGATCTTGGACAGCAATCCGTACCCAAATATGCCTGTCAAGAAAGTCGAATGCACAAACCATTTGTTGCGTAATCTGGCTACGAAAATCAAAGAGGTCGCTAAAGCAAAAGGTCGCCTTGGCAAGTTACGTCAAGTAATCGAAGGCAGCGTACTCAGGCTGCGAACTGCCGTGACCAAGGCTGTGGAATTCAGGTCGAAGGAAGAAGGCCCCACAAGTCTGAAGGCTCGCAAGCTTGCGGGCGATATTTTAAACGCGCCGAGCCACGTATTCGGCGAGCATAAAAATTGTGCTGAAATCGGTTACTTCTGTGACGGTTCATCGAAGGAAGGAGAAGAAAATGTAGCTCCCGCATTAAACGCTTTTGGACTCTATGATAGAATAAAGGAAGCCTTTGCCAATCTAAGCTATTACTCAGACAGCCTGATATTGCGCGTCAATAGCAACTGCGTGGAAAGATACAATTCCATCATTGCCAAATATATTGGTGGAAAACGTATCAATTACGGGGCCAGAGGTTCATATACCGGAAGATGCGCCGCCGCGGTCGTACAATTCAACACCAATAAAGCCTTGAGCGTGTTGGAAGAAAAAATAGGCAAGGAACCAACAGCGACGTTGACGAAAATAGAGAATCGACATATCAAGAGAAACGATCATAAAACAGCTAGCAGAACCAGATCTGTCGAAAAGCGGAAGGCTCAAGGAAACAACGACCCGTCCGAACAGAGATGCAAAGTCCCACGTACAGACACTGCGACCGCAGACTACGGACCTAATTCGCAACATCCGGACTTGTCGGAGGACAAGTTCCAGCAAAAATTGAAGTTCCATACCGATTTATTGCTGGAGTGGCAGGCAGACCGCAACGAAATTGAGCGTACTACGAGGCAACAAGGCAGGAGCGACCGTTGGGTGTTAATACGCAAGAAAATCCTGACTGCATCGAATTTCGGAAGCGTGTGTCGCATGCGTGCTGACACATCGTGTTCTAAGAAGGTTAAAGCGTTGCTGTATCCCGCACCGTTGCGGCTCCCAGCTATCGAGCACGGTCAGCAGTACGAAGAAGAAGCGCGACGAGCATTGGAAATCGACAGCAATGTTCTAATCACGGAGTGTGGCCTGTTTATTGACGAGGAGCCACCGTACATCGGCGCTTCGCCAGACGGTTTGATCGACGACGATGGGATTGTGGAAATCAAATGCCCATTTTCCATTAGAAATTTCACCCGGCAGCAGGTGCTCGCTCAGAAGATAGGAAACTTGCATTGTATCTTTGACAAGCTCGGCGAAAAAATGAACGAGAAACACGAATATTACTATCAAGTACAAGGTCAGCTGCACGTGACCCGTAGGAAGTACTGCATATTCGCTGTTTGGACGCCTGCACCAGGTATAAAAAGTATATTCGTTCAAAGAAACGACGAGTTTTGGTCCCAAAAAATGGAACCATTTTTGACGAGATTCTATAAATGGGTGGATTTCAAGAAGTGGGCCAAAACGTGAAACCACTTCCTATTTCCAATATGTTCATCTCAATATGCCTGATTATATATTTTTCCGGTGTAGACTGGTTTACTTCACTTAAAAAAAAATCGTAAAGCATTTCGAAGAAGATTAACATTCCTTATTTAACTTTCAAACAGTCAAAATGTCATTTCGGCGACGTGACGTAAAGTCCGTTTCTCAACTTTACACGTTTGTAAAAAATGGAATGCTATGTCTGAGAACTTTGCACCCATTCATTTCAAATCTCCAAGACCTAAGTTTACATAAAAGACAAGCAGTTTTGAAAAGTATTTAACCAAATGTGAGAAAAGTGAGAGAAAACCCGTGAACCTACTTTATTAGTAATCTCGGCGACGGCTCAAGTTTACTATTACACACACTCGGCAGGAAGTGCTAGTGGTATGTTTTAGCTGTCAATGGTTTCTGGATGTGTATGTGATATCAGCCCCGTACCATGAGTTCTCTATTATTTTATCCTTGACAGACAAAACAAAGTTTATAAGGCAATAATTTGCTTGTCACACTTATTCACCGTAATTTCGGCGACTGGACTAAAACGATTATTCATTATGGGAATTCCAATATTCTATTTTTCATGTGATATTTTGCTTGTTTGTGTGAGCTATCTTCAATGTTGATATTCTTACTGTACGTAGAAATTCGCGGGAAATATTTCAACGTCAAAATGTACATTCGGCGACGGTAATTCCGGCGACGTTACGGAATTACATTTTTCTTTTCTTGACGTCAAGTTCCTTTTTATGCATCTATTTCAATAAATATTTCCTTTTGTTCCATAAAAAGCTTATTATTCTGCCACGACATGCCGTAAAAAGTAATTTCTGTGATGCGTATGCAATTTCGGCGGCGCATTTGTAATTTCGGCGACACTCCTTCTTTTGAATTTTTAGTATTATTGAAGTGCTCTTGAAAAGCTGAAGAGGTATTAATTTCAATCTAGTAGGTTTACTTTACATGAAAAATACAAACATCACACTTTATGAAGAATATTTCGTTCATGAATAAACTGCCGTTTTCCAATAAATATTGTGAAATATTACGAAATTTCATTCAAAAAGAGCGTTGCGTGTGTCAGATATTTGAAGTAGGGGCTTCACACGATTAGAAAATGTATACTACTCTAATGAAATGTCAATGTTGTTTTCTTCTGAATTGTCAGGCTATTTTGGCCCACTTCTTGAAATCCACCCAAATGCTGTATGGTACCTGAAATAGTTGATAGCCGCTCATTGAGAAATCTGGAAATCAAGGACCCACGGTACATTTTAGACGCTCGTCAGGAAAAAGCCACTAAGAAAACTGACAAAAATAAACCTACAAAAAAAGTTAATAAACTTCCGAAATAAAAAATTAGGACTATCGGATGGGCCTTGAATGGTGTTCGCGATTGTAACAGAAATCGTATAGAGCGCTTTACTCGTCAGCTTCTTTTCGTGCGTGGTATGGATCATACAATATCGGCGTAACATGACAGTAGTAGTATACGAAAAACGTATGATATCTTTCTGATTCATCTAAAATCATTCAATTGTACGTTAGCGGCACGAATCGAATAAATGTACAAGCCTCAATTAGTCACGGGTGTCCGTAATCTCAGTCGAGAGCTCGGGTTACACCGTTCTGGCGGGCGGTAGTATGACAGGTTAAAAGATTTCACGACGAATCTCCCGTGATATCAATTGTGTTGTACGTTTATTCTTTTGCAAGTAATTGTTGTAATCCACACTCGCACGAAGGAAGCCAAAATAGTCCAAATTAATTATCTATAGTACGCGAAAAAAATTCCCTCCATTTTACGTGCGTTGAGAAATAAATTATGTTATCGCATGCTGTAGAACGTATAGCTCGGAAGAGTTGTGAAATATCTAAGATGAACATTACGTAGTTAGTCATGAAATATCTAAGATGAACATTACGTAGTTAGTCATGAATTATTTAATTACTAAGCCATTATACATTCTTCCGAGCATGCCACGATACGTAACAAGTGTTCGAGAGATGATTGCAATATTATTGATGGCTGAAAGAGATATATGAAAAATTCTAAACTACCTTATGGTGACGTTTAACGATCCTGTCAGGTCCGGCAAGGTGGCACCCCCACTGACGGAAACGAACTTTATTATATACGGAAATTTTGTGCTAATTATGTGCTCTTTTTGTGCTTTCCGAAACTATTGTCAAAATATTTTTTTGAACTACCCAGCTCCGATCCCTGCACCCCCACCCCGTCAAACTATAGCGAAGATGAAAATACTACGCGTGAAAATTATCTGCTCTTTATGTGCTTTCCGAAACCATTGTCAAAATATTTTTTCAAACTACCCTGGGTATAAGAGTTCACCCCAGTCCCGAACTCTGCACCCCCACCCCGTCAAACTATAGCGAAAATGAAAATACTACGCGTCAGAATTATCTGCTCTTTATGTGCTTTCCGAAACCATTGTCAAAATATTTTTTTGAACTACCCAGCTCCGATCCCTGCACCCCCACCCCGTCAAACTATAGCGAAGATGAGAATACTACGCGTGAGAATTATCTGCTCTTTATGTGCTTTCCGAAACCATTGTCAAAACATTTTTTTGAACTACCCAGCTCCGATCCCTGCACCCCGACCCCGTCAAACTATAGCGAAGATGAAAATAGTACGCGTGAGAATTATCTGCTCTTTATGTGCTTTCCGAAACCATTGTCAAAATATTTTTTTGAACTACCCAGCTCCGATCCCTGCACCCCCACCCCGTCAAACTATAGCGAAGATGAAAATAGTACGCGTGAGAATTATCTGCTCTTTATGTGCTTTCCGAAACCATTGTCAAAATATTTTTTTGAATTACCCAGCTCCGATCCCTGCACCCCCACCCCGTCAAACTATAGCGAAGATGAAAATACTACGCGTGAAAATTATCTGCTCTTTATGTACTTTCCGAAACCATTGTCAAAATATTTTTTCGAACTACCCAGCTCCGATCCCTGCACCCCCACCCCGTCGAACTATAGCGAAGATGAAAATACTACGCGTGAAAATTATCTGCTCTTTATGTGCTTTCCGAAACCATTGTCAAAATATTTTTTCAAACTACCCCGGGTATGATAGTTCACCCCAGCCCCGAACTCTCGCGTTCATAATAATTTGCTTTTCAAGGACATGTCGCGTGACTACTGCCCTAAAAGGTCGTAAGCGCCAAAAAAAAATTTTTTTGCGGATATGCCCAAAAGATGTAATATTGCATGAAAAAGATTTTGCCACCAAAAAAACGAATTTTTTTTTTTGGCGCTTACGACCTTTTGCCATTAGACACGCGATGTATCCTACGTGTTTACGGTAGAAATCAGGGATACGTAGAAAACACTAAGAATTTGTTTGGAAGTACCCCACATATTCACATACCTATATCCTTCGCACATACACGCGGTCATTCGAAGTCGTGTCCATATGCCAAGCGTGATATTCACACGGACGCCTCATTTGTACAGTGTAAATGTCAATCATACGTTTGCTCAACGATCCTAAGTTTATTGGGAATTAAAGACGACACAAGTTTAATCATTTGATTGTGAATCGTTTTTACGATAATCACATCATAGCTGTGGTAATATTTATTGTTGAAACAATCATAGCGTCTCCACTACGTACAGCTGGTTGAATATATAGAAAATATCATTTTGAACTTTTTAAGGGACTTCTGCGTAAATCGCCAAGTCAAGAATAACTTTAAAGCCTCCTGCTCTTGGCTTGCTGACCATTGTTTTGTTTCTTTTTGTTAGTTGGTCATTGGCGGTTTTAAGGTCATTATATTCAATCCAGCACTCATTTTTTCGCCGACATAGGGCTGTATAATGCCCGGCTTCTTTGGTAATCAGTTCTGCAGAGCGCCGTCTCGTTGGAATTGCAGGGGGGTAGTAAATAAGTACGCCACAGAGAAAATATTTTTTAGGCATGCAATTTGCCTGTATTTCTTGCGGTATACTATCCACGGAGACCGGTTCGGGCATTATCTTCTTGTCACTATATACTTCGAAGGTGATGAATTTACCTGTACGCAATAAATAAGAAATTGGGGCATATGCTAATAATGAATCGCACATGAAGCTATTAGATTAGAATCGAGTCCTTGATATTCCATTAATCGATTCTAAATAAGTAAAAAACAATTCTCTGATTCTTAAAGATTTCATCTCAACTCTGAACCCTCCCACTAATAGGGTAGATTTTCCCTTTTTAAATACACGTCGTTTCGCCATACGCTCGGTATATCTTTTATTGTGAGAGTAATAATATCGATAAAAAAAATCTGTACCTGTGAGATTTATATTTAGTGCAGGTCACTAGTGTGCTACTATCTGGTAGAAGATTTACATCACTATATGTACCAGGAAATCTAGACGTCGAATCGCATACCATTAAATCTGACTTTTCTGCATATCGATAAGTTCCGCAATTCGTCGAGATTGTTTAATATAATAATGTGCATTTTTCATCAGATGCCAGCACTAATGACCACTGAAATCTCGCAGGTACAGATTTTCAAAAAATATCATCACTCTTTCAATGAAAGATATACCGAGAGTCAAGCCGAAACACGTTTAGGTATTTTAAATGAAAAAATCCACTTTATTGGTGGGAGGGTCTGAATTTGCGATGAAAATGTGTACTATAAAGCTGTACATAATGCATTACACGTATAAAGCAAATACATGGGTATAATTCTTCGCGTGAAGTCAAGTAACGAATAAATTCTTGTGCACGCCGATGAAAGATATATAAAACAATATATCAAAACAGAAATTACCTATTTCGGAGATTACAGTTGACACGAAACCGGAGCAACCTTTGGCAGTGCAGGGTTTCGTTTGAGAAAAATCAAGTCTTTCGTCTAGCCAGGAATCTACCAGTTCTGAAGATAAGGACGATGCTACAATAGGTATAACGTAAAACGGTGTTTGTTCACTATGGCAGCCTCTATTGCACGTCGAAACTTCCCGGATAGCGGGTACATTATTCAAAAGTAAAGAACACATCGCTAATGTGTCGGTCGTGCAATCTATTATGACACAATTATTGCCTTGTTCTGTTCTTTCGGAGGATGATTTCAGCAGTATTTGGGTTCGGAGACTGTACGTTTGGCTGGTTACTCCGCTTTTCCGAACCTGAATCACCATTTTGAAGAAGATGTTTTCATCTGGAGCGTTCTCTATTCTTGACTCTACTGAAGGATAATCGAAACTAGCACATAGAAATATTTGAAAGATTCTATCGAAAGCACAGGTATTAGATAGTGAAACGGACTGATCTTTAATTATGACTGCATTTTTAGATTTGTGCCCGTTAGTCAGAACCGGAATCTCATGAACTTTTTCATCCGTGATAAATTGGTTCTTTACAAAATCTCTCTTCAGATAGAGCGACGTCTTTTTCTTTTCATCTTTGGATGCCAGACCACCCCAATTTTCAATTTCTTGGCTGGAAGTTATCTCATTTATATCTTGCTGCTGCAAAGATTTGCATGCGACACAAATTCGCCGAGAACCATATCCTTCCTCATCATCAGGGCCTGGAAGTTGGGGCCAACAATCAGACGTGACAAGAAAGCGTGATACATGTAATAATCACGAGAAAAAAAGACGATTCACTATACGTCGAATGTCGAAATCGAGTGAAGTAAGCAGCATAACACGTGGATGAAGGGCTTTTGAGCGCTCTGCTGTTTTACCGACGGGGTAGCATGAGACTACCCTATAGATGTAGTCATTTCGATAGGGTTCTTCAGCTGTGCGCTAGATGCGCTCTTCTGAACAAGGAGAGTTGTCGGAGCTCGCTCAAATGCCCTTAAGGGCGTTGATCAGGCCTCGCCAAGCGCGCGTAAATAGACGGTCGGCATTTACCTTCTCATTTCCTCATTTTTCAAGATAACGGAGTTCTCGATAACGATTCTCACAGATAAAGGCTGTATCCGTGTCATGGCTTTGGCCTAATTTGCGATTTCACGTGTAGCTTCGCAAAAAAAAAACTCGAAAGTACGATCGAATAAATGTAGAGATATAAGAATGAATAAATATGCAGCGGTATTTTTATGATGTTTCACATACTTGAAATAATTTCCTAAGTCTAGCTGAACCTTAGGTTGTTATTTTCAATGTTAAACTTAAGCCTCCTCACCAGTTCGATAAGTGTAGACCATGCAAGAGTATGCAGTATACATGTAAGTATACATGCAAGTTCAAGACTGCCCGTGTGTGGATAACGGGCAGCTCTCCGTGACTGATGCAGTAGATATATAAAATAAATGTATATGTCACTGCGTACCGAAAATCACTATTCTAATATCGCATCGCTCGGTTAGAACGCGGTTCTTCGATGCAGCATGCGAAGTTACTGTGCATATTCAAGCATGACCGTGTGTGAAAAAACAGGCAGCTTTGGGTACAACGAAAAAAATAATATGTAAAAACAAGACATTTGATATAAAATATAGTAAGTATGAAAATTTTTTCGTTGTTTTAACACAGTCAGATGTGTTTCGACTTATATCGGCAACTGCTGCGAGAAGTGGATGAAACAGCTCGCCAAAACTTATTTAATTGAAGTCGAAACTGATTGTCCTGTCGGAAATTTAAGTATATGTGACCCGCTCGAACATATCTGTGCTGATTTTTGGGGCAACTGTGATTTGCGAGCCCACCCTTGCATATTCAAGAGTTTTCGTGTGTGAAAAAATGGGCAGTCCTCCGTCACTCGTGCAATGATGAAAGAAAATACTTGCTCTCTTGAAATTACCTGATGATATGACACTTTCAGACGCGCTTCCGCCTAGTTTGGAAGCAACTACGATTGGCAAGCCCATAAAAAACTGAATAAAATTGAAAAGAAGTGTCTAATTAGCGTTAAAGTCGAATTTAACAAAAAATAAGACAGAAATCAAGACAAAAAATAAGACAAAAATTGAGATAAAAATCAATACAGGAGATAAGGATAAAAATCAATACAGAAATCAATCCAAAAAATAAGATAAAAATCAATACAGAAATGAAGACAAAGAATAATATAAATAAGGACAAGAAATCAAGACAGAAAATTAGACAAAGAATAAGATAAAAATCAAGACGAAAAATAAGACAAAAATCAAGACAAAAGTCAATACAAAAAATAAGATAAAAATCAATACAGGAGTCAGGACAAAGAATAAGATAAAAATCAATATAGACATCAAGACAAAGAATGAGATAAAAATCAATACAGAAATCAAGACAAAAAATGAGATAAAAATCAAGACAAAAAATAAGATAAGAATCAAGACGAAAGTCTAGGCAAAAAATGCGAGTAAATAATAACATCAATAGATATACAATAGGAATACAATTATAAAGATTGCTATTTCTATACTGTCATTGACGATTTGATAACCTCACCGTATTCTTTCTAATTGAAAATAACTAATCTATAGTAATGAAACGAATTTTTATTTCATTAATCTCGGTCCAGCTCTAATAAACACGAATTCGTTTCTAACAATATATATTTTTTTTCAAATATTTATTCACATATGTATAATCAGTGAAATCATCAATATTAACAATATTTACTTGAAAATAACAAACAAACAAGCTAATGTTATAATCTTTCGTATTCAGTGAGGTATGCTTTCACTGTGCTTTTACAATGGGCTCCTAGTGAGTCCGTGGGCAGTCATACATGAGTATAAATTTATGTCAACTGTAATATAATAAGAAAAAATTCAACACTATCAGATGAATTAGTGCTGTTCTACGATTATACCTGTGGTTTTTCTTAAATCTATACATGTCTTTAAGTAGATACATGCTCAGTTTTTCGTTTTAACTATTCTGTGATCTGCCCATCTATTTGTTTTTGTCTTTAGAGTCTGCTTCGGCGCAGATGTCCAGCTTCATGTCTATTGGCAACTCCTAAAAGACCTTTGCTGCCACGTCGTGATAACTTCTTCTGTCAGTTTGCTCAGTTTGCAGGACAACATGTTAATTTGCATCCTTGCTCTATCGTCCCTCTCTAGGTTAGTTGCTTTCGAGCTGTCTCATTGCTGTGTTTCATACAGCTCCCCACGCAAGTATTCCATAGTTCCCATTCTTCCACCACGAGGAAGAGGGCGCATGTATCATCTACATACGCCAGAATCTCGCAATTTGTCTAGATTTCGGAAATAATATCCAGTATGACAGTAAGATGATGGGACCCCATAATCGATGACCTCACTCTTGAAGACAGTGGCTACTATTCTCACTCGATGTCGCTTGTCGACCAAGTAGCTGGACCGCAAGTCACGCGCTGTTCCTCTGAATCATTTCTTCTTCAGCTTCTCTGTCAGCAGTGGTATACTTAGGGTCTCTAACACTTTCTTCAGGTCTATGAAAGTGCCCGAGCAGGGCCGAATCTGCAATATTGTTATGCGTGGTCAGTGAAGATTGCTGTCTTGTGCCCTGGTAGAAGCTGGTTATCCTCGACTATAGGCATTTCACCACCACTTTCGCTCGTTGACGAGGTGGGTAGGTTTTCAGGACGCTAACTGATCTTCCTTTGTATCTTCAACTCCGTAGCCGGCCAAAGTACCGTCGAGTTCTGAGGCCCTGCTGCTTTTGAATTCATATAGACAGGATCCTTTCTTTATCTGTTTGAGCAATTTTTGTTCGCTTGAGTCACTGGCGTACATCAGCTGTAGCTTTAGCATTGCTCGAAATAGTCATTGCATTTTTTTAACAATAAAAACAACAGCAGGGTGTCCAGCAACTGAGCATTTCGAAATTCCCTGAGAATTCCAGGTTTTCCAGGGCAATATTCGTCGTTTTTCTAGAGTAAAAAGCCTAATATATACAGAGCCATTCTGTGGGAAGTGACGTGCCTAAAAAGTAGGCAAACGGGAAACGCCTGCATTGAGCAGATCAAACATCGACGATTGGATTTTATTTATTACGTAATAATCTGCTCAATTCAGGCGTTTTCCGTTTGCTTACCTTTCAGGTGCGTGATTGTCCACATAATCGCGCTGTATAACCATTCTCAGTGTTAGATCAGCGCGTGCGAGAAATTGATTTTTGATTTTCGAATTTAAACACAAAACTTTGAATTCCCAGAACTTTAGCAAAATTCCATGAGAATTCCCTGAGAATTCCCTGAGAATTCCCTGTCCAACGAAATTCCCTGAGAATTCCAGGTTTTCCAGGTTTACCCTGTCGCTGGACACCCTGAACAGGTATCATTGTAGAACAGCACTAATTTAGCTAAAATCTAAGCACGTCTGAATGTGTATAATAAAATCTAGCACATGCATGAATAACTTATAGGTGAACATGAGTCTCATTGGGATGGCATATATTTTCTCAAAATTAACTGGTTATAGGTTCCCTTGATGTGGTTTAGATCATCTTTGTCAAATAATACGTAGGCGTTGTTACTGAAAATTCGGATAATGCTGTAGGGGCCTATGTTACGGATTATTAACGAAAAAAGGAAATCGTGATTCCTCGAGCAAAATAAGGAGACTTTTATGACACTAATAAATTAGTCTCAACGAATTAGTTATATTTGGAAATACAAGTGCTCGAGTTAATATCTGGAGCAAAACTGATTTGTTTTTAACAAGGGTAGTGATTAGTAGAAGAGTCGTCCCGCCTCTCAAGTAAATATAGAATTGACGAAAGTTTAACAGGTGTATTTGCTCTCATAGGGAAAGTTCGAGCTGTGGCTGGAAAATTAAATAGTTTGATTTTCCTAACATTATCCGGTCTAACCTTTCGTCTCATGGGTAAACCACAGAAAGCCACAAGAAGATAGTCGAGCTCAATCAAATGTCACAACATAGGTTTTTACAAAAATCCTCCGAGGGCAGGAACCAGTAACAAGTGTAGGAATCAGGAATCAGGAATGAAGAATCAGGATGGTGTTGGTTAAATCCTGCGTACTGCAACAGGAAGCGGTTGGAGGGATGAAGGGACCAAGGACTAGTAGGCCGAGCTCCAAACCTCTTCGAAAACTTGATAAAACGACCTAGATTGGAGGACAAATGTTAGCTTCTTGAAATAATAATAAAGTCGTAAATCAAAGTATCAGATGTTAACTCGATAGAATGTTTTTTTAAGATATTTGATCAAAATAATTAAAAATTACGAATCAAATAATTATAGAAAATCTGAATGATCTTATCTGATGGGACGGAGAATCAGGATAGTTTGAGGATAGTTGCTGGGTTCTTGGTCTCGTCTGTGGAAGGTTGTTGAGCTCGTCTTTCTCTTAAGGGTAGGAGATACTGAAAACTGCCAATTTATTGCTATTTTCAAATCACATAAACCAATGGATATTTTCAAATGAAATTTAACACACATGGTGGCCATCTCAAAACATAGACATTGTGTAAATTTAAAGTCAATTGAAACAATAAGTACAGAGTTACTCCTCATAATGCTTCTGAAATAGCTTTTATTCAAAAACCTCCCATGCGTCTGAGTTATTCTTGAATTTTGCTGGGCTTGCACACACATATTTCAAGATGCGTAAGTAAATATAGAATTGACGAAAGTTTAACAGGTGTATTTGCCATCATAGGGAAAGTTTGAGCTGTGGCTCGAAAATTAAATAGTTTGATTTCCCTAACATTATCTGGTCTAACCTTTCGTCTCCTGGGTAAACCACAGAAAGCCACAAGAAGATGGTCGAGCTCAATCAAATATCACAACATAGGTTTTTACAAAAATCCTCCGAGGGCGGGAACCAGTAACAAGTGTAGGAATCAGGAATCAGGAATGAAGAATCAGGATGGTGTTGGTTAAATCCTGCGTACTGCAACAGGAAGCCGTTGGAGGGATGAAGGGACCAAGGACTAGAAGGCCGAGCTCCAAACCTCTTCGAAATCTTGATAAAACGACCTAGATTGGAGGACAAATGTTAGCTTCTTGAAATAATAATAAAGTCGTAAATCAAAGTATCAGATGTTAACTCGATAGAATGTTTTTTTTAAGATATTTGATCAAAATAATGAAAAATGACGAATCAAATAATTATAGAAAGTCTGAATGATCTTGTCTGATTGGACGGAGAATCAGGATAGTTTGAGGATAGTTGCTGGGTTCTTGGTCTCGTCTGTGAAAGGTTGTTGAGCTTGTTTTCCTCTTAAGGGTAGGAGATACTGAAAACTGCCAATTCATTGCTATTTTCAAATCACATAAACCAATAGATATTTTCAAATGAAATTTAACACACATGGTGGCCATCTCAAAACATAGACATTGTGCAAATTTCGAGTCAATTGAAACAATAAGTACAGAGTTACTCCTCATAATGCTTCTGAAATAGCCTTTATTGAAAAACCTCCCATGCGTCTGAGTTATTCTTGAATCTTGCTGGGCTTGCACACACATATTTCAGGATGCGTAAGCCACAAACCCACGTCGGTTTTTATAGATAGCTACGATACTTTGATTTTGACATTTTTTTCATGAACAAAAAAATATATTTTCAATTATTTTTTATCAAATTTTTTTTTCGTCTCGATTTCCAAATTCTGACGTGGGTTTGTAGCTAGTGTGTGTAGGAACGTACTCTGAAAATTTGAAGAGTCTTCGACAAAAACTGAGACGCATGGGACTTTTTCAATTGCCAAAAACCTAGTTCTGAAATAAATCGCTTTGAAGTTTTTTTTTTTTCAAATGATTCACAAAATTCAAGAAATTCAAGATATAAATTATCACAACTTGAAGAAAATTCAACATATATATTTTATCAGTTCTGTTGATATGAATATGGTCTTGTCGAGTCTAAGCAATTTGTCCTGCGGGCAGCGAATCATGCGGTTGATAACTTGTAAATCTGGTTCTGTAAAATGAATACAAACATTTGGAAGAATATTGATTCGCTATATAAATTTGAATGCTTATCTCTGGTGTAGTGTGTGACCAAAAACTTCAATATGATTTCCAACCGTAGAAAAACACATTTTGGAGTTGTTGTCTTATGGGGGTATACACACCTTGAAAAGGATTTTTTCCAAATCACTGCTACGCTCTGTGAAAACATTCTAGTGACCTAGTTCTTTCACAGTTGATTAGTGCCATTTTGATACATAGTTCATGATTTTCACAGATTTTATGTAAAGTAGGACGAGCAATTCAATACCTTCATATACATGTGCCGACAGTGCTGTCAGTGATTAGCTAGTGCGCATCGTTCGGTCAAAGTAAGATCCTGCGTAATATCTGTATTTATTTAAACGATGTGCCTATTCGCACGACAGATTGACTCCAAGACAGACACTCCAGACATTCCAGAGACACTCTAATAGAGTCACGCAAGAGTCACACAAAAATTTTAGGAGAATTGGAGTGATTGAATTATTAATTTTTTTTCATAATATGAAACGAGACTGGGGCACTTACAAAAAAAATTATTAATTCCGTCCGAGAATCCGCCCACTAGATGGTATGAGTGCGAGAGGGATGATCTCCCTTAATTGTGAGCCTGGGTCACGACGCGAAGCCACTCACCCGTTGGTTCAGCAGTCCAAAAAAAGCAGTACAACATTTTTGCGTGACTCTTGCGTGACTCTGTTAGAGTCACTTTACCTGTCTGAAGTGTCTCTCTTGGAGTCAATCTGTCGTGCGAATAGGCACAGTGTTATTTAAAATATCATTATTAGTTATATATGTTCCTGATTTCAGCCTTATGATCTTTATTTTCCCTTCGATAAAATGTAAAAAAAAAGCCGGGATTCTCTTCTCGCCTCGTGCCAAGAATTACAGGCAGACTCCTTCCCATGCGGATTCAGCCAGGTCCATTATCAGCACGTGTTGGCTGATTGTTGGCCCGATTAATTTATCAATTGAATCTTCAGGCATCTCCTATATTTAACAGCCATATAACTCCTGACTAATTCCGGACTTTTTCGGATTTTCTGATTTGTATATTTTTTTTACTTCGATCTTTATCTTCGTTCCTTTTTATTCATTTTACGTGAACTTATAGCATTGTAGCGAACAACTGCCTGACGGTGCAGGACGGCGATACTGTATGATTTGATGCACTTGCTTATTTAATTAAGTACACCACACACACACACACACACTTATTTTCGTTTCCCATTAAAATTGCCCCATTGCGAAACTCAAACAATCCTGTTTAAGATTCGAACGTATCAGCGATATACCCATCGCCTAAGTAGTACCATGCGAAGATTGATAGGTTAGGGTTAGCGTAAAGTTATCATCTATCATGTATCACAGTCAGAGAAATAGTTTCGTTATACATTTTCTGACAACGGTTGTAAATTAATATGCTATTGAAAATTATCATACAAGCAAACAATCTGACAATGGTTGCTCGGGGTTAACATTATGGGTTAGGACGGACTACGACCATGGTGGTGCGCGTCTGCAAGGAAAACGGACGTTGCGACGTTGCCGTTCGTTCTCGCGTGGCTGCGCGCCAACACCGCCAAATCAAGACAGAAAATAAGACAAGGAATAAGACAAGAAATAAGATAAAAATCAAGATACAAATCAAGACATAAAATAAGACAAGAAATAAGACAAAAAATAAGATAAAAATCAAGACATAAAATAAGACAAGAAATAAGACAAAAAATAAGATAAAAATCAAGACAGAAAATAAGACAAAAATCAAGACAAAAATCAAGACAAAAATCAAGACAAAAATCAAGACAAAAAATAAGACGAAAATCAAGACAGAGAATAAGACAAGAAATAAGAAATGTATTCCCCTCACAGCCCGTGAGAGGCTTTATTGAGAGGTTGCACTGCACTGATCTCTATATACTGACTGGATAGTGGACTGGTACTCTTACTACAGGCGCAGCGTGAAACCATTAGAAGCCAGGCCAGGGGCTTGGTGGGGTCGGAGGCACGCCGAAACTTGGGTCAAAATCTACGCGGGAATTACGATTAGATGCACAGTTTAAGACCCGGGTCCGACTGAATATGTGTACTTTATTCAGGATTCCGTTATTTCTGGCATAGTTCGACCGAAAAATAATTTTGAAAAAGTAGTTTTCAAAAGAAAATGTGTATTTCATGTATAAATTTGAACTGCCCGCGTAGACTTTGACCGAAAAAATTGCAAATGGCGCTGATCAATTGGTTTCACTCAGCAGCCCCAGTCCACTATCCAGTCAGTATATAAGGCGTTTTTTGGCGAGCGAGTGGTATACCTACCAAAGTATACCAACCTATACCACAACGTTTTGGCGAGATTGGTTCAGTGTGGTAGGGGCGTGACAACCAATGTTGGTATGTACCAGGTTGCTACCGCGCTATACCCTAGTCTTGAGCTTGGTATAGCTGGTAGGACGTGGTAGCAGTACCAACTTTAGGCACCGCCCATACCATTATCTACTGCGGTAGTATTTTGAGGCTCGCCGAAAAATGCCTATAGAGATCAGTGTTGCACTGCAACTCAATGGCGGGTCCTAGCTTTCGGACCATCGCAGATGATTTCTCAGCTGAGACTCCGGAACGTCCGATGAAAGCCGTGCGGAATATCATATTGTCGTAGAAGGAAACTGGAGTGAGTGATCGTCGTCAAAGTTCTACGAGTACACTCGGGCCTCCGCTATTTGACCGAGTCGGGACCGAGCGTTTCTGCTATTTGACGAAAGTAGGGGTCCCCCACTCCTTGTGGACGGTTTTCTGCGCAGCCAGTTCACGCCACTCCGTGTCATTCACGGCCCCGATGTTAAGGGGAACGCTGCCGAATAGTGGGGGTAACGCCCGTCAAATAGCGGAGGACGAATGTGGTCAAATAGCGGCGTCCGTCAAATAGCGGGTGTTCAAATAGCGGAGGCCCGAGTGTACTCGAAGAAAACGGGAAAAAAACAGCGTCGAGAGTGGCTCAATAAGTCGGATTATCTAAGGCCACGGTGCATTGCTCGTAGAAGTCCACAACGGCCAGAATTTGTGCATAATAACGAATATTGTCACGAAATGAGTTAATCATACAAATAAATCCGACATTATAGTACCAATCCGGAATAGGTCAGTTCGGTGAAATAAATATAAACATGAATTCATTTGAATTCATTTGAAACCATTTTTTCTTTTTTTAATATATTTATTCACATACCGAGAATATTCGGTGAACGTACCCTACTGAAAATCGCGGGATGAGATCTGATATCAGATCTCAGATAATATGTGATGTGAGCTTATATGAGAACTGATATCAACTCACTTCAGATCTCACCTGCAGCTCACATGAGATTCTGGTAACGAAATTGAACTGGGTTTTCATTCCAGATCCCATATAAGTCTCATGTCAGATATCTTGTCAGATTTTCTGTAAAACTGAAAACGTTTGTAGAAAAAAAAAATTCCCGTGTAGCAAGACTTGAACTCAGGACCTTCGGTTCCGTAGGCTCTTACCTTACCACTGCACCACGACACTGCTGGCTAAATAATAAATTTTTCATGTATATTTTGAGTTACTAGTAACATTAACTTCAGTTATTTTCAGGTAATAGTCATAGTAACTTAATATATATGCGAAAAAATCCTTACCGTGTAAGCAGTGTCGTGGTGCAGTGGAAAGGTAAGAGCCTACGAAACCGAAGGTCCTGAGTTCAAGTCTTGCTACACGGGAATTTTTTTTTTTCTACAAACGTTTTCAGTTTTACAGGAAATCTGACAAGAGATCTGACATGAGACTCATATGGGATCTGGAATGAAAACCCAGTTCAATTTCGTTACCAGAATCTCATGTGAGCTGCAGGTGAGATCTGAAGTGAGCTGATATCAGTTCTCATATAAGCTCACATCACATCTTATCTGAGATCTGATATCAGATCTCATCCCGCGATTTTCAGTAGGGTAGCCAGTCACCTTCCTACGACAAAACCAACACAGGCGCGCACTGCGTGCGTCAGGCTCGTGCAAAATCGTTGAAATCATCAATATTAACAATATTTACTCAAAAATCTCGCATATGAATTTATAGGAACGCTAATAATTGCTACATAATTCTATACGTACAATCTGTACCCGACAACTGCTCAAACAGATTATAGGGGTGTGGGTCGAAAAACCGAAAGACCGAAATTCATAATGACAGAAATCCCGAAAATCTTATACCGGAATACCGTTACTGCCGAACAGTCATCAATCCTAATTTAAATATTCCAAGAGACCAAATTATGAAGCTTTTGTATGAGGCTCATTTGTATTGAAAGTTTTCTCAACTTTGACATTTCGGAATTTCGCTAATTATTAATGTTGGTCATTCGGTTTTTCTCCACCAACCCGAATGTGTATAACCTTTTATATATAATAAAATATAGCAAATTTATAAATAACTTATAGGTGAACATGAGTATCATTGGGATGGCACATATTTTCTTAAAATTGACTGGTTATAGGTCCACTCAATGTGGTCTATATCATCCTTGTCAGATGATATGTAGTCATTGTTATTGAAAATTCGGATAATGCTGCAGGCATAAATGTAATAATGTGTGCATAATTTCAAAGATGGCATATGGCGGGTAAGGTATTTTTAATAACACGTGCACTGAAACGTTGATTGCGAAATAGATTTTTGACTTAGTAATCGAGCAATGCCAGATATAGAGTGAGCAAATGAAGAAGAAGGATAAAGAAGCTGTGAGTATTCTTGCAAGTGTTTGCCGACTGTGTGAGTATGTGCGATGAGATGACCAGACTTGATCATTCAGAGGAAGTAAAAGTCGTAAAAAGGTTTATAGTAGATTACGATACAATTGCGCGAAGTAAGTGATTCTCGAACGAGTGTAGTTTAACACGAGTGCGAGGATCACGTACGCGCACGTGTGTCGTATACTATTTTTCATGACTCAATGTGCGAATTTCAATTTCTAAAATATATATTACTAGCTGATAATTTTGCTCGTTCGCTCGCTTCGCTCGCTCACTCGTTTGGTTTTGCGCTGTCCCTCACTCGCTACGCTCGCTCGGTTATCAGTGGTTTCGCGCTGTCCCTCACTCGCTACGCTCGCTCGGTTATCAGTGGTTTTTGCGTTGTTCCTCACTCGCTACGCTCGTTCGGTTATCAGCGGTTTTTGCGTTGTTGATTTGTAAACGGATAGCACACTAAGAAGAAATGTCATCACACTCTTAGCCGATAGTACTTCTTTGTGCTTAATAAAATAGCTTTTCCAACTTAGATCTGAATCATTAATACACGTATCATTAATTGTAGAAGTACTATCGCTCAATGGAAACCAACGAGAAGGTGGTGCGGTTTCTTCCATCGGGAAGGCAGGAATTAGGAGGGGCATGGTTAATGATGTGTTTGGATAATTTTGTAGCGCTTAGCCACATGAGACTTTAGCGGCTAATTTTGTAGCGCTTAGCCGTATAAGACTTCAGCCGCTAATTTTGAGCGCAGCACCACAAGAACCTCCGGCAGCTGATAACTTTTGTAGCGCTTAGCGACAGAAAGTGTCAAGCAGCTCATAATTTTTGTAGCGCCCAGCTACACAAGGCGTTGGCAGCTACTTTTTTTAGTGCTTATAGTACCTACATAAGGCATAAGCAGCTGATCGTTCTCACCATTAGACTGACATAATTGTAGGTAAACAACTGCATTTTTGGGAAAGTCACCAACATCAAATACTGCATTTCCGATAGAATATTATTGAAATAGTGGTTGATTATCACAGTTCCACAGTATCCAGTAGTATTCGAAGTGCCGGCATAAATTTAAAATTGTAGCTATGGATCGATTAATTCACGAAGCACCCAGTATTTCCTTGTAGACAATATTTCTGGTACACAATTTATGATCGGAATTTTTACTGTTGGTGAAGACAGATTTGTCTGTCAGCAAAACTTTCAAATTGTTTTTAGATTTAACTCTGGACAAGGCAACATACAGTTGACCATGACTAAATACTGGATTTGGTAAATACACACCGACGCTGTCGAAAGATTGACCTTGCGACTTGTTAATTGTCATCGCACAACCTAATCTGACTGGAAATTGTCTTCTAACCATCTTGAATGGCATCTCCTCTTCGGACGGTGATAAATCTATCCGGGGTATCAAAACTGTTTCTCCAGCGCAATTTCCACCGATGATTTCAGAACAAATCAGATATTGGTTCAACTTTTTAACAACCAGTCTGGTGCCATTACATAACCCTTGTGATAAATTCAGATTACGTAACAGGATAACAATGCTTCCTACTTTCAACGTTAACTTATGCGGTGGAAGACCATTCGGCGTCAATGAATTCATGAATTCCATTGGAAGTATATTTTTGATGTCTATGTTATCTTTATCCTCACCTGAATCTACACTCAGATAATCTACACCGACACCTTCAATTTTCGACAATATTTCGTCATTAATGGCGATAACGTCGACGTTTTTCGGAGCTAATATAACTTTGCCATAATTCAACGGATCTTGAGGATCGACACTTGCTCCAAATATTTCTTGTACAATATTTCCATTCGAGAGAATATCAGAAGGAATGGATACAACCTCGTTATCGCGTTCAAAGGAATCAGAGAATATCCCATCGCCAACCTTCAGAAGCCATTGCTTGAAATCCGTTTGTCCATCGCAAACACGAATGTTACCCTTCAATGACATATATGTGAATTTACTCCATAGGCTGCTTCTTTTGACACACGCTTCTAAAATTTGTGTTCTACTGCCATGTCGTACAACAGGTAAAGTTTGCCGAAAATCACCGGAAACTATGACAATTTTACCACCGAATGGCTCGTTACTATGACACAAGTCTCTTAACATACGATCAACAGCCTCCAGTGCATATTTAGATGCCATTGTTATTTCATCCCAAATTATAACTTTCGCGTCTCGAATATGTGATCCATGTTTAGAATTTGGTCTGATGTTACACGTTGATCTTTCATTGAGAAGAAACGGTAATTTAAACGTGGAATGTGCAGTTCTCCCTCCTTTTAATAAATTCGCTGCAATTCCTGTCCACGCTACAGGCAGCACCGTCATATCTAGACTCTTCAATGTAGTTATAATAGTGTTGTGTAAATAACTCTTCCCACTGCCACCGGGACCATCTAAATAAATACATTTTTCGACAGATTCACCACGAACTGCAGCCATGACTGCATGAAATATGTTTCTTTGATGTTGCGTTAAACTATTTACTGATGTTATCACCGCTTGTTTTAACGAAATCATATTTTCGTGTTGCACGTCATCATTATTCGTATCACCCAGGAATGCACCAACATCTTTGATATCCGGTAAATTGAAGTTTCGCAAATTGAATCCATGAAATATGAGTATGTCATTGATTACCTGCAAAGCCTTCTGTTCATTTTCTTCGGTATATTCTGCAGTTTGATCAACAAACTCGTTTTTGTATTTTTCAAATAATTGGCGGGCATTAATCGGCATGCCGAACACACATATGTATGCAAACAACCGACACATCTCTTTGGGAAATTTGAGGCTCGAACCTTCTGCAAGACATTTATCCCATTCTTCGTCATCGGCGACTAACTTTCGCTGTACGGCCGCTTCAAAAAAGGATGGGTATACCACACCATCATAAGTTCGCATATCTTGAAATGATTGTGCTCCTCGAACATGTAATAGCAACAATCTCAAATAATAGCGCTCAGTTTCCTTCGGACTCACGAAGTACATTCTACTCAAAACAGGTTTGACAAATTTCTTTCGTTCCGTCCACTGTGTATTTTGCTTATTGAATACATAATGATTTGGAATTTCACAGTACAAATGCTTGTGTGCTTCAATATCAGTCTTATTTAGATTGAACCATGCGAGCAATGTTGATTCCTTATTTTTATCTATGGCTGCTTCCTCAAGACCCTCTTCAAAGTACACCAACTGTTCGTTTTCCACATGAACTGCTAATCTGTATACAGCGTGTGATTGTTCATTCATTGGATATTCGAATAAACGATGCATTGCCTCGGGTGGACAGACGTATCGCGTTGATATATATTCATCAACTTCGTCGTATTTGATGCAATTTCCCTCCTGTACATTCGTTATTTCGACAATTGCACAGTCATGTCCTTTATAGCAGTACTTGAATAAATACTTTATACATTGCACCGTCGAACATATTTCCACATTAATGTGACAGTTGAATTTTAACAACAAATACGCATTATACGGTACAACGTATCTATTGTCGGCAATTCTACGCGTCCCATCTCTCTTAGATTTGAAAACAATCACGTTACCATCGTCTCTTCTACGATATAACGGATAACCCGCTGAATGATAATTTGTTTCCAAAACATAATCCCTCGGAAATCGTTTGGTGCACAAATTAGTTTCGTTATCCATGCATGGGGAATGCATATTTTGTTGACCACACGGTCCGTGAATCATGCATTGCTTGACTATGTCATGTAAAACCGGATATCTCGTTTTATCTGGTATCTCTGCAGAGACTACTTTGTCTACGTCATCTGCATCCCGGATTTTGCTGTTTTCCTCCAGCCAAAACAGCATATGCACATGTGGTAACCCTCTTTTTTGAAATTCAACCACATAAATATAAGCAGCACACTCTCCAAATATCAAGTTATCGATCAATTCCACCTTTAATTCCTTGACTTTATGATGAAAAACCCTTGATACGAGGTCTGGTCGGTCCGTTGCAGCTTGACCCGGTTTCAAATTTTCCACAATTTCCTTCCATTTGGGATTGCAGGTCATGGTTATGAATAAATCGGGTTTTCCGTATTTTTGCAATATACTCATTGCATCAATGAAACTTTGCTGCAAGGCTCGCGGACTTCCGCTGAACGACGATGGTAATATAACCATTTTCCCGATTCTCGCATTATTCTCTCCAGCTTTGTTATGTAGATAATCGATCACTCCTCGATACATTTCCGCTCGTAATTTGCTTTGTTGATTTCTTATGAAATGCAGTCGATGGCTTTCAACTTTCGTCCACATATCAACAATGTATTGTTGAGACAATTTCCCCATGTCCAGACATGGATTGAATTTCCCTCTATCGCTCAATTTATAACTGTAATATTGCAACGCGGTTATTATGCGCTTTCCTGCCATTTGTTTCATCCCTGACGTCCAACCGGTTTCACCGGAAGGAAACATCAGAGGATAAGTCATAGGGTCGACGTGTTTACTTAGACTCGGTATACTTATAGCACCTTCGCTCCTAGAATACACGCATAAGTCTCTATGTACTGGAGGATCTCCGTCTTCCGCGACGAATACAACCGCTACTTCGTTGCATTTTGGTAGGTTGAAACGATTTTTGTCAACATCATCATTCCGCTTCAACCACATTCTTACTTCGCGGGCAGGATGACCAGCTGTATTCGCCAATTTTTGTTCTTCTTCTTCCATTTCGTGCATCATTTTGAAAGCCTTCGCGTATGGATTCGTTCTTCGTATAATATCATCCAATTCGCTCAGTAGTTCTGGTAAACAACCATTATTGCCGGGATGCTGCATACGTATTCTAGTGGCGATTTCGGTATCGATGATATACAATTGTCCATATTTACGTGCTTCATGGACATCTGGGTGAAGCGCGTATGTATTATGATACGTTTGTCCACAGATGCGGAATACGAAAGGACCCGAACTTCCTTTCATGGAATCTAATTTTACACCGAAACTTGCGAATGCCAAAGAATTATTATAACTCCTCACGTTGCGCATAAAATTTTTACTACTTTTATCAGTACCGTTGATTAACTGTTCGATCGCTTCAGGATAAGTACTATCTTCCAAAATACGTACTTTACCTTTGTGACAACACATGCTATACTTTTTATCGGGTGGTAATTCGGAAACGAAATGTTTAGCATTACAGAATTCACATATATTATTCATTTCTCCCAAATAATTAAGTCTTACCTCATCCTCTTTATAATCTGAGTTCGCTATCAGCGCGCTCCTTCCTTTCGGAATCGTATGGTCATCAGTTTTCAATTTTTTTCTCCTAAATGACACTGACGATTCTTTAGCAATATTTTTTCTTTTATTCAAATAGATCATCTTATTAGATTCGCCTTGCTTCTTCTTGTATGATGCAGCAGTCGCAAGTCTGATAGACCGTTGTTCCTCAGATTCCTTAGCACGACTGTGTTTTTTTCTATCTGCATCTTTTTTACGTATCACATCCGCCTCTGCTTGATCTGCCTCTTCGACGAATGCCTTTTTTTGCCTCTTGTATGTTGCAGCGGTCTCTAATCTTTGACTAATTTGTTCCATCGATTCTCGAGCACGATGTCTTCTTTGTCTATTGGCAGTTTTCCCTCGCAAAACAGCCACAGCTGCTTCCTGGACGTTATCATTCAATTTTCTCTTTTCAGTTTGATTGAGTAATTCTTTTGCTGTTGGTACCGCAGAACGAGTTCCTCCCTTTACGTTGGTTTCTCTATCATAAAAATCGGTGTCGATAGGTGTATCACAGGAATTATTTGCTCTCATCAGCGACGCTGGGACGTTTTTTATCGTGACATCCACGTGTTTTAATGATTTTCGTTCGTGATTTTCTCCATTAATTCCTCCCTCTGTTTTTTTATCCACAACGATCGCAGTTGTTGGATGGTTACATTTTTTGATAATACCTAGAGAAGTAATATCGCGAGGCACATTCTCAATAACCAGTGAATTTGGTTGCATCAATGGGAAGTGTATTAAACTATTCGAATTGAACATACTAATCAAATGCGGTCTCATCCTTGGTATATCATATACAAGGTTACAAGGATTCTGGCCAAAAACCATGGATATCACAAAAGCTATCGAGAAAACCCCGCAATCCCAGTAATTAGTTTGCTGCTGAACTTTCTCAAACACGACTCGCGTATTACCGCGAGGCAGCAGTTTATTCAAAAATATCTTATGATCATCGTGCAATACTCTCCGGTTCGCACTGTCATAAACGTGTACTACTTCGGTATCATACCAAACGCAAATCCAATGTCCCGCTAGTCTTGGGCCATTGAACAATATTTGTAAGCATGCCTTGTTTTTCGGAATTCTTTGAATCGTTTCCGGGATTTGCACCAATAAAGTACTTTGCATGCGAAAGGTAGTGTGGTGTTCTAATATACCAATAAACTTATCCATATGTGTATCCAACAACATACCTGCTCTGCCAGTTCTTCCCAGAACTGCCAAATCATCGGGACACAGTCCGATGTACCTTCGGCAACTCGACATAACAATATTCGTGGTGATGTTTTTTGTCTAATCTTCTTCGTCCCACGCTTATTCGCGGATCACGCACGATATTTCTTGTTCTTGGAACGAATTATAATTCTCACACGGAAGAATGATTTTATCTATTCTATATCACCGACGCTCGAACTGATCTACTCTCGCACTGATGCGACGTTCATATGAAGTACAGTATACCTGAACCATATACTCACAGATGTTTGTTTGTA
This sequence comes from Tenthredo livida, assembly GCA_963992785.1. Lineage (NCBI taxonomy): Eukaryota > Metazoa > Arthropoda > Insecta > Hymenoptera > Tenthredinidae > Tenthredo > Tenthredo livida. The sequence continues at coordinate 14,268,690 of OZ023071.1, forward strand.
TATCGATCTCTGTCTTTCTCGCAAATCTATCCAGTTTGAAACATCTCCATCCGTATCTCGTTTTCACTCTTTCACTCTGACCCATTGACTCACGAATACCTCAATGAACGACGCCTATCGACTAATAACCGATACATGGCTTAGCCGTAACACTCGCACGCATTGTTATGTTAACAAGGCGACATCGCCAGGGCCGGGGAGACAATTTACTATGACTATGAGTGGAGTACTATAATAGGAAAAGAATTCGTCCAAATTCGTTGCCCGGCCCTGGCGATGTCTCCAAGTCTTGGAACTATTTTTGAACAATGTTTTTTACATGAACAATAAGCAAGAGGAGACTAAAATTATTCGAGCTGATACATTTTTCATTGTGATGAAGCGCTTGGAAATAAAACATTGATATCAGGTCATTTGTTTATAACTATTTGATTTTCGATTCTGGAGTTTTTGGGAAAGTTATTGCAGTTTACGAGTTGATAAAAGTGAGTAAATGCGAATAATATTCAATGTGAGCAGAATAATCAGTTAGTTATTCGCTATTTTCCAAAATATGTCTTTATCAAGAGATTCGGTAAAGTCTCGCGCCAAGTACAGGGCGTAAAAAAATTATGTGTCGCCGTTTTACCAGATGATTCTTCAGTTTGCGATCGATGAAGATCTTGAAAAATATGCCCCCGCAAAATTGATCTTGATTCTGAAGGTCAGATGATCCCAAAAATTTTATGACCCTTAAAAATTCTACTCCTCGAAACGAACAAAAGTCTTTGACGAACCATTGGTCGCAAGCAGCCCATTATCATAGAAAACGGCCTTTGAACATATGAAATGATCGATAATATTCGGAAACAATTACAAATCGACGTTCCACCGAATTGTGAAATTATTTAGTAAACTCTCGCTAACTATCGGCAATGTGCGCTGATCGCCTGATAACATCAATTCATTAAATCGCACTCATTGAAACATTTCAACCTAGATCTATAACAAAGTTCTATTTGAACTCAATTTTTATTTTTCTGACTATTGTCCATCTTGGTAAAGAGGAATACTTGAAAAGTTTGAAAAGTTTAACTTGCGCGGTATCGAACAAGGGACTCTCAGATCGTACAAGAATAATTAGAAGTAAAAAAAAAAGGAAAAAAAAAACTTTCTTCAGAAACCATCATTTTTACACATAATACAACCCGGGAAACTTAAAACTTCTTCTTGATTACGACTCTGGCTCAATCATACGCCTTTTCTATACTGAACAACTGTTGCGAAATTTAGACCTATGTATACAATTTTTGACCTAAAATTTTAGTATGTTCATCTGTAATCTGCATAAAAAAAAAAGTCTCATTAGTGAGAAACTGGAAAATAAAAAAATAAAACTTCGATTTCTTTGAATTTTGACAATTTCGAACTCTAGAAATTTTTGACTAATTCTTATAATCGATGATCTCGATTGCTTGAATGATAAATTTTATGAAAATCTGACAGCTTTTATAACGATCTGTGCGAATAACATCATCTAAATATGAGAAGAATTCAAGAACAATTATGTAATAAACTGCTAGAACTGAAGGAAATCTTTTCTGGGTGTGAATGAAACATCAGATACTAAAGATGTAGTATGTAGTATAATATTATATTATTTATTATTATTATTATTGCGGTTTTAATTATTTATTATTTATTCTTATTATTATTTATATATTATGGAAGTTGTCATCCCGACAACTCCACCGTCGCCAGGATGGCGTCCCACTCATCTCCTGAAAAAGACAACAATATATCAAAATCCATGTCTACATATCTTTTTTTTTTACACTTGAAGATTTGGAATTGTATCATACCTTTCATAAACGCGGCGACAATCGCCGCCAACCCCGCGTCTTTGATGGGTCCTGAAAAATGAAAGAGATTTCCATTTCAAATTTCCTGACGATCAATTTAAATTTTATTTCAAACATATAGTGATTCAATCATTATATTTTCCGGGAAATTTCCTTTTTTTTTCTCAAAATTACTTAACGGAATATAACATAGCTTCTTGTTTCCCTCTTGTATTCTTTTTTGAATAATCAATTTTAATTTTCTTTCCAATCATTTGAATTTAATCTAAATTTGTTCTCGTGTTTTTATTTTCGCAAGTACTATAGCATTTTGTGAAATGTACATAACATAATATCTTTTTGTATATTCTTCATCTGATTATTAGTTTTGATTTTGTTATGAATCATAGTAATTAGCGGCAATTTTCTCCTGGAGAAGTTCTGTACTTTTCGTTATTAAGTCGTTGGAAAGCTACTCACTTTCAGCCCTGGTGGCCTGGACGCCCATCCCCCCTTTTTTTTTGTTCTCAGAATCTGAAACGCAAAGTAATAATTATCAGAATACCAACACTGAATTTATCTAATCGTTGTTCACATCTGCATATATTATGTACACATATGTATTAGGGTGTCTCAAAAAACCCTGACTTTTGAAAATGACTGATGCATGCTGATAAAATTGTGCCTTTTCATAAAAAAAGAACGTTGGTGGAACCCGCAGTCTATGAGATGAGATTTAGTACTGCCTCAAGGTGATAGAAGACAATTTTAAAAAAATACCGACGCATGTTAAAATTTCTTCAATTTAACAACGAAAATGAAGGGTCACGTAACCTAGAGTCTGTGAGATAATACTTAGTACTAAATATTATCTCAGAAGCTCCAGTTTGCGCGTGCCTCATTTTTTCGTGAAAAAGTACAATTTTTTCAACATGCATCAATAATTACTATAAATATATTTTTTCAACTTGTTTCTTTATGAGGCAGTACTAAATATTATCTCACAGACTCCAGGTTTCGTGAGCCTTTATTTTTGTTGTCAAATTGAAGAAATTTTAACATGCGTCAGTATTTAAAAAAAATTTTTTTTTAATTTTTCTATCATCTTGAGGCAGTACTAAGTCTTATCTCATAGACTGCGGGTTCCACAAAACTTTTTTTTTTTTATGAAAACGCACCATTTTCTTAGCTTGCAACAGTCATTTTCAAATGTCGGGTTTTTTTGAAACACCCTAATATGTATGGTGTATGAGGTATTCTTTTTCAAATGAGTGAGGCTCGGAACCTCATCCTTTTCAAGATTTTGGATAATTTTTTTCTACTATCAGCAATCTGAAAACAACATGTGTGATAATTCCTGTTTTTTTTTTAATTTTTTTATTTTTCTGAGCTGAAAATTTTGAATTTTTTCAAGTGAATAGCATTCAAAGTTTACAAACAGTGAAAAGAAATAATCAGAAAAAATGAAGAGGATTAGGGTCCGAGCCTGTCTCACTTGAGGTAAAAAACCTCATACATGCATATAGGTACTACACATACCGGTTTTGGACATGAATGTGATTCGAACAAATCCTCGTTATTTTTGTTATTGTAATAATCGGAGAAAAGTTGGATGTTCATTTATATCCGAGAAAAGAACACAGTTTCAGAGACGCAGGTGATACTGAATGAGAGGATTTTTTCTAAATCATTCATTTGCATATGGAATATATTTGTGGAATAAATTCAAATAATGTCAACGAATCATATAATAGAATGGCAATGAAATGGATATTTTATATTTTAGTGGGAGTCTACTTACTTTTAGTGGTTCTTCGCCCCATGTCTTCAGCGTTGTGATCGCTAACGGCGTGATCACCGTGAGACACGTTCAACATATCGGAGTAATCTCTATATTCTTTTGTCTTTTCCCACTCTATAGGTACTTATTCGCTTACATAGAAATACGGCATAACACGAATATACAAACATGACACAGATTAGGCTGACTTAGGATTTGTCCGTACTCGGGCTCGAGAATTATCCCTACTCTATTCGCGCGTCTAGTAGTCTTTGCACGTGAACAAATCAGTGTGAATTTGGACATCATGTCGAACGACGAGGAGATTTCCAAGATAAACGGTAAGTCGGAACTATTTCTTAAATGATTGAGAAGGAGTATTTCATACACCTATATAATTCGGAATACTTTCAGTTCAGTTGCAGAATAACTTTTTTTACACCTGAATTGTAGTAGGCGACCAGTACTTTTTTTAGCTTCAGTTCTTGAACATCCTCAACTGAACATTAGTTGAGTAATCAATAGATTCAGAGATATGTCGAATTCCACGAGGAACGCTGTACTGGTTCCTTCAATCTGTGACCGCAATCATCATCAACATGAGAATGATCAACTATATTGCCAATATATTCAACTCATGAAAACAAAACTGTACCCACAAGTGCTGGTTGAATTTATCATTCGATGAATTCAAATATTTTTCAATACATATTTCAGAACTAATGGCTAGTACATCGGTGGAGAGCGGGAAGGAGAAAGAGGATCGAGAAAAAGGGGAAGAGAGACGGAGGAAGGAAAAGGAGAGAGGAAGAGAGGATCGAGAAAAAGAGGAAGAAAGAAGGGGAAAGGAAAAGGAGAGAGGGAGACATGAAGAGGAGGACAAAGACAGAGAAAAGAGAACGGGAAGCAGCGTGAGGGGAGTGAAAGGTGGGAGGGTGAAACGTAAGTCATATCTGCAAACGCGTCCATGTATACCTATATGAGATCACATGTGATTTTAGTGACGGGGAAAAATCCAAATTCAGATTTTTCACGAATTTTTCTTCGTACTTACTCAGTGATAATAAGCGGCGACAATTAACATTTTTTTCCATTCACAACCTTTGATAATACATCTATTTGAAAACCTCAGTTTCACACACCGGTGCAAAGTCGCACCAGCCGACTGCAGCGCTTCACATCTTTGACTCAAACCAACTATTTTCATTGATTACCTGTATTATTCGAAGCTCAGAATATGTCATATTAATTGGCGATAATGATCTAGAAGATATCTAATCACAAATTACAAACATTGTAAAAACTGTAATGGCAAAGGCACTATTTTTTTCCTAATAAATACCATTTTTTCCATCGAAGGAAATCAAAAAATCGAACCCCATATCCAACGGAAATACTAATAATTTGAGGGTATCCACGTTCATTTATTTGATGTATATTCGATTCCTCGATCGCAAAAAAACTCGTTTATCAGCCGGGAGTTGCACGCGGGTAGAAATTCGCCCCGAAAATGAATTTACGTCCGTCTCCTTCGATAGCCAAAATATAATTGAATGTTGGTCCGGGGCCATCTGCTGGGAAAACTGTTCGACTTTTTTTTTCGTGGTGGGGGGAACACCGTACTTTCCGGTATCGAAAAGATATAGGCGAAATGAGAAACCCTTGGTGTGAATTCGCACCTGTATGTAATCGCAAGGTCAATGCTCAATAATTCTGGTTATATTGTTTTGTAAAATATTTATTCGAGTATTTGATTTTTTAACAGCGTACAGAGGGACGAGGGCTGGCAGCAGTGCCAGAGAGTGGCGGCAAAGGCTGCAGCGGCGGCAGGAGGAGCAGTCGCGGCAGGAGGCCGTGGCCAAAAATTTTGCGATTTTTTTTAAAAATCTTATGAAAAAATAATAAATAATTAAAATATCGTAAGAACAGGTGTTATTATTACTGTCCCTACTATACTTTTTTTATAATCTCGAAAAACCCATGCATCAACTCTGAAACGTTCTTGATAATAATATCACATCATATGTAACAGCGAAGTCCGAGGTTAGATAGCATGACAGTGAGAAGCGCGCAGACATGTACAGTCAAGCTATAGTGCTCTGAAAAAAAAGTGTGACATCCGGACATCCGATTGAACTTTAATATATAGATTATAAATATATTATTATAAACGTCTTTTCATCAGTAACCGAAAATCGGCTTACAACGTACATATAGTATTTCTCTCTCAATTATATTCTGTTGTCTGTGAATAATTATATCTAACTTTTTCCTTAACCACCTGTTCTAGTCAAGCGGATGATTGATTAATGTATTGTATAAATCTATGTGATTTGTGCATAAACTTGACTAATCTAAAGTGACCCATCGAAAAAAAAATTTACCATTGATCACGGACGTGACAGAGCAAAACTAGGAAACCTGATATACGAGGTGGAGTTGGGCGATGATCGGATATGGAAACGGCACATGAACCAAATACGCGCAATCGGCCAGTAACACGCCTTCGAAAAGAAGCCTCGAACAACCCTACGACGTAGGATACGAATAAATACGAGCAAAACCATTTTCTCGCTGGAAAAATCACGACAGTCGGGCCACTGGAGAACTAGATAAGTAAACTATTTGTACAGGGAACGGAGAGAACGCTGATCGGAATCTAGCGCCGGAAGCCCCCTGCACAGCAGAAAGAAAATTTGAAAAAAAAATTGAAGCCGAAAGCGTGCTAGTAAAGAACAACGAAGGAATCAAGTCAGATCTCTTGAACTTGCGCAGATCGCAGAGGAGTAGCAGGGAACCTGCAGGGCTACAATACACGTAGGGTTATACACTATTACAACGAGAGAGATAGATAGATAGATAGATAGATATAATTTATTATGCCGTAGCCTACAATTAGGCCAAGGGGCAAGCAGCAGTAGAAAGTAAATTGACAAAAAGATTTACACTAATTTACACATTACAATAGAGTACCCGTCTGGTACAACTAATTTACAATTTACAATAGAGTAACCATCTAGTACATTAATTTACAATTTACAATAGTGTATCCGTCTAGTACAACTACAACTTCACGATTGTAGCTTCAAGGCAGTGATATGTACTTTGCAAAGTAAAGGTAGCTAATAGTAATATAGTTAGAATACTGTAGAAGTGGCAAAGATATAGATAAGATGCAGAGATGAGATGATATAACGGACTGATAGTGGATAATGATTAACGGAGAGTGCTGGCGCCAACGTCTCCTTAGCCGCAATGAGATAGGTGAGAGTATGACTAAAAATAACGGCGACAATTAGACTAAATAAATGGAATCAGTGTACAAAATGGTTGGACATGATCAATAAATCAGCAAATATAACGGATGAATACAATAACCGATTAACACAACTAGTTAATAAAGCCATAAATGACAGTGTCGATAGCACTCGCATGAGAATGGAGACTAAGTAATGATACATTGAGCAACCGATTGTGAGCAGTCCATTGTAAGTGCGCCCGAGAGTCAGAGCTTCGATCTTGCCTGGACAACAGCGCCACTCGCCTCGGCCGGAGACAAATGCAAAAAGAGTCTTGCCTTAAAAATATCAAGTGACGATTCCTCCCGAATCGGATGAGGCAAGCTATTCCAAAAATAAATGGCTGAGAGCGCAAAGGAATGCCGATAACAAGCAGTCCTACGGCTTGGAACAGTAAATATTGAAGTGTGGCCAGAGTCGGCGAGCCTGGAGGAGCGACGCACATGGGGGTCCGGAGACAAGAACAGTTCACGTAGATAGGGAGGCGAGGAGGTAGCTAGAACCTGGTGAAGGAAAGTGCCAAGGAAGAACAACCGCCGATCCGAGACCGAGAGCCATTTCAGCTTGAGACGGTAGGGCGTGATGTGGGCATCCCTCCGCACACCGAAGATAAATCTCAGACCAGAATTTATAAGGCGCTGGAGCTTCTGATTGAGGTAGTCCGTCACGTCGTTGAACACCAGGCAGCAATAATCTAGATGCGGTGTGATTAGCGCGCTAACAAGCATAGTCTTAACTTGAGGAGAGAGAACCGCACCATGGTGCTTCAGCCTATGAAGGGATGCATAGACCCTCCTGGAGACTTGCGCGACATGCTTGTTCCATGATAAATCCGCGGATATATGGACACCGAGGTTTCTGACCTCATCGACAAAAGCGACCACCTGGCCATTCATAAATACTGGAGGGAGGGCACTTTTGCGCAGCTGTTCAAGGTATGGCGAACTACCAAGGACCATTGCTTTCGTTTTCGAGACATTCAGCTTGAGACCATTTGTTACGGCCCAACTCGCAATAGCATCTACATCACTATTGACCACTATTGATATTTGATATATAGATAGATAGATAGATATATATATATATATAGAGAAGAGAGAGAGAGAGAGAGAGAGAGAGAGAGAGAGAGAGAGAGAGAGAGAGAGAGAGATTGATTGATTGATTGATTGTTTATTGACATGCCCTAGCACGCTTAGGGGCAAAATGTAGATACAACAAGAGATATAACACAATTAGGGTGACAGACTGATAGAGATATATGGGAGCAAGACAGTAAATACAGCGCAGTAATAAGAAGAAGCAATGGTACAGCATAGAACAGAGCAGCTTAAAAGCGAATAGCCTAGTTAGCGGCAGTCAGGGGAGTGGAGCACAAACTCAGGAAATGACCATATAGCGGTGAGTAATGTAAGCAGTGAAGAGCAAGGATCGGCGGGTTGCAGTCCCATAAGTGAAGATAGCGTGCAATACAATAAAGAATAGAATTATGGCTGTGCTCCAATTCACTAGAGCCAGCAGGTTGCGCGACCGAAAGAAGGATGTAACCTGGTCAAACAGTAGCCGCTCGAGAACCTTTGAGAGGTCGCAGAGCAAGGAGATCGGCCGGAAGTCGGAACATGCCAGCGGCACACGAGTCTTAGGTACAGGGCACACAAGCAAAAACTTCCAAAGTGCCGGAAAGCTGCCGCTCCCGAAAGAGGAGTTGAACAATGACTCTAAAAATTTAGTCCTGGCAATAGTCCGTTTCATTGATAGTCTAACGAGGGCACGTATCTCGGAGGATTCTGAATATAATATTTTGGATTACCACTGGTTTCACCTGCAAAACAGCTTGTCACCAGAAGTACTCTACCATTTTATTATTTTCATGAAAATCACGGACATTAAAATTGAACTATGGAATAATGACCCAGAGAAGTTCTACGAAGAGGAAGAATTGCTCTGTTATCCCGATGGCCTTCGTGGCGAAGTCAGCGAGCTGGTTTTAAGAAACCAATAAGAAATCAAATAAGCATTTGAATATAATCAAAGTAGCTGATCATCTTATGGTTTTTTTTTTGTTTTTTTTTGATTTTGGTTTCAAAATTCATATCTTCCTGAAGATTGTTCATCCAACTGTTAACGACGGACCTCATGCATCAGGTACCACATATACCAGAGTACGTCCTGCTAGGCCATAACCGTTGCCCTTACCGAAATAATCAGATTGAAGTAAGGAGTTGAGAGCGTGAATCTATGGTTAAATAATGATTTGAATGACTAAGATATCAGACATAAACTGTTCATTTTTTGAGTGAATATATCTTTGAGTATGATGTATAATAACATACGAATATGATTTTTCATGAATCGCCGACATAATAACTGAAATATATTGTTTAACAACCCGATAATTCGAGTTCGGTTGCCAACACAGAGTTATTCTATATATGGGGAATTCCACGCCAACTCACCGAGCCCGTGACCCTGACCAATTTTGATTTTTCTGATTTTTTTTTATATGATCGACCTTTCTCCAAAAACCACGAAAAAGGTGTTTTTTTTTTTTATTTAGACCCTTTCTGTTTAACCGTTATTGAAGCTATCTCAAAAACGCCATTTTTTATATATTTCAAAAAATTCACAAAAATTCCTTGGAGTTTCACTAGTTTCTGGAGCGATTCAAACATTTCATTTCAACAATTTCAACGCAAGTTGTACGATTTTTTTGTTGAATTGAAATGTTTGAATCGCTCCAGAAACTAGAAAAACCGGGATCACATTCTCATTCTGGGCTTAAAATCATCGTTTCACCCCAAGGAATTTTTGCGAATTTTTTGAAAAAAATAGAAAATGGCGTTTTTGAGATAGCTTCAACATCGATTGAACAAAAAGGGTCTAAAAAATAAAAATAAAAAAACACCTTTTTCGTGGTTTTTGGAGGAAGGTCGATCATATAAATAAAAAATCAGAAAAAACAAAATTGGTCAGAGTCACGGGCTCGGTGAGTTGGCGTGGAATTCCCCATATACGAGAATATCTGGTGACGTTGCCGAGGACTTATATGCCACTGAAATTTGTTGTCAATCTATTTCCTCCTTCTTATTCTGCAAATTAAGATTTACAATGTTATGTTCAGTTGGGAGCGATCCTCGATTGTCCACGACCTGCAGTTTAGAATACCTTGGTCATTGTGATACTCAAACAGATGGAGATTGAGACCATGATGCGAGCCAGTAACAATTATTCTGCAGTAATTCAAAACAGGTGGAAATTGCATGAAGCCTTTCTTTCAGCGTTTTGTCTCGTCAAAGATGTTATTGTCGAAAAAACAGAATGAGGGGACACTGCATTTTGATATTGCATTTTAATATTGGACATTTTCGATATGTACGATACCGATCTGTAATCAAATTATCTACCAACATTACCATTGGTGATGCTGCATCTGGTCAGAAAGGATCGTGAATTCAAAATTTTTGGACAGAGGATGGAAATATTAATAAGAATATTAGAGATCTTCGATATGTGTGACACCGATCTTGAATCAAATTATCTACTGATATTACCATTGATCACGGACGCGACAGAGAAAAACTAGGAAATCTGATATACGAGGTGGAGTTGGACGATGATCGGGTATGGAAACGGCACATGAACCAAATACGCGCAATCGGCCAGTAACACGCCTTCGAAAAGAAGCCTCGAACAACCTACGACGTAAGATACGAATAAACACGAGCAAAACCATATCCTCGCTAGGAAATCACGACAGTCGGGCCACTGGAACCAACAGAGAACTAGAGAAGTAAACTATTTGTACAGGGAACGGAGAGAACGCTGATCGGAATCTAGCGCCGGAAGCCCCCTGCACAGCAGAAAAAAAAAATAAAAAATAAAATTAAAGCCGAAAGCGGGCTAGTAAAGAACAACGAAGGAATAAAGTCAGATCCCTTGAACTTGCGCAGATCGCTGAGGAATCGCAGCGAACCTGCACGGCTACAACACACGTAGGGTTATACACTATTTACAACGAGAGGGAGAGAGAGAGATATGCCTGCTATATCGCGTTACTAATGCCAGAAGGTCGTAAGCGCCAAAATCTCGATTTAAGTGCCAAAAGGTCGTATAATTTTTTTTTTTTTCTGGATTCGCTTCGGAATCACCAATAACGTGTAGATCAATTGAAATTGGGAAACTCGAAAAATAAAGGCAGAAGGTCGTATGTCCGAGTACATATGACCTTCTGGCTTTAATTTTCTTGATTTTTTCCGAAAATTAAAGCCAGAAGGTCGTATTCACCATTTTTTTTTTTTTTCTCGGATTCGCCATGAAATCGATGGAAACACGTAGATCCATCGAGATTTCTGCAAAAAAACAATTTTTGGTGGATACGACCTTCTGGCTTTATCTTTCCCGATTTTCTCTCAAAAATAAAGCCAGAAGGTCGTATCCGCCAAAAATTGTTTTTTTGGGAATTTCAATGGAAATACATGTTTTTGTCAATTTCTAGACGATTCCAAAAAAAAAAAAAAAAAATGGCGGTACGACCTTCTGGCTTTATGTTTCCCAATTTTCTCTCAAAACTAAAGCCAGAAGGTCGTATCGACCAAAATTCATGTTTATGCTCTATTTTATCTACTATCACTTCCAATTTATGTTTTTCTCATGGATAATGTGATTTCTCACATTTTGGTCGATACGACCTTCTGGCTTTATCTTTTCCGATTTTCTCTCAAAGCTAAAGCCAGAAGGTTGTATCGACCAAAATTTTCGATTTTCGAAATTTTCACGGATTTATTCATATTAGAGAATTTTTAGGCGAATAGCATAAAAAAAAAAATTATACGACCTTCTGGTTTTAAGAAGACCAAAATGTCGTATAATGTCGCTTACGACCTTCTGGCATTAGTAACGCGATATATACGGCGTAAAGACACATTCAAATCCGACCGCCGGTAAGAGAACGAGAGTGCGCATGAAAGGGAAAAAGTGAAAAATGGAATAAAAGGGAGCAGCATCCGTCAAGTATAACAGAGCTCTGTTTGGATGAAACCCTGCCGGCATGATAAACACATTCAAGCTATCAATCACACACTCAGCCGTGTTTGCAGCGTTACGAACGTAATTTAGAGATTTCTTAAAAAAAACAATAAAGGAAATCTATGAGACCGTATCGCAAGATGTATCCGCAACATACACAGCAAAATCACTAAATGATCTCAGAGATCTCTTGACGATGTGACGCAGTCAATAAATTAATACAAATTTAAAACTCGCTGACGAACGAACAGCATGGTAAAGTGATCTGTGTTAATGTTGAATCGAGCAGAAATGAATACTTTCAAAACTCGGTGGAATTTCAAAACTGTAAGTACATTACGTCGCGATTTTGAAGAGTCATGACAGAAACATCCTGTTGATGTGTCTACTGGATAAAAACTGTGCTTCACAAAATCAAATGTTTGATTTTTGGAAATATGAATGAAATATAAATGAAAGGTCTACACCCAGAGAAAAATCTGGTTAACTGCACTATAAATTATTGTTCGCTGAGAGGACAGTCCGAATTTATAGTCACTAGAACTTATCAAATTATGTTGTTCTGAACTATAAATTTACCGTTAATTTTGACAAAAGTCGTATGGTCAATGTAGCAATATAGAGATCTGACCATGTATGTACAGTCGGTCAAACTATATTCATTTAGTCTGCGCTAACAAATTATTTGATTAATATTGACCATTTCTATCAAGTAAAACTAGTTGTAGATAGTTTTTTTTTAGTGCAGTTGACTCTGGGAGAAGTCGGAGTAATCATTTTATATGGTTATGATAAAAATCCAAAAATAGTTAAACTAGCTATTTTTAGATAAATCAATACGAAAATATATTGAATCATATATAATATATAAATATATATAAATATTTATATGTATATTTTTCATCACGTTTTGTAGACCGGCAGAGGAAGGTAATTTAAATTAAAATTCTATCGAAAGAATATTGGGGGTTTTCGATATGTATGATACCGATCTTGAATCACATTATCTACTGATATTACCATTGATCACGGACGTGACAGAGAAAAACTAGGAAATCTGATATACGAGGTGGAGCTGGACGATGATCGGGTATGGAAACGGCACATGAACCAAATACGCGCAATCGGCCAGTAACACGCCTTCGAAAAGAAGCCTCGAACAACCCTACGACGTAAGATACGAATAAACACGAGCAAAACCATATCCTCGCTAGGAAATCACGACAGTCGGGCCACTGGAACCAACAGAGAACTATAGAAGTAAACTATTTGTACAGGGAACGGAGAGAGAGCTGACCGGAATCTAGCGCCCGAAGACCCCTGCACAACAGAAGAAAAATTGAAAAATGAAATTAAAGCCGAAAGCGGTCGGGTAAAGAACAATGAAGGAATAAAGTCAGATCCCTTGAACTTGCGCACATCGCTGAGGAATCGCAGGGAACCTGCACGGCTGCAATCACGGTCGCCACCTCAGGCCGACTTCTGAGCCGGAGATTGGCAGGCGGAAGGGGGGGGGGGGGGGGGGGGTAAAAATGAAAATTTCAACGCTTTTTATTAGAAATCACAATAAAACTACTTAGAAACGTTTGTACGGTTGATCGACTAGTTATAAATACGCAACATTTTCACTACAAGTAAATTACAAGTAACTCCACGAAGCGAACGAAAATTATGATCAATTTTGGTTATTAGCTTTGAATTTGAAAATATATTTTGAATTTGCTGATACACTTTTCAACAAAGGAGTCTGGTCTGGATGACAAATAATGGGTCATACGTTTCACCCGGAGATTTAGTTTTTAACCCGGAACCCGGAGTAAAGTAACCAAAACCCGGAGTCTCCGGGTCAAACCCGGAGTGGTGGCAACCCTGGCTGCAATACACGTAGGGTTATACACTATTCGAACGAGAGAGAGAGAGAGAGAGATATGCCTGCTATATATACGGCGTAAAGACACATTCAAATCCGACCGCCGGTAAGAGAACGAGGATGCGCAGGCGTCGCAGCGCTGCGAGATATACGCCATTAGACATAACCCGAGCAGAAATTTCACGACGGCGCGATATTGGTCCAACGCTGCAGCCGCTCGAAAAATCTTGGCCCGCGATTGCTATTCAATTTTGGTCCGTGATTGAAATGTAACGCTGTTCCGTATTGGCCCGATAACACCGAAAGAAAGTCGGACCAAGCTTGGGTGCCGGCACCGGACCAAGATTCGATGTTACGGTGGCCTAATATTGCCTGACGTGCTTGGGTAAATGGTGCGTTTCTGATTCGGGCAGATATTGGCATCCATCCACGGCCCTATATAGTCTTGCGTTATTGGGCCAGTATATCATGCCCCGTATTTATTTTATAGAATTTATAAATAGGTGTTTTGAGGCCAGTCTTGTTCCGAGATTCCGGGCCGTGGTATGACCGTTGCATGGGCTGCTGGTTCAAGTTCGACCTCAGACCAAGATTGTCAACCACGGTATAACTTCTGCAACGGCTGCTAGCTCAGGTTCGATCTCGGACCGAGATTGTGAACTACAGTATGACCGTTGCATAGGCTGCTGGTTCAAGTTCGACTTCGGACCAAGATTGTCAACCACGGTATAACTTCCGCAACGGCTGCTAGCTCAAGTTCGACCTCGGACCGAGATTGTCAACCACGGTATAACTTCTGCAGCGGTTGCCAGCCAGAGGCCAATGTTGGGTGCTTATCCGGCCAATATTGGGTGAACATACTACGTGGATATATTTGAACGATCTATTGGCAACCAATATGGAGCCAGCACTGGCCCAATCTAGTGCAACAACATGTAGCCGTTGTCGCGGTTCATGATATTGTGCCGAACTCGGGCCAGCTGGAATTGACAATGCAAAGCCGTTACATTAGAACATTAGAATGCCAATATTGGTTCGACGTTGGTACGTTCAATAAGAACAACCGCGGTTCATCAATTTCTGCACGGAATGGCGATTGATCCGCAACCAACGTTGGGTGGGTCTCTCGTGCCGAGCCACGGCCGTCGTATCAGGGGTCATTCTGGATCCGATATTGGACAGATATCGGACGCCTATGTTCGGCCGGGGGCATGGCGATTGATCCATGACCAACGTTGGGTGGATGTCTCGTGTCGAGCCACGGCCGTCGTATCGGGGGTCATTCTGGATCCGATATTGGACAGATATCGGACGCCGATGTTCAACCGCTGTCCCGGGGGTTCAATCGGAACGAACGTCGGATGGATATCTCATGCCGAGGTACACCCGCTGTATTCGGTGCCAATCTGATACCAATATTGGGCCGAGGTAGTGGGCCAGGGTATAACCATTAAATTAATTTTCGATATTGGGACAGGGTCGGGCCGCTAAAAACTTTCGATATTAGGCCGTCACATCGGGATGCCGATATCGTTTTCACGTTGGCCCGTTCTATAAGAACCGCCGCCGTGCTAGGATTTCTGCTCGGGAAGTCAGATATACGAGTTACCTAGGTCACAGCGTGTGAAGAGACACCAACGAATAAAGTTATAAACGATTTATTGAACCCAAGGTCAGGGCTAGTGTTCTATTCCGCACCTTATTTGTATTTTCTTATTTTATTTCGGCCGACGATGATAATGACTATGGTGAATATCGTAGATTCTAAAACCGAATTAAGCCAAAAAAAATCTACGACTATATTCCATGGGGAATACTGCATGGAACTGTTTTGAATTTAAATTTATAATAAACACTTTTTTGTTGATTTTTTTGTTATTTTAATTTTTTGTGTTTTTTTGCAAATTTGTCGTTGTGACATCGATACTGTAAGACTTACTGAAATATGTGAAAAAAAAGAGATACTTTGACGAACTGCTTTCTAACTTGGAGAGTGAATTCATATTCATATTCTACACGTTTCGTAGCATGATAAACGGGGTCGACAAAAGGAAAGAAAAAGTAATAAGCCTGTACTCCCTGATAGTACAAGTTTCCAAAAATCCATCTAAAATTTGGGCGACACAAATCGAACGATATTCCTGGGTAATGCGAGTGCTTTTCGGCTATTTAGATTTGGAATAAAAAAACACGAATGCTAAACAACTTTTTGGCCTGTATTATATACGAAACTGTACATAAAACTACAGAATTGACTAATTGTTTACGTAAATTAAAAACAGATTACTATCCAATGAATATGAAAAATCTAGTGCAATGGAATCTTGAACATTCTGACGTGGTCGCATCCTTCCAAACGTTGGCACGCTATTTACCGACTCTGAAATCTGTAACGCTTTTCGATTATGTGATACACCTCACAATCGGCAATGTCGAATATCTCTAGGAGAATAGTTCAACTGTATACTCTACTGCCTACTTTGACGAAATCTCAACAGCAAATCTGATTCGCAAGCATCTCTGCAAATTTTGTACAAGCATTTCATGACTACGTAATCAAAATATCACGGTAAGACCAGGACCCGACGAGAGACCCCTGCACTAGAGCAGCAAAGCACCCAATAGCAACGAAATTTGAATCCGACCATGCCTAAAGAACTGAATAACTTACACCAGATGACAATCGAGCTAACGGAGCAGGACATAGTAAGCGAATCGTGGCATACTACAAGCCCAACCCTATTATTATCAAAAGACCACCAGGTGTTCGACAGCCTAGCTATAAAATCAGCAGCCAGAGGTTGCGCCAGCGGAGGATTGATTATTGCAAGAAACAAAAAATACTATAAAAATATACGGAGGACATATACAAGACCGACGAGTGCATCTCTGTCATAACTGAGCATAGGAACAGGAAAATAATCTTCGTATCTAAACCAAATAAATAAACAAAACACTAATAATAACAGGCACATAGACCCTGAGCAATTACCATGAATTATTCACAATAATAACCAGATATTCAACGCGAGAGGACGAGACCTCATAGAGTTAACATTAAGGTACTAAGCTCATTGTTATTATCTAACCATCTGTCGGTGAAAGTCAGTTCGAAGTTGATTTTGGAGTACAATAACAGCATGCCGGTTAAGTCTATTAAATGTACAACATGTAAAACTTAGAAGCGGTAATCGAGGTCAGCTTAGGTACAGTAGGGTGGCCGTTAGAACGTGAAAAAACATGAATTTCCCGTGCCGCCCCCCAAATCGACTCCAAATGAATCAAGACTCATCCTGTAATTTTTTAAGATTTTTATTTTAACGCTTGACTCTTGGCCACAGAGGATAAACTTCTCCATTTGAAATACACGGGGTCTTTTCAGTTATTATTTCACTGTGGGTCTAATTATGGACGTAAAGATCTGAAATTCTCACAGATTGGTCTACGGAAATGCTGCTATGTGGAAAAAAAGTAGCCACCCCCCTGCCCTCAAGATTGTTTATGAGTCATCCCATGCCAATGTGATGGTTATTTTTTTCCCAATTTCATGAGTTTAGATTTATTTGGAGTCGATTTGGGGGACGGCCCGTAAATTTTGTTCCTAACGACAAGCCTAAGGTACAGATGGCATGGCCTTCAACATAGTAAATTCTATCAAAGTTGTAGCCACAAGACCAAAAATGGTTTGACGAAGAATGCGATAAATACAAAATCTTAACATGTAATTTTTAAAATGTGTATCACGAAAGAGTGATAAAGTATAAAGTATTTCGCCCATTGAGACTTTTGATCAGAACGACCGTATCTCGAAAGTGTTTCGACATTTTTCAAATCCACCGGAAGCCAATTCCCATAAGATTAGTGCAGGGCTCTCTATGTAATTAGGCAATCAAGGAATAAATCTAATCTAATCTCATCTGGCAATGCTGTGAGTATTCTTGAATAAAAAATTCATTATAGATTGCTTGACGGAATTGAACATAAGAATTGATTTAAGTTTTACCAGCGTCATACCAAAGCTTAGCTCTACCTTTCATAGCAGTTTAAGTCCAAACGAGTATCGCAATTTCAGGTACATTTTTGATATCAATATTTTTATGTCGGTGCCTGATAAAAATACTGTAGGATTCCATCTTTGAATTGTGGTATTTTGATATCAATGTTATTTATGTGCCATCGCAAAGAACACTCACCTCCACCCACAGTTTACGTGGACTGTATAGGCCTAGCTGTGTTGATTTTTTCGGATAACATTATTCTCGAGTCGTCTGCAGCCTGTGCTTTTAGACTAAGGATTATGCACCGGACTTTGTGAATCATTCTGGCGTGATACATCACTTGATGAACAGTAGAACTATGATTCTTTGTCGTGTTGATCTATCGTAGTCAATGAATCTGAGTATAAAAACGAAAATCTGAATCGTGACAATCAGATATATTCTTTAATTTTATAATAAAGTAGGACGAGCAATTCAATACCTTCAGATACATGTGCCGACAGAGCTGTCAGTGATTAGCCGGTGCGTACAATATTTTCCACTACCTTGAGTATTGAAGCCGCTGCTTCGTTTCTGACTTTAGAGTTTTCTTATATAAAAAAGATAAAAAGGATTGCTATAGATCAATTTTGAACAGTTATACATCCCAAAGACAAAAATGTTCATCCGAATTTTTCATGATTACAGTAAAAATAAATGATAATTATTCACCTTGTTTTCCATTTCTAATAGAAATATCCCCAGATTCGCTTCTAATGATCGAATCGTTCATTATTTTCACAGCAGATTTAGATGATGCATTTGATGATCCGGCAGTGGCAATAACGTAATTGTTATTTAGATCGTCTTGTTGCAGGCTCACTCAGCTTTTTTACAATCCTTTTACCTGTGTTTTTTGTCACAGATCTATTACGTTTCTTTCAACTGACCTATCCGAGCTATACATTTCGTCAGAGTCTGTTGCAACATTTTTAATTTTATTACCCACGGTCCTGGTGCGATCACATGATTTGGACGGTCGTTAATCCGTTGGATAATGATTTACTGTTAGTATTGGACAACATTGTGCTGATATCCAATCGTGATTTATACGTTTCCTCATTCTTTTCAGATTTTGCCCTTCCTCGAGATTCTGAGTCAGTGGTGAAAGCCCGACTTTGAAGTACACGTAATTTGTTCGTATCTTCTTTGTATGTTGATATGAAAAAGAATAAAAAAAAGTCACAAATGTCTCACGCACAACAAAACAATGCATCATGTATATATGTACCCCCGAATTTTTTCAAGGATACCCCCTGAAAAGTTTCAGTACGATGAAAACAGATATTTTCCGTTCTGGCTCATGGGAGCATTGAAATCCGAAATAAGGGTGAAAAAGTATAGATCTTGATAAACTAAGATGAATACATTGAAAATCATGCCAGCTGTAATTTTTTTGGAAATTAGGTGAAAATCACTCGCCAAGTGGGAAATATCTTTTTTACTCGTACTCTTTCTCTTCAGATGATGCACCTGAAAAAAGGGGGGATCGGATTATTTTGAACCACCCAAATTATCGCGCTTCAGATAACCGAATCATTTTTTTAATCACCTTTGAACTCTATGGGATATTGTGGCCAACTTTCGGGAGATGGTGCGCATCGTTCGATGAGTTCCTTAGTCAAAGTAAGATCCTCGCCGAAATAGTACCATGCCAAAATTGATAGGTTAGGTTTAGCGTAAGGTTGTAATCTATTAAGTATCACAGTCACAGAAATAGTCTCGTTATACATTTACTGACAACGGTTGTAAATTAATATGATATTCAAAATTGTCATACAAGCAAACAATCTGACAATGGTTGCGCGTGGTTAACGGGCTACGACTATTGCGGTGCGCGTCCGCAAGGAAGACGGACGTTGCGACGTTGCCCTTCGTTACTCGCGTGGCTGCGCGCCAACACCGGCGCGGCCGAACCCTGCAACACGTGTTTCAGACAAACTCGCCGGTTCTGAGCCAGCATATTGACGAGTAAAATAATTTATCAATAATTGTGTGTGAAAAAGTGTAATCCGACGATAATTCCGTACAAGCAAGACTACGAGGTACGTACTACATGCACACGTAAGCAATGTGTATAAATATTCATAGATATTGTGTTGGGACATCAGCTTTCATATCCTTAGTCTCAACTTTTAAAAACATTTTATTATAATTATTTGTTTTATTTCTTTTCATTATATCCCAATAACGGTTTTCGCTCGATAACTCCCCTGCTGGAAGTCAACGGATAGAATCTTTATCCACTTGAATCACTTTTGATTCTTTGGATAGAAAGGGATTAAGATAATTAATCTAACCCTATCAACGGTCTATCTTTGCGAATCTCTTGCTATCTTCTTTTGAGTCCAAACTAGGGCCTATCCTTTCCAATCCCTAATTTCCTTTCTAATCCTTTCCACCGCCAATCTACGTGAATCTTCCTCTATCTGATTTAGATCCAAACTAGAGCCCATCCTTTTTAATCTCTGATTTCTTATCTAATTCTATCCACAGCTTATCTATCTGAATCCCTCTGATGGTCCGCTCAAAATAAGAATCGCGCCTATCTTTGCATATTCCCAATTTCTTATCCACTCCCAACTATCTGAATCTCATTCGATGCCTATTTAAATTCAAAGTCCCGCCTATCCGTTTGTATCCCTATTTTCGGTTCCACTTCTATCCACAGTCCATCTATCTAAATCTCTCTGATGGTCTGTTCAAATGCAAAGTCCCGTCTATCATTTTGTACCCTCAATTTCGTATTCACTACTATCCACAGCCTTTCCATCTCATTCCCATTCAATGCCTATTTGAATTCGAAGTCCCGACAATCCGTTTGTATCCTTAATTTCGCATTCACTTTTATCCACAACCTATCTATCTAAATCCCTCTGACGGTCTGTTCAAATTCAATCTCCCGCCAATCCGTTTGTATCCCTAATTTCGTATCCACTTCTATTCACGACGGGCTACGACTATTACGGTGCGCGTCCGCAAGGAAGACGGAGTTGCGACGTTGCCGTTCGTTACTCGCGTGGCTGCGCGCCAACACCGGCGCGGCCGAACCCTGAAACACGTGTTTAAATATAAATAAATATAAATAATATATGTATAAATATTCATAGATATTGTGTTGGGACATCAGCTTTCATATCCTTAGTCTCAACTTTTTACAAATTTTTATTTTTATTTCTTTCATAATGATGATATATTTTCTCCGTGGGACAATTAATATATTTTAACCCCCATTTTTTATACAATTTTTTTTTTCTCATGATAACGATTGATTAAAACCATGTCTGGAATGCAATGACCGGTAATACATTTCCAAAAAAAAAAAATACATCCCCAACAACGTGTGCAAATTATTACAGAATGTTCGGAGACCTCAAGTGAAATGGGTGTCTGAGTTGACAGAGACTACTTCATATATAACAGTGTTATACAGTATTTTATTGTAATTTCAATTTTATTTTAAATTTATTCATTCGGGTGATTATTCCTTCTACTACGCTGATAATAATACATTGCTACTCAGAACAGGGTGTCTTCTCTTCTTCTTTAATGAACAGCATTGCTATACGTAAATCCAGTGAATGAACGATATGAAAATGAGATGTTATTTCAATTAAAATGTTTCTTTATAATACTAACTATAACTACCTACCGACTTATTTGATACCTACTGTTTATTCGGATTGGTCTGCTCATTTACTGGATCGAAGGCTGTTTATTGACTGGGTCCAAGTGTTCAATTACTGGTGAAATTGCCATTTCAGTTTCGGATAGGTTCTTTCATATGGATTTCTGTTTGGATAACACGTTTCAACAAGCGATCCCAAATATTTAGGATACGATGTGTCGAATAGAACTGGTTTTGTAAGGCAACAACCATCTAGTATAAAGAAAACCTTCCTTAAAACTGACCGTACGCTTAATCGTTCATTCACTGGTGCACTCACCCTACTGCAATTTTTAATATTCTGTCGATGAAAACAGGTGGGATGACTAATTTTGTGAGTGCCAATATAATACTAATGCTGTGGAGTACAGCATTGGACGCGGCAATGCGTGGCATAATAAGGGGCTCAAGGGTAGGAAGTACTGAAATTTGAGGATAAAATTTGAAAAAAATCGATTTTTGTTTTTATTTTTACGGAAAAGTGTTCTTTGAACCCTTATCTTCACGTACACAAATCCTTGAACCGAAAAAAAATTTATTAAGCTCAATAAAGCGTATAATGCGTATCAGCGTTCCAGCAGAAGTTTTCAATTTCCCTATATTTCGGTTCTTGCTTTTTTAATCTGTGAAAAAAAGTAACTTCAGATGCAGTTTTCCATCAAGCTACAACACTCAAGTGATTTACGTGAGGTAAAAAAATTATAATAATAAAAAATAATTATTTTCAAATCACTGCTACACTCTGAGAAAACATTCTAGTGACTCAGTTTTTTTACAGTTAATTAGTGCTATTTTGATACATGGTACATGATTTTTCCAGATTTGGAAAAAACTATGAAACTAATCAACCGTAAAAGAACTAAGTCACTAGAATGTTTTCACAGAGCGTAGCAGTGATTTGGAAAAAATCCTTTTCAAGGTGTGTATACCCCCATAAGACAACAACTCCAAAATGTGTTTTTCTACGGTTGGAAATCATATTGAAGTTTTTGGTCACACACTTCACCAGAGATGAGCATTCAAATTTATATAGCGAATCAATATTCTTCCAAATGTTTGTATTCATTTTACAAAACCAGATTTACAAGTTATCAACCACATGATTCGCTGCCCGCAGGACAAATTGCTCAGACTCGACAAGACCAAGTTTGTATCAACCGAACTGCTAAAATATATGGGGAATTCCACGTGAACTCGGTAAATGTTTGACCCTGACACCTTCCGATTGGGGCCATGATTTTTTATGTTATCGTACCTGATCGAAGAGACGCTCCGAATTTTTTTCAGATTTTTTCGAAGAGCCGCCATTTTTTTTTAAATTCACAAAACGCCAACATGAGAGCCCCAATTTGAAAATCTGAAAAAATTCTCAAAAATCCTTTGCCAGATATCAAAATTTTTCAGCCTTGAGCCAAAGTGGGCAAACGTTTGCTTCCATTCTTTTTCGTACGTTTTTCGAAAAAAAATTATGAAAAAGAACAGCAGCAGTTGCCAGTCCACTGTGAACTGTTGATTGAACGTTTTTATACGTCACGCACGATTTTTTGAAATTTTATCAGATTTTTCACATGCGATTTTTTTTCATCCGATCTGAATCCAAAAATATGAGAAGAAATATAATCGCTTCGGAAAAATCAGCACAAATTCCCAAAAATCGTGCGTGACGTATAAAAACGTTCAAGCAATACTTCACAGTGGACTGGCATCTGCGCCCGGATGGAATTCGGAAAAACTGGACAGTTACTGGTCAGTTTCCGTTTTCAATTTCCACGCGGGCTATTTTGAGTTATTTTTCACTTCATGCGCCCCAAAAAGTAAAACAAAATTTTTTCTTGGACGACCCCATTCGAAAAATCTGTAGCTTACTGTCCCGCCAATCCGTTTGTATCCCTAACATCGCATTTACCTCTATATACAGTCTATCTATCTGAATCCCTCTGATAGTCTGTTCGAATTCAAAGTCCCGCCAATCCGTTTGTATCCCTAATTTCGTATCCACTTCTATCCACAGCCTATCTATCTGAATCACTGGCCAAACAGTACTACATGAAGGTACTGGTTTGTCAGTCGTAATTCGATGATTTGAACAAATAAACTGAATCACTGATTGAATTAGTGAAATTTTCACTCTTTCATACCTAGAGAGTACATTGGATTTTTTTAATAATTACTGTAAATTGTTTCAACAATATTAGCTATGGCGGCTGAGGGTGGCCGTGTTCTTGTTTACCGACGAATCCTGAGGGAATTACGACTGCCCAACGACCATTTTCGGCTTGAAGAGAACTGTGTTCGTTGTTTGTTATGTACAACAGCATTTGTCGTATTGAAGAGATACGCATTCGAGCGTCACGTACGAACCCCTAAACACCAAAAGGTTCTTGGGATACGGAATCAACCAGTTTTCCCGAATCCACAACATCTGACAAACTTGAACAGTCGACACTCTGCGTTTTTTAAAGACTTGACAAGCGCATGCGTAAAATCAGATATTTGTTTCGACAAAGTTTGTCAACCTGATTTTGCCACCTTTCTCCAAGTTCATACACGACATACAATCCCAGATGCAACAACAATGAGCAAAACTTATGTGCCCATTATATATAACGAAACTTTAACGGCTATACGCGAAGAAATAGGAGATTGTCCTATTTGGGTTTCAGTGGACGAAACAATAGACTCTAAGCGTCGCTGCGTTACCAACGTTATTATCGGTGCATTATATCAAGACCGAGCTTCCACTGGACGGCAGATTAGATGTGGAGAAGTTGTGAGAGCAAACGCTGCAAACATGGCTGCGTATGTGATTGACAGCTTGAATAAGTTTGAGCCGGCAGGGTTTGAGCCAAACAGAGTTCTGCTATACTTGACGGATGCTGCTCCGTACATGAAGGCGTCTGCAGGAATTCTCGCACAAACATACCCGAAACTCGTAAACGTGACATGTTTAGCACACGCATGTCACAATGTAGCTGAAAAAGTAAGAGAGTGTTATGAGGAGATTAATGATGTCGTCGCTAGTGCCAAAGAAGTGTTCTCTAAATCTAAAACGCGTGCTGAAATCTTCAAGGCTGCGCTTCCAAATATACCTCTACCACCAAGACCGGTGACGACACGATGGGGCACGTGGATCCAAGCTTGCCAGTATTATTTTTTACACTACGGACGCGTGAAAGCAGTTTTTATGGGCCTCGAAGAGAACAGTGAAGCTGTGAGAAATTTGCAAGCATGTTTGGGAAGAGATGAAAACCTCGGAGAGTTGGAAGACATTGCTGCCAAATTTTCGTGTCTCGTTTTAAGTATCAAGCAACTACAAAAAAGAGAATGTAGTTTAGCTCAAACGTGCGAAAGGATTGCTGAATTGAAACAAGAATTCCAAGAAGATCTGGAGATTCATCAAGAAATCCGGGATAAAATTGTTCAGGTTTTCGGCGACAACGATGGATTCACGCAGATGATTAACATAGACAACTGCATAATCAATGGCAGAATGCAAAATTTGCCGGATAATTGGATCGATGATGACGCCCTCAGTATGAAATATGCACCGTTTACTTGCGCAGATGTGGAAAGATCGTTTAGCATATATAAAGCGTACTATCGAACCAACAGGCAAAGTATGAAATTCGAGTCCCTGTGTCAGCATATTGTAATTAACTACAATAAAGACATGGGACGCGAGAATGAGAATATAGAAGTGGATTCTGATGAAGACGAATGAAAGTTTTTCCCTTCAACGACAAATTTTCCACAAATTACCAGCAAGATAGTTCCACGGAAAGAAAATTGTTGCTGACTTGACTATGTTGAGCAGCTGGTATAGGGACAACTCTTTTTTTAAGAAGAAATTACTACAGTTTTAGTATATGGTACGCTTAATGAAATGGATTCTGAGCCGGATGTGTTAATTTTTTTATTTTTTCTTATTCATTTACTGTTATTCCCACGAGTTACGGTCACGCGAGGGAGATGACCTTTTTTTAAACTACTCCCGATTTTTCCATCTTCTATGTTATTCTCATTTAGTCATATAATTCTTTAATATTATCAAAGTTCCTACGTTCCCAGGATCAAAGTCACGGTCACGCGAGGGAGATGACCTTTTTTCGAACTACTCCCGATTTTCCCGTCTTTTCTCTCATTCTCATCTCTTCTCATTGTATTAATCACAGTTCCTACGCTCCCAGGATTCAAGTCACGGTCACGCGAGGGAGATGACCTGTTTTCAAACTACTCCCGATTTTCCCGCTCATTCTCTTATTCTTATCTCTTTTCATTATATTTTCTAATATCAAATCAAAGTTCCTACGCTTCCAGGATTCAAGTCACGGTCACGCGAGGGAGATGACCTGTTTTCAAACTACTCCCGATTTTCCCATCTTCTATGTTATTCTCATTTAGTCTTATAATTCTTTAATATTATCAAAGTTCATACGTTCCCAGGATCAAAGTCACGGTCACGCGAGGGAGATGACCTTTTTTCAAACTACTCCCGATTTTCCCGTCTTTTCTCTCATTCTCATCTCTTCACATGATTCTCTAATATTATCAAAGTTCCTACGTTCCCAGGACTCAAGTCACGGTCACGCGAGGGAGATGACCTTTTTTCAAACTACTCCCGATTTTCCCGTCTTTTCTCTCATTGTCATCTCTTTTCATTATATTAATCACAGTTCCTACGCTCCCAGGATTAAAGTCACGGTCACGCGAGGGAGATGACCTGTTTTCAAACTACTCCCGATTTTCTCGTCTTCCCTGTTATTCACATTTAGTCTTATAATTCTCTAATATTATCAAAGTTCCTACGCTCCCAGGATTCACGTCACGGTCACGCGAGGGAGATGACTACAAATTACTAACTACTGCCGGATCTCTCATTTTCTAAATAAAACATTCTATTCTATTACTATCTTTTCCTTTTATCTTGATTGCAATGGAACCAGACTACCAACAGTTCCGTGTGATTTTATTATTTTTTTTTTTGCTTCGTTCGCAACTTTTCGGATCTGATCAAACGACTCGTCGCAATTCCACATCTCTTTCACGAGGTGACTGAGCAAGTCGACTCGTCGCAATTTCACATCTCCTTCACGAGGTGACTGAGCAAGTCGACTCGTCGCAGATTCACATCTCCTTCACGAGGTGACTGAGCAAGTCGACTCGTCGCAGTTTCACATCTCCTTCACGAGGTGACTGAGCAAGTCGACTCGTCGCAGATTCACACCTCCTTCACGAGGTGACTGAGCAAGTCGACTCGTCGCAGTTTCACATCTCCTTCACGAGGTGACTGAGCAAGTCGACTCGTCGCAGATTCACATCTCCTTCACGAGGTGACTGAGCAAGTCGACTCGTCGCAGATTCACATCTCCTTCACGAGGTGACTGCGCAAGTCGACCCGTCGCAGTTTCACATCTCCTTCACGAGGTGACTGAGCAAGTCGACTCGTCGCAGATTCACATCTCCTTCACGAGGTGACTGAGCAAGTCGACTCGTCGCAGTTTCACATCTCCTTCACGAGGTGACTGAGCAGGTCGATGCAAGGGAAACCTTGTGGGAGACATTGTCAATTAGCCTCCTCGTGGCGTCTCCTGGAAATACTCGCAATTACCTGAGTAGCGAATAATTGACGTTCACACTGCACACATTGTGAAAATGATCATCGGAGTACAGTCTTCATCTAATACAACTTTGACCGGAGATTCGTCAAGATGGTTTAAGTCGGCCTCATACACGACTTGATTGGCGGAGAGCCGGTCTTGAGACCGTCTAGAACCACGCCGGTCTCAAGACCTGACTATGAATACCAGCCATAGAGCCAAAAATATAGCTTCATAAACCTTTATATTATGTTTCCGAATTGACAAAATACTGCGCCTTTATTTTTATTACTATCAACAGATAATAACCTATTGGTATAACACAGCTATATTTTCAATATAATTCAATTTTAGCGCTGATAGCATAAAAAAGTGTTAATGAATATTATCTTTTTTCTCCTCCGGCCGGAAAGCGTCAACTTTCGGGCCGCTGCGCTAAACAAAGTTGCCGCTTTCCGGCTCCGTCGAACAGAATAGTATATTGTTTACCGAGCGAGAAAACAGTCGATTGCGCGCCGAGTATGAAGGTGAGCACCGAGGCGAAGCCGAGGTGTTCTCAACTTCATACGAGGCGCCAATGACTGTTTTCTCCGAGGTGAACATACTATTTTCTTCAACAGCGGAGCGGAATCAGCGAGTTTCCATCCGCAAACGAGGACCGGCAATCGACTGGTTTCCATCCTCATTTGCGGATGGAAACTCGCTGGTTTCCCTCCGCTGTTGAAGAAAAATAGTATACACTCCTTTGCCAGTAAAAAAGAAAGCCTCACATTTCGTACTTTGCTGGCCTAGGTACGTAATATACTATTTTTATCCGGCATTTTCACATTTCATTCTCACACTTATAATCTGTTGGTTGCGACCTTCTTGTTTCTAAGAAGTCAAATCCTTTCTTCTAAGTTTTCACGAGCAATTTTTTCAAGAGTTTATTATGTCAAAATTTCGAATGGATCCGATGAAAAGTTCAGTTGATACCCTACAGCAGCTGTAGGGCCCTTTTATTATTCATAGGCAGCTGATCTCAGAAGGCAGAATGGTACGTAGACAGCAACAAATCGACGTTTTGGAAGCTCGCGCATCGGCAGAAGGTCTATTATATGGCCCAGGAGCAGATGACTCTAGTAATTTAATAGCTTATGCATTTGTATTCAATATAAGAGTTTAACTTTAAACGCGTTTTTCTCAAAACTATGTTTCCGGATACGGTGTCCACTATATTGCAAAAACCACTCGATGGATTTAGATGAAATTTATACAGCATATTCTAGGCATTAAAAACTTAGGCCTGATCGAAGGATTTTTTCTTCTCACCAAAAATTCTATTTTATACAACGCAAGCATGTTTTACGCGTTTTTCATGCTCGATCTCGGTACACAAAGTGGGGGATTGAGCGACAGCTGAGCGGGCTTGCGAATGCGCATGCGCAGAGTTCAGTTTTAGCTACTTTGGAGTCCTAGGAGTGAAAAGTGGTCTTTCTTGTACTCCGCGCATGCGCCGTAGCCTTCAACTCGCGTTGTTATGCGTTGCTATGCGTGTGTGTAGTCCGTCGACTTTGTGTACCGGATCGAGCATGAACTTGTAAAACATACTTTTGTTGTATAAACTATCGTGTGTACCATCAAGTCGTGTATGAGGCCGACTTAAACCATCTTTGCCTCCTTGGTATACAATATACTATTTTATTAATAATTAACGAGCGATTTTTTACGAGGTGGAAATAACCCATTGAATTCACCTGCAATGGTCCGTAAATTGAAATAATCTAAATTAATGCGAATCAAAGATCTATTCTGAATTGATGCGAATTAGATTGAAAAGGTTAATAGGAATTAATTGAAACTGAAAAATTGATCCGTCATTGGCCGCCATTTTGCGAAATTTAAAAAAAAAACCTGTGATCAGGCCCAAGATAAACTATCAAACTAACTGTTGTTTTCTTATTTTTATTTTATATGAACCACAAGAAGTACGGATGGCCACCGCGAAGCACTTTTTTTTCCCTAAAACTTCACGGTATACTTGCCAGCCCCTGAATCGATAGATAATGACCCAAAATCACCGCGTAATTTTTTAAAGATTTTTAGCTTGATGGGAAAGCGTGCCGAAATCAATTTGAAGTTGGAAAATTTGAAATTTTTTTTTTTGTAATTTTTAGTATAAAAGCAGGAAATAAATGTAGAATGACGAAACAATTTATTTATGGTAATCTTATAATATCACAACGTTATAAAGACTATATTAGAAAAAATGAATTAATGAAAATGAATAAATAAATAAATAAATAAATTAGAACAAAAAAAAAATGAAAAATAAGAAAAAAAAACAATAAATAAAAAAATAAATACAGTCTAACGTGATATTACAAATATGGTAAAGGACCCCGCACAAATCTTATGGAAATTGGATCCCGGTCAAATTGTTGACCATGATGACTTTTGATCAGGATGACCTGAAGCACAACATACTACAATTTTGGACAATTTGACCGGGATCCAATTTCCATAAGATTTGTGCGGGGTCCTTTACAATAAAATACATTTTTTTGTGGAAAAGTTTTTCGTCATTCTACATTTAATTACCGCTTTTTTACTCGAAAATTGGTGGGAAAAAAAAAGTATTCATTTTTTTGATTTTTTCAACTTCAAATTGATTTCGGCACGCTTTCCCATTAAACTAAAAATCTGAAAAAAAATTACACAGTGTTTTTGGGTCACTATCTGTCGATTGAGGGGGTGGCAAATATATGTTAGAAATTAACGACCACCCTACTATACATATATTACAAGTGATTTTTGTTCTGTAGGTTGCGAGTTGACAAAAAATTAGTAATAGGCCGCTGGCGATATTTACTGCGATACTTCTTCATCAAGTAAAGGATTATGAAAACAAAGGTAAATGGAGCTAGAAGCGTTATCTGTTACGTGGCTCACAGTGATCGTTACCCAATTGCCCTTGAAAAACTATCATTTTTCAATTTCCACTAACTACACTACAGTCGACGGTATAATAAAGTATCAAGAGACTCGGTAGAGTCTCGCGCCAAGTACATTAAAAAAAAAAAAAAATTTCAAGCGCGAGACTCAACGAGTCTGTATACCCGAGAGGCAACTACCCTGACCTATACCGCGAACTAGTATCTTTATTTTCTTTCACCTCACGACATACACGAATAGGAACTAACTCGATCTAGGATGTGGGCATGAAAAGCTTTCATTTGAGCCTTAGATCGTTTAATTCGGTGTCCGGAGTGCTGAGATATTATTAACTACAGATTCTGATACCCCGTTTCCTCGTACAATGTTTGTTCTTCTCCTTAGTGTTCTTCTTCTTCTTCTTCTTCTTCTTCCAATGACTTAACGCCCGTTAGAGCATGTAGTCGAACCTCCTTAGGGCCAGTTCCACAACACGATTTTAACCAGAGTTTAGCGTTAAACTCCAGTTAAATTTGAGCTCGACCAATCAGAACTGTCTTTTAGAAGACTTAACTCGAGCTTACGCTAAACTCTGGTTAAAATCGTGTTGTGGAACTGGCCCTTAGTGTTCTTCTTTTTTTTTTTTATCCGTTTTGCTTATCGCGTAATCAAAATAGTATGGGGTTTAGTGTTCTTCAGACCAAGATTCAGCCAATTCAAACCATTCCCATATAAAATCACTAGACGGGAAACCACACAAAAGTTGTATAAAGTGGCGTAAGTACGAGTGTCACGAGGTAGATGGCGCTGGTATCGCAGACAGAGACCTCAGAAATATATGCTCTAAGCACTGAAATATAATACAACTGGAACGAGCGCTGCGGTGGTGGGGGCTCCGCAGAGAGAGATAGCTCGAATGTGACCACCTGTCTCTCTCTCACCATGTACAGTTTGTCGAAAAGTTTATACCCCTGTTTGCACGTGGTATATCCTATTAGGTTAGAATTTTTGCCGAGACGGTCCAGCGCATGCGCAGTAGCAAATAGAAAAAGACAGGTGGTCACATTCGAGCTATCTCTCTCTCCGGACAGCCAGAGGCCTGCTTAGCATTAGAGCGCTCGTTCCAGTTGTATTATATTTCAGTGCTCTAAGACCTTAGACTATGGAGACTATATAGAGGAGAACGATCTCCGTATCACGAAAGCGGTCCGAGTTTCTGCGCTCAGTATACATATATATATTGTATATGATATCAGACGACGCGCCTCTACCGGTAGCGACAAACACTAAATATACTATGCTTAACCCGCGGTTCCCATGGCGACCAAGGCTTTTGTTTAGCGCCACTAGAGGCGCGTCGAATGATATCATACGTTTTGCTATAGTTATACGACAGTTGCTATAGCTCGATTAGCGCAATAAACGGGGACGTTTTTCTGGGGAGAGGAGGACTCAGATCGGTCTCCTAACATATAGTCTCCATACCTTAGACCTTAGAGCATATATACATGGAGGGAGCCAGTCCTATCTTGTTCCATAAGTGGCAAGCGCAGGAAGGATAGACATAGCAGTGTGATATCCTCTCTCTCTCTCTGGCAAAATGTGATTGGTCGATTTGAACTAGTCACGTGACCACGTCAGCTATGCCAAGCGGTACGAGAGAGAGAGGTTATCACCGTACTGTTCCCTCTTTGTCATCACGCTTTTCAGCCAGAAGGCTCCATCCATGTCTATATGAGACGCTTTCCTGTTGGAATCAAAGTGATTCAGATCACTTTAGATTCTAACCTTACTCGAAATGCAGCGTTTTTATTGGTTGGCATTGATTGGCATTGTTCAATAAAAACGCTGCATTTCGGGTAAGGTTAGAATCTAAAGTGATCTGAATCACTTTGATTTCAACAGGAAAGCACCTATGCTCTAAGTCTAATAGCGTTTTCGGTTGGGACAATTTTGAGCTATCTCAGGTTCATCCGTACCAATCCGTTCCCCAAATCGCACCATTGGACCGTTTTGCACCTGGCGTCCAGGTTTGTGAATATTTTTGGAATTTCCAAACTCTATCAGGTTCGTTAATGTTCAGGGAATATTTCTAAATTTTTCCAGATTTTTTACACTCATTTCAGACAAACGGTGACGAGTTTAAGTTGACGTACGGCGATGGACTCCGAAAAACTACGCTTTTTAACTTTTCGGAGATCATAACGGCTTTCACGATTTTTACACGGAAATTTACAAACAACCATTAGACGCAGAAAACTTGGCGCTTTCCGATCTTACCAGACTCGATGCTCTACCAATTTTCCTGTAGAAGTTATGATCACTCAAACAGAGGGGCCAAACCTTTACGCGCCGACAGTAGTAGTCTATATGATAAAAGACAACCTTTGAAATATGAGAACCTCGGTTGCTGCGTCAACAAATAATATTGTAAAACAAATCAGTCTTGTCTTAGCTTATCACTAGTGCAGACCTGTGTTTTCTGAATACATAAGTACATTCCCTAGATTCATTTAATTTCGCTTTGATTCGACACTTTATTCCCCTCGGAAACCCAATATTAACTAATTATCTTCCTTAAAAAAAAAAATTTTGCAACAGTATTTTAGACAATTTTTTATTTCTAGCTACACTTCGACACGACAGATGTGACAATCTTGAAATGATTTTTTTTTGGTAGAACACTGATAGAAGAATTTGTTAATATTTGATAAGATTTATTCGTATTTAACAAATGATTGATTGACTCATATACTTAATGAATATTAGTTAACAGCAAATCCTATTTAATAAATCATTCATTGAATAGGATTTACTAGCTGTTGATACATATTTGTTGTGCACAAAATTGATTTGTTAATTGTTATGAAATATTTATTACGGAACCCCCATTAACTGAAGTCAGCGATCTTTAATGCTTTGTGAATCTCTTCGTTGACACCTAAATAATGCGAAGAGATCATAAAAAAACAAAAAAAAATTTGGAGGCCGGATTTGCGTACAGGATTTGGGAGAATGGCCAATTAACCTCTCCTGTGATAAGGCAGGTGTACGAGGGTGTACCGTTACAATTGAGACACGGCAAATAAAACGAAATAAAACGTGTATATAGGTAAATTTCTTTTATTAAATTAAAAATGTATTACCCACTGGCATCCACCACCCTTGCCGCCCCAACCACCCTTCCCGCCACCCTTCTTCCCACCGCCCTGTCCGCCACCCTTCTTTCCCTTGTCCTTCTGTCCGCCACCCTTCTTTCCCTTGTCCGTCTGTCCCTCGTCCTTCTTTCCCTTGTCCTTCTGTCCGCCACCCTTCTTTCCCTTGTCCTTCTGTCCCTCCCCCTTCGTTCCCTTGTCCTTTCCCTCATTCCTCTTCTGGGCTTCACCCTCCTGTCTGCCGCCCCCCTCACTGTTGGAGCGGGGCGGACCGGTGGCAAATTTTCGATTGCTCCATTTCCATCTGGAAGAGATATAATTTTCAATATTAGTAGAACAACAGCGGAAACCGAAAACCAATCAACCAAAAACCTTTTTAACAACAATTTTGAAACGAGCGATCTGCTTTTTCCCAGGGCGCTCCATTCTTTCTAATTATTGTTTAATTATCATACATGGAAGTTGAGGATATTTCAATAAAAAACTGTAATCTTTACGGTAGGTTTGTAATGGAATTTTGCAGTACAGTCATTTATTGAAATAATGATTCTTCAGTGTACGTCCCTTCCCGAGATTCACAACCTCAACCGCCAACAAAAAATTTCCAAAGTTGAAGGGGTCCTTGAGTCGAAAGAGTTTTAGTAGAGCTCATTTTACGGCTAAAATCCGAGTCCAATTGCATCGTTTTTGCACATAGGGCTTTATATCGTATAAGGGAAGAGCCGAGCAGAATCGCATTTTAGTCGAGAAATGTGCTCCTATCAAATTCTGTCGGATTGGTGCACGGCCGTGTACGCGAGAAGAAAATTCGTCGCACAGTAAGTTGCATACTCACAGCTCATCCCGCTCCTGTGGCCGTTGCTGCCTCGGAGTCGACCTGCTTCTATCCCTTGACTGTAAGTGGGTGAAATATTATCATCAAATCTTCGAAATCGTGACATTTAGTAAATAATTGCAATGACCACGTACACTGCTCAAATCATGACGGACCTTGAGAGCTTTGTGTTCCGAAACAAATTTACCAGTTGTAATGGATGAAACTGTAATTACTAATGATCAAGAATGTGACCAGCGACTGCAGAGAATCGGTTTTCCATTAGAACTTCAATAATATGTTGACTCTAGAAATGATATCTCTCAATCGAATCAAAAATGGCTGAGGATGTTGAAATTCTGGTTTTAGAATATTTGAAACTAAAAATGTATTTATTCCCGACTCGACCGTAAAGACCACTTTATTGACCTGAAAAGCGGGACAAAAGTGGCATTTGATTCCATAGTGTACTTTTTGTCCCGCAAATTCACTTCTGCGGGACAGAAAGTAAATTTGCGTGCGAAAAAGTAGATTTGCGGGAACGCAGTTTCCAGTGTAACTAATTTTCTATCTTTTCTTATTGTCTTGGCTTTTTAAGTTTTGGTTTAAAAAATATGACCTAATATGTACCCTATCTTTGTTTTCGCGCGGCTCGTTCTCCCTCCGCGCCTGTCTCTCCTGTTTTTCTTTGTCTTCTTTCTCTCTTTTTCTCTCCTCTTTTTTACGCTCTTCTCTCTCCTTCGCTGCTCTCTCCTTCGCTGCTTTTTCCTTCGCTGCTCTCTCCTTCTTTCTCTCCTTCTCCTCTCTCTCCTTCTCCTCTCTCTCCTTCTCCTCTCTCTCCTTCTCCTCTCTCTCCTTCTCCTCTCTCTCCTTCTCTCTCTCCTTCTCCTCTCTCTCCTTCTCCTCTCTCTCCTTCTCCTCTCTCTTTTCGGCTCTCTCTCTTTTTTCTTCCTCGCGCTCCGCCTTTTCGGCCTCCCATTCTTTGCGAATTAGACTGATCGCGGCTGCATCCGCCCGCTCTGCTACGCGCTCCTCCTGCAGCTCCCTCATCTCCTCCCGCAGTTTCGCGAGCTGCTCCCTTAATTCTTTTTCTTCTTGTTCTCCCATTGTCTGATTTATGGTGGCCACGGTAAGGAAAGAACGGGAAATGTTAGGGAAAAACAAAAAATTGGTCAGGGATTTCTGGAAATGTCAGGGAATTTCCAACGTAGTCGGGGCAAAAAAATAGATGGCCAAAGATCTGATAAATGAACGAAAAGTAAATTCCTAAATTGAGTGTCAGAATGCAAGAAGGGGGATATAATTTCATTTCGCTCCGCAGAGTTGGCCTATGAGCAGTGAGAGAAGAAATCCCGAATTCATAATTTTTATCCATAGAACGGTACACTTTTTTAATTTGAATGAAAAATTTTCACCGAATATAAAAAATATTTTTGAATTTCCTAATGAATTGACATTGAAATGAAAAGCAAAATCGGGGGTATTGATTCGTACCACTGATGGAGACAATAGGAACTTTGGTCAGGAAAAATTGAACAAATGGTCAGGGAAAGTCATGGATAAATTGTTTTGCCGGAAAAGCGTGGCCACCGTGTGATTCGGAGACGAATTTTATGCTGCTCGATTATGCGACCGACCCGAAACAAAAGAGATATTTCGTAGCACCCGAATGAGCTAAAAGATATTTGAAGGTCGCTACCGGAGCAGGGTTGTACCGTCTATATAATAACTTTACAAAATTGTTTGATTATTTTTTCAATATTTGCAGACCACTATTTGAAAAAGAGTTCATAAAATCTGAGATGGTCAGGGTCAGACGTTGGTTGAGTTGGCGTGGAAAGCCCCATATGTTATTTTCTCACCTCCGGGCCGAAAGCGACAACTTTCGTCCCGCTGCGCGGAACGAAAAATCGTATACCGCACACGGGAGTAAAAAAGGCCATCCCAAACTGCGTTTTTACCACCCTCGCCTTCGGCTCGGGTGTCAATCTCACACGCAGTTTGGGTTAGCCTACTTTCCCTCCCTAGGTGAGTAATATACTATATTTCAAGACTCCGAATACATACTGAAAAATCGTTTCATCCATATCTGTGAGGTATGAATGGTGAAGCAAACTTATATCAACCTACATACACACACGCTATTTTGATAGGAGGTATTCTGCCCCAAGTGAGACCGGTACGGTTCCTCACCCTAATCAATATTTTTAATAATTTATTTTTGTTATCAGCAATCCAAGAGAAACCCAGGTGAATTATTTCAAATTTTTTTTGTTGGAATACTTACCGAGTTGGAAATTGTGAATTTTTCTAGTAAAATAATCTTCAATTAATTATAACTCAGCCCGGGTTGTTCGAATCCGAAAAAACAAACACATTAAAATGATTGTCAGAACTTGTAGTTTTCGAAAAAAATATTACTGAAATGTCATGACGAATTGTTCATCATTATTTCTAGGTTTAATTATAAATTATTTTATTAGAAAAATTCACAATTTCCAACTCGGAAAGTATTCCGAAAAAAAATGTGAAATAATTCACCTATAGGTTCCTTTTGGGTTGCTGATAACAAAAATAAATTATGAAAAATATTGATTAGGGTGAGGAACCGGACCGGTCTTACTTGGGGCAGAATACCTCATAGATAAAGCTTACATGGGTGACGTCATAAACTAGTAGTTTTCAATTCGTTATACATACTGCCATTTTTGTTTGAACGAAAAAGGAAAAAATACGTCCAAATTATTTTTCCACAAACTACTGGAATGTAAAATAAAAAAAAAGTCATGGACGACCTTATATTGTGACGGCATAATGATGAGCATGGATGAAGATATTGAGAGAATAATCGTTGAGAAAGTAATCAGAGTCATCCGTCTGTACTGGAGTTTGACATTATTTTATTTCGATACTCCGGAATCTTGTCATGCATAATACTTCGCAATTGTTCGAAGGCACCTCGCATAGGTAATGTAAAAGTGAAGAAGAAAGAAATGCCCCTGAAACTTCCCTGATGCCCAAAAGCATATTCATATAACGTCGCATGGCTACGCGTCTATTGGCTTGTTTTCCATGTTCATACACAGAGTAACTGATTCCGCGACGGCGAGAGGCACCGATGAGTGGGGATAGTACCTACAATAATGAGCAGTTACTCCGAGGACTGTGCTCCTATTCGTACTTGACTGATGTCTTCGTACTTCCAATACCGATTATGAAGTAATACAGTAACGATAAAAAAATTTGGGAAAAATGATGAAGGAAAGCTCTGGAAGCGATATAATATTTTTTTTTACGGCTTTGTGACGAAAAATAATAATGGAGCTTATTTGGGTTCTACGAGTTGTTTTGCTTCACTTTCGCAAATTTTTTGGAGTACGAATGGGATTGAACATTGAAGATGAAAAACGGATCACCTTGAGGTACAATTTAGCAAAAATGTATTGTACTTACTGCGATCAAATTTCTGTCCTCGTCGTCTTCTTTTTTCTTTTTTTTTTTTCTTCTTTACTTCTTCTCGTCAGGTTTCGAACAACAATGGACAATCTACGAACACACGCCACCCAGAAAACAAATTTCGCGGCCTATGGCGGAACCTTGAGCTTGCGCGCGCATGGAAACACTGGCCCGGCGCCTCAGTTTACCATTGACGTCGCGTGTCGGGGAGAGTGGCTCTCGCTGACCGTAGAACCGCGCTCACGAAAATCCGATGCGACGACCCTGTCTGCGAGATTAGGCTGGATTAGGCCCCGAATCGTTCACATTCGCGAGGTCCCGGTACACCAAAGTGTATAGCGATGAAATTACCGCATCTTGGTCTTGCCCGAGATAAGCGTAACTTGATAATAAAAATCCTTTTCGTCGTCTTTGATTTATGAAATTATATTATAATATATTATATATTTATATTACCAAAAGTTTTTCTCGGCGAGCACCTGGTATTGGTGCCAATAAAGCGTTGGACCACAACCGAACACCAACGAGGCAAACTGCTTTCCTGATAAACTAAGCTCGAAGGAAGGCCGATTTTACCCCGAGGTAAGTGAATCACAATTATCGCACGTGATAATTTGTTCTTGAAAATGTAAATAACGATAGAATGCCAGAATAGGTCAATATAATCATAGAGTCATCGAAAAGATGTGATTGAAGGGCATGCGGAAATAGTAGTGACGAATAAATAGTCGCTCGAATCCGAGTGCCATGCTGTGGGTTCTATCTAAATTTACATTTTACAGTTGGCGTTGCGATGAGAAAATATTATTTACTCACAGAAACTGGACATTGATGCGCATCGCTATGCCAAGAGTGATCCTGGGCAAGGTTTCATAGATGACGAAGTTCGCAGCATCGCCTGGCTGAGCAGTTCAGAAGCTGACAGAGAATCTCGTACTCAGCGCTGAAATGCTGCCACCGGCCGACTGACTTTAGGTATCCGTACGCCTCCTCGAAGCCTCCTCGTCTTTCATCACTGTAGTACTGGTCTACTTGTAAAGCTTTTCTTCTAACATGACAGCTCAGTCATTGCCGAAGTCAGAAAGGAAGAATATGCTGGGTGCAACAATCAAGTTCGTTCGGCTCGTGTAACATTGGAATTTGTCAACTGACATAGCCCTGAAGTCACACTATTTGATTGTGTTTTCATTTTTGCCAATGTGAAATCTAAATCGTGTTCGCGCGCTTCGTAGAAACAGTTTTATCAAATTCGAGTGCATTTCAGACGGCGGTGCGTCGGACAGATTGGATCTTTCAGCTTCGTTGGATCAGGAATACCGAAAGTCGAGAAATTGGAATGCTAATCGAGCCAGATGTCGCCGATTATCCTGCGACGGCACTGTTTTATAAAACATTCGCAAAGTCAACCGTAAGAGTATTGTCCAAAGCACCGATACTCTTAGAATCCTACGCAAACTAACTGAAAACCTAGGTAAAGTAAAATCTATTTTGAAATTTTATGCAGTAAAAATTCTCGATTTAACGGTCACAATTCTGACGTTGGCACGACCACTTTCTTTACAGTTGTAATCATTATACGCGTTCGAGCTGGCCCGATGAACTATTGAACCTCCGATGATGCTGCAGTCTCTACGATGAAGTCCCCCGGAGCCTATGATTGCGACTTCGAAAGGTTTGCTGTTGTATAAAGGTTACCCGAAGAGCCTCAAACTTGAAGAACTCTGAACTTGTGTTACGAAATAAGTAACGCAGCAAAATTCAAATAGTATTCCCTAGATTATTTGTAATATTGTAATTAATCAAATGACGGAATGATTAGAAGAGGAATTGCTCTTCGAATTTCACTTTGTTGCTTCCTTTGTGACACTATTTTCAACAAGTTCTGTAAGTCTGAACAGTTTCTTGCTTATCTTTTGGAGTCGAACTAGCTTGAATGAGTGTAGTGATTTGAGAGGTTATTCATTTAGGGTTATTGTGCTAGAAGTTCATTCATGAGTTTTATACAATTCGAAGCTATCTTTCCCTGAGCTATGATATTGCAGCTCTTTGCGCTTTATCAATAATTATTGTGTAAAAGGTATTCCACGAAGTACAGAGTTACTCCTCGTAATGCTTCTGAAATAGGCTTTATTCGAAAACCTCCCATGCGTCTGAGTTATTCTTGAATCTCGCTGGGCTTGCACACACATATTTTAAGATGCGTGAGCCACAAACCCACATCGGTTTTCAGAAATAGCTACGATACTTTGACTTTGACATTTTGTTTGATGAGAAAAAAAAAGATATATTTTTAATTATTTTTTCTCAAATCCGTAATTTTCTCTCGATTTACAAAATCTGTTGTGGGATTGTAGCTAGTGTGTGTAGAAACGTACCATGAAAATTTGAAGCGCCTTCGACAAAAACTCAGACGCATTGGACTTTTTCAACTGCCAGAAACCAGTACAGAGATAAATCGCTTTGAATTTTTTTTCCTGTTAATTATTCGCAAAGTTAAAGAAATTCAAGATATAAGTTATCGCAACTTGAAGAAAATCCAACATATATATATATTTTAGCAGTTCGGTTGATATAAACTTGGTCTTGTCGAGTCTGAGCAATTTGTCCTGCGGGCAGCGAATCATGCGGTTGATAACTTGTAAATCTGGTTCTGTAAAATGAATACAAACATTTGGAAGAATATTGATTCGCTATAGAAATTTGAATGCTCATCTCTGGTGAAGTGTGTGACCAAAAACTTCAATATGATTTCCAACCGTAGAAAAACACATTTTGGAGTTGTTGTCTTATGGGGGTATACACACCTTGAAAAGGATTTTTTCCAAATCACTGCTACGCTCTGTGAAAACATTCTAGTGACTTAGTTCTTTGACAGTTGATTAGTTTCATAGTTTTTTCCAAATCTGGAAAAATCATGAACCATGTATCAAAATAGCACTAATAAACTGTGAAAAAAACTGAGTCACTAGAATGTTTTCTCAGAGTGTAGCAGTGATTTAAAAATAATTATTTTTTATTATTATTTTTTTTTACCTCACGTAAATCACTTGAGTGTTGTAGCTTGATGGAAAACTGCATCTCAAGTTACTTTTTTTCACAGATTAAAAAAGCAATAACCGAAATATAGGGAAATTGAAAACTTCTGCTGGAACGCTTATACGCATTATACGCTTTATTGAGCTTAATAGAATAAATTTTTTTTCCGTTTAAGGATTTGTGTACGTGAAGATAAGGGTTCAAAGAACACTTTTCCGTAAAAAAAAAACAAAAATCTATTTTTTTGAAATTTTATCCTCAAATTTCAGTATTTCCTACCCCTGAGCCCCTTATTATGCCACGCATTGCCGCGTCCAATGCTGTACTCCACAGCATTAGTATTATATTGGCACTCACAAAATTAGTCACCCCACCTGTTTTCATCGACAGAATATTAAATCTTGCAATAGGGTGAGTGCACCAGTGAATGAACGATTAAGCGTACGGTCAGTTTTAAGGAAGGTTTTCTTTGTTCTAGATGGTTGTTGCCTTACAAAACCAGTTCTATTCGACACATCGTATCCTAAATATTTGGGATCGCTTGTTGAAACGTGTTATCCAAACAGAAATCCATATGAAAGAACCTATTCGAAACTGAAATAGCAATTTCACCAGTAATTGAACACTTGGACCCAGTCAATAAACAGCCTTCGCTCCAGTAAATGAACAGACCAATCCGAATAAACAGTAGGTATCAAATAAATCGGTAGGTAGTTATAGTTAGTATTATCAAGAAACATTTTAATTGAAATAACATATCATTTTCATATCGTTCATTCACTGGATTTACGTATAGCAGTGCTGTTCATTAACGAAGAAGAGAAGACACCCTGTTCTGAGTAGCAATGTATTATTATCAGCGTAGTAGAAGGAATAATCACACGAATGAATAAATTTAAAATATAATTGAAATTACAATAAAATACTGTATAACACTGTTATATATGAAGTAGTCTCTGTCAACTCAGACACCCATTTAACTTGAGGTCTCCGAACATTCTGTAATAATTTGCACACGTTGTTGAGGATGGATTTTTTTTTTTTCTTGAAATGTATTACCGGTCATTGCATTCCAGACATGGTTTTCAATCGGTTCATCAATCGTTGTCATGAGGAAAAAAAAAAAATGTATAAAAAATGGGGGTTAAAATATATTAATTGTCCCACGGAGAAAATATATCATCATTATGAGAGAAATAAAAATAAAAATTTGTAAAAAGTTGAGACTAAGGATATGAAAGCTGATGTCCCAACACAATATCTATGAATATTTATACATATATTATTTATATTTATTTATATTTAAACACGTGTTGCAGGGTTCGGCCGCGCCGGTGTTGGCGCGCAGCCACGCGATTAACGAACGGCAACGTCGCAACTCCGTCTTCCTTGCGGACGCGCACCGCAATAGTCGGAGCCCGTCGTAGATAGAAGTGGATACGAAATTAGGGATACAAACGGATCGGCGGGACTTTGAATTTGAACAGACCGTCAGAGAGATT
The DNA here is from genome assembly GCA_963992785.1 of Tenthredo livida. Taxonomy (NCBI): domain Eukaryota; kingdom Metazoa; phylum Arthropoda; class Insecta; order Hymenoptera; family Tenthredinidae; genus Tenthredo; species Tenthredo livida. The sequence goes on from OZ023071.1 coordinate 14,310,658, forward strand.
TAGATAGATGGACTGTGGATAGAAGTGTGACCGAAAATAGGGATGCAAACGGATAGGCGGGACTTTGAATTTAAATAGGCATCGAATGAGATTCAGATGGTTGGGAGTGGATAAGAAATTGGGAATATGCAAAGATAGGCGCGATTCTTATTTTAAGCGGACCATCAGAGGGATTCAGATAGATAAGCTGTAGATAGAATTAGATAAGAAATCAGAGATTAAAAAGGATGGGCTCTAGTTTGGATATAAATCAGATAGGGGAAGATTCACGTAGATTGGCGGTGGAAAGGATTAGAAAGGAAATTAGAGATTGAAAAGGATAGGCCCTAGTTTTGATTCAAATCAAATGGAAGAAGATTCACGTGGATTGGCGATGGATAGGATTAGATAGGAAATTAGGGATTGGAAAGGATAGGCCCTAGTTTGGACTCAAAAGAAGATAGCAAGAGATTCGCAAAGATAGACCGTTGATAGGGTTAGATCAATTATCTTAATCCCTTTCTATCCAAAGGATCCAAAGTGATTCAAGTGGATAAAGATTCTATCCGTTGACTTCCAGCAGGGGAGTTATCGAGCGAAAACCGTTATTGGGATATAATAAAAAGAAATGAAAGAAATAATTATAATAAAAATTTGTAAAAAGTTGAGACTAAGGATATGAAAGCTGATGTCCCAACACAATATCTATGAATATTTATACATATTGCTTACGTGTGCATGTAATAGGTACCTCGTAGTCTTGCTTGTACGGAATTTTTACTTCTTCACACACAATTATTAATAAATTATTTTACTCGTCAATATCCTGGCTCAGAACCGGCGAGTTTGTCTGAAACACGTGTTGCAGGGTTCGGCCGCGCCGGTGTTGGCGCGCAGCCACGCGAGTAACGAACGGCAACGTCGCAACGTCCGTCTTCCTTGCGGACGCGAACCGCAATAGTCGTAGCCCGTCCTATCCTATAACGTTAACCACGCGCAACCATTGTCAGATTGTTTGCTTGTATGATAATTTTGAATATCATATTAATTTGTTGGTACTTGCCCTGAACAGTAATTCAGGGGATATATCCAGGGCCCGGAAGTTGGGGCCAACAATCGGACGTGACAAGAAAGCGTAATACATGTAATAATCACGAGAAAAAAAGACGATTCACTATACGTCGAATGTCGAAATCGAGTGAAGTGAGCAGCATAACACGTGGATGAAGGGCTTTTGAGCGCTCTGCTGTTTTACCGACGGGGTAGCATGAGACTACCCTATAGATGTAGTCATTTCGATAGGGTTCTTCAGCTGTGCGCTAGATGCGCTCTTTGGAACAAGGAGAGTTGTCGGAGTTCGCTCAAATGCCCTTAAGGGCGTTGACCAGGCCTCGCCAAGCGCGCGTAAATGAACGGTCGGCATTTACCTTCTCATTTCCTCATTTTTCAAGATAACGGAGTTCTCGATAACGATTCTCACAGATAAAGGCTGTATCCGTGTCATGGCTTTGGCCTAATTTGCGATTTCACGTGTAGCTTATAAAATGGGCAGTCCTCCGTTACTCGTGCAATGATGAAAGAAAATACTTGCTCTCTTGAAATTACCTGATGATATGACACTTTCAGACGCGCTTCCGCCTAGTTTGGAAGCAACTACGATTGGCAAGCCCATGAAAAACTAAATAAAATTGAAAAAAAGCGTCTAATTAGCGTTAAAGTCGAATTTAACAAAAAATAAGACAGAAATCAAGACAAAAAATAAGACAAAAATTGAAATAAAAATCAATACAGGAGATAAGGATAAAGATCAATACAGAAATCAATCCAAAAAATAAGATAAAAATCAATACAGAAATGAAGACAAAGAATAATATATAATAAAGACAAGAAATCAAGACAGAAAATTAGACAAAGAATAAGATAAAAATCGAGACGAAAAATAAGACAAAAATCAAGACGAAATTCAATACAAAAAATAAGATAAAAATCAATACAGGAGTCAGGACAAAGAATAAGATAAAAATCAATATAGACATCAAGACAAAGAATAAGATAAAAATCAATACAGAAATCAAGACAAAAAATGAGATAAAAATCAAGACAAAAAATAAGATAAGAATCAAGACGAAAGTCTAGGCAAAAAATGCGAGTAAATAATAACATCAATAGATATACAATAGGAATACAATTATAAAGATTGCTATTTCTATACTGTCATTGACGATTTGATAACCTCACTGTATTTCTTCTAATTGAAAATAACTAATCTATAGTAATGAAACGAATTTTTATTTCATTAATCTCGGTCCAGCTTTAATAAACACGAATTCATTTCTAACAATATATATTTTTTTTTCAAATATTTATTCACATATGTATAATCAGTGAAATCATCAATATTAACAATATTTACTTGAAAATAACAAACAAACAAGCTAATGTTATAATCTTTCTTATTCAGTGAGGTATGCTTTCACTGTGCTTTTACAATGGGCTCCTAGTGAGTCCGTAGGCAGTCATACATAAGTATAAATTTATGTCAACTGTAATATAATAAGAAAAAATTCAACACTATCAGATGAATTAGTGCTGTTCTACGATTATACCTGTGGTTTTTCTTAAATCTATACATGTCTTTAAGTAGAAAGGGTCAGCTCGGTTAATACATGCTCAGTTTTTCGTTTTAACTATTCTGTGATCTGCCCATCTATTTGTTTTTGTCTTTAGAGTCTGCTTCGGCGCAGATGTCCAGCTTCATGTCTATTGGCAACTCCTAAAAGACCTTTGCTGCCACGTCGTGATAACTTCTTCTGTCAGTTTGCTCAGTTTGCAGGACAACATGTTAATTTGCATCCTTGCTCTATCGTCCCTCTCTAGGTTGGTTGCTTTCAAGCTGTCTCATTGCTGTGTTTCATACAGCTCCCCACGCAAGTATTCCATAGTTCTCATTCTTCCACCACGAGGAAGAGGGCGCAAGTATCATCTACATACGCCAGAATCTCGCAATTTGTCTAGATTTCAGAAATAATATCCAGTATGACAGTAAGATGATGGGACCCCATAATCGATGACCTCACTCTTGAAGACAGTGGCTCCTATTCTCACTCGATGTCGCTTGTCGACCAAGTAGCTGTACCGCAAGTCATGCGCTGTTCCTCTGAATCATTTCTTCTTCAGCTTCTCTGTCAGCAGTGGTATACTTAGGGTCGCTAACACTTTCTTCAGGTCTATGAAAGTGCCCAAGCTGGGCCGAATCTGCAATATTGTTATGCGTGGTCAGTGAAGATTGCTGTCTTGTGCCCTGGTAGAAGCTGGTTATCCTCGACTATAGGCATTTCACCACCACTTTCGCTCGTTGACGAGGTGGGTAGGTTTTCAGGACGCTAACTGATCTTCCTTTGTATCTTCAACTCCGTAGCCGGCCAAAGTACCGTCGAGTTCTGAGGCCCTGCTGCTTTTGAATTCATATAGACAGGATCCTTTCTCTATCTGTTTGAGCAATTTTTGTTCGCTTGAGTCACTGGCGTACATCAGCTGTAGCTTTAGCATTGCTCGAAATAGTCATTGCATTTTTTCAACAATAAAAACAACAGCAGGGTGTCCAGCAACTGAGCATTTCGAAATTCCCTGAGAATTCCAGGTTTTCCAGGGCAATATTCGTCGTTTTTCCAGGGTGAAAAGCCTAATATATACAGAGCGATTCTGTGGAAAGTGACGGGCCTAAAAAGTAGGCAAACGGGAAACGCCTGCATTGAGCAGATCAAACATCGACGATTGGATTTTATTTATTACGTAATAATCTGCTCAATTCAGGCGTTTTCCGTTTGCTTACCTTTCAGGCGCGTGATTGTCCACGTAATCGCGCTGTATAAACATTCTCAGTGTTAGATCAGCGCGTGCGAGAAATTGATTTTTGATTTTCGAATTTCAACACAAAACTTTGAATTCCCAGAACTTTAGCAAAATTCCATGAGATTTCCCTGAGAATTTCCTGTCCAACGAAATTCCCTGAGAATTCCAGGTTTTCCAGGTTTACCCTGTCGCTGGACACCCTGAACAGGTATCATTGTAGAACAGCACTAATTTAGCTAAAATCTAAGCACGTCTGAATGTGTATAATAAAATATAGCACATGCACAAATAACTTATAGGTGAACATGAGTCTCATTGGGATGGCATATATTTCCTTAAAATTAACTGGTTACAGGTTCCCTTGATGTGGTTTAGATCATCTTTGTCAAATAATACGTGGGCATTGTTACTGAGAATTCGGATAATGCTGTAGGGGCCTATGTTACGGATTATTAACGAAAAAACGAAATCGTGATTCCTCGAGCAAAATAAGGAGACTTTTATGATACTAATAAATTAGTCTCAATGAATTAGTTATATTTGGAAATACAAGTGCTCGAGTTAATATCTGGAGCAAGACTGATTTGTTTTTAACAAGAGTAGTTATCAGTAGAAGAGTCGTCCCGACTCTCGAGTAAATATAGAATTGACGAAAGTTCAACAGGTGTATTTGCTCTCATAGGGAAAGTTTGAGCTGTGGCTGGAAAATTTAATAGTTTGATTTCCCTAACATTATCCGGTCTAACCTTTCGTCTCATGGGTAAACCACAGAAAGCCACAAGAAGATAGTCGAGCTCAATCAAATGTCACAACATAGGTTTATACAAAAATCCTCCGATGGCAGGAACCAGTAACAAGTGTAGGAATCAGGAATCAGGAATGAAGAATCAGGATGGTGTTGGTTAAATCCTGCGTACTGCAACAGGAAGCGGTTGGAGGGACGAAAGGACCAAGGACTAGTTGGCCGAGCTCCAAACCTCTTCGAAAACTTGATAAAACGACCTAGATTGGAGGACAAATGTTATTTTGTTGAAATAATAATAAAGTCGTAAATCAAAGTATCAGATGTTAACTCGATAGAATGTTTTTTTAAGATATTTGATCAAAATAATTAAAAATGACGAATCAAATAATTATAGAAAGTCTGAATGATCTTATCTGATGGGACGGAGAATCAGGATAGTTCGAAGATAGTTGCTGGGTTCTTGGTCTCGTCTGTGAAGGTTGTTGAGCTCGTCTTCCTCTTAAGGGTGGGAGATACTGAAAACTGCCAATACATTGCTATTTTCAAATAACATAAACCAATAGATATTTTCAAATGAAATTTAACACACATGGTGGCCATCTCAAAACATAGACATTGTGCAAATTTCGAGTCAATTGAAACAATAAGTACAGAGTTACTCCTCATAATGCTTCTGAAATAGGCTTTATTCGAAAACCTCCCATGCGTCTGTTTATTCTTGAATCTTGCTGGGCTTACACACACATATTTTAGGATGCGTAAGCCACAAACCCACGTCGGTTTTTATAGATAGCTACGATACTTTGATTTTGACATTTTTTTAATGAAAAAAAAATATATTTTCAATTATTTTTCATCAAATTTTTTTTTGTCTCGATTTCCAAATTCTGACGTGGGTTTGTAGCTAGTGTGTGTAGGAACGTACTCTGAAAATTTGAAGAGTCTTCGACAAAAACTGAGACGCATGGGACTTTTTCAATTGCCAAAAACCTAGTTCTGAAATAAATCGCTTTGAAGTTTTTTTTTTTTCAAATGATTTACAAAATTCAAGAAATTCAAGATATAAATTATCACAACTTGAAGAAAATTCAACATATATATTTTATCAGTTCTGTTGATATGAACATGGTCTTGTCGAGTCTAAGCAATTCGTCCTGCGGGCAGCGAATCATGCGGTTGATAACTTGTAAGTCTGGTTCTGTAAAATAAATACAAACATTTGGAAGAATATTGATTCGCTATATAAATTTGAATGCTCATCTCTGGCGTAGTGTGTGACCAAAAACTTCAATATGATTTCCAACCGTAGAAAAACACATTTTGGAGTTGTTGTCTCATGGGGGTATACACACCTTGAAAAGGATTTTTTCCAAATCACTGCTACGCTCTGTGGAAACATTCTAGTGACCTAGTTCTTTCACAGTTGATTAGTGCCATTTTGATACATAGTTCATGATTTTCACAGATTTTATGTAAAGTAGGACGAGCAATTCAATACCTTCATATACATGTGCCGACAGTGCTGTCAGTGATTAGCTAGTGCGCATCGTTCGGTCAAAGTAAGATCCTGCGTGATATCTGTATTTATTTAAACGATGTGCCTATTCGCACGACAGATTGACTCCAAGACAGACACTCCAGACATTCCAGAGACACTCTAATAGAGTCACGCAAGAGTCACACAAGAATTTTAGGAGAATTGGAGTGATTGAATTATTAATTTTTTTTCATAATATGAAACGAGACTGGGGCACTTACAAAAAAAATTATGAATTCCGTCCGAGAATCCGCCCACTAGGTGGTATGACTGCGAGAGGGATGATCTCCCTTAATTGTGAGCCTGGGTCACGACGCGAAGCCACTCACCCGTTGGTTCAGCAGTCCAAAAAAAGCAGTACAACATTTTTGCGTGACTCTTGCGTGACTCTGTTAGAGTCACTTTACCTGTCTGAAGTGTCTCTCTTGGAGTCAATCTGTCGTGCCAATAGGCACAGTGTTATTTAAAATATCATTGTTAGATATATATGTTCCTGATTTCAGCCTTATGATCTTTATTTTCCCTTTGATGAAATGTAAAAAAAAAGCCGGGATTCTCTTCTCGCCTCGTGCCAAGAATTACAGGCAGACTCCTTCCCATGCGGATTCAGCCATGTCCATTATCAGCACGTGTTGGCTGATTGTTGGCCCGATTAATTTATCAATTGAATCTTCAGGCATCTCCTATATTCAACAGCCATATAACTCCTGACTAATTCCGGACTTTTTCTGATTTTCTGATTTATATATTTTTTTTACTTCGATCTTTATCTTCGTTCCTTTTTATTCATTTTACGTAAACTTATAGCATTGTAGCGAACAACTGCCTGACGGTGCAGGACGGCGATACTGTATGATTTGATGCACTTGCTTATTTAATTAAGTACACCACACACACACACACACACACTTATTTTCGTTTCCCATTAAAATTGCCCCATTGCGAAACTCAAACAATCCTGTTTAAGATTCGAACGTATCAGCGATATACCCATCGCCTAAGTAGTACCATGCGAAGATTGATAGGTTAGGGTTGGCGTAAAGTTATAATCTATCATGTATCACAGTCAGAGAAATAGTTTCGTTATACATTTTCTGACAACGGTTGTAAATTAATATGCTATTGAAAATTATCATACAAGCAAACAATCTGACAATGGTTGCTCGGGGTTAACATTATGGGTTAGGACGGACTACGACCATGGCGGTGCGCGTCTGCAAGGAAGACGGACGTTGCGACGTTGCCGTTCGTTCTCGCGTGGCTGCGCGCCAACACCGCCAAATCAAGACATAAAATAAGACAAGAAATAAGACAAAAAATAAGATAAAAATCAAGACATAAATTAAGACAAGAAATAAGACAAAAAATAAGATAAAAATCAAGACAGAAAATAAGACAAAAATCAAGACAAAAATCAAGACGAAAAATAAGACGAAAATCAAGACAGAGAATAAGACATGAAATAAGAAATGTATTCCCCTCACAGCCCGTGAGAGGCTTTATTGAGAGGTTGCACTGCAACTCAATGGTGGGTCCTAGCTTTCGGACCATCGCAGATGATTTCTCAGCTGAGACTCCGGAACGTCCGATGGAAGCCGTGCGGAATATCATATTGTCGTAGAAGGAAACTGGAGTGAGTGATCGGCGTCAAAGTTCTACGAGTACTCGAAGAAAACGGGAAAAAAACAGCGTCGAGAGTGGCTCAATAAGTCGGATTATCTAAGGCCACGGTGCATTGCTCGTAGAAGTCCACAACGGCCAGAATTTGAGCATAATAACGAATATTGTCACGAAATGAGTTAATCATACAAATAAATCCGACATTATAGTACCAATCCGGAATAGGTCAGTTCGGTGAAATAAATATAAACATGAATTCATTTGAATTCATTTGAAACCATTTTTTCTTTTTTTAATATGTTTATTCACATACCGAGAATATTCGGTGAACGTAGTCAGTCACCTTCCTACGACAAAACCAACACAGGCGCGCACCGCGTGCGTCAGGCTCGTGCAAAATCGTTGAAATCATCAATATTAACAATATTTACTCAAAAATCTCGCATATGAATTTATAGGAACGCTAATAATTGCTACATAATTCTATACGTACAATCTGTACCCGACAACTGCTCAAACAGATTATAGGGGTGTGGGTCGAAAAACCGAAAGACCGGAATTCATAATGACGGAAATCCCGAAAATCTTATACCGGAATACCGTTACTGCCGAACAGTCATCAATCCTAATTTAAATATTCCAAGAGACCAAATTATGAAGCTTTTGTATGAGGCTCCTTTGTATTGAAAGTTTTCTCAACTTTGAAATTTCGGAATTTCGCCAATTATCAATGTTGGTCATTCGGTTTTTTTCCACCAACCCGAATGTGTATAACCTTTTATATATAATAAAATATAGCAAATTTATAAATAACTTATAGGTGAACATGAGTATCATTGGGATGGCACATATTTTCTTAAAATAGACTGGTTATAGGTCCACTCAATGTGGTCTATATCATCCTTGTCAGATGATATGTAGCCATTGTTATTGAAAATTCGGATAATGCTGCAGGGCCCATTGCTTAAATGCAATAATGTGTGCATAATTTCAAAGATGGCATATGGCGGGTAAGGTATTTTTAATAACACGTGCACTGAAACGTTGATTGCGAAATAGATTTTTGACTTAGTAATCGAGCAATGCCAGATATAGAGTGAGCAAATGAAGAAGAAGGATAAAGAAGCTGTGAGTATTCTTGCAAGTGTTTGCCGACTGTGTGAGTATGTGCGATGAGATGACCAGACTTGATCATTCAGAGGACGTAAAAGTCGTAAAAAGGTTTATAGTAGATTACGATACAATTGCGCGAAGTAAGTGATTCTCGAACGAGTGTAGTTTAACACGAGTGCGAGGATCACGTACGCGCACGTGTGTCGTATACTATTTTTCATGACTCAATGTGCGAATTTCAATTTCTAAAATATATATTAATATAAACGTCTTTTCATCAGTAACCGAAAATCGGCTTACAACGTACATATAGTATTTCTCTCAATTATATTCTGTTGTCTCTGAATAATTATATCTAACTTCTTCCTTAACCACCTGTTCTAGTAAAGCGGATGATTGATTAATGTATTGTATAAATCTATGTGATTTGTGCATAAACTTGACTAATCTAAAGTGACCCATCGAAAAAAAATTCACCATTGATCACGGACGTGACAGAGCAAAACTAGGAAACCTGATATACGAGGTGGAGTTGGGCGATGATCGGATATGGAAACGGCACATGAAACAAATACGCGCAATCGACCAGTAACACGCCTTCGAAAAGAAGCCTCGAACAACCCTACGACGTAAGATACGAATAAATACGAGCAAAACCATTTTCTCGCTGGAAAAATCACGACAGTCGGGCCACTGGAGAACTAGATAAGTCAACTATTTGTACAGGGAACGGAGAGAACGCTGATCGGAATCTAGCGCCGGAAGCCCCCTGCACAGCAGAAAGAAAATTTAAAAAAAAAATTGAAGCCGAAAGCGTGCTAGTAAAGAACAACGAAGGAATCAAGTCAGATCCCTTGAACTTGCGCAGATCGCAGAGGAGTAGCAGGGAACCTGCACGGCTACAATACACGTAGGGTTATACACTATTACAACGAGAGAGATAGATAGATAAATAGATATAATTTATTATGCCGTAGCCTACAATTAGGCCAAGGGGCAAGCTGCAGTAGAAAGTAAAATGACAAAAAGATTTACACTAATTTACACATTACAATAGAGTACCCGTCTGGTACAACTAATTTACAATTTACAATAGAGTAACCATCTAGTACATTAATTTACAATTTACAATAGTGTATCCGTCTAGTACAACTACAACTTCACGATTGTAGCTTAAAGGCAGTGATATGTACTTTGCAAAGTAAAGGTAGCTAATAGTAATATAGTTAGAATACTGTAGAAGTGGCAAAGATATAGATAAGATGCAGAGATGAGATGATATAACGGACTGATAGTGGATAATGATTAACGGAGAGTGCTGGCACCAACGTCTCATTAGCCGCAATGAGATAGGTGAGAGTATGACTAAAAATAACGGCGACAATTAGACTAAATAAATGGAATGAGTGTACAAAATAGTTGGACATGATCAATAAATCAGCAAATATAACGGATGAATACAATAACCGATTAACACAACTAGTTAATAAAGCCATAAATGACAGTGTCGATAGCACTCGCATGAGAATGGAGACTAAGTAATGATACATTGAGCAACCGATTGTGAGCAGTCCATTGTGAGTGCGCCCGAGAGTCAGAGTTTCGATCTTGCCTGGACAACAGCGCCACTCGCCTCGGCCGAAGACAAATGCAAAAAGAGTCTTCCCTTAAAAATATCGAGTGACGATGCCTCCCGAATCGGATGAGGCAAGCTATTCCAAAAATAAATGGCTGAGAGCGCAAAGGAATGCCGATAACAAGCAGTCCTATGGCTTGAAACAGTAAATATTAAAGTGTGGCCAGAGTCGGCGAGCCTGGAGGAGCGACGCACATGGGGGTCCGGAGACAAGAACAGTTCACGTAGATAGGGAGGCGAGGAGGTAGCTAGAACCTGGTAAAGGAAAGTGCCAAGGAAGAACAACCGCCGATCCGAGACCGAGAGCCATTTTAGCTTGAGACGGTAGGGCGTGATGTGGGCATCCCTCCGCACACCGAAGATAAATCTCAGACCAGAATTTATAAGGCGCTGGAGCTTCTGATTGAGGTAGTCCGTCACGTCGTTGAACACCAGGCAGCAATAATCTAGATGCGGTGTGATTAGCGCGCTAACAAGCATAGTCTTAACTTGAGGAGAGAGAACCGCACCATGGTGCTTCAGCCTATGAAGGGATGCATAGACCCTCCTGGAGACTTGCGCGACATGCTTGTTCCATGATAAATCCGCGGATATATGGACACCGAGGTTTCTGACCTCATCGACAAAAGCGACCACCTGGCCATTTATAAATACTGGAGGGAGGGCACTTTTGCGCAGCTGTTCAAGGTATGGCGAACTACCAAGGACCATTGCTTTCGTTTTCGAGACATTCAGCTTGAGACCATTTGTTACGGCCCAACTTGCAATAGCATCTACATCACTATTGACCACTATTGATATTTGATATATAGATAGATAGATAGATAGATATATATATATATACTAGGGGGGCTCCGCCCCCCTGCGCGCTTCGCGCGCCAACCCCCCATATTTTATCAGTTGTTTCAAGACCCGAATAATCCGCGGATTGTATGTTCTTCGGAAAATGACCGAATTTTCGATGAAATCCAGTGTTTGTTTTGTGACTCCCGATTACATATTCTCCTCACATTGGCTATCAGGTACTAAGAATTTAGAATCGATATTTTAAACTTTAGACTTTATACTTTATACTTCATACTACAAAGAGCCGTCGCCGCCATGTCAGTATCGCAGGGAATCATGGGCAATAATAGGTGCAAACTGTGACCCAATAACAATGAGTAACTATGTTCGGTTTGGTCGGAACAAAAAATGAAAATACGAACAGTAGAAGTCAAGTTTTATAATATTTCAGTTCTTCCACGTGAATCGGATTCACATAATCTGTGTGACTACTATTTTTGATTTTTTCACTTTCGATACCCGAGGAAAACCAAGGATACCCGAGGATAGCCGAGGATACCTGAGGAAACCCGAGGAAAACCGAGGATACCCGAGGATATGCGAGGATACCCGAGGATACCCGAGGATACCCGAGGATACCCGAGGATACTCGAGATACCCTTAGGTGGGTTGGGTTGGGTTAGACATTGAGAATACCCGAGGATACCCGAGGTTACCCGAAGATACCCGAAGATATCCGAAGATACCCGAGGATACCCGAAGATGTACCCGAGGATACCTGAAGATACCCGAGGATACCCGAGGATACCCGAAGATACCCGAAGATACCCGAAGATACCCGAGGATACCCGAGGATACCCGAAGATACCCGAAGATACCCGAGGATACCCGAAGATACCCGAGGATACCCGAGGATACCCGAGGATATGCGAGGATACCCGAGGATACCCGAGGATACCCGAGGATACCCGAGGATACTCGAGATACCCTCAGGTGGGTTGGGTTGGGTTAGATATTGAGGATACCCGAGGATACCCGAGGTTACCCGAAGATACCGAAAGATACCCGAAGATACCCGAGGATACCCGAAGATACCCGAGGATACCCGAGGATACCCGAAGATACCCGAAGATACCCGAAGATACCCGAGGATACCCGAGGATACCCGAGGATACCCGAGGATACCCGAAGATACCCGAAGATACCCGAGGATACCCGAAGATACCCGAAGATACCCGAAGATACCCGAGGATACCCGAGAATATCCGAGGAATTCTGGGGAAAACAAATGAATTCTGGGAAAAACCCAGAAATTCTGGGGAAAAAACAGAAGAATTCTGGGAAAACCCAGGAATTCTGCGAAAAACAAAAGAATTCTGGGGAAAACAAAAGAACTCTGGGAAAACCCAGGAATTCTGGGAAAAACAAAAGAATTCTAGGGAAAACAAAAGAATCTGAAATACTGACACCCAACCCAACCTGACCCAACCCAGCCGAACCTAACCCATCCGAACCATACCCACCCTGACTCAACCCACCCTGACCCAATCCAACCTAACCTGACCCCACCCAACCTAACCCAACCCACGCTGACCCAACCCACCCTGACCCAACCCAACCCAACCTGACCCAACCCAACCCAACCTGACCCAACCCAGCCGAACCTAACCCATCCGAACCCAACCTGACCCAACCCAACCCAAAGAAGCCGAAGGGAGCCGAGGAGGGCCTAGATCCTTGGGCCCTTGCTTTGAGTCATGTGAACCCCTCCCCGCTATTCCATGGCCTCCTCGACTCCGTTCGGGGGGGGGGGGGGGGAGCCGAGCGGGGTCGAGGAGGCCGTGGATCAAAAAGTCTGACACGGCGGCGGCGGCGGCGGCGGCGATATATCTTTATAATATAGAGAGATATACTAGGGGGGCTCCGCCCCCCTGCGCGCTTCGCGCGCCAACCCCCCATGTTGGTAGTAGTTTTTATTAGTAGTTTTAAGATCCAAATAATCCGTGGACATTGTATGTTCTTCGAAAAATGATCAAATTTTTTATAAAATCCAGTGTTTGGTTTGTTACTCCCGATTATATATTCCACTTACATTGGCTATTAGGTACTAAGAATTCAGACTATATTTTATGCTTCAGACTTTATATTGTAACATTGCATGTTACGACAGGCTCCTCACCCCTTAAACGACCTTAGCGGAGTGTATGAGGCTGAGAAAATGAGTAGATAGACCCCGAGGTCCGACAGTATTTCCGAGAGGCGACCGTGACCGACTAAAGACTGTTGAACATATTATTTATTCTTTTGTTTGGTTTTACGACTTTTCTCTAACATGTGGGAGACGAGGCCCAGCCGACGGCTAAAAACTAAGACAGAGACACGCCACGACCAACGAGTGACACCAAAAACCGACTATTGGAATCCTAATCGACGAACGCCACCTAACAGCTCCGGAGGATAGCGATGGCCACGCTACCTCCTGCTATTAATCTAGAGGACACGGGGGAGTGCCAAGGGCATTCTACAACGGGGGATATCGGTGGTGGACGAGATTCCCGCCACCAAGAAGAGCCTGCAACCCGTGAGCCTCCGACGTAGCGAGCTAAAATCATCGTGGCGAACTTTGAATTACGCGCGTGGCGACCACCGATCGCCATGTTGCATGGATCCTTCGGTCGATACAAAAATCGATATTTGGCCGTAACACGAGGGCGCTGATTACCGGCGCCATGCGGTCTAGTCACTCTGCGTTAGACTAGCGTGCCTACCACTTGTTTATTGCGTACCTGTGTCGTACGTTGATCACGTTTCGTTTAGATCTTGCGTTTCAGCCTCGTGGGCAGTTGAGTAGTTTTGTTGTGGTTGTGTGGAAGCTTGAGGGTACGAGATTGCGAGTTTTCCCCGAGGGATATCCTCTTGCGCTGCGATAAGATGGATTTCGATCGAGAAAAGGCCGCGTTTCTCAGATGGCTGGAAGACGGTAAGCGTTAGCCATTCTCACCCATGCTAATTCGAATTCGGCAACGGCCGTCCGCCATATTGCCTTTGAGCAGCCACGAGGCTAATTATTATTTTTGGAATCGAATTAAGCCGATCTCCGAAGGGTAGGCCGTCACCAGTGTCTCCGTGTAGTAGAGAATATCGTTCGAGTCATTATTGTGTAGAGAAATATCGAGTATTATATAGTTTATTAAGTTCGGGTGTGCTACCCGTCGCACACGAGTGCGACAGAGATAGTCCTAGTCAGTCACTGTCGCTCTCTCTTCCTCCTGTAGGGAGAGACACAGCTAGTTAGTGTTTAGATTTCGAGTCTTTGTTTTTCGGGTTCGAGTCAATAAAGAATTCTAATTAAATAATTATCGCGTTATTCGCAGAGTTAGGTTAAGTTAGTTTTAGTAAGCTCCTGTAAATATTACTTCTCTGATCAATTTCTTATTTTCTATTCTTTAATACGAGCCGAAGGCTCACCCATTGTAAATACTAGCCTGTTAATTAGTTGTAAGTCCTACTCGTGGAGTCTATTTAGCGTTCTAGTTGAAATATTGTCTCACGAGGACCGAGTTTGTCGAGTTATTTAATTTTTGCATGATTTTTCTTTGTTATTGCTATCCTACGTGGAAGCCAGTAGTCTATTAGATATTGTAAAACTCGCCAAACGTGGCCAGGTCGCTTATACACGACCCGAGGCCGTTCTTTCTACGAGGGAATTTATTCCCGATTGTTAAAATTATTATTTCTATTTCTTTTCTATTTTATTGAATAAATTCTATTTTTTTTTATTGTCAAATTCAAACGCTCGAGTCGTTATTTAACGTCCCGCTAATCCTTCAATTGATCCTGACCCCTCTCCGCGGTACTGTAGCTAGCCGACGCTTTACGTACCCGTAGGATATATTTTGTTAATATTTTTGAACGTGGCGGTTATCCGCCTGGCGCCCAGCATATTTTTCAGGTAATTAACGTTGGCCAATTGTCGAGTGGACGGCTCTCGGAGGCTAGCATCCGGTCTAGTTCGAGGGCTAAATAAAATCCACGTCACAAATTGGCGCCCAACGTGGGGCCCTGAGAAAATTAAATTCTAGTATTGTTAAATAATTATTCGCTTTCTTACAACGGCTTCTCTGTTGCCAAGAGACTTCGGGTCAAATATTTAGTTTCTCTATCTACCGGAGAGGGATTAGCGGCGCGTACGCTCACAGCGACTTTGTATCGAAGCCGTACCGCGGCAATTCTTTTGTTGATTTCAGCGTTCAAACTCCTTTGTTTAATTTTCGGTTATTCCTTTTTCGATTTTCGAAACGACTTCGGGAATTGTCGGATCCTTTCGAGGGATTCCGATCCGTTGGAAGTAATACGTTTTGTTTGAGTTAGTTATTATTTTTTTTTGCCGTGTTCTCTCCGAGAGAGTAAAATACTCGATTATAGCGTAGTACAAAACGTTATATGCGCAGGGACACTGGATACGGACCCCTAAGCGTAATATTACGAGCTATTCGCTATTATAATATAATATCTGCTTGCTATTGAATTGTTTTTTTTTTTGTTTGTTTGTTTTTTTTTGTGTACTATTTCCCTGTGCATGCCTGGTGGTGGATAAATTGTATCAGGTGATCGAATAGTGACGAACCGCTGTAACGAAACATACTGAGTACCAGTGAAGTCCTACCACAACGATCACCGGGGGAAACAACATTTAATTTTCAAATAAATAATCTCAAATAGCTAGCTAGCGAGGGTCTTGTCTAGAATCCAACGGCTAACATTATTCTATATTTCGGGTTCGTGAAACTATTCTCTAACGTGGGGGAAGAGCAAAGTCCAGACTCGACGGACTCTGAGTACACCCCGCGCCGAGGGGAATGTTTACGCGTCGTCATTGCGAATCGATTCGAAAATCATAGGTGTCGCGTAGATTCACATTTTGAGCTCTGGCTGTAGCAGTGGTGCTCAGGGGTGGGTTCTGAGGACCATATGATAGCAGTGGTTCTCAACTCACGGCTACCTCGACGAGTAGACTCGTCGAGAAGATAGAGTATAGCGCTTTGAGTATGTTTTAGTTTTTTTTTTTGCGTATCTTTCGGGTTCGGGTTCGGGTTCGGGTTATCTTTCGAGTTCGAGTTCGAGTTCGAGTTGATTTTCGAGAGTGACTTTAAATCGAGTAATTTCATTACGCACGTTCGACTGCACTCTCGGAATAAGTATTGAGTTTAGTTCGGGACTTTTGATCTTTAGTTTCGAGTTCGCGTTGATTTTCGAGATCGAATTTAAATCGATTGGTTTCTTCACGCACGTCCAAGTGCACTTTCAGAACAAGTATCGCGTTCAGTGAGTGATTTTCTTTTTTTCTTTTGTGGATTTCGTTTTTTTTTTTTCCTGGAAGTTCGAGTTCGATTTTCGCGCTTTCAGTTAGTTTGCGTATTTTGTTTTTTTTTTCGCGTTCGTGTTTTTCCCTTCGTTCGGAATATTTCTTTTTGGTGTCAACTGAGTCCTAGTTTCCTCATCGAGTCATGGCGTCAATAGATACCCCGTACGGATGCGCTTTGTGGGATTTAGATCACGCGGAGTTATCCCAGCTGTTGAGTTCGCTAAACGTAAGCACCACGGGCTCAAGCGCAGAGTTGAGAGATCGGTATTTGCGACATTGGCGGCGGCGCCAGGGCGAACTCACCATCCCCTGGGAGCCTGAGGACGAAACGATTTTCGCCTCAAACGTTGGATCGCGGCCGGGGGGGAGTCAACAGTATCAGGTCAACCCTTCGCCGACCCGGGTTTCATTTGCGACTAATTTCGAGTCACGACCGGTGACGACAACAACCACGAGCATCATCTACACGACAGCTCAACTGGTTATGTCGACCATCGCCGACCCAAGGCCTGCGAGGAGTGCACCAAGCTCACCCGTGAGACCAGCGACAACACGCGCCGCTCCAGATGCGAACGACGCATACCGAGATTTTTATAGAGACCATGCTGCATTCCGGGAAATTCTAGCCGAAGAAAGACCCGAGGTGATGCCGCGCCGATCTACGGCTAACCCGCGAGCGTTAGCTGCCTACGGCCACGAATACCTACGCGGTACACAGGTCGAGGTCCTGCGCGATAACAGGCCCCCACAGCTAGAGCTAGAGGACCGATATCGTAGATCGGAGGGAGTACGACCCGACCAAACGAGGGGAAGGCCCGAAACGGTAGAAATTAGCAATAGCCGGGACCCCCAGGACCTCGAGGACTTAGTACAGGAAGTACTGAGACGATTACCGCGGGAATCTCTTCCGAGAGGAGCGGTAGAACCCCGGGAAGATAGGGAACGTCAATCGCGCGTAGAACTACGGCCAACGGAAGGCCACACTCGCCGAGAGGTCGACTTCAGGCAAAACCGAAGCCTGTCGCCGGTAAATCCTCAACCGATCATTACCCACCCACCCTCCCATGTTAGGGATCCCAGCACGAGGATGTGGGATGACCCGCACTCCAGCTGGGAAGACGTGACGACACCCGCGCGTTCGCACTGTAGAGACCGAGCCAAGGAGGTGGTCGAAGCGTTACGAAGGTGGAACATAAGGTTCGGAGGTAGTAGTGAACAAAGCGCGGAGGACTTTTTAAGCCGTCTCGATGATTGTAAGAGGTTCACTCCATTAAGCGGCAAAGAAGTGATACAGTCTCTGCCGATAGTATTCACGGGGATCGCCTCGGAGTGGCTACGACTCGAGCGAGATAGCTGGTCGAGCTACGAAGATTTCCGTCAGGAATTTAGAAGCTGGTTCGGCGACGAAACAGTAAATAAAAGATTCCGTCAGCAGGCCGCGTCGCGTACGCAGGGCGAAAACGAGTCGGTGACCGACTACTTGACCTGCATTCGGGGGTTATTAAATCGTATGACTAGGCCATACGCGTTGGAAGACCAACTAGATCTAGCATTCGAGAACCTTAAGCCGGAGATTCAGAACTTGTTAGACCGGAATCAAATATCCAATTTTAAAGAATTAGCTCGGGCTGCCACTGCTAAAGCAAGAAATTTAGCATCCTCGCGGGCGTACAAGCCACCCCCACCCGCTGACGCCGACGAGTCGTACATGTCGGAGCTAGCATGTAAGGCTAAGGCCAAGCAAACGAAGAAAGCCCAGGCACTCGCGGCCGTGTGTGAGTCTGTCGAGAGTGCGGAGGCACCGGAGGCGCCGAAGGCTAAGTCAGCTCCAAAGACGAAAACGAAGGGCGGTAAGAGTCAAGGGGGGGGGAAGATGGCCTTGGAAAAGGCCATAAAAGAGCAACTCGCGGCAATACAGTCGAGTTTAGAAAAAAAAATCGAGACCGCGACCGCGAATATACAGCCCCGGCAGGCAAACCAGAGCGCGCAGGTACACCCCGTAGAGACGAGGGTAGCCGCAAACACCATGCCAGCAATGGATGGTGGACCAGCGGTCACCTGCTTTAACTGTGATCGTCGAGGTCATATATGGAGGGATTGCCCGGCGCCGAGGGTTCGTTTTTGCTACCATTGTGGTAGGAAAGGCGAAATTGCGACTACGTGTTCGCGTTGTCATCCGGGAAACGGTACAGGGGGCTCGCGAACAGGGCAAGGGAGTCACCCCCAATAGAAAACCCGAGCCCAAATAATCCTTATACCGAGCCGGATGCAGAATGCTTTCCGATGCAGACCCTTGAACTGCAGCCACGCTGGTTTTTAACAGTCAAAATCGGGAATTCGAAGGTTCGCGCTCTAATAGACACCGGGTCTTCTAGAAGTTTTTTAGGAGCTTCGGGAAAGAAAATCGCCGAAGAAAATGGTCGGGCCTTAAGCAAACCAGCTTTTGAACGGGTTA
Source organism: Tenthredo livida (assembly GCA_963992785.1). NCBI lineage: Eukaryota > Metazoa > Arthropoda > Insecta > Hymenoptera > Tenthredinidae > Tenthredo > Tenthredo livida. The sequence continues at coordinate 14,329,746 of OZ023071.1, forward strand.
TACTGGCAAACGGCGACACCGAAGCAGTCTTAGGGGAATTTATCGTGCCGATTGAATTGGCAGGAATAACCCACGAACTCGCGATCCGAATACTCCCGTCTGTAGCGTGGGATTGCATCCTCGGGATGGATTTTATTAGATTATTCGAGTTAGAGTTATATGGCGGAGACGATGCTTGGCGTCTAAAAGAAGGACCGACAGAGACAAATCCATTTTTCGAGTCATTGGCAGCGACCACGGGGTCAGCCAACGCGTGTTATGGTATAGCAGAATTAACTTCAGCGGAGAAAACGGTACTGGGAGAGTTTTTAGAGACTGAACTACCTGCGGTCACGGGCCCACTAGGACTAACAAGCCTAGCTGAGCATACCTTAGATACGCAGGGAAATTCGCCGATTAAACAAAGATATTATTTAGTATCACCGGTGGTACAAGCCGCGATCCATGCTGAAGTTGATCGGATGTTAGCCGAGGGTATAATCGAACCCTCACAAAGCGCGTGGTCAAGCCCCATAGTCATGGTCAAAAAGCCGAATGGCAGTTATCGTTTTTGTTTAGACTTCCGTAAAGTAAATAGCGTCACAAAGAAGGACGCCTACCCGATCCCTTATATTAACGGGATTTTAGATAAATTACGTGCCGCGAGGTATATTTCGACGATTGATTTGAGTCAAGCCTATCATCAGATTCCCTTGCACCCAGATAGTCGCGAAGTCACTGCGTTCACTGCACCGGGCAGAGGCTTATTTCACTTTACGAGGATGCCATACGGACTCACCGGAGCCCCTGCGACGTTTCAACGATTAGTTGATAAATTAATTACACCGGATATGGAACCACATGTTTTCGCGTATTTGGACGATATTATTGTAGTGACGGACAATTTTGTAAAACATATAGACTGGCTCAAACGCGTCTTTGATCAAATCGCGAGGGCTGGTCTAACGTTAAATCCCGATAAGTGTGAATTTTGTAGAGATGAAGTAAGATATTTGGGGTTCAGAGTTAATAACGAGGGTTTACAAATAGACCCCGACAAGATCGAACCGATTGTTAGTTATCCGGCACCCCGGAACTTGAAACAATTGCGACGATTTTTAGGGATGGCCTCGTGGTACCGCCGATTTATTCCAGCGTTCGCGGGCTCCTCGGAGCCATTAACGCGGCTTTTACGCAAAGATAGACGGTGGGAATGGGGCGAAGAACAAGAACAAGCGTTCAACGAATTAAAATCCGCGTTAACCTCAGCCCCGGTATTATCGTGTCCTGATTTTCGAGTACCTTTCGTAGTGCAGACGGATGCCAGCGATTTTGGAATCGGCACCGTCTTGACTCAGACCATCGACGAGGTCGAACGAGTCATCGCGTATGCGAGCCGCACTCTTTCTGAAGCTGAGAGAAAATATTCGGTGACAGAAAAAGAGTGTTTAGCTGTAATTTGGGCTATAAAGAAATTTCGCGCGTACCTCGAGGGGTATCTTTTCACGGTGATAACGGATCACAGCAGCCTCCGATGGTTGCATAATTTGCATAATCCGACAGGTCGGCTTGCTAGGTGGGCATTAGAGCTCCTGGAGTATGACTTCGAGGTCATTCATCGAAAGGGAGCTATGCATCATGTCCCCGATGCATTATCACGAATGTACGAAGACGAGGTAGAAGACCTCGCAGCCGTACATGTAGCCGCGATTAATGAAGCTCAAGATCCGTGGTACACGAAGCGCGTACAAGAAGTTTTAGAGGCCCCGAAAAAGTATAGAGAATGGTCGGTGTTCGAAGGCCGACTGTATTATTTGCGGCCGAATCCGGTGACAGAACCGATTATGGAAGAACTGAATCCGTGGAAATTAGTATTGCCCGCCGAACATCGCGACCGAGCGTTTATCGAAGCGCACGAAGACCCGCAGGCTGGGCACCTCGGAGTCGAAAAGACTTATGCGAGAATCCGCGAGGATTACTATTGGCCTGGCATGTTTAGAGATATCGTAGTCGCGGTGCGACGCTGTCAGCAATGCCAGCAGTGCAAAGTCGAACAGGCTACACCAGCTGGTCTGATGGGAGATCGTGTAGTAAATCAGCCGTGGACAGTAGTCGCAGCTGACATAATGGGTCCGTTTCCTCGTAGTCGCTCTGGCTACGAATATTTATTAGTCTTCGAAGACCTTTTTACCAAGTGGGTGGAGTGCATTCCGCTGCGAAAAGCCACGGGGAAAAACATTATCGCGGCGTTCGAGGATTTGATTTTGTCTAGGTGGGGTACTCCTGAAGTATTCCTCACGGATAATGGCACCGAATTCGCGAATAAAGCCGTCGACGACATGTGCGCGGAGTACAACATCGTACACGCTCACGTACCCCCGTATCACGCGCAGGCAAATCCTGTAGAGAGGGTGAACCGAGTCTTGAAGACTATGATCACGACCTATATCGAGACGGATCACCGAGATTGGGACGTGCATCTGCATGAATTCCGTTTCGCGTATAATTCTGCAGTACATAGTTCACTTAAAGTAAGCCCGGCGTTCTTAAATCTAGGTCGCGAACCGCGGCCTCGAGTGCAACTGCGACGCGCGGAAGAAGGTCCAGCGACCATTCCGGAACCGTGTCCAGCGAAGTGGGCAGAAAGAATGACACGCCTGCAAGAGTTAAGAGACCTCGCGACCCATCACTTGCAAAATGCACGCACTAGGCAGGCGCAATACTATAATCGACGTCACCGAGACGGTCATTATAAGGTAGGAGACCGAGTCTGGAAGCGAAACCGCGTCTTATCATCAGCTGCGAACTTCGTAGCTGCGAAATTAGCTCCCAAATTCGCGGGACCTTATATCGTAACGAAGGTAGTATCACCCGTCGTGTACGAGCTAGAGGATGAAACCGGTAGGACCCTTGGTCGACACCATATTAAAGATTTTAAACCGTACGTCGCCCCAGAGGTAGACGTCAATCTCAGCGAATCCGAGGAGGAAGAGGCATCTTCCAACGAGGCCTGAGACGATTGTTCGCGTTCGTGTACGCCGAGTTTCAGTATTAAGTATTCGAGTGCTATTGGATTCGAGTGTTTTGTATTTTTTTTTGTCTTTGGTTCTGTTCTTTATTTTTGAGTTAGGGCAATAGGATTTTAGGAAACATTGGTGAAATTATCGGTCAGTTCGGCGAATTAGTTTTTTTTGTTTATTTTTTTTTTGAGTCAACTGCGCCAACCATTTCGTAGTGGGAAAATACTCCCAGATATCTGGAGCTCATTAGGAGGGTTTCTGGTTCTCCACAGTCCAACCAGGAGCGGCTTACGAAGAGCAGGTTCGGTTGGCCTGCAGCGCGTTAGTGGAGCTGCAAGAACCGGAGGCCAACACTTCCGAAGAGCCCGTGGGAGACCGGAGGTCGCCCGAGCCTGCCAATACGGGGGCCATACCGCGTCCCCGGACGACGGGGGAGACGGTGCCAAGGGACCCCAGGTATATGCCTGTGCCTACACCCCCGCCGAGGCCGCAGCCAATGTCGGAGGTAGACCGCCTCGAGCGGGAATTACGAGAAGCTGACCAACGAGCAGCGAATGCCCTAAAGGCGGTAAGGGAGGCCACAAGGCTGGCAGCCGAGGCCCACAATAACGCCGCCCAAATACGACAGGCCTACGAGGCCGCCGTCCGAGCCCGCCGGACTTCCGTGGGGTTAGGACGAGAGCGCAGGGAGCAGGAGCGACGGGAGCGTGATGCCCGGGAAGCCGCCTTGTTGGCGTATCGGCAAAGCCAACTAAATTGTTGGAACTGTGGTAGGGCCGGGCACACGTCCCGGTATTGCGATCGACCGAAACAGCTCTTCTGCAACCTGTGCTCGAGGGACGGGGTCGTAGCAGAGACGTGCCCATGCCGAGACCAGGGGTGGCACCTGGAGTTGGCGGCTCAGAGAGCCAGGGACCAAGCCCGTCGAGGGTATTACCCCGAGGCCTCGCACGGAAAACCCGGCCGGAGGCCGTGAAGCCTCACGACGGGCGCATTATCGGGGCTTAGGTGTCGGAGGATTTGTTTTTTTTTTTGTGTATTTTTTTTTTTTTTGCCTTTCGGGGATATTCAGCTAGTGTGTTTTTTTTTTTTTTTTTTTTTTTTTTTTTTTTTTTTTTTTTTTGTTGTGTGTTTTTGTTTTTTTTGTGTGGATTTGCTGGGTGTGGCGAGCTATCCACTTCCAGTTAAAAGTCGTGGGGTTGTTACCCCCCAATATAGTGTGGTTCTTTTTTTTGGTTTTGTCGGAAAGTGAGCAATTTTTTTTTACCCCGAGGGGTTGTCAGGAAATATATTCTTTTAGTTTTTTTTGTTTGTCCTTCCCTTATCGTGGGGGTTATGTCTGTTTTTTTGTTTTTTTTTGTATAGAGCCTTTCGCGCTCGGGCATTGACGCCCTGTATTTAGTTTCCTTTTGTTTTGTTGGTTCGTAGTCTCTTATTTTATTTGTTTTTTTTTTTTTTTTTCTGTCTTCGCTCCCAATTAGTAGTAATGTAATTGATATAGTCCTTTATTTTGCTATTTTTTTTTACGGTTCTTTAGTTTTGAGCTTTCGTCTATTAGACTATTATTTTGATTTTGTTTTTTTTGTGGGGAAGTCGAACCCTTCCCTAAGTTTTTGTCTTTCTGCCTTCTGCAGGAGGAGGGTAGCGTGTGACGACTTAAAAATTTAACCGGGGGCTTTCATAAAAGTACCTTCATATTCCCTCCCCGGGGGAAAGTTTAGTTCGCTGAAAAGTTACGTTTAAGCCATCAGATCCAGACGGATCTGTAGACGTAAGACGCGGTGTGCGGCCGCCACTCGGAGTTCGGTCCATGGGTCAGTTTTGCAAGCGCTTCCGCCCCAGTGGTCCGTCTAAGGGGGGGGGAGTTGTAACATTGCATGTTACGACAGGCTCCTCACCCCTTAAACGACCTTAGCGGAGTGTATGAGGCTGAGAAAATGAGTAGATAGACCCCGAGGTCCGACAGTATTTCCGAGAGGCGACCGTGACCGACTAAAGACTGTTGAACATATTATTTATTCTTTTGTTTGGTTTTACGACTTTTCTCTAACATGTGGGAGACGAGGCCCAGCCGACGGCTAAAAACTAAGACAGAGACACGCCACGACCAACGAGTGACACCAAAAACCGACTATTGGAATCCTAATCGACGAACGCCACCTAACAGCTCCGGAGGATAGCGATGGCCACGCTACCTCCTGCTATTAATCTAGAGGACACGGGGGAGTGCCAAGGGCATTCTACAACGGGGGATATCGGTGGTGGACGAGATTCCCGCCACCAAGAAGAGCCTGCAACCCGTGAGCCTCCGACGTAGCGAGCTAAAATCATCGTGGCGAACTTTGAATTACGCGCGTGGCGACCACCGATCGCCATGTTGCATGGATCCTTCGGTCGATACAAAAATCGATATTTGGCCGTAACACGAGGGCGCTGATTACCGGCGCCATGCGGTCTAGTCACTCTGCGTTAGACTAGCGTGCCTACCACTTGTTTATTGCGTACCTGTGTCGTACGTTGATCACGTTTCGTTTAGATCTTGCGTTTCAGCCTCGTGGGCAGTTGAGTAGTTTTGTTGTGGTTGTGTGGAAGCTTGAGGGTACGAGATTGCGAGTTTTCCCCGAGGGATATCCTCTTGCGCTGCGATAAGATGGATTTCGATCGAGAAAAGGCCGCGTTTCTCAGATGGCTGGAAGACGGTAAGCGTTAGCCATTCTCACCCATGCTAATTCGAATTCGGCAACGGCCGTCCGCCATATTGCCTTTGAGCAGCCACGAGGCTAATTATTATTTTTGGAATCGAATTAAGCCGATCTCCGAAGGGTAGGCCGTCACCAGTGTCTCCGTGTAGTAGAGAATATCGTTCGAGTCATTATTGTGTAGAGAAATATCGAGTATTATATAGTTTATTAAGTTCGGGTGTGCTACCCGTCGCACACGAGTGCGACAGAGATAGTCCTAGTCAGTCACTGTCGCTCTCTCTTCCTCCTGTAGGGAGAGACACAGCTAGTTAGTGTTTAGATTTCGAGTCTTTGTTTTTCGGGTTCGAGTCAATAAAGAATTCTAATTAAATAATTATCGCGTTATTCGCAGAGTTAGGTTAAGTTAGTTTTAGTAAGCTCCTGTAAATATTACTTCTCTGATCAATTTCTTATTTTCTATTCTTTAATACGAGCCGAAGGCTCACCCATTGTAAATACTAGCCTGTTAATTAGTTGTAAGTCCTACTCGTGGAGTCTATTTAGCGTTCTAGTTGAAATATTGTCTCACGAGGACCGAGTTTGTCGAGTTATTTAATTTTTGCATGATTTTTCTTTGTTATTGCTATCCTACGTGGAAGCCAGTAGTCTATTAGATATTGTAAAACTCGCCAAACGTGGCCAGGTCGCTTATACACGACCCGAGGCCGTTCTTTCTACGAGGGAATTTATTCCCGATTGTTAAAATTATTATTTCTATTTCTTTTCTATTTTATTGAATAAATTCTATTTTTTTTTATTGTCAAATTCAAACGCTCGAGTCGTTATTTAACGTCCCGCTAATCCTTCAATTGATCCTGACCCCTCTCCGCGGTACTGTAGCTAGCCGACGCTTTACGTACCCGTAGGATATATTTTGTTAATATTTTTGAACGTGGCGGTTATCCGCCTGGCGCCCAGCATATTTTTCAGGTAATTAACGTTGGCCAATTGTCGAGTGGACGGCTCTCGGAGGCTAGCATCCGGTCTAGTTCGAGGGCTAAATAAAATCCACGTCACAATATATAAAGTATACTCTATTTATACTTAGCATAACAGCTATGTAACAATTATTGCAACAGTTATCGTTTCCACACCATTTTGCAGTACAACGTTGCTGATTTTTAGAGCCCTGCAATTTGCCATTGAATATATAATATCGAGGGCTAAGGACCAGAAGGGCGTAACCCACATTTTTTCGACTTTGTTGAATTTGCTGCCATAAGTGCGTATTTCGGAAAATTTAGCACGTCAGCCGTTCTAGCAACATCCGCAGTTTTTCGTGGGTTACGCCCTTCTGATCCTTAGCCCTCGTTATAATTGTATAATATCATTTATTTATTTACAGATTTGTTGTACATCACCATGAATATATTTAAAATTTATTCAATTATCAAATATTATAATTGTATCATCAGGACAGTTTATATTTATTATGAAGAGTAAAACTGATTTGACTGTACGTCTCAATTTATAATAAAATCAACATGAACATCTATTGTTATTGTAATACAACGTGATTCATATTCGGATCCAGTAGTCCAGGTCTTTGGCCTCATAGTTCACGTATTCCATGTCCTCCGCTTTGTAGTTCTTGTAGTACAGGTCCTCCCCTTTATATATCAAAGCGCAAAGCATTCATATATTGAGGCCCAAAGCGGCCATATATGCATGCGCAAAGCAGCATGGTTGGCCTGTTTTCCATGCTTTCCTCTCAGGACCGCCGCTGCTCAGGGCTCTGCCCATCAGATTTGTTGATTGTAATAGCAAATGCTGATAGAATAGGGAATTGTCTACAATATAATACGAAGAGTAAACTCGCCCGATTCCGAATTTTTTCCGAATTTTCCGGTTCCATTTTGGTAACTATGGCAACCATTTTGTTTACCATGACAACCATTTTGGTTACCATGGCAACCATTTTGTTTACCATGGCGACCATTTTGGTTACCATGGCAACCATTTTGGTTACCATGGCAACCATTTTGTTTACCATGGCAACCATTTTGTTTACCATGGCAACCAAACCCAGGAATTCTAAGAAAAACAAAAGAATTCTGGGAAAAACAAAAGAATTCTGCGAAAACCCAGGAATTCTGGGAAAAACAAAAGAATTCTGGGGAAAACAAAAGAATTCTGGAAAAACCCAGGAATTTTGGGAAAAAACAAAAGGATTCTGGGAAAACCCAGGAATTCTGGGAAAAACGAAAGAATTCTGGGAAAAACCCAGGAATTCTGGGAAAAAACAAAAGAATTCTGGGAAAACCCAGGAATTCTGGGAAAAACAAAAGAATTCTGGGAAAACCCAGGAATTCTGGGAAAAACAAAAGAATTCTGTAAAAACCCAGGAATTCTGGGAAAAACAAAAGAATTCTGGGGAAAACCCAGGAACTTTGGGGAAACCTTTGGCCTTTGACCTTTGACCTTTGACCTTTGACCTTTGACCAAAAAACAAAAGAATCTGAAAAACTGACACGGCGGCGGCGGCGGCGGCCGCGGCGGCGGCGAGATATCTTTATAATATAGAGAGATATATATATAGAGACAGAAAGAGAGAGAGAGAGAGAGAGAGATTGATTGATAGAGTTTTATTTAGCCTATGGCTACTACATAGAAGTGTACAAAGTATATATACATTTTTCTCTGCTTAAATCTTATATCTACCCTTAAAGCTAACATCTACTGCCTAGTTTTCTCATTCAATTTCCTCCCTCTTGACATATTCCTTTAACAGTCTTTCAAATTCATCTAATCGTCCCGCTGTTTTTATTGCATCTGGTAGTTTATTAAACATTTCAAATCCTGCGTAGGTTATACATTTTTGGGCTGCGCTTGTTTTGCGGAAATCTATTTTGATTGCACCTCTTTGCCTTGTTTGATATGTATGGCTTTCACCTACTACTTGCACTTCATTACTCAGGTACCTCGGTAGCATTCCATTTTTAACTTTGTATACAAAAACACATACATTAAACTTCATCCTTTGTTCTATGCTTAGGAAGCACAGTGCGCTTAACATATCTTTTATTCTTGCGTACCGATCGCAGCGTAATATTGCTCGCATTGCGCGGTTTTGTGTTTTCTGTAGTATGTGCATCCAGTATTGGTTTATATTTAGCAAAAGTGTGTTACAGTAGTCAAAATGTGGCGCCACTATGGTTTTGTATATGGTTACTAATGTGTTCATTGACACATATTTATTTATTCGATACATAAAGTTCACTTTTTTAGCTACCTTTTTTACCACGAATGCTGCATACCTATCATATTTTAGGTTGTTATCTATTATTATACCTAAGTACTTGATTTCCTCTACTTCTTCTATCCTTACATTTTCAATTTGAATATCAGATGCGTTTTTCGTATATGGTTTCCGTTGATCGTGGATGATCATGAGTTTAGTTTTACCGGTGTTTAATCTGAGTGAGTTTCTATCTAACCATTGCACAACCTTTTTCAAGTCATGGTTTAGTTTTCTCTCTATTTTACAGATATCTGTGTCGCTCACATATATCATAGTATTATCGGCAAACATTTTGCACGAACAGTACTTTAATTGACTCGCAATGTCGTTAATATACAGTATAAATAACAATGGACCTAGCACGGACCCTTGTGGGACCCCGTGCACAGTCTCTTTTTTTGATGACATTATATTTCCGTATTTAACCTGTTGTGTGTGCTTTTCCATATACGATGTCAGCCATTTATAAACTTCTCCCCTAATTCCATACTGCTTCAGTTTCTGTAGCAATATTCTTCTACTCACCGTTTCGAATGCTCTCTTGAAGTCGAGGAAGACGACACCTATCAGCTTGCTTTCATCAAGATCTCTTCTCCATCTTATCATCACATTTTGTACAGCTGTTTCGCAGAAGAAGTTTTCCCGAAAACCAGATTGTTCATCTACTAGTGTGTTATTACTTTCTATGTATTCAATAAGTTGATTTTTCACGGCAACTTCTAATATTTTCTCATATATGGGAAGCATATTAATTGGTCTATATTCTTCTGCTTTAACGCTTCCAGGTATTTTTGGAATTGGAACAACCGTTGACGTTTTCCAGCTTTCCGGGAAAACTCCTTCTTGCAGTGACTGATTTATTAATCTTAACATGACTTGACCCACACTCTTCCATTCCATTTTTAGAAAGAAAGTGCTTATTCCTTCCTCCGTCCCCTTTTTATTTTCTAGTTTGCTTACAATTTTGTCTATTTCGCCTTTCGTTACTGTTCGGAATTTTTCAATGCTGTATCCTATTTCTACATTCATTGTTACTTCAGCGTCATTTTCATTTCCATTCACACTTACTATTTCGTCAATACTCCTAATAAAAAATGTATTGAAGTTATCTGCTATCGTTTGCTCTTCCTCGCAGTTATTCCCTTCAAAGTTGATACCCTTGCTACAGACACCCTTTCTTTTATTACCTATGAATTCTTTAAGCGTGTTCCACATTTTAGTTGCGTTTGATTTGACTGCGTCTATATTGTCCTCATAATGTTGCTGTTTGTTTCTACGAATTAAGCTAACTACTGCATTCCTTGACCTCTTATATTCATCCCAGTCCCGTTGCAGTTTTGTTCTTGCTGCGCGTTTATAAGCCCAGTCTCTTTTCTTACTTTGATCTCTAACTTCTTTCGTTATCCATGGTTTTTGCTTCCATGCCGTTGGTACGCTTTTAAATTCAAGTGGGGCTTCCATATTAATCGCCTCTACAATACAATCTACCATATTTATTGCTAACTCATTTATATTACTATCTGCATTACATCGTTCATCGATTACAGCATTTAGTGTTTCATTGAAGTGTTCTTCTTGGAAGTTTGTCATATTCCTTTTAAAATACTCTATTCTTTTGTCATTTGCGTTGTTATATGCTCTAATATTTATCAGTACAATTTGGTGGTCAGTGATTTTTGGTGTTTGTAAAACCTCCGTCATTATATAAAAATTTGAGAAAGCTAAATCAATTATTGTTTCGGAGGTTTCCGTGATTCTCGTGTGTTCGGTAATGTACTGTTTCAGACCAAGGGATCTTAGATTTCACAGTAGTCTATTTGAGTAATGATTATTTTTACTTACATCTATATTGAAATCTCCTACTATTATGACGTGTCCCGTATCTATAATTTTTTCGCATTCACTTGTGGTTTCAGTGATAAATGCGCCATCACTCGTATTTGGCGAATGATATAGATTACATATAGTAATGTCGCTGTATACTCCCCCTAGCTTAATCGTAGTTATCCATGTATTTTGGTTAATATTCTTGTTTGTTATAACTCTATATTTTATATCTATTCTTATAAATGTAATCACTCCTCCCGTCCTTCTATTGCTCGAGTTGCATCGTACCATTTGGTAATTTTTAATATTTAGTTCTACTTCATCTATTTCCTCCGTTACATGCGTTTCCGTTAAACATAGTATTTTTGGTTTGAATCTTACAGTAAGGTCGTCAATTTCGTCTTTATGCCTCAAGAATCCTTGTGCGTTTAATAGAAGGATGAACCTCTCTTTTTTATTTCTATCGTTCTTTAGTTGCTATTCCTGGGCATATTGTATGCTCTTTCTATTTCTATTCAACTTCCTTTGGTACGATTCACACTTGATATCGGTCGCTTCATGGTCGGTTTGTACATCTTTTAGTTTGAACTTCTCAACCATTTTTGCGCAGTTTACACATTTTTTCCCGCTGGATGTACATTCCTTTATGTCGTGGTTCCCTCCGCATCTCCGGCAGCATTTTTCGTTTCTGCAGTCATTCGCGAAGTGATCGTATCCCCAACACTTGAAACACCTTTTCACACTAACATAGTCGTATACTGGGCGAGAGAGAAAGAGAGAGAGAGAGAGAGAGAGAGAGAGAGAGAGAGAGAGATAGATAGATAGATAGATAGATATATTTATTATAACCATGACAATTTTGGCTAATAATACAATCGTATTCAGAGCAAGCATGAGAACAATAGAAAACTTAAAAATAGGTACTTAAGCTAAATTAAATTAAATTAGGCTACGGTGAGTAAAGTAAGAAAAGAAGCGAAACTAAAGCGAGGAGGCTAAGAGGTGGAGAGCGCACGCGCGGCCTCGGTATCAAAAAGATATTGCCGCAGGCGGGACCGAAAAACCGGGAGAGAGCGGACGGACCGAACGTCCGACGGAAGAGATTCCCAGAGGTAGAGGGCGCCGACGGTGAAAGACCTCCGATAGGCCTCAGTGGCGAAACGGGGGATGAGAAAATCTCCTCTTTCGCGACGAGAGGGCCCGGGGGAGGCGGAAGCACGGTCCACGAAAAGGGCCCGAAGGTAAGTGGGCTTGCCAGACCGGATGACTGAGAAAAAGAGGCATCCGAGAAAATAGAGCCTACGGTCAGGGGCAGTGAGCCAGACCAAATCCCGACGGAAGGGGGTGACATGCACATCCCTGGGGAAACCGCAGATGAAGCGGGTACAGCAGTTGAACAGTCGCTGCAATCGGCTATCAAGAACATCGGAGACACCATGGTATACAACTGAACAGTAATCCAGCAGAGGAAAAATGAGAGCGGTAACCAAAAGAGTACGCAGAGGCGGGGAGAGCATACGACGAGACATCGACAGCTGCCGAAGCGTGCAATGGACGCGGTTGGAGACTGCATCAAACTGAGGTGCCCACGTGAGCTTACTGTCGAGAAGAAGCCCCAAATCACGGACGGTCTGGGAGTAAGGGATGGGAACACCCGCGAGTAAGACCGGGGGGAGAGCAGTGTCATGCAGCCGCGAGATGAGAGGGGAGCTCCCAATGATAATTGCCTGTGTCTTAGTAGGATTGAGGCGAAGACAGTTATCGAGGGACCAGTCGTGGACGGCCGCGATGTCGAGATTTAGCCTGCTAATGGCCTCAGGGACCTCGTAGACGGGACACTGAATGTATATTTGCAGATCATCAGCATAAAGCAAGTGATCGGTGTGCCGAAGGACCGCGCATAGGTCATTGATGAAAGCAAGGAACAAGAGCGGGCCCAGAACGGAGCCTTGAGGGACGCCCTGATCGAGCGAGACCCAAGAGGAGAGCTGACCGGAAGGACCAACAACGGCCTGCGTGCGACCTTGAAGGTAGCTAGCTATCCAGCGCAACACGTGTTGAGAGATACCGAGAGCACGAAGCTTAGACAGGAGAAGAAAGTGCGGGATAGAATCAAAAGCCTTACTGAAATCAAACAAGACTAAAACAGTAACCAGGCGAGTATCTATGCCACGACGAACATCCTCGGTAAGTTTGAGCAGCGCAGTTTGGGTGTTCATGCCCCAGCGGAAACCCGACTGCCGAGGATCAAGCAAGGACCGATCCTCGAGGAACGACAAGAGCTGCACAAGCGCAATGCGCTCAAGAACCTTGGAAAGGAGAGAGAGATTGGAGATCGGTCGCATTTGCTCAAGCGAAGTGGGTGACTTGACCTTAGCAAGGGGGACGACTCTAGCCTTTTTCCAGAGAGCGGGGAAAACGCCCGACATGAGCGAGAGATTGAGAAGATGCAGCAGGAAATGAAAGATGGCAGGAAGAGCATCCCTAACATTACGCAACGAGACGTCATCGACCCCACGGGATTGCGACGAGAAATGAGAAATGGCATCGTGGAGCGCACGCGGAGAGATATCTCGAAAGTAGAACAAGGCGTCATCGTACGCAGGCGGGGGTAGTTCAAGAAGGAAGTCAGCCACCTCTTGAGCAGCAGAAGGGCGGCGACAAACCGAAGCGAAGTGCAGGTTCAAGTCTTCGAGCGGAAAGCCAGCGCAATCAGATTTTTGAGAACGAGCGAGCCCGAGCGAGCGAAGCTCATTCCAGAGAGCGCGAGCACCAGGTGCGCCGGCCAAACGGGCGGCGTAGAAGGCAGAACGGGCATCGGAAATCGCGCGGTGAAGAGCGTCCCTGGCATCGCGGAAATGCAAGAGGGCGGCAGGTGACCGAGTTCGTTTGTAGCGCCGATATAACGCATCCCTAGCCCGAATCCGATCTCGGAGCGCAGGCGTGACCCACGGCAGGCTGGCACGCTTAGGAGTAAAGGAGCGGACGGGGGCATGAGCATCAAGCGCGGAAATGAGATTTTCCTGCAGACACTGCAGCATGTCGTCGACCGAATCAGAGGCCGGCCAGGGCGAGCGAGCGAGCTGGGAGACGAATTCGTCCTGAGAGAAGTGAGCGTAGGACCGCGCCATAATACGCGGGGGGGGGGGGGGGGGGCAAGGGGGTTGGTAGAGCCAGGCGGATAAAAATAAGATCATGACCCCCGATAAAAGGAACCCGAGACTGTCCGTAGTCAGAGACGAGATCCATATCACTGACTAAGCAGAGGTCAAGCAGCGAGTCCGGCGTATGAGTATGGTATGTAGAGGCGAACGGCACCATGTGAAGAGCACGAGTAAGACAAAATTCGCGTACATTCTCAGCCTCGTAGAGGCGAGAGAGTTGATTGGCGTTAAGGTCCCCCACGACAAGGGAGAGGGGATAGTTACACGAAAAACGATCGTAGTCCTCTTCAAAGCTAGCCAGGTTAGCCGTTTTAGGCGGCCGGTAGACGACTGACACCATAAGAGGTGGAGAGTTAGGAGACCTGACCTCGGCAATAAGAAACTCGGGCGCAGCGGCATATGGGAGAGGAGAGGCAGCTAAAATTTTAGCGCTAAGAGAGGCAGAGAAATACAGGGCAACCCCCCCACCAGTCTTGCCTACACGGTCTTTGCGCAGCAGGGAAAAGCCCGGCAGCGAGACAGAGGAATCAGGGATTTCTGGGGTGAGCCACGATTCGCTAACCGCTATTAAGTGGAAGCGGGAGTTGACCAGGTGGAAGCGCAGGTAATCTATATGGCCGCGGATAGAGGTTGCGTTGAGATGACACAGGTTCAATGAAGGAGACGGAGGAGCTGGCCCGGCGGAATGGCGTCAATCAGATGACGAGGCCCGAGAAGCCGATAAATCGGCAGAGCACGCTCCAGTAGCAAGATCGAGCGTAGGGGTCGAAGACCGGTCCGGGGGTTCCGTACCAGCGAGCGGAGGGTTAGGGCCACTAGGACCATGCTGGCTGCCGCGAGAGGTGCCACGATGAGAAGACCGAGTGCCCGGGCGAGACCGAGCAGAAGTAGAAGCAAAGCCACGGGCTGAGACGCGCGGAGCGGAGGGTCCGGGCAGAGACGAGAGATCGAAAAACGATCGAGACGCAGAACCGGCAATCGGGGGTTCAGCTTCCAGAGCCTCGAGGTCTTCAACGGAGAGAATCCGAAGCGTTCGCGAGCCATCTGCTTTCTTCAAGAGGACCACGCCATCATTGTGCCATACGTACTTAAAACCCCGGGTTTTAGCCATAGATTTAGCGGCCAGCAACAGTTTATAAACATCGGCAGGGAGCGCCTGATTGACGTTAATAGAAAAAACAGGACCAGACGGCGGAGGGGCAAGACTAGAAGAGCGAAGGTGACCGAGACCCTTCTTGGCAGCTATGAAGCGATGGCAGAGATCAGGCGTGCGCAATTCAGCGATGATGGGAAGCGGGGCATCCCTTTTGCGGGCCCGGGATCGGGGGATAAGAAAGCGCGAGGACACAACGTCGCTAGCATCGAGGGTGAGGCCAGTAGCGGCAGCAACCTGTATAACGACGGCCTGGGTGCCATCCTGCGATGTGCAGGGGGCTCCGGAGATTATAAGCTGAGCCTCGCAAAGGCGGGCAGAGGTACGTCGTAGCTCAGATTGACTGGCATCACGCGAACGCAGGAGTTGAGAAACGGTGGATCGGAGCTGAGTGAGCTCCTCTGCAAGATTCAATTGCTCGAGATGGGCGATCCGCGCGGAGTTAGACGCGATCTCAGCCTGCATGGCCGGCAGGCAATCTAGGCGGCGTTCAAGCGCATCGAATCTACGATTTAACAGCTGTTCCAAGGGTGAGGGTGGCGCAGCGGGGTCCGGTAGCAGGGCAAAAGCGCCGGGCACGGATGACGGTTGAGACGAAGACGAGAGCGGCAAGTCGCGACTAGCATACTGCCGCGCAGTGTCTCGGCAGCAACGAAAGGCACCACTTTGAGAGGCCCTCGTTTTAAGGCACCCGGGGTGAAAGACAGAACTGCAACCAGTGCAATTAACAGCCTCTGTGGCTATGGATTTGCTACATCTAGAGCAGATGGGAGCCATGAGTTACCGACCAACCGAAAAGTCTTATACAGGTAAATATATATATCTATATATATAAGCATAAGTGTCGATAAGTGTATGTGCAGATCCCGAGAGATGTCACCTCTTACGCAATCAGCGATCAGCGGTGAAACGGTCGACAGGTGGATCGAAGCCAGGCGTGACGTAGTAGCAGGTACAGGCATGCGCAGGAGGATCAAAGGCCAGCGTGACGTAGAGCAGGTACAGGCACGCGCAGGCGTAAGGACACTCGGGCATGCGCAAAACCAGAGACAGGAGAGGTTATGTTTGGCCCCGACGATCAAGAAAATCCAGATAGAAGCCAATAAGGTGGAAAACCAGGAGAGATACAGCAAGCCGGAGAAAGCTTGCAAAAAAGGCGCATGCAATAGGATCTGCAAGAAAAAGCCCGAAGGCAAGAGGCGGCAGAGAGAGCTCAAAAAGGCAGAAGCGAGAAAAGAGCGTGAGAGCGTACTTACAGGCAGAGAGAGAGCGTACTTACAGGCAGAGAGAGAGAGAGAGAGAGAGAGAGAGAGAGAGAGAGAGGAGTAGAGTAGAGTAGAGTAGAGTAGAGTAGAGTAGAGTAGAGTAGAGTAGAGTAGAGTAGAGTAGAGTAGAGTAGAGTAGAGTAGAGTAGAGTAGAGTAGAGTAGAGCAGTTTATTTCATCGGCCATGGAGCTAACGCTCTCTAACGCCGCAGGCAATGTGACAAGAAATCACAGTAAATACGAAATAAAGCTTAGAGTCATAATATCACAGGTCGATCCAAAATATACTTACACTAGTAAAAATAAGAATCGAGTGAGCTAGCAACAGAAGGAGACTCCCAATAGCCACTGCGCAAGGCCGGGCGGGTCCGCTTCACGTTCCTCCAGCGCCATGAGATGACGAAAGCATCGAGCACGAAAGACAGATAGAGTAGGCGCCGACGTGACATCAGGCGGAAGCGAATTCCAAAATCGAATCCATACGACAAAAAAAGAATTTTGCCAAGTCGCCGTGCGCGCAGGTGGAACATAAAGCGTATCCGTCCGAGCAGGATCACGACGCGACACCAAGTTGGCGCGAAGCTGGAGCTGTTCGCCAAAGAGTCCCTCTGCTGGCCTCAATTCCCGGCTCGCTCAATTTCAGCTGGGCGGCACTTGAGGTAAACTACCAAATCATCGGCGTAAAGCAAGTACGAACAGTAGTGCAGGCGACGCGGCAAATCGTTCACAAAGAGCGAGAACTCTTTGAGTTTACGAGAGCGGGGACCAAGCACACTGCCCTGGGGCACACCGGACGTAGGCTGGAGCCACCCTGACCGCCGCAAACTGCCTGGACCCACCCTCGAAGATATGAGTGGAACCAACCCAGCACACCGGCTGAAAACCCAAGAGCACATAGCTTATGCAGTAGCAACGAGTGATCAATGCTGTCGAAGGCTTTAGTAAAGTCAAAGAGTACGGCTAGGGTGACCATACGCTCATCTACACCTTGGCGGATGTCATCGGCTAGCCGCAGGACAGCAGTCTGAGTCCCTGTCCCTTCCCGAAACCCAGTCTGACGCGGGTCTTGCAGGTTGCGCGACCGAAGGAAGGATGTAACCTGGTCAAACAGTAGCCGCTCGAGAACCTTTGAGAGGTCGCAGAGCAAGGAGATCGGCCGGAAGTCGGAACATGCCAGCGGCACACGAGTCTAAGGTACAGGGCACACAAGCAAAAACTTCCAAAGTGCCGGAAGGCTGCCGCTCCCGAGAGAGGAGTTGAACAATGACTCTAAAAATTTAGTCCTGGCAATAGTCCGTTTCATTGATAGTCTAACGAGGGCACGTATCTTGAAGTATTCTAAATATAATATTTTGGATTACCACTGGTTTCACCTGCAAAACAGCTTGTCACCAGAAGTACTCTACCATTTTATTATTTTCATAAAAATCACGGACATTAGAATTGAACTATGGAATAATGACCCAGAGAAGTTCTACGAAGAGGAAGAATTGCTCTGTTATCCCGATGGCCTTCGTGGCGAAGTCAGCGAGCTGGTTTTAAGAACCACCGCTATTTGACCGAGTCGGGACCGAGCGTTTCTGCTATCTGACGAAAGTAGGGGCCTCCTACTCCTTGTGGACGGTTTTCTGCACAGCCAGTTCGCGCCACTCCGCTTCACTGACGGCCCCGATGTTAAGGGGAACGCTGCCGAATAGTGGGGGTTAAGCCCGTCAAATAGCAGAGGGCAAGTGTGGTCAAATAGCGGAGTTCGTGAAATAGCGAGTGGTCAAATAGCGGAGGTTCGAGTGTATCTAATACATGGCTGTTTACAAGCTAATGTCATGCCAAATCAAATAAGCATTTGAATATAATCAAAGTAGCTGATCATCTTATCGTTTTTTTTTTTTTTTTTTTTTTTTTTAATTTTGGTTTCAAAATTCATATCTTCCTGAAGATTGTTCATCCAACTGTTAACGACGGACCTCATGCATCAGGTACCACATATATCAGAGTACGTCCTGCTAGGCCATAACCGTTGCCCTTACCGAAATAATCAGATTGAAGTAAGGAGTTGAGAGCGTGAATCTATGGTTAAATAATGATTTGAATCACTAAGATATCAGACATAATCTGTTCATTTTTTGAGTGAATATATCTTTGAGTATGATTTATAATAACATACGAATATGATTTTTCATGAATCGCCGACATAATAACTGAAATATATTGTTTAACAACCCGATAATTCGAGTTCGGTTGCCAACACAGAGTTATTCTATATATGGGGAATTCCACGCCAACTCACCGAGCCCGTGACCCTGACCAATTTTGAATTTTCTGATTTTTTTTTATATGATCGACCTTTCTCCAAAAACCACGAGAAAGGTGTTTTTTTCATTTTTATTTAGACCCTTTCTGTTTAATCGTTATTGAAGCTATCTCAAAACGCCATTTTTTAAATATTTCAAAAAATTCACAAAAATTCCTTGGAGTGAAACGATGATTCTGAGCCCAGAATGGGAATGTGATTACAGTTTCACTAGTTTCTGGAGCGATTCAAACATTTCATTTCAACAATTTCAACGCAAGTTGTACGATTTTTTTGTTGAATTGAAATGCTTGAATCGCTCCAGAAACTAGAAAAACCGGGATCACATTCTCATTCTGGGCTTAAAATCATCGTTTCACCCCAAGGAATTTTTGCGAATTCTTTGAAAAAAATAGAAAATGGCGTTTTTGAGATAGCTTCAATATCGATTGAACAAAAAGGGTCTAAAAAAGAAAAAAAAAAAACACCTTTTCCGTGGTTTTTGGAGGAAGGTCGATCATATAAAAAAAAAATCAGACAAATCAAAATTGGTCAGAGTCACGGGCTCGGTGAGTTGGCGTGGAATTCCCCATATACTAGAATATCTGGTGACGTTGCCGAGGACTTATATGCCACTAAAATTTGTTGTCAATCTATTTCCTCCTTCTTATTCTGCAAATTAAGATTTACAATGTTATGTTCAGTTGGGAGCGATCCTCGATTGTCCACGACCTGCAGTTTAGAATACCTTGGTCATTGTGATACTCAAACAGATGGAGATTGAGACCATGATGCGAGCCAGTAACAATTATTCTGCAGTAATTCAAAACAGGTGGAAATTGCATGAAGCCTTTCTTTCAGTGTTTTGTCTCGTCAAAGATGTTATTGTCGAAAAAACAGAATGACGGAACACTGCATTTTGATATTGCATTTTAATATTGGACATTTTCGATATGTACGATACCGATCTGTAATCAAATTATCTACCAACATTACCATTGGTGATGCTGCATCTGGTGAGAAAGGATCGTGAATTCAAAATTTTTGGACAGAGGATGGAAATATTAATAAGAATATTAGAGATCTTCGATATGTAACACCGATCTTGAATCAAATTATCTACTGATATTACCATTGATCACGGACGCGACAGAGAAAAACTAGGAAATCTGATATACGAGGTGGAGTTGGACGATGATCGGGTATGGAAACGGCACATGAACCAAATACGCGCAATCGGCTAGTAACACGCCTTCGAAAAGAAGCCTCGAACAACCTACGACGTAAGATACGAATAAACACGAGCAAAACCATATCCTCGCTAGGAAATCACGACAGTCGGGCCACTGGCACCAACAGAGAACTAGAGAAGTAAACTATTTGTACAGGGAACGGAGAGAACGCTGATCGGAATCTAGCGCCGGAAGCCCCCTGCACAGCAGAAAAAGAAAATAAAAAATAAAATTAAAGCCGAAAGCGGGCTAGTAAAGAACAACGAAGGAATAAAGTCAGATCCCTTGAACTTGCGCAGATCGCTGAGAAATCGCAGGGAACCTGCACGGCTACAACACACGTAGGGTTATACACTATTCACAACGAGAGAGAGAGAGATATGCCTGCTATATATACGGCGTAAAGACACATTCAAATCCGACCGCCGGTCAGAGAACGAGAGTGCGCATGAAAGGGAAAAAGGGAAAAATGGAATAAAAGGGAGCAGCATCCGTCAAGTATAACAGAGCTCTGTTTGGATGAAACCCTGCCGGCATGATAAACTTCATCATCATCATGGGTATCATTCGCATCATCCATAGCGGCGACGGTTGTGGTATTGTTACCAATAGCAATGTTAGTTGACAAGCTTCCCTCAATCGCGCTTTTGTATGCGTCATTATCGTCGTCATCATCATTATCATCATCAGCAACATTCTTATAATCTTCTGTTTTCACAAAATCTGCCGTCTTCTCTGTTTTAATCGAACTCGGCTCCGTTTTTACTTCTCGCTTCATTAGTAGCCGCTGCTGCTGTTTCGATGAATCTACCAACTGATGCAGCGGTGTAACCAGAGGTTTGAAGATTTCACTGATAGCCTGCTCGCTAGTGTCTTTCCCCATTTTTATCATTTCGTGTTTACGTCGAATGATATCGCTAGCTCTGGCTATTTCTTGCAACACATCGTTCTGCTTACGTATCTTGGAGCTCGCCATGCTGCTAGTTTGATCGATGTGTTGTAACTGTACTTGGTTGATTCGGGATTTAGCCTTATAAAGCAGTCAAAACCTCTCCTATATCGTCCGGCGTTAATCTCACTGTCTTTGTCGATGGTTACGAAACTATATCTACCGTCATTCCAGCACGCCAAGCACAAATCTTTGAATTGCTGATAGGTCATATCAGTGTTCACATAATCAGCATAGATGTGTTTCAAATTCATTTCATCTTGACGAAAAAAAACCAATAAGTTTGCATTATCACGCACCAAATGTTTCGGAATTCGGGCATATGTTTGACAAAGATAAAAACTATCGACATCTTCGTGTCGTCCCATACAGAAATATGCTCTGATATTATCTTGCTTTTCACAGGCCACGTCATCGAAGATCATAATCGAGTTGGGATACGCATCTTTCGGTTCTACAACCTCCTTGTGCTCATCAAACGGAAAATAACCCAGCCCCTCAACCGGCTCCAACAATCTCTTCAAGAACTCATACTTTGGCTGATTGAGGGATTTTGAATAGACGTACACATTCTCAAATCGTAGACCATTCGCATGGGTCAGTAGCGTGAGAAGGGCATTAGTTTTACCACAATTCGAAGGTCCGCAAAAGACAGCCCTCACACTATTTGGTAGTAGAGCCCCGTGTCGTTTCCCCTTCTTCTTTTTTTGCTCGACCAAATTATCGAAATTGGCGATGGGTAGTTTAATCGTTTGATCTTGAAATTTCATGATGCTTGGCAAACGTCGCAATGAGAACTAATATATTTACGTATAAAATACAGGCTTTTATAGAATTTGTGTCAGTTCATAATTAGTCATGGTTGGATACACACGTAGACAAAGAAGCGGTTGTGGATTGATAAATAAAATCATCAACAATCTCCCAGTCGCATTGCATGTCCCCGGCTATCAATACTGCGGACCTAACACAAAATTGATAAAGAGGTTAGCTCGCGGTGATCGTGGTATCAACGCTCTAGACGCTGCATGCAAGCAGCACGATATCGCATACTCCAAAAATCACGATAATATTGCGGAGCGTCATAAGGCGGATAAAGTGCTTGCTGAGAGGGCTTGGAATCGGGTTTTGGCTAAAGACGCAAGTGTAGCTGAAAAAGCTGTCGCCTGGGCGGTCACCAACACCATGAAAGCAAAATCCAAACTGGGTATGGGTATGAGGGAAATCAAGACGAAGACGTCACCCAAGAACAAGAAAAGTACATTGAAATTTATTATACAAGTGGCAAAGAAATCCATGAAGTCTGGCCCTAAAGCTATTGAGTCGGCTTTGGCAGGTGCCCGTTCAGCCGTGTCTAAAGGAAAAGTGCGCGTGCCTCGCATCTTACCTGTCCCCCAGAAAATTGGTGGTTTATTACCGTTTCTCATCCCAATCTTTGCGGCTCTTAGTGCCACAGGTGCTTTAGCGGGTGGTGCTGCAGGTATAGCAAAGGTTGTCAATGAGGCTAAAGCGAACAAACATCAATTACAAGAATCCAAGCGCCATAATGCGACAATGGAGGCGATCGCCCTGGGGAAGGGCTTATACCTGAAACCGTATAAAAAGGGTATGGGACTGTATTTGAAGCCGGCAAAAAACTAACAAAGCTACCACACCGAGCCCTCACGGATGTCGATTTACTTAACTATGCAAAAGCTATGAAAATTCCACATTTCCGAGGTGTTTTTATGCGGAATGATTTACCCAGTTCAGGACCTAGAAAGCGTGAATCTGCAATCATAACTCTTGATGATAAAAACGGTCCGGGAACACATTGGGTTGCATACACGAAAAATGGTAACGATGCGGTGTATTTCGACAGTTTTGGTGATTTACAACCGCCTAGAGATCTAATGAAATATCTCGGTGTTGGTAGCGTAAAATATAATCATAAGAGATATCAAGAATATAACACGATAATTTGCGGTCACCTGTGTCTCAAGTTTCTCAGCGGACAACTATAAAATGTGTGCGAATCGCTGATGTGATATTAGTCATGGCTGATTCGTTCACGTTGACACTATCCGGGGAATCGTCGGTGTTGGGGACTCAATATTTTCCCCCAATCGAGCTATCACCAACAAAGACGTATGTTCTCGGACTCATAGAGCTGCTGACATTCAATGCAATTCCCAATATAGATGTGGGGTGTAATAAGTTCCATATAAAACCAAACACAACGATTACAATACCCACTGGGAGCTATGAAATCGAAGATATCGCAAATTATTTGAAAAGAGCAGTGCCCAAGGATATAAATATTAGTCTTAAAGCTAATCACAATCAGTTACTCAGTGAAATGAGATGCAATCATTCTGTAGACTTCGAACCAGAAGATTCCATTGGCCGATTGCTCGGGTTTACCCCCAAAATTCTCGAAGGTGGTATTACCCATAAATCCGAGTTACCTGTTCGCATACTCAAAGTTAACGCCTTGCGAGTTGAGTGTAATATTACCACGGGTGCGTATATAAACAAGTATCGAGTACATACGATTCATCAATTTTTCCCAACCGTACCACCCGGATATAAGATCGTGGAAGTGCCGACAAATGTCATTTATCATCCAATCACCGTACGGTCAATACACGATATACAACTGAGAATAGTCGATCAGGATGGGAAATTGATCAATTTTCATGGTGAAACTGTAACTATACGATTACACGTGAAATCTTTGAGATAATATGGGGATTGTGTTTGAGAGGACAAGAAAATCTGGTGGTAGTTATGAAAGCTCGATAACATGTCCAAGCATTATCAGTCGTCGAGCAGCTCCGATTCGAGTGACACATCAGAACGCTCAGTTTCTCCAGAGCCTAGGACTTCGACTTCGTTGTGGTGGAAAATAAGAATTCGTTGCTATTTCTGTATATGCCCATCGCGAAAATGATAAAAATCCAAATAACCGTGACCTTCGACGAGTCGATTGCCCACTGTGAAATACATGCGCATCAACCGTACGCAGCGTCCACCTTCAAAAATAACGATGAGATCCGCATAGCTGTACAGAATCAAGATGCGTGTGTATTACCCAGCAAAAGTTTGTTCCACATCTACGGTCGGCTCACAAAATCGGATGGCACCGCTGTTAGTGCAGGCACGGAATTGGTCAATATGGCCGTGTGTCACATGTTTGGCGATATGCGTTACGAGTTGAATGGTCACGAGATTGATCAGAATAAGAATGTCGGCATCACGAGTATTATGAAGGGATACTTATCATTCACCCCTGGACAACAACATCTTCTGGGGAACACTGGTTGGTTGGTGGATAATAATAATAAACTAGCCAACACCGATGGATACTTTGATGTTGTTATACCGCTGAATTTTCTACTCGGATTTGCCGAGGATTATAATCGAATCATCGTCAATGCGAAACATGAGCTAATATTCACAAGATCAAACAATGATTTAAATGCCATATATCAAACCGCCGTGGAGGGAATCAAAATTTCACTCGAGAAAATTGAATGGTTATTACCATACATCAGACTGTCAGATTCTGCAAAAATCAAGATGTTCAATTATATCGCCCAAGATCCAGCTGTATCTATGAGTTTTCGCTCGTGGGAAATGTACGAGTACCCGATGCTGCCTACAACAACGAGACATGTATGGGTTGTGAAGACATCTACACAGCTAGAGAAACCAAGACACGTCATACTAGGATTCCAAACCGCACGACGAAACGATCCGAAGAAAAATGCCAGTCAATTCGATCATTGTATGATTAGAGATGTGAAACTTTTCCTAAACTCGCAGTGCTATCCCTATGGAAATTTGAATCTTGATATTGCTCGCAATCAATACGCCATTCTCTACAATATGTATACAAACTTTCAAATTTCATACTACGATAAGGAGTCCGAAGCTCTTTTGTCAAAGAGCGATTTTTTGGATAGAGGTCCACTCATTACTATAGACTGTTTCAAGCAGAATGAATCGTTAAAGAGTGGACCGGTAGATATTCGTTTGGAATTCGAAACTAGCGTTGCATTTCCAGCAAATACTACAGCCTATTGTATGATTATACACGATCGCATTGTTGAATACAAACCCATTAGTGCTACCGTCAAAAAATTAGCAACATTTTAAGGATTCTGCATGCTTGAGAGCTATAGATTAAGCTTATTCTAAAGGAACAATGAATAAATAAATGTGATTGAAATTTCATTGTTATTTATTCAATCCTCACCCATTCCCATTACATATATATATATATATATATATATATACATCTGTATGTGTGTGTGTGTGTGTGTGTGTGTGTGTGTGTGTGTTTATATTTTGCCACAGAATTCAAATTTATTGTATGGTCCTCCAAGATAAAGTATCTGCAGACGTTTCTGATCCGCCTCGTTGTTCAACTGATCCAGTTGGTTGGAGTCGTTCTCCAGAGCCTTTCCGACTCTCGCAGGTAGGAATACGATGAATTCATCGGCAATCGTAGCGATGATTCTAGGACCGAATTTCGTTTTCACTAGCCTCAGTTTTGAGATGTCGTACTTTTGTCCAATCTCCAGCTCGGACATCTTTTACATCTGCATATCATTATCCATACGGCTGGTGTTGTTTAGGCTGCTGAAGTCCATCTGCGCAAAAATGAATAATTCAGAATTAGTTTATATATATATATAATTGAATATGATTATCGTATGAAAGAGTTCTTACCTTGATCGAAAGAGTTTGCGGATTCGAATATACTGGGAAGATGTATTGGTGGTGGGATGTCGAAAGAATTTGCTGGTTCGAATATACTAGGAGGATGTATCGCCGGTGGGATATCAAAATGCACGAATGCAGCTCCCTGCGAGCCCTTGGCTTTTAAGCCATCATCCCCCGCCCTCGAGACATGTGGGGAGGATTTTTTACGGCCCTCCTCCAAATACCAGTTTTTCAACCGCTGAACGTTCTCGAAGGCACAATGGTAGCCTCCAGGTACAACGCTATGACAGTCTTCATACGATAGACAACGAAATACACTTGATTCCAATCGCAGTATTCGAAGATTCGGACACCTCAGCTTATACAAATCAATCACCGATTTCGAGTCGTCATTGAGGATTTTTCGATCCATTGTTTCTTCTGCAATCCCTTCACATAAATGCGACTCGCATCTTGTGCAAATTTCCTCACAATTTTCACTGCATCTATATACGGCATTCCTCCATCACTCCAGGGTATTCCATGATGATGCCATGTTTGCAGCGAATAAAGATTTTTTAACTCGCTTGAGAGAGTCACCCAGGAGCATGGTGCCTTGAAGAGGATGCGTGTGAGACCCTGCTGATATTTCTCATGTGTGCGAATATTTATCACGGCCAGCTCTTTTATCACAAATTTGTCACTGAATCGCCCAAAACCTTGTAGATCCAATATTAGCTCCATATTCACAGTTGTATGTGCGGTCTCAAGCAAAGCCGGAAATTGACTGAGCTGGGCATTTATTGCATGGGATCGGTACACATGCAGGTGTGCAGATGGCACCATGTGAAAAAAAAAAAAAAAAAAAAAATGCCGGAAAAATGTGGGAAAAATGCAGGTGTTCTAAAGAATATATCGCACCTTGGCGACGAAAGTGACACAACTCAAAATATTGCGTTTTTGAGATAATGCCATATTCAAACTGGCAAGGTTCGATTCTATAACCCAGCAAAATGTGATTTCTGTAGTAGCCAAAGTCGCCTGAAAAGAGATAGAAAAAGCAAAAGTGACACAATCGAATGCACCCTTAGTTGCGGTTATCAAGGACTCCCTAGTAAAGTCTAACAAATCCAAACTTTCATTCGCGTAATCCTAAAGGGATTCCACTAATTGCTTGCCATGAATAGTTTCCTCCAGAAGTCAATGGGATGATTTTCCAAACTCTTCAATTTTCTGTATTTGTCCGTATCGAAGAATGACATATTTTGAGTTGTGTCACTTTCGTCGCCAAGGTGCGATATATGTTTAAGAAATTCTAACATTTTCGCGGTGAAAAAAAAAAAAAAACTTCTGAATGATATTTATTGCTCTATCCTTTGAGACTTGCCGATTTTCATAGGCTGAGGTGTGATCTTGTGATTATTGCAATCTTTGCGTTTCCAAAATTCTCGCGTTTTCGAGCCGCGAATAACGTGTGAAAAAAATTCTGAAATGATATTTATTGCCCGACCCTTGAGAATTCCCGATTTCCGTGAGCTCAGGTGGGATCTTTTGATTATTACAATCTTTGTGTTTACAAGAATTCTATAGCATTTTCAGGTGGTGGAAGGATATGAAAAACTTTTGAATGATATTTATTGCTTAATTCTTTGAGGCTCACTGATTTTTATGGGCCCAGGTGGAATCTTTTAACCATCGCAGTCTTTGTGTTTGCAAAATTCATGCGTTTTCGAGTGATGATAGTATGATGAAAAACTTCTGAATGATTTTTATTGCTCAAACCTTGAGACCTGCCTATTTTTATGAGTCGAGGCGGAGTCTTTTGAGAGCCGTTCTCAGGTTGGTTAGGCTTGATTTTATTTTGGGTTGGGGGTAGTGTGCAACCCATAGAATTGCAGCTCGATCCCCACCAGATCGGTTTGAGAAGAGAAAACAGTTTTCAGATTGAAAAGATCGGTGAATAGTGGAAGTTCATAGAATCGAGGGAAAAGCATTGAGAAGAAGAAGAAGACTGATTCCAAAACTAAACCTGAAAATAAGGTATGTTATCTGCATCGGATATTGGAATTCAACAGATTCTAAAACATAAGGATGTGTGATTAATTCAGATGAATCCTGCTCATGGACGAATTGCACAGCGAGCGGCTCAGCTGCGACGAAGGACCGAGTCGAGGGCACGATTTCTGCGAAACGCTCGGATGGTGTTGCGTATTTTGCGCGAGGAGCATGTGGATGAGCGCTTCGTAACCGAAATCGAAAATACCTATTATGAACTGATAGAAAACCTTACACGGCAGCATCAGATAAACGATTACTGGGCGATGCGTGGGACCGATGCCGAAGATTCTACACAATCGGCCATCCAATGCACGGATGTAATATCTTCCGTGCAAGAAGATGCGGATGATTCGGATGCGACGACGGCGCGTGTGAGTATAGAAAGAGGCCGATCGCCATCGATCAGATCAGCCTCATCGATGCGATCGGGTCCGAGCTCGCCATCGTCGTCGTCGTCGAGATCATCTTCTCCGGGGATACCTCCGCCGCCAAGAGTGATTCCACTCGAACCACACGTTCACATATTACTCGGTAAGTATCCATAATTTTCATTATATATCGTTCGCTTATTGAAATACCTGTATGTTTCAGATCCGCGTGTGTAAACCCCGGTGCGTTTACCACCACCTAGTTGTAAATATAGTTTGAGTTTAGGTTAAGAATAATGTACATGTATAGTTTAAGTTATTCTTGTAAGAAAATTGTAAAATAAGCATAGTTTTGAGCTAGTTTTAAGAAAATTATCACTTTTATAATAGGTTAGTCTTAAAATATAACAAATAAACAGATATGTCATTATGAGATGATTCGAGTCATTGATTGCATAATTAAACACCCCGCCACTCATTTCAGCTAGTATAATTCGTATATAAGCTAAGAATTCGAAATTGCAGCCGTCCGATTGTCGGTAACAGAAAATCGGCAACCATGATTCAGAATCGTTACCATCAGACCATCGATAACTGAAGATCAACGATCCGCAGGTAAATTGCAGCCGTCCGATTGCCGGTATCGGGAAATCGGCACGCATGATTCAGAATCGTTACCATCAGACTATCGATAACTAAAGATCGGCAATCCATAGTGGCGCCATCGCATTGCGAAAATCGCAACCATCAGATTGTCGGTAAGCGCAGATCGGCAATGCAGGATTCTCGATCGTTACCATCAGAATATCGGTAACAATCGGCAGTGGCGCCATCTTACGACGCAAAATGGCAGCCATCCGATTGTCGGTAACAAAGATCGACGATCGGTACCCAAATCGTTACCATCCGACTGTCGGTAACTTACCCCCGCACGGTCGGTAACTTACCAGCACAACTCGGCCGATAAAGAAGTCATATCCAGAGCTCCCTCATTATATCTACTTCGGTTGGATTCTCCTCCCCTTATAGATACTCCGAAGAGACGGATACACAGACGAATACGGCCACCGCATATACAATAACATACCACTGGTAGGAATATATACAGAGCGATTCTGAGGAAACCGGTCACGCTAATAGAGGCTCCCTCATTCATTTTCGTCAATGACAACGCTGTCAAGTACCACGAACAAGCGATCTACCGAAATTTCATATGCCTATGACTGATATATTCAGACGACGTAGCGGTAGCTGTCACGTCGTAGGTTAAAATGAACGGTCATATCACAATATTGTGTAATTAATTCTAATATTGTTCATAATACAACGGTATACGATGTCATTTCATGAATAAGTAGTGATAAGGTTAAATTTATTGCAGACGTTAATTTCTGTTTATTCCAACATTATTAGGTTATAAATAATTGTCTTGGTGAAATTCACACATCTGGTAGTGGTACAGTTATTAAATCAATAGCATACGATATTGATTCTTTATGAATTCATTCCAGGTGTGAATTTCTGTTTACTTCCTACATTAGTTACAACCGAGGATTCCTTCGGTGACTGACTGACCCGTTGCATCTCTTCGATAAGTAGGGTCACGAACAAAACAATGTGAATATCATTCATCAAGCAATACCTCATCGATCCAGTTGAAGTTTTTCATCCTACGAGGTATCTGACTAACATCTTCCGCGCGGTTTCGTACGATGGACGCGGACGTCCTGGATTCTTGATTTTCGGGTTCCGGTGCATCATGCTTATGTACCTTTCTGGATTTGTACGGTAGACAACGCACCTCCTCAACAATGCCTTTTATCGAGGCCTTAGATACTCCGACCCCTCGTGCCACTCTCGACGCTGGCCTTTTACCGTGTTCGTCGAGTACTCGTAGAACTTCGACGCGGATAACTTACTGCAGTTTCCTTGTACTTCAATACGATATTCCGCACGGTATCCATCACCGAAAGCGGACGTCCTGGATTCTCGGCTGCAAAATCATCTGCGATGGTCCGAAAGCTATGACCGGCCGCGTGTTTAGCTATTGAGATATTGAGTTATTATCAAATTGTTTTTTTTTTTCTTCTTCAGAAGGACAGTGTCCTTGCACATGTATCATTACTTATTTGATATGATTATGCAATATCAACTGAATAAACAAAGAATTTTATTGAATTTGTACAATTTGTTGTGATTGAGTATTTTACATAAAAATGCAACGCTTTGTTCTACGCGGCAATCGAATACTTAATAAAAAAGATTCACAATAGGAACGATAATTTTGATTCATTTATCACTCGATGAAACTTAAACACGCATTGATACACCAACACATCATTTATGCAGGACTGTCTTCGTACTCATTAGGCTAAGAAGACATATAGAGTTTTATTCAGCGGAGATGTCTCGTAGGATGAAAAGCTTTGATTGGATCGATGAGATATTGCTCGATGAATGATATTCACATCGTTTTGTTCGTAACCCTACTTGTCGAAGAGATGCAACGGGTCAGTCAGTCACCGAAGAAATCCTCGGTTATAACTATTGTAGTGAATAAACAGAAATTCACACCTGGAATGAATTCATAAAGAAGCAATATCATATCCTATTGACTTATTACCTTTATCAGTACCAGATATGTGAATTTCACCAAGACAATTATTTATAACCTAATGATGTTGAAATAAACAGAAATCGACGTCTGCAATCAATTTAACCTCATCACTACTTATTCATGAAATAAAATCGTATACCATTATATTATGAACATTATTAGACTTAATTACACAATATTGTAATATGACAGTTCATTTCAACCTACGACGTGACAGCTACCGCTACGTCGTCTGAAAATATCAGTCATAGGCATATGAAATATCGGTAAATCGCTTGTTCGTGGTATTTGACAGCGTTGTCATTGACGAAAATAAATAAGGGAGCCTCTATTAGCGTGACCAGTTTCCTCAAAATCGCTCAGTATAGCAGAATTGTCACAATCCAACTCACAGGGAACGGGAGGTTATCGATAATAAAATCAGTAGATTATAGGTTTCGGCAACATTTTACATAGTAGAAAAAAAAATTCCCATTTTATCTCTGCTTTATTAATCCTTACCAGTAGCATTGTGTATTGTAACCGCGTTTTTCCTACTGGAGAAACAGATAGAGGGAAACTCTTCGCGATACCCTACGGCGCTAATCCCTAGTTTCGATACGATACTATAATAATGCACAAGAAAAGAACTACTCAAATTTTCCGTTGGGCGCCAGACGCTGTCGCGTCAGTTGTGAACAATCAAGATAGATCTTCTAGAGATTTACGAAGGATTTACTCGGCTAATTCAGAATAAAAATCAGAGGGTAGAGGGGATGGGTAACCAGGTGAAATTATTTTGCTCAGGAATAACACAGATTCAGCTTGTCGTCGATCAATTAATTCAATGGTAACTCCTTCTCTCGGAGACGGTACGATAATTAATGAATTCCAGATAAATCACAAATTGGAGAAATATAAGGCTCGACACAATACAAAAAAAATTATTCTCTCGAAACGGGAGAATAGTATATTGTGATGCAAGTGCGGAAGGTAGGCAACATCCGACGAGTGTCGTTTGTAGCACGAGCCGAAGGCGAGTGCTGTAAATGACACGAGACAGATATTGCCTATCCGCACGTGTATCACACGATATTTTTGTAACTCCCTGCGAAGATAGTTTGATTTGAGAGACATATTGATTAATCAATATAACCTCACATCGCTACTGTCCACCGCCATGACACAGTGCACGAAGAAAGCACTAGTGCGCAAAGTAGAGTATTCGCGATGTGCGCATGCGCGACAAAAGCACTAGTGCGCAAAGTAGAGTATTTGCGGTGTGCGCATGCGCCAACTCTCTCTTTACCTCACCCCTCGGAAATAAGGTATATTACGCTCGCTACACAGCCCTCGAAAATCAAACTTTCGCAGCAGGTGTTGCAAAAAAATATTAATTCTGAATCAGTCTGCACCCGAAGGCCGCTATAAATTACTCACTAACCTATTCTAACGTGGAAATTTTCAGTGAAAGAAAGAAAGATATCTCAGAATAATAGTACGATATTTCGTACTCGTATATACGGTACTAGATCAATTGTTTGCACGGCTACATCAGCGTTCACAATACTACAGGATAGGCGAGACAGGTCAGATAATAATATTTTATCATGCAAACTACAAAATAAGCAGCTAAGCCACCAATCATAGGACTCCTAGGTCCGCAAGCAAAATAGCGAATAAAGAATAGAGAATAGAAATACCCCGAAAGCAATATCTTAAGCAAGGAATACTCCTCGGAACAAGCTAAGCAATAATCAGCCAACCAGTCACGAGCTAATTTACCATTTGATGAAATTACTAAGAAAGAATTAAATACGAGACGATAATTGAAAGATTTAACTGAGAAAACCTACAACGAGACGGGACCTCGTGGCCCAACGCCTGCGTAGCGAAATACTCTATAAAATAATCGCACTCGATAATATTTAGGGAAATTAACTCGTGTCCTTACAATAAATTAAACAGGCTTACCTTACGGTTGTATTGGCTTCAAAGCACTAACACTTGAATCAAGATTCGCGGCAGCGAATCGCCGCCAAGTACCCGTACCCGTATATATACCCGTATAGGTACCCGTAGGGAGGCGAGCGCTAGCCGGGACTTTATTTTCTCGGGGGAACTCTTTATACCTGTAAACACGAGGTCATAACTTCGGAACGCGTGAATATTTTTCGAGCAAATTTACAGAACAGATATTCCCCCACCACACGACTTCGCTGTAAAAATTTGATCACAATCGGTACACTGGTTTCTGATATATCAGTCACGAAAGTTGATGAGAAATCATCTTCTTCTTCTTCTTCTTCTTCTTCCCGGTCAGATTTTCGCTGGACGCTTGTTTGTCCTCCCGTTTCTGAACGAACTATGAAACGGATCGACTTGAAATTTAAAACGTGGGTACAAGCCATTGAAATCTCGCCCCCTATTGATTTTGGCATGAATCTGAATCCGCACTCGGTCGAAATGTGATAATGAAGTTACTAAGTGAGCTACAGGGGGTCGACGAAATCAAAATGGCCGTCGGACAGTTGTCGGGGATCGCGCTATGACAATTAAAAATATTCATAATTTATATATAATCATATTATATGGTTATATATTTCTGTTATATAATTATATAAGGTGTTATCGGTCATGCTAATGGTTTTATATCAGTGAATCAGTGATGTAGTGAATCAGTGAACAATAATTACAGTGAAATAGAGCGACGTCCGTAGTTTCACGCCGATGACCGTTATTAAATATTTAATAAATCTGCATGATGGCCTGTTGTGATTGCACGGATCAGATCCTCTAACTGGGTTCAAATATAGATAAGGAATGAACCAACGAACCTGGCAAAATATTATTTCACTTCAAACCGAAGCAAGTGGAAAGAAGGTTATGATGACTTACATTAAACGGTATGTACTGTAACGTGGTAGACGTTCAGACCTCTACCTAAACCGGCCTACGGACGTACCTAAGCCCGGCCGCACGATTCAAATCGTGCCGCCCTCGTTCTGCCGAGTCCTAATGGCCGCTGCACCTCGCACATGGCGAGCAGGTCGCCGCCAGCGCTCGCAGACCGGGCGACGCCGGTTGGTACTAAAGATAACGGAAGAGGAGCTCATTCCATTTTTGGGAGCTTGTGAGTCGACCTCGTGCGTTTTGCAAAGTTCCAAAAGTAAAGAGAGAGAGAGAGAGAGAGAGTTTTTGTAGTGTGAGGAGTTTGTTTTTTTTTTGAGTTTTGTGTGCCTTGTGCCATTATATACGACCCGTGCTTTTCTTCTTGGATTATTGAGTGGATTATTGAATTATTGGACTACCGACTGGCTTTATTTTGACCCCTGCACACCCCCGGCTCTCCGACCGTACTTGGAATAATACCGTCGCACCCGGAGATTCGTAAGAGCGTCGCTATCAGGTAGGATCCATCCGATTCATATTCATATTCACCCCCCCTAGTACCAACCCGCCCCCGTAATCACCCTGAGCCTCGAGAAACCCCGTGCCTGAATCTCAATCGTTCCCCGCGAACCGTTGGATTCAAAGCCGGCACCGGTTAGTTGTTTTCGTTGCGCGTAGCCGTGTCAATCTTGGTCACCGCTGCGTCGATCGCAGCAGAAAGCTAGCCGACGCCATATCGCCACAGACTTCTGACGTCACGCGTCGCACTCAGCTGCTGCGAGTCAGAGTCTGTCGCCTTTTCCTCAGAGAGAGAGAGCGAGTTAGACCGTAGGTTGAGTAGACTTAGTCCTCCCTACCGTCTAACTAGATCTAGAGCTGCTGCGAGTGCAGAAGCAATAAACTCTTCTTGGAGAGAGAGAGAGATTTGATTTTCTTTTGTGATTTTTATATTTTCCTTTATTTGATATTTTGTATAATTTAGAGTAACGTAGAGTCATTAATTATTAGTCGAGTCAGTAGAATAGTAGAGTCAGTATTATAATTTATATTTTGTATGTAACATACGCCAGGTAGCGGGCGTGGTAATAATTCGCCACCTTTTCTTTTTTTCTTTTTAATAAATAATAATCAATAATATTCGGCTGGTGTCTTTATTCTTCGCCCCTACGAAATCCCTCTATCGTTAGTAGCTAGTCGGAGGGTCCCAGAGAGAGAGAGAGAGGACTTCTGACGAAGTCTGGCGCCCAACAAAATCCCCCTACCTATCCGTTGGGCCTTGGTTTGTATTCGGCTTAGTTTCTTGGGTACCCGAACCCAGGGAGAACCCGTTACAAAATTGGCGCCCAACGTGGGGCCCGAATAAAGACACCTCGGGCTTTGGCCGAATTCACCCCTGCTACTTAGGCTAATTATTTTCCATTTTTTTTTGTTTTGCGTGAGTTCTGATTGTTTTTGCACTTCCTACGAGTCTCTTAGATCGCTCGCAGCTGTGCGTACCCCCTTTCGACTATGGGGAATCTCCTAGTCGCTCCCACAGCTACGCCAGAGCCGCAGCCAGAGTCGGAGACCGTTCCGGGTCTTGGGTTTCACCCGGACGACACGCCCGCCGTCCTAGAATGGGTCTGCAGCCTGTCGGACTCCGAGCTGCGCATGTTGCTAATACGTAACCACCTGCGGTGTCACGGCACCGACATTGAACGTCGTTGGAGGCTACTGCGGTTCCAGATGTTGACTCGCGGTCAAAACATCACCTGGGATCCCGAGGATGACGAACTCTCGGGCCCACCCCCTTCGACCGCGACGATCACAGAGATCCTGTCACCTGACCCTCCCCCACCCCCAACGACCACGACCGTGAACCCCCGTCCTGACACCCCACCCCCAGGCCCGCTAGTGAGACCAGACGCCTGCAACAGCACGCCTCTGGGTACGACTGCCGCCCCCGGGTCGCAGTATGAGTCGACAGGCCGCGTACTGCCGAGTACCCGGTCCCGTGTCCACTTCGCGGAGGAGCTGAGCCGCGCCGAGGCTACCCCTGCAAGTCACGGGTACCCCCAGGCGACCCCAGCTACCTCTAGGGCCCCAGAACCCCAGAATCCCCCGGGTAATTCCCCCGACCCGTTTGCGAGAGTGCCGGCAGCGCCATGGTGTGCCTCTGTGCCGAGCCACCCCGTGCCGCCGCCTAATTCCGCACACTGGTACTCCCATCCGAACCCCTACTACCCCCAGACTCCTTCCTGGTACCCAGGTTACCCTGGCCACCCCTACCACCCCGCTACCCCGTATTCGGAGCACACCCCCTACCCTGCCACCCCCTACTCCGAACACCCGTACTACCCCGCCCCCTTTTACCCGAATCACCCCTATTACCCGACCCACCCCTATCTCAATCACCCTCCCCCCCCTCAACACCCGGAACCACCCCCTACATCCACCCCCTCTGCCCAAAACCCGTCACCCCAGCTTTCCCAAGACCCCCCTACAACCACCCCTACCACCCCTACTCCGCACCCTACCCCTAATGTTCCCCTGGAACCCCTTATAATCACCTCTACCCCCCTAACTCCAACCCCCACCCCTACTATCACCCAAGAACCCCCTGCCACCACCCTCCCCGCGTCTAGCCCCACCCCAGGAACCTCTACAGCCACCCCCGCGACCCCGACGACCACACCAGCGTCCGAACGCTCCCGCGACCCCCACGAGACGGTCAGAAAGTGGAATCTGTCGTTCTCGGGTCAGGGAGACGTAAGTGCCGAGGAATTCCTCCGCAGAATCGAGGAAAGCCGGATAGGCGTAAACCTCACGGACAGCCAGGTGCTCGGTGCCCTGTCCTCCCTGCTAACCGGGATCGCGCGGCAATGGCTGAGACAGAACCGCGACACGTGGAACGACTGGGCTGAGTTTGCTGACGCGTTTAGAGACCGATTCGGCGGTGAGAATTACGAAATTCGGGTTCGCGAGGAAGCCCGCCGCCGGACGCAAGGGCCGTATGAGAAGATAGCCGACTACATCGTCTGCATTATCGGTATCATGTCGAGCCTTCCCCACCCGTGGCCGCTCCGCGAACAATTAGATCTGGCGTACACCAATCTACACCCCCGATACCGAGCCGCGATTCATCGCGACAAGATAAGGTCGTTTAAGGACCTAGAACAGGCCGGTAAACGAGCGGAATCCAAGTGGGCCTTAGACCGCTTCTATACGCCCCCACCCCCCCTCGATTACCACACGTTCATGCCCGAGTTCGTGTGCTCGGATCCTACCCCCCCGGCGAGGATGCCGACCCCGAGCCTACCGCAGGCTCCGATGCCTAGGGTAGTGCCGGCGTCCGCCAACCTTCCCGCGGCCACAGCTGCCTTAGATAAGCCAGCACAACAGCCGCGAACGCGAAATCGGGGTGGTAGACGAAACCCCAACCCCCCTAATGGGAACCAGACGAGCCAGATTCCAGCTCTGATGGCCCTACCCCCTACGCAACCCCCTCACTACTCCCAGGCACCAGGGAATAACGCTCGTGGCCAACCTGCGGCCGCACCTACAAGCGTAGCGCCCCCAGGTCAGCCGACTGGCTGTTTCCGGTGCTACTCGACGGGACATTTCGTCCGCGAATGTCCCCACCCCCCTAGCTATATCGCCTGCTCGCGTTGTGGAACCCCCGGTGTCGTAGATGCGAACTGCGGCAGATGCCTAGGCACCGCGTCGGGAAACGCCAACGGGAATCGGTAGGTCGGGTCCCTACCTATTCCTCCGTGGTGCGAGGACCCTATTCCCCCCCGAGCCGTCATGGCAACGGAACCCCCAGCTCGCGAAAATCGACATGATCCCCGCTACTACGTCGCTGTAGAGGTAGCCGGGCAGGTTCTCACCGCGCTATTCGACCCCGGTTCCAGCCGAACTTACATCGGAGGACCGGCGTTGAAACGATATCGCGATTTGCCTTCCCTGTTAACCCCGCTGCCCGAAGGCGGCATTATCTATCCCAACGGCGCCCTAGACTCGGTATCCGGGGAGATGAAGATGCCAGTGCGCCTCGGCCAGCGAACCTGCCTACTAGTAGTTCGCGTCGCGCCCTCGTTCGAGTATGAGTGTATCCTCGGTATGGATGCGATAACGACCTTCGGGTTCCGCGTCGACTTCGGCCGCGGTACATGGAACATACGGTCTGAGGAGCACGCCAACCGCCCGGAAGAGTCCTCACACCCCCCTGAGAGTGAGTCCCCCCTCCCATCCCCTGCTGAGAGAGCCTGTGCCGGACTTTCCGAGCTAAACGGCTCCGAACAGTCCCGCTTGGAAGCCCTGATTAAAAGAATTCTACCCCCTCACAATCCTCACCCCGGTACCACCGACCTAGCAATCCACCGCATCGATGTGCAGGGCCACCCCCCAATCAAGCAACGGTACTACCAAGTTTCCCCGAAAGTACGCGAGTACATGTACGAGGAAGTAGATACCATGCTGGCTGGCGGCATAATCGAGCCGTCGTTTAGCGAATGGTCGAGTCCGATAGTGATGATTCGAAAGCCCTCCGGGAAATACCGCTTTTGCCTTGACTTTCGGAAAGTCAACGCGGTCGCGAAGAGAGATGCCTATCCCCTCCCGCACATGAACAGCATTCTCGATAAGTTGCGCGAGGCGAAGTACATCACCACTCTCGACTTAAGCCAAGCGTATTTTCAAGTCCCCCTAGAGAGAGAGAGTCGGGAAATAACCGCGTTTACCGTCCCGGGACGCGGTCTGTTCCAATTCACGCGGATGCCGTACGGCCTATCAGGCGCCCCAGCCACTTTCCAACGCCTGATGGATCGCTTGATTGGACCCGACATGGAACCCCACGTGTTTGTGTATCTAGATGACGTTATCATCGTGAACCAAACGTTCGAGGACCACCTGCAGTGGCTCGAACGGGTTCTACACAAGATCACCGACGCTAACCTCACTATCAACCCCGATAAGTGCGAGTTTTGCCGTTCGGAGGTCAAATACCTGGGCTTCCGAGTAAACCGTGATGGACTGCAGGCGGATCCCGAGAAGGTAGAGGCGATTACCCAATACCCGGTGCCTCGCACGGTAAAACAAGTTCGCCGCTTTCTCGGTATGGCTTCTTGGTATCGACGCTTCATTGATGACTTCGCCACGAAAGCCGAGCCTTTGAACCGTCTGCTCAAGAAAAGCCGCCGCTGGCAATGGGACACGGAGCAGCAGCAGGCCTTCGAAGCCCTGCAGCAGGCTCTTGTGTCGCCTCCCACCCTTGCTTGTCCCGACTTTGAGATACCCTTTACCGTTCAGACGGACGCGAGCGACTGCGGCATCGGTGCGGTCCTCACCCAGGTGAACCTGGATGGCCTCGAGCACGTGATAGCCTATGCTAGTCGGTCCCTCACGGAGGCTGAGCGAAAATACACGGTGACAGAACGCGAATGTCTCGCAGTTCTTTGGGCCGTCCGCAAATTCCGGCCGTACCTCGAGGGTTATCGCTTCACGGTGATTACTGATCACAGTAGCCTCCAGTGGCTACACAATCTCCACAACCCCTCGGGCCGCCTCGCGAGGTGGGCGTTAGAGCTCCTAGAGTACGATTTTAGGATCCTATATCGAAAGGGCGCTCTACACCACGTTCCCGACGCACTATCCCGAATCCCAGAGCCGACCCCGATCCCCGTCGCCACTGTGGAGGAAACCCTGGACCGCTGGTACCACCAACGCGTACAGGCCGTACAGACCATGCCCGTCCAGTACCCAAACTGGAAAGTAGAAGAAGGCAGGCTGTACCACCACCGCGTAGATCCCCTAGCCGACCCCCTGTTACCCGACCTAGACCCCTGGAAGTTGGTCCTGCCGAGTGCGAAGCGCCCCGCAGCCCTAACTGAGGCTCACGCACTCCCTACAGCTGGCCATCTTGGAGTTGAGAAGACGTATGCTCGCATCGCTCTCCTCTATTATTGGCCAGGGATGTACCGAGACGTGGCTCAATATATTCGCACCTGCGAAGCGTGCCAACGATGCAAGGTAGACCAAGCCGGACCGCAAGGTCTGATGGGTCGCCGCGTCACCGAGGCACCCTTCGTCGCAGTGGCTGCCGATATTATGGGACCATTCCCGCCGAGCCGGCAAGGCTTCGCCTACGTCCTGGTTATCCAAGACCTGTTTACCAAATGGGTGGAGTGCGTACCTCTACGCAAGGCTAACGGTCCTACGATTCTGAAGGCGCTGGAAGAACTGGTCTTCTACCGCTGGGGAATCCCAGAGGTTTTGTTGACCGACAATGGCACTGAGTTCGTCAACAAGGTTATAACTTCTGCGTGTGCCGACCTTGGCGTATACCACACCACCATACCCCCCTACCACGCCCAGGCCAACCCGGTCGAGCGCGTGAACCGCGTGATTAAAACCATGATAACCACCTTCCTAGAAGGTGATCATCGCGAATGGGACCGGCATCTACCCGAGTTTCGGTTCGCTATTAATTCCGCCGTTCACAGCTCCACTAAGGTTTCGCCAGCCTTCCTAAACTTCGGGAGAGAGCTCAGGCCCCCGAAGACGGTACGCCGAGAGGAGGAAGGCCTGCCGATAATCCACCTGCAAACCCCCGAGGAGTGGGAAAGCCGCGTACGAAGGCTTGACGCGCTGAGGGACCTGGTTACCCAGAACTTGGAGGATGCTAACGCGCGCCAGGCGCGTTACTACAATCGCGGACGCCGCGATCCCGAGTTCAAGCCCGGCGACCTGGTTCTACGCCGTCAACGAGTGCTGTCTTCTGCCGCTAACTATATTGCCTCGAAGCTTTCGGCGAAGTTCAACGGTCCGTATGTTATAAAACGGCGGAGAAGTCCGACCGTATATAGCCTAACGGAGCTAGATGGTAAGTCGGCGGGAAAAGTTCACGTGAAGGACTTGAAACCGTACCGCCAAGCCTCAGCCGACCTGTCTGACATCCCCGAAGACTCGAGGCTCATAGATCACCCCCTCCCTACTTCCTCCGATCCCACCGACCCCCCTCTGCCGATAAATGATGTACTAATACCAGATATTCCGCAGAGAGAAGATGAGAGGGAGCTTCCGCGGCCGCCGGTCGATCCACCCGGACGCCCAGATGACCCTGAGCGAGGCGGAGGCGAGCGACGAGTCCACCCGGCCGTCCCCGGAGGAGATACTCCGCAGCGGGACGCCGGTGGATCTGAACGAGGAGATCGCCGTCCTGTCGCTCCTCACGGCCGACCCGCCGGAGACTCTGGCGAATCTGCCGGAGCCCCTGCAGCCAGAGGTCCTCCACCCGACGCCCCAGCCCATGGAGGGCATCGAAGAGGACGAGGCCGACCTCCTGGGCCACGAGGAGCTGGTAGGACGGGCCGCGGTGCTGCTCAGCACCAGCCGCCAAACCCCCCCGACCCCTTCCTCAACCCCCAGCCCTCAACGAGCGCTGGGGCCTCCTCCCCCACCCCCCATCGTCCCTACTACCTCCGGCCAAGGGCCTAGTAAACGCCGCCGCAACAGGCCGCGAAATCGCCGCCGCACGACCCGCCCGGAGAGCTCAACGGGCACCAGCCGGTCGAGTTCGCTCGACTCGCTGGCCGGACCTCCGCTGCGGTCTGCCGCGACGATCCCGAGGGGAGGTGCGACGGAACAGAAGTTCCTGCACGCCCCCTCCACCTCCCGAGACAGCGTTGGCCCTCAGCGCCCGCCAGCTCGGCTGGCCGGCCTGATGGACCGACCCTACCCACGGCCGTCGACTCGGGGACGAGGTACGCCGTACCTGCCGCGCGCCAACCCGGCTGCCCAGGGATCGCGAGCCTCCCCGATCGCGGTCATCACCACAGCCCCGCCGGCACCCGGTACGGCCCCGGTGATGCGTGCTACACGGCCTCCGCGCCGGAATAGCACCCTGTGCTGGTCCTGTGACCAGCCAGGTCACCTGCCGGCCGCGTGCCCGCATCCGGTCCACCAACACTGTGGGGAGTGTGGCTGGCGCGGGTACACGACGCGTACCTGCCCCGCGCACCGAAGTGCGGAGACCTCGGCCACGGCGGAGTCTCCCCAACCCACAGCCTCCACCAGCGTGCCGGTCGCCGCTGTGGATGCTCCGGCATCCCAGTCGCGCCGCACACACCGCGGTGGACGCGGTGGACGCGGGAGAGGCGCCGTAACGCCTCGAGCACCTAATCCGGCCTTAGTAGCCGCGATTGTAGAGGTGCTCGAGCGCTTTATGTAGAAAGAGCCTCCCCTCCCCTAACCCCTTGAGACCCCCGCACCTGCCTCCCCGCCTCGAAGCCGTCCGAGAGGACACGACTGATTAGTAATAAGACCTAGAGGCCGGTTGAGTCCGAGGTTGCGGAAGCGTCCGAGTGGAACCCGTACGTTCCGTTTGGCCGGGGGGTGTTGTAACGTGGTAGACGTTCAGACCTCTACCTAAACCGGCCTACGGACGTACCTAAGCCCGGCCGCACGATTCAAATCGTGCCGCCCTCGTTCTGCCGAGTCCTAATGGCCGCTGCACCTCGCACATGGCGAGCAGGTCGCCGCCAGCGCTCGCAGACCGGGCGACGCCGGTTGGTACTAAAGATAACGGAAGAGGAGCTCATTCCATTTTTGGGAGCTTGTGAGTCGACCTCGTGCGTTTTGCAAAGTTCCAAAAGTAAAGAGAGAGAGAGAGAGAGAGAGTTTTTGTAGTGTGAGGAGTTTGTTTTTTTTTTGAGTTTTGTGTGCCTTGTGCCATTATATACGACCCGTGCTTTTCTTCTTGGATTATTGAGTGGATTATTGAATTATTGGACTACCGACTGGCTTTATTTTGACCCCTGCACACCCCCGGCTCTCCGACCGTACTTGGAATAATACCGTCGCACCCGGAGATTCGTAAGAGCGTCGCTATCAGGTAGGATCCATCCGATTCATATTCATATTCACCCCCCCTAGTACCAACCCGCCCCCGTAATCACCCTGAGCCTCGAGAAACCCCGTGCCTGAATCTCAATCGTTCCCCGCGAACCGTTGGATTCAAAGCCGGCACCGGTTAGTTGTTTTCGTTGCGCGTAGCCGTGTCAATCTTGGTCACCGCTGCGTCGATCGCAGCAGAAAGCTAGCCGACGCCATATCGCCACAGACTTCTGACGTCACGCGTCGCACTCAGCTGCTGCGAGTCAGAGTCTGTCGCCTTTTCCTCAGAGAGAGAGAGCGAGTTAGACCGTAGGTTGAGTAGACTTAGTCCTCCCTACCGTCTAACTAGATCTAGAGCTGCTGCGAGTGCAGAAGCAATAAACTCTTCTTGGAGAGAGAGAGAGATTTGATTTTCTTTTGTGATTTTTATATTTTCCTTTATTTGATATTTTGTATAATTTAGAGTAACGTAGAGTCATTAATTATTAGTCGAGTCAGTAGAATAGTAGAGTCAGTATTATAATTTATATTTTGTATGTAACATACGCCAGGTAGCGGGCGTGGTAATAATTCGCCACCTTTTCTTTTTTTCTTTTTAATAAATAATAATCAATAATATTCGGCTGGTGTCTTTATTCTTCGCCCCTACGAAATCCCTCTATCGTTAGTAGCTAGTCGGAGGGTCCCAGAGAGAGAGAGAGAGGACTTCTGACGAAGTCTGGCGCCCAACAAAATCCCCCTACCTATCCGTTGGGCCTTGGTTTGTATTCGGCTTAGTTTCTTGGGTACCCGAACCCAGGGAGAACCCGTTACAGTACGTACATTGATTTTCACTAGATTTTACATATAATAGATGAATAGACCAGCCTCAACTTCTTTATTTCCATTAAATTTATGACTCGTTATTTGTTGATTGATTTGTATGTTTCCTACCGTCACTTGCAATACAATTCTGGATCTTTTGGCGTTAACATACCGCTGACGTTAACTTTCAGCGCTCATGCCATCTTTTCGTTTACCTGCTTCACCTGTTTAACGAAGGTAGCCTACAATTCATAGCTCCAACGTCATAAGAATGTTAGGAAAATTAGTCGTGATATGAAACCTCTCATTTAATGCTTTGTCATTTTCTATGTTTCACAGTCGGCTGGACTTTTCCTATACTATCATCGATCCATTGGAATAGTCGAATATATTGCTCTGACAAAACGATGTCATAAAAAAAAGGTTGCGATTACCAGTCCGTTGAAATAGACGAAGATATCATTTCAGCGAACCATCGTCCCAAAACGAAGGTAGCCTACAACTCATAGCTTCAACGTAATAACAATGTTAGGAAAATCAATAGTGATACGAAACCTCTCATTAAATCCTTTGTCATTTTCTATGTTTCACAGTCTCCTGGCCTTTTCCTATCCGATTATCGATCCATTGGAATAGTCGGAGCTAATGCTTTGACAAAACGACGTCCCAAACGAAGGTTCCGATTATCAATCCGTTGAGATAGACGAACATAACACTTCGGCAAAACAGCGTCCCAAGACAAAGGTAGCCCACAGTTCATGGCTCAGAAATGATAACAGTCCTAGAAAAATGAGTACTAATATACTGAATTTTTTCTTTCAATTCTTTGTTATTTTATATCTTTTAAGTCATCTGGACCATTCCTATCCCATTATTGATCCATCGGAACAGGAGAGCATAACATTTCGTCAAGACGATGTCCCATAACAGAAGTAGCCCACACAGCTGCTCTAAAGTTATAACACTCTACGTATCTTCTTCAAATGAACCAACTTCGACCAGCCTACCAATTACTAACTCCACCTACTTATACATTAGCACCACAAACTAATTATCAAACAGACTAATATATTCGAAATTGCTGATCATTAGAAGTGTTATAATAGTACAGTACGATATAAGTAGGTACACACATGTCGTATACTATTTTGTTCAACTCAGTGTGAGAAATTCTTTATTATATGTAAAAAACTCTAAAAAATAGGAAAGTATAGTATATATTGAAATATTAGTGACAGCGGCCGGGTGAGGACACGGTCCAAGGGCAAAGCGCCTGGTCAGGGTGCACGGGGCAAAGCCCCCGCTGGGGATGCAAGGGGCAAAGCCCCTGCTGAGGATGCAAGGGGCGACGCCCCCGCTGGGGGGCGGGGGGCAAAGCCCCCCCATTAAAAACAAAATACTTTGAAAATGATTTTCAATAGCATAAAATTCTATTAGTCTTCGAAACTAAGAAATGAGGAAATCAAAGATGAACAAAAATCTTTTTCTTTCACTTCAAAATATCCCTCTTCGTAGTCTATCGATGGAAACGCAAATTCGAGATATAAGTTATCTTTATCAGATAAGCAAGGTTCATTCAATTTTGATATAATTATATTATGTTCTGCTTAAATTTCATTTCATTTATAAATAACATGTAATGTTAATTTGAAATATTGGCAACGCTATTATTTAATCAGTAAATATGTATATGTCAACACAACTTGACACAAAATTGAGAAAGTTGAAGAGAAGAAAAATATTCTAGAAATTATTATTTCCAAACGAAGAGAACTTAATTATCTTTACATATGGAAGTGTGAATCGGGCATTTCGCACACTACCAACAGGCATAAGGAATGGAGTATCACACAC
Organism: Tenthredo livida; assembly: GCA_963992785.1. Taxonomy (NCBI): domain Eukaryota; kingdom Metazoa; phylum Arthropoda; class Insecta; order Hymenoptera; family Tenthredinidae; genus Tenthredo; species Tenthredo livida. The sequence continues at coordinate 14,374,742 of OZ023071.1, forward strand.
TGAGTTGAAAATAGTACAATACTATACAAGAGTGGTGTAACTTTTTCTGACGAGTGTGAGATTGCAGCACGAGCCGACGGCGAGTGATGCAATCACACAAGGTCAGAAAAATTCTTTCCGTCAAGTATTCTATAAAATTTTACTTTATAATGTGTAAAAATGAAGCGTGCGTGAAACATCCATTATCATACTGAGTGAAGTAATAGTATACCATGATGCGAGTGCGGTAAAACTTCTTATGACTAGTGTTAGTTCGCAACACGAGCCAAAGGCGAGTGTGCATTTAATATCTGTACAAATCTAGTTAAATTGTTCGATACCTTGAAATACGCTATCCATTGGATTATTAGTGAAATGACAGTAATAAAAAATCAAACACCGTTCTAATAAATGTCAAAGCTTCCTTTGGTTGCTGAATGGTTTCGAAAAATGGTGTAGCCAAATGCTTGCGTTTTTCCTTGGTAGCTTTCATTATCAAACAGAAATTCTTCAGATTTTCCATGAACGATGCTTGTTTAGATTCATTTCCAATACATACAAGAAGGCTGATTTCTTGATAACTGCCCAATTACAAGCCTCGGCTCTTACGTTTGGCAGCAAAATCCACAACCCTTCTAATAAGTGTCAAACTGAGTGTCTTAAATCATCGGTATTTCATTGAACTTTAGATGATCGCGTGGAAAAAATATTGTAGTTTTTCGAATCCTTTTGTTTAATCTTTAGGTTCGTTCTTGTGTTGGTAGAATGCACAGAGAATAGTACGCAGCGTTTCTAGGTATCGCACAGACTCGGTGTATATGCTAATCAACTGTGATTATTTAAATCGACGTGTTAATACTGATACTAATGCTTTACAAACTATAACTATACATTACGTGTAGAATGGATTACCCACGAAAAACATGTGAAATATAAAAAAATGCCGCTAAGTTCCCAAAACCCAAATTGTCTCACAATAAGAATTCACGAGAAACTTAGCGGCAGTCTCTGCCGTGATATCAGGAAAGCCTGCACAGCACTACGATCTCCCTGCAAGTATTCGCTATGTGCATGTCTACATGTAGCGCCACAAGTGGCGAAAAATGGCGAAAACTTGGGCGGCGGGAAATGGTCTGATTGGTCAGAATTCCATGACGCGTATACACAATTCGAAACTAGCCAATAAAAGTGCCGGATTTGTCCCATATAAACGCTATTTATCGCCACCATGGGCGCTTCGATAGCTTCGGCTATCCCCTCCATCCAAATGCACATAGCGAATACGTTGTCAAGTCGGACCTCACTGTTTCGTGTAGTGATATCGAAACATCATTCCCAGAGCTACGCACTCGGCGGTCACATTTTTATATTTTCATGTATACTATCGCAATCATGACTGAATTTGAATTTGTCGGATTAATGACTATACTTTTTTGCATGGAGCAGGAAATTTCGGATGCTAAAACTCGATTGGTATTAGTTCGTAGGAAATAGTTAATTTATGGCAATTACGCATATTTTTAGTTAGGATACCTTTCCTTCTAATAACATTCGCATCATCCGGATATTGAGAAAATAATTTTAAATTGAGATGAATTGCAAATTGATTTGATTGATGGCTTTGCCCGAGTCTCTCGCAGCTATTCGGAGTCTCCTCTGATGGACGATTCGAAATATAGTGTTGATTCTTGGACGGACGCGTGGTTGAATTTCTTTCTTCAATCAAACACGATTCATATTCCATGGCATGAATGAGCAATCCAATTATTTAATATATGTGTTTCGGATATGACTTTTGCGAAGCTAGTTTTCGTTTGTGATAATATACAGCCAGAAGAATATCGTTGCGCGTTAGTGTACGTGCGTATTAGGGTGCGTACGTACACTCACACGCAACGATATTCTCCTTTTCGTCATAGAGGTATTATACTTAAAGTCCATACCGCAATAATGACGATCAACGATATGCTGGATATTGAATATCGACGTCTCAGCGTAGTATTATCCTATCTCAAATCGTATTTCGAAAATTATCCTATCTGAAACTGTGGCTGAAAACTATCACATCTTAAAATGTGTTTGAAATCATCTGATTTCAAATTGTTATTGGAAACTATTCCATCTCGAAATGCGTTACTATAAACACCATTCCTATACTATGAAACATTTCGAACTGTCGAAGTTTTTCAGTGCGGTTCAGAATTGAAAGATGTAAGAGGCCTGCACAGTGGTGCCAATCTGATTTCGGAGAAACCAAATGGATTCCTGTGATAGAATACTTTTTAAACACATTATGAGATAGAATGGTTTCCAATCACAATTTGAAATAGGATGATCCTCAAATGTATTTTGAGGTAGGATAGTTTTCGACCACAGTTTGCGATGGGATAAGATGATTCTCGAATTGATTTTACGGTAGAATAATATTTCGCTCGAGCATCGGTATTATCATTGAATTCAAATATTGTTAATAAGAGTAATGAATATGTCGCAAGCCAACAAATGGTCAAGTGATCATAGAGACGACTAGCCTCACCAAATATAATTACCGAGTATTAGACGTGTAGATTATTATAAGTTGTTGACGTGAATACCGTCGTGTTTAGAATACGGTAAGTTACGCATTATTTCTATGAGTATTAGTACAATTATGTATCTACTAATTAATAAAATCATCTCTACAAATAGCGAGTGATTTTCAAGAAAACGACTGTGATTGAGAACTATAGGTGAAGAAACGTAGCTCTGGGAATGATGTTTCGATATCACTACACGAAACAGTGAGGTCCGACTTGACAACGTATACTTGCAGGGAGATCGTAGTGCTGTGCAGGCTTTCCTGATATCACGACGTAGACTGCTACTAAGTTTCTCGTGAATTCTTATTGTGAGATAATTTGGGTTTTGGGTACTTCGCGGCATTTTTTACATTTCAGATGTTTTTCGTGGGATTTCACTTCTTTTTGTAAGGACGAAGCAACGATATATTACCGTGGATCGCCGAAAATTTCTCGAAATCCGATGTTAATTTTCAATTGGCTCATACGAGTGTGACCTTTGAGTATATAATGTAGAGTTTTTATACCTATACTGCTACAACAGTTTAATGATGTTATAACGTGAAAGCGGAATCGATTGTCCAATAAAAACTTCTTAGATTATACAGGGTGACTCAGAATCCGTGACAAATCTCTTCAGGGGTCAATCCCTGTTACAATTGGGATCGAAAGTTCCTCAGCTATTTTTCCGAATAATGATTTTTTTTCTGACATTTTTTTCCGATGATCGAATTTGATTACACATTTTTTTTTTTTTTTGTTTTCATCATTTGTCAATTTTAAAGAATCCCAAATGATGCCAATGAGTTTTATTTTTTCGAGATCAGAGAGATTTCCCGGTGAATTTTTTTTATTTAGTGGAAGATGTTGGAACAATGTGTTCTGGTTCAAAGGAAAAAAATCATTTTTCGGAACCATGGCTGAGGAACTTTTGATCCCAATTTTGACAAGGATTAACCCCTCAAGAGATAATCACTAATTCTGAATCACCCTGTGTAGTCACCTGGAAGAAATTTATTTATCCACAGAATTACGCGAAACGACATTTTTTAATGTATACAACAGTACGTTAGTGATAATATAACTAGATTTAGAAAATGGAAGTGATGGAAGAAACAATCACAAGTTGAGAACGCTTATTTTTTCCGTGAGATATAACAATCACAGACCATTTATTGCTTGAATCCTATGTCAACTTGACAGATGATCGCTCGTTCTTAGATATCAAGTAATGATGCATCTGTTTGTGTAGATAGAAGGGAATAAAATGATTTACAATTGCATGACGTAATATTATGAATGAATTTCACAAAATTATGACTGCGCCGTTAGCAGGACAGATACTCAGGCTAGTACACACGTAAAAAAATTAAGTAAAGGCCATTCCACGGTGGAATGCAAACTCAAACGCAAACGCAGTGATCTAACGCTTCTGATTGATTGTTGGAAAAATTTGTTCAAAACTAAGCCAATCAGGAGCGTCAGATCACTCCGTTTGCCTTCGCTCTCCACCGTGGCATGGCCTTTAGTGTTAGAGCTGCCTGTAGGCATACGCTTAATAACAAACTGTCAATCTTCGTGATAGTGATTACTGAACCGAATTCTGTACTGCTCATGATCAGTCACAGGCAACTAGAGCGAGAAAATAATTTACTGAATTATAAATCTTTAGTCAAGTAATGCACAGAATTATCAGCAGACCTACGATGATTGCCAATCAATCAGACATAAACATTCCTACTGCATCTATTATTGCTGAATACGATAACTGAGGATTATTAGAATCTATGTATTAAAATCTTAACGGTCTGACAAGCAGAATCGGAATAATCGGGTTGTCAAGGTGACAATGGTTAATACAGTGTCCTTTACAAGAGATGCCATGGTTGAAACTATAGCGGACCAGTAGTGATGACAATGACAATATCTGCTACCGGCTGGAATGTTGTGAATTTGAGTTTTCTGGCAGAGTAGGTTTATTTGTCAATTGTGTTTCAAACTGGACCAGTAAATGTAACGGGTAAGCCGATACTGTTCGTTTTCTACTGCGGCAAATCTGTTGAAAAACTTCGATAAATTAGTTCGAATGATACTTCATGAGATAAAAAAACTAAATGAATGCCCATCTATAGATACAATGTACTCTCCTAACATAACGTTGGAAGAAATTATCATATATAGTACCTGAAGTGTTCACCAACGTCGGAGTCTTTGTCTAGTCCTTGTCGAATGACCAATCCATTACCATATACGTACATTGCATCAGGAAGTATTCAGGCATTTCATGTCGGTAGTGATCTACTATCCTTTTAACGCCATTTCTTCAATTTCGGTAGGGATGAGTGGGAATATGCAGGTGTTACGTGCGCAACTTTTGAAATCCTCCGAAACTCCAAATTCTTTCCATCAATTCATTTTGGATCATCTTTTGAAATCAAATAAATATTCCTTCCTCCATAAACTAACTTCATTTCTTTTCAACGCGCAATAGTTACTCTTTTTATTATCGAACGTGATTTAGAACGCAAAAGCAGACCATAATGAAACATAATATTTTAATGTAACGAATATTTATTTCTTCTTGAAACGGCTATAAGTCACGTAGGAGTAGATAACGGCGAGGCAAGACTGGAACCCCAGTATTGCTGACCCTTCGATTTCACACTACTAAAGTAGTGTACGTAGGTGTAATTCGCTCTCTCTGTAATTTTCCATGATTAATAGGAAAATTAAGCTATATGATAAGTAGAATAATAAGGTACTAAATTGCGCATTACTAGAATTTAAAGAGCAATCGAATGAGCCATAATTCAAGTATAAGTTCAAATTAATGATGCAGTTTAAATATATTCAAACTGAGCTAGTGTGAGTAGACAATAGGTGAGGCATGGAGTAGCATGGGACCGCGTAACGTCACCAGGGCCTCACTCCTACGCATAACTGCAAGTAGTCCCTCAAACCAATCAGGCGACAATTAGCCACTAAGCAAGGCCCTAATTGGCTAAGCCACGCGCGTAGTAATACATACATTGTCGCAACCGCGGGGACCTCGTCGCCTTTGAACTTGAACTAGCGTCTTTCTTCTGGTAAATCGCGAGGTGCGTGGATGTGAGGACCCGTGTGCAATCATCGAGCCACGAGTTGTGTTCAATCTTTCTTTCTTTTAATTAAAGTGGTAGCACAAAAGACTCTGTACCCGTAATAAATTCAAGCCATAAATCTCTTCAAGATCTATGCACTTTTGAGACAACGATTAACTTCATTGTTTCAAACTAGTTTACTCCAACATATTTTATAACGTCTTCCTTCTGGTAAATCGCGAGGTGCGTGGATGTGAGGACCCGTGTGCAATAATCGAGCCACCAGTTTTGTTCAATCTTTCTTTCTTTTGATTGAAGTGGTAGCACGAAGGACTCTGTACCCGTTAATAAATTCAAGCCATGAATCTCTTCAAGATGTATGCACTTTTGAGACCACGATTAACTTCATTGTTTTAAACTAGTTTACTTCAACATATTTTATAAAGTCTTCCTTCTGGTAAATCGCGAGGTGCGTGGATGTGAGGACCCGTGTGCAATCATCGAGCCACGAGTTGTGTTCAATCTTTCTTTCTTTCAATTAAAGTGGTAGCACAAAAGACTCTGTACCCGTAATAAATTCAAGCCATAAATCTCTTCAAGATGTATGCACTTTTGAGACAACGATTAACTTCATTGTTTCAAACTAGTTTACTCCAACATATTTTATAACGTCTTCCTTCTGGTAAATCGCGAGGTGCGTGAATGTGAGGACCCGTGTGCAATAATCGAGCCACGAGTTGTGTTCAATCTTTCTTTCTTTTAATTGAAGTGGTAGCACGAAGGACTCTGTACCGGTTAATAAATTCAAGCCATAAATCTCTTCAAGATCTATGCACTTTTGAGACAACGAATAACTTCATTGTTTTAAACTAGTTTACTCCAACATATTTTATAACGTCTTTCTTCTGGTAAATCGCGAGATGCGTGGATGTGAGGACCCGTGTGTAACTTCGAGCCACGAGTTGTATTCAATCTTTCTTTAATCCAAATCTAAAGTCAAGTGGTAATACAAAGGACTCTGCACCCGTTAAACCTAAAGTAATAATCGTGACATAATCCACAGCGTGATGGTCTGATTATTCACCTTCAAATTCAGTGCAGAGACACTAGTTGATTATCTTCATTAATCACCTATGAACTATTTGATATTTTCAATATAAAAACCATAGCTTCACTTTCTGCCTTATACTCATTTTGAGTATTTGTAATATTGAGATAACCTTACAGTGTAAACTCAATTCAGGTCCAATTTCACTTTTATTCATTTCCACTTCAATTTTACTAGTATTATTTCACATCGACTTTCATTAAATTCATAATTGCAAATTTAGAATCAATCAAATCTGTGTATCGATCCGATTACGAACAATAGACATTTGCTTAAACAACATAAGCTTCAATTCAGGAAATTTAAAACCCGTTATAAAAAATTTACAACATCTAAAACTAAAATCTAAATTCTACGCTAATACAGGCTTCGAGGTTCTCAAGGTGAGGAAGGCAAATATCCAAATATCGAAAGTAGCCCCATGCTACGCCATCTCAGCCAAAGATAAGTAATCACGACCGCACACACAAATTCGCTCATTTATAATCATATTCCTATATTCAAAATCGCTAGACTGTTTTGCAGAATTCTCTAATTATAAGGATTTTGCATGACTATAAATATATTGAATAAATTGAATGAGTAACAAGGGAACGGGAATATCGTTCTAAGCTAATACCCACAGGTATTTCGGGGATATCTCTTGCTTATTAACGAGACCACCCGTCGAGCTTAACTATCACTCATTGTTTCAATTTTGAATTTCATATCTCTTTACCAAATAACCATATAGTATATAGTTGAGGATTACACTATAATAATAGGTCAAGGTTGGTATTATAATAAATTGGAAACCTACTGGGATAATCTTTTAGGATTTCGGGTAATTCCCTGATCCCGTAGAGTCTTCCTGTTCAAACAATATAGAAGCTCAAGTAAATAAATATTAGTTCTAATTCAAGTCATTAGGACGCAATACACCAATCTCGACATATATAGATATATTTCCTTTATTCGGTAATACCTAATTTCCACGATACATGAATCCAGATCGGTATGATAATTAGCCTGATAGACCAACTGGGATAATTCTACGGAATTTCGGGTTCCACCCTAATCTCATTGGGTTCTTTCTGTTCATTATTAGATTCATAAGACTCAATAAGATCCTGACTGTCGATCTTGAATCATGTATCTCGTTATAATATTACTATAATTCAGGACAATATATATTCACGCATATATTTATCTATATTCAATTTCCTTATCGGGAAATTAAATTATTATTCTTTCATTTTGAGCCAAGATCGGAATCATTGCTAATTCAATAAATCGCCTGGAATAATTCCTAGAATTTCGGGTACCACCCTGATTCCAGTGCGAGATTTCCTCTATAACAATATAGAGACTTTACTCCAATACGTAGTCGCTGATCTTGACTCAATTTATATTATTTCTATCCAAGAGAGAGAGAGTTCCTATTTCAGTATTTCATTATATTCCTCATATCAGCGCGTGTGAATCGTGAAGAGCATTTATCAAATTCATTACTATTCTTCATTAATAAGAATTCTTATATAGTAACAAGCCTTCACGATCCCCACGTCGGAGATCACTATATTATCTCATTATTTCATTATTTTGTGAATTCATTATTCTATGTTATTCATTTGTTCAACCGACAATCATTTGTTAGTCGCTTGAACTATATATTTCATATCCATAATCGTTAAAGAATATATATTTGATTTTACCAGTCAATTTCCCATTATCATTTGAATTACCTTTTATTCATTTATTTTATTTTATTTTACCTTGATTATATTATTATTATTTCTATATAAATTTGCCTCAAAACAATTTAAACAAATCAATCAAGACCTGTATAGGACTGGGCGGCAACGAATCCTATTTACCGATCTATTTGAGAATAGATCTTTTTTATAATTATTTATATGTGGATGTGACGGGATGACCATTTCCATTCTCGGGTTCCCTTGTGATTGAACCATAGGGATTAATAACACTCTACCCATACCGTCCGTCACATACGAATTGGTGGCAGCGGTGGGATTTGCAGTTAAACAATTGATTTGTTTGAATAAGAAAAAAAAAAAAAAAAATTAAAAAAATATTATTTTTATTTTTCAAAATTTTCAAAATCTTCAAAATTATATTTCCCAAAACTAGTGAAATCGTAGCTCTCTTCTCATTGAAAACTTCCTTATCGTGATATGGGATTTCCCGCCACGGAATAACACATATGTGTATACTCCTAAGAAATATGAAGTGTTATTGACATTTTCCACGATAAACTGTCGACTGGGAAAAACCAGTCCTTCCATTTAAAGACCCTTCTCTATTTGACCAATCATAAACATCCCTAGCCTACGGTCGTGTACTGTTCGGGCGTCCTGTAATAAATCGCCCACCCCCCCTTTTCCTCAATCAACTCGGTCGAACGCTAGCCCGACCATAGCCTTCCCGGAAGCGTACCCCCAAGTCCCTCCTGTAGTAAAACTTTCTGAACTTTCTCAACCTCACCATAAAATTCACCCTGCGTTGAAGAACGTTTTCGAAAATTAGATTTGAAATGTAAGATTCCAGATTGATGGATTTTGTGTTTGGATTCTGGCTATTTCTTTCTGTACCACTAGTACGAACGGATTGGTGCTATTTCTTTCTGTACCACTAGTACGGCTCTCTCCGACCCTTGGGTAGAGTTATAAAATCTTGCTCGATCCCCGTGCCATATTAAGAACTCAATTAAGAACCTTTATCCCTAAAAATATTCCTAAAGCCATACGCTCCTGGAATCACACTAGACTGTGATACCGTTTGCCTTTCCCTTAACTGTGGAAAATTGGAGGCGTCAGTGTCTGAAGGTTTCCAAGCAAGAAAGGAGTGTAAGGGCCAAGATCCCTAAATTTCCATTTCCGGAGTCCCAAGCTTTAGAAAACCGTGAGCTTCTCTATTGTCGGAGGAGTAGAGGACGAATTCTGAACGGCTGCTCAACCGCCGTTGGCAGAGTTTTTATCAACTACCCCATTCGAAATTCCCATTAAAGTTCATATTAAAAATAAAAAAAATCTTCCTCCATTAAAGTTCATATTAAAAGAAAAAAAAAAAAAAAAACTTCCACCATTAAAGTACATATATTCCATCCAAAAATGCCTGATCCTAGAGATAGCGCCAACATGACTGCTAGCGAGACGATGCTTGCATCAATGGCAGAGTGTCTCGCGCTGCAGCACAGCACCCTGAGTATTCCATATTTCGATGGGAAAAACATCCCCTTAAAAGATTTCCTTTAAGACGTCCATAATGGATCCGTCTATGTATCACCAGGTTCGGAAGGACCCTATGTAAAAGCGGTCCTTGGGAAATTACAGGGTCCCGCGCGCGATAGCACTTACGGAAAAGGTTTCAAAACTGTAGATGAACTTACCAAACATTTAAAGAGTAGGTTTGCACCGGGGAAAAATTACCCGTATTATCATCACGAAATAGAGAATATCCGAATGAAAAGGCAAGAAACAGTAAGCGGGTTTTTCGATCGATCAAATATTTTGATCAGCGGGGCTAAGGTTTGTTTAAAGGATAAATACGGTGAAGCCGCGGAAGAAATGATGAAGCCGGTACAAGAGTGCGCGTTAGATGCATTCACACGGGGATTACTAGATGAATTGTCAAGAGCAGTAGATGCTCGGGATCCAAAGGATCTGGAGACGGCTTATGAGAGTGCGGTTGAGATAGAGACTCGGATGAAAAGCGGAATCATACCATCGGGCGAGTTGTTAAGGTTCTCCGGTACACGCGACGATAGGCAAAGATCACCGTCACCTAATTCGGGCAACGTATTTGATTACCACACTGCTCAGGAGCGAAGGCACTCAACCTTCGTTGTAAACAAGAGCAAGGAGGGTAATGAAAGTAAAGATAGGAATCCGTCGCCTACTACAAAGCGTCAAGGTACAGGTATTTTACGGAAGTCGTCTACCCCAGAACAACGAGGAAGTCAACAACGAGACATCTCATGGCGAGATTTCTCTCCCTCAATAGGTCACCAACAAGATGATAGATTTATGCAACATCAGAGTAGGAATCCGTATCCTTACTATCCACCATTCCCATACATGCATCCACCGATGGGTTACCCCTATTATCCACCCTTTGGATTCCCTCCACAACAAATGGATACCGGTATCCATAGGCCGCGTGATGATAGACAACGGTCACCATCACCATCTAATAGATCATCGAACAATTCTTCTAGATCAAATTCGCCTCTTCCTATCCAATCTAGACAACAGTTAGATTCAGCTCAAGATAGTAATGACAGACCGACGGTAAGATCTCGATCTCCGTCACCGCAGGACAACAGTAGAACCAGACCGACGGATTCTTCAAACGCGAACGCATCCCGTCGCCCAGACGCGATGGCGGGGCATGCGAGCCACGAGCGTCGGAGCGTCCGATTCGAAGAGCCGGGCCGCGGGTTCTCACGTGCGGGGGAAATAGAGAATCGCCGTTAATACAGATTAAGGCACCAGAGCTAAAAACCAGATGCGGAGTATTTTTAATTGATACCGGCGCGGATATAAGTTTGATAAAAGCAAACGTTTCACACCCGGATGTATTAATTGCACTCGATGAGTCCGCGACAATTGACGGTATAACCACAGATGAAATCGAAACCTTCGGTACAGCCGAAATAACATTGCAGAATCAATTCACTAAACTACACGTAGTAAGTTCAAATCTTCCTTTAAAAAGCGACGGTATCCTAGGAAAGGATTATTTAAGGCGCGAAAAAGCGGAGATATCGTTTTCACATAACACGTTAGTTACAAAAACAGAACCGATTAGGCCTTTTAGATTCATTAACGAAGAAAATTCTGATTCGGAAACTAAATTACCTTACAAGCGTGTCTGGACAATAAAAGCACGCACTAGGCAAATAATACCCGTGGAAGTATTAGATTGTGACCTAACGGAGGGGTATCTACCGAGAATCCCGATCGCGGAAGGGTTATACATAGGCGAGGGGGCCGTCACCGTAAGCAATGACGCCTGCCGTGTAATGGCCATTAATACGCTAGAGAAGGATATCGAGGTAGAAATCTCTCCCCAGGAAGTAACACCATTTGAATACCACAATTTTCCTGAAGAAATAGGATATGATTCGAGTACAGATTTTTCAGAACAAGAATTCACGTCCACGGATTGGGTTACCGAAATAGAATCAAAATTGAGATTAGATCATTTGAACGACGAGGAGCGAATTCATGTGTTAGATTAGATCGAGGAACACCTTGATATTTTCCATTTACCGGGTAGTAAATTAAAAGCAACATCCGCAGTTAAACATCGAATTCCAACCGTAGATGATATTCCAATCAACACACGTCAATATCGTTTCCCGCCGGTTCATAAAGCAGAAATTGAAAAACAGATGAAAACTAAATTAGAAAACGGGATGATAACTCCCTCGAGTTCACCATATAATTCACCACTCTGGATAGTCCCCAAGAAACCTGATTCTAAGGGAAATCGGAGGTGGAGAATAGTTATGGATTTTCGAGCTTTAAATGATAAAACTATAGGTGATACATATCCATTACCTAACATAACCGATACATTAGATCACCTAGGAGGAGCGGTATATTTTTCTACTTTTGATCTTGCTAGTGGGTTTCAACAAATCGAAATGGACCCACGAGACCGCGCGAAAACTGCGTTTACAACACCAAATGGGCATTATGAATGTTTAAGAATGCCAGAAGGATTGAAAAATGCACCGGCTACCTTCCAACGATTGATGGATCAAGTCTTGCGAGGCTTGCAGGGATCTGAAGTATTTGTTTACCTAGACGACATAGTAGTATTCGCCAAAGATCTAGAAGAACATGAACGAAAAATTCGGAGACTATTTAAAAAGTTATCTGACGCAAATCTAACCCTACAACCTGACGAGTGTGAGTTCTTGAAAACAGAAGTAGCTTATTTAGGTCATGTAATCAGTAGAACGGGAGTGAAACCAGATCCCAAAAAGGTTGTAGCGGTAAGGAAATTTCCAAGACCAAAAACTCAGAAGAACGTTAGACAATTTTTAGGACTAGTAGGTTATTACCGTAGATTCATTAAAAATTTTGCTGCCAAAGCCAAAGCGTTAACTGATCTGTTAAAGAAGAACGAACCTTTCGTTTGGAAGAAAGAACAACGCCATAGTTTCAAAATTTTACGTAAGGCCTTATGCCGAAACCCTATTTTACAATATCCTGATTGTAATAAACCTTTCACTCTAACTACTGACGCATCAGACTACGCAATAGGCGCGGTTCTGAGCCAGGAGGTGGACGGTCACGACATGCCCGTAGCTTATTTCTCGAGCATTGATAAGCGCGGAACAAAATTATTTTCAACCGAAAAAGAATGCTTAGCAGTCTCATGTGCGGTTTTGCATTTTCGACCTTATCTATTTGGGTGTAAATTCACTTTAGTTAGTGATCATGAGCCTCAACTCTGGATCAACTCCATCAAGGATCCAGGACAGCGCTTAGTAAGGTGGAGGTTAAAATTACAAAACTACGAATACACCTTCGTGCATAAGCCAGGTAAATTAAATACAAACGCTGATGCACTATCTAGAAATCGCATAACAAGTGACCAGTCGAGTGACTCAGATGACTCAAGCTCAGATAGTTCAGATCAAGGTAGCGTCGAGTTAGAGGAAGCCGAGATATTAAAGTACACAGATTTTGTAAAATTAACCAAGTTAATTACTGTAGAGAATCCTGACGTTGGGAGGTACATGAAGAACTTTTCGAGGAAATAGATAACTATGCACATTAGGGTGGTCCTTATGTCGGGTATCTTTGAATTTTTACGCTCCCAAGGGTTAAAACGGATCATTTTCAAGAAAAAAAATTTGTCCTAAAGTTTTAATGCCCTAACTCGATTTTAACATCCCGCGCACGACCGCCAAAGTATATATTTTTTTTTCAATATCTTACAAAAAACATGTATGACCCAACTTTGTTAAGTCATTAACGTCGAAGTTTTAACATTCTGCGTCCTGCGTCAATTTTAACATCCTGCGTACGACCGCCAAATTTTTTTTAACTTGACAAAGTTGGGTCATACATGTTTTTTTGTAGGAAATTGGAAAAAAAAATACTTCGACGGTCGTACGCGGGATGTTAAAATCGAGATAGAGCATTAAAACTTTGGGACAAATTTTTTTTCTTGAAAAAGATTCGTTTGAACCCTTGGGAGCGTGAAAATTCAAAAACACCCCATATAAGGGCCACCCTAATGCACATGCAGTATCGGTAGATCTAGAAATGAGTGCAGGTATTGCGGAAGAGTTAAAGAAGAGATACGGAGTACCGGAAGAACTCGAGAAGCAGGCAAAATTACATTCAATCGGTAAATTGACTTTCGAAGATCGGAACATTTATTACATCATGACTAAACAGAATTTTTGGGATAAACCAACATGTGAAGACATGTATTTAAGCTTAGCAAATCTTAGGGATACCTCGATAAAAGATTCGGTAAAATCAGTTCGAATTCCGATAATTGGTTGTGGTTTAGATCGACTACCTTGGGGGAAAGTACGAACTATGCTTCGTTACCTCTTTAAGGAAACGGCAATAAAAATTTATGTTTGTACAAATATTAGAACTAGAACGGATGCAGGCAACGATACAAAGGTTTTATATCCAATAACTAGGCAGAGTAGCAAAACAACTAAACCCTCGAAAATACCTGCACCACCTAAAGGAAAGACTATAAGTAGGTCAACTTCGGTAGACCAACCAAAATTAAGTAGCACAAAACCTAGACCAACGCTGAATACTATGCCATCATTAAACACTAGTGCGATTTCGATGAGAACACGATCCAAAACAAAACCTGCTATCACGGTACAATCCGCGGTAAAACCGGCAAAATCATTAGAGCCAATCGTAGAGAAAACCTTTGAAGACTCATCGGACGACGAGGCCTCTGAGCCACCGGAATACAGGAAACGTAAAAGCGTTTTACCAAGTTTAGGCTTCGACGCGCAGACAGTACCGCAAGTCGAGTCAAACGTACAGACTGACGAACAAACTGACGTAAATACAGATAAAGAATTCGAGTCGGACCAAGACACTTTAGCAATAGGTGTAGCTCCACCGGTACAGAACGCAGACAGCGATGTAGATGACGACGTGTTTACTTTCGAGCCACCCACAGTTTTGAATCAATCCCCCCCTACAAGATAAATTTTGGGAGAATTCTAATAAGCTAGTTTTCAAACCACCAATAGATCTCAAAGAGTTACAAGAAGCGTTTAGTCGATTCGAAAAGTCAATACACGAAAGAACTCTAGTTGAACAAGATCCAGATGACCCGGAAACAGTGAGTTTGCCCAGAGCGATTTCCGCGGATAGGATAGTTGACGAATCGGTACGTGAAGAAATTACAGTGAAAGATCCGGATAATGATGAAACAGAAGATGAAGAATTGAATTCTAGAATAGAAAGGTTACTAGAGAAGTATGAAACTAAAGGAACAAAACTGATAAGGCTGCTGGTCGAGACAGTACTAAAAATACTTCGGGGACACCCTATATCTCGACTACAGCTGGCGCAAGCCGTGACACATCGGTTATCAGTCGGCCGGTCCACCAGAGAGTAGAGCTCCCGACACCTATAGTAGCCCCACGGCCTATAGCGCTTTCTACTCCATACCCAAGTACAGAGCATACGGTAGGAAGACCAAAGGCTAGTAAACTGCCGAGACGTTTAGAGCCGAGCCTTACATTACCAACCGTACCTACCAGCATAAAAATTACTGAGGGCATACTTCCCGATGTAGAACCGACTTCGCCTTTAAATTTACCTAGACAGAAGGTTATCTATAAAGAAAATGTAACAACAACTAGAGAAAATTTAACCTATCTTAAAGATAATTATGTTCACTTCACTTCAACTGATGCAGAATTAGCAACACCCGTTAGTAGGTTGCTTTCAGATTTAGAGATAATAAATGTAGATGAGCAAATCAAAGCAGACCCAAAAATCGGTCAGATAATAGTTACAAACCGAGGTAAACACAAAATTTTCAGTGTGGTCATTAAAACTAAATACTTTGACGAAATTTCTACAGAAAACTTAAAACTCGGTCTAGAAAACCTTAAAATCATTTTGACAAAATTGCAGATACAACAATTTATAATTTCAAAAACAGGAGATTTCACGGACGAATTATCTCCTCAAATTTGGCCCGAATTATTAAAAGAAGCTTTTGGTGATAGCGATACTAATATGATTATTTGTTCGGGAATAACACAAGTTCCTCCGTTGGAAATTCGAGAAGACATTATTTCCGAAATGCATGATAGCTTAGTAGGAGGACATAAAGGTGTAACTAAGACGTATCGTAGAGTCAGAGAAAGATTTTATTGGCCGAAAATGTGCGATGACATTAAGGACTTTATACGAAAGTGTAAAAGCTGCCAAGAACATGAGCTAGTCCGCGTTAAAACTAGAGAGCCAATGTTAATCACGGACACTGCAACCGAACCATTCGAGAAAATCGCTCTAGATACAGTAGGTCCCCTACCGACTACCCCTAGAAACAACAAACACATATTAACTATTCAAGATAATTTAACGAAATATTGCATAGCAGTACCAGTCCCGAATATCAAAGCAGAAACTATAGCTCACGCGTTAGTAACAAACTTTATATTGAAATTTGGCGCACCACGCGTAATCCTCACTGATAGGGGAACTAGTTTTGTTAATAACTCATTTGCCGAGTTAGGGAAAATATTCAAAACCAAACACATTACCACCTCGAGCTATAGACCACAATCAAACGGAGCTCTAGAAAGAAGCCATATGGTGTTAGCTGATTATATAAAACATTATATGGAAGAGTTCGATGATTGGGACGAAATAGTACCCTTTGCAATGTTCTCATATAATACTTTAGTTCACGAAGGCACAAATTTCACACCACACGAATCAGTATTCGGTAAAATAGCACGAACACCTAGCTCTTTTCCGACAGATGATAATCTAGCCACGTACAACTCCTACCTGGGTGATCTAATAACTCGGTTGAGTGAAATGCAGGATATAGCTGCGCCACAACTTGAGCTATCTAAACACAAATCTAAAGAGTTTTACGACCGAAAGGTCCGCCCATTTACAGGAAAAATTGGAGATATGGCACGTGTAGCAGTGGAAGTTCGGAAGGGTAAGTTTGGTAAGAGATACCAAGGTCCTTATAAAATAGTGGAAATTCTGGAAAACAATAATATTATTTTACAGAAAGAGAGTGGTGAGCGATTTGTGAAACATATAGACAAGGTTGAACTGGCGTATTAGATTACACACAATAACAACTACAATATTATAACCCAACATTTGAACGACAGTATTAAAGATACTTCGGGGTTACCCTGGTCGATCAAATGTAGGTGTTACGTATTCCATACCTACTCTATACCTACCCGATACTCATCTTCATACCCTCACTATCAATACCGAAGACATAACATCCTGCATGCATCCAGTCTTACTGTCTCTAACCAAGAAGAGCTTCTATCCTTACATTCCCAGAACTTCATCCCTACCTGTAAGCACGTTCATGCCCGGGACAATGGAAAAGATGATCTCATTATTCAGCTCATCAGTAGCGATTTATTGTCATTGCACTTGCATCGGGCACTTCGATCAGAATTATTAACGAGAGCAGTCGCTCCAGCACTTGCACCAAAATCGTCAAAGAGAGCACTCACTCCTAACTAGCTCTCGATATTATGAAACGCTAACTCAAAATCACTCATCACTTATACTCAATAACGTGTAGAGATGGTTCTACCATCTCTGTAATCACTAGTAATAAACCGTTATTCTGTTATTATATATAAGTTTACATCAATCTCCTATTACCTGAAATCCGGTTACCTTAAGGTGTAAAACGAGAGACGAACTCAACGATAGCTCTATCTTACCCATAAGAACAACGATCTCTATTCATTACATTGGTAGCAACTCTATCTCCATTCATTACATTGGTGGCAGCGTAACTACCTCGTTTACCGGAATATATAATGACGAAAAGTGAATTCTACATCTTTACATACACGTGATACAAGTGATTACAAATTTCCGAACGTGCAACTCTTCGTGGAAGATCTACCACACCCTAAATCTTTGTGACAAGTCATAAAGAACAAATCTACTAAATCAACAAAATCCACCAAATCACAAAATCTACTAAATCACTAAATCAACAAAATCTACTGAATCAACAAAATCCACCAAATCACAAAATCTACTAAATCACTAAATCAACAAAATCTACTAAATCAACAAAATCTACTAAATCCACTAAATCTACTGAATATACCAAATCTATAAGATATCAAAGTGAGAACGTGACACATAGTTCTTCAACTACCGCTACAAAATCGAAGAAAACAACCCAGCAATAAAATCAAAGTTGTTAAAAGAAAAGAAGTTCGACAACATCCTCAAAGGCACCTAGCCCCACAAAGATTCATCTGAATCCAACTATTAGCGATCTCGCTACAACAAATCCAGATTCCTGAGCCGTGACATCTATACTCTTCTCGCCCAACACAACCCAGCCCAACACAACAACTTCATCTCCAAAATCAACTAAGATCCGTATTAGAATGAAAATTTTCATAATTCTCATCATCAGCTTGTGAGTTATCTATAATTATAATAAGCACATACACATATCTCAAACGAAGTAATCTAACTCACAAACTCGCAAAATGCCTACTCCACCCGAAAACGAAACAGAAACCTCATACTGGTCTCTTGAAGACATATTAGATACAATCCCATACTTTAATGGACAAAACCTCAACATAAATAACTTTATAAGGAGCTGTGAAAATGCTAAACCTCTCGTTAAACCAGCTCAACGTCCAGTCTTAACGCGAATGATTAGAACTAAAATCTATGGAACAGCTGAATCGTACTTAGGAAGAAAAGAATATAACAGTATCGATGAAATCCTAACAGTCTTAAAACGAGCTTTCTTACCTAAAAAATCAATTTTTGAATGGCAAGCAGAGTTGAATTAATGTCAAACAAAAAAGCGACCAACGTGTTTTAGATTATAGCGCGAGAGTCGAAGATATATTACACAACACAACACAGGCTATCAATAACTCAAGCACAGACGATGCTGCCGGAATGATAACAGCAGTCGAAACCAACGTACTCAAATGCTTTGTTAGAGGCTTGATCCCAGAAATTGAATTTAGAGTAGCCGGTTCACACCCAAATACTTTAGAAGAAGCAATCGAAATAGCCCTTACAGAAGAAGGAGAATTCCTAAATCGTGAAACCCAAAATACACAAAACAATAACCAACCTCCACAACCTAATCAACCAAACCCTTCAAATTTTTGTAACTATTGTAAACGCCAGGGCCATGTAATAGACAATTGTAGACAGCGCGCTCGCAATAAGCTGCCACAACCACCAAACAGGCGACCACCTAATCAACCGAACGCACAATACCCTCTAACATTTTGCACACATTGTAAACGCCAGGGACACACAGTAGAAAATTGCAGACAACGAGCCTACAATAACCAACAACAACAGTCCCAAAATCAGCCCCAACAGTCCCAAAACCAACCCCAACAGTCAAATCAACAACCTAACCAATCACAACAGTCAAATCAACAGAATACACAATATTCTTGCATATCCTGTAATTATTGCAAACGGCAAGGTCACACGATCGAAAACTGCCGCAAACGCGCTAATAATAACGCACAGAGACAACAAACTCAGGGTTCTTTAAACTCGAACAACGTCCGCCGGGAGAACGTGCCGACGGACCCAGAACAAACTCAGCCGCGTTCAACGACTCAATAAACCACATCTTTGAAACAGAATCAGAACCAATAAATGGGAAATTGCCAGTCATCGAAATTGATGTAAAAGAATTAGAATCAAAATCAAAATTTATAGTAGACACCGGTGCAGACATAAACATCGTTAGAATCAATTCCCTAAAAGAAGCTACTAAATGCGACAAAAGTAAAATGCGAAAAATGACAGGAATAACAGACGGATTCACCACTACTTTAGCGGAAACTAAATTACAAATTAACAATAAAGAACACGAATTCCAAATTGTCCGCGAAAATTTCCCAATAGCTCAAGACGGTATTATCGGACAACCCTTGTTACATAAAGGAAAAGCTGTCATCTCCTACAAAAATAATACATTAACTTTGACAGATACGGTGATTCCCTTCAAACTCGAAAGACACAATCGACAAATCGCTACTATCATTACAATACCAGGCCGTACTGCCCAAGTAATTCCTCTCAAAGTTTCAAATTCAGAAATTGACCAAGGTTACGTAGACACGATTAATTTAGGTCCCAATATTCACTGCGTTAAAGCATTAGTAACAAACAATAGCGGTCAAGCATGTATACTCGCGATAAACTCGAACGAATCAGCTGTTGAGATAAGTGTGCCGACGGTAACCCTAGAACCTGTTAACGAACCTTTGAATACACTCGACCCCAAAAGTTCTGACACTCTACAAATTTCAAAAATTAACGGTGATATACGAAAATGTTCAGGCACGATTCTTCATTTCAGACCACAAAAAATTCGAATATTACGAGGAATCTCAGTTGAATTACTAAAAGCTTTGAATCTAAACGAGTACGAACCAATTGCTTACGCGAAAAATGATATAATCGGAGATATCATAAAAGACATAATCCCTAACAGCTCGCAAGTTATATACCACTTAATTATCACGGAAAGTTATTCCAGTGACATAGATGATACAATCGTTACTAAA
Source organism: Tenthredo livida (assembly GCA_963992785.1). Lineage (NCBI taxonomy): Eukaryota > Metazoa > Arthropoda > Insecta > Hymenoptera > Tenthredinidae > Tenthredo > Tenthredo livida. The sequence continues at coordinate 14,395,286 of OZ023071.1, forward strand.
ACACTCAATTCTCTAAAAAACCATCTACAATCAAATAACACAAAATCAATCTCAATTCCTGACCTATCCAACGAACTAGGCAAACAATAATGGGACAAAATCTTGCAATTAATAACCTCAACTTTCAACAACACGAACATCTCAATTCAAATCTACGATATCAAATCCAACAATCAAAATCAAAATACGCAAACTAATCTAAAGTGCTGACAATAAACGACGCGATCGAAACCAATACACCCGTCGATAATAATAATAATAATAATCGTTCCGAAAGATTAACAGTCCTTAAAAACTCAATGCACCTAGACCATCTTAACGATGAAGAAAAAGAATCTATACTCGCTCTTACAACGGAATTCAATCACCTATTTTTCCTACCAGGTGACACATTATCGAACACATCCTTAACAAAACACTCAATTTTAACGACAGATGATAATCCGATCAATGTAAAACAATACCGATACCCTACTGTTCACAAAGACGAGATACAAAAACAAGTTTCCGAATTATTAGACCAAAATATTATTAAACCATCATCCTCACCTTACAACTCCCCCGTTTGGGTCGTACCCAAAAAACCAGATGCAGAAGGCAACAAAAGATGGAGAATGGTCATAGATTTCAGGAAACTAAACAAAAAAACTATAGGTGACGCGTACCCTCTACCAAACATAATCGATATACTCGATCAACTAGGAAACGCTAAATACTTCTCAACTTTCGATCTCGCTTCCGGTTTCCACCAAATCCCTATGGACCCAACTGACGCACACAAAACAGCATTTTCCACCCCCCACGGCCATTATGAATTTAATAACATGCCATATGGACTTAAGAACGCTCCAGCAACATTCCAACGTCAATGGACCAAGTTTTATCCGGTTCAGAAGGAAACATAGCATTCGAATATTTAGACGACATCGTTATCTATGCACACTCTCTTGAAGAACACGAAATTAAATTCAGAAAATCGACTACAATCAGCAAATTTGAGTTTACAAGTAGCCAAATGCGAATTCCTAAGAAAAGAAGTTGCTTATTTAGGACATATCATTACAGGAAACGGCGTAAAACCAGACCCAAAGAAAAAAACAGCAGTCAAAACATACCCAGTTCCTAAAACAGTTGAACAGATCAAACAATTTCTCGGTCTAATCGGTTATTATAGACGCTTCATCGAAAACTTTTCAAAAATATCAAGACCACTAACTTCACTACTGAAAAAAGACGTTAAATTCCTTTGGACATGTGAACATCAAATGAGCCGTTCGCTCGAAGAACGACCTAATTCACTTTTGGTCGTTTCGAGAAAAAGCGATTTGAAGATTCAACTTTGCACTTTTAATCACCAAACACAAGTAACTATATTTATATGGCTTTATTATGAAGATATACTATTAAATAATAGATATCAAGCATAAAATTAACAATTAAAATATTTCAATAATATTTGAATCGATAATTTATATAAAATGAATGAGGTCGTTTTTACAGCGCACTACTAAAAAATGCATTATACCTCAGAATAAACAAAACAAATTTATTATAATCATTAGTTACACGTATAATTTCACTTATAGCAGTAAAAAGAGTAAAAAAAGTTGTTTGGGTGGTTATATAATTAGACAAAAAAAATCAAAATTATATAGTTCTGATACGAAACTTATTACTTTATTTGTTGAATCTGAAAGCTAAAAAATAAAATATAAAGTATTAAATAATATTTATGAGGTTAAAATAATTTATAAGTAATTTATAAGCGAGAGTCTGCGTGTAGGGTGAAAAAATATGCTACGCGTGTGGCTCCGAACACTCCTAACTCTCTCAAAAATGAATGAAATATTATAAAATTTTAAACACATATTCTTTGGGGCAATGTCTATCTATTTAACTGTTCGTCCGGAAAACGACCTAAGTCTAACCCGACTTCTTCGAGCGAACGGCTCAAATGGCTTTCGAAACTTGACGAGACTCGATATGCACATCTCCTATACTACAATATCCTAAATTCGATCAACCATTCATACTAACAACTGACGCATCTAGATACGCGATTGGCGCCGTACTCAGCCAAGGCGAAATAGGAGAAGACCTACCGATAGCTTATACCTCACGCACACTAAACAAAGCAGAACTAAATTACTCTGTAATCGAAAAAGAATTACTAGCAATCGTATATTCAGTCCATCACTTCAGACCCTATCTATACGGACATAAATTCACACTCGTTACCGATCACAAACCTCTTGTCTGGATCAGCAGCGTAAAAGATCCGACCTCGCGATTACTCAGATGGAGATTTAAACTCGAAGAATACGACTATAACGTTGTATACAAGAAAGGTCAAATCAATTGTAACGCAGATGCATTATTGCGCAATCCACCTGTAGAGACCGATAAATTATTACCAATAAATGCAAAACGTAACCGAAACTCTAGTTCAGATAGCATATCAAAACCAAGCGCAAAACAAAAGAAAGAAGCTCATCAATTCCCAACCCGCGCGCGACAAAGTACAGATGACTCACCAAACCCCGCTCCTACAAAGAAATGAAAAGACGACGTCGACTCAGATACTGAAAAAGACGAACCCAACCAAATTCCTATGGATTGCTTACCAACAATGAAAGAAACAATACACTTTCAAAATATACCTTTGACAAACTATTCATTAACCGACAGTTCTACAGACGACGAAATACCTGCAAAGAAACTAATTCACCCAGACCCATTAGCAGAAGATATAGAAATCAATTCACTAACCGATACAGACATGGACAGCCTCTCAGATAACTCGATACAAGATCCATCCGCAGGCGACACAACAGACAGTTTTCCAATGCCAAAGAATCCTATCAATGTTTCAAAATCTGTTAGACCAATGACAATTGATTCACCTACTGACATGTCTATCGACGACTTACCACTATCTAAAAGAATCGACCAACAACGAAACGCTACATATACCGATATCTCTCCAGACAATCTGCCCGTAAATAAAAAATCACGTAAACTCATAAACACTTCGGCACCAACTTCATTTGAAAATAATCAAAAACAAAACCGCGATTCAAACTTCATCTCAAATCAGCTGAGCGATAATTCAGACTTAAGTGGCACACATAAAAATAAAACAGGGTACAGCGAACGCAAAAGCGCGCAATCTCCCACACACGCATACAAATACAAACTACGACCAAGAAAGCCTAAACACCCCTCACCACTACCTACTTCCTCATCGTCGGACGACGACCACGTGCCTTACTACAAACAAAAACTTCCTACCTCCAACGAATCATGGACATAGAACTCCAAAGATCCCCCTGATGAAAAAATGATTCCGACTTCCAGTGAACAACAGATCCCTAAATCTAATTCCAGAAAATCATACGCAGACACTATCAGAGCAGAACAAGTAAGAAAACCCAAAGTTACCATTCCACCACAAGACAATAGCCCTCCAATCACTAAATCAATTTATCATAAACCATCCTATAAACAATTTCGAGAACTCCTAAAAATTTTACCAGACCCGACAAACGAACTCATAATAGAAAGAACTGAAGACCTATTTACACAAGACGACAATATAGCACATTGCATTCTAGCCGACTGCTTAATCGGACAAGGTATAGCACAAGAAATGATTGAACGCAACATTATAAATCGCGACGTGTTAGAATCAAAGAGCCCCCAAGTAGGTGACATCATAGTAACACCATACAATAATATCAAAGTATATAATCTTATCACCAAAGCTGAATTCGACGGCAAGCCAACGTATAAAACTATGTACGAAATTTTATGTAAACTCAGACGACAATTAGAATTAGAAAACGTACAGTCAATATCAATCCCAAAAATCGGTTGCGGACTAGACAAACTTAACTGGAAAACCGTTCGATCAATGATTTATTTCATTTTCCAAAATTCTCATATAAAAATAACTATTTGCGATTTCAAACCAATCCCAATAACTGTACAAAATCCAGAAGATAACATTACAAACTCAAACTCAAATAACGAGAATCCCATACAACTTGACTACTCAGACGTACCGAGAAACCTCGAGAATAACTATACGGACAATATCCCCGAAAATAATGTGCTCCCATTTAACGAAAACCAACAGTTACATAATATCGAAGAAACCAATCTAGACGAAGAACAACAAAATCCACCTCTAAATCTACTACCTCAAAATCCGATACCAGAACAAAACCCACCATTTCACAACCCTATATTACGAGAAAACCCACCTAAAAACCCGATTCCACATTTCAGTCACACAGACCCGACACCAATAGCACCCAATATAAAAGAAACAAACGACGATATTCTCATGAGAAAAGATAACTACGTACACTGCATGTCAGCCGATTGCGTCATAAGAAAAGGAGTTGCTAAACAATTAATTGATATCGGAATTCTAGATACAAATTTTCTAAAATCTCAAAATCCAGAAATAAATAGCGTGATCATAACACCCAATAATGAAAAATTTATCTTCAGTCTGATAACACAAAAGAAATACTTCGAAAAATCAACGACAGAAAGAATACATAACACACTAGTTATCCTTCGCGATATATTACAAGCAAAACGTATAAAATCTTTTTCAATTTCCAAATTAGGAAGCGGATTTGATGAATTAAATTGGTTCGCGATAAAAAACATTCTTAGACAAATCTTTAACTACACAGATATCACAGTTAACATATCCTTAAACGAGATCAATGTTCCTAAACCAGAACTCATTCAAGAAATAATTCGCGAAAATCATGAATCCGTAATAGCTGGCCATAAAGGAATAACTAAAACTTTCAAGCGAATCCGAGCAACATATTTCTGGCCAAGTATGAAAACAGATATAGAAAAATTTATAAAATCGTGCGAAAGCTGTCAAAGACGAAAACTTGTTAGAAATAAAGTCAAACTCCCGATGGTAATAACAGACACACCAACAACCGCTTTCGGAAAAGTGTCCTTAGACATTGTCGGACCCTTACCAACCTCAAATTCACAAAATAAGTATTTGCTTACAATTCAAGATAATTTAACTAAATATTTAGACGCGATACCACTCAAAAATCAGACATCAACAGCAATCGCAAAAGCATTCGCAGAAAATTTTATTTGCCACTACGGAGCACTCGAATCAATCTGAACAGATCAAGGTCCAAAGTTTCTCAGTCCTATCATGAAACAACTAGCTAAAATCTTCCGAATCAAACAAATAAAAACCACAGCTTACCATCCCCAATCCAACGGCTCACTCGAACGCAGCCATCAAGTCCTAATCGAATACTTGAAACATTATATTAACAGTAAAAATGACTGGGACAAATGGATCCGATTTGCAATATTCTCATACAACACATCAGTACACGAAAGCACTGGTTACACGCCACACGAACTCATTGTCGGAACAATAGCACGTCAATTATCGAACATACGTTCATAACCTTAATAACGCGAAATCAAAATCAAAAATAAGATACGATAAACACATAAACGCACACACTTCCCAACCAGGTCAATATGTCTACTTAATAAATTAAACTAAAAAGAAATTAGACGATCACTATATAGGTCCTTATAGAATAATGCGTATAATTAACGACATTAACGCGGAAATCGAAATAAATGACCATAGAACAAGAATCGTACATATAAATAAAATCAAATTAGCTAATTAAATAACTATCTAACACTAATAAAACGAAAATACCACAAACACCCAAATGCATAAAAACTCTTTATTTCGAAACTCCATTAAATATCGACTATATAGCAATAACTCAGAACTTTTGACGGAGTATACTGGACCGAATTAACTACATCAAACTCTTGGATCTACTCCCTAACCAAACCAGAAATTATACATATCGTTTGCAGAGACGAAGAACCAATCCAAATAACTCTAAACAATTCTCGAATACTAAAACTCAATAACAAATGCACAGCAAATTCCCACACAATCTCACTATCCACAACCAAATACTACCAAACCATTGAAACACACTCCTACATACCAAAATTTAACTTGAACATTTCAGAAATCTACGACGAACCCAAAGAGTTACCGTTCATCCCAACAATTACACTAAACAAAACCCCATTCCTAACTTCCAAAGACCTATCCTCAAATGGACTAACTTGACATGACATTATAAAAAGAACAGACGGAATAACTCAAAATCAAAGAGCCACAGACAACGATAACCGCATCGAAAACATACTTTACTACATTTCCTCCCTATTCGGATCAGTATCACTGGTCTATATAGCACAAAAATTCGCAACTGCAGAAAGAATACTTAAAATAGTAAGAAGATTCAGAAGCCCTAACCGAAACCAAGACCCTACCGAACAAAATAATCCTCCAGCAATCACATGTTCATCAACTGCACCAATTACACCAACCACACCAATTACACCAACTACACCAATTACACCCAGTACACTAAACATAGGAGCCGCTCAGACAGCTCAAACATCTTTCTATACTGCATAAAAATGTGATATTGTCATTCAATAAAAACTTCATATATATCATCTATTATACCTACAATGCTAATAACACATGTACTTAACTTTTATTCAAATATTTCAATATTTCAATACATACCTACCTTACCATTGTAATAAGGATGTTCAACATATCACATATTCACTAACTCAGTATAAGACATTTATAACTAATTGATCCTATTGCAAATGAGTAACCCTCATTATATTATAAACCATTCACTAACTCAGCATAAGACATTTATAACTAACCGATCTCATTGCGAATAAGCAATTCTAACTTTATTCTAATTTAACTCAAATCATACACCTTGACACATTCACAAACGTGAATATACACCCAGGTATATTCGCTAGCGCAAACATACGCGTGGATGAATCTACTACCGTAGATCCATGCACATAGATACACTCACTAACGTGAACGTATACCTAGTATATTTACTATCGTAAATATACAACCCTATACCTAAAAAAATATCATATACATTTCTACTCTTACAAAAAAAAAAAATTTCCTCCTGCTTCACAGGAGCAATATCTTTTTTCCCCCGGGGGTGGGCGTGTTACGTATTCCATACCTACTCTATACCTACCCGATACTCATCTTCATACCCTCACTATCAATACCGAAGACATAACATCCTGCATGCATCCAGTCTCACTGTCTCTAACCAGAAAGAGCTTCCATCCTTACATTCCCAGAACTTCATCCCTACCTATAAGCACGCTCATGCCCGGGACAATGGAAAAGATGATCTCATTATTCAGCTCATCAGTAGCGATTGATTGTCATTGCACTTGCATCGGGCACTTCGATCAGAATTATTAACGAGAGCAGTCGCTCCAGCACTTGCACCAAAATCGTCAAAGAGAGCACTCACTCCTAACTAGCTCTCGATATTATGAAACGCCAACTCAAAATCACTCATCACTTATACTCAATAACGTGTACAGATGGTTCTACCATCTCTGTAATCACTAGTAATAAACCATCATTCTGTTATTATATATAAGTTCACATCAATCTTCTATTACCTGAAATCCGGTTACCTTAAGGTGTAAAACGAGGGACGAACTCGACGATAGCTCTATCTTACCCATAAGAACAACGATCTCTATTCATTACATTGGTAGCAACTCTATCTCCATTCATTACATAGGCAATTTGAAAGTAAATTCATTCTCTTTAATTCCACCTGAAAAGATGCCAGAATCGGGAACAGCAGTCAAGCACAATGATCCATTAACTCAATGGCAAAAAGACATTGTCGATTTAATAACTCGGAATGAAAATCTAAATGATGGACGTTGTATTTATTCGACACAGGTTACCCTGGGTGTATTATCGGATACAGTCGCGCTGCATGAATGCATTGGGCAATCCATAATCATAAAACAAGGGTTCTATGATTACGTGAAGTTAACTGACCGTAGACAGTCCCACCTCTAGTAAATTTCCAATATCTATAGAAGATCTGACTTACAATCAATTAAACGGGGTCTCATAAATAAATAGTGAACCTTTTATACTTTCTAATTAACATAATTTACTCGTTTAAATTTCGGTTGAAATAAAATCTGACCACAATGAACATCATTTGGACCATCCTTTGCCTCTTGAAGATCAGCTCGACAACCGCTGAAGATAAGGACTACGTGGTGGCACCAATCGATACCAGCCCAGGATTATATTTTGAGAAATTACACAACATACGCTTCAAGCGAGCGGAATGGAGACTGGTACTTCACCTGGATGTGGATAGGATGAATCGACAATCCCTGGAGGAACTGGAAGTGTACTCACGGACGTACAACGAATGCAGGACTATCGAGCCGGAAGAAACATCCTGTGACGGTATGCTGCGAAAGGAATATATCGATGAGGCTTCTCGAACGGCAGAGGAATTCAGGGCAGAGATAATCGAACTTAGCGAAGGAATCGCAGCAACGGATATAGACGATCTGCCACACTCTATAGTACGAAGAGGACCGCCATTCGAATTCATGGGTACTGTAAGCTAGTTTCTCTTCGGAACATTGACAAAGGAGGATGGAGATTATTTTGTCTCCGAGATAGATAAGCTGTACCAAGACCAGAATAGATTAACTAAAATCCTTAAAAATCAAACTCATCTGGTCTCGAGTAAACTACATGACTTACATGATGAGATGGCGGATCACCGTGAGAAGATAATCACCAACAAGAACAACATGAACAAGATTATTAAAGTCCTCAACGAAATAGGAACCAGTCAGACAAGGAACGACTACGGATGGTACTACGTGACTACAGCTGGAAATTGGATAAATCTCTTCAACACTATATAGAGTGCCGAGCAGTTCATACAAGTAATAGAGAAAGCTCGAGAAGGGAAGGTGGATCGATTGCTGGTAACAGATAAACAATTTAAATCTATAATTAGGGAAATTCATGAAAGTATTAACAAATATGAATTACCACTTCCACACCATTCGTATCGCGGTGAAGAAATTACAAAATTGGCCGTATCTGAACTAGGATATTATAGGGGGGAAATCATGATAATATTACGAATCCCCCTAGTAGAAAGAATGACGTACCATCTGTACCAAATGCATACTTGGCCAATCCCACAAAAAGTGGGCAACATCACGGTTTCAGCTCAGATCATACCCCAAAGATCTCATATTGGGCTAAGCAATGATCACCAAACTTATTTCCTCGCAGATGGAAACTACTTGAAAGAATGTATAGTAACATGGTATTGTCATATGTGCCCGCTACAGCTACCCCTATTTGGAACAGCAACGTCAACGGACTGTGAAGTATCCTTGTTAATAAGGCCAGACGTGAAGAAGTTGCGGCAATGTGACATAAGGATAAAAGACGGACATGAGCCCTTCTGGACACGATTAAACTCGATAGTGGCTTGGCTCTACTCATTGGAGGAGCCCGAAGATATCCGAGTTATCTGTACTAACACCAGGGATTAGCTGATCTCAATCACAGGATCGGGTATACTCTATCTGAAGGAAAAATGTATGGGAAAGACGCACTATGTAACTTTGCCTGGAGTCGAGATCTTCTCACAACAGCAACAGTACCTCTATCAACCCGAACTTAGCATGAATCTCAGCCAAATCTCACCTATAATAAATAATTACCATCTTTCGGAATACTTGAAAGATGAGCCGTAGCAGCATGAGGAAGACATAGATCTAGGAAAATCCTTATACGAAGTAGAAACCCAGCTGGAAAAATTAGGGAGCCGGCACAGAGAACAGCAACATCAGGAACACCTAGTCTATGGAGGTTACCTACTGGAGATTGGTATGATAACGGTAATCATCGTTATCTGCTGCCGTAAGAGGCTTTGCAAACGATGTAAGCGCAAAGCAACCAATCTAGAAAAACAAAGAAGCAAGATGAATGACAGCCAAGAAGAAGCATCATTCCACGCCAAACCATCAGATGCAGACAGCAGGGTCTTATACTCCGAAATAAAGGAAACCACCAAATCAGAGGATTCCGGGAAAATAAAAACAAAACCTCGGGTGCTGCCTAACCAAGAGGCTCAGACGAACTAAAACTATCTTTAATCTTGTTCGTTAACCTCGTTCTGTTCCGACGAAATTTACTAGACAGTGTGAAAGCACTTCGGGTTTACCCTAGTCTAGAAAGTTATTGCTTTTGTTGTATAAATAACAGGTAATATGGAGGGAACCAGCAGCACTGTACCAACATCAAGGCTCCATATATCTAACTTAGCCAAGGGCACGAAGAAGAAGGATTTGATGGAGATTTTCAGCGACTTCAAGCCTGTAGAAGCTGTCGTCCGATGGGGAGCGGCAGTGACGGCGTTTGTGACCTTTGGATGTCCGGAGGATGCGGAAAGGGCGTTGGATGGATCCCAAAATATAATCCTGAGAAAGAGGAGAATACGAGCCTCATTCTGCGACTCGTGGAATGAACGACCGAACATGCATAAAAATCCATAAACATATGAATAACATTAAGATAAACTTATTATAACCAATTGGGATAATTTGCTAGTATTACCCATTGATTTATATTGACATGGCATTAAAAGCCAACAGATAGACACAACTTTCCGGAATACCCGAGGTATTACCAATATTAATTTAGTATTAACAGGGCCTAGTAAGAATCGGAACATATGATAATATATTGTGAGTTTTCAGAACGATGCTGGCGATGGACATGGAAAAGGGAGACACGGTGCGTGGAGCACTGCGAGACATATGCTTGGTACTGCAACCCCTGCAATTTGGACCTTTCCTAACTGAGACGCTCATTTGGAGTTCCACGTACCCGTGGATCCCGGATCCTGGATCCTAATCGGCAGCATGGTTATGAACTCATCTATTGGGGAACTACCGCTTACTTAGGAAATAGGCTCATCACTATTATTAAGACAATTACATATGGTATCCTAAACATACTACTTAAGGGCTATAGCAAGCTAATCAACGAGGACGTTGATAAATTTTAAGAAGGGAAGGATGTTACGTGCGCAACTTTTGAAATCCTCCAAAACTCCAAATTCTTTCCATTAATTCATTTTGGATCATCTTTTGAAATCCGATGAATATTCTTTGCTCCATAAACTAACTTCATTTCTTTTCAACGCGCAATAGTTACTCTTTTTGTTATCGAACGTGATTTAGAACGCAAAAGCAGACCATAATGAAATATAATATTTTAATGTAACGAATATTTATTCCTTCTGGAAACGGCTATAAGTCACGTAGGAGTAGATAACGGCGAGGCAAGACTGGAACCCCAGTATTGCTGACCCTTCGATTTCACACTGCTAAAGTAGTGTACGTAGGTGTAATTCGCTCTCTCTGTAATTTTCCATAATTAATAGGAAAATTAAGCTATATGATGAGTAGAATAATAAGATACTAAATTGGGCATTACTAGAATTTTAAGAGCAATCAAATGAGCCATAATTCAAGTATAACATCAAATTAATAATGCAGTTTGAATATATTCAAACTAAGCTAGTGTGAGTAGACTATAGGTGAGGTATGGAGTAGCATGGGACCGCGTAACGCCACCAGGGCCCCACTCCTACGCTTAACTGCAAGTAGTCCCTCAAACCAATCAGGCGACAATTAGCCACTAAGCAAGGCCCTAATTGGCCAAGCCACGCGCGTATTAATACATACATTGTTGCAACCGCGGGGACCTCGTCGCCTTTGAACTTGAACTAGCGTCTTTCTTCTGGTAAATCGCGAGGTGCGTGGATGCAAGGACCCGTGTGCAATCATCGAGCCACGAGTTGTGTTCAATCTTTTCTTTCTTTTAATTAAAGTGGTAGCACAAAGGAATCTGTACCCGTTAATAAATTCAAGCCATAAATCTCTTCAAGATCTATGCACTTTTGAGACAACGATTAACTTCATTGTTTTAAACTAGTTTACTTCAACATATTTTATAACCTCTTTCTTCTGTCAAGTCGCGAGGTGCGTGGACGTAAAGAACCATGTGTAACTTCGAGCCACGAGTTGTATTCAATCCGTCTTTAATCCATATCATAAGTCAAGTGGTAATACAAAGGACTCTACACCCGTTAAACCTGAAGTAATAATCGTGACATAATCCACAGCGTGGTGGTCTGATTATTCACCCTCAAATTCAGTGCAGAGACACTAGTTGATTATCTTTATTTATCACCTATGAACTATTTAATATTTTCAATATTAACAATAACTTCACTTTCTGCCTTATACTCACTTTGAGTATTTGTAATATTGAGTCAAAACTCAATTCAATTTCACTTTCATTCATTTCCACTTCAATTTTACTAGTATTATTTCACATCGACTTTTATTAACTTCATAATCGCAAATTTAGAATCAATCAAATCTGTGCATCGATCCGATTACGAACAATAGACATTTGCTTAAACAACATTAACTTCAGTTCAGGACATTTGAAAACCGTTATAAACATTTGAAACATCTAAAACTAAAATCTAAATCCTACGCTAATAAAGGCTTCGATGTTCTCAAGGTGAGGAAGGCAAATATCCAAATATCGAAAGTAGCCCCATGCTACGCCATCTCAGCCAAAGACAAGTAATAACGATCGCTCACACAAATTCGCTCATTTATAATCATATTCCTATATTCAAAATCGCTAGACTATTTTCCAGAATTCTCTAATTATAAGGATTTCGCATGACTATAAATATATTGAATAAATTGAATGAGTAATAAGGGAACGGGAATATCGTTCTAAGCTAATACCCACAGGTATTTCGGGGATATCTCTTGCTTATTAACGAGACCACCCGTCGAGCTTAACTATCACTCATTGTTTCAATTTTGAATTTCATATCTCTTTACCAAATAACCATATAGTATATAGTTGAGGATTACACTATAATAATAGGTCAAGGTTGGTATTATAATAAATTGGAAACCTACTGGGATAATCTTTTAGGATTTCGGGTAATTCCCTGATCCCGTAGAGTCTTCCTGTTCAAACAATATGGAAGCTTAAGTGAATAAATATCAGTTCTAATTCGAATCATTAGGACTCAATATACCAATCTCGACACATATAGATATATTTCCTTTATTCGGGAATGCCTAATTTTCGCGATATATGAATCCAGATCGGTATGATAATTAGCCTGATAAACCAACTGGGATAATTCTACAGAATTTCGGGTTCCACCCTAATCCCATTGGGTTTTTTTTTTTATTATTATTAGATCCATAAGACTCAATGAGATCCTGACTACCGATCTCGAATCATATATCTCGTTATAATATTACTATAATTCAGCTCATATATATATTCACGTATATATTTATCTATATTCAATTTCCTTATTGGGAAATTAAATTATTATTCTTTTATTCGAACCAAGATCGGAATCATTGCTAATCCAATAAATCGCCTGGAATAATTCCTACAATTCCAGGTACCACCCTAATTCCAGTGCGAGATTTCCTCTATATTATTATAGAGACTTTATTCTGAGGTTCTATTTAAACTACTCAAATACGTAGTCACTGATCTCGATTCAATCTATATTAATACTATCCAAGAGAGAGAGAGTTCCTATTTCGGTATTTCATTATATTCATTATATCAACGCGTGTGAATCGTGAAGAGCCTTTTATTAAATTCATTACAATTTTCCAATAATAATAATTCTTATATAGTAACAAGCCTTCACGATCCCCACGTCGGAGATCATTATATTATCTCATTATTTCATTATTTTGTGAATTGATTATTTTATGTTATTCATACGTTCAACCGACAATCATTTGTTAGTCGCTTGAATTATATTTTCATATCCATAATCGTTCAAGAATATATATTTGATTTTACCAGTCAATTCCCATTATCATTTGAATTACCTTTCATTCATTTATTTTATTTTATTTTATTTTAATTATATTATTATTATTTCTATATCAATTAGCCTCACAACAATTCAAACAAATCAATTGAGACCTGTATAGGACTAGGCGGCAACGAATCCTATTTACCGATCTATTTTAGACTAGATCTCTTTTATAATTATTTAAATGTGGATGTGACGGGATGACCAATTCCATTCTCGGGTTCCCTTGTGATTAAACCATAGGGATTAATAACACTCTACCCATACCGTCCGTCACACAGGGGAACATTCTTCCGAACGAATCCTCTGCCAAATACTTAGGGGTAGTTTGGGATTATGAATCAAACTGGGAACAGCACATCGACCTTGTTAAAACCAGAGTGGGTAAATTACTTAGCATTCTTAAAGCGATCGCCAGACTCACATGGGGGGCTCACCCAACCACAATCCTAAATATATACAAATCCCTAATTAGACCAGGTCTTGAGTGGGCAGGGTTTTTATTTAATGCGGATTGATTCAGCCATCTACATAAGCTTAACGTTATCCAGAATGTTGCGATGCGTACGGGGTTGGGCTGTTTGAGGACCACTCCTATAAACTGTCTTCTACATCTTAGTGGGCTAGTCACCCTCAGAGACCGCATTGTCGAATTGTCGACTAGATTCATAGTGAAACAAGTGGGGCGTTCAAACAACGGTGTTATCCCCAAACTAAAAAAGATGCTAAGTCTCAAAACCCAAGTCCACGTTCCGGCGAGACAACCTAGGGACTCAACGCTATATTCCTATTGACAGGATATCAAGCCGGAAGCTGGGGGGATACAAGCTTTCCCTATGCTAGAAACCTTTCTAGTCGACTATCAGGCCCTATTTCTAGAGAACATTGGAAATGTGGAGATCGTGCTAGCTTTACAACCCCCTAAGGGTAACCCGGCGGATTTCCGTCACATTATCAACAGGAATTTTCCTAACTTCAGGGCGGTGTATACGGACGGTTCACTAGATCAAACCCTGGGGCGGTGCGGAGTAGGGATTTACTTTGAAGACTACCCGCATCAATCGCGCCAATACTCGGTCAATCCTAAGAACTCCATCTAAAATACCGAGCTTCTTGCAATCTCCAGGGCCCTGAAGCTTATAGATGTAAATGAGCTCCAGGGCAACTTTCTGATCTGCACAGACTCTAAGAGCTCGGTAATGAAAATTATGCAGACAGGGCTCGATTCGGACATGAATCAAATTATTGCTGACGTGAGGCAGGGAATTCTCCAGGAGCGACAAAAAGGCCGGGAGATTTTACCCATCTGGGTCCCTGCTCACGTAGGCATAGTTGGCAATGAAACAGCGGATGAACTCGCCAGGGAGGGGAGCAAATAGACCCCAATCGACGTCTCTTCTTTTCCGTGCCGAGACCTCAATCGGGTGATAAAGGCGCATGCCACTGAAAGAACGGCCCAATTCATTCGACAATACGCAAACCCCCCAGATGCTAAGGGCTATTATTTCGTGAGAAACTCTCCGGCATTCTCAACGCGACCGTGGTTTCAGGGACTAGGCCTAGACAGGAAAAACGCGAATCGAATCAAAACTGGGCATAACAGAACTAAGGCCCATCTCAAAAGGATGAACCTGATTGAGTCCAACGCTTGTGATTGTGGGGAGGGGTGCGAATCTTTAGATGATATATTCTGGGACTGCCCCAAATACGAGCGTGCCAGAATCAATCTCTCACCTTTCCTGCGAAAAAAGAAAATAGAAGTCTATACGGGGATAACGAGCCTGGCCCTAAAAGGGGACTTGCAGGTGCTTTATAGGCTCATTCTTTTATCCTGGAAGCTGGGGCACCCTATTGAACATGTCGACGTCGGAACGACGTTCCGACGTCGCGTCTATGTCGTGAATGACGTCAGAAACGACGTAGGAAATGACGTATGAAACGATGTAGAAAACGACGTATGAATTTGGGACCGGAAAATGAGGTCCCTTACTACGTCCTTTACGACGTCTTTTATGACGTATTGTCAACGTCATCGTAGATAAGTTGAGATAGAAAAAAAAAATTTCCCGTGCTGCAGGACTTGAACTCGGGACCTCCAGCCTTGTAAGCTGTTACCTTGCCATCGCGCTACGATATTGCTTATGAAGTGCAAATTTTTTCACGTATATGATTTCATTTCGAGTCAATGTTCGTAGTCACTCAATATACTTACGTGAAAAAATCATCGCTCAATAAGTAATGTCGTAGCGCAGTATTAAGGTAAGAACCTACGGAGTTAGAGGTTCTGAGTTCAAATCCTGCAGCGCGGGATTTTTTTTTTTTTTTATATATAAACTTATCTACGATGACGTCGACAATACGTCATAAAAGACGTCGTGAGAGACGTCATTTTCCGGTCCCAAATTCATACTTCGTTTTCTACATCGTTTCATACGTCATTTCCTACGTCGTTTCTGACGTCATTTACGACATAGACGCGACGTCAAAACGACATAGTGACGACGTCGACATTTTCAATAGGGCAGAGGTCTAGGCTTCGGGGATGTCTTCCGATGCACAAGATTCCCTGTTAAGACCCAATAAACTAAACTAAGTACAACTAAAGTAGGATTATACACAGTTAAGGACCACTAGAATAGGGAATGGGCATACAGGCCCAATTAACTATAGGGATCAATACAATAAAATAGGATGGTGGAGGGTAAAATCAATTAAATAATATAGTGGGTAGAAAAAAAAAAAAAAAATCTAAGTTAATTAACGTACAATAATTCATAGGCTAGGACCACTAGAATAAGGCAAGGGCACTCAGGCCCATTACATACATACACAAAAAAAAATAATTAAATAACTACATACATGTCTAGGACGTAAGATGTGTCAATGTGATGTCTCAAGATCCCCTCGTTGTCTGTTGTAGAACTCATCCCCCCAATCCCCTGTGTTGTCTATCAAGGATCGGATATCAAAGGTGGAAAATCACCTGACCTGGACATATTAGGCATCGCGGTTTATCGACGCTAACATCGAATAGAGTTTGCTGTCACCTAGGCATCACCAGTGACATATATTCAGCTCACCGCCGATGCCGGCCCACTTCATACAGTGACTCAGCCTACCGGACTTAACTCTCTCGAACTAAACACAATCATCGCCCGACTTAACCGCAGGAGTGGGGCACTTACAGAGACTCAGATAAGAGCAGAAGGACAAGTGCCACTCCTAAGAATAATCTGTCACGGGAGGAGATCGATGTCACTCAGAAAATACAGATAATTGAATAAAGGGAGCTAAGCAAGAGGGATAAGGAAAAAAGTCAGAAAACAAAATTTATTTGGGACATGAGCTGAAACCAGCTGATGCCTACGGACAAAAAAAAATATTAGAAATAATAAGAGAATTATACGATATCAAATCTGGTTAAAAGAGTAGATCAAGCATTGTTATAATAATGTTGTTTATATTTCGGAGTTAATATTCATATTAGGGTAATCATGGATTATGTGATCTTGAAAGAGGATAAGTTAGCTATAAGGGGTTATATAGTATTTGTGTAGTAAAAGGATATAGTCGAGAAAATCTGAGTTCCTAATAGCTGAGGAAATAGGGAATATTTTATTGGACATCGTTTAGTGATTTTATAAGTAGTTAGATGTAAAAGAGTTTGGACAAAATGTATATTTTCAGGTAGTCACTCTAGGTTCTTGTATTCCATGGTAATATGGTTAGTTGTAGTGTTTCAATATGGTGGAAAGCATGAATAGGGTATATCGTCCGCTCGGACGTTACAATGTCTATAAGCTCTATGGGTAGGACACTTAATTCCTACGAGATGGCTGTGGACCGGAAAGTCGGCCATTACTTTTTTACGGAGAACAAGAAGAACATGTGTCTTGAGAAAAGAAACTCTTTTTACGAATCCTTTATGTTTTATTATGTACCAAAATGAAGAAATAATATCGAAACAGTGCTTATTGATACCCTTCAAACATAAGACTTCGTTAAAACAGCGTTTCGAGACAAAGGAAGCCCATGGCTTCGGAATGATAACAATGCCAGGACAATTAGTACTCATATTCTGAAATCTTACACAACTAGTAATAATATCAAAACAGTTCGTATTAATACCCTACAGTAAAATCAGAAGTGATACACCGCGTGTGAATTAAGATTATGAACTTATGAGTGGATTTGCAAGTCCTAACCTCAGATTGTATAACGTCACGAGGCAGTGTGAACGACGAAATTTAATTAGTGCATTTATGTGCAAATCAGCTGAGAGGGAGAGCTCGCGAGTGGTATGATTACACTGAGGGTACTATCGCCAAGACGTGGACAAAATTAAAGGTCGCTTTGATCCAAATGTCTGCTTCGCACGAGAGTACCGTCGCACTTATGAAGAAAATGAAAGCTCGTACGTGGAAACCGGGTGAGAAGTTTTCAACCTACTTTTTCGACAACGTGAAACTTATGACAAAATTGAGACTCTCCGAGATTGATAAAATTCAGTATATCATTCAAGGACTTAATGATTATGTCTTGGAAACGCAGTTGTTAGCAGCTGAACATCGACAACTTAATGCCTTACTTGAAGCAGAAACGTTGATGACTGAAGTCCTGGCTAGGCGAACAAATAAACCTGAAACGAGTTAGACACAAGTTAATAAGCAGACTCCGCAACCAGCTAAACCTAACGTGTTTAGGTGTTTTAACCGCAACAAGGAAGGACATTCCGTAAACTTGTCCGAATCCCAAGAGAGGCAGAGGATTCTGTTTTACCTGTGGCCAGACGGGTCACACTTTCTACAACTGTCCAACGAAACCTCAAACGACTACGAGAAGTCAGCCAGCGGACAGCACAACAAACTTCATCGAGCACAGGGAAGTTAAGGCTTCCGAGGAGACCGGACCAGCCGACATCAAGATTGATCCGCCGGAAAAGAATCCTCTAACTAAAACTAGTCATGAATATTGTTCGTTGGTTGGCGATGCCACGAATAATCAATATTATGTCGAAGCCTTGATAGACTCAGGAAGTAAGATCATTTGCATTGTAAAAATTACGAATTGGAAGAAAACAAAGGTTGTAGTACTTACGGAGGAGTAAACGAATCTCCATTGATCATTTATGGTTACGCAAACCTGAAACTTAGGATAAACTTATTGCATTATGATAGATTTACGATTAGGTTTGCGATTGTACCAGATTCAACTATGTCTTATGAAGCTCTGCTAGGCAGGGATTTTACTATTCAATTGGGAATTACTGTGATCCTAGGCGCTGAATTACACATGAATTATGTAGAACCGGGAAACGAGATTCTCAACGTAGAAGTTGTTGAGCCACCTAACCTGTTAGACGCGGTTACCGCTGATTTTGGCAAAGACGTTCCGCCAGAACCTAAGGCGCAGTTGATGGAACTTTTAGATGAATACTTAAATAACGAAACTGAGACTGAACCGATAGATTATGAGATGACAGTCAATTCGACTAGCGATATGCCTTTCAACTACGCGCCTCGAAGATTATCTTGGCATGAGGAAACCCAAGTTCGCATGATAGTATCGGACCTCCTAGATCAGGGAATCATTAGACCCGGTAATTCTTGTTACAGTAATCCGATAGTATTGGTGAAAAATAGAAATGGTAGTTACCGGCTTTGCGTTCATTATCGCGCATTGGATAAGATCACCATTAAAGATCACTTTCCGTTACCGCTGATCGAAGACCAGGTGGATAGGCTAGCAGGAAAATCCTGGTTTTACGAGTCTGGACCTTAAGGATGGTTTCCATCACGTACCAATAGCAGCTGAATCAATTAAATACACTTCTTTCGTTACACTAGAAGGTCAATACGAATATACCAAGATGCCGTTTAAATTAGTTAATGCGCCTTCGGTTTTTCAAAGATATGTAAACCTTCTATTCCGACCCCTACTTAACTCCGGCGAAGTTTTGATTTACTGAGACGATATTGTTATAGCCACCATATCATGGGAAAAAAATCTAGCCATCCTTGCAGAGGTGTTGAGACTACTTGCGTTACGAAACTTGCAAATACGTTTGAGCAAGTGTAGCTTCTTGAGACAAGAGGTGGAATACCTCGGGTATACCATAAACGCAGACGGGTGTCGACCCAACAAAGCCAATAATCAAGCGATATTAGACTTTCCGCAACCAAGAACAGCACTCCAGGTGCACCAATTTTTAGGACTGACTAACTACTTCCGCAAGTTTGTACCTGATCACGCTCTGATTGCTAACCCTTCGTACGCCTTGATAAAAGACAAAGCTACGTTTAAATTCGGTGAGGCAGAGCTAGGAGCCTTTGAAACTTTGAAAATCAAACTGTGTTACGATTTTATTCCCCAACGGCCGAGACAGAGTTGCATACCGATGCAAGCGCCATCGGGTACGGAGCAATCTTATTGCAAAGACAAAAGGAAGGTCGCTTACACGCAATTATGTATTTTAGTAATCGCACCACCGAAGTCGAGAGTCGATATCATAGCTACGAAATAGAAATGATGCCAATTGTGTTCGCCATAGAACGATTCCAGGTATACTTGTACGGTGTCCCTTTTACCGTGGTAACAGATTGCAACGCCGTAAGAATGGCACTTGATGAAAAAGATATTAATCCACGGATTGATAGGTGGGCGCTCATACTCCAGAGTTACGATTATAAAATGGAGCACCGATTCGGTGAGCGAATGCGTCACGTAGACGCATTGAGCTGAAATATCCTGGTTATAGAACCGCTATCTTTCGATCAAGTTTTAGTTTACCGACAACTAAAAGACCCTGTTATTCAAGAATTACATCGCGAACTAGAATCGTCTGAAAATAATCGATTTGAATTAAGGAACGGTGTAATTTACCGTAAGACTCGAGATGGAATTCTCTTTTATGTCCCATAATCCATGATGAGGAGTATTATTCACACCTGTCATGACGACGTAGGTCATGTAGGCTTAGAGAAAACAATCGGTCTAATATCCGCCGTGTATTGGTTCCCCAATATGCGCTCTCGTATTAAAGGTTATATTGAAAATTGCCTGAAGTGCATAATTCACTCGGTCAAATCCGGTAAAGAAGAGGGTCAATTACATATCTACGACAAAGAAAGTCTACCTTTAGAAACCATTCAACCAGGACCATTTTGGTCCCCTCGATAAGGCTGTGTTAGGTTATAAACATATACTGTTAGTAGTAGACGCTTTTCCAAAGTTCACTCTGTTATATCCCTCGAAGACCACGACCACTAAAGAAACAATTTCTAAGCTTACTCAATACTTCATTCATTATGGTTCAAGCAAACGACTAGTCTCCGATCGGAGCAGCTGCTTCACATCCGATAGCTTTGAAAATTTCCATGAGAACAATAATATCAACAGCCACGCCTAGAGGTAATGGACAGGTCGAAAGAGTGAATCGATTCCTGCGTTCCATCCTAGCTAAATTCGGTTCGTACTTAATAATACTTACCACAAGTCAATAGACGCAACTCCGAGTCAACTTTTGTTCGGTTGTGCCCAGCGAGGGTATGCCGACGATGATTCAAGAGAATACCTTCAAGAGATAGAGCAAGAGACTGACGAACCAATAAATAGAGATAAGATCAGAGATAATGCACCAAGCCAAACCAAAGAGCTGCAAGAATATGATAAGTTAGCGTATGATGAGAAACATAAAGTTCCTGAAAAAAAACTGAAATCGAGCCTGAGGCTGAAATAAATTTATAAGTATCGTTATACAAAGGGGAGATTTCTAGAATATATTCATTCCAAGCTATTATAAGTAGATTCATAAGCGTACTGTGAAAAAAAAATATATATATATATCGATGTCAATGATGGTTTTTGTTTTTTAAACCTACTGGGTTTTCCTATTATAGAAAGTAGCCGATATCAATGATGGTCGGGACGACCATATGTCAGGAGGACCGAACTGTAGGACTCCTTTATATGTCTAACTTTATCTTGAAATTCCGGCATAAAATGTTAGGTTGGCGTTTGTGCCGTAAAAGGCGTTCATGTTAAATAAGAAGGCTGTGGGCCGGAAGGTCGGCCATTACGTTTTTACGGAGAACAATAAGATAGCGATGGGCGATGTTCAAAATAAAAATCGATTTGTAAATAATCGATGTTTAAAATCGATGTTTGAAAAATAAATCGGAACATCGATGATTCATTTTCTCTCTTTTTTTTGGTGGGAGGCATTATGTTGCATGATAAATTCTTCAATACAAAATTCGACACAATTCGTGCTAGTTAACATTGTGAAAATTTACTTTGAAAATTGAAGAAAATTGGTGAAACGGACGCTCTGGTATGATTTTGTTCTCAGATTGTTGATAAAAATCGGTCCGAAATTGACTAAATTCAAAAAATCCGTTTTCGCGCCTTGTCATCGATGTCCGGTGAAATACATCGAACATCGATGAATCGGACC
Organism: Tenthredo livida; assembly: GCA_963992785.1. NCBI lineage: Eukaryota > Metazoa > Arthropoda > Insecta > Hymenoptera > Tenthredinidae > Tenthredo > Tenthredo livida. The sequence continues at coordinate 14,417,654 of OZ023071.1, forward strand.
TCAAAAACATCGGTCGAAAATAATCGATTATTAATAAAAAGTAATCGAGCTAGTCGATCAATCGGTGAACATCGCTCATCCCTACAAGAAGAACATGTGTCCTGAAAAAAGGAACTCTTCTCACGAATCCTTTATGTTTTATTATGAACCAAAATGGAGAAATAATATCAAAACAGTGCTTATTGATACCCTACAAACATAAGACTTCGTTAAAACAGCGTTTCGAGACAAAGGTAGCCCATGGCTTCAGAATGATAACAATGCCAGGACAATTAGTACTCATATTCTGAAATCTTACACAACTATTGACAATTAGTGGTAATATTCTGAAATCTTTCCTTCAATTCTTTCTTATTTCATATCTTTTACAGCCACAGTCACCTGGACCATTCCTATCCTTTCATAAATCCATTGTGATACGCGGAGATAAGACTTTGACGAAACGACATCCCAGAAGAAAGGTTCCGCTGAGATCGATCCGTTGACATGGACAAACATGAGACTTCGTTGAGGTAGTACGAGCACCAAGGCAACTTTTGACAAAAGGCTTGATTTTTTTTTATACGAAGTTTAAGTAAGTCTGAACCGATCCTGAAAATTTTAGGGGGGGGGGGGGTGCCCTATCATTTATTCAAATAAATAACTTCAAAAGTAGGCATAATAACATTGGTCTTATGGGAAAGCGGTAGATAGATGATAGGTCTTCAGAGATTTCTCTAAAACTAGTCAACAGAAATGAAAAAAAAACTATTCAATTCAAAGTTAAGACCTTGATGAATAATTTGGAGAAAAAAAATACCCGTTGTGCCCGACTCATTCAAAAGATATTTAATAAAAAGGATCAATTTATTCGGCCAATTGCGTAGCGTCGATCACCTCTCGTACGAACTGGCAACACTTTCGAGCATTGAAAAGAGTTTATAGGGGAAGGTAGGGCAAAACGGACCGGGAGGGCAAAACAGACCGTAGGGCAAAACCGACCGAGAGGGCAAAACGGACCGCCTGAAAAATTTCTTCGGAATCATTATAAAAAAATCAATGATGCATCGTGAAGGTAACCCTCGAACTTAGTAACATTTTGAGGTAGGTCTAAGTCAATCTAGTCGAGTCAATTATCCTTTCTAGTCGTTTGCGATGACTTAACTGAGTCTGACTCGACGTGATTGACTAAGACCTACCTCAAAATATTTCTAAGTTCGAGGGTTAACTTTACCATGCATCATTGAATTTTTTATAATAATTCAAAATAAATATTTCAGGCGGTCCGTTTTGCCCTCTCGGTCCGTTTTGCCCTACGGTCCGTTTTGCCCTCCCGGTCCGTTTTGCCCTACCTTCCCCTATATAAAGTATATTAAGAAAAGATAGGAGCTGTCGTGTCCTTAACGTAATCTAATCGTTGGATAGGGTTGCTTAATTAATCTTTAGACACGCGGCTAACACACAAGTATTTATTCAAGTCTCTGACACGCTCTAACTAGTTTTCTCACATGGTTACCAACCTAACTAAGTCTCTATACCCTGGTTAAAATGCCGTATAGGATTTTATAGGAACGTATAGAATTTCGTATAGAATTCAGTATTTATGTCATCCCTATCTGGTTTCGTTCGTGCATTTTCTAACATCAAAGTCCCACGCGGTGCTCTATCCGTCTCGATCAGGAATATATTCGGGACCGAAAACTCGAGCTCAGTGATGTATTCGGCTCTATCCGGTCAGCGTTCGTCATCAAAATCGCGTCTATAATATTTTAAAGTACGTCACGGGGCTATATCCGTTACCGTCGGGCTTGGATGCTGCGTATTGCAAGGCCGTAGAAATATTTGCTGTTTGTGTCATTATTTCTATGTCCCAATCGGGGCTCTGTCCGTACCTATCCGGGTTCTATCCCGCGATTCATGATGTGATTATTCACACAAAATTTTCTAAGTTGGGATCGGGGTTCTATCCGTACCTATCCGGTTTCCATGTAATGTACATTACTTCAATATTTTCTCGTAAGGTGGCGACCACCGCTTTCGATATTCTCGCGAGTGCCACTTATAGGAGTTGGTGAGTATATATAGAGGCGGAGAATATCATCTACAAGCGTCGTCTAATTGCTGTATTGGTCATGTGTTATCAGTATGTATGTTGTCGATATATGGGCTCCCCCCTAAAGCGCTGATGCTTGAAGATAAAAAAAAACAAAAAAAGCACTGCGATGATGCTCCATGCTATGTTAATTGATGTAATTTCTGTACGTTCCGGATAGGACAGTATCCCGAACATACTTTTATGTGCGCGTACATTACAGATTGAACCGAATACGCTCGGAAAAGGACCGCATACGCAGGGGGCATTCTACACTCCGTATAAAACCGTATAAGAGGCGTACCGATATTTTTAAAAATCGCGGTTCTGTCACGCATAGACCCGGATAGGGACACCGAAGGGGCGTCCGAATATAATGGCATAAAACCGTAAGGAATTGGCATTCAAAATACGACACTTTGCCGTATCGGGCCGTATAGAATTTGGACTCCGGATTCTTATCCGGCATTTTATGCAGGGTACGTAGTTCTTACATCTAACTAGTTCTTAATCTAACTATAGATACTACATGCTCTTTTTTCCTTACATTTTAAATACGATATTTGATAGTTTTCTTTTCTTATGCTCATACAAAATCTTTATAACGATCTGGCATTTTGATAGGTCTCCGAGTCTTTGGTGTCGTTGGATTATCTTCGGTAACTCTCGGCGTCTCATCAACTTGAGTCTGTGTTGCCTCGTTATCTTGAGTAGTGCTTTATTGCGTTATTGTTGAGTTCTCCTCTGGCTGACTATCTGTTCCTCGTTCAATGAATCGTCTTAAGTGTGTCGAGTTCCTTCGGTATTTTTCCCCCGACGGTGCTTCGATTAGTACCGAGTTTACATCTTTCCTTATGACCTTCATTGGCGTTTCCTTGAAAGGTGTCGACAACTTATTTAATCTTGGTTGTCGCATCAATACTATGTCTCCTCCTATAATTTTACTTTCTTGAGCTCTTCGTCTTTTTTTCGCGTACCTTTTTCCTTCTTCTTTCTTTAGTCGGTCTCTATCCCTAACTTCTTCATCCCATTCGTAGCTTAATGTTTCTTTCATTTCAGGTAGTTTGGTTCTTATCTTCCTTCTAAACATCAGTTCAGCGGGAGGTATTCCAGTCACATTGTGTGGTGTTGTTCTATATGCGAATAGGTACTTCAATAGTTCCTCCTTCCAAGATCCTCCCGTTGCGTGTGCGATCTTTAGTCGTTTCAAGATCGACCGGTTCTGTCTTTCTACTTCTCCATTTGCCTGTGGCCATAATGGTGTTTAGTGGTGATGTTCAATTCTGTTGACTGCTAAGAACTCTTTGAAGTTTCTCTATATAAATGTCCGTCCATTGTCCGATATTATCATTTCTGGTAGACCGAATCGAGCGAACATTACCTTGAATTTCTCGATGAGTTTTCCTGCCGTTATGGTCTTCATAATCTCTACTTCAAAAAACCTGCTGTAATAATCTATTACAACTAAGAGATATTTACCCGTGGGTAGAGGTCCTGCAAAATCCATTCCGATGTACTTCCATGCCACTGTTGGCAGTTCCGATCGAACCATAGGTTCTGGTCGTTCTGCTTGACCAACCAATTGGCATCCAGGACATGATTTGCACCATTGTTCGACATCTTTGTCCAAATTCCTCCACCATAACTTCGTCCTTATTCGCTGCTCCATTCCGACAATACCCAGGTGTCTTTCATGAGCTAAGTTCAACATCTTCTCTCGCAGACTCTTTGGTACTACAATTCTCGTGCCTCGTAGGATTATTCTCTCCACTATTCCTAGTTCTTGTTGTATAATTTCGTAAGCACGATATTTCTTGTCCCATCTGTTTGTTTCCAAACTCTGTTTGACTTGTTGTAGTTCATCGTCTTGTTCCGTTTCCTTTTGCATTTCCTCCAACGTCGTCGCTCGTGGTACTGTTTCTTCTGTTATCCTCCTTATCTCTTCGTCTGTCTCTGTTTCTTCTGATTCCTTTTCGGTTGTCTTCAGTCATCTTGATAGTGGATCAGCGATATTCGATTTGCCTGGTTTATAGATTGTCTTGAATCGATATGGCTGTAATCTCAACACTCATCTTTCGATCCTTGCTTTTGGTTTTGACTTTGGTCCAAATATTACTTCTAACGGCTTATGGTCCGTTATTAAATCGAAATCCTTTCCAAATAAGTGAATATGGAACTTTTCACATGCCCAAACAAGTGCCAATGCTTCCTTTTCTGTTTGTGCGTAGCGTCTCTCTACGTCTGGCAGTGTTCGACTTGCATATCGAATTACCCTTGGTCCATCCTGTTGTTCCTGTATGATTACGGCTCCAAGTTCAACAGGGCTTGCGTCTCCAATAACGCTCGTTTTCGCGTCTTTATCGTAAAATCCCAACACTTGTGGACTTACAATAATTCCCTTTAGTTCGTCGAATGCTGTTTGTTGTGTTGGTCCCCATTTGTATGTGTTGTCTTTTCTTGTCATAAGTCGCAGGGGTTCGCTGATTGATGCAGAGTTGGGAACCAACCTCGCTGAGAAGTTCACCAATCCTAAGAAACTCCGGACCTCTTCTGCGGTGCCTGGTTCCCTGAATTCCATGATCGTCTTCTGTCTTGACTCCATTGGTTTTATTCCCTTTTCTGAAATATGATGTCCTAGGAAGGTTGATTCGTTTTGTGCAAACTAACATTCCTTCTTATTTAACGTTAACCCTTTCTCTTTCAATGTTCCTAGAACCTTCTTTAGCTTTTTGTCATGGTCGTCCTTATCTCTGCCATGTTCTATGATATCATCTATATAATTACAAGCCCCTTCGCATTCCTGCAAAACTTGTGACATCACTCTATGATACATTTCTGGTGCGCAACTTATTCCAAACATTAAGCGTTTAAATCTAAATAGTCCCTGATTTGTGTAGAATGTAGTGATAGATCTCGACTCATCCTCTAGTTCAATTTGATGGTATGCCCACTTACTATCTAATTTGCTGTATACTTTACTTCCATTTGAGTCGTGTAATATCTCCTCACTCGTTGGAATTGGGAATCTTCCCCTTTCCACTGCTTCGTTCGCCCTTCGCATATCAGTAGATAGTCGATACCCCGTTTTCCCTTCAGGCACCACGTGTACTGGCGACACCCATGGCGTGGGACCTGCCACCCGCTCGATGATGTCTTCTTTCAACAGCTCTGCTATTATCTTCTCTTGGGCCTCACGTAGGCTGTATGGCTGTCTCCTAATCGATTGAGTTACTGGATTGATGTCTTCTTTCAGCGGAATCTTTAACTGAAATCCCTTCAGCTTCCCGACTCCCTGAAACAACTCCTTAAATTCGTGATAAATTTCTGCTCCGGCATTCACATAGTTTATATTTGTTCCCAGCTTCAGTATCCCCAGTTCTAAAGCTGTATCTTTCCCTAACAATGCTTCGCCCTTTCCATCTATCACGATGATTTCTACATTGTTTGTTGTTGTCTTCGAGTCCACTTCCATTCTTGTGCTGAAAGCTCCCAGTAATTTCAGTGGTCTTTCTTCTCCGTATGCGTACAGCTTTTTATCTGTTTTGTATGACCTACAACTGACTTGACTCTGCTTCAGTCGCTCCCATTCTCTTTCATCGATGATGTTGCAGCTTGCACCTGAATCTATCGTCATCTCTACCGATACTCCACCTACGTTCACCATTATTTTCCCTGACTTTGGTATTTTTCCTTCTCGAGATTCAACCTTGACTACGTATCAGATCTTCGACTCTGTTCTTTCTTGTTCCTGCGTCTCGTCTTCTTCTACCTGTCTGATCCCATGTTGCACTGGTTGTCTCTGCTCTTTGTTCTTTTGAGTCTTGCACATTGATTTGAAGTGTCCTTTCAAACTGCATTTAATGCATGTCTCTTCGATCGATAGACAGGAAAAATAAGACTAACGAAAAACGAAGAAAAACCTCTGGGCCATAGACCAATCATAGGCTGACAGGCCCCCCCATTAAGCTGCGGCCCAAACAGCTAAGGCCCTTCAGACCAGCGTAATCTTGAACCCCGCAACCCGATTCATCATATAAAACCACCGCGATCCAGCAACAGCGCTCTCGTCTTCCCCTGCATCGAACCGCACTTGACTTCTCTTCACACCAGCTTCGCAGCATCTCCAATTTCACATCTCCGATTCGAAGATACATCGAATCTCAGACGACGATTCAGAACTCAAACTTTTACATATTACGCTCAGTTTCCAAAACGTTCATTCATACACATTTTTCCGAATACGGAACTTAGCTTCGAGTAAAATCCATTTTCAAAGTAACCGATTCAGTGAAGGTTATAATAAAACCAGGAATCACAGTATATTATCAATAAAGTCAAATAACAAGTTAAATTCGAGTGAGATCAATCTGAATCATTCATCCTTCGCCACCCCTTCATCCAGTTAAAACTTGAGCAACACCGGAGATCAAGGGACGAGCCCTCATCGAAGATTAAGAAGAAACCGACTCAAGGTAAAAGCAATCATAATAACACTTGAAAATAATCGATTCTCGCATTATTCAATTGAAAAGACTTCGTGCCCGGATCAAGAAGATAAGATTCGAATACTAAGATATTCAAACGAGTAGTTGGATGAGAGCATGAATAGTTAGATAGCGCGACTCCTCTGAATTTGATACTAGATTAATCCAGTCCACTGTCTTTCAATACTTTATCGATAATTGGTAACCCAGAACTCTCGAGTGAACGTCTAGGTTGTCCGCTCTAGAATTATCCGCGAACGCCGCTCCGACGTCACATTATAGGCATATACAGCGATACTTTTTAAAAATGTTACTTGAAAAAAATCTCCAAACGTTAATAATGAGAATAATGAATATTATTAATATGTAGTAGGTATGATTCATTTACTTACGTGAAATTTGGTTTCTGTGAAATGAATTGATAAATCATGAAAACAATGTCAAATACGTGAATACACAGTTGTAGGTACAATATTGGTAATTTATTCATTCATTTATATTATTAATGAATAAGTAAAAACAGTTGACATTAATTTTTGTCATTATTTATCTTTTTTATGAAATTCAGTTTTATCATTTTTAATGATTTCAAGAATTTTAGCACATAGTTTTTTGAAAATAACTGTCATCACCAATTTTCTTTCGCTTCAGACCTTCTGGGCGTTTTTGATAGCTTACTAGTTTCCTTTTAGTTGTAAATTTACCAAGTTTATCAGGACGACAAGTTTTATGTAACACAGGCGCGATTCACGCGCTTTATGAGGATTGTTCGAAGAACATAAAGTAGGCGCTTATTGATCAGTCGAAAAAAAGATAGTGATGCGAGTCGTTTTGCTTATTTTATTAGCCTAAGAACATAAAAGAGTCATTTAGATGCCTCTCTGCAGGTAAATAATGAACACGACTGTCGAAACTTATTCTGCATCGTCTTCTTAGCATACTAACTTGTAGGTGGTTGGCATGAGTTCAATGGACGCGATGTTTTCAGAACGAGGCAAACACCTTCGCTTGTAAATCGCGCCGCGTTTCATAAAATATGGTGTGTACCACAAAGGCTATGGTCCTCATACATCTCGCGTGTTTGCAGTATTCGTCTTCGACGTGCCAAAGGCGCGTCTAAGGCGCGCGAACGTCTACGACTCATACTGCGAACATCACGCTCAGCGTATGAAGACCAACTTAGCCTCCTTGATACACAATATACTATTATCGACTCGATTTTCCATATTTTCGACACTAGCTTACGCAAAATAATCATCACAGTATTCACAATGTTGCCATACATACTGTCGCGGTCGCGTGATCATCATCACCCCTTCACCGCGCGCTCAAAACAACCTATCCCCACCCCGTCTCCCGCTCGTACTACGTTAAAACAGCGTTTCGAGACGAAGGTAGCCGACAGCTGATGGCTCCGAAATGATAACGATGCTAGGACAATTAGTACTAATATATTCTGGAATCTTACAAAACTAGTGAAAACTAGTGACAATTAGCGGTAATATTCTGGAATCTTTCCTTCAATTCTTTGTTATTTCATATCTTTCACAGCCACAGTCACCTGGACCATTTCTATCCTTTCATAAATTTATGGGAAAAGGCGGAGATAAGACTTTGAAAAAACGACATCCCAGGAGAAAAGTTCCGCTGAGATCGATCCGTTGAGATGGGCGAATATAAGACTTCGTTGAAACAGCGTTCCGAGACAAAGTAAGCCAACAACTCATGGCTCCAAAATGATAACAATGCTGAGACAATTAGTACTGATATATTCTGAAATCTCACACAACTAGTGTAAACTAGGGACGATTAGTGGTAATATCCTGGAATCTTTCCGTCAATTCTGCGTTATTTTATATCTTTCACAGCCACAGTCACCTAGACCATTCCTATCCTTTCATTAATCCATTGGAATAGGCGGAGATAAGACTTTGACGAAACGACATCCCAGAAGGAAGGTTCCGCTGAGATCGGTCCGTTGAGATGGACGAACATAAGACTTCGGTGAGGTAGTACGAGTACCAAGGCAACTTTTGATGAAAGGCTTAATTTTTTTTTTCATATAAAGTTCAAGTAAGTTTGAATCGATCCTGAAAATTCAAGGGGAGGTTGCCCCATTATTTATTCGAATAAATGACTTCAAAATTAGGCATAATAACATTGGTCTCATGGGAAAGCAGTAGATGGATGATAGGTTTTCAGAAATTTCTCTGAAACTAGTCGACAGAAATGAGAAAAAAAACTATTCAATTTCAAGTTGAGACCTTAATGGATGATTTGAAAAAAAAAAATACCCGTTGTGCCCGAAGATTGAGAAGATATTTAATAAAAAAGATCAATTTTTTCGGCCAATTGCGTAGCGTCGATCACCTCTCGTACGAACTGGCAACACTTTCGAGCATTGAAAAGAGATAAAATATATTAAAAAAATATAGGAACAAAATAAAAATCATAATAAGGGAGAAACTCAACCTACAACTGTCAGATTTGACTAATATTCGTATACAGCGATACTTTTTTAAAATTTTACTTGAAAAAAAACTCCAGATACTAATAATGAGAATAATAAATATTATTGATATGTAGGTATTATTCATTGACTTACGTCAAATTTAGTTTGTGAAAAATTCATTGATCAATCATAAAAACAATGTCAAATAAGTGAATACACAGTTGTAGGTACAATATTGGTAATTCATTCATTCATTTTTATTATCAATGAATAAATAAAAACAGTTGACATTAACTTTTGTAATTGATCATCTTTTCTATGAAATTCAGTTTTATCATCTTTAATGATTTCAAGAATTTTAGCACATAGTTTTTTGAAAATAACTGTCATCATCAATTTTCTTTCGCTTCAGACCTTCTGAACGTTCTTGTTCACTTACTAGTTTTCTTTTAGTTGTAAACTTACCAAGTTTATCAGGACAGTAAGTATTATCGACTCGATTTTCCATACTTGTGACACTAGTTTACGCGAAACAATTATCACAGTAATCGCAGTGTTGCCATACATACTGTCGCGGTCGCGTGATCATCATCACCCCTTCACCGCGCGCTGAGAGCAGCCTATCCCCACCCCGTCTCCTGCTCGTACTACCTCAAAACAGTGTTCTGAGACGAAGGTAGCAAACAGCTGATGGCTCCAAAATGATAACGATGCTAGGACAATTAGTACTAATATATTCTGGAATCTTACCTCCAATTCTTCGTTATTTTATAATTTTTACGGCCACAGTCACCTGAACCATTCGTATCCTTTTATGAATCTATGGGAATAGGTGGAGATTAGACTTTGACAAAATGACATCTCAGAAGAAAGTTTCCCCTGAGATCGATCCGTTAAGATGGACGAACATAGGACTTCGTTAAGGTAGTACGAGCCTCAACGCAACTTTTGATAAAAGGCTTGATTTTTTTTTACATCAAGTTTAAGTGAGTCTGAACCGATCCTGAAAATTTGAGGGGGGGTTGCCCCATTATTTATTCAAATAAATGACTTCAGAAGTAGGCATGATAACATCAGTTTTATGGGAAAACGGTAAATAGATAGTAGGTTTTCAGAGATTTCTCCAAAACTAGTCGAGAGGAATGAAAAAAAAACTATTTAATATAAAGTTAAGACCTTGATGAATAATTTGAAAAAAAAATACCAGTTGTGCCCGACTGATTAAAAAGATATTTATTAGAAAAGATCAATTTTTTGGGCCAATTGCGTAGCGTCGATCACCTCTCTTACGAACTGGCAACACTTTCGAGCATTGAAAAGAGATAAAATATATTAAAAAAAGATAGGAACAAAATAAGAATCATAATACAGAAGTAACTCAACCTACAACTGTCAGATTCAACTTATATTCATATACAGCGATACTTTTTGAAAATTTTACTCGAAATAAATCTCCAGATGTAAATAATGAGAATAATAAATATTATTGATATGTGGGTATTATCCATTTGCTTACGTGAAATTTAGTTTCCGTGAAATTAATTGATAAATCATGAAAACAATGTTAAATAAGTAAATACACAGTTGTAGGTACAATATTGGTAATTTATTCATTCATTTTTATTATTAATGAATAATTAAAAACAGTTGAAATTAATTTTTGTAATCAATCATCTTTTTTATGAAATTCAGTTTAATCATTTTCAAAGATTTCAAGAATTTTAGCACATAGTTTTTTGAAAATAACTGTCATCATCAATTTTCTTTCGCATCAGACGTTCTGAGCGTTTTTGTTCGCTTACTAGTATTCTTTTAGTTGTAAACTTACCAAGTTTATCAGGACAACAAGTTTTAACGACTCGATTTTCCATATTTTCGACACTAGTTTACGCAAAGTAATCATCACAGTAATCACAGTGTTGCCATACATACTGTCGCGGTCGCGTGATCATGATTACCACTTCACCGCGCGCTCAGAGCAGCCTATCCCCACCCCTTCTTTCGCTCGTACTACCTTAAAATAGCGTTTCGAGACGAAGGTAGCCAACAGCTGATGGCTCCAAAATGATAACGATGCTAGGACAATGAGTACTAACATATTCTGAAATCTTACACAACTGGTGCAAACTAGTGACAATTAGTGGTAATATTCTGGAATCTTCTTTTCAATTCTTTGTTATTTTATATCTTTCACAGCCACAGTCACCTGGACCATTCCTATTCTTCCATCAATCAATGGGAATGCGGAGATAAAACTTTGAAAAAACGACATCTCAGAAGAGAGGTTCCGCTGAGATCGATCCGTTGGAATAGGCGAACATAAGACTTCCTTGAAACAGCGTTTCAAGACTAAGTAAGCCGACAGCTCATGGCTCCGAAATGATCACAATGCTGGGACAATTAGTACTGATATATTCTGTAATCTTACACAACTAGTGTAAACTAGGGACGATCAGTGGTGATATTCTGGAATCTTTCCGCCAATTCTTTGTTCATTCATATCTTTAACAGCCACAGTCACCTAGACCATTCCTATCGTTTCCTGAATCCATAGGAATAGGCGAAGATGAGACTTTGACAAAACGATATTCCGGAACAAAGGTTCCGCTGAGATCGATGCGTTGAGATAGACGAACATAAGACTTTGTTCAGGTAGTACGAGCACCAAAGCAACTTTTGATAAAAGGCTTGATTTTTTTTTATATGAAGTTTAAGTAAGTCTGAACCGATGCTGAAAATTTTAGGGGAGGTTGCCCCATTATTTATTCAAATTAATGACTCCAAAAATAGGCATGATAACATTGGTCTCATGGAAAAGCGGTAGATAGATGATAGGTTTTCAGAAATTTCTCTAAAACTAGTCGACAGAAATGGAGAAAAACCTATTCGATTTAAATTGAAGACCTTGATGAATGATTTGAAAACAAAAAAATACCCGTTGTGCCCGACTGATTGAAAAGATATTTAATAAAAAAGATCAATTTTTTCGGCTGATTTCGTAGCGTCGATCACCTCTCGTACGAACTGGCAACACTTTCGAGCATTGAAAAGAGATAAAATATAATCAAAAAAGATAGGAACAGAATAAGAATCATAATAAGGGAAGAACTCAACCTACAACAGTCAGATTTAACTAATATTCGTATACAGCGATACTTTTTGAAAATTTTACTTGAAAAAAAACTCCAGATACTGATAATGAGAATAATAAATATTATTGATATGAAGGTATTATTCATTTACTTACGTCAAATTTAGTTTGTGTAAAATTCATTAATAGATCATAAAAACAATGTCGAATAAGTGAATACACAGTTGCAGGTACAATATTGGTAATTCATTCATTCATTTTTATTATTAATGAATAATTAATAACAGTTGACATCAATTTTTGTAATTGATCATCTTCTTTATAAAATTCAGTTTTATCATTTTTGATGATTTCAAGAATTTTAGCACATAGTTTTTTGAAAATAACTGTCATCATCAATTTTCTTTCGCTTAAGACCTTCTGAGCGTTCTTGTTCGCTTACTAGTTTTCTTTGAGTTGTAAACGTACCAAGTTTTTCAGGACAATAAGTTTTATCAACTCGATTTTCCATATTTTTGACATTAGTTCACGCAAAATAATCATCACAGTAATCGCAGTGTTGCCATACATACTGTCGCGGTCGCGTGATCATCATCACCCCTTCACCGCGCGCTCACAGCAGACTATCCCCACCCCGTCTTTCGCTCGTACTACCTTAAAACAGCGTTTCGAGACGAAGGAAGCCGACAGCTGATGGCTCCAAAATGATAACGATGCTAGGACAATGAGTACTAATATATTCTGAAATCTTATACAACTAGTGCAAACTAGTGACAATTAGTGGTAATATTCTGGAATCTTCTTTTCAATTCTTCGTTATTTTTTATCGTTCACAGCCACAGTCACCTGGACCATTCCTATTCTTCCATCAATCAATGGGAATGCGGAGATAAAACTTTGAAAAAACGACATCTCAGAAGAGAGGTTCCGCTGGGATCGATCCGTTGGGATGGGCGAACATAAGACTTCCTTAAAACAGCGTTTCGAGACTAAGTAAGCCGACAGCTCATGGCTCCGAAATGATCACAATGCTGGGACAATTAGTACTGATATATTCTGAAATCTTACACAACTAGTGTAAACTATGGACGATTAGTGGTGATATTCTGGAATCTTCCCGCCAATTTTTTGTTTTTTTATATCTTTAACAGCCACAGTCACCTAGACCATTCCTATCCTTTCATGAATCCATAGGAATAGGCGAAGATAAGACTTTGACAAAACGACATTCCGGAACAAAGGTTCCGCTGAGATCGATCCGTTGAGATAGACGAACATAAGACTTTGTTCAGGTAGTACGAGCACCAAGGCAACTTTAGATGAAAGGCTTGATTTTTTTTTATATGAAGTTTAAGTAAGTCTGAACCGATGCTGAAAATTTTAGGGGAGGTTGCCAGATTATTTATTCAAATGAATGACTCCAAAAATAGGCATGATAACATTGGTCTCATGGGAAAGCGGTAGAAAGATGACAGGTTTTCAGAAATTTCTCTAAAACTAGTCGACAGAAATGAGAAAAAAAACTATTCAATTTCAAGTTGAGACCTTAATGGATGATTTGAAAGCAAAAAAATACCCGTTGTGCCCGACTGATTGAAAAGATATTTAATAAAAAAGATCAATTTTTTCGGCTGATTTCGTAGCGTCGATCACCTCTCGTACGGACTGGCAACACTTTCAAGCATTGAAAAGAGATAAAATATATTAAAAAAAGATAGGAACAAAATAAGAATCATAATAGAGAAGTAACTCAACCTACAACTGTCAGATTTAACTTATATTCATATACAGCGATACTTTTTAGAAATTTCACTTGGAAAAAATCTCCAGATGTTAATAATGAGAATAATAAATATTATTGATATGTGGGTATTATTCATTTACTTACGTAAAATTTAGTTTGTGTGAAATTAATTGATGAATCATAAAAACGATGTCAAATAGGTGAATATACAGTTGTAGGTACAATATTGGTAATTTATTCATTCATTTTTATTATTAATGAATAATTAAAAACAGTTAACAATAATTTTTGTGATCAATCATCTTTTTCATGAAATTCAGTTTTATCATTTTTAATGATTTCAAGAATTTCAGCACATAGTTTTTTGAAAATAACTGTTATTATCAATTTTCTTTCGCTTTAGACCTTCTGAGCGTTTTTGTTCGCTGACTAGTTTTCTTTTAGTTGTGAACTTACCAAGTTTATCAGGACAATAAGTTTTATCGACTCGATTTTTCATATTTTCGACACTGGCTTACGCAAAATAATCATCACAGTAATCACAGTGTTGCCATACATACTGTCGCGGTCGCGTGATCATCATCACTTTAAGCTTTCCGCAATCGTTTTTATTTGTTGTACTAGTATTTTTGACTGAGGAAATACAAGATGATACCTGTGTTTTCCACTTCTTTTTCGTTTGTGGCCGCAAAACAGGCATACTGTATTTTCGTCGGAAGTCGATGACCTCGGTGCAAGAGTTGAGGTTGACACCTGGAATAAATAATGTGTTGAACAAATTCAAATTCAAATATTAATTTCAAACATAGTTCATTTGATAAAAATTTTTCAGGTAGAATTTGAATCAAAAAATAAAATCAAAAAAAAAACAATAAAACGTACAGTTATTAAATTAATTACAAATATTTGAATACCTCTTTTAAATCCGTAGGAAGTCAATTTTCTGTAGCAGCATTTCGCACTTCTTTCTCATTATTCATTGCTCCAGAATTTCCACTGGACTCCAGACATTTTTTATGATCTACATTTTCTATGATATTCGCCTAACAATTCAATTATATCCAGTAAATAAAAGAGTTGACTATAACCCAGCAAACCAAAATATGTATCAAATACGTATATATTATGTAACGAATGTTACACGTTATGTATCAAACTCATAAGAAAGTATGTTACTGGTACAGCACGATGTCAGCAACACTGGATGTATCATCAATGTATTAGATATGTGCTGGTGATACATATCAGCGACGGCTCACCGATATATCATAGACATATCAAAGATATGTCAAAGACATGTTGAAAGATGTATCAGATACATATTGGAGATGCACCTGATACAATTAACTATCGCACTGGAAAAGCTAAATAAAAAGCCGTTATTATTACTAATTTCCATCATCTATGGTGTATATATGACATAGTAACAATTTATCATCAACCACAGATAGATTAAAACGCATTTTTAGTTCATTCAAGACGACATCATTATTTTGACTCAACCCGGGCTCGAACCATGATCGCTCGGACTCGCTTGGATTAGTAGTCGCACGCTCTCGCCACTACACCACAGTATCGTGTAGTGAATACTGCCAGATTTCTCTATATTTTCGATCTCGCTATCTAACAGCTCTGAAGCGTTTATGCCTCGATTGATGCGTACTATCATGTTAGTCACTTACATACGTTTCAGAAATTATCGCCAGCAGACACGGATATCCTATTTTGCGATGTTTTAATTGCAGAACTAAAGATATTGCACGTATCATAGATGTTATTATGTTATGTGACTCTGTTCCCTGGTGTTGCCATCTCTGTTACGTATCATCCATGGGTCTGATATTATATATACGAAACATGTCATATTTTCAGAAATATTATGTCCCATGTATGTAAGTATGTTATATTTCCGGATCCCTGAAGATGCTTTCAATTTTATGTATCACTTGTGGGTCTCATGTAATGTACATGATACATCACGGAATTGAAGTTATGTTATTTCTCCTCTACGTAACTTTGTTATATTACATTGTTACTTCGTGATGCCCTCAATATTACGTATCATTCATGCATCTTATGTTATGTAAACAATATGTTACATTCTAAAGATATGTCGCATATCGGAGACATAACTATGTTAAATTACTCCGATCTCTAGATGTGCTCTTACAGTTATGTATCAGTTATATATTGGTTTGCTGGGAATATCCTTGACAATCAATCACACTGTTGATATACTTACAAAATCGTCGGGCTAAGAATTTGATAATTCTTCATCGAAATTACCAGAGAGTTCCTGTCACTTCAAATAATTGCAACATTACCCTTTGGATATTTAACACATGTAGGATAATAACCAGTAACAAATTCTTTAAACTTTATTAATGATCATTTGAGATAGAATTGGGATACTTACTTCATAATTTACAACAAATGTTGAATATTGTTCGTTATATCTTTGGCTTAACGCCGTTACTTTTCGTAACATGTGGTATGATAACCTAAAGACTCAACTGACTCTTTGGTTAACTCCACATCATGATACTTGAAGGCTTTTTTTTTCGGAACAATAACTTTAAATTACAGTTCGTTAAAGTTTCATCATCGAAATCAAGTATTTCTTTATCACTCACATCACCTAAAAAACACTTCTTCATCTTTGCATTGTGAACTTTAAACAAAATACACAAGTGAAGGCTAGAAACAGACATTGCCACTAGCAACAATGCCGCCTGCTCTTTCATCGTGTATCGGTGAAGAATAAAAAAAAAATATTTTTGTAACTTTTTTTAGAATCTTCGGAACAGAGTTATTGAATTTTGAGTAATGTCAGGCAATTTCGACGTTACCCAGGATACATCACGTGGAGGTGCAGTATACAAGCATCCAAAATTAATTGAGGGGTAGCTTTTTGAAGATCGAATCTTCATCTTCAAAATCGTTGCTTTTAAATTTCTAGCATAATTTGTGATATTCTTTCCCTAAGTAATAGCGATTCGTAAATCAACCCGTTTCAAGAAAAATTTAGGTGGTCCGTTAATTTTTTGGCTGAGTAGAACTACAGGATCTCTACAACCTAGACCTACTGATTTTTTGGAAAGTCTTAAGAATTATCGTTTCAAGGAGGCTTTGGTACAGTTCTTAGCCGATTATTGGGAGAATAATCAATCATCTTATTTGGATCTTATTTTTATTCAAATAATTATTACTGTCGTCAATATAAATATTATTCACCCCAACACGGATTCCCGATGGTAAAGTAGATTTGTTCTTCTCTATTGCACGTAGAAATGAATATGCCCACTCTTTTTTACTCGGCAACCGTCTCACACGCAGCTGTTATTCTGCGTCCTTTTCTATCGCATAGGTTTGTACATTCAGTTTTTCTCTGTCGCGCTACGCTCTCTTACTCGAGTATTGAAACTTGGAATCGCGGCAACCCTAAGATCGCCCAACTTTTGATAAGGCAACCCTATACCATCGTGTTCGCAATAAAATTATCTACATTTTTACATATAATTGTATAAGGAAACTCAATGAGGGTAAATAACTCATACAAGCTTACCTGTTCATACCTGGCAACCCTCCATTAAGGCCAGGAAAAAGGTAGGCAACCTTACTTTGGCGTTTTATTCACATCTTTTACTCTTAATTGGTGCTAATTTTTTTAAGAAACGGCATGAGGGTAACTATCGAAAAAAATTGTCATAAATAATTTTTAATTAAAAATACCTGGGCCAGGATATGGGGCGGCAACCCTACCACGTTTTGTTCACTTAAACATTATATTCTATAAAATATACAATTGATTACGAAACTCGATGAGGGTATCGTTTCCAGGTCGGGATCTTGTACTATAACTCCCCAAGGACAATCGACATGCAAAATTAAAAAAATATCTGAGAGATGACTGATCCGGTTGACGCGGAATAGCCCATAGATAATAGGTTTGTACTTCTTAGCTGTATTTTCTACACTTTTACTTGATTTTACACTAGTCACTAGAAACTTACACATTCTATTGGGCGAGTGTAAAAAGTGTAAGAAAAGTGTAGTAGGTGTAGCTAAGAAGCCGACGCTGAAGCTAGCAGTCGAAAGGCATGGCCGAACCAGCGCAGCCCTATTGCCTGGTCTACAGGCTATGTTTAACTGTGTCTGTTTATCCAATCCCAGCTCGAGCCTAATCGAAAGGGATCTTCGCACTGGCCCTTTCGACTGGGCTGGAGCAGTGATTGGATAAACAGACCCAGTTAAACAGCGCGTGGACATGGAGCATATGTAGTGATGGGCGATGTTGAGAAAAAAAATCGATGCTTTAATATTCGATCTTTTTAAAACATCGATGTTCTTAATCGATTATAAAAAAAAAAATCGGAACATCGATGTTTTGCGCGGGGGGGGGGGGGGGGAAGAGAGAGATACATATTTATTATTTCTTCCTTTTTTTGACTTATCAGTTATCACCCTTTCGAATGTTTATTACTTATAGCCACAGATCAGCGTTTATAGCTAAGAGGTGATGGTGACAACTGATAAGCCATCGACATAAAAATACTCAAATAAACAAAAGCTCCGTTTTTTCTTGTGTGTCTCGTATTCCACTTATATAACTAGGTATAATTATTTGTAATATATGCCTTTTTTCTTTTCTTCCATTATTTCCATTTGTTCCTGTGGATGTTATGTCAGGGCTCGTCTATTTCTATACATGATTCTCGATCTTCTGCTCCATATTCTAATATAAAACATCTGGGGAGTTTAAGGTAGAGGTCAATAAAGCATTTTCAACTAATAACTCCAAATTCCAATTTATTCGACATATCGTTTTCAACCTTTCAAAACTTGACACCAGCCCCCCCAGCTTGTGGATGTATCATAAGGTTTTCTCTCAGTTCGCGTCCAGAACAGTCTTCCAGCTTGCAGCTGAACGTACTGTGAGAACAAATTTTTTTACACTTTAGAACAAGCATGAAAAAAAAACTTCACTTGTGGAATGTTTGAAATCAAAATATATAAAACCTATATTTACCTTACTGGAAATGCATAATATGTGCGAGGTAACATCAAATTGGTTGAATGAAGGGAATCAGCACAGAAGTCTGCAAGGAATTCAACGTAGGATGGAGCGAGGGATTGGGGTATTTAGGTACGGACAATTAACGTTATGGTAATATGAATTTTTGTGAATTTTTAGTAGCAGGAACGTTCAGATGTGATGATATACAGGAAGGGCATTATAAGATAAACATTGGAGGTAAAATGAAAAGAATACACACAAATCACAATGACACAACCGTAAAAATCATCAGGGGATTAAACATTTGATATAGCATTAGAGGTAGAATGCAAAGAATACACAGAACGTGAAAACCATCGAGGGATTAAACATTGGAGTAATCGTGTGACACGGTAGATTCCGGTAATATTAATTTTGATTACTGTTTGTTCAATGCAATCAAGATTTCTTTGGAATTTGGATATTCAGAAATCAGAAGAAGGTGTATCAAGGTACATACATGCATTTTTCTTCAAAAATTGACCATGCCCCACTCTGATACTCGTATACGTGAAAAAAATTCCAAATTACCCCCATTATTCCAGTCATTCACTCAAATCTCCCTACCCATGTTATCACGTCACACCATTCCCCAATCTTCTGCTGTAAACGAGCTTAAAAACAACAATCGGTTAAGACGCTCACCCAATAACCTACATCGCCTGTCTGATTTTATGTGGCCAGCTTGAGAGAACATTCTTTCAGACGCCACAGAGGTCCCAACAACGCTCACGTACTGTATTGCAAGACGGTACAATGAGGGAAAAGCCTGCTGTATCGATCTCCAGTGCCTGAATGGATCTTCTGTTCGAGGAATAACCGGTTGAGACAAATATTGCCGCATTTCTAGGCTCGTAGCTTCGTTATGTGAAGCTATGTCAGGATTTCTGGCAATCAAATTGTCATGGAAGTCCCAGACACTTTGCTCCACAGTTCTGTCGTGTTGAGCTGGTTGCTCTTGTTCTTGCGGCCACCTTTGGACCACACCTTGTCTGATACTGTCATTTATGCGTGTGATTGCTGCAGCAGCTGCCATTGCACTTTCAAAGTGCATTTTTTTGAAGCGTGGATCTAATATCGTTGCCATACTGAGTACCGGGTTGAATTCAAAATCCTTGAATCTATTGGCGATTGCAGCACACAGATTTGTTTTGAAATTAGTACCCATTTCAGATTCAGGATTTGTATTAACGACCGCTGCTCTCATGCAACGAATGATAGGAATGACAATACTGCAGGTTGGATACGAGTCTCCACTCAGCTCATTGATGACGAATCGCACTGGCTTCATCATTGACACGAGTTCTTTTAAAACGTTCATCTCGTCTCGTGTCAACATATCTGGTGGATGTTTGCATTTTGAGATGACAGGATAAATGTACTCTTCCAACCTCAGACACCGCTCTAACATGTCAAGGGTCGAATTCCATCGTGTAGGTACATCTTGAAGAAACTTAAGTACTGTGCCTTCGCTTCTCCCGTCACGGATTTGGAGTCTTTTTGACTCGTCTGATGCCACAACACTTCTCCGAATGATGGTAGTGATGCTTCTCACCTTAGCTATCAAAGCTCTCGCTTCAGGCATGTTGATAAGCGCGTCAAGTACTAAATGCGATACAATGTTAGCAAAGCATGCAAGTTGACGGCTTGCTCGGACTATTTCAATCACAGCTTTTTTTATATTTGCCGCACTATCGCTGACAACTGCGCTGATCTTACTGATATCCAAATTGAAATCTTCAATGACAACGTTGAAAGCTTCAACAAGGTAATTTGAGGTATGATTACTGTAGAGAGGAAAAACTCCTAAACAGCAACTCGTCATCTTCAAATCTACTGAAAGGTAATGAAGAGTGACCCCCAAATAACTCTGATTTGAGATATCAGTCCAATTGTCGCACGTTAGAGAGTACGAATCAATCTTTCGTATCTTATCCTTGAACCGTCCTTTCAATAGTTCATATTTTGCATCTAGTAGCCTCGTCATATTCCTCCGACTCGGTACTTGGTATAATGGCGCTACTGTTTTGACAAAACGCTGAAAACCCACGTTTTCCACGGTGGAAAGGGGCATCTCGTCAACGGCAATCATGAACATGATCGAGTTCGTGATTCTGTCGGCCGTTTCACCTCCAGCTAGATAAACGAGCCAAAATTGATTAGATTATGGAACCGTGTCATTAAAATGCTACCTGGTTGCATTGCTTACCCCCAAATGAATTGACTCTTTCAAAAGCCTCGTCTATCTTGGGGAGCTGTCTGACCTGTAAATATGACGAAATATGAAACTGTAGTTTCGAATCATGTTACTTTGATTGTGATGAAAACTATCTTGTTGTTGAAGTGGGTTAGATGTGAATTGTCCACGAATTGAAAAGCAATTGATGTTTGGTTATTACGATCTCTCCAAACCAATACATCAAAACTGTACCAAATCTCCTTAAAAATTGGAATTATATTTTCTTTACCTTAGTAGGAAATTGCATCCGTTTCAACGGTGGAGGATCATCAGCATCAACGTTGTCACTACCGGAATCTGATGCTGTGGACTTCCTTCGAAGATTGCTCGTGATTGGTGAACATAATAACGAATGCTTTCTGTTTAGGCGTTGCATCAGGTTCGAAGTATTCCCACCGTGCTTGAAGACTTTGTTGCAGAACGTGCAGCGGGCAGCTGCGTTACCTTCCTTTTTAAAGTGTTTCCAAACTTGGCTGGGCTGTTTACTTTGAATCTGATTTGGATTAGATCTGTGAATTCGGAAGAAGTCAAACTTTAGCCACATGCTGCTACTCCATGAGCCAGAACTTTATCTTCTTGGATCACGTTTTTGTACCCGCAAGATTTGATAGTATCACTTACTGCAGTAGCTGACTCGAACTGATTGCTGCAGTACCAATCTCAACTGGCTCTATGGCTGTGGTCTCCGATCGGTTAACAATCGATGGTTCTTCCTGTTCAACCAAATGAAGTCTTGATGAGCTAGGCGAACATACTGTATCTACACAAGAAGCCCAGCTTGGCGTTACTGCTGGTAGTTCGATCCGTGTGCTTTAGCAAAATAAATAGATCCATTAATAGTTTAAGTTTTGTCGACTGTGTCTCTTCCTTTATGTACTGCTTTTTTAGAAGTGTGAGAAGCTCATTATATTCTACAGTTTAGACATTGAAGAGTTCAAAGCTGTCAATTTACCAACGAATATATATACTGTAACGCAGTTTTCTAACTTGGAGAGGAAAAACCACAGATCTGGTTACAATTCGGCACCTTTCCGTGTTAATTACTTAATTACCAAAGTGTTGGGCGCCAGACGCTACTGCGTCGTTTCGATACGATAACACAACTTACTAAAACCAGAAAACTTACGGAAATGCGTCGAGCGACAACTCGACTAGCTCAGATAACAAAGCCTTAGATAGAGGGGCAGGGTACACCACGTAAAACAATATTAATTCTTTGAGATAGTTGAGATCACATCAATCAATTATTTATTAATGAAATTAGATAACTTAGACGAATCATACAGAATTGGCGATATTATTAATTGTTTGTTACGATAGTTTTCCTAACTGTTCAGGACAGAATTTACTCGGTTATGATACAATTAAATCAGAGGAATGTGTCAGAGCTGACTCGATATAAAACGATTAAACTAGACTCCAGACTTGGTATCACAGAGCGATACATCGTACCCAATAGGCAAAAGTTTATATTTCATAACACACCCTGAGATTAAGAGTCTCATACTCTATTTGCTAAGATTTTAAGCAATATAATCGGTAACAAACGATACAGGTTCCCTACTCATTGATTCAGAGCGATAGATTGATCTTTAACCAAATTCCGACGATACGAGATCGATAATTACGATACTAAATTATCCAAAAACAATACTAGATCTTACATACGATAACGAATTATCCAAAATTGACCATACTTTACTAACCTAACAAAATAACGATAATGAATTATCCAGAATTGACTGAACCTTACTAAACTATAACAAATCAGCAATAATAACCTAAACTATACGCGAGGCCTAAGCCCTCGCGGCTATCTTCGCTCAGGGTACTCCAGGAAAAGGTATTTTCTACAGTATTTCATGCACAGTGTTATTCTAACATACTAAATCAAAAATATAAGCCATACGAGAAGCGATAAGCAATAAATTATAGCCAAAAAGCAATGAAGATCTATGTAACTCAGCCAGACTCGAGGTTGTTCGATAAATCAATTAAACAAAAATTAAAGACGAGCCTCTTAGCTCAATGACCAAAAACGAGCCTCTTAGCTCAATAACCAAATTAATAACCAGAACCTTATACGAACGACCTCGTGTCCTCACAAAAGAATTAAGACCTTACCTTAATTAAGTTGCTTCAGTATAACACACAATTCACTTATTTAAATTATACTCGATATAGACAGTACGATAGGCGATAGATGATGCTTGATGAGTGGCGTAGACCGGAGCGAAGAGTAGACCGATTAACAGGTGTACCCTCCTTATATAGTCTTTATTTCCAGCCGTCAGCTCATCCTTCAGATTTGCGCAATCACGTGACATATCGGTAGTCTAATTGGTCGGTGAGCGACAGATTTTGACGAACGTAAAATAGGAGAAGTCTACCTCACCCCTGACGCTGCTAATACCGCTCCTATTACCGCCTTCCCTTTGAATCTCCGGACGCTGGACTCACATGGAGCCTCGCTCGCCCGTCCACCCGATATTTCTCCTAGGGCCTCACGTCATTCGTTGATCCACAAGAAGGTTAGTGGTGGCTTCGTGTCTCGGCATACTAGGGCTTCACCCACGAAAAGATTCGATAGGTCGGAACGCTGATCCGGGGGTTTTCATGACCAACCACGGCCGCGATAACAGATTCGGAGACAGTTTGCGATGATAGCTGCACTGACTGATTGTTACTTAGGTGGGAGGCAGTAAAGATGCACCTTCACATGCCCTGTTCACCACCCGGACATCAGCAGTGCATTTTCTTGTAGGCGGTAGCTCTCCGGATGACGGGAGGATTTCGTTGTGCTTCGCGCACATCCCTGTACGCCGTCAGTCCGATAGTTGGAGGTGGTAGATCTTTCCACTTGAGAGGAGGCGCTGACCTTGGGGTTTTCTGGACCAACCATGGTTTGCGCGCCGACAGAATCGTCCCTGACGATATTGGAGGCTTCTTACGCTCGGTAGAATCGCTTTTCCTTCGGTAGTTCCCACGACGACAGACGTCTCGTGGAGTATCGAGCTCGAGATTACATAGTTTACAAAAAAAAATAATAGCGTTAATTAAATCTAATTATTTTCCCTAAGTTTTCTCTTTTCCTGGAGACCCTGTCTACGCCACGCATCGTCGCATTTTCGAGAGAATCGCCTTGTGGCGGGGAATTTACAAATACCACGTCACAATACTTACTAATTAACATTATTGATTGATCTGTAGAGCTCTTTGATTTCTCCAGCCTTGACGTAGGCTTTATTTTTTTTTATGAGTTGCCAAACGTGTTTATAGGCTTCTTCGTCGCTTTCTGTGGGGTGATTATCGAAAATCAGTTTCATACTAATTATAAGCTCTTTGAAAGGTGACCTATAAAATCAGACCTTTCGTTTGTATACGTACGTTTCAGGTGGACATATTGGGATATTGTCAAATCCGTCACAGGGAACGGATTCTGGTCATTTATACGAAAATAAATTGCGTAACGTCGTTCACCTATGAAATATTAGTAAATAATGGTTAAAGAATTGAATCACTCGACATGATGCATTATTCAAGCGTTAACGATCCGATCAACAGATTTATTGCATTCGATTTGATGGCTTAGCTCTTTTTTTATGTTCGGTATGGCTATTCGCACAACCGAGTGGCTCTATGAGAATCACCGATCACGCAAAATACACGCAGAAATGCAGAATTCAAACAATAGATGCAGCGTTGTATATTTGATGCAACGAAAAAAAAAAGCAATTGTCTTACTTGCAGTAGTCGCAGTTGAACTCATGGTGTTCTAGAATACTGCAGAAGTGCAGAATGATCAAATTTCCTGGCCACACAACTGATCACATTGATAATTTGGTAATTCAAAATTTCGAACCCATGCACTCGTATCACGTATGTCGTCAGTTTCCAGTTACCACGCTTGACCACGCTTTCGCGAAAAATTGACTGATAACCGGCGTCCAAAATGGCATCGATGTTTCGTGAAAAACATCGAACATCGATTAATCGAATCTCAAAAACATCGGTTCAAAATAATCGATTATTTGAAAAAAAACATCGAATGATTCGATTAATCGGTGAACATCGCCCATCACTAGGCATATGCCATGGCCACAACGATCAGCTGCCAGCTGCGGTTGCTAGTTTCAGCCTCGTGCTAAGAAGAACAAACCTCATTACTTAGCTGGAGTTCAGAAAAGAGCGAAATATAGTCAGGTAACTCTCAAGGGAAATTCGGTCCGGTTGCATTCGGAGTATCTCCAAAAGTGTATTTGGGACCTCAGCTAAACTGAGATACCTGAGGAAAAAAAAAACAAACCTCATGATATTGTCGTTTGTAAAATATCACGCAAAGCGTACCGCAAAAACGACCGAACCTCACCTCCAATCACGTGCACAATTCAGCCAACCGCAAAACTTACGTCTACAATCAGCATAGAATCGTCCACCAATGGTCACTCCACAATGCTGACATGAATTATAAGTAATTTAGATTTGATTACCTAGCAAAAATCACGTAGGCACACGTTGCATGGATGGCTATCGCGCCGCACACTCAGCCCTAACCAACAAACTTTTGCCGGCTCCCCGTGCTCCACACTGCGCGTACAAAGAATTCCGCGGGCCGTTCAAACCGGCCCGCCGCAACACCATAAATTTATTTCTTAGTCGATACTTTTCAAGTTACTATGCAAGTGTTAGCATCTCCTACGTATTTGCAGAACACACATATTTATTGTCGAATTGGCCGAGTTCAGTCTTTTTACTTCAATCGGCGATACAGTAGTTAGTTTTTAGAATCGCTCTGGCTTGTGCTATTCGCACGATACCGTGTCCGGCATGCATCCACGCTACAGTCATGCACGCTTTTCTCGTAATCGCAACTCATGCGCTGCAGTCACAGGAAAATTTCAACGTGACCTGAACGCTGAATTTGAGAACCGGGAAATCCCGTAGCGGTTATGAGTCACACCTAGGGGTAATAGGATATAAGCCAAAACGGCACATAAAAAAGCACCTAGAGGTTAAAGCAAGAGTCACAGGCAGAGGGATGAAATTAGAGTAACGGGTCCTTTGAGTCACGGAGGTCTTAGAATCGCGTGGGTTTTCAAGTCACGGGGTCTTTGAGTCCCGGGTTCCTAAAATCACGTGTTTCCACGAGGTTTCAATGTCACGGACTTTATAAATACCTATTTGAAGGACACGGACGAGGCATCGAGACTGGAACGATCAGGAACAAATGACAATGGAATGCTTGGTAGTAAAATCGAGTCAAAAGCATTAAAATGTTTATTTTTTCATTATTTTATTGATTGTTCTCTTTTTTTTTCTTCTTTTTCATTTTCATTTTTTTTTTTTGAATTTGTGCTTTTCTTCGAGCAATCTTGTGCCCCACTACCTTACTGGCTTGGTTCACATGCTAAGAGGTATTCATATTTTACTATATTTTCACCTCAGTGCATTAATTTCGTATTTCAATTATTATATGCATATAGACTACAGGCCCATGTCAAAAATTGATGGGTCATTTGAACCACCAGAAGACCTATATAGAATGATATAAGGGTATAAAATAATAAAATTCAGCACTATGCCGTCACTTGTAAGCTGTCCAACTCAGTACAGGTGAGATTTCAAAAGCACAGGTAGAGTGAGTATATTTTGGTCATGTATTTTTGTACGGCATTCTTACTATCAATAGATCCATGAAAAATAATGAGAAAACGCGCAGTGCCGTACAAAAGTAGTACGCCACAAAGTCAGAAAATTTCTTGATTCTCCGGCAATTTTCAGGGTAAATTCGGTCATTCGATTATGTACGGGATCGATTCTATACAGTTTCCATACCTCTTCTTATCCATAATTCCATAACGCCGTATAAAAAATCATGCGACAATGGGAAAAAATCGAGGGTTGCAACCCCCTCCCTGTCCGTGGTCCGGGGGATGATTTGATACAACATGAAATTAATTTATTTTGAAAGTATTTCATGCATAGATAACATTTTCTCAAATGCCGTATATTTTTGTTGGTCCAAGGGTCAGTAGGAGGAAAAAAACTTCAGGAAAATCCATATAACAAAATGTACTTTACGGTGATTGTTGGTACGATATTTTTGTATACGGCATTCGGATAGTTCATTTGAATTTAATGCAATTGTCTAATAAAAGTCAATGCCGTACAAATCTGAAAGTTCATAAAAGTAATATATACATATAAGTATTCATTAAAATACTTGTTTTTTAATGTAAATGTCCGATGCATACATATATTGCTCAGGAGCATAGAATGTCTGTGTGTGTGTGTAGATATATATTGTAACGTGGCAAACGTTTAGACCTCCTCCGTACCAGCCTAAACGAGCGTATGTATCCCCGAGAGCCCAAAAGTCCCGTTAGCTAATTTGAATACTGCCGCCCTTCGTCCTAGCGACGCCTTATCGACCGTGGATCCTCGGATTGGTCTATCGATGACGGCTGGCGCTAGCAGGACGAACGGCGATAAGCAGCAATTAGCATTCCGGAAACGAGGAGCCATTCATTGTCTAGCCGTGAAACTAAGTAACGAGCCATTATTTCAGTGAATCGAGAGAGAGAGTTTTTGTAGAGTTTTGAGGAGTTAGAGTCTTGTTTGTGGAGTGATTTTGTTTATTGTAACCCCTGCCTTTGGACTTTGGACTTGATTTGGATTTTTGGACTTGATTGCTATCGATTTTGTGATATATACGACCCTCGCCTGCCCACGGACACGAGCCGAACACGAGGCCGAGCCAACGTATCAGATCAGGTAGGATCTATCCAGTCCAGATCTTTCCAGATCGCTTTCATTCTTCCCCCTAGAGTCCCTAAATTCCCTTTTGAGTCTCGAGTTATAGTCAGGAAGCTCTTCGTTCCCTAGTACCGTCATTAGTATCGAGTCCCCCGAGTACCGCGTGTGAGCTGAGAGCCGGCAAGTTTGAACTTGTTGTTGTTCTCAGTGGCTGTCGATTCTGCGCGTAAGCGTTCCGGCTTGCATCGCCGCTGCGCAGAAATTCGCCTAGGCAGAGTTGACGCCATATTGCCCGAGTCTCTGACGTCACGCGTCGCAGATTGTCTGCTGCGTGTCAGAGCACTCTCGTGGCCGAGTCCCGAGTGAGCACCGATTCCCTTTCCCTCCCAGCCGTTGAGTGATCAGCTGTCAGTTAGAGACTAGAGGCAGCAGCCTCGAAATCAACTTGACAGCCAAGCCTCCAGCTGGTCGTAGCGAGGAAGGCTATCCCCTACGCCTGTGAGAACTGTCAACCATACCTGTTTCTAGTTTTATTATTATATATTAGAGTAGAGCCACTTTTGAGAATATATATAGTAGAGTCCTTTAATTTCTTTCTGTTCTAGTCCTTGAGTTTATTTAATTTAGTTTGTAGTTTATTTAGATTGTAAAACCTAAAGTAGCGGTGAGAGTAAGCCGAAGCCAGATAGCAGGCTGTACAAATTAGTGCTATCTTTTTCTTTTTTTCTTTTCAATTAATAAATAATATTCCAATCTAATTCGTATTGTGTTGAGTGTTTTTATGTCTCGCCCCCACGAATATCCCTCTACCGATAGGCTAGCTGGAGCGAGAGAAAAAGAGAGAGGACTCTGAGCCCGGAGTCTGGCGCCCAACATCTACGTAGAGCTAGTCGGAGGAGGTAACGACGTTGGTGCTAGTTTGATAACGGATCGTAGTTCCTGCGGGTAACACCCGAGCCCGCGGGAATCGCTGTTACAATATATATATATATATATTGTAACATCGCATGTTACGACAGGCTCCTTACCCTTAAGCGACCTTAGCGGAGTGTTTGATAAAGAATGAATCTTCTAAGAAACCCCGAGGTTCGACAGAAATTCCGAGAGGCGACCGTGACCGACTAAAATCTATAGAACCGATTATTTATTCTTTTCTTTTCTTTTACGACTTTTCTCTGACATGTGGGAGACGAGTCCCATTCGACGGCTCAAAACTTTGACTGAGACGCACCTAGACGGACGCACGACGCCAAATATCGGGTGTTTGGATCCCTGTCAAGGAACACCCCCTAAGCTCTGGGGGCTAGCTTCGGCCGGGCTACCTCCAACATCGAAAGTGAGGACACGGGGGAGTGCCAAGGGCATTCTGCGACGTGGGATATCGGTGGTGGAAGAGATTCCCGCCACCAAGAAGAACCTTCCACCCGTGGTCCTCCGATTCAACGAGCTCATGACACCGTGGTGAACTTCGAATTTCGCGCGTAGCGATAACAGGTCGCTATATTTGAGGATCCTTCGCTCGATGCGAAAATCCATATTTGGCCGATAAGGAGGGCGCTGATTACCGGTGCCATGCGGTCTAGTGACTCTGCGTTAGACTAGCGTCTAGAACACTCATGTGTTAACTTAGCGTTATTGCGTTGAGCGAATTTTGTATTTTTGTGTTCGAGCCCCGTGGACTTGTCTAGTAATCTCCTAGAGTCGAGGATCAGTGTGTGTGTGACATAAGGCCCAATTCGAGGGATTTTCTCAGCCTTTCATAATGGACTTCGAGCGAGAGAAAATCCTATTTCTTCGTTGGCTGGAAGACGGTAAGCGTTAGCCATTCTCACCCATGATAATTTGAATCCGGCAACGGCCGTCTGCCATATTGCCTTGGTTCAGCCACGAGGCTCTTTAGTATTTTTGGGAATCAATTTAAACCGATTTCCGAATGGTAGGCCGTCACCAGTGTCCCCATGCATTAGGGTTTAGAGTTCGGGTCTTTATTTTGTAGAAATTATTCGCGTTATTTATAGTTTGATTGAGTCGGTACCTGTCGTACATGAGTGCGACAAGGATAGTACGTCGGTCACTGTCGCTCTCTCTCCCTCCTGCAGAGAGAGACCGAGCTCGAGGCTCAACCGAGCCGTATATTATTTAGATTTCGAGTCTTACTTTTGTTAATTCGCTGTTGTTAATTTCATTCATTTATCGCGCTAGACGCAGAGTTAGGTTAAGTTAATTTTTCGAGATTTTGTAAATAATAAGCTCTTTTGAGCCTTTTAACCGAAGGCTTAGCCTCTCGGAGGCGAGCCAGTCGTCAGAGAACGATTGGTGACGTCAGAGTGTAATTTTTTGATGATATTATTTTGTCGTAGGCCGTAGGCCTTCCTATTTTGTTATTCTATTTATTTTATTGAGCCGTACGCTGTCATTGTTGATTGCAAATCGTTAATTATCTGTAAATTTCTCCTCGTGGAGCGTAATTAGTGTTCTAATTAAGTTATTATATCCCGAGGACCCGTTTGGTCGAGTTATTAATTTTCGCTTATTTTTTTTCTTGTTATTGCTCTCCTACGTGGAAGCTAGTAGTTTATTTATCATTTGCAAAACTCGTCCAACACGGCCAGGTCGCCTTTACACGACCTGCAGCTGTTTTATACCCGCGGGGAAGTACCCCCGGAAACATGATTTGTTATTTCTATTTTTCTATTACATTTTATTGAATAAATTCTATTTTCCTTTGTTAAGTTCAAACGCTCGAGTCGTTAATTAACGCCCCGCTACTCCTTCATTCAATCCTGACCCCTCTCCGCGGTACTGTAGCTAGCCGACGGTTATTATTTTGTTTAGATTTTTGAAATCGGCGGTTATCCGCCTGGCGCCCAACTTTTGCTATTTCTTTGTTTTCTTTTGGCCAATTGTCGAGTGGATGGTTCTCGGAGACTGGCTATCCGGTCCAGATCCGAGGGTTAATAAGAATCCACGTCACAATATATATATATATATATATATACTAGGGGGGCTCCGCCCCCCTGCGCGCTCTGCGCGCCAACACCCCACTATCTATTATTCATTCGGGTCTTAAAGCAACGGAAATTTTTAACGGATTGATCAATATTGACATACATCATTTATAAGATGCATACATATTGTTAGTAAATTATAACGAAAAAAAACATGAAAAAAAAATATGAATTCAAGGTTGTTCCATCCGAAATATTCTGAAAATATGACGTCAATAACTCAATTATGCTAATAAGTTAATGTACGTATGTAGAGTACTGAAGTGGTCTTTAAAATGTTTGGCAGATATTCTCAGAATAGTCTTATGCACGTTGAAGCTTACTGGTCTGTCATCGGATCACGTAATCCCGAAGGGTAAGGTAACGGTATAGACCAAGAGCCCGTGTCTCTTTTAAATCGTATCATAGGTTTACGCATACTGACCACGGAAACCTGTACTATCGATGTCGACGATGCTATCGATATGCTCGCCATACATTTTTTTTGGGGCGAATTGAAGGTAGGGGCCTTATGGAATCGTTATCAAAAAGTAGGTACAAAACATTAAAAGTTCACGACTGAGGGTGATGGGAAACAAGAGTTTTCAATAAAACAGTCCGACGGTCGCCGGTTGTCAGTCGTCTACAACGAGGCGTCCACCAGCTACAACGCTCAGCAGATGTCTAAAAAACGGGGCCGAAAAAATTTGAGAGTTTACGACTGACAATGGGGGGGATCTTACCATTAGCCTTTGAATAACACAAATTTCGTCGGTCAGTCTTTTTCAATGGGGCGGAAGGGCGCTGGGCCCTCCGATTTTGGAAAAAAGTCTAAGTACTTTTGTATGATAAGTATGACGGTTATAGATTCTCGATTTATCTATTACGGGTAACTTGTCTTCAAATTTTTGAATGTAAACTCATCATAAAAAAGTACCTAGACTTTTTTCTGAAAGCGGAGGGCCCAGCGCCCTTCCGCCCCATTGAAAAAGACTGACGGAAGAAATTTGTGTTATTCAAAGGCTAATGGTAAGATCCCCCCCATTGTCAGTCGTAAACTCTTAACTCTTTTCGGCTCCGTTTTTTAGACATCTTCTGAGCGTTGTAGCTGGTGGACGCCTCGTTGTAGACGACTGACAACCGGCGACCGTCGGACTGTTTTATTGAAAACTCTTGTTTCCCATCACCCTCAGTCGTGGACATTTAATGTTTTGTACCTACTTTTTGATAACGATTGCATAAGGCCCCTACCCTGACTTCGCCCCAGAAAAAATGTATGGCGAACATATCGGTAGCATCGTCGACATCGATAGTACAGGTTTCCGTGGTCAGTATGCGTAAACCTATGATACGATTTGAAAGTGACACGGGCTCTTGGTCTAGTAGGTAAGGAAAAACCTGAAAATAATAATAAATGAATAAGGATAATAACAATTCTTGGAACAGTTACCGTTCCACACCACTTTGCAGTAGGTAACTCGGCGCTTTTTTTTTAAATGGTTTCCTCAAAAAGTCTAATCCACTATATATTTTCCGAAATCCATTGAAGATCGATAACACCGTCATGAAACCAAATGAAAAAACACGTAACGCAAACCGTAACTATATTCACTGGAATAATCATTTGTTCCGAAATTTATATGTGACTGAAACATATCCATTTACTTTACCTTGTATTTTAAATTTTTGTATTTAAAACGGTATAAAATCATATTTTTGATCATGTCTCAATCATCCAAGCATACCACAAAAGTATATAATATTAAAATTACATATATTTCCTCTGGTATAACTACAATAACACTGAATATGTCCTAGCGAAAATTTTCAAGGCATAGTTCCCATAGTCAATCACGTCAACGATCCAAGAGTATGGACCTAATACTTCCTTCCACCACCACGGAGTTTTTGAACCAAAACATCAAACCTTACGATAAATTTGTGTATGTATCTCAATAGAATAAAACTGATAGATTATTCAACTCTATATTCATAATCGAGAACAACTTCAAACAAATACAAACTTCAGTTCCGTCGTTATTACGTGAAAACACTGAACAAAATCAAATCCTTCAAAAGTAAAGATTCGAACAATCTACAACTTTTCAAATTTATTCTTGGTAATAATGATGGAAGAAAATTATCGTGTTGTGCTTGAAATGAAGATGCCGAAAAATTTAGGGATGAAATGGAATTACATCAGGTATAAATACGAATATTAATTTATAAGATTATATTTTCGAACGTTTCTAGCGATGGCTGAAAATTGATAACATATAATCAAATCTTTCAGATATTGTTAGTCCAAAATGCAGTCGCTAAACCCGTGTCAAATTTTAACAATGGAAATCTTCCATATGAGCTTCAATTGAAACACTATACAAAAGTAAATATGTTGGGAAAATTTAATGCTCTAGGACCCGAGGTCCAAATTCTGAAAATTACTCAATTGGAAGAAATCTGCAACTGTATTAAATATGAATCTTTTGGACCGCAAATTGATTGAATTCAAGCTATTTGATTACAAATGACGTTTCATCGCATTGACGTCAGTAATTTGTAACTACATTTCGGACCCAGAAGATGTATGAGAAATACCCAGGAATTGTGCGAAATTTATGGGACTGTCCGGGGATACCCAAGGATAACTGGAGCGAGCCGAGGACTTTATACTTTATACTATAAAGAGACGTCGCCGCGGTGTCAATATCGCAGGTAATCATGAGCAATAATGGGTGAAAACTGTGACCCTACGGGGGTAACTCGAACGCTCGTGGATACCGAGCATACTCAGGGTTGTCCGAAGATGCCCGAGGATGCCCGAGCATATCCGAGGAGAAGGAGTTAGCCGAGGAAACCCGGGGCGGGGGGGGGGGGGGGGGGCTAAGGGCCGAAGGGGGCCCAAAAGGCCGAGCGGAACTAAGGAGGCCCTGGAAGGGTCGAAGGGGGCCCAAAAGACCGAGCGGAACAGAGGAGGCCATGGAATCCGACACGGCGGCGACCTTTGACCTTTGACCTTTGACCTTGTGAATCTATGGGGAAAACAAAAGAATTCTGGGGAAAACCCATGGGGATTACCCATTATTCCCTGGAATACTGACACGGCAGCGGCGGCGGGGTGGGGGGGGGGGGGGGGGGGGGGGGGCGAGCGGAGTCGAGGAGGCCATGGAATGTCCGACACGGCGGCGGCGGCGACTGAATTATATAATATAGAAGGATATATATATATGGGGTATTCCACCTCAACTCGACGTGTCCCCAGACCTTGACAATTTCGATTTCGCCAATTTATTTTGTGCATGTTGCACCGTCAGATACAACTACTCTCACCAAAGCTTTCAGGGATTGGTCTCATCGTTTTGATGAGGCAAAATATTGAAATCTCGGTGTTTTCGTTGATACGAAGATGTCAAACGCATGTAACTTGAAATCTATCTGTCCTATCGAGAAAATGAATAACACAAAATTTCTTGGTTCTTGAATGTTCTACGTGAGAGTAATTTTTTCAAAACTCTTTAACCCTTGTGTCAGTTGTTATTCGCGAATAAAAGCTTATATGCTGTTTTTCGAAGAATAGGCCACCTTCGATTTCATTGAAATTTTCACAAGATATTCCACGAAAAATTACGCAAATTGCAAGACCTTGTTTGAGATGGCTCGACTTTTGGTTCAGAAGTTACAATCATTTGAAAATCTGTAAAGGCCTATAACGGAACTAAGCCGCTTGAAAATGGAACGATGGAAGGAGATAGGATTAGATAGATTTCAAGTTACATGCGTTTGAAATCTTCGTATCAACGAAAACACCGAAATTTCAATATTTTGCCTCATCAAAACGATGAGACCAATCCCTAAAAGCTTTGGTGAGAGTAGTTTTATCTGATGGTGCAACATGCACAAAATAAATTAGCGAAATCGGAATTGTCAAGGTCTGGGGACACGTCGAGTTGAGGTGGAATACCCCATATATATGGGGTATTCCAGGAATTTTCGAACGGTCCCGAACCCTCACCCCCTCCGATCTCGAAATGATTTCTTCTGATCGTAGCCCTAGATCTTCGGAAAGTTTGTGAATTTTTTCAGATTTTTACCAACATCCGTTTCGTAGTTGCGAATTTTACGAAATTGTTCATTTTGAAAATCTTGTGTTTTTCAGTCAATTTTAGTTCGATAACGAACAATCGCACGAAAAATCTAATGGCATATAATGTGACGGGATTCGATCGTACTTCAAAGTGGTAATAATGATTGATTTTTCGGAAGCCTGGAACTATCGGTTTTTTCAATAATAAAGCTTATATTTTGATTTTCGAGAAAAGTCCATCTTTTTTTTTCCTGAAATTTTCACACAAAATTCTGCATAGAAAACGTCAACTTTTGATACCTGGTTCACGATGGGCCGAGCATGGGTTTTGAAGTTACAGCGATTTCAATATCTTGAAACGTCCAATATGATAAGGTCTGAATTCGAAAACTTTGGAAAGTGCTTGCATTTTCTGTCATAAGGGTTTTCGGCTCTTAGGAACTCAAATCTGAAGTCATTTTTGAGCTGCAAGGCCGGGGTTTCGAAAAAACAGCAAAATTTTCCCTTTTTTGCGACTCTCGAAAACGGCTATCGATAAGTGGAAAGTGACTTAACCATCGTGTAGAGCGGAAAATTTGTCATTGAATTATGCGGCTGTCTGCTACGACGCACTGCTCGCCTTCACCGACAGTGTCTAGGGAATTTTGGTAAAACGATAAAATTTTCTCTTGATTTGTCAATCCAAATTGGTTTTCCATATGAGAACATCATTCGATGACAAAGAGCGGAAGATTTGTCAATCCAAATTCGTTTTTCATATGAGAACATCATTCGATGACAAAGAGGGAGAAGATTTGTCATCGAATGATGTTCTGAAATGGAAAACGAATTCGGATTGACAAATGAAGAGAAAATTTTATCGGTTTACCAAAATTCCCTAGACACTGTCGGTGAAGGCGAGCAGTGCGTCGTAGCAGACAGCCGCATAATTCAATGACAAATTTTCCGCTCTACACGATGGTCAAGTCACTTTCCACTTATCGATAGCCGTTTTTGAGAGTCGCAAAAAAGCGAAAATTTTGCTGTTTTCTCGAAACCCCGGCCTCGCAGCTCAAAAATGACTTCAGATTCGAGTTCCTGAGAGCCGAAAAGCCTTATAACCGAAAATGCAACCACTTTCCAAAGTTTTTGAATTCAGACCTTATTATATTGGACGTTTCAAGATATTGAAATCGCTGTAACTTCAAAACCCATGCTCGGCCCATCGTGAACCAGGTATCAAAAGTTGACGTTTTCTATGCAGAATTTTGTGTGAAAATTTCAGGGAAAAAAAAGATGGACTTTTCTCGAAAATCAAAATATAAGCTTTATTATTGAAAAAACCGATAGTTCCAGGCTTCCGAAAAATCAATCATTATTACCACTTTGAAGTACGATCGAATCCCGTCATATTATATGCCATTAGATTTTTCGTGCGATTGTTCGTTATCGAACTAAAATTGACTGAAAAACACAAGATTTTCAAAATGAACAATTTCGTAAAATTCGCAACTACGAAACGGATGTTGGTAAAAATCTGAAAAAATTCACAAACTTTCCGAAGATCTAGGGCTACGATCAGAAGAAATCATTTCGAGATCGGAGGGGGTGAGGGTTCGGGACCGTTCGAAAATTCCTGGGATACCCCATATATATCTTACAGAGCGAAATTTGGGCCGGGCGTTTAGGATTGAACAAGTTATATTAATGTTTGCAATATATATTACGTCAAAAAGTATACAAAAGTGTTCATACTGACATTCACAATTTTCAATTCTTGAATATAATATACACACCGTTGCATTTCAGATAGACGGCATAATGATTTATGCATAAAATCAATTGTTCTCTTCAAAAATATGTGCATGCCGTATAGTATCAGATGACCATAAAGTACCCCTGAAATGGTAAAGTTATTTTCAACAACCTGAAAATATGGTTTGCATTGAAATGTACGGCATAATTTTTTTCTGAATTACTTTCTTGAATACTACTTGAAACCAAGACTTCCGGTAACTGTCAAAGCGAAGAGCAGTGAAAGTGAAAGCGCCGCGGAAAAGTGACAGAACCGGAAAACAGAGAAAAAGATAAGTGCGTAGAAAGTGTGCCAGAAGTGCGCAAGTGCAAGTGCATCAGTAGGCGAAAGAGAGAAAGCGAGAGGTAAAGAGAATCTGCGGAGAAAAGAAGGAAAGTGCAAGTCAACGAGTAAGGTCACGTGACAAGCTGGCAGAAAGGCGGACCCGCATCAATCGGGGAGAGGCCAGAAGACAACAAACAGGTAGGCGACAACCACAAGCGCCAGTATAGTTAGACAGCTACAAGTTATACAGTCAGCATAGTTAGACAGTGAGCACAGTTAGACGCAGGCGGTGACGTCACAGAGCAGGCGCCACGTGCAGCAGAGGCAATAAGCAAGCGAAACCGCATGGAGAACGAAGAAGGCGAGAAACAAGAGAGAAGCAACGAGAAAAAAGCAGAAGAAGATAACACAGGAAGAAAAGAAGAGTGGAAGACGCCGACAGGAACAAAAGAACCGAATAAATCTAACAAAGTAGGTAGACCCAGAAAAGCAGAGTCGTGGGCAAGGGAAAGGTCAGCGTCCGACGGAGCGCTTCCAGCGAGCTGGAAAAGGAAGAGAGAAGAAAGAGAAGAAAAAGGAAAGAAAGAAGAAAACGGGGAAGAAAGCGAAGACACAGAATTCGAGTCAGAAAGTGCCTTCAAAAGGAGCAACAGGATGTTAAGGTCCCCACAGAAATCAAGACAAAAAGCGGACTACGGAGCCGAAGGAGGTAAGAAAGAGATAGCAAAGAATGAAGAAAACGAGAAAGAAAAAGAAAAAGAAAAGGAGAAGCCGCAAGGGGAGGACATGGAATGGATGAAAAACGCCCTAAAAAACCTAATGAGACGGATGCAGAACATGACCGACGAGATGAAGAGGACAAGAGAAGAGGCAGAAGAAAGAAGGAAAGAAGAAAAAGAAGAGAAAGAAAGAATACAACAAGAAATAGAAGAAATAAGAAGACAAGGCAGAGAAAAGAGAAAAGAGCTGACAAACAGACTAGAAAGAATTGAAACAGAAATAGCCAACGGATGGACGAACGAAAACACAAACAATATAGAAGAAAGAGCAGAAAAGCTAGGGAAAAGAATAGAGAAAATGGAAAGGGAGCAGGCCAACAGACAAGAAGAAGAGAAAAGAAAATGGGACCAACGGATGGCTAAAGAGAGAGAAAAAATCGCACGAACCGCAGAAGAGGCTATGAGAGAAGAGGAACAAAGAAAAACAGAAATGGAAAGGATCAGAGAAGAGGAAATAAAGAGAAAAATGAGAGAAATAGAAGAAAAAATAAAAGAAGAAATAAAAGAGGTACAAAACAAGGTGGAGCGGAGAGAGAGGATGGGAAGAAAAAACAGAATAGCAATAAAGGGCCTAGGGGAATGCACAGGAAACGAAAAGGAACAAGCTAAGAAGATATGCAAAGAGATAGTTGGAAACGAAGTGAGCATAACCAACGCATGGGCAGAAGGCAAAGGAGATAGGGCGATACTAATAGCAGAGATAGGAACATGGGAAGAAAAAATAAAAGTCATGGCGAACAAAAGAAAGCTAGGAGAAAGAAGAATATACATAGACAATGACAGAACATGGAAAGGAAGAGAAATCCAGAGAAGAATAGCAGATAGAGCGAAAAAAGAAAAAGAGGCAGGAAAAAGAGTGAAGATCATGTACCAAAAAATAGAAATAGACGGAGTCTGCATCAAATGGAACGAAGAGAAAGACAGCTGGGAAGGAGAAGAAGAGGAGGAAGAAATACAGAGAGAACACGAAAGAGAAACACGAGGAAGAAGCGAAAGAGGAAGGAGCAGCAGAGGCAGAGGCCGCAGCGAATGAAACGAGAATGAAGAACACAAAGATACCGCAGCAGAAGAGAAAGAAACGGTAATCGGATTCTGGAACATAGCGGGAATATGGAACAAATCCCACGACTTCTGGAACGAAATAGAAAGCTGGGATATTGCTGGACTAGTAGAAACATGGAGCGAAGAAAGGACAAAAGAGAGAGCAAAGGATATGATGCCGAAAAAATACAACTGGGAAACACAAGAAGCAACAAGAAAACACAAGAAAGGTAGAGCATGCGGAGGCATAGCATCAGGAGTAAGAACAGACATATCAGAAAGTAAGAACAAAAAAGAGGACGAAGAGGAAACAGAAGGAATAGTAGAAAGAAGAGTAAAAATAGAAGGCACAGAGTGGAGCATATTCACAGTATATTCGAACCAGAAAATGAAGGAGGTAACGAAAGCGATAAGCGACAAACTAAGAAACAGAGGAAGAGAAGACCCAATACTCATCGGAGGTGACCTAAACGCAAGAACAGCGGAAGAAGGGGGACTGGAGCTGGGAGACGAGGAAAGTGAGAAAACAGCCAACCCCAGGAAATCGAAAGACAGAGTTATAAACAAGGAAGGAAAGATCCTACTAGAGTGGCTAGAAGAAGAGGGACTGGGCATACTGAACGGTATGTGCGAAGGAGACGAAAACGGAGAAATGACATACATAGGCCCAGCAGGCGAATCCGTAATAGACTACGTGATAGCAAACGTAGCGGCATGGGAACGCATAAAGGAAGTAAAGGTAGGCGAAAGCATAGAATCAGACCACCTTCCAGTGACAGTAAAAATAAGAGGAGAAAAGAAAGACAGAAGAGACACACGCGAAATAAAAGAAGAAAAAGCAGTAAGAAGAATAGACTGGTCAGACGAGGGAACGAGACATTACAGAGAAAAGATAAAAGACAAAGTCATAACAGGAGAAGACACAGAAACAATAATGAAAAATCTAGAACGCACAATAGAAGAAGCGGTAAAATGGAAGAAAGCAGGCAACGGAAACAACACAAGAAGACAAAACACATGGTGGAACGAGGAATGCACGGAAGCAAAAAGCAGAGCAAAAGAAGCACTAAAAAAGTGGAAAAGAGGAACAGGCAGTATCGAAGTGTATAGAGAAGAAAAGAAAAAATTCAGAGCTACATGCGGAAAGAAAAAGGAAGAAGAGGCAGAAAATATCATAGAAGAAATAAGAAAGGCAAAAACGGAAGCAGAAGTATGGAAGATAATAAACAAGAGCAGAAAGAAGAAGAAAGAGATAAGCAAAGAAATAACAATGAAACAATGGGAAGAGCACTTCATGCAGCTGCTACAAGGCGTAAAAACAAGTCAGGAAGGAATGAAGGGAATACAAGGACAAGGAGAAACAGAAAGCGAGAGAAAAAAAAGAGAAAGAGAAAGCAACGAGCCAGACAGCATAGAATACGAGGAAATCGAAAAAATAATAACGAAACTAAAGGACAAGAAAGCAACAGGAGCAGATGGCATCGCGAACGAAGCATGGAAACAAGGCGGAAAAAACACAACAGACGCGATGCACAGGCTCATAAACAAAATATGGAGAGGAGAAGGATTACCAGAAACATGGAAAGAGGGCCTGGTAATACCAATATACAAAAAAGGTAAAGAAAACGAGGCCAGCAACTATAGAGGGGTAACGCTGATGCCGACAGCGTATAAAATATACGCATCGGTACTTGCGAACAGGCTAGGAAAAGAACAAGAGGAGAAAAACGCAATCCCAGACAATCAAGTAGGGTTCAGAAAAGGCAGAGGGACGACAGAAAACATGTATGTACTAAACCACCTAATAGGCAGACAAACGAAAAAAGAAAAAGGCAAAGTAATAGCGGCATTCATAGATCTGAAAGCGGCATTCGACTCCCTGAACAGAGAAAAGCTGTGGAAAATGCTGGAAAAACAGAGAATAAGCAGTAATCTAATCGAAAGAATAAAAGAGATATACAGCGAGACAAGAAACACAATAAAAGTAGGGGAGAAAACAGGGAATGCATTCTGGACGGTAAAAGGAGTAAGACAGGGGTGCCCGCTAAGCTCATACTTGTTCAATGCATACCTAGCAGACTGGGAAGAAACGCTGCGCAATGGGCAAGACGGAGGGATCGTGGTAGCGAAGAAGAAAATATGGACCCTGGCGTACGCCGACGACGTAGTACTGCTGGCAAAAGATGAGAAAGAACTAAAACAGATGCTGAAGAGGTCAGAGAAATACCTAGACAGAAAAGAACTCGAGCTAAACGCAGAAAAAACAAAAATGATAAGATTCAGGAAGGGGGGAGGAAGAGAAAAAGAAGAGAAATGGGAGTGGAAGGGTAGGCAAATAGAAGAAGTAAAGAAACTAAAGTATCTAGGATACATAGTGCAGAAAATGGAGGACTGGAGGAACACATAAGAGACAGAGCAAGAAAAGCCACCCTAGCGTTAGGGCAAGCATGGGGAATAGGGAAAAGAAAAATGCCAGGAGACTGGAAAAAAAGAATGAGGCTGTTCGAAGCGCTAATAGAAAGCATAATGATGTACGGCGCAGAGATATGGGGATGGGAGGAAAGAGAGAAGATAGAAAGAGTCCAAGAAAAATACATAAGATGGACTCTAAACCTAGACTGGAAGACACCAGGATATATGGTAAGAGAAGAAGTGAAGAGGGACAAAATAAAAACAAAAGCAGGAAGGAGAGCATTAAAATACGAAGAAAAACTGCAAGCAGGAGGGGGAAACGAGCTAGCGAGAAGATGCTGGAAT
This sequence comes from Tenthredo livida, assembly GCA_963992785.1. Lineage (NCBI taxonomy): Eukaryota > Metazoa > Arthropoda > Insecta > Hymenoptera > Tenthredinidae > Tenthredo > Tenthredo livida. The sequence goes on from OZ023071.1 coordinate 14,459,254, forward strand.
GAAGTCAAAGCAAGCAAAAGAATAGACAGATCGAAATGGGAAGAAGGAAGAAGAAAATTCTTCGAAGAGAGAGGATATAGCACAGAAGAAATTGAAAAAAAGAGAGAAAGAGGAGAAGATGTGAAAACCGAGCTCGAAGAAAGAGACAGAGAAGTACAAGCGCAAGAAAGATTCGGAAGGATAAGAAAATCAAAATACAATAGAATATACAAAGAAATCGTGACAGTGGACAAACCCAAGTACCTGAGAATAAAAGGAAACGAAAAAGAAATGACGAGAATAGCAAGATTCAGGCTCGGAAATGAAATGAGAGAAGGAAGGTACTGGGAAGAAGAAGAAATGAAGATGTGTAGAGTATGCGATGCAGAAGTGGAAAGCTGGGAGCACGTAATAGAGAGATGCACAGGGGGAGGCGGACAAGGAGGCATGGACAAAATAAAAGAAATCCTAAATGGCGACGGAAGCGGAACCAGATGGATGAGAAACATAGAAGAAATAAGAGAAGAAGCGAGAAGAATAAGAGAAGGAACAAAAGATTAAAGGAGAGGCTAAGCCTCACCTTCTGACCGGGGCCGAGGGGTCGACCCCCCCGCAAAGAAGACCGGGGTGGCAGAAGCCAACGGAACGGGAAGTAAGACAGGCAAGAGACAGACAAACAGGAGTCGGCAAAACAGAGAGCGGGACAAATAAAAACGGGCAGCAACAGAGCAGGCAAACAGTTAGACGCCAACACGAGCAAGAACAAGCTACAGAAAGCGCCCAAACACATGGAAACGCACCCGTAGTCAAACAAGACGGAGGAAACAGAGGCAGAGTGGGGCGCCGGCAAATGAAGAGAATCAGGCAGTCTCCAGGCATACGGCAGCGAGTGTAGAACAACACAGACAACAGAGAAAAAGAAAGAGGCAGCCATGCAAGAAGAAGAAAACAGGGGCAGAATAGAAGTGGTGGAGATAATCCAAGAAGAATGGGCAAAAGAACTGAGGGAGCTAAGTAAAGAGGTGAAAAGACTAAGGACAGAAGTCAACGAGAAGGCGGACAGAAAAGAAGTCGAAGACCTGAAAAAAGAAATAGAAAAGTTGAAAGAAAAGGCAAGAAAGAACGAGGCCAGCGGAGAAACAGCGGCGCAAGAGGCAGCAGAAAAAGAAGCTGAAGAAGCAGAAAGAGAAGCAAAAGAGGCAAGAAAAAGCAACATAGTAATAAAAGGAGTAGGTGGCTCGAGGAAGTGAAGAGAAGAAGCCAAAAGAATAGTCAACGCAGCGGCCGGAAAAACAGTGCAGATAGTAAAAGAGAGAGAATGCGGCGGAGTCGACCTCACAATGGAGAGAGGAACAGCAATAATAGAGTTATGGAGCGAAGAAGAAAGGACAGAAGTATTGAAAGGCAGAGCGAAAGTAGAGGCAAAGGAGGACATCAAAATAGAAGAAGACATGTCGTACAAAGAGAGAGAGAAGAGATGGAGGCTCAAGGCGAAAATAGCAGAAGAAAGACACAAAAGAAACTGCGCAACAAAAGAAGCAGCGGAAAGAGAAAGAAAGAAAGAAGAAGAGACAGTAACAGCACAAAAGAAGGGGAAAGAAAGAGAGCCAGAAAGAGAGGAGGAAAAAGAACATGAAAGAAACGAAAACAGCAAAGAAAGATCAGAAGAGAGAAAAGACAGCAGCAACAATAGAAAGAAAAAAGAACTGATAGACAAACTGGCTAAAGTGCTAAACGAAATGAAAAGAGAAGAAGGAAAAGATGACAGGGAGAAGAAAGAAATCAAGTAGGTGAGAAGAATATAGGAAAAAGAAGAGAAAAGATATCAAGCAAATCGCAAGAAGGCAAAGAAACGTAGCAAATAATGAAAAGAAATGAAAGACAAATACAAATACGAACTATTATATTATAGTATATTATATTTAAGAAAAAACATGAAAATAAGATAAAATACAGTAAAACGTAAAAGTAAGCATAGTATGTAAGAAACACAAACAATGTAAATAAGCAGGAAAAAGAAAAGCAAACAATGAAAGAAATTGTAAGGTCGAAAGACAAAAACAATAAAACCATTACTACTACTACTTGAAACCACGATACTATGTACAAAATTGCAAAATTTCATTGATCTATGATTATTGAAACTTTTGCAATAATTTAAAAAAAATCAATTTTTGTATTTCTCTATAATTTTTTTTAGAACAGTTTCTTTTAAACGGCAATATTATATAACAATTGTATTTAACAATATCATCTTGGAAAAAAAGTTGCCGTCCATGATCAAATGACCTTCCAGCTTTATAAATGAACTATACGAGGAAATTAAGATAATTATTGATATACATTCAAATGAACAATAATTTTTTGACGGCGTTAATTTTAATAGTACTTTTGAGTGCTGGATAATATTTTGGAACCGATGCCGTACTTTTTCAAATCATCCCCCGGACCACGGAAAGGGAGGGGGTCGCCACCCTCGATTTTTTCCCCTTGTCGCATGATTTTTTATACGGCGTTATGGAATTATGGATGAGAAGAGGTATTGAAACTGTATAAAACCGATCCCGTACATAATCGAATGACCGAATTTACCCTAAAAATTGCCGGAAAATCAAAAATTTTTCCGACTTTGTGGCGTACTACTTTTGTACGGCACTGCGCGTTTTCTCATTATTTTCCATGGATCTATTGATGGTAAGAATGCCGTACAAAAATACATGACCAAAATATACTCACTCTACCTGTGCTTTTGAAATCTCACCTGTACTCAGTTGGACAGCTTACAAGTGACGGCATAGTGCTGAATCTTATTATTTTATACCCTTATATCATTCTATATAGGTCTTCTGGTGGTTCAAATGACCCATCAATTCTTGACATGGGCCTGTAGTCTATTATACATGTGTATACGTTCCCTTTTCATTATTCTTCCATATCTCTAGATCAAAATAATGTTTTTTTTGGAATTTGAACCAATGACTGTATTTTGTATTCAGGAAATACATATCGATGGCTCCCATCGAAACAAGCGTAACTCCGCAGTTCAGGAAAGAAAAGCGTAACTCAGCGAAGCAGTTAAGAAAGGCGTATGTCCCCTGTGACGCCCTATGACAAATGCCTTTCTTAACTGTTTTGCCGAGTTACGCTTTTGTTTCCTGCACTGCTGAGTTACACTCTTTCCGATAGAAGCCATCGATATCTAAGCTATTACTTTTCGTTTTTTAATTTTCTTATTACTTTCAAATTAAAGATAAAATGTTTACTCGAGTTCGAACCTGGCTGTTTGGAAGCCAATGATGACATGTTGCCATTTTAAAGTCTGATGCAAAGTACTGCCGTTATAAATCCAAGACCGAGGTATGTGACTTCTTATCCATTTCATCCAATAATGAGATATTGAGTTTTGAGTTCAGCCAAAATGTGTATTCGTCCAATAGTAATCGGGTGTTGAAACCGATTTCACAGGATACTGTAATAATAATAAGAACAAAAAAAATAACGTATTGACTTTAATTAAAGTACGAGCAGTGGTTCAACTACACTCAGTGACAAAAATAACGGGCCACTCAAGTTTTCCGAAAACAACACCTTTTTTCGAAACAGTATTACTCGATGAAGAAATATTAGATGAAAATGGTCAAGGAAGCATTTTACAGGTTGAAACGTCATCTTCGAGCTCGTTCCCGAAAATTTCACCTGCGATTGTTTTTCACCTGTTGGCGCAGGTTTGAATGAAGAGCCGAAAAATGAAAGAAAATCTGACTATTTCAAACTTGGCTGCGGGGGTGAAAAAAAATCGCAAAAAATTTTCACGACGATGGTTGTGTAGCCTCAGGCTTGCTCTTCAAAACGGTTCTCGAAATTTTTGTCCACGACTTTTTTTCACCAGGTTATTGAATTTTTAGTAAGTATAGACCGTTTTGGCGTTACCCAGGATGCACCACGTGAAGGTACTGTACGGAGGCATACGGTCTTCAAGCACCCTACGTATTTGTGTGTGTTTCTGTATGTTTGTGTGTGTAGGCAGCGATCAGGACCCCCAGGTGCTTCACTTCCAAGGTATTGATGACTCCAAACCCTCGCTGTACTGCATGTGTCAGCTGTCTGTGTGCGTAGGTGTGAGTATGAGCGAGTGTAAACTGGAGGCTTTCTTAAAATGTCGTGTTACCACCTTTATTTTGGATCACCGCATCCAACTGTTTGCACATGTTGATGCACGCTAGAATTTTGATCTGAGGAATCGTGTCCCATGCTTCGACGAGCATTACCCTCAACTCGTGAAGATTGAGTGGCTGTACGGTTCACTTCATTTTTCTGCAGGATAACGGCTTCATACCGCGCGGCTTGAGCAGAACTTTTTGGCCAATCAAGACATCACAGTGTTAGATCACCCGTCAATGAGTCCTGATTTGAATCCAATCGAGTATGTTTGGGATATGCTGAATCGTGAATTGCGTAGTCGACCCGTACAGCCAGCCAATCTTCATGAGCTGAGGGTAATGCTCGTCGAAGCATGAAACGCAATTCCTCAGATCAAAATTCGAGCGTGCATCAACATGTGCAAACAGTTGGATGCGGTGATTCAGAATAGAGGTGTAAACACGATTTTTTAAGAAAGCCGCCAATTTACACTCGCTCATACTCACACCTACGCACACAGACAGCTGACACATGCAGTACAGCGAGGGATTGGAGTCATCAATACCTTGGAAGTGAAGCACCTGGGGTCCTGATCGCTGCCTACACACACAAACATACAGAAACACACAGAAATACGTGGGGTACTTGAAGACCGTACCTCCACGTGGTGCATCCTGGGTAACGCCAAAACGGTCTATACTCACTAAAAATTCAATAACAGAGTGAAAAAAAGTCGTGGACAAAAATGTCGAGAACAGTTTTGAAGAGCAGACCTGAGACTACACAACCATCGTCGTGAAAATTTTTTGCGATTTTTTTTCACCCCCGCAACCAAGTTTGAAATTGTCGGATTTTTTTTTATTTTTAGGCTCTTCATTCAAACCTGCGCCAACAGGTGAGAAACAATCGCAGGTGAAATTTTCGGAAACGAGCTCGAAGATGACGTTTCAACCTGTAAAATGCTCCCTTGACCATTTTTTCGAATATTTTTTCCTCGAGTAATACCGTTTCGAAAACCGGTGTTTTTTCCGTAAAACTTGAGTGGCCCGTTATTTTTGTCACTGAGTGTATTATCTGTTTGATTGTAATGTTATTTTTAAAGTGATAGAGGTGATTTCGACAATAATGATAATAATGAGATTCATGACCTTGTATAGTATTATTCATTTCTAACTTAGTGTCAAATTAGAAGTTTTTTCTCGGAATTATTCTTGAACTTACTAAAGCTATAGTAGCTCATGCAGATTTGTTATGCTGATCATCTACGACAGGGCTCGGCATGCTCATTAGTTCAAAGAGCCAAAACTGTAAATTCGCTTTACCCGTTCACCGGCACTAATCCTTTTAACGCTATTTCTTCAATTTTGGTAGGTATGAGTGGGAATATGCAGGTATAAATGGATCTGGTAGGTCGGTCGTAGTCTTTGCCGTCCCAAAAAGACCGCACATCCTTGAGTCATTTTCATTCCTCCCGAACGCTGCCCCTATCATCGAACTTTTCGGTAAGGAAAAGTGACCGTTTTTAGGTGGATCGAGGGGACGTACGGCCATAGTAATTGGCACTTAGAGCCAGGCTGGCGCTGGCGCCCTGAGGTGCCACTCCCTGATCTACGATGAACACACTTTGGTTGGATTTGAGATCTTCTTCCTCAAGTAAGAGCAGTTTGTGTGCCACCTGCTTGTGGTTGTGATTGATTGACTCTGGTGAAATTTGCAAAACTTGGTCATTCTTTTTACCGGTTGCTGTCTTTTAAGTAGCGTTGTCTTGATTGACAATGACTGTCTCATGATTGATGCAATATCACGAAGAAACCCACCAATAAACTCACTTTTCAACCAATATGTTTATTATTTTCTGTGCTTGCGTAATATTAATTAACATTATTGTATTGACAAAACACCAGTTGAAACTCCCGTAAATTGTAAAATAATAATAATTAATTCAAAAATGACACGCACAATTTGTGAGCACACGACGAAAAAGGTGGTTGTTTGATCTATATTGATTATCCATATTGATTAAACGTTAGGCTACGACGACGAGGTTGAGTCAGATTCATATTAAAAAATGAATAAAACTTCTTTTTATTCCCGTACTTTAATCGGCACTTTGAGGTATACTTTTTTTTCTGCTTCGCGGCCTATACCTTACATGAGTTTTAGGTTCTTTTTCTTCTGAATTCTTTTACGTGGCTATTGCCTGGGTTCTATTTGGTTATAGATTATCAACTGTCATCGATCGTGCATCGAGCATCGATTATATTTTATACAGATAAAATGACGCTGTCTTCTGACGGCCATTATACCGTTATGCCGTACCAACCACTTCGTTATTTAAATTAAATCTAGCAACTGAGAAAGAGTTCAGATCATGCACAGAATCAATAGGGGGCTAGGAAAATACGGAAAATATCTACGCTTAAAATTTCTATGGTGTACGTGCCACTGTTCGACGGATATCGTGGTCTTTGTCTGCGAAAAAAAAGTGAAAGAAGAAGAAGAAGATTGTTTTTTTTGTGTTGTTTTGAACTTTCAGAGAATAATATCTCGAGATCCGTTCGACCGATTTCGTTAAGATTTGAACTACAAAGTCTACTTAGGTAGGTCTTCAAGCCGTGCAAATTATATTATGAAACTCCTTCCCCTTCTGGAGATATCACGCTAATCTTACATGCATCATCGTTATACGTGGATCCCCGGGTAAATGATTCTTGGTCGCTCTCGCCTTAAACCTTATACCTTATACCTTAAAACTTTACCTTATATAACTAAGCGGCGATTCCTTGCCGCGAATCTTGATATATTAAACAAACCAAGTGAATAAAGTTAAATATACGAAAAATTTGAGGTTCGACTACATGCTCTAACGATCGTTGAGTCATTAAAGGAGCAATAAGAAGATGACACGTAATCTTAAGGATAACTAAAACTCATAAGGTTCAAATAAAGAACTTTAATTACTGATAAAGAAATTGAAAATTAATACGGATATTATAAAAAAATAAAATTAACTATACGAATTATTGAGGATAGCGATTGCATGCCCTAACGGGCGTTAAATCATTCAAAGGACGAAGAAGAAGAAGATGACACGTAACCCTGAAATGCGACCGCGGAGTGAAATAGCAGTGCCCGTGAGGTTCCCTATGAATGATTCTCTCAACTTATTGTCAAACATTGCGGCAGAAAACGGAAATAATATCAGAAGTCTTGTGGTGAGAGTTTTCTTGTGAATATATAATTTTAATAACGAAAATCTTCTTGTGGAATAAGATTATTTGTAGGTTATTCACTGTTCTCATATAGGATAGCAGCTGAGGAAGGTCCTCTCGGGGTGGACGTAGGTGAATGGTGTCTGAGCGATTAGCAGGGTGGCTCTAGAACTTACCTGCGAAACCGATGACGACTTTTTCCTGACTGACGCAAAAATCCCCCGATTTCTACGGAATCTTTACGATTTCAACGTATATTTTCAAACCTCAGCCGAGGCACAGATCACAGGACTCCTCCAGGTTTTACCTGTTTCCCCCATGCCACTCTGGAAGAACTATTTAGATGAGAATGAAAAAGACTACGAATCGCCACCGCAGCGTGTCCAGCCTCTCATATCACCTGGCTGAAAACGAGTTGTTTCCCAGATTTGAAGTAAAATACGTTATTTTTTTTTTTAATTGAAAGTCATTTATTATGAGGATATGAAATTGAAATGAAGATAGTAAACAACGTAGATAAGGTTCTGATGGAAATACATTTGTAGGCTTGTGAGGACAGCGGAAAATAAAGAATACAATTTTTACAACTAGCAACCTCTAACTTAATTATTATCCTCTCATGCAATGGCCAGGATATACACAATATACACTTAGGTATGTTACAATTATACGGAGCTGACCTTGTTAATATCTAGGTTCGTTATGACTAGACGTAATACATGAAATCAACTCTCAGACATGCGATGACTTGACATTATCAATATCTATACTTGTAACGACTATAGACTTGGATCACAAAATGAACTCTTAGGCATGTGACGACTAGACAGAGTCTACATTATCAATATCTATTATAACAGCGATTCCTGTGAGTTCGGGTGTTACCCGCAGGAACTACCTTCTATCAACAAATAGGACACCAACGTTGTATTCTCCTCCGACTAGCAACGGTGATTGTTGGGCGCCAGGCTTCTGGCTCGAAGTCCTCTCTCTCTTTCTCTCTCTCTCTCTCTCTTTCTCGCTCTAGCTAGCTGTCGGTAGAGGGGTACGAGAAATAAAAATAATTAACCGATTAACGCCGGAGGATCGTGTTTTTTTTTTCTCATTTTCAAGCTAGATTCTTATCATCGAAAAAAAATCATTTGCAAATAAGAAATATGTTCCCTTGTACTTTTGAGTGTCCTCTTTCCGAATCCGGGGTCAAAATTGAGTTTCGTCAATTAGAAAAAAAAATATGGCCGTTTTTAAACAAAAAAGACCGAAAAAATCGAAGACATTTTTTTTTCAATATTTTTTTTCTCATTGAAGACGTGTGAGGACCCCGCCTTTTTCTTCAACGATGAGTGCACAAATTAGTTGTAGGTTAAGAATATATTTTTTTAATTTATCGACGTTGACATTTTCACCCCCAAAATGGCGCTTTTCATCCCTTCAGCAGGAAGACAATTTTCACTCTCGGTGCCCGACAAAAAAAATATTCAGATTTTCACGAAAATTGGTATCCCGGGGTTTTCAGGGTCGCTGATTATGATTCCGCCCTCAAAATTCATAAATTCAGAATGGCGGATCCAATATGGCGGACCCAAATTCAAAAACTTATTAGAATCGGATGAAATGTGGCACTCGGGGGTTTTCGAGGTCGCTGATTACGAATCTGCCCTCAAAATTCGAAAATTCAAAATGGCGGATCCAATATGGCAGACACCTTCCCGTTAACACCCAGTTATTATCTAACATTTATTGACGAATGGACAACTTTATATTGTAACTTACTGCACCAATATCTCAGCTGAAGGCTGGAGATATGGTGCTAGTCCGCGTGAGTGTCTTTGTCGCGGGTGATGTCTTTGGAGCTCCTCCTGAGGGAAAAGTGAAAAACCTCTAATGACCCAAATGATAGACTCGGATTAGGTTTCCCTAAACAGAGCTGTGAATTGCAGAGCTGGATATATCACGCTTGCCAAGCCTGGTAAGTAGTTCGAAAACACTCTCAGATCAAGCACGCGGATACGGGTTTGTTAGACCAGTACCGCCAGCCTGAGAGCAAACTCAGAACTACAAATCGACAGAGCTGGGCGAGCCACACACACCAAGCCTACCTTGAAGCGAATGATGATGATGATTTATGAATGCTGAAATGTGGTAACAAAATAATAGTAAGAAAGGAAAATGAAAGAAAAGGATGCAGTTTAACAAGAATAGATTTAATGTTATTCATCTAAAGTTGCATAGCATAAAAAGAAAAGAACATGGAGTAGCGTGTTTTGCATAGCGTTGTTATAAAGCAAAAGCAGAAAGTAATAAAGTAAAGCATCAAAACAAAGAATTAATAAGAAGTAAATTGAAGTTAAACTAAATCTAAATTTCTAAGTTGAATCAATGTTCCCGATCAGGTTTTTTATTTTATAAATGAGATAATCCGGTAATTCGCGATGTTTCAAATCGCGAATTTATTAAATTGCGCCGTTAATTAAATTAAGGCGACTTTTACGTTTGCCGTCTAATTTTTGAGGTTTATCTAAAATTAGCAAAACTATTCGCGAGGAATGTGAATCTATTAGACTTATATTTCATATCAAAAATTGTGATTCTAAGTACTTCAGTTTTAGCAAGTCTCGAATACAATTTAAGAGCAAGAGCGGTCACGCACTGTTTTAGCTACGTGCCTAATTAATTAACGATGTGACTCGACGGGCGCTTTGCCACACAATCGGTATCGGGTGCTCCGATACCCCCTTTTTATAGCGAAATCCGCGACACCCGCGGATCTGCGGTGCGGTTGCACGGAAACCGCGGTATGCACGGAATTTCGGCTCACTCACGGTCGCTCCTGCGCGTCGCGGATGCGCGATGGTCACTGTCCGGCTGGACTGGCTAGGCGCCGGCCGTGCCAGCAGAGCCGGAACGTGACAATATATTGCCAAATTGACAAATTTATAGAAATTCATCACTCCGCATTACTCAACGGTTAGACTTGTATTTCCTTATTCTACTCTTAGCATTACCCAGAGAAAACGACATGGACGTGGTAGAAATCCATTCTCCTTTGGGGTGTTTGATTTGAGTGAGTCCCCTTGCCTCTCACTTTTTGGGGTGCTTGATTTGAGTGAGTCCCCTTGCCTCTCACTCTTTGGGGTGCTTGATTTCAGTGAGTCCCCTTGCCTCTCACGTTTTGGGGTGCTTGATTCGAGTGAGTCCCCTTGCCTCTCACTTTTTGGGGTGCTCGGTTGTAAATGCGCCCTTTGCTTGTCCCCGAAGCCTGAATACGTTAGTGTTTCGCTTTCATACAAGCACTACAGAAGTAAACATTACAGTCTTTACAGTAAGTATATCTTCTTATTGGACAGATTGAACAACGAGCTTGTTTGCTGTGACGGAAAGTATTGTGTACTTTATTCCGTTTTGGTTTTCCCCTCTCTAAGTAATATTTAGCAATCGAAATTGCGAATTGCTTTGAACCAATTTCTTTGGTTTTATCTCCAGTTGCGTTGAAAATCACGACTGAGTTTGCAATGGCGGCCTGTATATATCCAATAAAGACGACCCATGTCCATTTTTTTGAACGGATACTTGGAAGCAAGTTGTTGCAATGTCCATCGTGAACGTCTACTCCACCCATGAATTTATTATAGAGATGAAATGCTTGTGGAAACGGAATCTCAATTTTTGAATCTGCACTAGAGCTAAATCTCTTAGACGGTAATGGAGAAGTCACCCCTGCAGCGGTAGAAGCGATCGAAACTGGTTTCGAGTCTACGATAGTTATGTAGTTTATTCCGCTGTTTCGATCATGCTTTACAATATACGTACCTCGCGGAAACTTTTTGTCGATTACATTTTTTTCTTTGACTCGATTTTTTCTTATAGTGCCTGTACATTGTGAACCTAACTTTTTCAAATGTACAAGGAGATCGAAATTCGTAAAAAAATTATCGCAGTAAAGGTGGAACTGAGATATCTTCTTAGGAGGGATAGATTTGAGAAATGGATCCAATAATTCCATCACTATACGAGAACCTAGAGCACATTTACCCAATTTATCTCCAATTGATGAATTTTCTCCACAATATAAATCGAGATTCAACAGGTATCCATCGGCGGTGCAAAGACCTCAAAATTTTAGTTCGAATCGTATGGGTTTTCCCCGGATAAACTGTTTTAGCGATGTTCTTGCATATGATTTGGCCATCATTTCATCAACAGATGACGCAGTCTTCCACAAACCAAACTGACGAATATTTCTCTGAAATAATTGTAGTAATTTACGAACGCGCCATGCCTTATCACTGGGATCATTGTCTTTAGGCATCGAATACTTTGATTCTGATTCGATTTTCTCAAATGTGTCGCGTTGCATTGCGGAAGAAACCACCCCACATAATAAGAAGGGATCAGATGACCAATAGTCTCTTTCAGATTTTCTTTCATTGAACGGGCTTACAATGATGATGCCAATGAAAGTATTCGAATCACCCAACTGCAATTCAAACCCATTCTCTTTACATGAGTCAATAATGTATGTTTTCATCTTCATGCAGAAAAACTTTTCAAACAGCTCACTTTTTTGAATACTTTTTTTTACACCGTCAGTTAGTAATAATTTGTCTTCAGTCTCATTCGGGTAGCTCTTTTCACCAAACATCCACTTATATTGGTGATCTCCTTCCAATTTACATTGATTTTCTGTGTAATTTTCCGAGGCTTGTTTATAAGTGATACTCGAAAGGTGATCGTTTCATTCAAAATCAGAATCGGAATCACTAGAACAACCAGAATTGTCTGGATTCGGAATCGCAACGAGCTCGTCACAATTATCGTCAGAAGTATCCATTTCAAACTCTACATGAGAAGGAATAGATTGCCTTGATCGTTTTCGAGACATAATGGTAATATTGTCAATATGCTTACGCTGCCGATGAGATGAGAATTATTGAAGAAGTGAATTCACTCAGGAACAATAGAGATGATAAAACAATATTTCATGAATAAATTTTGTTGAGGTACTTGACTGAAATTTGGGCATATAAGTGAGTTCGATTTAGTCTCAAGACAAGTTCCACAAAAATTAAAACCAAATTACCCAGATAAAGAATATCGGCAGACCTAAAATGAACACGAAAATTCTGAGCTAATATTTTTTATAGAAAATAAAATATCATTAGCAATGTGAACGGTCCGCACTCCACAAACGTGGAAAATTGAAGAAAGATGTAATAGGCATATACAAAACTTATTTGCAGACAGGAATATTCATGGATAATAAATATATTTGTATCAGGGATAATATTAAATGATGACCCGTATAAATAAAAACAAGATGAAATGTGAGAGAATCGAAGATTTCTCAGCCTCTGCAACGTCAATTTTTATACGTCACATGAAAAATATAATATATGATCATAAAATATGAATCAATTGAATGATTATTATTCACATTTATATGAAGTTGTCAATTCTTCAATAAACGTTAGATAATAACTGGGTGTTGACGGGAAGGTGTAATATTAGCTCAGAATTTTCGTGTTCATTTTAGGTCTGCCGATATTCTTTATCTGGGTAATTTGGTTTCAACTTTTGTGGAACTTGTCTTGAGACTAAATCGAACTCACTTATATGCCCAAATTTCAGTCAAGTACCTCAACAAAATTTATTCGTGAAATATTGTTTTATCATCTCTATTGTTCCTGAGTGAATTCACTTCTTCAATAATTCTTATCTCATCGGCAGCGTAAGCATATTGACAATATTACCATTATGTCTCGAAAACGATCAAGGCAATCTATTCCTTCTCATGTAGAGTTTGAAATGGATACTTCTGACGATAATTGTGACGAGCTCGTTGCGATTCCGAATCCAGACAATTCTGGTTGTTCTAGTGATTCCGATTCTGATTTTGAATGAAACGATCACCTTTCGAGTATCACTTATAAACAAGCCTCGGAAAATTACACAGAAAATCAATGTAAATTGGAAGGAGATCACCAATATAAGTGGATGTTTGGTGAAAAGAGCTACCCGAATGAGACTGAAGACAAATTATTACTAACTGACGGTGTAAAAAAAAGTATTCAAAAAAGTGAGCTGTTTGAAAAGTTTTTCTGCATGAAGATGAAAACATACATTATTGACTCATGTAAAGAGAATGGGTTTGAATTGCAGTTGGGTGATTCGAATACTTTCATTGGCATCATCATTGTAAGCCCGTTCAATGAAAGAAAATCTGAAAGAGACTATTGGTCATCTGATCCCTTCTTATTATGTGGGGTGGTTTCTTCCGCAATGCAACGCGACACATTTGAGAAAATCGAATCAGAATCAAAGTATTCGATGCCTAAAGACAATGATCCCAGTGATAAGGCATGGCGCGTTCGTAAATTACTACAATTATTTCAGAGAAATATTCGTCAGTTTGGTTTGTGGAAGACTGCGTCATCTGTTGATGAAATGATGGCCAAATCATATGCAAGAACATCGCTAAAACAGTTTATCCGGGGAAAACCCATACGATTCGAACTAAAATTTTGAGGTCTTTGCACCGCCGATGGATACCTGTTGAATCTCGATTTATATTGTGGAGAAAATTCATCAATTGGAGATAAATTGGGTAAATGTGCTCTAGGTTCTCGTATAGTGATGGAATTATTGGATCCATTTCTCAAATCTATCCCTCCTAAGAAGATATCTCAGTTCCACCTTTACTGCGATAATTTTTTTACGAATTTCGATCTCCTTGTACATTTGAAAAAGTTAGGTTCACAATGTACAGGCACTATAAGAAAAAATCGAGTCAAAGAAAAAAATGTAATCGACAAAAAGTTTCCGCGAGGTACGTATATTGTAAAGCATGATCGAAACAGCGGAATAAACTACATAACTATCGTAGACTCGAAACCAGTTTCGATCGCTTCTACCGCTGCAGGGGTGACTTCTCCATTACCGTCTAAGAGATTTAGCTCTAGTGCAGATTCAAAAATTGAGATTCCGTTTCCACAAGCATTTCATCTCTATAATAAATTCATGGGTGGAGTAGACGTTCACGATGGACATTGCAACAACTTGCTTCCAAGTATCCGTTCAAAAAAATGGACATGGGTCGTCTTTATTGGATATATACAGGCCGCCATTGCAAACTCAGTCGTGATTTTCAACGCAACTGGAGATAAAACCAAAGAAATTGGTTCAAAGCAATTCGCAATTTCGATTGCTAAATATTACTTAGAGAGGGGAAAACCAAAACGGAATAAAGTACACAATACTTTCCGTCACAGCAAACAAGCTCGTTGTTCAATCTGTCCAATAAGAAGATATACTTACTGTAAAGACTGTAATGTTTACTTCTGTAGTGCTTGTATGAAAGCGAAACACTAACGTATTCAGGCTTCGGGGACAAGCAAAGGGCGCATTTACAACCGAGCACCCCAAAAAGTGAGAGGCAAGGGGACTCACTCGAATCAAGCACCCCAAAACGTGAGAGGCAAGGGGACTCACTGAAATCAAGCACCCCAAAGAGTGAGAGGCAAGGGGACTCACTCAAATCAAGCACCCCAAAAAGTGAGAGGCAAGGGGACTCACTCAAATCAAACACCCCAAAGGAGAATGGATTTCTACCACGTCCATGTCGTTTTCTCTGGGTAATGCTAAGAGTAGAATAAGGAAATACAAGTCTAACCGTTGAGTAATGCGGAGTGATGAATTTCTATAAATTTGTCAATTTGGCAATATTGTAACGTTTCGGGATGTTGAGAACCGCTAGGTTGTGTCAACAGTCCGTGCTACGGGTTCGAGAGTGCTTTAAATTCACTGTAAATAATATTCTATATTAAATCTGGACTCCTCATAACTGGTAGGTAGGGAAACAGGATGGTAATGCCATTCAAAAAAGCCACCTAACTCAGATTTTATTTATTTCATGTTACTCTACGCTATTTAACGGACTCGGGTGTTCACATGACCACCAAAGCCGTGTATCATCTAAACCGAAGGTTCAGGCTGTCCCCACAGAGCCAGGTTGTCAATCAAAGCCTATGGTCCCTGCTATTGCGAATTGATAATCTAACTGCAGATCCAGGGTGATATACCCAAGACTGCGTATCAGACTCGGAATTACAGCAATTGGCCCTCGAACACGAGTCGGTTAGACTGATGTCGTGCGCTCTTTTGTTGTCCTTCCAAGCTGCAAAGTTGGCTTGTTTTGGCGTTTAAATCAAACGGGTTTAAATAAAATAATGTCACGTTATTTCCAATAGTAAGTTTGTTTACTATGTTAACCAAATAAAGTTTCAACAATAATACAATACTATAGTGCAAGTGAGTTATCTTAGTTCATAATTTTCCTATATTCTGTTTGAAAGTAATCTTAGATATCAATGCTTCTTTAGCTAATGACTATTTATTGGCTTTATATTGTGCTATTCTATAATAGACTTTCACATGTTATACGCTTTGTATCGAGTTTCGATATTCTGACTGAAGCTAAATTATTATCATGTCAAGACGACAAGTATAATACCAAGTGAGTCGCTAGGGTTCTATACCTCTAATGCGCTGATGAGCTACCTTTGCGCCGGTTTATATACCATCGTCCGTCCGCTTGTGACGTCATAGGCGTGTATGGCGAGTTGTCCAGTATTTCGCCTGAACTCTCGCGACCAATCACCGTTGACCGATCTTATGTCAACTGGACATGTTACAATATATAAAGTTGTCCATTCGTCAATAAACGTTAGATAATAACTGGGTGTTAACGGGAAGGTGTCCGCCATATTGGATCCGCCATTTTGAATTTTCGAATTTTGAGGGCAGATTTGTAATCAGCGAACTCGCAAACCCCCGAGTCTAATCTCACCTCCTCTGGCGATCCACCCATGGAAAGTTGTGGTGACGTGTCCGCTTCTGCAGTTGGGTCTACAATTGTCCGGGTTATTGCGTTCATCATCTTCTCTCCACACTCTGAATCTGCTGTCTTTATCAGATGAGAACACTTTCTCGTCCATAAATATAACTGTGGACCACTCCTCAGCGGTCATCGGGAGGCATTCCAAGGCGAAGCCAACTCGTCGTTCGCAATGACGTTCGGTGCGGTGAATGGTTTTGAGTGAACGCCGGCATTGGAAGCCGTTCTCCCTCAATCTCTTCCGGACTATATATGCAGATACGTCTGCTCCTAGGCGACCTGGAACGAGTAATGCCGGACGATGCTTATTTAATAAAGCATCGGCCACCAACACGATATCCTCATCTTCCGTCGTCGATCTGGCCGGTCCATTGTCAGCCCGTCTATCTACCACTGCACCTATCTCGCCGTCTCTGAACTTTTTGACATACCTCACACATGTGGCTTTTGACAGGCCCGTTTGTTCTGCAATCGACAAATACATGAAATTAATTCTCAATTTATATTTTTCATTGGAACATGATTATTCATTTAAACTAATCGCGTTTTGAATGTGAGTTTTTCATAGATACCCAGATAGCAATGGTGCGTCGCATAAAAAGCGCACGAAGTGTGAACTCACGCGTGAGCGCTCATACGCATTCAAAATGAAGTCACACGTGACTTTTGGGCGCTTACGATGAGACCTAAGTGCGATCTGCATGCAATTTCGTAGCTCGCACGCGTGCGTGCGTATACGCAATCACAGTGAAGTCTCACATGGGAGTTTTGGAATGTGCGCGTGACGGGTGCGCGTTAGAACATAAACAGCTGTGCGACGTAACCTAGAATTTATTCAAGTGCAACTTGCGGGCGTGTATTCAAAATATAATTTCCTACTTCCGAAACAAATTAAAACTGCGTGTACGTATTAGGTATGCTTATCAGTCCCATAATTCTAGAGCGCGATTAGAATTATTAGATATTCTTCGAGTTTTCGAACGACGCTGCAGAATAAATGAAAGGTAGGTTATCATTTGAAAATATATTATATATCTTTTAAATGATCATTTTTTTCAACTAGAATAAACTTTTTTGGTATGACACAAGTAACAATTTTTTGTCATTCCAACCTCAAAGCAGTGACAAAAAAGGATAAGATCGACGGTTGCGTGGAAAACACGGCTATCTCGGGGTTTTCTGGAAAAACCGGCTATCTCGGGGTTTGCTTGAAGAACCGGCTATCTTGGGACCTGTCTCTAAAAGGTCGTATGTCCTATGCTTAAGCATAGGACATGCGACCCTTTTTATCAAATTTCCGAGATAGCCAGTTCTTCAAGCAAACCCCGAGATAGCCGGTATTTCCACGCGACCGTCGAGATGCATTCAATTGAGGAATTGAGAAGGTAATATTATTATATATTTGCCTCAACTGGATTTGCCTCAGACAATATTATACACAGAATTATTCTACATGGCTTTATTTTACACTAGATTTATTGAGCGCATCACTTTGACTTCGAATGTAATTGTTTGTGTTTTTTTTTCTTGCTGCGTTATTTTACATTGTTTTTTTGTGCACGGTAGAATTTACCTGGTATGCATAAAGTCGTGGATAATATAACGCGGTGCAGAATAAAAACCGTGTAGAAATACAGGGTGTCTACAAAAGTCAGGATCTATAAAATTCCCTGAAAATTCTAGGATATTTTAGGTAATTGTACGATTTTTCCAGGTGTATCAAGGTACGATTTTTTCAGTGTATATTTATTATTATTTCTCGAAATATACTTGATTGATGTTTTGCTTTTGGAATTTAATGCTGGTTTCGAATTGGCAGAAAAAAAATTCGAAAAATTGAGAACTCTTCAAAAAATGCCCTGAGTGAAGCCAAAATTCCCTGAGAATTCCAGGATATTCAAGGAGAAAATAAATTTCGACATTTCCAAACATACCCGAAAATATCTTTTGCTCTCCATTTTACAGATACGTGTAATGTGAAACCGTGCAAAATAAATTCCTGCACGAAAAAGACTGTGGAAAATAACGCAGCAAAAAATAAACACACATAAAATTCGAGCTACGTCAAACCGTGCTCAATAGAACCTGTGTAAAATAATGTCGTGTAAAATAATGCCGTGCAAAATAATGCCGTACACAATAACGCCGTGTAGAATAATTCTGTGTATGATATATGGTCTGAGGCAAATCCAGTTTAAGTCTGATCGGACTTCTCCCTCAAAATTTAACAGTTTTAAAAATATCTTAGCTGTTGAGGTTTTACTTTCCCACTTCTACATTTTTATTAGTTACAGGAATTGGTGTATTTCTCAGATTATTTCCTCTTTGTTGCTTATTTTCGTCTAAATAATTTTGCAGATTATCGATTTTTTGAGTTCTGGAAATAACATGAAAATTTGGAAATCGCAACCACCAAGCATTATTGATTTTTATTAGTAAGTTTTCTCATTTCCTACCCTAGGAATATGACTTGAAAGTTTTATTTCTCGAAAATTCCTTTTCCCTCGGTCGTATTTAAAGCGCTCCCAAATGATCACTTATATGCTCAGCTAGCATCTATCAACTTGCCGTTGTATTGCGTCATCAGATGTTTGAATCTCGAAACTGTTACACAATTAGGCCAACTCGGCCAGTTTTCTGACTGTTTTTTGTGTAAAAAGTATACCAATTTTTTTAGAGTGGAAAAAGCACTATTTCCACAAAGGGAGAGCGTAGTTTCTCTACTCTGCTTTCTTCCCCGATTGGAAAAACGTTCTTTTTCCACTCTAACAAATACTCGCTCCCTTTTTTCACGAAAAACAGGATAAAAGGTATTTTGTTACTTTTCGCGAACTATAGAAGAACTGATGGTTATTGGTTATTGGTTATTAGCTTTCACGAAATTGTTAAAAAAAAATCAAAATCATACATTTTCACGAATTCTCTGTTGATTATCTTCCTATGAGCACTCTTTGTAATCTCATAATTGAAGTTCGCGAAAGTTTACCATGCTAAATTCTCAATCATTACTCCTCTATGAATTAAGAAGTGGAAACTTTCGCAGGTGAAAAATTTCCTATTATTGAAAATTTCATTCTTCCACGTCCACCTTCCCTCCAACGATATGACATGACCTCGCGGATTTCAGATGTTATAAAATTTACCCTTACCCCAGCTTTTAGCCCGTTGTTCAATTTTCTTCGCTCTTTAGCGGTTCTGAAGCTCGACGCGCACGTGACTCCCTACTATCTTGACCACGACTGATCTCTGATTAATAGTGTACGTCTTTGCACTATGAAAAAACGTGATCCTGTCCACGTACAGAATTTCTCATCCCCAGGACGTCCCTGATGCTTCCCACAATAATCCAAGTAAAATCCTCAGTAATCATATTATTGGTATCACCCGTTGTTTTTATGTCAAAAACCGAAGCCGGCTGAAAACAGACACGCTCAGCTGTTGAACGGGTAATTGTTAGGTGTGTGACAAAGAGTATCATTGATGAAACAAAAACTGAAAGGATGGTTTCTCTCACATTTTTGTTTCAGCCCTTTTCCTCGGTACATATATATAATAACCGCAAACGAAATTATGTCGAACAAATACCAACCATTTCCTGGTCTAAGCTCACGTCAGAAAAGGCGCCGCCTTGCCATCACCCGGAATAACTTAATTGACAGAGATGAGGTGAACTTGAACAATGACCAACTAGAAGACAACTTGAACAATAACGAACCTCAGAACATAAGGAACAATGACGAACCTCAGAACATAAGAAACATTGACGAACCTCAGAACGAAAGAAACAATGACGGACCTGGTAATGACATGGACAATCACGAACCTCAAAATGTAATGAATAATGGCTTACCTGATGAAGATGACGATATCAGCAATGACGAACATGAAAACGAAATAAACGATCGCGAACCTGAAGATGGTATGAACGCTGACAGACAGGAAGATGACAAACATGACGACCTGTACAACTACGACGGCAACATTAATGACGAAGTTGATGACCCCCCCGATATTGACGTAGCACGGAGGGCAGCTTTGAAAAATGCTTTTTTAACGGCAAATCTGAATCACACTCAGGGCAATATTATTCTAAAAATGCTGCGTGCGCATCCTTTTAATTTACAATCGCTACCGAAGGATACAAGAACTGTGGTCAACACTCCGACGGTCGTTGTTCTAAGCATTATCGAAAGAAGAGCTGGGGGAACGTACATCCATTTAGGTTTCGTCAAAACTATTCAGCAAAGATTGAAAAACATTTCCGGCCACCTTCTCCCTGAAACAGTGGTCATTGATTTGACCTCGGATGGTGGACAAGTTCACAGACGTGGTGGAAAGCAGTTTTGGCCTTTACAGTATCGAATAATAAACGGATTCATTGATGAAAGACCAATAATCGCAGGCATTTTTTTAGGCGAACGCAAGCCAACGAATGTTTTCAAGTTTTGTGAGCCATTACTCGCTGAATTGACCGGAGTTCTTCACGGCGGTGGTCTGCAGATAAACGACAGATTACTGCCTCTGCAAATCCGATTGTTCATCGCAAACGCTCCTGCTCGTGCTTTTTTTCTGAATCATTTCGGACATAATTAACTCCATGCTTGCTCAAAATGTTGGGTAGAGGGGTTTCGCTTTGAAGGAACCACAGTTTTCCTCGGAACTCAGCATCGCCCAAGGACAGATGCTGAGTACCTCGAAATGGTTGACGAAGATCACCATAAAGGTCCGAGTCCTCTTTCACGAATAAATATGGGTTTAGTGTCCCAAGTGCCATCGGAAAGCATGCATTTGATTTACTTAGGGGTGATGTTAAAATTGTTGTGTGCTCTCGTCATTGGGGGTTTTGCTTGTCGTCGTTTTACAGTACGTCAGCTCCGCATTATAGATTCACGTATGGAGTTATTGAAATTGTATTTTCCGTCTGATTTCAACCGCGACCCATCCATTCTATCGAAGTTTTCGAAAATGAAGGCAACTCAACTCAGACAATTTTTACTTTACATTGGTCCGGTCGTTTTCGAATCAGTGCTCCCGAATGATTACTATCAGCATTTCTTGCTGTTGCATTGCGTCATCAGATGTTTGAATCTCAAAACTGTTACAGAAGGTCAACTCGCTTTCTGTCAAGCAGCTGTGGAAGGTTTCGTCACTGTTGCAGAAGAGTTGTACGGTAATCGCTTTCTGTCCTACAACACGCACAATCTTTTGCACATTGTCGACGATGTGAGAAGATACGGGCCATTAGATTGCATGAGTGCCTTTCCTTACGAGAACGCCATGCCCGAGTTCCGAAACAAACAACGCAAACCAGCGCAAAATCTGGAACAATTTTACAAAAGATTGTGCGAGCGGAACGAGTTGATGATGTTGCCTCCGAATCATGAGATTGCATTCAAATTGTCCAAAAAACATGTGGACGGGCCTCTTCCCGCAGAAATCCCTCCTGAAAATTGCGAGCAATTCGAAAAACTTCAAATTGGCAAGGTGACGATCGAAAGTAATAGTCGCAACTGCTGCCTAAAGCTCGGAGATTCGTATATATGCATTGTAAAAAATATTATTCGAATTCAAGAAAATGTACAACTCTTTGTCAGGAAATTTCGTACATCCGCACCTTTTTTGATGTCGGTTTGTCATCTGAAATTGTGGGTGTGCACAGAATCAGTCGTTTGTCTGAAGATTTCCAAATTGTTAACCTAAGGGATGTTCGAAATAAATGCTACTTAATGCTAAAGTGGAGTGCAGTCGAAGGAGAGGAAGAAAATGTTATTGACAACGAATTTATTTGCATGGAGTTCCTCACTCCCTTCACACTCCCGCCGCATATAATCTAAACACTCTGAGTAATCATAAATAGGTTGACGTTTCTTCCCACTGCATATAGTCAAACGTATATTTTTGAAACCTTCTATAATCTTCATTCTAAGAATTGTACGACGTATGCAAAAGAAATTATTTTTTCATATCTATAGAAGCCTAGAGATGCCTAAAGATAAGAAGTTGATGTCCGCAACTCGTAGTGGACGTCAAGTTTACCGTCCTTCAAAACTTGATACAAGTTCATCGGAGGAAGTAATATGTCAAAAGGGAAAGAAGACGTCGAATCGGGCGAATATGGTTAATTTATTGAAAAAACTGAAGAAAATGGCTGAGTCAGCCGAAAAAAATAAAACATTACCCGCTCCCCCGACAACCGTGCCCGTCGCTCTTGGTGATGCTGGAACGAGCTCGTCTTTCGACGAATCGTCATGTAGCCAGTAAGTAGATGTGCGAAATCTCGTAATTTTGTATTCTAAAGCATTAAGTACAAATTAATTGCTCATCATTTCTCGTATTTTCCGTTCTTTCCCCGGGATCTGATTAGGGCACAGACACTTGACACTCCGCCTTCTTCTCGGGACGGCAGTCGTAACGACGCAGGTAGCGAAGAACATTTCAACCGTGAATCAACAACATTTCCTAAGATAGTGCAGAAGCCACATACATCATTGAAGCCGTCTTCCAACTCAACGACTTTTTCCAACTGCTTCGATACCAGCCGCACGGGAAAAATCACAGCAGAAATGATGGACGAGGATGAAGATCTTTCATTCGGTGCAGCTTCCCCAAAAAAGTAAGTCACGGCAAATGCACGGAACATTGAAGATAATAAAATTGTGAGAAATCATAAACATAGGTATATACCGGGTCATTCCGTCGAAGTGTCCCATAGTGACTCCTGGGTATATGCAACCGAGATGACATCAATTGTTGCTGGATAAAAAAGATTTTTTACAGAAAATAAACCGACTTCAAAAAAATTGCAAAAAGAAAAAAAAGAACTAACAAAAATTGCACTAAAAAGTAAAAAATAATTGCGTCAATAATATACAATTATTGTTATTTTTGGAGTCGGTGCCAGCTGTGACGTACGAGTAACCGAGCGGTGATACTTTTCCTTAATTTTCACGCCACATACATGATATTTAAATTACTAATGATCAAATTAATTATTGCTATTATTATGAGTTCTAAGTATCTTGTCTACCCCGACTGGGGCTACAAACCGTCAGGTTTTACCTGCAAGTAATCTGGAGTCTAGGAAAGGCGTATGATGGTATTAAATGTGATTCAGAATTCTGGTAGAAGGTAACGTATATTCTGTTACGATATATTTAACATATATTGTAACATTGCATGTTACGACAGGCTCCTCACCCCTTAAACGACCTTAGCGGGGTGGATGAAAATGAGAGAATGAGTAGATAGACCCCGAGGTCCGATAGAAATTCCGAGAGGCGACCGTGACCGACTAAAGACTGTTGAGCATATTATTTATTCTTTTGTTTTGTTTTACGACTTTTCTCTAACATGTGGGAGACGAGGCCCAGCCGACGGCTAAGATACTGTGACAGAGACACACCACTACCGACGCAAGACGTTCCAGTATCGACTGTTTGGATCCTACTCGACGAACGCCACCCAAAAGCTTCGGAGGATAGTTAGTGGCCACGCTACCTCCTGCTAGTAATCTAGAGGACACGGGGGAGTGCCAAGGGCATTCTACAACGGGGGATATCGGTGGTGGAAGAGATTCCCGCCACCAGGAAGAGCCTGCATCCCGTGAGCCTCCGACGTAGCAAGCTAAAATCATCGTGGCGAACTTTGAATTACGCGCGTGGCGACCACCGGTCGCCATGCTTAAGGGATCCTTCGGTCGATACGAAAATCGATATTTGGCCGTAACACGAGGGCGCTGATTACCGGCGCCATGCGGTCTAGTCACTCTGCGTTAGACTAGCGTTCTTAGCACGTGTGCCTTTTGCTCGGTCTGCGTTATTGCGTTGATAGAAATTATCATTTTTTTGGCGTTCGAACCTCGTGGGCTTACTAGAGTTTTTTTTTGTTTTCTTGTGTTGAGTGAGTGTTTTTCCCCGAGGAATATTTCCCCCGTGGGATTAGACGATGGACTTTAGCCAGGAGAAGGCTTCCTTCCTCAGGTGGCTGGAAGACGGTAAGCGTTAGCCATTCTTACCCATGCTAATTCGAATTTGGCAACGGCTGTCAGCCATATTGCCTTGAGCAGCCACGAGGCTAATTGATATTCTTGGAATCGAATTAAACCGATCTCCGAAGGGTAGGCCGTCACCAGTGTCCCCGTGTATTAGAGAATATCGTTCGAGTCATTATTTTGTAGAGGAATATCGAGTATTATAGTCTGTTAAGTTCGGGTTTGATATCTGTCGTACACGAGTGCGACAGAGATAGTCGTAGTCAGTCACTGTCGCTCTCTCTTCCTCCCGTGGGGAGAGACATAGCTATTCGATATTTGGACTTCGAGTCTTTGTTTTTCGGGTTCGAGTCAATAAAGAATTCTATTTAATTATTAGTCGCGTTATTCGCAGAGTTAGGTTAAGTTAGTCTAAGTGAGATCTGTAAATATTACTTCGTGGATCAATTTCATTTTTCTAGTCGCTATTAAGAACAGAAGGCTCACTCATTGTAAATATTCGCCTGTTAATTAGTTGTAAGTCCTCCTCGTGGAGTCTATTTAGCGTTCTAGTTGAAATATTGTCTCACGAGGACCGAGTTTGTCGAGTTATTTAATTATTTTGCATGATTTTCCTTGTTATTGCTCTCCCACGTGGAAGCTAGTAGTTTATTAGATATTGTAAAGCTCGTCAAACGTGGCCGGGTCACTTTTACACGACCTGTGGCCGTTCTTTCTACGAGGGAATTTATTCCCGATTGTTAAAATTATTATTTCTATTTCTTTTCTATTTTGTTGAATAAATTCTATTTTTTTTATTGTCAAATTCAAACGCTCGAGTCGTTATTTAACGTCCCGCTAATCCTTCAATTAATCCTGACCCCTCTCCGCGGTACTGTAGCTAGCCGACGCTTTACGTACCCGTAGGTTATTTTTTGTTTATATTTTTGAACGTGGCGGTTATCCGCCTGGCGCCCAATATCTCTTTTTATTCTCAGTTTTTGGCCAATTGTCGAGTGGATGGTTCTCGGAGACTGGCTATCCGGTCCAGATCCGAGGATTAAATAAAATCCACGTCACAATATATATATATATATTACCCAAAATTATATAATACCAAAGAAATGTATGAGATATAATACTATATAAAATAGCACAATCCACCATAAACCGAATATGGGGGCCCCACAATCCCACGTCTCTAGTATCAGGGTCCAGTTCCTCACAACCCGGAGGGGTTTACTGAGAAACGGAGATTTTGGGGTTTCAAGGATTTCTTCATAATACGGATCAATATAAGGTGCCGAAACACGCTTGCTTATAAAGGTCTACGCCGGTTGATGATGGATTTGTTTTATCTATTTATAATTGTAAAATCGGAAACTAAGACAAAAATAACTATGAACCAAAACAGGATAACCGACCTAACGAATACTAAATGGTATAATCCCTAGAGGCCTGATGTAGATAAGTAAGGTAGTATACCTGTTGTTTAATGAAATAGGAAAACGGAGAATGGTACTTTACGTTCTTCGAAGAGTGCGTTCGGGTTACCCAATTATAATCCTAAAGGTGGTTAGAGAAGGTTACACCCTCCGTGTTCCTGCTTCCGACGTAGGTATCACTATAACTGTCTTTTGAATAGTTGATGTATAACGGAAATTTTTACACTAATGAGTTTTTATTTAAACGAGGAGCAAGAGCTCAATTCGAATTATTATTATTATTATAGTTTATTGAATTGACACTTTAATTTTCACGAATATTATAAGTCCTCTTGGGCACAAACTTTAAGACACGTCACCCTTGGCTCGATTTTAATACTCGGACACACGTCTCTCCTTAATAAGGGTCGTCGAACGAATGTATCTATTCAAACTCTTGCTCCTCCAGCTCCCTGATCTTACTTCGCCCCTGTAACGTCCGAGCGGACGACATACCCTATTCACGCTGTCAACCACCTAAAATCACCAGAACTTACCATACTATCACCAAACATAGAAACCTACCGAACCAACACACGGTACGTACATATTGTCCACACAGTAACCAACTATGGATATACACCCTGCATCACCTTCAAAACGAATAACCATAACGTTCACATCCTTATACTCACTAAACCTACATTACCCAAATATTATTACATACTTATAACCATTATTATAATTATAAAACTTACGTTTTAATCGAACCTAATATTTACTTTAACACTATTATATGTTCACCTAATCATTAATTATGACATCTACCTTTTAAACCCCCTGATCTATTCACGTACATACTACCCATAATATAAAATAACTATTGTACCATTATTAGCACAACGTTTAACTCATCACTCTATTTCATAGAGGACTATTAAACGCAAATACTATATAAACAAACATAATCAACTATATATTGCATTAGAACCACTCATTCGAGATGGCCAAATAGTACATACTTTAGACTTAGTTAAGCCTAGACGTAAGCACATTCCTCAAAACTATGACGCGCACCCAGACACCCCATACCAACCCACTTGCGCACACGGACGACCAAGCGGCAGTCCAAAATCCCTTACACATATGCAAACTACTCACTCAACGCTCAAAATCCTACACGATACCAACTATACAAAACAACTCGAATACTGACGAGATAATATTCACACCAACCACACTCGGCCTAATGACCATATCATGTCAATTACTATTCCATAAACAATATCAATCCCTCACATGACCATATCACTACAGATTCACCACTCGAATATTATTTCACCCTTGCATGTTAATTATAAGTCATACTCATATATTATAACCATATACTCATTTAACCATAGTCGCTAGACTATGCTATATACGCATATTACTCTTTTACAATTACTTTTTTATATTATCCACCTTAGAATATTATATCCTGCATGTTAATTATTAAGACAATGTTAATCCGATGTTCGGCTAACATTAAGTTAGATTATCATACTAGATTAACAATGCCAACCTATTAACTTACTGAAACCTCCAATTCATAATATCGTATAATTCAAACCATCATTTTACTAGTTGTCAAAGGATCATATAATCAACCAAGCAAACGATTTATTAACTAATTGCAGCTTAAATATTGGAGACCATCCTTGGTTTACATTACAATATAGTTCACCCTCTATCCTTTGTTCTCAAACGGCATAATACAAAGAGCCCCAAGCTCGCTTTGACACCCCCTCAAACACCCTAACGTCTGGAACACTCTAGAGACCAAAGTCTCAAATACCAACCACCCTAACCGAGCGAGACAGGTTGCGGACCCAGACCAAAGGCAGATAAGAAAATATCCACTCAACACCTAGCATAAGATAATATTTTATAATATTAAATATTAAGAAATTAACATTAAGAGAAGAAATTATAAACTACAAATTATTGTATGTATCTTCAAAATAAGCTTCACTGGAAATTCTTAAAGTCATAAAATTTCGAAACAGTATGAACACGTGCGAAAACTTGAAATGAGCAAAGTAAAAGCGAACCCCAGGTATTGGAAGATCACATAAAACCTAAATAACCCTTACGGTCACAAAAGAAGAAATTGCCCGAGAGGCAAAGAAAGCAAAACGACAAACATCGAAAACTCAACGTACACCAGACACGTGAAGAAGTATGGGAAGAGGCTAAAGATCAAGGAACCCTATGAAAAACAAGTACGAGAGCTACGGGAGGGGAACACTGAGGCAGAGAGGCAAGACGAAGGAAACACCGCAGTGCACCCGACGGGAGGAGGGTAACCCCACAAAAAGCACCCGCTAAAAGGAAAAATAAAACTAACAAAAACGAGGAAAAAACCTTTGGGCCATAGACCAATCATAGGCTGACAGGCCCCCCCATGAAGCTACGGCCCAATCAGCTAAGGCCCTTCACACCAGCCTAATCTAGGACCCCGCACCCCCGATCATCATATAAAACACCCCGGCAGACTCAGCAACAGCCTCTTCCAGCACATACCCCTCTTCTAGAGCATACCTCCTCTCGCATCTCGCTCTCGCTCGTCTCGCACCGTTCAGCACTTGAAGACTCTTCACACCAGCTTCGCAGTATCTCCAATTTCACATCACCGACTTGAAGACGCATCGAAACTCAAACGAAGATCCAGAACTCAACCCTTCGCATATTACGCTCAAGTTTTCAAACGTCCATTCATTCACATCTTTCCGAATACGGAACTTAGCTTCAAACTAGACTCATTTTTAAAATAACAGATTCCAGTGAGGGTTATATTAAAACCAGGAATCATAGTATAATATTAATAAAGTTAAATAACCAGTTAAATTCGAGTAAGAACAAACGAAATCATTTATCCTTCGCCACCCCCTTGATCCAGTCCAAACTTAGACAACACCGAAGATCAAGGAACGAGCCCTCATCGAAGATCCAGAAGAAACCGACTCAAGGTAAGAGCAATCATAATAACACTCTAAAATAATCCATTCTCGCATTATTCAATTAAAACAGACTTTAAGTCCGAATCAAGAAGATAAGATTCAAATACTAAGATATTCAAACGAGTAGTTAGATGAGAGCATAAATAGTTAGATAGCGCGACTCCTCTGAATTTGATACTAGATTAATCCAGTCCACTGTATTTCAATACTTTATCGATAATTGGTAACCCAGAACTCTCGAGTGAACGTCTAGGTTGTCCGCCGCGATATTTCCAGTAGCTAGCCTCTAGAATTATCCGCGAACGCCGCTCCGACGTCACATAAAATTTATTGGTGCATCGGCCGGGAAAAACCAAACGTTACAAAACGCGAATAACTTATTTGTGACGCGTGTAACGATCGATGGATAGGAAAAACTAGTTGTTAAATTTAAGAGAACCTCTTCAGATTCGAAAAACAGATCATTAACACGAGAATACTTTTGTGCCGTGTAAACGATCGACGGTCTGAAGAGATCAAATAGCGAATCTTTCGAATAAATGCTTAACTTCTAGACAAGACTCACGTTAGACGACGATTCTTAACAGAATTACTTTAGACGAAGCCCAGGAGAAACGACGATTAGAAATCGAATAAAGCAGAATCCAGTGGTCGTATTATTTTAGACAAAGCTCAGAATAAACGATGATCCTGAAATTAGAAATCGAATAAAGCAGAATCCAGTAGTCGTATTATTTTAGACAAAGCTCAGAATAAACGATGATCCTGAAATTAGAAATTGAATAAAGCAGAATCCAGTAGTCGTATTATTTTAGACAGCATAAACGATGATCCTGAAATTAGAAATCGAATAAAGCAGAGTCCAGTAGTCGTATTATTTTAGACAGAATAAACGATGATCCTGAAAATAGAAATCGAATAAAGCAGAATCCAGTAGTCGTATTATTTTAGATAGAATAAACGATGATCCTGAAATTAGAAAGCGAATAAGGCAGAATACAGAAACCAAATTATTTTAAACAAAGCTCAAGGTAGAACGCGGTAATCGAATTATCCTAGACGAAGTTCGGGATGAACAATGATCTTAAAGTCAGAATAAAATAAAACGAAGCGAAGTCAGAATAAAATAAAACAAAGCGAAGCCAGATTAAAATAAAACGAAGCGAAGTCAGAATAAAATAAAACAAAGCGAAGCCAGATTAAAATAAAACGAAGCGAAGTCAGAATAAAATAAAACAAAGCGAAGCCAGAATAAAATAAAACAAAGCGAAGTCAGAATAAAATAAAACAAAGCGAAGCCAGAATAAAATAAAACAAAGAAAAGTCGGAATTAAATAAAACAAAGCCAAGTCGGAATAAAATTTTCAAAGCGATAAAACAAAGCAGAGTCGGAATTAAATGAAACAAAGCAAAGTCGGAATTAAATAAAACAAAGCAAAGTCGGAATTAAATAAAACAAAGCAAAGTCGGAATAAAATTTGTCAAGCGGTAAAACAAAGCAAGTCGGAATAAAAATTTCCAAGCGGTAAAATAAAGCAAGTCGGAATAAAATTTGTCAAGCGGTAAAACAAAGCAAGGTCAGAATTAAATAAAACGAAGCCAAATCGGAATGAAATAAAACAAAGCAAGTCGAAAATTTTTTTTTTTTAGCGGTAATACAATTATTTTAAAGCAAAGCCAAGCAGAGTAGAATTCTCAAAGCGGTGATTCAACAATTTTAAAACGGAATTCAGATTCAGGCCGCAGTAATTGAGACAATGAATAAATGATTTTAGACGAAGCGCGGAATAATAAAAGCCACGATAGCTAAAATAACTAAATAACAAATTTACTAGAAAATGCATAATCAATCGAATAATAATCGAAATCATTACGGAATCCAAATGATCAATGAATAACGGTTTTAAACCCACTCGAACGCTAGTAGTCCACAGTCCGCCTGTAGCAGCTCTGGTAGACATTAGTGCGGACGAACCACGCCCAAGCTCGAGCCAGATCCCTAACCCGGACCCAAATCTAACTTCAAATCCCAGCCTAGATACAAGCGCTGATTCAGATCCAAACTCAAGCTTGAACCCAAATCTTTCTAATCTTTATCTAGACCCAAGCTTGAATCAAAACCCCAGTCAGGGAATAATCGCAACTCCGAGTCTTCACCCAGGCTCCAATCAAAATCCTTATCAAAGAATAACTAGATCAAAAAGTAGTCGAGGAACGCAGTTATTCGAGCACGAACTCGAGACAGTAATTAAAGAAACTAAGCAAGCGAGGCGAAACTTGTTGAGAGAATTAAATTCGAAAAAGCCTATTAACGAAAACGATACAAAAGATAGAGAAATGGCGGAAGGAGAAAATACAGGACCAACGGGTCCGACCCCACACACTTACGTTCCCCTTAAAGATGCTTTAGAAGCAGTCCCAATATTTAACGGTAAACCGTCGGAGGTGCGTAGTTTCATACAAGGATGTAAATACGCGAAAGATATGGTAACGCCGCAAATGGAATTAAGCCTTACGAGAATAATAAGGAATAAAATAAGAGGTCCAGCTAGGCGCGTATTCGAAGACGAACAATTTGATACAATAGAAGCATTAACTTCACGGGTTAACGAAATATACAGCCCCATGAAATCAGTAAGCATATGTCAGGGAGAATTAGGCAATTTATATCAACTAGAAGGCGAGGACGTAGTAACATACGCGGCAAGGGTACGCGAATGTATGTCGAATATAAATCAAGCATTTACACAAGAACGTAGAACGGGCGATTTTGAGGAATTTAAACGTAGTACGGAAAAAGACGGTAAGGGAGCATTTATACGCGGATTAAGACCAGAAATAGACGGGAAAATATCCACTATCCCAGAAAGTTTTAAGGATTTAGTAGATGAAGCGCGAAGAATGGAAAAACAATTAGAAATAAAGAGAAATATTAGGCGCGAAAGCCCAGCCATTAAAACTGAGGTAGCTAGTGTAAACTACGCTCAAGGTAGCTCACAAAAATGTACGATCTGCGGGAGATTAAATCATGAGGCCCGAGATTGTCAGTTCAACAGAGATAATAATGATCGTAGACCACGCGGAAATCAATTTCAAAATAGTTCCGACTCTAGAAACCAGTTTTCAAACCGCCCATCAGGCCAAACGAATTATCAAAATAATTACGATCCGCGTAATCGAAGTTCAAATCAATCAGGAAATCAACCTAACTTCCGAAATAATCCGCGAGACTCGTATTCAAATCAATCAAGATATCAAGGAAATTATCAACCACGCGACAATAATTTTAATTCACGGGATCAATACCCAAATCGACAGCAAGGTCCAAACTACAATTATCAACCGCGAACTCACGGGAACTATCAACCGCGTGCCAATGATTTCAATTCACGGAACCAATATTCGAATCAACAGCGGAGTCAGAATTATAACCCGAGAAATCAAAATTATTTCGAACAAGAGCAAAGACCCTCGCGCTACGGTTCGCGAGAAAGCGGTCTCAACTCCCGTCAAAATCAAGACCGATCAATTCAACGCGAACAATGCCGGTATTGTAGAAGTTACGGCCACTCGATAAACGAATGCCGCAAAAAACAGCAAAGTGACCAATATAGACAAAGCATGCGCGACAACAGTCAATCGCCGACTCCGGGAAACGGGCGAGGCTCTCCGAACCGCGGCGTGAATTCGGAGGCCACCAACAGACCCAACCGCGCCGTTACAATGATACAGAGTTACCCGTTAGAAAACGAATCCACTTAATAGGAAAAGAAGTTATCAATAACGACGAAGAACCCCGGATGGTTCACGCTCAGGCAAACACTTTTTATATTCCTGAATACAAACGCGTTAGTGACGAGATAATACCGATCGTAAACGACGCGGCGGCAGATAAACCCAATAACTTCCCCCCCGAAGAAGAGGAAGAAAATTATGACGTAACTCTATTTTCACAATTAGCTAAAGGGGGATACATGACGACAATTCCGTCGATAGAGATAGAAGCCGAAGAGTTACAAAAGCCCAGTACTTTCATGTTAGACACGGGGTCAGATTTAAACCTCATCCGAAACAATTGCGTAAAGCCAGAAGTTAGGGTAGACGAGAGTAAAAAATATTGTCTGAAAGGCATCTCCACTGCAGATGTTGTGACCCTAGGAGAAGTCCCTATTGACATAGAAGGCACCCGGGGAAATTTCCAAATAATTCCAGAAGATATTCCTATTGAACAGCACGGTATTTTAGGGTCAGAATTCTTTCGAGAAAACGACGCGATAATAAATTTTGAGGAGGAAAGGTTAGAATACGGAACCACACTCATCCCATTTTTCCAACAAGAAAAAGAAAACCCGTGCACTAGTAATTATGAAGAAGGTACCGAAACTCGTAGTAACAAAAACCCCTTATTAAATTTCGACGAAAAACTCAGAGTTTGTTACGGAAGTACTCATTCCGAATTAAATTATAACGGAAACGTTAAAAATCAAAATTTGATTCAAATCCCACCTAGAACGCGGAAAAAGATTAGTATCGACCTCCAAAATACGGAATTAAGCGAAGGTTATTTACCATTATTACTACCTGGCCCCAAGATCTATTTAGGCGACGCGGTAGTAACAAACCAAGACAATAAAGCATTCCTTTACGCGATTAATACCACAAATGAGCAAGCGAATTTAACAATACCGCCCCAAGAACTCCAAGAGATAGGTGAAATAGCCGACGCCCCGAAAGTAGCCGACGGGACTGACGAAGGCGCAAAAACGGGTAAAAAGATAGTAAAAGGTCAGGGAAACTCGGTGAATGAAATTCAAAGTGACAATAAAGACGAGATTAAAGTAGAATCAAACCGCGAAACCGATAAAATTAGCCAGAAACCCTTTTTAGACAAAATCAATGGAGTTGAAAATTTAAAAGAACGACGGAAAATCAAATCAAGTAAGGGACATAAAAAGATAATAACGGGTAGAAAGGTTAGGAAAAAGAAACCCACGAGTAATAAAAGTCCGGTGACTAATAAAGTAAGAGAATTAAATAATTATGAGGTCAGAAATGAACTCCCAAGCGACAAAGAATTCATTACTAGTATTACCGTGGCAGATAATACGGGAAGCACAACGGATGATGATAGTTCGGATAGCTCTGATAGTGAACCCCGAATAGAAACAACATTTTGTATGAACATTCAAGCATCACCCCAGTTCGATCGAGACAAATTAAAACCTTTAGTAGAACTCTTGCGTCGAGATCACTTGAACGCGGAAGAAGATCGAAGCGTTAAGGAATTGATCCACAACAATTTTGATATTTTCCATTTACCCGGAGATTACTTAGGTAGTACTAACGCTATAAAACACAAAATCATCACGTCAGATGACCAACCGATTAATACCAAACAATATCGCTACCCGCCTGTACACAAAGATGAAATCCAGAAACAGATAGGAGAATTATTAGACTCAGATATTATACAACCCTCATCATCCCCTTATAACTCACCATTATGGATAGTACCCAAAAAACCCGACTCCAAGGGTAATAAGAGATGGCGAATGGTAATAGATTATAGGACCCTTAATGAAAAAACGTTAAAAGATGCATACCCCCTACCCAATATCGTAGATATAATAGATCAACTCGGAGGCGCGAAATATTTTTCCGTGTTTGATTTAGCGTCAGGGTTTCATCAAATCGAAATGGATGAAAAAGACAAGGGCAAAACAGCATTCTCAACACCACGGGGACATTATGAATTTAATAGAATGCCCTTTGGACTAACTAACGCCCCCGCGACATTTCAGAGGTTGATGGACCAAGTATTAACGGGGTTACAAGGGATAGAAATGTTTGTATATCTCGACGATATCGTGTTATACGCGAAGTCATTAGAAGAACACGAAGAAAAATTCGGGAAATTAGCAGAAAGACTGAGAAGCGCGAATTTAAAACTCCAGCCGGACAAGTGCGAATTTTTGAGAAAAGAAGTAGCATACCTCGGTCACATTATCGGAGAAGACGGGATCCGCCCGGATCCGAAAAAATTAGCAGCCGTAGAATCATTTCCAGTGCCGAAAAATCAAAAGAACATTCAACAATTTCTAGGTCTAGCCGGTTATTATCGCCGATTCATTCAAAATTTCTCTAACATCGCGAAACCACTCACCACTCTATTGAAGAAAGATTCGATTTTTGTTTGGACAACTGATCAACAAAAAGCATTTGAAACCTTAAGGAAATTATTGTGTGAGCAACCTATATTACAGTATCCCAATTTTGAACAAGAATTCGTAGTAACGACCGACGCTTCGTATTTCGCTATCGGAGGAATCCTTAGCCAGGGAGAAATTGGTAGGGATTTGCCGATCTCATATGTTTCTAGAGTTTTAAACGGAGCGGAACTTAATTACTCGACAATTGAAAAAGAACTAGTTGCAATAGTATATTGCGTTTTGTATTTTCGACCGTATCTCTACGGTAGGAGATTTACACTGGTCACGGATCACAAGCCACTGGTTTGGCTCCACTCGATAAAAGATCCCACCTCGCGATTATTGCGTTGGAAAATTAAATTAGCGGAATACGATTATAGAGTAGTCTATAAAGCGGGAAAAATTAACCTCAACGCGGACGCTCTGTCAAGAAACCCGGTAATATTAGAAAACGAGGTCCTTACGCAGGAAGGTTTAAAAATCTTAGACGAGCTAGGGGAATTAAGTGATATAAAAGAAGCAAACACTCGTAAGCGACTGATAAATACGATTACGATTAGGAAACCGGTATTTAGGAATCTTAAGTTACCGCAGGCCCTGGCAATTCAAGGGCATAACTACGAAAAACCAGATGGGGAAACCATAAAGCCAGATAACAGTAAAATAAAAACTTTACCGTGCAGAATAATTTCGGAATTTAGAGGTAGACTATCGCAGCAGGACGGCGACGTCGCATTCTTTATCACCCTCAAAAATAACCCTTGCGACGAAGGCTCCCAAGATTTACAACTCGAAAACAAATTGCCACAGTATACCGATCTAACCCTAGGTAGAGCGAAAATATTAGAGGTAGGAGAGAAACGTTATATAGGCCTACCCATAAAAGAAACGACTAACACGCGTTTAGACCGAAAGATACTAATAGAAGCGTTAAAATCACTACTAGATGCGATGAACGAACTTCAACTAGAGAAGGTAACCCTAGCTAGGACACCGCGCATCGACGATTTAGAATGGAAAGAAATTTTCAAGTTAATTCAAAAGATCCTTGGTAATAACCTATGTAGAATAACGATATGTTACAATCCTATCGAAGAAATCCCTGTAGCTACCGAACCGAAAGAAAAACAACAAGTTATTAAATCCGACGTAGTTAGCAAAACCCAAACCTTAGACAACCCTATCGGGGAAGAAATAGCGTATGAATCAGATCAGATAGAGGAATTCGAACCACTCGATGAAGAGTTCCTCGATGAGGAATTCCTTAACCGCGAATTAGCAAAAGAAAAACGACAAATTATTAATCCCGACATAGATAAAATCCAAACCTTAGACGACCCTATCGCGGAAGAAATAGCGTATGAATCAGATCAGATAGAGGAATTCGAACCACTTGATGAGGAATATCTTGATGAAGAATATCTTGATGAAGAATATCTTGATGAAGAATACCTTGACGAAGAGTACCTTGATGAAGAATACCTTGATGAAGAATACCTTGATGAAGAATTCACTCATAAAAGATTCATTAATGCAGAACCCATTGACAAAGAATCCATTGATCGCGAGTTAATCAATAACAATAACAATAATAATAATAATAATAATATACTACCTGATAAAGAACTAACAAGCGAAGATAGCGACATAGAGGAAAGAATTGATAACAAAGTCAACTCAGACCCCCCATTAGATCTTTCGGAAGACGTAGGAACCCATTCTAACGTTATCGAAATTAGGGACAACATAGGTACTAAAAAGGGAGCGATAGCTTGGTTCGCGCGCGAAAACGGAGAACCAATAGATTCAGGAGGAAAAATACTCACGCAAAGAAATAGGGCAGTAAGATTAGGGAAAGGTAATGACTTTGCCGCCGGGCAAACTTGGTATAGGAAACGGAAATCTAGGAAACAATACATAATCATTTTAGCAGAACACGGGGATAAGATCGAACAATTAAAATCCGCGTTCTCAGAGTTAAAAACCCTATTGAAACGAACGAATATGTCGGTAGTATATATGTCAGAAACTAAGGATGGTATTAACGGGATTCCTTGGAAACAAATACTTAAATTACTCAGGTTAGAGTTTAACGATGATTCCCCTAAAGTCTTAATTTGTAATAACCAAATTATCGAACCGTCGCAATTAAAACGATTGACCATAATAGAAGAAGCCCACGCGTCGGCAATAGGAGGGCACAAAGGAGTAACAAAAACGTACAACCGTGTTAAACAGAAATATTACTGGATGAACTTGAAAGAGGAAATCCAAAAATATATCTCCCAATGCGTGAGTTGCCAAAAGAAGAAATTAGTTCGTATAAAAACCAAACAACCGATGGTAATAACTGATACTTCAACCACCGCGTTCGACAAGATATCAATGGATATAGTAGGTCCACTCCCGATATCAAAAAACGAATATTCATTTCTACTCACTATGCAGGATAATTTAACTAGATACTCATTGGCAATACCACTAAAAAGAGCAAACGCTCAAGAAATAGCCGAAGCATTTGTTAAAAAATTTATTTGTCAATTCGGTACCCCGCGAGCCGTATTAACTGATCAAGGACAGGCGTTTATAGGGAACCTAATGAAAGCGGTCGCGAAATACTTTAAAATTCGACAATTTAAAACCACAGCTTTTCACCCCCAGTCAAACGGATCACTAGAAAGATCTCACCATGTTTTAGTAGAATATTTAAAACACTTTATTAGCGATAAACAAGACTGGGATAATTGGATAGAATTAGCTATGTTTTCCTATAATACCAG
Source organism: Tenthredo livida (assembly GCA_963992785.1). Classification (NCBI taxonomy): domain Eukaryota; kingdom Metazoa; phylum Arthropoda; class Insecta; order Hymenoptera; family Tenthredinidae; genus Tenthredo; species Tenthredo livida. Next base: position 14,496,862 of record OZ023071.1, read on the forward strand.
CACACACGAGGCAACAAAATATTCCCCATACGAATTAGTGTACGGAAAACTAGCGCGAACCCCCTCGAGTATAGTGCCGTCGGACGGAGAACTCAGGTCATACAACGAATATATTTCCGACCTCCTAGACACGTTCCATAGCATTAGAGCCGACGCGAAGGAAAATCTAGAAAAAGCGAAATTTAGATACAAATATTACTATGATAAAAAATTGAACCCGCAAGTAGTAGAGGTAGGGCAACAAGTATTTACAATGAAGGAGAAGGAGGGAAAATTCGGAGATCATTATAACGGGCCTTACGAAGTTTTAGAGATACTTGATGAAGAAAATATTAGAATACAACTAGAGAAGGGCAAAACTAAAGTCATACACTTGAATCGCACCAAACTTGCCCGGTTACCGGACGAGCCATTCAAGAACTCAGGTATTCAACCAGTAGATCAGGAGGCAGGTCAAAACGATTCTAACGAATTGCCGGTTCAATTAGGGAATGGTCAAACCATACCAGTAACGAAACAGTTAAGGTTCGGTCCGCAAATAAACGAAACGCTAGGAGATCTCATTGACACACCTTTAGAAGTAGCTTTAGTGATCAGTCTATCAGCAGACCTGGATATGAGCTCAGGCCTATGCAAAAAATTCAGGGAAAAATTCGGAGAACTACCCAAATTCGAGCCATCGCTTAACGTAGGATCCGCAATAATCATTAGCACAAGCAACGACAGACGCGCTTTTTATCTAATAACCCGAGAATCACGCAATACTAAATCGACCTATGAAGCCCTCGACAAAGCTTTGAAAACTCTTTGTGAAAGATGTAATGACTTTGATATATCTCGATTAGCTATGCCCCGGATAGATTGCGAGCCAGGTAACCTCGACTGGGTTAAAGTAAGGAAGTTGTTAGAGAAAAATTTTACGGAAAAATTTGATATAACTATCTGCGAAACCCTACCGGAACGCGCAGTAAATTCAGCAACGGTTTATAGCGATCATAATTCCCATCCGGTCATTCAGGTGACTATACTAGGAACCCCCATGTGCGCATTGATAGACACGGGAGCCCAAATAACGGTAATTAATGAAAAAACGCTGAGCGATATAGAAAATCAAGCGCTTGAACCGATGCCCCGTTTGAAAAAACCGGAATTAGAAATTAAGACAGCCTTTTCGGACTTTTTCCGATTTAACGGGGAAAAAGTATTGCTAACCCTACACGTAGGCCGCGTGACGATAACCCAAAGCGCGATTGTAATAAAAAAACTGTCGATACCTCTTGTATTAGGACTAGATTTCTTAGACAAAACCGACGCGATAATAGACCTCGGGAACAATTTATTAATCCTGAGTAAGCCTATAGCGACCATACCATTTGAAGAAAATGGGAGGAGAGAAGAAAGACAGGGACGCGTCAACAGGGTACAAATAACCGAGATAGAAGATGACCTGTTCAATGCACCACTTAACGTACCGCTGGCCCACTGCGTAGCCAAAGACCTCAAAATGAACGCAGGAATCGCGTTACAATTTAGGGATAGGTTCGGTTCTGTTGAGGCACTCATGAAACAGAACCCAGAAGTCGGCGACGTCTTGACACTTCGCAAGGAGGGTCGCCTAATATTTTATCTCGTGATAAAAGAACGAAGTAGAGGAAAGCCCACCTATGAGAATCTGTCGCTCACTTTAAAGTCACTATACACCAAACTTAACGAACTCGGCCTAAAGGCAATAGCGATTCCGAAACTAGGATGTGGTCTGGACAGACTCCACTGGGACATCGTAAAAAATTTAATAAAAAGAACTTTTCCCGAGGAATTCAGAATTTATGTATACGAACTCTCACAACCTCCTATGTTTCAGATCGAAACATGAAACTGTATCCCAGAATTGAGGAATTAGCAGTATTAATGATAATTAACGGACCACTATATCTTTTTCAGATGAACAACAAGGTGACTTACCAGTAGAATCTTTGAGGAAAGGAACGCAGGAAATATACATCAATAATCCTGAGATCTAATTTTGTGCTAGAACCCTTTTCTCGTGCTAACTTTTGTATTTGTAACCATAATTTTTACCTGAAATTTCTAATTCTTTATGTGTGATAAGATTTTCTTTGCCTGTAAATACATAACAAACTAACTTCGAGCACCATCTGATAAACTTATACCTTGCGTTCAATTCAGTCACTAGCTCTCTTTTTATTATTAAACTTCCTGAATTCAACCAATTGCTAAAATGAATATTCTTTTACGGAAACCTGTGTTTTGCACCCCTATAACTAATATTCGATTCCGCATTTACTTTTCCTTATAGAAACGATTGAAAATGAATAATTTAACAAACTTCTAACAAGCATTTCAGGAATGCCTGGAAGTATGGAATCTAAACAGGTAATATTTGAAAACAATGACGATGGTGCGCAGGTATTTATTCAGACGAAAACAAACGTCGGAGTAAAATCATCAAAATGCGAAAAATACGCCAAATATCAAAGATATTTCTATAACAGTCCCAATCATCCGAGGAGATATCATTGAACGAGATCCAAGTAAATCCTAATCTATACCGAGAATTGACAATACCGACAGAACAAATACATCTCAACAGACCGATACCCCGATACTCAATACCGACGCCCAATACTAGGGATGTTTCCATAACGGCCAACATACCTAAGGACGCGACGAACTAACGATATTCAAATTACGACAACGCGAATGATCGAGCATGGCTCGCCATTCTCAATTAAGGGGGGAGGTGTAACGTCCGAGCGGACGACATACCCTATTCACGCTGTCAACCACCTAAAATCACCAGAACTTACCATACTATCACCAAACATAGAAACCTACCGAACCAACACACGGTACGTACATATTGTCCACACAGTAACCAACTATGGATATACACCCTGCATCACCTTCAAAACGAATAACCATAACGTTCACATCCTTATACTCACTAAACCTACATTACCCAAATATTATTACATACTTATAACCATTATTATAATTATAAAACTTACGTTTTAATCGAACCTAATATTTACTTTAACACTATTATATGTTCACCTAATCATTAATTATGACATCTACCTTTTAAACCCCCTGATCTATTCACGTACATACTACCCATAATATAAAATAACTATTGTACCATTATTAGCACAACGTTTAACTCATCACTCTATTTCATAGAGGACTATTAAACGCAAATACTATATAAACAAACATAATCAACTATATATTGCATTAGAACCACTCATTCGAGATGGCCAAATAGTACATACTTTAGACTTAGTTAAGCCTAGACGTAAGCACATTCCTCAAAACTATGACGCGCACCCAGACACCCCATACCAACCCACTTGCGCACACGGACGACCAAGCGGCAGTCCAAAATCCCTTACACATATGCAAACTACTCACTCAACGCTCAAAATCCTACACGATACCAACTATACAAAACAACTCGAATACTGACGAGATAATATTCACACCAACCACACTCGGCCTAATGACCATATCATGTCAATTACTATTCCATAAACAATATCAATCCCTCACATGACCATATCACTACAGATTCACCACTCGAATATTATTTCACCCTTGCATGTTAATTATAAGTCATACTCATATATTATAACCATATACTCATTTAACCATAGTCGCTAGACTATGCTATATACGCATATTACTCTTTTACAATTACTTTTTTATATTATCCACCTTAGAATATTATATCCTGCATGTTAATTATTAAGACAATGTTAATCCGATGTTCGGCTAACATTAAGTTAGATTATCATACTAGATTAACAATGCCAACCTATTAACTTACTGAAACCTCCAATTCATAATATCGTATAATTCAAACCATCATTTTACTAGTTGTCAAAGGATCATATAATCAACCAAGCAAACGATTTATTAACTAATTGCAGCTTAAATATTGGAGACCATCCTTGGTTTACATTACAATATAGTTCACCCTCTATCCTTTGTTCTCAAACGGCATAATACAAAGAGCCCCAAGCTCGCTTTGACACCCCCTCAAACACCCTAACGTCTGGAACACTCTAGAGACCAAAGTCTCAAATACCAACCACCCTAACCGAGCGAGACAGGTTGCGGACCCAGACCAAAGGCAGATAAGAAAATATCCACTCAACACCTAGCATAAGATAATATTTTATAATATTAAATATTAAGAAATTAACATTAAGAGAAGAAATTATAAACTACAAATTATTGTATGTATCTTCAAAATAAGCTTCACTGGAAATTCTTAAAGTCATAAAATTTCGAAACAGTATGAACACGTGCGAAAACTTGAAATGAGCAAAGTAAAAGCGAACCCCAGGTATTGGAAGATCACATAAAACCTAAATAACCCTTACGGTCACAAAAGAAGAAATTGCCCGAGAGGCAAAGAAAGCAAAACGACAAACATCGAAAACTCAACGTACACCAGACACGTGAAGAAGTATGGGAAGAGGCTAAAGATCAAGGAACCCTATGAAAAACAAGTACGAGAGCTACGGGAGGGGAACACTGAGGCAGAGAGGCAAGACGAAGGAAACACCGCAGTGCACCCGACGGGAGGAGGGTAACCCCACAAAAAGCACCCGCTAAAAGGAAAAATAAAACTAACAAAAACGAGGAAAAAACCTTTGGGCCATAGACCAATCATAGGCTGACAGGCCCCCCCATGAAGCTACGGCCCAATCAGCTAAGGCCCTTCACACCAGCCTAATCTAGGACCCCGCACCCCCGATCATCATATAAAACACCCCGGCAGACTCAGCAACAGCCTCTTCCAGCACATACCCCTCTTCTAGAGCATACCTCCTCTCGCATCTCGCTCTCGCTCGTCTCGCACCGTTCAGCACTTGAAGACTCTTCACACCAGCTTCGCAGTATCTCCAATTTCACATCACCGACTTGAAGACGCATCGAAACTCAAACGAAGATCCAGAACTCAACCCTTCGCATATTACGCTCAAGTTTTCAAACGTCCATTCATTCACATCTTTCCGAATACGGAACTTAGCTTCAAACTAGACTCATTTTTAAAATAACAGATTCCAGTGAGGGTTATATTAAAACCAGGAATCATAGTATAATATTAATAAAGTTAAATAACCAGTTAAATTCGAGTAAGAACAAACGAAATCATTTATCCTTCGCCACCCCCTTGATCCAGTCCAAACTTAGACAACACCGAAGATCAAGGAACGAGCCCTCATCGAAGATCCAGAAGAAACCGACTCAAGGTAAGAGCAATCATAATAACACTCTAAAATAATCCATTCTCGCATTATTCAATTAAAACAGACTTTAAGTCCGAATCAAGAAGATAAGATTCAAATACTAAGATATTCAAACGAGTAGTTAGATGAGAGCATAAATAGTTAGATAGCGCGACTCCTCTGAATTTGATACTAGATTAATCCAGTCCACTGTATTTCAATACTTTATCGATAATTGGTAACCCAGAACTCTCGAGTGAACGTCTAGGTTGTCCGCCGCGATATTTCCAGTAGCTAGCCTCTAGAATTATCCGCGAACGCCGCTCCGACGTCACACCCCCATGGTCCTGAGGCCAGGGGACGTAGCCAACCAGGTTGCTCCTTTTCTAATTCTAATCGCTAATTGGTGGGGCAACAAGTGCGCGTACTTGTTGCACTCCGCGACTGTTCTACGGCTTGGCTATAGTATACGCAACCTGACGTCGACGGCATAGGCCCTTACTTCAGGCAACTCTGGGGTCGGCTCTATAGAACCTCAATCAAACAGAGCTTACAATTTTGCGTCACCTGAACGGTGTCACTTCGCACAGCGATACGTATGTGACTTAGCTCTGGACTCTTAGGTGGTACTTGAAACTAGCGTTAGAAGAACTCCGTCCCCAGAGTTCCCATGAGCAACATGATCTCCGTCCTGGTTCATAATTTACAGAAAGAACAGAAGAGTTAGCTAAGAAGAAGAAGAAAAAGAGAAAGAAAGGAAATGCGCATAATCCCTAATTTATATATGGTAACTTAAATAATAATTGGTTACGGACAATCGGGCCGTAACACAGCTAAAATTACAAAATATATTTGAAATCACATTAATACGACAATGTAGCAATACTGATGTCGTGTATAATAAATGTCAACACCTCAACGCGGTTTCAAGCCGCGAGAAACTACAATCGACTGCAATTAGAGATTACAGGAAAACCTATTGCATAGAAGCGCATATGATTTCAAATATATTTTGTAGTTTTGGCTGGCACCGACTCCAAAAATAACAATAATTATATATTATTGACGCAATTATTTTTTACTTTTTAGTACAATTTTTTGTTAGTTCTTTTTTTTCTTTTTGCAATTTTTTTGAAGTCGGTTTTTATTTTTGTAAAAAATCTTTTTATTTTTTGCTTCTTAGTGAATCTTGTAAAAGTATTCATTTATATATGTATTTATTATATTTATTATTCATTATTATTGATCATTTAATCATTGAAATATTACGAAGTTCCGGTGCCTAACCTCCGGTTTCATTGAAAGACGCGAAATTTCGTTCACGTGGATAACATATTTATTTTTAATTTTTTCCGTCAGTTATTTCAATTCAAAAACCAAATCACTTGACCAATTTTGTTGAAATTTATATGGGACCAATCTGAAACTATATCCTTTCGAATGGTAAAAGAATTTTGAAAATCGGTTGATAAATGACGGAGTTATGAGGTAACAAACATGAAAAAAAAAAAAATACAGCCGAATTGAGAACCTCCTTCTTTTTTGAAGTCGGTTAAAAATGCAGAATGCATGATTGGTCACCAACAATCAATGTTATCTCAGTTGCATATACTCAGGAGTCCCCATGAGGCTCATCGACAAAATGGTCCTGTATATAATACATGTTACATAATAACATGAGAGAGTAGCTTCTTGACCGTATGGTAGTAGTAGGAGTGATAAATCTCGGGTAAAGACGGTCAGTCTTGGAAAAATAATATTTATTTTTGACGTTTCGGTCGTGCATGGGCGACCATCTTCGGAGCTGTGAATTGACACAGAATAACATAGTTATGAACTTATATTAGCAATAGAATCTGAATCGTTCCGGAGAACTATAACAATTATATAAAGTTGACTAGACAATATACAAGTATACACCCACATGCGACCACGCGGTGCGTTGAAAAAATAAAAATTTTGAGGTTAACTGGATAAATTATCTAAAAATATATGATAACAACAATAAAGAATGATGTGTACAGTTTTCAAATTAACATAACAAGTCCTTGGTACTAGGATTGATAATTTAAACAATGGATAACGTGAGTGGGGGTTTAAAACCTTACTGAAACAGACTTCTAATTGCGCTTAACGTGTTCGTTGGTTGGCGCTCGGCGGAGAAGTGAGGTAGCCAGGAAGTTTCCTATAGACTTCGAATCGATAAAAACGATCCATGATCGATAGTGAAAATGTCGTGCGACAAAACGATATAGAGTCAAAAAGTCTGGCGGTAAAATTTTTAAATTTGGAATAAAAACCTCCCATTCACGTTATCTAGTGGTTGTAAACAACGGAGCATATATATTACTTAAATTATCTATGTCCGATCGTCGGTTTACCGTGTCATTTTTTCTGATATGGATCATTTCTTTAAGAGTGCGATGGTGTAGGTTTGGTTCGCTTGCAATGATTTTAACTTGGTCAAAATCGAATTTATGTCGCAGAGTAAGAGTATGATTAACTAAGGCTGTTTCTCTACATCTCCACACTTGATGTTATATTTATGTCCATATGGACGTTTTTGAAGGTGTTGCGATGTCTGCCCTATATATCCTTTGTCGCAACCTGAGCATGGAATGTGATATACAACACCCGATTTATCTAGTAGCGGTACTTGATCCTTGAGACGAGAGAACAGGTTTTGAGTTAAACTACTTTTTTTGTGGACCACCATGATGTTATGTTTTTTTAAAATGTTTTGGATTTGTTCCGAGAGAACTTTTACGTACGGTATTGCCGCAATTCCTTCTATATTCTCCGAGTCTTTTTTACATTTTTCTTCATACACTATGCTATGATATAATTTATCCACCCTTTCAGAGATAACACGTTGTATTAGAACCTCCGGGTAATCATCATTTTTTAAAGTGTTAGAAATTAATGCCAGATTTTTTTGTCTAAAAATTGGTTCGGCTAATTTGAGACCCCTGTCTACTAACCCTACAATGACGCTCTTCTTGTATTTTTGAGGGTGATGTGAAGAAAAATGTAAAAAACGGCCTGACCAGGTGGGTTTACGGAACCAATCAATAGATAAGGTGTGATCGCCGTTGTTGATGACTGAGATCTCTAGAAAACTCAACCTTCCTCCCGTTTCAAGTTCATATGTAAAATTCAACTTAGGATGGAAACTGTTAAACTGATCGACTAGATTATTGATTAGGTCAGGATGTATCGCTGTGATTATATCATCCACGTATCTTTTGTAAAAAGGAAGCTGGTATCCCAGTCCGTTTATGACAGAGTTTTCTAGAGTTTCCATGACCAGATTAGCTAACGCCGGACTGATAGGGGAGCCCATCGCAACACCTTCAATCTGTTGATAGAAATTACCCTTGAAACTAAAATATGTAGAATCTAAACATAGTTCAACCCCCTTGACAAACTCCTCTTGTGGAAGTAAAGTGTGAGATTTAATCTCAGGCCATCTTTTTAAGATACAATCCACAACTAACTGGGTTGGAATGTTAGTGAAAAGTGACGAGACATCTAAGGAGATCAATTTGAAATCCGATGGAATGTTGCTATTCTTAATGGAATTTGCAAATGACCAAGAATCCTTGGTGTGATATTGAGAAGCTCCTAAGATGCTTGTCAAGGGAGCAGCACAGAATTTAGCTAATTTATAGTTAGGCGCTCCGATGTTGGAGACGATCGGACGGTACGGAACGTTTGGTTTGTGGATTTTAGGTAAAAAATACATTTTTGGAGCCACTGAGTTTGAAGTCTTAAGGTTAGAGCCACATATATCCGAAACGTGGTTCATTTTAATCCACTGATTTACTAATGTGTTATTTCTTTTCTCAAAAATCTTTGTCGGATCATTTTTCAGAATTTTATAAGTGTTGGAATCATCCAGCATCTGGTTGACCTTGTTAAGATAGTCATTGGTGTTCACTATTACCGTTTTATTTCCTTTGTCTGCTTTGGTGACCGTTATTTCCGGATGGTCCGACAAAAATCTTTTCGTGACATTATAATCCTTTAAACATTTTTGTTGTGGTCTGTCCAACACAGCGTTACGTTTGTGCGCAAGAATTTTGTTAGTAATTTCACTCCGGATGACATCCTTTGTGGTTTTGTCTAGTTTTTTCAAACCAGACTCCACGCCACAAATGATGTCATCCGTAGGAATCTTATCAGGTCTGTAAGGAATGCGATGTTTCGGTCCTAGCGCTAAAGTGTTACTAACCGTGGAAGGCAACGGAGTGTCTGACAGATTAATTAACCAGTTTTCAGTGGCAGTATTATTGTTATTGGAGTTTTCCAATTTTTCAAACTTTTTTATGTTGTTACGTTTTACAGAATTAAACCACCGTTCCGACCTATTTAAATCATTATTAACTTTTTTTATAAATTCCTTGTCTGTGACATTTTGTTGAATGTATGATTCTAATTGTGAGCGATGCTTCCTTAGACTTTTTATATTATCAATGACCAAACTAATCTCTAAGTCCAATACTCTGGATTGGAACCGTGTTAATGTATTTGAAAACTTAGCATTACTAAATAGGTGTGAGAAACCTTTAACATTGAGACGTAGAAACCTTGGTGTGATCCCTTTGGAGCGACAGCGCAGAAGGAAAATTCTTCGGTTGATCGAAGATGCCAATTTCCTCCTCGTTGTGGCCAAAGATTTCCTCAGTTGATCCATGTTGCAATGTGAAGAGGGAATTTGCCCCATATCGTTAAATTGGACGAAATCCGAACAGTTTAAACCCTTGTATGTAGTATGAGAGAGTAGCTTCTTGACCGTATGGTAGTAGTAGGAGTAATAAATCTCGGGTATAGACGGTCAGTCTTGGAAAAATAATATTTATTTCTGACGTTTCGGTCGTGCATGGTCGACCATCTTCGGAGCTGTGAATTGACACAGAATAACATAGTTATAAACTTATATTAGCAATAGAATCTGAATCGTTCCGGAGAACTATAACAATCATATAAAGTTGACTAGACAATATACAAGTATACACCCACGTGCGACCACGCGGCGCGTTGGAAAAATTAAAATTTTCAGGTTAACTGAATGAATTATCTAAAAATATATGATAACAACAATAAAGAATGATGTGTACAGTTTTCAAATTAACATAACAAGTCCTTGGTACTAGGATTGATAATTTAAACAATGGATAACGTGAGATAAGAAAGTTTGAAAAATTGGAAAACTCCAATAACAATAATACTGCCACTGAAAACTGGTTAATTAATCTGTCAGACACTCCGTTGCCTTCCACGGTTAGTAACACTTTAGCGCTAGGACCGAAACATCGCATTCCTTACAGACCTGATAAGATTCCTACGGATGACATCATTTGTGGCGTGGAGTCTGGTTTGAAAAAACTAGACAAAACCACAAAGGATGTCATCCGGAGTGAAATTACTAACAAAATTCTTGCGCACAAACGTAACGCTGTGTTGGACAGACCACAACAAAAATGTTTAAAGGATTATAATGTCACGAAAAGATTTTTGTCGGACCATCCGGAAATAACGGTCACCAAAGCAGACAAAGGAAATAAAACGGTAATAGTGAATACCAATGACTATCTTAACAAGGTCAACCAGATGCTGGATGATTCCAACACTTATAAAATTCTGAAAAATGATCCGACAAAGATTTTTGAGAAAAGAAATAACACATTAGTAAATCAGTGGATTAAAATGAACCACGTTTCGGATATATGTGGCTCTAACCTTAAGACTTCAAACTCAGTGGCTCCAAAAATGTATTTTTTACCTAAAATCCACAAACCAAACGTTCCGTACCGTCCGATCGTCTCCAACATCGGAGCGCCTAACTATAAATTAGCTAAATTCTGTGCTGCTCCCTTGACAAGCATCTTAGGAGCTTCTCAATATCACACCAAGGATTCTTGGTCATTTGCAAATTCCATTAAGAATAGCAACATTCCATCGGATTTCAAATTGATCTCCTTAGATGTCTCGTCACTTTTCACTAACATTCCAACCCAGTTAGTTGTGGATTGTATCTTAAAAAGATGGCCTGAGATTAAATCTCACACTTTACTTCCACAAGAGGAGTTTGTCAAGGGGGTTGAACTATGTTTAGATTCTACATATTTTAGTTTCAAGGGTAATTTCTATCAACAGATTGAAGGTGTTGCGATGGGCTCCCCTATCAGTCCGGCGTTAGCTAATCTGGTCATGGAAACTCTAGAAAACTCTGTCATAAACGGACTGGGATACCAGCTTCCTTTTTACAAAAGATACGTGGATGATATAATCACAGCGATACATCCTGACCTAATCAATAATCTAGTCGATCAGTTTAACAGTTTCCATCCTAAGTTGAATTTTACATATGAACTTGAAACGGGAGGAAGGTTGAGTTTTCTAGAGATCTCAGTCATCAACAACGGCGATCACACCTTATCTATTGATTGGTTCCGTAAACCCACCTGGTCAGGCCGTTTTTTACATTTTTCTTCACATCACCCTCAAAAATACAAGAAGAGCGTCATTGTAGGGTTAGTAGACAGGGGTCTCAAATTAGCCGAACCAATTTTTAGACAAAAAAATCTGGCATTAATTTCTAACACTTTAAAAAATGATGATTACCCGGAGGTTCTAATACAACGTGTTATCTCTGAAAGGGTGGATAAATTATATCATAGCATAGTGTATGAAGAAAAATGTAAAAAAGACTCGGAGAATATAGAAGGAATTGCGGCAATACCGTACGTAAAAGTTCTCTCGGAACAAATCCAAAACATTTTAAAAAAACATAACATCATGGTGGTCCACAAAAAAAGTAGTTTAACTCAAAACCTGTTCTCTCGTCTCAAGGATCAAGTACCGCTACTAGATAAATCGGGTGTTGTATATCACATTCCATGCTCAGGTTGCGACAAAGGATATATAGGGCAGACATCGCAACACCTTCAAAAACGTCCATATGGACATAAATATAACATCAAGTGTGGAGATGTAGAGAAACAGCCTTAGTTAATCATACTCTTACTCTGCGACATAAATTCGATTTTGACCAAGTTAAAATCATTGCAAGCGAACCAAACCTACACCATCGCACTCTTAAAGAAATGATCCATATCAGAAAAAATGACACGGTAAACCGACGATCGGACATAGATAATTTAAGTAATATATATGCTCCGTTGTTTACAACCACTAGATAACGTGAATGGGAGGTTTTTATTCCAAATTTAAAAATTTTACCGCCAGACTTTTTGACTCTATATCGTTTTGTCGCACGACATTTTCACTATCGATCATGGATCGTTTTTATCGATTCGAAGTCTATAGGAAACTTCCTGGCTACCTCACTTCTCCGCCGAGCGCCAACCAACGAACACGTTAAGCGCAATTAGAAGTCTGTTTCAGTAAGGTTTTAAACCCCCACTCACGTTATCCATTGTTTAAATTATCAATCCTAGTACCAAGGACTTGTTATGTTAATTTGAAAACTGTACACATCATTCTTTATTGTTGTTATCATATATTTTTAGATAATTTATCCAGTTAACCTCAAAATTTTTATTTTTTCAACGCACCGCGTGGTCGCATGTGGGTGTATACTTGTATATTGTCTAGTCAGCTGGTTGAAGTTTGGAACGTTCTTCGAACGAAATCGAAATTTCATTTTTTCTGGTTTAAAAAATTTTTTTCAGCAACAATATTCATTAACCTCACGTCAGATGACCGGAAATAATCCGGAAATATACCCGATGAGTACAGAAATCCTCCATAACGATATTTCAAGACAGAAAATATATTTTCAGCTTCGCAATAATCGAGTGTGACACTTTCTTTTCACGGAGTGGTTTTCTTTTCATGCCAGAAGTTCGTAAAAAAATTGGGAAAAATTAGAAAAAATAGGACAAGGAGTTACATCCGGTTTCACGGCGAAAATAGACGAACGAACCGGAAATAAATTACTCACGTCTGCAATTATCGAGTGTGACACTTTCTTTTCACGGAGTGGTTTTCTTTTCATGCCAGAAAGTCGTAAGAGAATTAGGAAAAATTAGAAAAAATAGGACAAGGAGTTACATCCGGTTTCACGGCGAAAATAGACGAACGAAGCGGAAATAAATTACTCACGTCTGCAATTATCGAGTGTGACACTTTTTTATTATTTTTATTACTTCTCTTTTGTAACATATGTATTGTAATTATAAGTTATTTTATTTTTAACATAACTCGGCCCGGGGCGTGGGTAAGGCCTGTATGGCCGACCCCACCAGCCTCTGCCGCGGCCGCCTCGGCCACCTCGGCCACCTCGACCGCCTCGGCCACCTCGGCCACCTCGGTCGCCTCGGCCACCCCGGCCACCTCGGCCGCCACGATCATCCGTGCCCCTTCGCTGCTCGTCCATATCTCCCGAGTCTTCTTCGGTGTCTAGAACGGATGGAAAATGATATTATGAAACATGTTTTTTTTTTCTGGTATGCCGTATGATTTTCCGTTCATAATTCAGGTACAATGAATTATATCGACATACGTTATTAATTGATATTCCATAATGATGCATTCATAATGAGGCAATTACATCGTATTCGGGTAATTTAATCTACGCTTGACTGCATAAACAGTGAATAATTCGTGTATCAGTGAAATCAAGCTAGCAATCTTTATTATTCCGTATGAACGATTCTCATAAACTATCGAATGAGATTATAGTGTATAGTGGAACGTGGGGCAGAACGGGCAGCGGGGCAGAACGGGCACCAAAACAAAAAAAAATAATCTGGTCGGAAATGATTTTTTATGAAATATGGCCACGTATTTTGGATCAATAATGAAATAAAAAAATAAAAAAAATAAAAATTATTTTTTTTCCGTTTTATTTTACTTTTTTAAAAAAAAAATTCCAATTTTTTTTTTTTATTATTGATCCAAAATACGTCGCCATATTTTATAAAAAATCATTTCCGACCACATTATGTTTTTTTTGTTTTGGTGCCCGTTCTGCCCCGCTGCCCGTTCTGCCCCACGTTCCCCTACTTGCTCAGCAAGAATACTCACTTGAATTATGTTCGCGCCCCTCGTCCAGCGCTTCGTCTGCGGCGCCCTCTGTCGGACCGCTCTCATGAGATTCTGCGGGAATATATTCAACGAAATTCAAATAAACAAAGGGCTGTAGGTCAAAAAATTCTGAGACACATATTGCGCATTCGAGGAATGTTACATTGTAATTGATATTTATCAGTTATTTGTAGGTTGAAGATCAAGAAACCGTTTTTAACAAATTGAGGGGCTGGAAATAGAAAGGGCGCGTAACTGAAATCCGGCGGATAAGTTTTGTCCGTAGAGCCTCGAAATCAAGAAATTCTAATCTTGATTTGACCTTGTGGGATCGATAGAGTAGGTCATTCTGCACATTTTTTGTGTTGGAACTATATGAAAATTCTTTTTTGTTTTCGAGATATGAGAGGAAATAGCCAATTTTTATGACTAGCAATCGGAATACTTTTTTCAGTTCAACTCGTTGTCATTTTTTTTTTATTCATGACTTCGGTTTGAAATTTTTACGGAGCCTTCCTTGAAGCCTTTTGTGGGACACAGCATAAGAAACAAGTCTTAATATTGAATAGAAAAAAAATGGCGAATTTACTAGCAAAAAAACTCTGAAAACCAGAGTCATCAACTTCTGAGACAAAAGTTATCGTACGAATTTCCGAATTCCACGAATCTAACCGTTGATTATTAAAGTTAAATAACAAAATAAGTTTTTAAAAAAGATTTTAGATGTCGAAATACCATAGATTCCGAATGACAGCTACTTTTGTAAACGACAGGTTCGCGCGGCGGCAAACCGTGCGTGACTCGCTTACGGTTGCACGTGGACGTATACCCATCGGACGTACGGTCTGCCGCCGCGCGAACCTGTCACTTACAAAAGTAGCTGTCATCCGGAATCTATGGTATTTTGACATCTAAAATCTTTTTTAAAAACTTATTTTGTTATTTAACTTTAATAATCAACGGTTAGATTCGTGGAATTCGGAAATTCGTACGATAACTTTTGTCTCGGAAGTTGATGACTCTGGTTTTCTGAGTTTTTTTGATTGTAAATTCGCCATTTTTTTTCTATTCAATATTAAGACTTGTTTCTTGTTCTGTGGCTCACAGAAGGCTTCAAGGAAGGCTCCGTAAAAATTTCAAACCGAAATCATGAATAGAAAAGAAATGGCAGCGAGTTGAACTGAAAAAAGTATTCCGATTGCTAGTCATAAAAATTGGCTATTTCCTCCCATATCTCGAAAACAAAACAGAATTTTCATCTAGTTCCAACACAAAAAATGTGCAGGATGACCTACTCTATCGATCCCACAAGGTCAAATCAAGATTAGAATTTCTTGATTTCGAGGCTCTACGGACAAAACTTATCCGCCGGATTTCAGTTACGCGCCCTTTCTATTTCCATCCCCTCAATTATACATTGCAATGATTTCAAGCGGTGATGCACACGTGAGGAGCGCACACATATGGGAAAACACGCGGCAAAACGCGCACCGAATCAAAAAAATAATAATTCCATCGGGAATGATATTTCATGATACGGCGACGTATTTTGGATCAATAATGACACACAAAAAAAATGAATCTTTTGTCACTTTCATTCATGTAATTTTTTATTTTTCTCTCATTTTTTGTTCATTTTTCTTCATTTTTTATGTCATTATTGATCCAAAATACGTTGCCGTATCATAAAAAATCATTTCCGATTTTTTTTTTTTTGATTTGGTGTCCGTTTTGCCCCGTGTTCCCACACATATACTTATAAATACACAGATTCACATAAGACCTACGTACACTCGTACGAAAGTTGTTGCGAATGATTATAAACGCGACAAAATATGCTTTATAAAGTGGAAACGAAATATTTTCTCCGATGCGATATGTTTAGTCATAGTCATTCTATACTCTATAGCGTACTTCTCCGGAGATTATCCTCAGCATCGAAATCCTAGTGATCGAAAATGAAGTGTGATATCGTCATGGTAATTTAACGGCAATTACATGCGTGATAGTAACGATATTCGTATTTCTGTCACTTCAAAGAATAATATCTTTTTGGGACTTCACAAGACCTTTGTCAGTACAGTCAACTGTTGCTAGCGCATGAATGATACTTTGTTGTATCAGCAGTATTCTGCAGCCTAACCTGGCAAAACCAAAGATCTTGTGGAACATATCCAATGTTAAAATATGTTTGTTTTCAGCCACCGCTTCTCTAGTCATACTAATTGAACGTAATACTAATTCATCGATAATCAACTTACCGAGGGGTTCAGACCTTCCGGCTGCGCTGCGCCCACTCTGATCGAGCCCAGCGGGCTTGTCCAGGGGTTTTTCTGAAAAAATATTTTTCAGGAAATTATTACACATGGATATATACATGTGAATCTATATCATGCTGATATGATGAGATATTCATTCCACATGCTTCTATATAGGGGAGAGCGGGGCAAAAAGGGCAGCGGGGCAAAAAGGGCAGCTCGGCGAAAAAACGAAAAATTCTTGAAAAATTTTCGATTTTTTTTTTTTTATTTCAATAAAAATTGTTTCAAAATTATTGGAAAATGGAAAATTTCTTTGGGAAACAATTTTTATTGAAAAAAAAAAAAAAAAATCGAAAATTTTTCAAGAATTTTTTGTTTTTTCGCCGAGCTGCCCTTTTTGCCCCGCTGCCCTTTTTGCCCCGCTCTCCCCTATATATACAGTGTTGCGAGTCACTGATTACATTTTTAATGGTATTCCTCATCTAATTACTCATTACTTTGGTAGTGTGTAATCGAAATTAGGTTGAGTTTAATTACACATTACCAAAGTAATGTGATTAAACTCGATTTAATAACACATTAGTAAAGTAATGTGTAATTAAATAAAAGTTCAATTACCCATTACGAAAGTGCTGAGTATTAAAAAAATTGTAATTACAATTTTCACAACACTGCATTTATATTCCCTTACTAATTCTAAGCTGACTACTTTAATTCGTATAAGGTCCTCTTACGTTTGGTATTCTTGCCCATTTCCGATAACGCTCCGTACCCGTCAACGGCTGAGTCTCGAGTGACGCTGCTGACACAGATTCGTGTGCTGCGCATGAGCTCGACGCTTCCTACAACGGAACGCATGGCTCAGCTCTTGCTTGGAGAAAATTTCAAGACCGGTTTGCCTCGTTTTCGCTGCTCGGAGTCCGATTCTTGAACCGACGCCTATGTTCATGACAATGGATAGTTCGGAAAAAATTGGTAAGATTCGAATTGGACATTCTCAGTCCACGAAAAAAAATATACAGCACTGGTTACTGTTCTGCACAGTAATCGGCGACAGACGTGACTGATTCATATTAAAACAGGAGTGAATACTGTGTAGCATAGCACAGGTTACTCACTCCTGTTTGAATAGAAATCAGTCATGTTTGACAGTATTTTACGTTATACTTTTCGCCAATTACTGTGTCGAACAGTAACCAGTGCTGTATATTTTTTTCCGTGTATAACGCATTAATTCATTGTCGTGAGTATGAGCGATATAGAGTCTATATTATAGACACTGGTAAATGAGTTATTTCACGTCGAGCGGAACACCTTTTTGACCGCATGTCCTCGAAAATTGCCGTCTTTTTTTTTTTTTACAGATTCTCTGAATAAAATAAATACATGAAACATTTTGTTTTTTCCACTCGAAGGGCTTAGAAGCTACAAGGGGTTGAATTCAGGAAAAAAAAATCACCAAAAATCGGAATTGCGCTCTTCTTTAAACGTTAATATTTTCGGTTCCCTTTGTCGTACAAACTTCGGCAAAATAGTATATTGTGTACCAAGGGCAAAAAAGTCCTCGCCAGTGGTGCGAACAAGCCACGGTCTCGGCGCGCCCGCGTAGACAGCCGCGCACGACGTACTGCACGGATAATCGCTTTTTGAATATAGTTTTCATGGGAGTTCGATTTTGAAACTTACAGATTTGGTAGAGATAAATCAAGGAACACGCTCGTATTTTTTTTTTTAGAATTTTCGAAGGGGTTATCATCTTTAAAATCACGGTTGAAAGACGTAATTGTTCATAACAAATGGAAGATTTTTTATCTGATGAATATAAAATTATTACCGTGAAAGTGCGATTCGAGAGCTTCAAAATGAGTACACAGAAAAAACGAGTTGTACCAATTTGAATTGGTCCAAAAAAAATGTTTTTGTTCCAAGAAAAATTTTCTTGTCCCAAGAAAAATTTCTTTGTCCCAAGAAAATTTTCTGCAAACGCATTGGAAACCGAAATTATCTTGAATCAAGTCAAAAATGTTCTCGAACCAAGAAAACTCTCTTGGATCGACGAAAGTTTTCTTGGTTCGAGAAAATTTTGTCTTGATTCAAGATAATTTCGGTTTCCAATGGGTTTGCAGAAAATTTTCTTGGGCCAACAAATTTTTTTTTTCTGTGTATTTTTGCCGATGTCTGTACCTACAACAAAGGAAACCGGAGATATTAACGTTTATAGAAGAGCGCGATTCCGATTTTTGGTGTATTTTTCGAAAATTCAACCCCTTGTAGCTTCTAAGCCCTTCGAGTTGAAAAAAATATTTCATGCATTTATTTTAGTCAGAAAATCTGTAAAAGAAAGTACAAAAGAATCCGAAACCTCGAGGAATATTTTTGGCCAAATCCGTCCCGCTTGACGTGAAGTGACTCATATGCAAGCACGCGGTATGATAATTATATTTGGTACCTACCGTTTATAATCATTGTACAGACGCTACCCTATCCTCATCAAATGCGGCTGAAGGTGAGGACGCAACAAACACGGTTGAAGGGGTAGAGACGCCCGGCAATGTAAAAAGTGAGTATTTCACCAATTGTTCGTTACAATGGCGATGTGTGTTTTGACGGACAATTCTGTGGTATCATATCGAAGGACTAATGCAGAAGAGGCGTAAGCGCTGAAAAAAAAGTCGGATATTGCCAGAACGGCGTTATACCTGGTTTAACCTTTCGTTGGTCGCTCTATGAGGGAATCCCCGTCTTTTTTTTTAATGCAAATATATCATAAAATACCGATAATTTATATAAAATATTTCAGCTATTCATGAATTGATATGTCATAAGTCAATCTAAAATATTTTTATAGTCGTAACTGTATTCAGTTCTTTTATAATAATTTTTTATTGTAAGAAAACCGTGAAATCGCGGCGATTCCCTCACTGTGCGACCACAAACGTAGGTAAAATTCGAAGCGCAACGTTGCCACATATGTAGAAAAATTCTCCCGGCTGCTTAGACCGATATTGGCGCATAAAGTTGACGTGGCAACGTTGCAGTAAAATTAACATTGCGGCGATTCCCTCACCGAGCGACCAACGACGTTCTGGAAGAGGTGCGCGACCAACGAAAGGTTAAAGGACACAGAATCTAATAGGGTATGAGTGCAACCGCGCTTCCGTCTGTATGACAGTATCGACTCGATCAAACTGAGAAATTGGTCAAATCTTACTGTGGGAGGGGCGTATCGCTACCTGGAAAAAGATAGTTGCTCATGCCCGTTTGGCAGTGAGATTTAAGCAATTCCTCAGTTTGATAGAGTCGCTGCTGTCATACAGGCGTAAGAACCGTTTCATATGCGCCGTCGTGGCATCTCTTTTCCCCAGGTACAGCGCTTGCGCCCGTCTCGTAGTACGTACTCAATTTTTTTTTGTAATAAAAACGCTCACGTCCCTCTGCCATTGGTCCATCGATATAGTAATAAGAAGACAGTATCTGAAACACCGAACATTAATCGTCGATCCAGTCGAGAATATCTGAATCACTGCATACTTGCAATCATATCATGTATGCAGGATATGACAAAGTTCGCGCCTATATCACCTATATAAACAGGACTATTCTTCGTCATAAATGAGATTCCAATTTCCGTCATCATGTTTTTTCACGGGTCATAGATCTCTTATGATAATTAATCGATAATAGCCAATCGAGTGAGTCGTACAGCTATAGAGTCACTTCTGTGAAATACCCCGCATAGAATCACCGGATGTCGAAGATAATGTCAGTTTTGAAAAACAGAGATGTGGGCATTCGCCCTTATACTAGTGCAGCGGACTTATCGCGTCGACGGATTCGCGTGGTCACCTATGCGCTTGACGACGCAGGCGCAACAAGACAGCAAGCTGAGCAAACGCTGTGAAACACGCACCCAACCGCGGTCATGGCCAAAGGTGTCTGCATAACGGACGCGCCTGATTAGACATTTTTCAATTAGTTATCACGAGAAATTCTTGCCTCGTAGAGCACCCGAAATTTCGATCTCATTTTTGACAAAGAATTGACAAAGATCGGCCCTGTGAAATCATTAGGCGCGAACTAAAACGCTAAAACGCTATAACCTGTCACATGTAATTTTTGAAATTTTATCCATTGCCAGAGCGAGATCCGATATCACGGGGAAACCCGGGAAAGGGGGCATTGGCACGCTCACGCCGAAATTGCCGCATAAGAAAGCGGGCCGCGGTTAAAGCGGCGAAGGCGGCGCAAAGGGCGCTCGCGGCTGAATCGCCAACTTTTACAAATTGTACAATTACCTATAATATAACTTACAATAAATAATTTGATTTTCTATATTTGTTACCTACCTCGAAAAGTTGATATTGTATATAAGATCCCCCGACGAACGGTCGATCATAGGGCTTATATGCTCCAATAACGCACGACTGCACTCGTCGGCTGATTACTCGAGAACCATTGGACGTCTTTACGATTTTTTGATCGTAATTCAACGCTTGTACCTTGAAGCTAACATGTGAATTTTTCCAAATATTTTCCAAGGTTCTCTACAAACGTACCACGAATCGAAAATAATGAAAGCAGTTTAGCACACGATATCTCATAGCACTTGATAAGCCGGAATATTTTCAGTACAGCTCATACGATGCGAAATTCTTCAAGCTTCGTAGTGGTCTGCGACCGGAGGCTGTATAATTTTTCTCCATGGAATTATGTATCGTTGAAGACGCGGATGTGATTTCAGCGCGAAAGCTAGTACCCAATATAATATAGGTATATTAGTCCAGTCAATCCAGAATATAACACCGAAATTATTCCTATGGCGTTGAAAAAGGTATCAATCGATTCCGAAAATTCTTCCGAACAATATATCTACAGATGTCCACACCAAGTACTTAGACGTCAAATAAAGAGTCTATAAAAAAATATTAATTGAAAATTGAAATTTTGGCGGCTAGACAAAAAATATAATTTTTCAACACCACTTTTTGACTTTGAACCGCCAAAACTTTTGAACTATCCATCTTTAAAAATTCCAATAGCGCTAATTTTCTAGAGACATTCATCCTCTAAGAACGGGATCCCTTGATATGGCATCGCAACCGCAACCGTTTGCCCGTAATATTCAATCAACATCGATTCACGGCTAAACTAACAATCTACAGATAAACACATGAGTATAGTATTGTATACAGTTAATAAAAAATATAAGTTTACCAGTTCAAAAAAATCAACTTTTTTTTTCTAAATCCCCATTGAAATACTTTCAGGGGCGGCGGAGGGGAAAGATGCTTGTTATAAGCGGAGTTCTTAATATTAATATGTAGAAGTCGCGCATCGCGGATTTCTATTTTTCATTCAAACAGCATAGGATTTTTTGGGGGAATTTGTAGCCTACAAACCAATAAACAAATCCCAATGACTCATACATATTTGTATAGGGGCAATTCCACCTCAAATCAGCCAATTTTGGGTGTTTCTTGACCTCGTATTTTTTGAATCGAGTTAAACTTTTTTTACGTGAAATCTACGTCAAAAAAGTAGACCCGTATTTTTTCGACGGTCAAAAAATTTTTTTTTATGCTAGTTATGAATTATCGCATTCTACTGTGAAAGTAGCGCGCGCGCGGCTTTGACAATTGATATCTCAGGCCCCCTTCACCGTAGAGAGATGTTCAAAAACGCGTTTTGAAGGTCATGAAAGACACTTTCCGATAAAAATTTTCAACTTTCCGAAAAATATAATTTTGTTATTTTGATGAGCAATCAAAATGTTTATCGATTTTTTTCGCAAACTTGGGCCATTTTTAAAATTCTAAAAAAAATATGATCGCATTCCTTATTCAATTCTGAAGATGGAGAATTTTTTGAATTGATGGAGCGATTTTTCTAAATATTTTTTTTACAATTATTTGTCCGGCGCTGCGTCAGGTTGCCGCGCCGCAAGCCTTGCTACCACCGCGTCGACGGGGCTCGGCCAATGGCGTGGCGCGCGGCTTTCCATACATGGAATGAGTCATTTGGATTTGTTTATTGGTTTGTGAGCTACAAAATTCTGAATAAAAAAAAAAATTCTTTTGCTATTCAAATGGAAAATAGAAATCCGCGATGCGCGACCTCTAAATATTGATATTGAGAGCACTGCTTGTAACAAGCATCTCCCGCGCCTCTGCCCCCCGGGAGTTTTTCAATGGGGATTTTGAAAAAAAATAGTTGATTTTTTTAACCGGTCAAGTATAGTATACATTGAGATGTATAGCGTAAGAGTTATAGCAGTTCAAAGTCGAAAAGGGGTCTAAAAAATTATATTTCACATCTAGCCGCCGAAATTTCAATTTTCAATTTTCAATTAATATTTTTTTTCTTCGTCTGTACGTTATCTGTAAGCCGTCTAGATGAGCCATGATTTTTTACAGACTTCTCATTCGACATCTAAATATCGATATTCCAATTGTTATATCCCAGGGATGCATTTTCTAAGAGGTCGAGAACACGAGAACCACGAATTGTCCGACCGCAAGTTCGGACGTCTCCCACGTCGACGGTATTGACGATGGACATATGCCCTCGCGGACTTTTTTATGGGAAATTTTGTGTTCTGTAAGATTGGTCTGATACAATTTTGCTCTATCTTTAGCGGTTCTCGCAGCGTCCGCTACGGAAGCAAACCGTGCAGGAATTTTGGCTCATCGTGGACGGTTTTTCAATTGTCCAACGAACCCCGTAAGAGATTTTGTCCCGGAAACTTGGATTTATACTCAGGATAACCCTCCCGACCACCATGAAATTTTCCAGCCTGGCAGAAATTACATTGATTTAAAGCTCAAAAATCGTTTAATTAGACTGGCCTAGGGTGCCGATACTAGCTTGAAGCGCTGTCAGTAATCTTGTGTCTCTGTCACACTTCTCGACTATCCTCAAGCTCTGTCTCTCTCCCTCTTGATTTTCAGCGCTTCAAGCGAATATCGGAACACGGCTCTACTGTCGGCGCAAAAAGGTTTGGCGCGTCTGTTTGAGTGATCATAACTTATACAGGAAAATTGGTAGAGCATCGAGTCTTGTATGATCGGAAAGCGCTAAGTTTTCTGCGTCTAATGGTTGTTCGCAAATTTCCGTGTAAAAATCGTGAAAGCCGTTATGATCTCCGAAAAGTTAAAAAACGTAGTTTTTCGGAGTCCATCGCCGTAGGTCAACTTAAACTCGTCACCGTTTATCTGAAATTAGTGCGAAAAATCTGGAAAAATTTAGAAATAATCCCTGAACATTGACGAACATGATATAGTTTGGTAATTTGAAAAATATTCAAAAACCTGGACACCAGGTGCAAAAAGGTCCAATGGTGCGATTTGGGGAACGGATTGGTACGGGTGAACCTGAGATAGCTCAAAATTTCCGTAGAAATATACACGTTTTGATTCCGTGATCAGTTTTTGGTTCGCAATAGCGAACTTCCAGTAATCGACGTCAACAATTTTTCAAATTTGCGCGGGGCCGCCTGTGTCCTAGCCGCAATATTCTTCGCTGCATTCGCATTGTTGTAACAGTGGCCGCGAGTAACAATTGCGTCTGCGGCGGTCGCGGCGGGAGGGAAATGCAGCGACGAATATCGCGGCTAGGACACAGGCGGCCCCGCGCAAATTTGTAAAATTGTTGACGTTGATTACTGGAAGTTCGCTATTGCGAACCAAAAACTGATCACGGAATCAAAACGTGTATATTTTTACGGAAATTTTGAGCTATCTCAGGTTCACCCGTACCAGTCCGTTCCCCAAATCGCACCATTGGACATTTTTGCACCTGGTATCCAGGTTTTTAAATATTTTTGAAATTACCAAACTCTATCATGTTCGTCAATGTTCAGGGAATATTTCTAAATTTTTCCAGATTTTTCGCACTCATTTCAGATAAACGGTGACGAGTTTGAGTTGACGTACGGCGATGGACTCCGAAAAACTACATTTTTTAACTTTTCGGAGATCATAATGGCTTTCACGATTTTTACACGGAAATTTGCGAACAACCATTGGACGCAGAAAACTCAGCGCTTTCCGATCATCCAAGACTCGATGCTCTACCAATTTTCCTGTAGAAGTTATGATCACTCAAACAGACGCGCCAAACCTTTTTGCGCCGACAGTAGTTTACAGCAACGTATTCTTGCGAAACGCAACCCCTCCCCCGAATCTGTAAAGCGCTCGTCTTCTGTACTTCTGTCCTGATCTAGCAGTCTACGAGTAGCGCTGTTACACTTTACTAATTGTGACTGTCTCGGTGATTGGAGACGAGTGTACAGCAGTTTCGCCGACTTTCGTCGTACAAAGCCGTTTATAATATAGTATCGTAATAGAAATTTTTATAAAACAATAGTATAATTGTTATTGTAATCGTACACGATGGCGAATTACACTAAGAGTGAAACCTCGATCAAACGCTTAGCAGAGATTATAGCTGATTTGATCGTTGACATTGATGACGTGGTTCTAACGGCGGCCCCACAGAAAAGCTTGATCGGCCCGGTAAGTGCAAAATTCCTTAATTAATTATTTATTATTATAAATTATTATTATTTATTAATTATTTTATTAAATCATTCTAACCATTTTGTGGTGTTCTTGTAATGTGTGAGGTTTCCTACATTTCATTGGTGTTTAGAATCTGTAATAGATAAATGTGATATTTCTCTAAGGGTTGTAGCAATATTTTCTCAACGATGAAACACTTTCTGATTTTAACCTGTGCAAAATAATAGCATTCACGAACTGGTCACTGAAATCTGAACAAACTATAAATTTGAATAATCGACTCGAGGTGATACGCACTATTGATTTAGTTATAAACAGTAGAATGACATCACAAATAGTCCGATTCGATGTATACATTGTACATACATATGCATAAGAATTTTTGAAGATGTAAGTACTGACGCAGGAACGTTTACTTTGTAGCCTTGTTTAGCCGGAATTTCTACAGTTTCTCAGTATTAATACGAACGGATAGCTATTTTACTTATCAGTTTGATTTGTATCCGCAATTATGCGTGGGGTTCATGCAATAAGGGTCCTTATTCTGAGTATATGTGCGATATTCCATGACATTTCGATCAAGATCTGGCAATGCAAGAATGAAGAAAAAAGTTTGTAATAAAATGTGCCAAAGTATGGGTCTGAAAACGTATACCTATACATAGTATGTATATTAGGGTGGTTCATTTTTAACTTGTATTTTTTTTTCATCTCTCGCCTGAAAACTCGGTGCCACATTCGGAAAAAAATTATCCCCAAATCGCAGAGCATAAAAAAAAACTATTTTACAGGACGCTACCGGCAAAGAGTTTTTTCAAATTAGTTCTGGTATTTTTATTTCATTGTTTTTTTTTTTTTTTACTTTTCTTTTTCTCTATTATGAACCAATTATGAATGATGAATCGAAGATGATTGTTGTTTTCTTTATCCCTCGGTAGCGACCTCTAAATTTTTTTTTCTTTATACTCTGCGATTTGAAAGAATTTTTTTTCCGAATTTGGCACCGAGTTTTCAGGCGGGAGACAAAAAAATACAAGTTCACAATGAACTATCCTAGTATATATGTATGTAAAGAATTGCCTACAGGCTGAATGTACAGGGTGGCCCATTTTAATCGCCCCAGGCGAATATCTCAAAAACTAACAGTTATAGAAGAAAAAGTTGCATACAAAACTTAAAGGGTTTCGAGAGGGAAAAATAATGCTGATATGCGTTGACTTGTGGATTTTGCCAATTCCGAAATTTCGCAAGTCACTTCGGATTTTAGATATAAGGGAACGCATGTTGTGGTTGGTAGCGGCTGATAGCGAGATCTAAGACTAATTCGAATACAGAGGCAAAAAAAAAAAAATCGGAACAAAAAAAAATTTGTAAAAAAAAATTCGCCAAATTTTTCAAAATTTTTCTCTGAATTTTTTCGCTTTGACATTCGAATTAGTCTTTGAGCTCGCTCTTAGCTGCTCCCGGCCAAAACATGTGTTCCCTATCTAAAATCCGAACCTACTTGCGAAGTCTCGGAATTGGCGGAATCCACAAGTCAACACATATTAGCATTATTTTTCCCCCCCGGAACCCTTCAAGTTTTGTATGAAACTTTTTTTTGTATAACTCATAGATTTTTAGATTTTCGCCTGGGGCGATTAAAATGGGTTATCCTGTATATTTGAATAATATTAACACGTATTCTAATACAGCAGTAATTATATCAAGGGGTTATATACAGTCAGGAGGCCCAAAAAAAAGCGACGTTTCAAGGATTTTTCCTGAGAAGACTTTTCAATTTATGAATGTAAAAATTTGTACACATATTATGGTAACTTTTAACTGTATTTTAACATTTTTTATTCGTAAACATGATAATTTCGAAAGCTGCTATAGCTGATCTCCAGGAACTCCTCTTAAAAAAAGGCGCCTTGCGGTGATCACGATATTTCTGGACTGGATCATCTAAAATGAAAAATGCAAACGGATTTTGTTAAAGTCATGTATAATCTTGTACTTAATCAAAGGAATAAGCAAAATGAATTTCTTTGACTAAATGACGGCTTCTCAAAAAAAAAAAAAACGTTGGTGCAAAATTGATTTTTTTTTTTTTGAGAAGCCGCTATTTTGTCCAAAAAATTTATTTTGCTTATTACTTCGATTAAGTACAAGATTATACATGACTTTAATCAAATCCGTTTGCATTTTTCATCTTAGATGATCCAGTCCGGAAATATCGTGGTCACCGCAAGGCGCCTTTTTTTAAGAGGAGCTCCTGGAGATCAGCTATAGCAGCTTTCGAAATTATCATTTTTACGAATAAAAAATGTGAAAATACAGTTAAAAAGTTACCATAATGTGTACAAATTTTTACATTCATAAATTTAAAAGTCTACTCAGGAAAAATTCTTGAAAAATCGATTTTTTTGCGCCTCCTGACTGTATATAACCCCTTACCTAGAGGTATTTATCTTCCTCTAATTTTCAAAACATACATTTCTCAACCTATATTATTACTGAGTGTTTCTTCATTTACGCATAAAGGATTCAATAGAAAGGCATTCAAATATTAATTTTTTTATGTTTATTTCTTTTCAAACGTAACTTTTGCTGTGATGCAACTTTCATATCGATGGTTTACTAACGCAACCTCGTAATTCGATTTCCAAAGTTAACACGTATCTCAGAAATTCACTAAAAAACTAAGCTTAAAATATTTTCTATAGTATAATTATCATTCACATCTATAAAAAACGATAAAACTTTCAAATCGGCAACAAATAATTAGAAGTTCTTGATTTGGTTTGTCCCAATAAAATGTTTTTCGTCTCTTCTGTAAACCAGTGATTTTAAGTTGGGAGGTTGCGTTAGTAAACCATCGATATGTTTCACCGATGCTCTACAATTGAGTCATATTTCATACGATTTTTCAGAATTTATCCAGATTTTGGATGATAGTATTTTTTAAACTTTTTGATTCGATTATGTTGCAAATACGAAGCGTGTAGAAGAACTGAAAAAAATGGGGCATATATTTTTTGACAAGTCTTCGTATATGTATAAAAAAATTGCGGAGCAAATCTGAGACGCCTCGTATGCTTGTATACCAACTCAGCATTTTTTACACAGATTTGCAATGCTTTAAAAACCAAACCGACCCACAAAGTAATGCTGCAAGTACAAAGAGCCTGGGCGGGAAATAGACATGGCATTAGAGAACGTGTGCAGGAGCAGTTGAACCAGAGGTTCAACAAGGCCGATCAAGTCGATTCGCAGGATTTTGCGAACAACTCCGTTGCGAGTGAAAAGGCTCCATCAGATCTGAAACAGGATTCTGATAATGGAATAGAAAATCGTTTCGATGGACCGGTGAGTATGGAAACCTCGGTCGAGATGGTTAGTAGCTCACAGTCACCGCCGAAAGTGACAGAAATTTTGTTCTGTGTGACCCCTAAGTCAAGTAAGAGGTCTTCTCATTTTAATTTTGAAAATGCAGCGGTACAAGATAATGAGATTGATAATGATTCGAATATTGACAGTTCATCTTACATCGCTGATTCCAGCAGTGTATCTCATTCTGATTTTGAAAATGAAGCGGTACAAGATAATGAGATTGATAATAAGTCGAATATTGATAGTTTATCCGACATCGCTGATGCTAGCAGTGAATCGAATAAAAGCGCATCTCAATATATTGTACCCCCACAATCACCATCTATTCGGAAAAAGTTTTGCAGTACTTTGGGTAGCATTCAAATTCCATCAGTACAATTACTGGGTAACGATGGTAATGTAGATAATGACAAAGCTAGGATCGTTATATCAAAATGCATGCTTCATGATTTGCGTTACAGTTGTCCCTTGAGTTTTTATGGTGGTATTCGCCCTAATCTAGAATTCCTAGTTACTTACGCGAAGTGCAGGTATTCAAGCCATGCTCAGAGTTTCAGATTCGACATCACCGATTTCAAAACTCCCTTCGCAACAATTTATATTAAAGCGACTGAGTGTGGTGAAGTAGTCCACGAAGGGCCGAAAATACATTGCACTCTCAAAGGCGAGGCTAGAATTAAAGTTAAAGCTCAGTTGATGAAAGTAGCTCCTAGAATTTTACAACTCGAGACGACCAAAAATATCGATTCAGAAATGGCCGATGATGGTCATATGCAAGAACTGATGCGTCTTACGACATATCAGAAAGCCAGATCTGAAGAAAACTGTAAGAACGATAAAATTCTCCGCTCTAATGATTTGTCAGATCTGTTCCAGCAGCATATTTTAGATGGACAATCTAGTGACCCTTATATCAGACATACGGGTCTCCCCCTGTATGCACATATGTATTCGGAAGAGCAGCTCAACATCATCCCTCCGGAGGACGTAGTCGTCCATTTGGATGCCACAGGGAACGTCGTTCGTAAGCCAGCGGACGTCAGGTGTAAACGGATTATGTATTACGCAATGGTAATGAACAAAAATAATTCAATTATACCTATTGCAGAAATGGTGAGCTCCGAGCATGACGTGGCATCTATCGGTACGTTTTTAAAAAAATATCGCTACTTTTTGGCTACGAAAAATGTCAGCTGGCCATTGTTTCGTGTGGTAGTTGTAGATTGGAGTTGGGCATTGATTAATTCCGTGATGGTCGAATGGAACATGATGACGGTTACCGATTATTTAAAGCAAGCATTTATCTATTTGACACAGGATACGCATCCGAACTTTGATTTCATTGTGGTTCACAGCTGCTGCGCACACTTTCAAAAACGCGTATCAACTAATATTCACAAGAAATTTCAAAAATACTTGCACGTCAAAAACTTTATTCTCGAATGTGTCGGGTTAATGATTCATTGCTCAACTATGGATACCTTAGACGCAACATTCGAAAATTTCGTAACAGTCCTTTTGACTCCCAATCGTGAGCAGGCCCAACGCAGTGTGGTTCAGCTTCACGAGCTACATTTCTTGACGAAAAATTCGGATACTGCAAATGAGACAGTAGGCGATGATGATCAGGTAGAATTCATAGCAGACGATAAGCCGGAGGGTAGAATTTACGCCGATTCTCCTTTCTTTCATCGCTATTACGCGAAGCTTTTGAATATAAAAAGTAACATTATCAATACCGGCAACGATAACGAATATTTCGCTCCTGAGGTCGCGGATTACGTAACGCAGAGCCTTATGCCGTACGTAACAATGTGGTCGGGTCTTCTATTGAAACACGTCGTACCAAATCGTCCGAGACTCAGCAATGCTAATGTAGAGTGCTATTTTAATTTAGTAAAGAGAGATGTTTTGGAGGGCCATGTTAATTTGAAGATAGGTCGTTTCATAGCGAAAATGAAAAATTATAAAAGTTGTCTATGTGCAGAAGCGACGATGAGTATACCGGTAAAAGGTCGTCGATCCGGGGCGAAAATTACGAAAAAGCAATCGCGCGATAAAACTCCTGTTATACGGAAATTAGATAGTCCGAATAATGCGTTGGTACAGGAGATGTGGCAACGCAAACGGAAGTCACAGTATAGCCATCTAGAAGGTCGGCTACTGGGTAAAATCACCAAAAAGATCAAGGCCACTAACTTCCGAACAAGTACACCAAATCCGGTTGATCACGAGCAATCTTTGTTAAATCGGAGTGATAGTTCAACTCATGCGAATGCGTTACCCAACGGATTGTTTGAGGACGTAGAGTATTACATGCTTAGAGTCGAAGGCACCGAATTCACTATCGGGCGATATTGTTCTAGTATGTGCGCTCCAATAATCGGGTATGATAAATTTGACTTGGTGTCCGAGCAGTATCAAACCCTGGGCAAAGAACGATACTTGGACGGGGCCGTTATAGATGCCTACACCGTGGCTACCTTAGATTTTCGAAAGAACGTGGTTTACGTCCCCACCGGGTACACGTACTATTTGCTAGGCGATGGCCGTGACAAAGCTAGTCCTGACGGGTTCAGAATGTACAACGTAGGTGATGCGTTCGAGGGTACAATGTTTATGCCCTACGTGTACTCGCAGCATTGGTGTCTACTGGTAGTAGATATCGATGCGAAAACCGTAATGCACTTAGATCCAAGGTTCAAACGCAGTAAAAAATCTGAGTCAGTCATAAAATACTTCGACAAGTACGTCGCAGATTGTGCAAGAATACAGCCGAATGTGCTCTGTGACATTAAGTGGATTACGGTTAATTACAAAGGGGATCGCCCCCTGCAAAAAGACTGGTACAATTGCGGGATTTACGTACTATACTATATAGAGTGCTTAGCTAAGGGTGTTGATATGGACACTAATTTTCAACCTGACACGTACAGGTTGGAAGTCGCCGACTCCTTGTTGAGATTATCGTGTGACATGAAAGAAGTATGCCAATACTGCTTCGGTACGAGGCCGAATGAATTAATCATGTGCAATACTTGCAGACGCTGGGCTCATTTGAAGTGCGTCAATCTATTGGGGAACCAAAAAACGCTGGAAGAATGGAATGACCCCGCAGCCGGCTATAGATGTGCGCTGTGCGCACACGGGGTAAGGAAATGGATGCGATACTAATCGAATTCATTACAATCAAAGGAGATCTACCTATATCTAAGTAAGGTTTTCAGTGGAACGCGCATTGCATTTTGATGGACCATTTAATCAAAGTTTCAGACATCTACTCAAAATACAAATGATTCAGATATGGTATATTGAAAATATAGCAAATAATTTGTACAATCCCGTACCGATATCCCAATGATAAGGAAAAGAGAACTGTGCGACCTTGAGTAATACGTACTATAGATAATCGGTTGATTTAAAAGAATTAAGCGGGGGGACCCCAATATCATGAGATTGTAGAAAATGCAGACTACTTTACGGATGCATGTTCCATCAAGTACCTATTGTGTCTTGCACTTTTTAATATTTGAGATAATGGTACGCTCATATGATACCTACTCATGTCAGAATTGCGGACTCGCTTCTAATGTTTCAAGCTCATTTTGAACGTACAACGTATCATCATCAGGAATAATATCATAATGATATAATTCTTATGACTTCTATTTGGGGAGATGTTGATTTCATTTAAAAATAATATTAATTAGATGGTTTTAGCTGATCAAGTTATACTACTGAATTATACTATCACATATCATACAGGTTGACGAAGTAGTTATGCGTGTTATCGATGCTCCCAGAATATAAAACAATTCGTTTCGTCATAAATAGGTGGGCGCGCGCGATATGTGTGCATGTGTGTGCATGATGATAAAAATGTGATAAAAAGTGTTGTTAAAACGTGTTGTTAAAACGTGTTGTTAAAACGTGTTGTTAAAACGTGTTGTTAAAACGTGTTGTTAAAACGTGTTGTTAAAACGTGTTGTTAAAACGTGTTGTTAAAACGTGTTGTTAAAACGTGTTGTTAAAACGTGTTGTTGGAACTTGATTTAAAAATCGAATACATATTCAGTATAATTTTCCTATTGTGAATGATCTTCGCTACCTCGACATCATCACACAATTTACGTTCCAAAAATACGAATAACAGGTCATTGAAATATTACGTAAGCAAATCTTGATCTTCCTTTACCCAATTCACCCAGCAATCGTGAGGATTTGACTAATGCAAGTCAACTATAATTCCATAATATTTATTAATGGCACCATCCTAGAATTAGCACCAATTAACGTTTATCGCGTTTGTTGGGAAAAAATGGAATACACAAAGTTGGTGGATTCTATTCTATTCTATTCTATTCTAATCATGTAATATTAGAATGGCACCTGATCGTATCATTAGTTTTCAGTTTGTTTGTGGATCTAAAGATTCTGCTAGGACAACAATCAAAAAAGTGTCAATAAGTGTAATGGTCGGTATATTTTTCCGTTCGATTATCTAATTTTTGCCTCTGGGATTTTTTTGAAAGTGCAAGTATGAATTATCGGAAGTAATGTGCTGTTCGGAATTCATTTGATGAACGCTAATTTCGTCGTTACTGTGCTTAAACTCCAACTACCGGCAAAAAATAACTCACAACTTTTTACGATTGTGACATGACAGACTCTGTATAATAATAATTGCTGAGGGGAACACTTCATAACTTCACAACGAAGAATAATCAAGCTGGCGCCTTCAATCATTTTGACATAATCGTCAATTAATCACCTACACGTATAGCCTTCTCAAAATATTGGCTTGTGCCGCAAACCGCAATGCCAGGCTTATGGGTTCTCGGAATCAGAAAAAGGATGAGAGAAAAAGGAGAAGACAGCTGTCAACGATTTATGAAAAAAGTGCTTGTAATTCGATGTATGAAACGTGATATAATTCTATTGACTTGAGTGGTGCTACAAAAATAATTAACATTTTTAGTGAATTATATGTCACAGAAGAAAGTACACGCTCTCGGTTTAACCTAATCCAGCAACAATAAAGAATGTATCAACAATGAATGAATGATGCCGCATTATAGTATACAGATAAAAAAGAAAACGACTGTTCAATTTAGGAGCTTGTTCATAGAGTCGATAACACGCATTCGTACTGTGATATTCATTTCGTCACCATCATCTAAAAAATCGAGCTTTCGGCAAATATAGCTTACAAGAGATGATTTTTGGAAGCGTATATTACTTAATAGTCCAAAACCTGCGTTGCTCATACCAGCAACGCTGCTAAAATTGGAGTTCTCAAAGGGTAGCAAACCTAAATGAAGTACATAATTTAGAAGGAAAAATTCAATATCGGGTATAGACGGTCAGTTTTGACAAATAGTTTTATTATTTGACGTTTCGGTCGGAAGCATGGCCGACCATCCTCAGAAACTGCGAAAACAATATTTTACAATAAATCATACATCCTAGGCTCCACGAGCAATTAAACAGAGTGATATAGAAATCTGTGTTCTGAGATATAGAAGATAAGACTAGGAATATTGCACATATACTTAGTGACTAACATGTGATCAACACCTGGTGTCTGACATTTTTTAGGTTAACCATTCATAATCCCTTAAATATAAATAAGAACTTGAGAAGCAAGCTATGATAATATTGAAATTATAACAATTACAACTCTAAAACGAAGGATTGATTTATGAAACAATGGATAACGTGACAATGGTCTTTCTTACGCTTAAGACTAGCTGAGCCTAAGTTTAGACAACATAATCTGTCTTTAATCACAGACACCCTTAAGGACAACGCCTATCCTTCAGAGTTAATAAACCAGGTGATTGCCAATAGAGTAGATAAATTATACAATGGGTTAGCGCGTGAGGGAAGGTGCAACGATGATCTGGATACCATTGTTGGTATTGCATCTCTACCATATGTTAAACGTCTCTCGGAACAAATCCAAAAGATCCTTAGTAAATACAACGTTAAAGTAGTACATAAAAACAGTAATTCAACCGGAAACCTTTTCTCTCGACTCAAAGATCAAGTTCCGCTTCCAGACAAATCTTGTGTAGTGTATCAGATTCCATGTCTCGGTTGCAACAAGAGCTACATAGGGCAAACGTCGCAACACCTTCATAAACGTCTGTACGGACATAAATATAATATGAAATGTAAAGACTTGGAAAAGTCTGCCTTAGTACATCATAGCCTATCTCTAGGTCATAAATTTGATTTCGATCAGGTTAGAGTTCTTACCGGGGAAACTAACCCTTACCATCGGACGCTGAAAGAGATGATTCATATTCTTAGAAATGACACCGTGAACAAAAGATCTGATATAGATAATTTTAGCAATCTTTATGCTCCTTTGTTTAATTGAAACACGGGATAACGTAACTGTAGGGTTTTTCTAGTATTCAAAATTGCCGCGTCGATAGATTGATCATCGTTCCATATATCGATACATGTTGGTAGATCAATTACCATACATCCGCACTACCTCACTTCTCCGCTGTGCGCCTACCTATCAACATCTTAAGTGCGTCAAGAAGTCTGTCTCGGTAAGAAAGACCATTGTCACGTTATCCATTGTTTCATAAATCAATCCTTTGTTTTAGAGTTGTAATTGTTATAATTTCAATATTATCATAGCTTGCTTCTCAAGTTCTTATTTATATTTAAGGGATTATGAATGGTTAACCTAAAAAATGTCAGACACCAGGTGTTGATCACATGTTAGTCACTAAGTATATGTGCAATATTCCTAGTCTTATCTTCTATATCTCAGAACACAGATTTCTATATCACTCTGTTTAATTGCTCGTGGAGCCTAGGATATATGATTTATTGTAAAATATTGTTTTCGCAGTTTCTGAGGATGGTCGGCCATGCTTCCGACCGAAACGTCAAATAATAAAACTATTTGTCAAAACTGACCGTCTATACCCGATATTGAATTTTTCCTTCTACTACTCATCACGGTCAAGAACTTGTCTACATAAGTACATAATTTAGTAAACTCGAATTGGAAGGTCAAGTCGAAAAATCAACCGATCATCAATGAACGTAATCTCGTTCGCACGTCTCAAGAGAATTGTGTGATCTTGCCTTACACGTATTATATGCGTTCGCTGATTTGAAGATTGAACAATGCTGGTGTCCGAAAAGAATATAATAGCGATTTCGACTTACTGCACTGGTGGGCACTGAGTGCACTTTTATTCTCTTCTTTCTCCTATATCAGAGTGCGACAGAAGTACACTCATCGCGCCACAGTGCAGTAAGTTGAATTCAGCATAAGCTATAGATTTCATGAAACTGGGAGTTGAAAATTATACACCATGCACAATCTAATCATCAAATCAAACGATCACATGCGATGCCGTCATGGCGGAAAGTACGGTGAAAAGTTGAATGGCGATCACACGTCTCAAGTTATGAAACTGAGATCAGTGCGTCCTGTAGTTGTACGGAATGATTATGCGAAAACACGAAAGTTTCAATTCACATGCAGACGAATGTCAATACGTTCTTTGAATGTCCTCTTATGAAGCTACCCAGATAGCACGGAAATAACAGTCGTCTTAAAGTTGTCAACTTGACAACTTGACAACTTAAAGACAACTGTTATTTCTCGTGCTATCTGGGTAGCAATATACTATTCGATGCACGACTCGGCGCGACCATCAATAAGATTTTTTGAAACCACTGGTTTGTTTGCTATAGACATGAAAACACCATTTTTCGTGGCACTGATCAAATAATGTTACTGATTCAAATTGAGTATATTGAGTCAACGGACAGATAATTTCTTGACTGCATAAATAAAAGCACTATTACAGATCGTGAAACGATCGATTGTTGTTCCACCGTGCTGATTATGATGCTATTCATTCCGTGCAAGATCTCGGACGCACACTCATAATCCTGTACACCTTGCTCAAGTATATACATTAGGCCGGAGTGAAAAAGATCGATTTTCGCGGATCGTATTCTAATAGTTCGGGAAAGTTGCGTCTTGGCATTACTAAAAACTGTGCAAAAGAAAAAATTTACAATCGATATCTTCTGTCCCGGCAAACGCCCTAAAGTTTTGAATTTTTTAACACGGGGTTTGAATGGAGAAAAAACGCAAAAAGACAAGTTGACACTAAAAAAATCATAAAAACTCACTGAGTTGACCGATTTCAGTCTCCGTACGCTTATCCGAAGCAGAAAGAATGTAGCTTCCGTTGGACGTTTCAAAATCCGGAATATCTCACTCACTTGCGAAGATACACACGTTTGAAAAATGAGTTTTTCCCGAAAAAACGCAATTTTTCGATTTTGTATCTTCGAAAATAAGAAAGATATTTTGAATTTCAAAACGTCAAACGAAAGCTACATTTTCCCCGCCTCGAATAAGAGTACGAAGACTGAAATCGGTCGACTCATTGAGGTTTTATGAATTTTTTCGTGTCAACTTGTCTTTTTGCGTTTTTTCTCCATTTAAACCCCGTGTTAAAAAATTCAAAACTTTAGGGCGTTTGCCGGGACAGAAGATATCGATTGTAAATTTTTTCCTTTGGCACAGTTTTTAGTGATGCCAAGACGTAACTTTCCCGAACTATTAGAATACGATCCGCAAAAATCGACCTTTTTCACTCCGGCCTAATATACATACATAGGTACCATCGGAAATATTTCAATTGTAATATGATTGTACGAACAAAACATGGTTTGAACTAACAGATCAAACAGTCGTGTGGTCTAAATCATGTGCAGAATTTTATTATGCGTGATAATGGTAAGACTTTCATAGGTATATTACGATGGATACTGGAGTACTCCTGTTGAAGATATAAATAAAGAATACCGTAAAATGACTTGTTTGTGATTGTTTTTATTTTCGAAATAACCCTTCCCCAGTGCCCTTCCCACGTGTGTGAATGTAAGGTTGATAACAATGAATCAAATCAGAGTTTAATTACACAATCGTCTGTGAGAGATGATTATAGAACTACATAAGCCTAAGTGATGTTCAATTTGTCTGAACCTAGTTGGAAACCTTAACACAGCTGGAATTTCTCATCGTAGTACTGCAGTGTACACTGGATTGATGAAGAAGGGATTAAGAGGGTACTTCTGTAACGTCACTGATTAAATTGATTATTCATTTAATGGGGAAAACAATACCGATTGCAAACAGATTTTTCGACGACAATCAGACATTAGACACAAACATCTTGAACCGGATAAAGAATATAATGCATTAGAAACAAGCAATCTATGAGAGTCGCTAAGGCAAGCCGAATGTACTATAAAGTGCTTCATCAAAGCGGGGGTACAAGACCGTATGGATATTGAGTACGTCACAATTGTTCACTGATTCGACAGCAGCAGCATTACCAATCCGATACACTATCGGCAGGTCCCGAGTAAAAAAATTCGTTCAAGATTTTCAGACTTCACTATCGTAGCAGACGAAGCAAGGGGCCCTATGTTTTAACGAACTTCTGGCATGAAAAGAAAACCACTCCGTGAAAAGAAAGTGTCACACTCGATAATTGCAGACGTGAGTAATTTATTTCCGCATCGTTCGTCTATTTTCGCCGTGAAACCGGATGTAACTCCTTGTCCTATTTTTTCTAATTTTTCCCAATTTTTTTACGAACTTCTGGCATGAAAAGAAAACCACTCCGTGAAAAGAAAGTGTCACACTCGATTATTGCAGACGTGAGTAATTTATTTTCGCTTCGTTTGTCCATTTTCGCCGTGAAACCGGATGTAACTCCTTGTCCTATTTTTTCTAATTTTTCCCAATTTTTTTACGAACTTCTGGCATGAAAAGAAAACCACTCCGTGAGAAGAAAGTGTCACACTCGATTATTGCAGACGTGAGTAATTTATTTCCGCTTCGTTCGTTCATTTTCGCCGTGAAACCGGATGTAACTCCTTGTCCTATTTTTTCTAATTTTTCCGAATTTTTTTACGAACTTCTGGCATGAAAAGAGAACCACTCCTTGAAAAGAAAGTGTCACACTCGATAATTGCAGACGTGAGTAATTTATTTTCGCTTCGTTCGTCTATTTTCGCTGTGAAACCGGATGTAACTCCTTGTCCTATTTTTTCTAATTTTTCCCAATTTTTTAACGAACTTCTGGCATGAAAAGAAAACCACTCCGTGAAAAGAAAGTGTCACACTCGATTATTGCAGACGTGAGTAATTTATTTTCGCTTCGTTCGTCCATTTTCGCCGTGAAACCGGATGTAACTCCTTGTCCTATTTTTTCTAATTTTTCCTAATTTTTTTACGACTTTCTGGCATGAAAAGAAAACCACTTCGTGAAAAGAAAGTGTCACACTCAATTATTGCAGACGTGAGTAATTTATTTTCGCTTCGTTCGTCCATTTTCGCCGTGAAACCGGATGTAACTCCTTGTCCTATTTTTTCTAATTTTTCCTAATTTTTTTACGACTTTCTGGCATGAAAAGAAAACCACTTCGTGAAAAGAAAGTGTCACACTCGATTATTGCAGACGTGAGTAATTTATTTTCGCTTCGTTCGTCCATTTTCGCCGTGAAACCGGATGTAACTCCTTGTCCTATTTTTTCTAATTTTTCCCAACTTTTTTACGAACTTCTGGCATGAAAAGAAAACCAGTCCGTGAAAAGAAAGTGTCACACTCGATTATTGCAGACGTGAGTAATTTATTTTCGCTTCGTTCGTCTATTTTCGCCGTGAAACCGGATGTAACTCCTTGTCCTATTTTTTCTCATTTTTCCTAATTTTTTTACGACTTTCTGGCATGAAAAGAAAACCACTTCGTGAAAAGAAAGTGTCACACTCGATTATTGCAGACGTGAGTAATTTATTTTCGCTTCGTTCGTCCATTTTCGCCGTGAAACCGGATGTAACTCCTTGTCCTATTTTTTCTAATTTTTCCCAATTTTTTTACGAACTTCTGGCATGAAAAGAAAACCACTCCGTGAAAAGAAAGTGTCACACTCGATTATTGCAGACGTGAGTAATTTATTTTCGCTTCGTTCGTCCATTTTCGCCGTGAAACCGGATGTAACTCCTTGTCCTATTTTTTCTAATTTTTCCCAATTTTTTTACGAACTTCTGGCATGAAAAGAAAACCACTCCGTGAAAAGAAAGTGTCACACTCGATTATTGCAGACGTGAGTAATTTATTTTCGCTTCGTTCGTCCATTTTCACCGTGAAACCGGATGTGACTCCTTGTCCTATTTTTTCTAATTTTTCCTAATTTTTTTACGACTTTCTGGCATGAAAAGAAAACCACTCCGTGAAAAGAAAGTGTCACACTCAATTATTGCAGACGTGAGTAATTTATTTTCGCTTCGTTCGTCTATTTTCGCCGTGAAACCGGATGTAACTCCTTGTCCTATTTTTTCTAATTTTTCCTGATTTTTTCACGACTTTCTGGCATGAAAAGAAAACCACTTCGTGAAAAGAAAGTGTCACACTCGATTATTGCAGACGTGAGTAATTTATTTTCGCTTCGTTCGTCCATTTTCGCCGTGAAACCGGATGTAACTCCTTGTCCTATTTTTTCTAATTTTTCCCAATTTTTTTACGAACTTCTGGCATGAAAAGAAAACCACTCCGTGAAAAGAAAGTGTCACACTCGATTATTGCAGACGTGAGTAATTTATTTTCGCTTCGTTCGTCCATTTTCACCGTGAAACCGGATGTGACTCCTTGTCCTATTTTTTCTAATTTTTCCTAATTTTTTTACGACTTTCTGGCATGAAAAGAAAACCACTCCGTGAAAAGAAAGTGTCACACTCAATTATTGCAGACGTGAGTAATTTATTTTCGCTTCGTTCGTCTATTTTCGCCGTGAAACCGGATGTAACTCCTTGTCCTATTTTTTCTAATTTTTCCTGATTTTTTCACGACTTTCTGGCATGAAAAGAAAACCACTTCGTGAAAAGAAAGTGTCACACTCGATTATTGCAGACGTGAGTAATTTATTTTCGCTTCGTTCGTCCATTTTCGCCGTGAAACCGGATGTAACTCCTTGTCCTATTTTTTCTAATTTTTCCCAATTTTTTTACGAACTTCTGGCATGAAAAGAAAACCACTCCGTGAAAAGAAAGTGTCACACTCGATTATTGCAGACGTGAGTAATTTATTTTCGCTTCGTTCGTCCATTTTCGCCGTGAAACCGGATGTAACTCCTTGTCCTATTTTTTCTAATTTTTCCCAATTTTTTTACGAACTTCTGGCACGAAAAGAAAACCACTTCGTGAAAAGAAAGTGTCACACTCGATTATTGCAGACGTGAGTAATTTATTTTCGCTTCGTTCGTCCATTTTCGCTGTGAAACCGGATGTAACTCCTTGTCCTATTTTTTCTAATTCTTCCCAATTTTTTTACGACTTTCTGGCATGAAAAGAAAACCACTCCGTGAAGAGAAAGTGTCACACTCGATAATTGCAGACGTGAGTAATTTATTTTCGCTTCGTTCGTCCATTTTCGCCGTGAAACCGGATGTAACTCCTTGTCCTATTTTTTCTAATTTTTCCTAATTTTTTCACGAACTTCTGGCATGGAAAGAAAACCACTCCGTGAAAAGAAAGTGTCACACTCGATTATTGCAGACGTGAGTAATTTATTTCCGCTTCGTTCATCTATTTTCGCCGTGAAACCGGATGTAACTCCTTGTCCTATTTTTTCTAATTTTTCCTAATTTTTTTACGACTTTCTGGCATGAAAAGAAAACCACTCCGTGAAAAGAAAGTGTCACACTCGATTATTGCGAAGCTGAAAATATATTTTCTGTCTTGAAATATCGTTATGGAGGATTTCTGTACTCATCGGGTATATTTCCGGATTATTTCCGGTCATCTGACGTGAGGTTAATGAATATTGTTGCTGAAAAAAATTTTTTAAACCAGAAAAAATGAAATTTCGATTTCGTTCGAAGAACGTTCCAAACTTCAACCAGCTGTCTAGTCAACTTTATATAATTGTTATAGTTCTCCGGAACGATTCAGATTCTATTGCTAATATAAGTTCATAACTATGTTATTCTGTGTCAATTCACAGCTCCGAAGATGGTCGACTATGCACGACCGAAACGTCAGAAATAAATATTATTTTTCCAAGACTGACCGTCTATACCCGAGATTTATTACTCCTACTGTTACATAATAACTTAATACATGAAATGATAGGGCGGCTATTCATTATTCAATGACTAATTTACAGGCATTCTACACCACGGAGCATTAATGTAATATCTTCCGGCAATGCAGATGATAATATCGGCAATCATGAGCAATCGGGTTCGGCAATCATTAACTTGCTCACGACAATGAGTTCTGAAATAAAGTAAGTTTTTATTGCTAAAATATGTGCGAGGTACTGAAGCTTCGCTCAAGAAACTCCTTATTATCCGACAATAATAGTTTTCTTCGCTATTTCAAGACATTATGCAACTTGATACGTTAACGTGCTCAATTGAAATATTTTATTTTCTTGAAGAAATTTGAATACGCAAAATCAGCAAATCATGACACAGAATTCAGAGTTGAAAATAAGCGTCGATGTGCTGACCGAGGAATTGGGACAAGCTCAACTCGCAGGAGTAACGCGCTTTGACGAAACTTTACTGCAACCCATGAAAGGATTTCCGCTGTCGTCATTGGAAGATTTCGAAAACATAGAAGCAGAAGAGAATACCGAAATCCGTGAAAATCTTGTAATAAATCCACTCTCATTATTCACTGATTTTTCAAATGTCCGAAGTTGTATTCGAAACATACATGTTCATATATAATCTAAATAATATTCCACTATAGTATCAAACTTATGATTTAACATAGTTTTATATGAAAATACGAATCTCTTATGGTCAACGGTCATGGGTTATTCGAAACATTCATCT
The DNA here is from genome assembly GCA_963992785.1 of Tenthredo livida. NCBI lineage: Eukaryota > Metazoa > Arthropoda > Insecta > Hymenoptera > Tenthredinidae > Tenthredo > Tenthredo livida. Next base: position 14,539,234 of record OZ023071.1, read on the forward strand.
TGATAATCTTTATTTCTAATATTCATCATAATAGTTTCGCACTTTTGAGATTTGATTTTTTTTCTTTTTTTTTTCCTAATGCATGAAATTAGTAAAATTTTGTACGTATGAATTTATAACATTCGAATTTTCGTATTGCAGTTCAAGCATTTCACGAGCCTAGGAGGGTTGACAGCCAGGGAATTTCTGAGCTGTTCGATGAGACAAGTGATGACGGATGAGTTTGTCGCATCTCAATTCACCTGGGATGGCTCAAAAGGAAAAATCGAGTTTCGAAAGACTAGAATATGCAATATTTTATATCGTAAGTATACACGGTTCCCGAAAAACTTTCGCCAGTGCAAAACAACATACCAATAATGCCTCTTTCTTATTTTAGTCGCTGCGAAAAAATGCACTTTTCAAGGGCCGAAGGATAATGTTGCCTTTAAAAATGATATCAAGGAAATTTTGAGGGCTACCAAGCAGAGGCACAAAAACGCTGGGAGAAGAAATTCGAAAAATAAACAAAATAAGTCGTTGCCGGGATTAGAGATGGAAGATGAAATTGTCGCGAAAATCGACGAGCTCAAACGAAAACTTGGCGTCATCGAAGATAATTCATTTTCCGAGGCCGAAAGCGGAGGCAATCGATCTAACGATGACGATGAAAGTGAAGAATTTGGCGATTCAAGTGACTTCGAATGAAGTGGGTTGCGGTTCATCGCTATATTTCGGCGATGTTTTTTACTTTTATCTTCGAGATTTTATCAGCATTTACTATTTTCTACAATACCCCTGTTTTTATCTACATGTTCTTCCTAGTTACGCTGTGTGAGATGGTTAACAATGGATTCGCAAAATGTCTTCAAGAAAAAGTAATTTTCCAATTTCAAAATCATTGAAATGTCCTAAATATCAGCTTTTTGCCAAATTGTTGTTTTTTTTCTAGGCGTTGTTAAATTGCAGAAATTTCTTAAAAATGACTAAATCATTAGAATTTCTACAAAAATCTGTTTCAATTAGATGAAATGTTGCGTATCCAATGAATCATATGTGAACATTATGTATAAGATATACATAGTCGTACTATATAATCGTACCATAATCGTACTATAACTTTTGTGAATTGAGCTTGTATTATGCGTCAATTATGAATAATGATACCTGATATGAAAAAGTTTGTCATTTATGGTGATCACTCCTGAAATTTGAAATTTCCCGCGTTATTTCCAGACCTGATTACGCGTGCGCAAAAAAAATAATTTAAGTCGCACAAGTGCGCTTCAAATGCGACGCATATGTGGACACATATGTGAGGCCAGGTGCGTCGCACACGTGCGATTTCAAGTCGCATACGTGCACTCCGAGTGCGCGCATCGTGACTACATTTTGCTACCTGGGTATTTCTCTAAATCAAAAGTTGAGGGTATCTGTTCATTTTAGTTGTCTGATTTATCGATATAATTGAGTTCATGAGCCCTTTTTCGAAACGATGGCTCATAAAACCTATAGTATATTATGCAACAAGTGCGTAAAAATTTTACGCACGAGTTTCATACGATATTTTTCGACACAGTGTGCGTGAAATGAAATTTTACGCATACTATATCGAAAAATATTTTTCAATATATTTCACATATTTCAAATGTTTTTTCAGCTACAACATTGGGATTACGCATGAACCCATAAAAGATGTTTTAATATATATGTAAAGTACACTCATCGTACTTTCTCTTTTGAATTTCCCCGCGGACTTGCACCGCGTCGGTAAGGCAGAGAACCGTTTGAGCAGGAGAGAGAGAAAAAGATAAAAATGTGATAGGACCTGAAATGTAAATGAAAATGCAAAAGTAAATGTAATAAAATGATCATTGAAGATTGGAAACCATTTGTGATTGGAGGAAGGGCACTGCGAATAATTGGCATTTAATGTCGTTTTATAAAGTCCTTGTTTATAATAATTGGAATCAGGGTGAAATAACGACAGGTGTGTTTCTCTGTGAGAAGAGAGTTTTGATTTATTATAAAATTTAATCCGTTTTCCTATCATCCTACTGAAATCCTATCCTCACCTGTGAAAAGAGAAACGACATTAAATGCCAATTATTCGCAGTGCCCTTTCTCCAATCAAAAATGGTTTCCAATCTTCAATGATTATTTTATTACATTTACTTTTGCATTTACATTCACATTTTAGGTCCTATCACATTTTTATCTTTTTTTCTCTCTCCTGCTCAAACGGTTACCTGCCTTACCGACGCGGCGCAAGTCCGCGGGGAAATTCAAAAGAGAAAGTACGATGAGTGTACTTTACACACAATTTAACAGCGATTAAAAATTTCCCTACGCCAAAATCACAAAAAAATGTTAGGCAATTTTTAGGGAAGATAAACTTTTATCACAAATATGTCAAAGACAATGCAATAATTTTGGACCCACTTCACAATCTGTTACGGAAAAATCAAAAGTTCACATGGACAAATGAATGTTAGAATGCATTTAACAATATAAAGATATTATTATGCAGTGAACCAGTCCGAGGCATATTTGACCCGAAACTAAAACTCAAAATCTACACAGACGCTAGCATAAAAGGAGTTGGTGCGATACTGAAACAACCTCAAGAAAATGGAGAGGAGAAACCAATAGCGTATTTTTCAAGAAAACTAAATGATACACAAAAAAAGAAGAAAGCCATTTATCTAGAATGTCTAGCTGTGAAAGAAGCCATAAAATACTGGCAATATCGATAAATAGGGAGAAAATTCGAAGTCTCAACGGATCACAAACCTCTGGAAAATTTGAACTTAAAATGCAGAACAGATGACGAACTAGGCGATACGGCACATTATTTGTCACGATATGATTCAGAAATAAAATACGCCCCGGGCAGATATAATCTGAAGGCAGACTGCTTGAGCAGAAATCCGGTGTTAGAACCAAACGAAGAAGAAGAAGAAGGTAAACCAAAAACTGTAAATTTGATAACAACAGAAGACATCAAAGAAGACCAAATGGAAAATGAGAAGTTACATGCACAGAAAAATAAACTATCAAGAAAAGGAGAAATATGTTACAAAAAAACAAAAAAGAAAGAAAAAATAATACTCTCCGAGAAACTGAGCATAGAATTTATTAAGAAAATTCATAAAAACGATTGCCACATTGGTATAAATCAGATGAAAAGCATAATTAGTCCTTTTTACACAAGCGAAAATTTGATACAAAACATAAAAAAAATGTGCAAGAATTGCACGGTATGCATCGAAAATAAATGCAGAGGTCAAGACAAATACGAGCTAATGTCTCACCTAGGCCCAGCAAGAAATCCACTTGAGATCATTTCTATTGACACAATCGGAGGATTCGGCGGAACAAGGTCAACAAAAAAGTATCTACACCTATTGGTTGACCATTTTACTAGATATGCCTGGATCACGACGTCAAAAACGCGAAATACAAGTGACTTCATAAGATTAGTAGGAAAAATCACGGATGAAGACAAAATCGAAATGGTACTCACTGATCAATACCCAGGTATAAACTCAAGAGAGTTTAAAAACTACCAAACAGAGAAAAAAATACAATTAGTGTTTACAACAGTAGACTCGCCTTTCTCAAACGGTCTCAACGAAAGGTTGAACCAAACGTTGGTAAATAAAATGAGGTGCAAGATCAATGAAGAGAAGGAAAAGATGGCATGGACAACGATCGCTCAAGAATGCATCAAAAGATACAACGAAACAGTACACACAGTTACAGGTTTCACACCCAAATATTTGTTGGAAGGTGAAAATACAACAATCCTACCAGAAAAATTGAGACAACATGAAACACCAACGGATTTACAAGAAGATAGAACAACTGCATTTCAGAACACGTTAAAATCACACAACTACAATAAAAAAGTCTTCGACAAACACAGAAACCACTGGGAATTTAAGGTGGGAGATACCGTGTTCGTTGAAAATGGAAACAGGTTAAATAGAAGAAAACTCGATAAACTCAGAATTGGACCATACGAAATTATAAGGAAAATATCGGATTCCATTTAGGAAATAAACATAGGACATAAGAAGAAAGAATCAAATTTGTTCCACATTACAAAACTGATACCCGGGCCCACGGTAACAGGAGACTAGGCGAGGTGATGTTGGGACTTGCGTAAGAAAATTTTCGGGAAAATTTTATCCCAGGAGGGGAGATGTAAAGTACACTCATCGTACTTTCTCTTTTGAATTTCCCCGCGGACTTGCGCCGCGTCGGTAAGGCAGGTAACCGTTTGAGCAGGAGAGAAAGAAAAAGATAAAAATGTGATAGGACCTGAAATGTAAATGCAAATGCAAAAGTAAATGTAATAAAGTAATCATTGAAGATTGGAAACCATTTGTGATTGGAGAAAGGGCACTGCGAATAATTGGCATTTAATGTCGTTTCTCTTTTCACAGGTAAGGATAGGATTTCAGTAGGATAATAGGAAAACGGATTAAATTTTATAATAAATCAAAACTCTCTTTTCACAGAGAAACACACCTGTCGTTATTTCACCCTGATTCCAATTATTATAAACAAGGACTTTATACATATTAAATACAATACCGGCGATCGCGGGGCAGGAAAGCCCAGACTCCCATAGCCCAATCACTTGGCCTCGCTGGTGATCTGTGATCCTTTGCATTTCGTAGACTATGAGTGAGATATAATTACAATGAATACATTTTTCAAAAATTGAATTGAAGTCAATTTCAACGATTTTCATGAAATAATAAATAGGAAATTAAATATACTCACTCTTTATCAATTATTTTCTATTTTTTTTCTATTATATAGGGTTATATAAAGGTTATTTATTATTATAATAATAATATATTGTCTTTTATAAACAATGACGAAACACTGTAGAAGGCGCCAGTTTTTGCAATGAGGTATATCATAGGTTATTTATTATAAAAGATTGTCTTTTATAGTCAATGACAAAACACTGTGAAAGGCGCCAGTTTTTTGAAATATATCATAGGTTATTTAATATGAAAGATTGTCTTTTATAATCAATGACAAAACACTGTAGAATGCGCCAGTTTTTTGGATTATTTGATAGAATAGATTGCGTTTTATGAACAATGACAGAACACTGGCGCATTTTACAGTGTATACTATACATAATATATTATATTCAATGACCTGTGATATAATAGAAAGAAAATAGAAAATAATTGTTAAAGAGTGGGTATATTTAATTTCCTATTCATTATTTTATAGGAGTCGTTGAAAGTCAGTTTTTAAAAATGTATTCATTGTGATTATATTTCACTTAGAGTTGGGCACCACTAATTACAAATTGTAATTAATCACATTGGAATTACTAATTACATTCGTAATTTGTGATTAGAAAAATTTTAGTTACTAATTACATTTGTAATTTGTGATTAGAAAAAAATCAATTACTAATTACAAATTACAAATGTAATTAGTAATTAAATTTCTCCTAATTACAAATTTGCCCAACACTGATTCCACTCATAGTCTACGAAATGCAAAGAATAACAGATGAGCAGCGAGGCCAAGTGATTGGGCTATGGGAGTCCGGGCATTTCTGCATCGCGATCGCCCATAATGTATTCATATATATAAAACATTTAATATATATATTAAAATATCTATTATGGATTTATGCGTAATCCCAATGTTATAGCTAAAAAAACATTTAAAAGATGTAAAATATATTCAAAAATATTCAGGTTTCATGAGCCATTCTTTCAAAAAAGGGCTCATGAACTCAATTATATTGATAGATCAGACGACTGAAATAAAGGGATACCCTCAACTTAGATTGATTCGAAGAAATGTGTATGAAAAACTCACATTCAAAACGCGATTAATTTGAATGGATGATCATGTTCCAATAAAAGATAGAAATTGAGAGTTAATTTCATGTAAACGTCGATTGCAGCACAAATGGGCCTCTCAAAATCCACATGTGTGAGATATGTGAAAAAGTTTAGACACGGCGGGATACATGCAGTAGTAGACAGATGGGCAGACAATGGACCAGCCAGATCGACGACGGAAGATGAGGACATTATGTTGATGGCCGATGCTTTATTGACTTAGCATCGTCCGGCATCACTCGTTTGACTGCAATTTTCATGAACGAGAAAGTCTTTTCTTCTGACAAGGATAGTCGATACAGGGTGTATATAGCCATTGCAAGTATAGATAATAATTATGCTTTTCTGTCTGGTCGTTGCATGGCTCAGAATTTGTACTGTATCCTACGTCTGAAATGAAAATATACAAATATATTTCCATCAGAACCTTATCTACGTTGTTTACTATCTTCATTTTAATCTGATATCCTCATAATAAATGACTTCCAATTAACAGAAAAATAACGTATTTTAATTCAAATCTGGGAAACAACTCGTTTTCAGCCAGGTGATATGACAGGCTGGACACGCTGCGGTGGCGATTCGTAGTCTTTTTCATTCTCATCTAAATAGTTCTTCCAGAGTGGCATGGGGGAAACAGGTAAAACCTGGAGGAGTCCTATGATCTGTGCCTCGGCTGAGGTTTGAAAATATACATTGAAATCGTAAAGATTCCGTAGAAATCGGGGGATTTTTGCGTCAGTCAGGAAAAAGTCGTCATCGGTTTCGCAGGTAAGTTCTAGAGCCACCCTGGTAATCGCTCAGACACCATTCACCTACGTCCACCCCGAGAGGACCTTCCTCAGCTGCTATCCTATATAAGAACAGTGAATAACCTACAAAGAATCTTGTTCCACGAGCAGATTTTCGTTATTAAAATTATATATTCACAAGAAAACTCTCACCGCAAGACTTCTGATATTATTTCCGTTTTTTGCCGCAATGTTTGACAATAAGTTGAGAGAATCATTCATAGGGAACCTCACGGGCACTGCTATTTCACTCCGCGGTCGCATTTCAGGGTTACGTGTCATCTTCTTCTTCTTCGTCCTTTGAATGATTTAACGCCCGTTAGGGCATGCAATCGCTATCCTCAATAATTCGTATAGTTAATTTTATTTTTTTATAATATCCGTATTAATTTTCAATTTCTTTATCAGTAATTAAAGTTCTTTATTTGAACCTTATGAGTTTTAGTTATCCTTAAGATTACGTGTCATCTTCTTATTGCTCCTTTAATGACTCAACGCTCGTTAGAGCATGTAGTCGAACCTTAAATTTTTCGTATATTTAACTTTATTCACTTGGTTTGTTCAATATATTTTATTTACTATATTTGTTTATTATTTTATTCTCTTATGTAAGGTTACGTGTCATCGTCGTATATTTACGTGATTTTCGATTTTCGACATAGACTATGCTGAGTTTGCATAGATAGCCGACTCCGTAGGGCGCCGGCGATTATTTCAATTACCAACATAATTTATTTGTCCAACGAACGCTTCCGGATCAGAATCCATTACGCTTAGTGTAGAATACTCCATGTATTGTTTTCTTTGTGAGCTTCCAGTACTTTGTTTATGGCATGAATCCACTTATACGCGTCAGGTCCACTGATTGCTTCCTGGAAGTTAGCAGGTGCATTATATTCAGCAATATTCAATTCGTACCTTGCCGGTATGCGTATGAACGCTCGATCACGCAGAACTCGTTGCTCAGCTTCTGGTACTGCGCGAGCACGTCTTGCTCTGTCGAATTGAGCGGCCTCTCCTATATCGACAGGTTCTTCTGCTCTTAGCTCTGCTAGCTCCTTTCCTTCTTCTGTCGGTAACTGTTGGCCCGTTACCTCATGAAAAGTGACATGTCTGGACACTGTCACCTTCTTTGTGTCAGGGTGATACAGTCGGTAGTTTACCAACTCTCCCTGATACCCAACCAGCAGCACCCTCTTGGCTCTGGCTTCGAACTTACTTGTGAATTGCTTTGGCACGTTGACATAACACTCTTCACCGAACACCCTCGCGTGTCGAAGATCAGGCTCCTTCCCAAGCCAGATCTCATACGGTGTCTTGTTGTTGTTTTTGTCGGCCACTGACACTCGATTCAACAAGTATACTGCAGTATTCACTGCTTCCGACCAAAGTGACAAGGCGATTTCTTTTCCCTGAATTAATGTCCTCGCGCACTCCACGATTGTTCTGTTGTCACGCTCCGCCTTTCCATTTTGTTCGAGGGTGTAGGGAGCTGTGGTTTTGTGCTTGATCCCGCGCGATATTAAATATTGTTTCATCTTTTCATTACAGTACTCGCCACCATTGTCACTTCGAAGAGTTTTCATCACTTTCCCGAACTTGTTGGCTGCCGCGCGCTCGAACTCTTTGAATACTTCAATCACGTCTGACTTGTGTTTCAGAAAGTATACATGTCTAAAACCCGACACGTCGTCTTTGAACGTTACAAAGTATCGCGCACCGCCGACTGACTCGGCTGCCATCGGCCCGCACACGTCACTGTGTCTGTATTCGCCAGGCAACCTGACTACCTTTTCCGCGTTTTTCCTGAAAGGTAGTTTGTGCGACTTGCCAAACTGACACGCGTCACAAGAGAAGTCACTTTTGGTATTCACTTAAATCCGGTCACTGTCCCGTTGCTTACAAGTTCACTTGAAGTGCGTTTGTTTATGTGTCCGAGGCGTTGATGCCAGACCTTGAGACTCGTCGTGGTCATATTAGCCTCCACAGTAAAGTCCGGCACTTTCACTTTGAAGAACATACGAAAAATTTCATTTGACTGTTTCACACCAGTCGCGATGATTTCGTCATTCCGCAGCATCCACACATTGGTTGACCTAAACAAAACGTCAATACCTTTCCAAGTAAGCACACGGACTGAGAACAAATTCTTACGCACTGTAGGCACGTGTAAGACTTTTTCTATACGTGCTTCTAGCCACACTCCGTCCACTAGCTTTTCAACTAACACAGTTCCTGAACCAGCCACTGCACATTCCCCGCCGTCGCCCAACGAGATCGTGCCGCCATCTCTCAGCGGTCGGTATTCCGAAAACCAGTCCCTTCGGAAAGTAATGTGCTTCGAGGGCCCACTGTCGGTATACCAGACGTCCTCTTGATCGACGTTTAGTAGCCACTTATCCTGCTCTATCGATGGCTCTCTGTACCCACTGTGTCCACTGCTGCTGGACTGTTGTTTCGTAGTTGTTGCTATGAACGCACAGTTGCGTGACTCATCGCTCTTGTCAGTGTTCTTGCTGTCACCTTGTCCTTGTTTACGAGCTGGGCAGTTACTAGCATAGTGCCTCTTTTCCTGGCAACAATAACATTCGACAACCTTCTTTCTTCGACGTGTAGCTTCTTCCCTTTCTTCTTTGAGTCGTCGCCATTTTTCTCCTTGTAGCTCCTTGTTACAGCTAATGCGGAAATTTCACCAATTTCAGCACTTAGGCGACTTTCTTGCCGAAGAAGACGCTCCTGCAGATTTTCGACCGTCTGTCGGTCGGGTTCCACACTGTCCCAAGCTGTTTGAAACGCCAAGAACTTCGAAGTTAAACTTGCCAAAATTTTAGCCATCACTGTGACTTCGGAGACTTGTTCACCGAGATCCATCAGTTGTCTCGCCATATTCTGTACTTTGGTCACGTGCGTTACAACGGAGTCCATTGTACCCACGGACTTATGAATAGCGGGACGGAGCACAAGCTAGTGATGTGAGGCGACGGAGTGATGCGCGGGACGGAAGGGGAGAATAACACACGGACAATACACAACCACGCGCAGCAGCCATGCCCTGTGAGCAGTTCGGGCGCTGTATTCAAAGATGTGTAAATGGGTGTCGAATTTTAAAATTTTTTCGTTGCACATAGCACCGTTTTCACTTTCCTAATCGTAGATCGAATATGCAATGATGCAGTTACTTGTTTCGCGATTTTTTAGAAATTTTTCAACTTTTGTGAGAGGTTAGAAATTCTCCACACGGCGGTTTATATTGTTTTGACGGATAGTTCATGCTCACAGTAGGCTTACCTTACCCTTACCTCTTACGATTCACCCCACAAGCGTTGTGCTCCGTCCCCTTATTCCTAAGTCCGTGGTTGTACCCGTGCGGTATTCATGGAACCGTTGCGTGAGAAGAAGCTTGTTCGATGCTGATTTCTGCGCGTGAATCATTCCGAGCTTATCCCACATTTCCTTGGCTGTAGTACAGATTAACAGGCATTCTAACTGCATATTCCATCGATTAAGAAATGACAAACATGGCTTTAGCATTGTGTTTCACCCACTGTTTCACTAGGGCCAATTCTCTATTGTCCGACCTGGCTCTCGCACCCATTACAACACCGTATACGTCGTATGCGACAAGAACCGCGGTAACTTGGAATTTCCATCCTAAAAAGTTCGTTCCGTCGAACTTTGTTACATGCCTTGCCGACAACTCGCTGGACATTTCCTTCACCGTTTTCGTACTTCACTTGTCCGAAAAAAAACAACATCGGAACACTTTCCCGAAACCAACCGCTTGTTCACTCGAATCCGCCACGCGCGTGTCCACTTTTATTAAGGAATTTCGCTAATCACTTTTGCACCGGCAAAACGTACCTGGGCCCATAACCTGTTGATGCAAATGATGTATTTTGTTGCTATTTTCATCTACTTATTTTAGCCAGGAGGCAGGATGCAGGTGGATATGAAATTCAGTTCTTGGACACGTTTATGTACAAAATTTCAATAACGGATTTATTGGTGACAATAATACACATGCTAGATACAGCTCAGTTAAGCTACGACTGACGCTCGTACAGCGGTACCTGAGCGTCAGAGAGGGGGAGGCCACGCCTCTGCATTGTGTGCGGCTCTACATACATTCAAACATACGAAATCATACACTCAACAAGTTTGACACATAACTGCTCCGAATTTGGAGTAAAAATTCGGAATATTTTAGGATTTAAAGCAAGTTGAAGTAAATGAAGAGAAACATTTTTCGTTTTTGAGAAATTGTGTTTGTTCTTATTATTGTGAAAACGGAGAAAGTTATCAACATTCGCGGCAGCGAATCGCCGCGAAGTACCCGTACCCGAATATATACCCGTATAGGTACCCGTAGGGAGGCGAGCGATAGCCGGGACTTTATTTTCTCGGGGGAACTCTTTATACCTGTAAACACGAGGTCATAATTTCGGAACGCGTTAATATTTTTCGATCAAATTTACAGAACAGATATTCCCCCACCACACGACTTCGCTGTATAAATTTGATCGGAATCGATACACTAGTTTCTGATATATCAGTCACGAAAGTTGATGAAAAAGCATCTTCTTCTTCTTCTTCTTCTTCTTCCCGGTCAAATTTTCGCTAGACGCTTGCTTGTCCTCACGTTTCTGAACGAACGGTGAAACGGATCGACTTGAAATTTGAAACGTGGGTACAAGCCATTGAAATCTCGCTCCCTATTGATTTTGGCATGAATCTGAATCCGCACTCGGTCGATATGTGGTAATGAAGTTACTAAGTGAGCTACAGAGGATCGACGGAATCAAAATGGCCGTCGGACAGCTGTCGAATCGCGCTATTGACAGTTAGATTATTCATAATTCATATATAATCATATTATATGGGTATATATTTATGTTATATAATTACCACGAAAAACATCCGAAGATGTAGAAAAAGCCGCCAAGTACTCAGACGAAAATCACAATTGCTTTATAAGTAAAACGGTTCGCCAGTCTCTGTCGTGAAATCAAGAAAAAAGCCAAGCACCGAACGTACAACTGCGATCTCTCAGCAATTTGTTAAAAAAAAATAAAGAAACTCAAAATCAAACTCAAGTCTACGTCGTGAAGTCGGAGTTTCGTGTGAGGATATCGAAGCATCATTCCAAGAGCTACGTACTTGGCGGGCACATTCGATTTTTCTTCTTTGTGTTTGTTGTTCTCGCGTTGAATTGATATGACCTCATCGTATTTTGCGAACCAATCTCAAAGTATACTGTGTTTTCGGTCGCTGGTTGTAAACATGTCATGAACTTTGCATGGACTGACGAATGTTAGATTCGCAGATAACATTGGTTCTATAGGTACAAAATTATTTAAAATGCATCTTCCGAACTTGTCGAACGAATATGTCGTGGCAGTTGAAGGATCAGCGCTTGCGAGTTCAAGGGAGTGGGTAGTGCGGGCGCCAAAGGCTACTAGGGAGGAAAGTGCGTGGTTTTTGCTGAGTGCGAGGTTCAGCACGAGCACGAGGTGAAAAGTCGCTCCTCCCGTGTGGCATATATCACTTCTTACCCGACTAGATAAAATGTCCATATTGCATCCATTAGTCAGACACAGCAATTCAATCAATCAAACTTAGAATCGGTTAAACTTAGAGTTTTTCTGCCTTTAAAATTTACTTCTTCGACCGCAAAATTCACTTTTTCTTCCCTCTGGTCAGAAATTGATTACTTTCTGCCCGCGTTGCGGGGATGGAGTATAGTCATTTTATCGTAGTCGGGTGAAAAATATTTTTGCACTCAAGTGAGGCCGAACTGTTACGAAGATGGGCTTTAGGTATTGAAATTGATCCTCCCCACTACATGTATATGCTCGTGCACTTGCACATACACCTGCGTCGTGAGCAGGATTGTATGATATAGTATAGGTACACCAGAGCAATCATCAACTGAATTTTATATTTTTCATTATATCAAACTGTCATACTCTATGCTACTTGTAGCATATACGTATATCCGTAGATGCATGTTTTAGGTTTCATGCCGAAATAGCAGAGTAGAGTTTTCTTGATTCGACCATATTGCAAGTGAATAAGTTTATTCTTCCGTAATTAATACTACATAGTGAGGTATGTGATTCCAGAGTTCTGAGTCTGATTTGATAATTCAATGACAGTGGAAACGACCACGATTTTTATTGATTATACAAGGTATCTATATCTGTAAAGTCATACACATAGTTACAGACACGTAGAAGTATATTCTAAACCGATTATTGGTTTGAATAACTGGTTTTTCAGTGTATTTAATTGCTGTCGCATTGAAAACTCAATTTTCGCGTAAAACGAAGCGGGTTGTCCATAAAGCTCTAAGGAACCGAATGTGCCCGCCAAGTACGTAGCTCTTGGAATGATGCTTCGATATCCTCACACGAAACTCCGACTTCACGACGTAGACTTGAGTTTGATTTTGAGTTTCTTTATTTTTTTTTAACAAATTGCTGAGAGATCGCAGTTGTACGTTCGGTGCTTGGCTTTTTTCTTGATTTCACGACAGAGTCTGGCGAACCGGTTTACTTATAAAGCAATTGTGATTTTCGTCTGAGTACTTGGCGGCTTTTTTTTACATTTTTGGATGTTTTTTGTGGGATTTCACTTCTTTTTGCAAGTACCAGAACTGAGAAAGATTGCTCATTCAATTTCAGCAGGGTTATATGTTATTATAGTTTGATTACCACGAGAAATACATTCGGAATTTGGACAAGGGGAAGAACTTTCAGCGAAAGACAAACACATTTACTTCAATTGTCAACTGTGACAAACATAAATAATTCATTAGGTAGAACTTAACTTTGTCTTATACAGTATCAGGTTGAAGTTCGTAATGTCATTTCAACAAAATATTCGCCAAACAATTCTCAATTTCAAGGCTCGAATTTCAAATGGATCAAGAACGGTGTATAATTCCTCAAATTGTGTGAAACACGTTATTCTAGCATATTTTGCAATTCTAACAACATTTTAATCACGAAATATTGCATAGTTTCAACGAATATTCTGTTATGTAAACGTTACGAACTTCAACCTTAGTATACAGTTTCAACTTGAATTAAGTACTTAATCAGTAATTTTTCAGCGATAGTTTGGAAGACAGTGTTGCCTGACGCAGTAACAGGCTCATATGTTTTCTGCAACGTTGATTGTTCGCAGCTTGCATGCTTGTCTACTGCGATCCAATTCAGGTCACTGTCCGAATCATACAAATCAATGAACGATCAATCATCTGAATGTTACAGTAATTACTTAAATATATCACATGTTGCCGTGGTGAAGGTGAGCTGAAAAATATCGACTCGTATAGCATACCTTCTGATATGTGATATCCAGATTGATTCTTTTGCTTATACTTTGCAACCAAAGGGAGCTTTGACGCTTATTAGAAGAGTGTTTGATTTTGAATTCCTGTCATTCCACTAATAATCCAATGGATAGCATATTTCAAGGTATCGAACAATTTAACTGGATTTGTAAAGATATTAAATGCACACTCGCCTTTGGCTCGTGTTGCCAACTAACACTGGTCATAAAAAGTTTTACCGCACTCGCATCATAGTAAACCATTACTTCACTCATGCCCGGTTGCATAAACGTGGGTTACCCCACGGGTTAAAATAACCCGTGGGTTACCGCGCAGATACTATCCGTTCAACCTTTTATGAGCTGTTGAAGCTTCATGGCTATCTATGCCCCTGTTGCTCGCACCATCGCTCTCTCTCGCACTCATGGAAATACCTATTTCCATCTTTGTTTCAATGAATGTAATTGTGTACAACGCTGGTAGAGGGTGTTGGCGAAATTCTCGATGTATTACGGCCTCATTTTTATCGCTAGATTCAAATTCACTCGCGGGTTAAACATCGGCAACCCATTGGATATCATCGAATCACGTGATAGGTTATTGTTGAACCGAGGGTTAACGGCCGGGACAAACTAACCCGCCAAATTGCTCGAGTTACCTCAGTGATAACCATTACGTCCTAAGTGAAATTTCGTGAATAATTGAGAATAAGCAGCAGAAGAAGAAGTGTTTGAAATTTCGAGTTCAGATAGATGTAAGTATTAAAATATTTGTAATTGCAGTCACAAACACCGGTGACTATAAAATGCCGGCGACAAGAAAACTATAATAATGTGTAAGGCGAGGTGGAAGGTGTGGAATCGTACTCGGAATTTTCCGTTTGTAAATTCCACACCCTGCATTCCTTTTACCAAAATTTTCGAAATATGAGATTTATTCCTACATTAAATATTAGTCTGAACACATAATCGGTCCGTTAACTGACCACATATTTTATTTTATTCGGCACATTCGTCATTACCCTTGTCGATAACAATATTACGAACATTATTCACGATTTCATAGATATAAACCCTGTACGAGGTTCCACATTTCAGAATCTATATTTTTAAAAACGTTCTCGTGCCCTGCCCCCCCCCCCCCCCTTCCGCTACATTGACGCTATAATCCACGACCGGAATTATTAGAAGTCGTCGGCATTGATTGTTACTGATCCGATACGAATTATAATAATCAACACATGTGTAAATATTTGATGAATATGTGAATTCAAAGTTCTTTATTGAAATTATTTGATTTTAATAAATAAACAGCGTTTCATGCGTGATGGATTCTTCAGCACCCTCGTCCTCATCGTTAGCACCCTCGTCCTCATCGTTAGCATCCGCATCCTCATCCTCATCTTTATCCTCACCCTCGTCGTCTTCATCCTCATCGTCCGATGATGAAGTTATGGAAGTCATGGAAGTGATCAATGGTGTGGTGCATCGTCCAAGAATCTTCAGAGATCGGAATTGCCCATTCGAACTCTATGACGACCTAGAATTTTTCATGAGGTTCAGGTTTCGGAAAGAAACAATTCAAAACATCCTGGAGCTGATTGAACCGAGACTGGAACATTTGACAAACCGGAATAAACCGATATCACCGCTGAATCAATTGATCACAGCTTTAAGATTCTTGGCAACAGGTTCTTTCGAAATTATGATTGGTGACGATATGCGCATTCACAAGTCTACTATTTGCAGGATTGTGAAAAAAGTTATTACAGCAATTGCTGCCTTGCGACCGGACTTCATATACATGCCACGGACACCGCAGGAGATATCGTCGGTCAAAAGTGCATTTCACGCGATTCATGGGTTTCCCTCAGTTATAGGCTGCGTTGATGGGACCCACGTCAAACTGCAGTCTCCTGGTGGTGACAACGCGGAGTTGTATCGCAACCGTAAGGGGTACTTCTCGTATAATGTTCAGATGCTGTGTGACGCTCATCTTCGGATAATGAATATTGATGCCCGATGGCCAGGATCAACCCATGACAGCACCATTTTTAACGCATCCATGCTCCACGTTCAGCTAGAAGCAGACAATTTTAATAATTGTTTCGTGCTTGGAGATAGCGCATATCGCTGTACGAGGTATCTGCTGACGCCAATCCTCAATCCTACTACACCAGCAGAGGAGCAGTACAATGCAGCTCATATACATACCAGGAACTGCATCGAGCGAACCTTCGGGGTATTGAAACGAAGATTTCCAGCATTGTCTTTGGGACTACGGACTGCCCGCCATACGTCTTTAGCTGTAATAGTTGCAGCAGCTGTACTCCATAATATTGCACTTGAAGCAAAGGAGCCATTGCCAGACGGAAATGTTGGCATTGACGCACCGATTTTCAACGATCCAGTTCCAGCTGATAACTTTCATGTAGACCAGGGGCATGCTGTGAGAACAGCGCTAGTGAACACAGTATTCACGTAGGTACCATCGATTAACTTTATACACATAGAGTACCTAGTGACGGTATTTTACTCGAACCAGGGATGAGCATTTTGTTGTTGACATAAATTAAACTTGGACAATAATCAACGCACTGGTAGAATGAAACTACCGTAGCGATTAACACAGAGGAAGCCAACGGCTTTAATTTTAGAGTCCGTGTGTAGGTCCTCAATAGGCTACATAATTGCAATCAAATTATATTCATCGACCTGTTTAAAAATCAAATCAACACTTACATTATTCATAATTCCTTTAGAGAAATTCCTTCTCATAATCGCCATTCGGAAAAGCCGGTTTGATTATGTTAGGTTACTGGATCAAGCGTTTGTATACCACAGTCCAATATACAGAAAATATGATCTGTTACGGTCTGGTGCCTATATAATATCACATACGTCCTACACGTACACGACTGTCATGCTGAGTCTACAATAGGGCACCAGCGCGTCGCGTTCGACGTAAAATCTTATGGGTGACGTCAGAACGTAGCGTCGAACGCGACGCGCTGGTGCCCTATTGTAGACTCACCACCATGGGCGGCGAACTCGACTATTCACGCTGATCACGTCTGGTGGCTTGAGGTTAGATAGTCGAGTTCGCCGCCCATGGCAGTCGTTTACGTGTAACCTAACCTAACCAAACCGGCTTCTCCGAATGTCGATTGATGAAATTTAAAACTGATGAAACCAATATTTTATTGAATAAATCGAATGAGTCAAACAATTTAATATACAAGCAAGAAAAAATGAAATATCGTAGTTAAGTGAACAATGAATAAAATAATAGTTATCAAAAAATAAAAATAAAATACATCACAAGCAGTACACAGGTATGTCATGCTTATAAATTTTCGGATTCTTTCAGCTTCATTTTATATTCCAGCTCTTTTATGGCTCTCTCAAATTTTTTTGTCTCCAATTCAACTACTTTAGTTTCCAAATCAACTACTTTAGTTTGAAGCTCGATTTCCAAAATCTCCATTCTTTTTTTATTAAAAGTTTCCTGATTCTCCTTTTCGTTTTCTTTCATTTCCAAATCTTTCTTCTTCAATTCCCTCTCCGTTTCTAGTAGACCCGCCTTATCCATGAGTAACCTCAATTTTTCTGAATTCGCCTTCTCATCGTGCGTATTTTTCAATTTCTTACGCTCAATTATTGAGTCTGCCATATTTGACACCGACTTTCTTTTTTCCACAGCCGCTGATGAATTTTGTTTAGGCTTTGGCCACGAAGAAGATGGTCGAGATACTGACGTGCTCGGCACCGCAGATATTTGGGATAAAAGAGACGGAGGATCCACATAAGTGCTGGGTTCAACAGCCCTGTCATCTACACATTCGACGTCATTCGTCGATGATGTTGATGGTAAAGGAGCCCGAGGAGGAGGACTGAGAGGGACGTGGACAGTAGGATCTACTGTGTGAAAATAATTTGGAGCATTAGTGCCTATTGTCTTTGTACCTGATGAGTTAATGAAGTGTTAATATATGGAAATCCTTCCAATTTCAACATTTGAAGTACCTGAAATGTCATTCGTCACGGCAAAACAGAGTGTTCTGACACCGAGCTAACAGGATCGCTCAAGATGCGATCGCTGTTTACGTCAAATTAATATACCAAATTTTACAATTGAAAATTACCACAGATTCAAGGAAAAACAAGCATGGTACTCCATAAAATTATACTGATGATCATCAGACTCTGCACCACTGGGTAACTATCCCTCTCATACAACCTATAAAGCCTAATGATGAGTTGATATATTGTTAATTTACCATCGTTGAACAATAAAGCACTATCGTCGAATTCGTTTTTGTCAGGCTCAAACTGGTCCTTCAAAAGGCTCTGCAGCTTGAAGTCTACCTCACTTGACTTTGGGCAGAAAGTTCCACCGCCGGTCTTCAAAAGTTCAATCTAAGTAAGAATGAAATGCAGGATTATAAATAACTGTGACGAAGAGTGTGTGTGCTAAAACTGGAACACCATAATAGACTGTAGATTGAATTGAAAATGCTATTGTAAATTATTATGATTCAAGATATACTATGTAGATGTGAAAAAATACTTACTCTATCATTATTGCGATTCTGCCTGGCACTTTTCTTCAATACTTTATACAGCTCCTTCAACTGATTTGGTAACCTAATCCCGCTTGTGTTTGAAAAATTATATTTGTCCGTTACTATGTCCCAAGCCTTATTTTTCATGTCGTTAGTCGTAGCGTCAGTCTGTTTGTTTTCTAGTATGTGTCGTTGTCCGTCTACCAAATCTACTAAAAAATTTTTCTCCACCATTGTAAAATTCTTTCCTCGCTTTCCCTCTTTCTTTACTTTTAATCCGCTCATTTTTTATTAAATTTATAGTATTATTATTTTTTATACTATTTATTATTTTATATATATTAGTTTTTGAAATGTATTCAGTAATAAACTGCGTTGCTATGAACAATTGCTGTTCAATAATCATTGTTTCAAATATATGTATAATATATATTATATTTTTTGAATCAATTAACCAAAAATAAAAATTCATGACAGCTGTCAGATATAGCCATGAAGCATCAACAGCTCATGAAGGTTGAACGGGTAGTATCTGCGCGCTAACCCACGGGTTATTTTAACCCATGGGGTAAATCACGTTTATGCAACCGGGCATCAGTATGATAGTGGATGTTTTACGCACGCTCCATTTTCACACATTATCAAGTAAAATTCTATATAATACTTGACGGAAAGACTTTTTCTGACCTTGTGTGATTGCATCACTAGCCTTCGGCTCGTGCTGCAATCTCACACTCGTCAGAAAAAGTTACACCACACTTGTATAGTATTGTACTATTTTCAACTCAGTGTGTGATACTCGATTTCTTATGCCTGTTGGTAGTGTGCGACATGCCCGATTCACAGTTTCATATATAACAATAATTAACTTCTCTTCGTCTAAAAATGATAATTTCTAGAATATTTTTATTCTCTTCAACCTTCTCAATTTTGTTTCAATAATTTATCTGATGAGAAAAATTAACGGACGATCCGGAAATCGAACCCAGGATCTACGGAAGCCTATCCGGGGACTTACACCCGAGACCACCTAGCTCGCCCACGGATCACCGCAATTTTTCTCATCTTTTGATATTCTTGTGCTCAGTATATATGTGTAGTTTGTTTTGAATCTTGGGTATGTAGCAACGAAGGAAGTACGCAAGGCAAAGTCATATACACTATACTTCTCAATTTTGTGTCAAGTTGTGTTGACATATACATATTTACTGATAGAATAATAGTGTTGCCAATATTTCAAATTAACATTACATGTTATTTATAAATAAAATAAAATTTATGCAGAACATTATATAATTCTATCAAAATTGAATGAGCCTTGCTTATCTGATAAAGATAATAACTTGTATCTCGAATTCGCGTTTCCATTGATAGACTACGAGAAGGGATATTTTGGAGTGGACGAAAAAGATTTTTGTTTATCTTTGATTTCCTCATTTCTTAGTTTCAAAGACTAATAGAATTTTATGCTATTGAAAATCATTTTTGAAAGTATTTTGGTTTCAATGGGGGGGCTTTGCCCCCCCAACCCATCAGCGGGGGCTTCGCCCCCTGCACCCCTAGCAGGGGCTTTGCCCCTTGCATCCCCAGCAGGGGCTTTGCCCCTTGCATCCCCAGCGGGGGCTTTGCCCCCTGCACCCCTAGCAGGGACTTCGCCCCTTGCATCTTCAGCGGGGGCTTCGCCCCCTGCACCCTGACCAGGCGCTCTGCTCTTGGACCCTGTCCTCACCCGGCCGCTGTCACTAATATTTGAATATACACTATACTTTCCTATTTTTTAGAGTTTTTTACAGGTAAAGAATTTCGCACACTGACTTGAACAAAATAGTATACGACATGTACTGTACTATTTTAACACTTCTAATGATCAGCAATTTCAAATATATTAGTCTGTTCGATAATTAGTTTGTGGTGCTGATGTATAAGTAGGTGAAGTTAGCGATTGGTAGGCTGGTCGAAGTTGGTTCATTTGAAGAAGATACGTAGAGTATTATAACTTTGGAGCAGCTGTGGGCTACTTCTGTTATGGGACATCGTCTTGCCGAAATGTTATGCTCTTCTGTTCCGATGGATTAATAATGGGATAGGAATGGTCCAGGTGACTGTAAAAGATATAAAATAACAAAGAATTGAAGGAGAGATTTTAGTATATGAGTACTAATTTTCCTAGGATTGTTATCATTTCGGAGCCATGAAATGTGGGCTACCTTTGTCTTGGGACGCTGTTTAGCCGAGGTGTTATATTCGTCTATCTCAACGGATTGATATTCGGAACCATCGTTCGGGACGTCGTTTTGTCAAAGCATTATCTCCGACTATTCCAATGGATCGATGATCGGATAGGAAAAGTCTAGCCGACTGTGAAACATAGAAAATGACGAAGGATTAAATGAGAGGTTTCATATCACGATTAATTTTCCTAACATTCTTATGACGTTGGAGCTATGAATTGTAGGCAACCTTCGCTGAACAGGTGAACGCAAAGATGGCATGGGCGCTGAAAGTTATCGTCGGCAGTATGTTAACGCCAAGAGATCCAGAATTGCATCGCAAGTGATGGTAGGAAACATACAAATCAATAAACAAATAACGAGTCATGAATTTAGTGGAAATAAAGAAGTTAAGGCTGGTCTATTCATCTATTATATGTAAAATCTAGTAGAAATCAATGTACGTACATACCGTTTAATGTAAGTTATCATAACCTTCTTTTCACTTGCTTCGTTTTGAAGTGAAATAATATTTTGCCAGGTTCGTTGGTTTATTCTTTATCTATATTTGAATCTAGCTTAGAGGATCTGTTCCGTGCAATTACAACAGGCCATCATGCAGATTTATTAATTAATACCGGTCATCGGCGTGAAACCACGGACGTCGCACTATTTCACTGTGATTATTGTTCACTGATTCACTGCATCACTGATTAACTGATATAAAACCATGAGCATGACCGACAACACCTTATATAATTATATAACATAAATATATATCCATATAATATGATTATATATAAATTATGAATAATCTAACTGTCAATAGCGCGATCCGACAGCTGTCCGACGGCCATTTTGATTTCGTCGATCCTCTGTAGCTCACTTAGTAACTTCATTACCATATATCGACCGAGTGCGGATTCAGATTCATGCCAAAATTAATACGGAGCGAGATTTCAATGGCTTGTACCCACGTTTAAAATTTCAAGTCGATCCGTTTTACGGTTCGTTCAGAAACGTGAGGACAAGCAAGCGTCTAGCGAAAATTTGACCGGGAAGAAGAAGAAGAAGAACAAGAAGATGCTTTTTCATCAACTTTCGTGACTGATGTATCAGAAACTAGTGTATCGATTCCGATCAAATTTATACAGCGAAGTCGTGTGGTGGGGGAATATCTGTTCTGTAAATTTGATCGAAAAATATTAACGCGTTCCGAAGTTATGACCTCGTGTTTACAGGTATAAAGAGTTCCCCCGAGAAAATAGAGTCCCAGCTAGCGCTCGCCTCCCTACGGGTACCTATACGGGTATATATTCGGGTACGGGTACTTGGCGGCGATTCGCTGCCGCGAATCTTGATATAAGGTGTTGTCGGTCATGCTAATGGTTTTATATCAGTTAATCAGTGATACAGTGAATCAGTGAACAATAACCACAGTGAAATAGTGCGACGTCCGTGGTTTCACGCCGATGACCGGTATTATTTAATGAATCTGCATGATGGTCTGTTGTCATTGCACGGAACAGATGCTCTGAGCTATATTCAAATATAGATAAAGAATAAACTAACGAACCTGGCAAAATATTATTTCACTTCAAAACGAAGCAAGTGAAGAGAAGGTTATGATAACTTACATTAAACGGTATGTACGTACATTGATTTCTACTAGATTTTACATATAATAGATGAAAAGACCAGCCTTAACTTCTTTATTTCCACTAAATTCGTGACTTGTTATTTGTTCATTGATTCGTATGTTTCCTACCATCACTTACGATGCAATTCTGGATCTCTTGGCGTTAACATACTGCCGACGATAACTTTTAGCGCCCATGCCATCTTTGTGTTCACTTGTTCAGCGAAGGTAGCCTACAATTCATAGCTCCAACGTCATAAGAATGTTAGGAAAATTAATCGTGATATGAAACCTCTCATTTAATCCTTTGTCATTTTCTATGTTTCACAGTCGGCTAGACTTTTCCTATCCGATCATCGATCCATTGGAATAGTCGGAGATAATGCTTTGACAAAACGACGTCCCGAACGATGGTTCCGAATATCAATCCGTTGAGATAGACGAATATAACACCTCGGCTAAACAGCGTCCCAAGACAAAGGTAGCCCACATTTCATGGCTCCGAAATGATAACAATCCTAGGAAAATTAGTACTCATATACTAAAATCTCTCCTTCAATTCTTTGTTATTTTATATCTTTTACAGTCACCTGGACCATTCCTATCCCATTATTAATCCATCGGAACAGAAGAGCATAACATTTCGGCAAGACGATGTCCCATAACAGAAGTAGCCCACAGCTGCTCCAAAGTTATAATACTCTACGTATCTTCTTCAAATGAACCAACTTCGACCAGCCTACCAATCGCTAACTTCACCTACTTATACATCAGCACCACAAACTAATTATCGAACAGACTAATATATTTGAAATTGCTGATCATTAGAAGTGTTAAAATAGTACAGTACATGTCGTATACTATTTTGTTCAAGTCAGTGTGCGAAATTCTTCACCTGTAAGAAACTCTAAAAAATAGGAAAGTGTAGTATATATTCAAATATTAGTGACAGCGGCCGGGTGAGGACAGGGTCCAAGAGCAGAGCGCCTGGTCAGGGTGCAGGGGGCGAAGCCCCCGCTGGGGATGCAAGGGGCGATGCCCTTGCTAGGGGTGCAGGGGGCAAAGCCCCCGCTGGGGATGCAAGGGGCGAAGCCCCTGCTAGGGGTGCAGGGGGCGAAGCCCCCGCTGGGGGGTTGAGGGGGCAAAGCCCCCCCCATTAACCCTCTGAACGGAATTGACTGCCAAATCCCGTCGGTGTAACTGGAGAGAGGGAAGGGCCAATCCGGCGCGCTCGAGCTATGTGTTAGTGCGTGACGTCACAGAAAGGCTCTCCCACTCCCGCTGGCCCAATGCTGTAGCTAGCTTCCGCGGATGGGCACAGTGAACGCTTTACGTTACCCAACTCTGCGCACATAGCGGCGGCACTGCGCTGTCTCCCCACCATACGACAATATCGCGTGAGGCTCCGCCAGCCACTGTGGTGGGGAGCCCGCAATTCCGTTCAGAGGGTTAAAAACAAATTACTTTCAAAACTGATTTTCAATAGCATAAAATTCTATTAGTCTTTGAAACTAAGAAATGAGGAAATCAAATATATACAAAAATCTTTTTCGTCCACTTCAAAATATCCCTTTTCGTAGTCTATCAATGGAAACGCAAATTCGAGATACAAGTTATTATCTTTATCAGATAAGCAAGACTCATTAAATTTTGAAGGCTCATAAATTTTATTTTATTTATAAATAACATGTAATGTTAATTTGAAATATTGGCAACGCTATTATTGAATCAGTAAATATGTATATGTCAACACAACTTGACACAAAATTGAGAAGGTTGAAGAGAAGAAAAATATTTCAGAAATTATTATTTTCAAACGAAGAGAAGTTAATTATTTTTACATATGAAAGTGTGAATCGGGCATGTCGCACACTACCAACAGGCATAAGAAATCGAGTATCACACACTGAGTTGAAAATAGTACAATACTATACAAGAGTGGTGTAACTTTTTCTGACGAGTGTGAGATTGCAGCACGAGCCGAAGGCTAGTGATGCAATCACACAAGGTCAGAAAAAGTCTTTCCGTCAAGTATTATATAGAATTTTACTTGATAATGTGTGAAAATGGAGCGTGCGTAAAACATCCACTATCATACTGAGTGAAGTAATGGTTTACTATGATGCGAGTGCGGTAAAACTTTTTATGACCAGTGTTAGTTGGCAACACGAGCCAAAGGCGAGTGTGCATTTAATATCTTTACAAATCCAGTTAAATTGTTCGATACCTTGAAATATGCTATCCATTGGATTATTAGTGGAATGACAGGAATTCAAAATCAAACACTCTTCTAATAAGCGTCAAAGCTCCCTTTGGTTGCAAAGTATAAGCAAAAGAATCAATCTGGATATCACATATCAGAAGGTATGCTATACGAGTCGATATTTTTCAGCTCACCTTCACCACGGCAACATGTGATATATTTAAGTAATTACTGTAACATTCAGATGATTGATCGTTCATTGATTTGTATGATTCGGACAGTGACCTGAATTGGATCGCAGTAGACAAGCATGCAAGCTGCGAACAATCAACGTTGCAGAAAACATATGAGCCTGTTACTGCGTCAGGCAACACTGTCTTCCAAACTATCGCTGAAAAATTACTGATTAAGTACTTAATTCAAGTTGAAACTGTATACTAAGGTTGAAGTTCGTAACGTTTACATAACAGAATATTCGTTGAAACTATGCAATATTTCGTGATTAAAATGTTGTTAGAATTGCAAAATATGCTAGAATAACGTGTTTCACACAATTTGAGGAATTATACACCGTTCTTGATCCATTTGAAATTCGAGCCTTGAAATTGAGAATTGTTTGGCGAATATTTTGTTGAAATGACATTACGAACTTCAACCTGATACTGTATAAGACAAAGTTAAGTTCTACCTAATGAATTATTTATGTTTGTCACAGTTGACAATTGAAGTAAATGTGTTTGTCTTTCGCTGAAAGTTCTTCCCCTTGTCCAAATTCCGAATGTATTTCTCGTGGTAATCAAACTATAATAACATATAACCCTGCTGAAATTGAATGAGCAATCTTTCTCAGTTCTGGTACTTGCAAAAAGAAGTGAAATCCCACAAAAAACATCCAAAAATGTAAAAAAAAAGCCGCCAAGTACTCAGACGAAAATCACAATTGCTTTATAAGTAAACCGGTTCGCCAGACTCTGTCGTGAAATCAAGAAAAAAGCCAAGCACCGAACGTACAACTGCGATCTCTCAGCAATTTGTTAAAAAAAAATAAAGAAACTCAAAATCAAACTCAAGTCTACGTCGTGAAGTCGGAGTTTCGTGTGAGGATATCGAAGCATCATTCCAAGAGCTACGTACTTGGCGGGCACATTCGGTTCCTTAGAGCTTTATGGACAACCCGCTTCGTTTTACGCGAAAATTGAGTTTTCAATGCGACAGCAATTAAATACACTGAAAAACCAGTTATTCAAACCAATAATCGGTTTAGAATATACTTCTACGTGTCTGTAACTATGTGTATGACTTTACAGATATAGATACCTTGTATAATCAATAAAAATCGTGGTCGTTTCCACTGTCATTGAATTATCAAATCAGACTCAGAACTCTGGAATCACATACCTCACTATGTAGTATTAATTACGGAAGAATAAACTTATTCACTTGCAATATGGTCGAATCAAGAAAACTCTACTCTGCTATTTCGGCATGAAACCTAAAACATGCATCTACGGATATACGTATATGCTACAAGTAGCATAGAGTATGACAGTTTGATATAATGAAAAATATAAAATTCAGTTGATGATTGCTCTGGTGTACCTATACTATATCATACAATCCTGCTCACGACGCAGGTGTATGTGCAAGTGCACGAGCATATACATGTAGTGGGGAGGATCAATTTCAATACCTAAAGCCCATCTTCGTAACAGTTCGGCCTCACTTGAGTGCAAAAATATTTTTCACCCGACTACGATAAAATGACTATACTCCATCCCCGCAACGCGGGCAGAAAGTAATCAATTTCTGACCAGAGGGAAGAAAAAGTGAATTTTGCGGTCGAAGAAGTAAATTTTAAAGGCAGAAAAACTCTAAGTTTAACCGATTCTAAGTTTGATTGATTGAATTGCTGTGTCTGACTAATGGATGCAATATGGACATTTTATCTAGTCGGGTAAGAAGTGATATATGCCACACGGGAGGAGCGACTTTTCACCTCGTGCTCGTGCTGAACCTCGCACTCAGCAAAAACCACGCACTTTCCTCCCTAGTAGCCTTTGGCGCCCGCACTACCCACTCCCTTGAACTCGCAAGCGCTGATCCTTCAACTGCCACGACATATTCGTTCGACAAGTTCGGAAGATGCATTTTAAATAATTTTGTACCTATAGAACCAATGTTATCTGCGAATCTAACATTCGTCAGTCCATGCAAAGTTCATGACATGTTTACAACCAGCGACCGAAAACACAGTATACTTTGAGATTGGTTCGCAAAATACGATGAGGTCATATCAATTCAACGCGAGAACAACAAACACAAAGAAGAAAAATCGAATGTGCCCGCCAAGTACGTAGCTCTTGGAATGATGCTTCGATATCCTCACACGAAACTCCGACTTCACGACGTAGACTTGAGTTTGATTTTGAGTTTCTTTATTTTTTTTTAACAAATTGCTGAGAGATCGCAGTTGTACGTTCGGTGCTTGGCTTTTTCCTCGATTTCACGACAGAGTCTGGCGAACCGTTTTACTTATAAAGCAATTGTGATTTTCGTGAGTACTTGGCGGCTTTTTTTACATCTTTGGATGTTTTTCGTGGGATAACTTTTTCCAAGAGGAAAAAAAAGATGCGCAATTGAATTTTCTATAAGGATACGGGTTTTCAAGATGAAAATTTGACATTCTCTCTAGAGGTGGTCAGGGGCCAGCACGACATGGCAAAATAGGTTCATGTGCTCTTCTACGAACCAGCGGTCCAATTTCAGAATCAGTTCAAGCTTTGTTTCAGAACCGAATAGTTCTTATCAACGTTTATTGAACTGCTAAATAAGTTTGCTAAATAAGTTTGCTAAATTATTTTGCTAAATCAGTTTGCTAAATTAGTTCGCTAAATAAGTGCTGAATATGGAAAATCTAGATAGGCATTAAGTTAATATGCAGAATCCAGATAACAGAGACCGCGTATACGACGGGTACGTCTACGTTGTTGATAAACGGAGAAACGACGTGATGTAAGTATAGTAGCCACTGTGTGTAAAACGAATGCATTATATTATATGTGCAATTATTCATAGTGAAGGTAGCACTCGAACTTATCAATTAATAGAGGGAGGTCTCAATCAATCCAGTCGAGTCAAGTATTCAAAGTCAATTTTGCCTGACGTTTCGGCAGTAATGTTCTGCCCCCATCAGAGGCTTAATTAGTTGGTGTTAGGTGAAAAAACTTATATATTTTAAATTGAGAGTAAAAACTTGTAGAAAAATCTGTAACTGCGAGATTTTAAGGTTCATTGGTGCTACTATTTGAGAAAAAAATGCACATTATCATACGGGTCAATATACACGAATTGCATATCGTTCGATTGAGGAAAAAAGGCAGATTGAAGGGTGTGCAATTCGTCCAGATTGAACCGTATGACAATGTGAATTTCTTCTCAAATAGTAGCACCAATGAACACTAAAATCTCGCAGTTACAGATTTTTCTAGAACATTCTACTTTGAGAATAAAATATGTCAAGAGGATATGGCCGAAACACGTTTATTTCAAATGGGGAAATTCACCCTCATTCAGGGAGGGGTTAGGGTTTAGATAGAAATCCGAAAAAAATTAGGGTATTGTTTTTGAATTATTTGAAGTCGATTTGGGGGCCGTCTGATCGAAAATTCGTCCGAGCCCCAAATAAGGACCACCCTCATGAGCACCATAGAAGCGATCGCAAAATACTTCGCGCGTACAGCATAGGCATAGCGGCTCTATCTATTTTATTCGAGTTTTTCCGTATTATCCGAACATACACCTCGATTAATGCGGAGTGCTCGGATGATCGAAAGCCGGCGATAAACGAGGTTCTACTGTAAATGAGATGATAGAATGTACTCCGAGTCAGGAAATGGATATTATATTGTGCTAGAGTTGCTTATTGCCAATAGTTGTTCATCTTTTTCAAGTCGTTCAACATCGTCGAAATGATTGGACGCTTGACCGCAAGAAACCTAGACTCGAATTACAGTGTTAGGAGCTTTGATTTTGTTTGTAGCAAACGAAAAAAATAAAATAAAAGAAAATATTCACAAGTGAACAATTTATGAAATATACTGTATTCGAGAAAAATGAATAAAAATAGTGAATCCAAATTATACAAATAACATAGAGGTTATTCTTTCAGCTTCCAGAAGCTTGCCACACATTTCAAAATTATTGATAAGGTTGTGCGCGCACAACGTAGCGAGTCGAAATGAAATCTAAATTTTTTTATCTTGAAAATAAAAAAAATAATTGTATGCATTAGTATATTTGATTTATATCTTATTTAAGACCATTTGGGGTCCTCAAGCTCAAGTTAATTATATAATTATTTCAAACAAACTCAGATTTCATCTGACTTCGGTATTTATTTGCAAGAAATGCATCTGGAAACACCGCATCTGACAGCTGTGTGTGTTGCTGTAGTCATGCAGTATTTGGTAATAACCCTGAAAATTATTCCAAAAAATGAGTGATTATTTTTTTAAATGCCGAAATTCTTGCATATTCAAGCATGAGCTGCAGCAGGCCTGTATGGTACGCTTCGACGACCAGAAGGACATTTATCATGAACTGCGTATACTGTAAGTACTTATAACCATTGCAGGTGCTCAGTGGATTAGTTTTTTCAGAATTTTTAACACGTTGTGACTAATTCTTCGTCATAAGTATTCTTATCATGGATTGCCGGTCGGACGATAAAAATTAAATTATGTCGAAAAGACAAAACAGACAGCGGCACACTTGTTTGTCTTCAATAATGCAAGATTAAAAATGACAGGCATCTTGAGGCGGCGGAGATAGTGACCTATCCGAGCATAGAGGGGTCGATGCGTCGCTCGAGAGAGCTCCTCCACCCATCGATTCCCCACACCTTGAGGGAGTATGGCGAGATTCTCGATGACCCTCAGTGGCGAACGCTTCTGACCTACAATCAAGGCAGGGTGCAATGTGCTACCGTCGAGGCGACAGACCTTTCGGTCTCTGTGGTATTCGGCGACGTAAATTTTATATGCTGATCTGATGCTACGGACATATTTGTTGACGCGACGTTTAAGGTTGTGCCTGCGATCAACGGGGCCTATCAGCTGCTAACCGTCATGGCCACCAAGTATAACCATGTAAGTATAAGAGCTAAACATAGAAATTTAAGTGTTGAATGAAAATTAACAGGTGATCCGGGAATCGAACCCGAGTCTATTGCAGCTTAACCGGGGACCTATGCCACTAGACCACCCAGCTCGCCCGATCGGTGCCTGCAATTTAACCATTGTCTCTCCGTTTTTTTTCCATGTTTATGTATTTCTCGCGTGCTGAGTGTATTTACTGGAGATGTTTCATTGGGTACGCAGATTATTGACTATTTTTTGTTTATCAATGATAATGAAAGTGTGTTCGCGCAATCACTTTTGTTAATTTTCAATTTGTTAATCAGGTTGAAAGAAGTGATTGCGCAGACACACTTTCATCCTTGATAAATAAAAGAAAAACTCGTCAATAATGTGCTTACTCGATGAAACATCTCGAGCATGTGAGTAGAGTGAAGCACCCTTGACACAAATGCATATAAATTAAAAGTATAAAGAATAGTGAAACATTGAAATAAAAATTGACAAAAATTGAAACAGAATTATGAATAGACAATCAAAGGTAATAGGAACCAGTGAAAAAGACAACAGTTGTGTTAAGGGGAGGCTACGCTCAATTCGGTGAAAAAAAGATACTCTTCAAACATTTTTTCACAAGATACGGACAATGTATTTTAAATTGAATAATCATGATATTGTAGAATAACATTTCAAGAATGTTGTGTGAAAATTCCAGCGGAAAATATTAACAACTAAGCCGTTGGCAGCAAATCTTCGGAGACGTCTCGAAAAAAAGTGGTTTTGCGGTGACGGTTGTACTTGTCGCTGGATCATCAGAAATCAAAAAATCGAATTGATTTTATTAGTTTATGAGTTTGCCCAGGTAACGTTGTCGAGTTTTTTTTTGTTCATGGATTTTTCAACTTTAGGTACCACTGGAAAGTCAAAAACGCGATTTTCATTGAAAAAATCGGCGAATTTGTTATTGTAAAATGAAAAATAACAATAATTTAAAAAAAAAAATCGACAGCGTTACCTCGTAAATTATACAGAGAAAGAGTGTACCAAGTTTGAAAAGGATTGGTGCAATAGATTTCAAACTATAGCCGTCACCGATTTTGAAAACGTGAAGTGTGGGAAAATCGCTTCGAAGTTTTGTACATTCGAAAATCCGATTTTTTTTTCTTTTTTTCACTATATACTTACATAGAATCATCGATACCAGTAGTACACATTTATCAGTACTTTTATACCTTAGCAAACCCTTGAATAAAGAAATAAATTTGAGGGTTATACGAAGCCCGAAACAGCTGCCAAGTAGCATCGCTGCGCAGCGGTCGAGCAGGTATACGAGATCGGAGTAGAGCGACCCCGAGCCTCAGATGGTTAAAATTCTATATCTCCGTTAGTTTTGCTTCGATTGCTCTAAAAATTTGATACAACATTCTTGAGAGGTTGTACATTCATAAAATATATTAAAAAAAAAAAAAACGAAAAAAAAAAGTTTCAAGACCATAGCCTCCCCTTAATGATGGGGAAATAAACAGTCAAAATGATAGTAATATCATGAAAAAAAAAAGAAAAATGACTGGAGGACCATTTAGATCTGTGAAATTCAGAAAAATTTGACCAGCATCAGCCTGCTCCATCCCGTAGCCCATCCTGGCCTGTGGTCTGTCATATATTGTTAAATTGCTAACGTGTTGCAAAAGTGTTCACGGAGTCGCTAATAATATTTTCCTTGACTCATTCTCTGCAGACATTACCTTTCGCGTGGGCGCTCATGGGACGCAAAAGTCAGTCGGCGTATGACTCTGTGCTGACCTATCTGAAAACGGTGCTGGCCCCAGACTTGTCCCCGACATCGTTCATGACGAATTTTGATAAGGCTTTGCAAGCGTCGCTGAAAGGGGTCTACCCTGAAGCTGTGCCACACGGGTGCTTCTTTCACTATTGTCAGGTTCGACAACTTCTGCTTGATTATTTCTTCACGTGTATTATACCTGTCTCTAGGAAGGGTAAAATCGAATTTCGATGGTCGCACCCCTCAAGGTGGTTCGAAAAAATTTAAAAGCAATGCCGAATTTTTTTTCAATATCTTCTCTCGATATACCGGGAATATTCGGTGAATTAGAACGATCCCCTTCCTACGACCAAACCAACACAGGCGCGCATCGCGTGCGTGAGGCTCGGCGGGCGGAGCTGAGCGACCAGTGGTGCTTCTACCAAATCTTCCGCGCTAGGCCGAGTCCGTATAGCCCACCTCGATACTTAACCTAAAAAGCAATGATCGCACTGAACACGGAAAAGAATGAACGCGAATAAAATGGATTTGCCTGATGTGAACATTTATTTTCGAAATTTATGAACGAATTTAAAATCAAATATCAATCAATTGGATTTAAGTATTCATTATCAGTGTTTAGGATCGATATTTGAGACGAAGAGGAACAGGTAAGTGAAGGGTAAATCATTGAAGACAACATGGTCAAAAATTGTTTTATTTATTGATTTATTTATTTATTTATTATCAGAAAAATGAAATTTATCAACGATTATTGATTAATCGAGGAATCCATTGCTGTTGAATTATGGCGTACGTCCAAACTTATCGGAGATTGAATGCTTGGGAATCGAAGAGAGGCTACCGATGAGCCACTGTCGAACGTAGTAGACTTTTACTCGAACCATTTTTATTTCTCAACGACTACCTCTATCGGAGACCGAGTGCTGACATGTACCTCAGCGAGGCTTCATAACGTGCAGAGGGGCTTTTGTCGCAGGAGTTTGTAGTGCGATGAGGTAGCGTACGAGGAGCTTCGTTGCAAGCGTTTGTAGCACGTCGACGATATGCAGTCCTTCTCTGGACTCTGGCGAAGCCTTGCCGCATAAAAATTTGATAGAAAATGCTCGCCGACGAACTGCGAACTCTGGCAACGAAGCTCCTCGTACGCTGCCTCGTCGCACTGGGAACATCTGCGACGAGGCTTCTTCGCCTGCTACGAGACATGAACGTTGAATGGTCGTTAGACGAGTAAGAAATGTTCGATCAATATCGTCGACGGGCTACGAACCCTTGCAACGAAGCTACTCGGTACGCTGCCAAGCCTCGCCGACGCTGTTGCTAGCTCTCGTTTCCTCGATCCCTGCTTGGTTCTCGATCACTCTTCGCAGTCTGATCCCTGAGGTCAGCTTGGACAACGACATCGGCGATATTTCTCCTCAAGAGTTAGCGGGCGATCAGTCACTGGGTACGGAGGATACAAAGTTAACGGATATCGAAAAGACTTACAAGACTTATAAATTCTCATGATAGTCAGTTATACTCTCACCTTGCTGTTTCAGAGGAAGTAACGATGTCCTGGGATGGCAACATCTTCTTCAACTCGTATGAATTTATTCTTCTCCGACACCTGATTGTCGACGTACTACAAACTCCTGCGACAAATCCCCTCCGCACGCTATGAAGCCTCGCTGAGGTACATGTCAGCACTCGGGTCTCCGATAGAAGTAGTCGTTGAGCAATAAAAATGGTTTGAGTAAAAGTCTACTACGTTCGACAGTGGCTCAACGGTAGCCTCTCTTCGATTCCCAAGCATTCAATCTCCGATAAGTTTGGACGTACGCCATAATTCAACAGCAATGGATCCCTCGATTAACCGATAATCGTTGATAAATTTCATTTTTCTGTTAATAAATAAATAAATCAATAAATAAAACAATCTTTGACCATGTTGTCTTCAATGATTCACCCTTCACTTACCTGTTCCTCTTCGTCTCAAATATCGATCCTAAACACTGATAATCAATACTTAAATCCAATTGATTGATATTTGATTTTAAATTCGTTCATAAATTTCTAAAATAAATGTTCACATCAGGCAAATCCATTTTATTCGCGTTCGTTCTTTTCCGTGTTCAGTGCGATCATTGCTTTTTAGGTTAAGTATCGAGGTGGGCTATGCGGACTCGGCCTAGCGCGGAAGATTAGGTAGAAGCACCACTGGTCGCTCAGCCCCGCCCGCCGAGCCTCACGCACGCGGTGCGCGCCTGTGTTGGTTTGGTCGTAGGAAGGGGATCGTTCTAATTCACCGAATATTCCCGGTATATGTATCCACTCCTAGGAAGCCCTACTTTTTTTCATAAGAAAATGATACATTTTTCGGCGTCTTCAATCTTTTGTTTATCGTTTTCCCATCATTAGCTGAAAAAATCTCAAACTCTCGGAAAATGTTAGCAGTAATGATAACTTTCCGTCGGATTTTTTGGAATTCGACGGAAACATGTATGGGCCAGATCAATCACACATTTTTTTATGTAATTTTCACATTTTAATTATTATATTCTGTGATACAGAGAATGAAGATGTGATTGATGTGGCCCATAAATGTTTCGGATTTCGAAAAATCCGACAGAAGGTATCATTACTGCCACAATTTTTCAATACTTAGAGATTTTGTAGCTAATAATTAGGCAAACGGTGGCAAAAAAGATTCAAAACCACGAAAAATCGATGCTATTCTTATGAGAGAAAGTAAGGCTTCGTAGGGGTGGGTAAATATGGAGGAAATAAAATTGAACAAAATTTGACATTTCTTTCATATGATTCAGAACCACCTTCAGGGTTACGACCAATTTTTCAAACTTTCTAATTCCAAAATTGGCGAGAAAAATTTTGAGCTAGAGTAATAAACAATGAATGTGTTTGCAAGCCAGGGACAAAAAAAGCAAAATTTTTTTTTCCCAATTTTCTTTGCTTGCGTGCTTGAATGGGTCTTTGATCGCGCTATCGGATGCCCCTAACCAAAACATGTGTTCCCTATCTAAAATCCGAAGTTACTTGTGAAATCTCGGAATTGGCGAAGTCCACAAGTCAACACATATCAGCATCATCTTTCCCCCTCGAAAGACTTCAAGTTTTGTATGAAACTTTTTCTTTTATAACTGTTAGTTTCCAAGATATTCGCCTGCATCGATTAAAATGGACCACTCTGTATATCCTGCGCTATAGCAACCTTACCTTTATCTAAATACTATACACATACGAAATCTGGAACTTTTAAATCAATCATCACTGGTCTGTTTCCGTTCAGGCCGTGTACAGGAAGGCTAGGAGTCTGGGACTCACCGCATTTCTAGTAAATGACGAGGAGGCTAGAAAGGTTCTCAGAAAAGTAATGGCTTTAGCCCTGCTCACAGCCGAGCGGATAGCGGAAGCTTTTCAGATGGTAGTGAATACCGCTAGTGCTGACGTCAGAATGACTATGGCGGATTTTTTTGTCTACTACAACAGTCATTGGCTGCAACGAGTGACGCCTCAGCTATTTTCTGTCTATGACCTGCTACGTCGCACAAACAACTGCGTTGAGTCATATCACAAGGTGCTATTGCACGAGATTGCGCCACACCCGAATATCTGGGACTTCACCCGTAAGTACTTATACGAAGCGAATCGACCTGTGCGTTCATACATCTGTGCTGAGCATTCTATCTCTGTATGCTGCCCGTAACATTCATAAACAATCAAATAAATGAATGAGTAGATGTATAAATATGGCTAATGATACCAAATCTATTTTGATTTGGTATATTTATAGGCAGGTCCACCAATTATCTGTAAACAATCCGGGGTCAAATTTTCAATTTGTCTGCAATTTTGATATCTCATAGTGTGTATTGAGATGTGAAAATCCAACGTGTTTTTTATGTAAAAATGTCTGATCTTTCTGAATATGAAATTCGTTTCAGACTAGATCCTCAAGAACCGTCGCAAAGACACATTTTTTCGCGAAAAACGTTTTTTTTTTCAACGTTTCACAATTGTTTTTCCAAATTTGATATTTTCTGAAGAACTGAAATTCATTTAGGGTGCTCGGAATAGGATCAGGGGGGGCTGCATTTGTTTTTCAAATTTCTTATAACATTTTTTTTTCCTTGTTCAGCGAAGTATCTTCATTTTATTCACATTTGTAGAAATGCTATTTTTTTACATACTATGTATTGAAGATTCTTTGCTCAACTAAGAAAAAAAACAATTTATCCTTAATTTAATGAACATAAATGCAGCTACCGCCTGGTCACGCTAAACAAATTTAAGTTTCTATAGTTAAAAACTGCAGGCTTTTAGATAAAAATATAAAATTTGAAGACAAATTAAACACGTTTTTTTAACGGTTTGTGAGCATCCAACTTGAAACGCATTTCATAATCGGAAAGATCAAACATGTTTACGTAAAAAACACGTTGGATCGAATTCTCGTAACGCTTAGAGGTCGAATACTTGGTGGATTTTCACATCTCAATACACACTATGAAATATTAAAATTACAGACGAATCGAAATTTTTACCCCGGATCGTTTACAGGTAGTTGGCGGACCTGCCCATATAGTATACCATATAACCTATTAAGGGGGGCCTATACTGAAATTTGGAAAAAAATAGTTTTTTTTTATTTCTTAACGGTGTAGAAAAGGTCCTAAAAAAAAAGCCTACGTTACGTTGTAAATGATGCTAGTATCTATGCATAGAAAAAAATTCGATTTTCTGCCATGAACGTGTTGACGCAAAAATCTTTTTGCAGAATCTTGCAGCGCAGCGAAGGAAAGTTTCTGCCAAAAGTTCCTTGCGTCAACACTTTTGTCATGAATGGAGATAGAGCTGCTACCAATGTAATGAATAGAGATCGTTGTTCTTATGAATAAGATAGAGCTATCGTTAAGTTCGTCCCTCGTTTTACACCTTAAGGTAACCGGATTTTAGGTAATAGGAGATTGATGTAAATTTATGTATAATAACAGAATAATCGTTTATTACTAGTGATTACAGAGATGATAGAACTACCTGTACGAGTGTTCACACGTTATTGAGTATAAGTGATGAGTGATTTTGAGTTAGCGTTTTATAATATCGAGAGCTAGTTAGGAGTGAGTGCTCTCTTTGACGATTTTGGTGCAAGTGCTGGAGCGACTGCTCACGTTAATAATTCTGATCAAAGTGCCTGGATGCAAGTGCAAGTGGAAGCTACTGATGATCTGCTTGATGAGCTAATTGATGAGATCATTCTTTGTTTCATAGTTCTCCCGGGCGTGAGCGTGCTTATGGAGGTGCGTATAGGTAGGGATGAAGTTCTGCGAATGTAAGGATGGGAGCTCTTTCTGATTAGAGATGGTGAGACTGGATGCATGCAGGATGTTATGTCTTCGGTATTGATAGTGAGGGTATAAAGAAGAGTATCGAGTAGGTATAGAGTAGGTATGGAATACGTAACACGCCCATCCCCGGGGGAAAAAAAATATTGCTCCTGTGAAGCAGGAGGAAATTTTTTTTTTTGTAAAAGTAGAAATGTATTGTAACGTGGTGGATTTAGATCCGCCACTGACCAGCTCCTTCCTCCCCGCGGAGCGTCCGAATATCTGTTTAGTGTTGTGTGCGTCCATTCATTTTACCGACCCCAAGGCAAAAGGTCCATTATTTAGTTTAAGTCACTGTCTGCCGTAAGCTTCTTGTACATTTACAGGTACTCATCGCACGCCAAGATCGTCGAGGGACGCCGAGGGAGTGCCGTACGGGGGGGTACGCCCGTTAAGTCACGACGGTAGTATCTGTACTGACACTGATTACGAGCCAAAATCTGCCTACCGATCGGGAGAGGGCCGCACCTCCCGGCCTGACGCTGCCTCCCGTCCCCGTACCTCCCGCCACGGTCATCGTCAACTGCCTGACAGGTGTCGGTACAGCGAACTCGTCGTGTATGGAAAGGCTACCTCCCCCAACTCTTGAGGCGACATCTAAACATGCCGAGCTTCTACGACGTTTCCGGAATGATCGGCTTCCTCCTACTAGCTGATCGCCATTTTTCGCAGCTATTACGCTTTTGTTTCGCTTTGCCTTCAGCTAACGATATCTTACCTCTATTTGGTTTTCTAGCTCTGAAACTGCCTCTATCTTATAGTGTGCCTTGCCTAGTCCGTTCATAATAGTACCGTAGTTCTTAATTATTGCCTGAGTGCTTCAAAATATTAGCTTATAAGTTGGTGCAGGCTTCGTGGGGCCTGTGCCTTGTGCGTTAACGGCGACTATCTATATTGTGTGCGTGCGTGTGTGGATCCTGCCGTCCCATATCGAGCCAGATAAAGGTAGGCTCTGTTTCGCTTAGGCTACGACCACCCGTCTGCGTGATTTTCTTTACTGAGCATAGTTGTGCAATATCTTTTTGGTCATTCACTAGTGCTGCGAGACTTCGCTCGGCCAATATCTAGTGTTGACGGGTTGTCGCGGTCACCAATACTTCTACTACAGGGTGTGGAATAATATATGTAGCCTCAACTTTATCAGCTGTTTTTCTGTTAACTTCAAATATTGTTTATTTGCTTATTGCCTTGCCTATATTAATTTATATTTCAATATCAATCTCCGTCAGTATTTTGTTGCTGATCGCTTTTCCTATATCACTAGCTGTACTTCTTGTCTGTTCCTCTTTGCCTTGGGGTTACCTGCAAATATCTGAATTGCGGAATCTTTCTTTACCTGTTTAGATTTATTCAGCGTTTTCTACTACTGCGATAGTTTTGGGATAATTTATCCTTAGATATAATCGGCTCACTCTTAGCGAACGCGAAGCTGGCATACGGCCGGACTAATTACGAGTGAGCCTTGAGAGTGTGTGTGTCGACCGGCTAGAGTAGTAGTGACGGCGCAGCGGTGTGCGCATCGCCTCAGCTGCTCTAGCAACGGCTTAGTGTGTCGTCCGTGTGTTCCCTCCCCCTCCTGCCGTCTCGTCCCGAGCGTCGGCCGTTCTCTACGGCGAGCCTGACGCCTAGCTCCGGACCAGCTGTCTATTCTGCCGTCTTGTATATCGACGCGTCGCAGGTTCAAGCCTGCCGCGTTCCACCGGAGCTAATCTTTTTTTTTCTTTTCTATTTTCTTTTGAGTTGACAAATTACATTTATAATTTCCACTTTTCTTTAGTATCTTTCCTTTTTGAGTTTCTTATAGCCACTGTATGGTTTTGTTAGGTTCCGTTGCGGTTGTATGAATGAGTTGCGGCTATCAAGCCCGCTTAAGTTAAGTACCGACTAATCTAGCGATTTTGTTTGATTAATAGAGGTTTCTTTTATATTTTTTTTTGAACATCTATCCCGTACGTCAGTACGGCCTCGCTGCCGAAAGGATGATAAATCTACGCTAAGTTTCTGGCTACTAAATACCCTACTTGGTAGTGTTTATTTCGTCGCCCCCACGTTTCCCTCTCCCTGGCCTAGCCGGCCAATACCGTCTCTCGTTTTTTTTTTTCTCAGCTTCCGTTACCTCGGCACGGTTTCGTGCCTGGCGCCCAACCCTTTTGATTTTCTAGGTATCGTTCGTGACGTTGGGACGCTTTGTGCGGGATAAGTTGTTCTATCGCGTATTTCCCCCGTAGAAAACTGCTCGTTACAGTATCAAGATTCGCGGCAGCGAATCGCCGCCAAGTACCCGTAGGCAGGCGAGAGCTACCGCGAGTCTATTTTCTCGGGGGAACTCTTATACCTGTAAGCACGGGGTCATAACTTCGGAACGCGTGAATGTTTTTCGATCAAATTTACAGAACAGATATTCCCCCACCACACGACTTCACTGTATAAATTTGATCGAAATCGGTATACTGGTTTCCGAGTTATTCGTCGCTGAAGTTGATGAAAAAAATTCTTCTTCTCCTTCTTCCCCCACATCTGATATCAGATTTTTCGCAGACTGTCCGTACATTTCCGTACGAACGGCGACACAGATCGACTTGAACTTTGAAACGTGGTTACAAGCCATTGAATTCTCGCCCCCTATTGATTTTGGCATGAATCTGCATCCGCACTCGGTCGGTATGTGATAATAAAGTTACGAAGTGAGCTACAGAGGGTCGACGAAATCAAAATGGCCGTCGGATGGCTGTCGGATCGGACCGCGGTATTGACAGTTAAAATATTAATAATTTTATATATATAATTATTCATATATATAGTTATATATTTAATTATATAATTATATAAGGTGTTATCGGCCATGCTAATATAGTTTTATATCAGTGACCCAGTGAATCAGTGAATAATAATCAGTAAAATGAAATGGTGCGACGACCGTGGTTTCACGCCGATGACCGTTATTATTGATAATAATGACATCTGCATGATGGCCTCTTGTAATTGCGCGAAACGGATCCTCTAAGCTGGGTTCAAATATACCGGGAATATTCGGTGAAAGTTAACGATCCCCTTCCTACGGCCTAACCAACACAGGCGCGCACCGCGTACGTGAGACTCGACGGGCGGGGCTAGGCAGCCAGTGGTGCTTCTACCGAATCTTCCGCGTTCGGCCGAGTCCGCATAGCCCATCCGCGCTAACTCGATAAATACTATAGCCCATCCACGCTAACTCGATAAATACTTAACTTAAAAAGCAATCATCACACTGAACACGGAAAAGAATGAGCGCGAATAAAATGGATTCGCCTGACGTGAACATTTATTTTAAGATTAATCAACTAAATATCAATTAATTGAATTTAAGTATTGATTATCAGTGTTTAGGAGCGATATTTGAGACAAAGTGGAACAGGTAAGTGGAGGGTGAATCATTGAAGACAACATGGTCAAAAATTGGTTTATCTATTGATTTATTTATTGATTCATTTATTTTCAGACCTAGATTTTATTCAAAACATCTGTTCGGAATACTAGTATTCAATCTAATGAAAATTAAGAATTCGTGAGAAAGTTTTCGGTGTTTGTGTTAACTTTAGTTTAATAATAACATAATGAATCATTTGATCAGAGTACGATGCGGAGAATGAAGTCATCGCGGATAAGGCTGCCACCCACAGGCCACGTCCTCAGGTCTGAAACAGAAAAACGAAATTTATCAATGATTATTGGTTAATCGAGGGATCCATTGCTGTTGAATTATGGTGTACGCACAAACTTATCAGAGATTGATTGCTTGGGAATCGAAGAAAGGCTACTGATGAGCCACTGTCGAACGTAGTATACTTTCACTGAAACCATTTTCGTCTCTCAACGACTACTTCTATCGCAGACCTGAGTGCTGACATGCACCTCAGCGAGGCTTCATAGCGTACGGAGGGGCTTTGTCGCAGGAGTTTGTAGTTCGTCGTAAATCACGTGTCTGAGAAGAATAAACTCATACTCGTTGAAGAAGATGTTGCCATCCCAGGACATCGTTACTTCCTCTGAAACAGCAAGGCGAGAGTATAACTGACTGTCATGAGAATTTATAAGTCTTGTAAGTCTTTTGATGTCCGTTAACTTTGTATCCTACGTACCCAATGACTGATCGCCCGCTAACTCTTGAGGAGAAATATCGCCGGCATCGTTGTCCAAGCTGACCTCAGGCAACAGACTGCGAAGAGTGATCGAGAACCAAGCAGGGATCGAAGAAGCGAGAGCTAGCAACAGCGTCAGGGAGGCTTGGCAGCGTACGGAGTATCTTCGTTGCAAGGGTTCGTAGCCCGTCGACGATATTCATCGAACATTTCTTACTTGTCTGACGACCATTCAACGTTCATGTCTCATAGCAGGCGAAGAAACCTCGTCGCAGATTTTTCCAGTGCGACGAGGCAGCGTACGAGGAGCTTCGTTGCCAGGGTTCGTAGCCCATCGACGATATTCATCGAACATTTCTTACTTGTCAGACAAGCATTCAACGTTCATGTCTTGTCGCAGGCAGAGGAGCTTCGTCGCAGATGTTCCTAGTGCGACGAGGCAGCGTACGAGGAGCTTCGTTGCCAGGGTTCGTAGCCCGTCGACGACATTCATCAAACATTTCTTACTCGTCTGGCGACCATTCAACGTTCATGTCTTGTCGCAGGCAGAGGAGCTTCGTCGCAGATGTTCCCAGTGCGACGAGGCAGCGTACGAGGAGCTTCGTTGCCAGAGTTCGCAGTGCGTCGGTGAGCATTTTATATCAAATTTTTATGCGGCAAGGCTTCGCCAGAGTCCAGAGAAGGACTGCATATCGTCGACGTGCTACAAACGCTTGCAACGAAGCTCCTCGTACGCTACCTCATCGCACTACAAACTCCTGCGACAAAAGCCCCTCTGCACGTTATGAAGCCTCGCTGAGGTACATGTCAGCACTCGGTCTCCGATAGAGGTAGTCGTTGAGAAATAAAAATGGTTCGAGTAAAAGTCTACTACGTTCGACAGTGGCTCATCGGTAGCCTCTCTTCGATTCCCAAGCATTCAATCTCCGATAAGTTTGGACGTACGCCATAATTCAACAGCAATGGATCCCTCGATTAACCAATAATCGTTGATAAATTTCATTTTTCTGTTAATAAATAAATAAATCAATAAATAAAACAATTTTTGACCATGTTGTCTTCAATGATTTACCCTTCACTTACCTGTTCCTCTTCGTCTCAAATATCGATCCTAAACACTGATAATGAATACTTAAATCCAATTGATTGATATTTGATTTTAAATTCGTTCATAAATTTCGAAAATAAATGTTCACATCAGGCAAATCCATTTTATTCGCGTTCATTCTTTTCCGTGTTCAGTGCGATGATTGCTTTTTAGGTTAAGTATCGAGGTGGGCTATGCGGACTCGGCCTAGCGCGGAAGATTTGGTAGAAGCACCACTGGTCGCTCAGCCCCGCCCGCCGAGCCTCACGCACGCGGTGCGCGCCTGTGTTGGTTAGGCCGTAGGAAGGGGATCGTTAACTTTCACCGAATATTCCCGGTAGATAGAGAATAAAACAACGAACCTGGCAAAATATATATATATATTTTTTCTTTTACTACTAACCGGAGCAAGTGAAAAAGAGGTTACGATGACTTACATCAATCAAACGGTATGTACGTATTTTACTAGATTTTACATTTGTTCACACAATATAAAATAGATAGATAAATAGAACAGTCCTAACCTCTTGATTTCCTCTCACTGAAATATATAATAATACTGGATCATGCGCCGACGGCTTTAGTCCGTATGGATAGAAAATAGCTCCGGAGCAGTGCTGATAGTATTCCCGTTTCTGTTGGTACAGTACCGTCCAAACTTTAATTCATAAAATACGCGAGTGAGCGAAAAATCGGTTCAATGCAGGAACTGACACATTTATAGCAGGTGCTGTTTGATACTTCAAGTGCACAGTCGCGACTCAGTGGAACAACGACAAAGATACTACTTGCGAACTATCTTTCTCTATACGCTGATTCCAATGGTACAGAATGGTCGGCGCACGGTCCGGTATTATTATATTTCAGTGTTTCCACTAAATGCACGACTCGTTATTTGTTTATTGTTTTTTATGTTTCCTAACCATCACCTGAAATATTTTCCGATTGCTAAACCTTACCATTAATATGGTCCCGTGTGATGACACATGCTAGAGAAATTTTTGAGCAGCAATATCCCGAAACCTCTCATTTAATTCTTTGTTATTTCATATCTTTTACAGCCACAGTTACCTGAATCGTTCCTATCCTCTTATAAATCCATTGGAATAGACAGAGATAAGACTTTGACGAAACGACATCCTCAAAGGAATCCCCAAAGGAAGGTTCCGCTTATTGATCCGTTGAGATAGACGAAGATAAGACTTCGGTAGAACAGCGTTTCGAAACAAAGGTAGCCCACCGCTCATGGCTCCAAAATGATAACAATGCTAGGACGATTAGTACTCATATTCTGAAATCTTTCCTTCAATTCTTTGTTATTTCATATCTTTCACAGCTACTTTCACCTGGACCATTCCTATCCTCTTATAAATCCATTGGAATAGACGGAGACAAGACTTTGACGAAACGACATCCCCAAAGGAATCCCCAAAGGAAGGTTCCGCTTATTAATCCGTTGAGATAGACGAAGATAAGACTTTGGTAGAACAGCGTTTCGAAACAAAGGTAGCCCACCGCTCATGGCTCCAAAATGATAACAATGCTAGGACGATTAGTACTAATATTCTGAAATCTTTCCTTCAATTCTTTGTTATTTCATATCTTTCACAGCTGCATTCACCTGGACCATTCCTATCCTTTTATAAATCTATTGGAATAGACAAAGATAATATTTTGGCCAGACGATGTCCCAAGACAGAGGTAGCACACAGCTGCTCCGAAGTTATAACACTCTACGTATCTTCTTCAAATGAACCAACTTCTACCAGCCTACGAACCACTAACTTCACCTACCTATACATCAGCACCACAAACTGATTACCAAACAGACCAACATATTTAAAATTGCTGACCATTAAAAGTGTTGCAATTGTAAAGTACCATACAAGTACACACACCCGTATCGTATATACTATTTTCTCAAACTCAGTGTCCCAAACTCTCGACCTGTAAAGAACTCTAAAAAATAGGGAAGTATAGTATACATTGTGATATAGGTACGAGAGGCAGGGTGTGGACAGGGTTCAGGGGCAGAGCCCCTGGTAGGGGTGCAGGGGGCAAAGCCCCGCCATTAAAAACAAAATACTTTCAAAAATGATTTTCTCCAGCATAAAATTTTATTAGTCTTCGAAACTAAAGAAAGGAGAGAATCAGAGACAAAAAAAACTCGCTTTTCAGATTCAAACTTCTATATTATATCCCTTTTCGTAGTGTACTGATGAAAACGCAAGTTCCAGATACAAGTTATATCAGAAAAGCAAGGCTCATTTGATTTCAATGGTATATTATATTTTCTTTCGCATAATTTTTTATTATTTATAAATAATG
Source organism: Tenthredo livida (assembly GCA_963992785.1). Classification (NCBI taxonomy): domain Eukaryota; kingdom Metazoa; phylum Arthropoda; class Insecta; order Hymenoptera; family Tenthredinidae; genus Tenthredo; species Tenthredo livida. Next base: position 14,583,685 of record OZ023071.1, read on the forward strand.
TGTGATGTTAATTTTACATATTGGTAACGCGATTATTCAATCAGTAAATATGTATGTGTCAACACAACTTGACACAAAATTGAGAGAGTTCAAAATAAGAGAACTTAATTATTTTCACGTATGGAAGTGTGTGAATCGGGCACTTCGCACACTACCAACATGCATAAAAAATCGAGTATCACACACTGAGTTGAGAATAGTACAGTACGATACGAGAGCGGGGAAACTTCTCCTGAGAAGTGTGAGATTGCAGCACGAGCCGAAGGCGAGAGTACAATCACACGAAGCCAAAAAAAGTTGTTCCATTGGGTGCTATACAAAATTTTACTTTATAAGGAGTGAAAACGTGGGTTCTACCCACGCTTCACGTGGTCTATGAAATAAGTTGGAACATTTAATAACTTTAAAAATCTAGTTAAATCGTTTGAGTCCTTGAAATATGCTATCCATAAATTCTTTGAAATCATTCGAAATCATGTAGCACCTTATGAATTTCCGAGAAATTAAGGAGATTCGAGCGAATCTCATGTAAAACGAATTTTCCAAGTTTAAGATTTGAAACTTTGTTTACATACAAATGAATACTTCATTGATGTATTCTCAAAATTCTAAAACGATCCACCGTCTAGTTTCTTAGAAAAATAGTTTTAAATATGACGTTTGTAAAATTCTTATACACAGGCTCTTATGGCTGACAAGCTACCGGCATGACTTGTTTTATTATTTTCACTATTAATCGCCCAAGTTTAAGGAATGAAAAACCACGCATAATAAAGTTGAATACTTATGCAATATTTTAACATATTAACAATATACCGTTACCGATGTAATTATTGAAATAATTGAAGTAAAACTTGATTTTTCAATCTCTTTTATCGACAGTGATACATATTACTGAAAGTTTGGCAGCGACGCGGGAGCAGCTGAGCGAAAAGAAAAAGATAGAAATATAATTTCCCTAACGCCGTGTGCAAAATTCGATTTTGTGTACTCGTTTGCGTGCGCAAAATGCCAGATTCCCTCACTCATTCCGTTAGCGTGCGCAAAATGCGGTTCGCGTGTGCAAAATAGAATTCGCGGGTGCAAAATAGGTTCGCGGGTGCAAAATGAAATTCGCGTGCGCAAAATGAATTTCGCGTGCGCAAAATACAAATATTTTATATATTTATATATTTATATATCTATATATATATAGGTATATATAGGTACATATAGGTACATTAGGTATATATAGGTATATATAGGTATATAAAGGTATATATAGGTATATATAGGTATATATAGGTATATTTAGGTATATATAGGTATATATAGGTACATATAGGTATATATAGGTATATATAGGTATATATAGGTACATATAGGTATATATAGGTATATATAGGTATATATAGGTACATATGTGTATATATAGGTATATATGTGTATATACAGGTATATATAGGTACATATAGATATATATAGGTGAATATAGGTATATATAGGTATATTTAGGTATATATAGGTAGATATAGGTACATATAGGTATATATAGGTATATATAGGTATATATAGGTACATATAGGTATATATAGGTATATATAGGTGTATATAGGTATATATGTGTGTATATAGGTATATATAGGTATATATAGGTATATATAGGTATATATAGGTATATATAGGTATATATAGGTATATATAGGTACATATAGGTACATATAGGTACATATAGGTATATATAGGTAAATATAGGTATATATAGGTATATATATAGGTATATACAGGTATATACAGGTATATATAGGTATATATAGGTATAATTAGGTATATATAGGTAGATATAGGTACATATAGGTATATATAGGTATATATAGGTATATATAGGTATATATAGGTATATATAGGTACATATAGGTACATATAGGTACATATAGGTATATATAGGTAAATATAGGTATATATAGGTATATATATAGGTATATACAGGTATATACAGGTATATATAGGTATATATAGGTATATACAGGTGTATATAGGTATATATAGGTATATATAGGTATATACTTCTTGCTATTGCACTCCTGAATAAATCTCCGAAATCTTATTTTTAATGAAAGTCTTTTTATTCAATTATGAATTTTTAATTCGATTTTATATAGTGGGGGGGCTCCGCCCCCCCAACCCCCCCGCGGGGGCTTCGCCCCCTGCACCCCCACCAGGGGCTGCGCCCCTGGACCCCCCGTCAGATTGCCGGTGTTGTCGAATTTTGCACAACTCGTCAGGGAAAATAGTATACGCAACACGTGCGCATAGGTGTCTCCCGCACTCGTCTTTTTTGTCACCCTCGCTTCGCTCGGGTGACAAACCCGACTCGTGCGGGAATCACCTATTTTGCGCACTCGTTACGTAATATACTATTAAAGAAAATACGAGATGAGAAATTAATTTTTCCATTTTGCTAGATTTTTTTCACAAAATTTCCCTTTATATCTGCAATGCATGTGTATCCAAATGTCTTATATATATTCACATAACAGTGCGCTGTTGCCACATTTTTTCATCAAACCATATGAGTCAAAAATACCGAAGTCATTTCATTACTTTCTTTTATTGAATAAGTAATACTTATCAATTTATGAACTAGTTGTATTATTCTAGATGAAAATAATGAATTTTAATAACTGTTAGAAGAATTAAGTAAGCGAAAAAATTCAAACACTACTTTGACTCATTAGTTTCGCTCGAACCTCCTTAACTGCAGTATTTAACCATCTAGGCAATTATGAGATTTTTTAAGCTCATAATGGGTTATTGGCCAATCACTTCCAACCATACACACTGGCCTGTATCTGTATGAAACCACCTCCGCTGTGAATCCAATCACTGACTCAATCTACCTATTCCATACTACATGTCATACTTTGTTGGTGTAATATGCTAATCAATTGTGATTATTTAAATCGACCTGTTAATGCTGATACTAATGCTTCCTGAACTAAAACTATACATTACGTGTATGATGGATTATTAATAAACTATTATATTTATGCATACATTCACGAGCAAAGCTGTGTTTAAATCCCTTGTTAATTTATCCCGGTTGTGAATTGCGTAATAACTATTCAACACAAAAAATCATAAACATGCAGAATATAAAAACTTGAAAATAACTCTTTTAGAAAATTCTGAGATTGAATACAAAATCTGTTCCATAAAACAATGGATTTATTAAGATTAGTAATTGATAGCAAATTATATATTTGATCGCACGTAAATACCACATTTTAGATAAGTTCTTGTGGAAATAATGATTACATATCCACTAGTGATCCACAGACAAGCCCTTGACGATAAAATGCAAGTTAAAATAACGGGACCACCAATTCAGAATCTAAGTAAATAGAATAAAGTTCAATTTAAATTTTTAACGTAATACATGGCCATGTGATATTATCAACTGAGTTTCAATTCAATCACATAATAATAAATATCTGGAGATGGAAGTTATGAAAAATGAATTTAACACAAAGAAGATACAAAACTTGGCCTGGTCAAATTATCCAAGATATGCATGTTTATCACCTGCATCCAACCTTGTATATGAAATAACATATAAGTCAGGGAGTCATTTACCAGCTCGTGATCCATAAAAAGATGATGACCATTGTTAATGGAAGAAAATCAAGAAGTGTACTGTAGAACAAGCTTCAAAATAAACGTTACGATGTAGGAAACTCGACTCGATTACCGAACTAATTCATTAGCATTTTCGTATTCCATGTGAGTCAAGTGAGGGCAACATTCCAATCCATATACATATGCAATCACAGAGAAACAGGAAAAACAAAAGTAAAAGAGGAATGTAAATTAAAATAAAAGCTATTGAAATTATTGTCCAATACACCAGCACCCAGTTGACCCAGTTGATGACGGAGAGGGTAAGAATGAATTGTACACATCAGACTAGGAAAAAATACTTTTATTTAAAAAATTTAATTATTAAAAAAAAACTTGGACCGAGCCCCCTCGACCACCCCGTCCTCTGCCTCTTCCCCCTCTTCTCCCTCTGTTCCCTCTTCCTCGTCCAGCACTCTGGCTCCACCCCCCTCTTCCCCCTGTTCCTCGTCCAACGCTCCAGCCCCATACCCGTCCTCTTCCTTGTCCACCGCGTCCTCTCTCTCTTCCTCGTCCAGCTTCAACCTCTGTCTGTCCTCCTCCTCGGCCTCTTCTAATGCCAGCTAAAATGTCCGCCTGTATATCTCTTTCTATTTGCCTGTCTATTTCTCTTTCTTTTTCTCTTTTCCTTTTTTCTTGTCTGTCTAATTCTCTTTCTCTTTTTATTCTTTTTTCTCTTTCTCTTTCTTCTTGTCTGTCTAAATCTCTTTCTCCTTTTATTCTTCTTTCTCTTTCTTTTTCTCTTTCTCTTTCTCTTTGTCTTTCTTTTTCTCTTTCTCTTCCTTTTTCTCTTTCTCTTTCTCTATCTTTATCTTCGTCTCCTCCTCCTGGTCCATCTTTTTCACTTTCTCTTCCTTTTATCACTATTGTTCTTACTCCTCTCGTTAATCCCTCTTGTATTTGTCTTTCTATTTCTCTTTCTTTTTTTGTTTTGGTTTCTATTTGTATATTTCTTTCTATTTCTAATTCTATGTCTCTTTCTCTTCCCCTTTCTCTGTCTCTGTCTGCTCCTGCCGCTCCGTCCTCTTCGCTTGTTTTTCCTCTTGCGCTTCCGCTTCCGCTTCCACTTCCTCTTCCTCTTCCTCTTCCTCTTTCTCGTTCTCTTCCTCTACCCCCATCATCTGGGGCTGGTACACTAAACGTAATGGATTCTGATCCGGACGAGTTGGACAATTCTAGAAACAGCGAATCGGCGCTCTGGATTAAAAAAATCCAGAGCGCCGATTGGCTGTTTCTAGAATTGTCCAACTCGTCCGGATCAGAATCCATTACGTTTAGTGTACATTGGACGATTGTTGTCCAATGTACCGCCCTAGAAAAGCATACAACTCTCTGATCTGGAAATTGAAACATCAAGTATTAGTATCGTAGACGACAAGATTTGAATGGTTAGATAAATACTTTAACATGTGGATTATAAAATGTTAATTTCTTGATAAAAAAACAAAAATTGAAAACAAATATTGCACATAATTAATTGTGAGCTAAGGAAACAGACATATTTACATGGTTCGCCAAGAACAAATGTATTTTGCCAAGCAATCTGAAATCTAAAAGAAATATAACAATCACAAAAAACATTAAAGCAAATATATACCGTCATCTATACCGCGTGATTCCTCGATTGCACCTCAGTGATTTGGGTTGCAGACCGTCAGGTATAGTCGGCATGAAAAAATTATCCGTGATCGTAGCGGCCAGTTCTTGTTTGTTTTATTGAGTTTTGACGGGTACGGTGAAGTGGTGTCATATTATTACGGAGAAGAATTATTACACGCTCAAAATATTCTTTGTGCACCGAATGATCGTTATCCAGGGGATTGCGACTGATTAGCGTGTCGATAGATGAGTAAGTAAAACTATTTTTCATAATTACGAGTGCATCTGTAAGAGCGTAACCTCAAAACGGCAAGTTATCTCAAGGACAAGTGACCGTTCTCAGGTAGGCCGAGGGGCTTTACGGTCCTAGTAATTGACACTTAGAGTCCGCGGGGCTCTGCGAGCCCGGGCGTGCCGACCTGGCACTACATGACCCAGAACTGGCCAAAGTCAAAAGTTTAACCTGTGAACACACGCAGGGTTTAGTGTCGCACATCAATTCGCATTCCTGTATCGGTTCATACTTTGTGCCGTACAAGCTTTTGCATCTTTAGTAGTTATTATTTCAGAGAGCATGCATCAGCCTCAGATTTCCTTTGACCTGGCATCTTCATAGCTCGACTCGTACTAACACAAGGTGTGAAGGTGTTTACTGCTGCCAAATCATTCTACGGAGTGTGTGCAGGAACAGCTGGAACACTATGTTTAACGAGAAGGACATCAAACTGGGACGTCGGTTACACAATGCTGAAGAGTAGGGGCATTTTCCACCGCATACCAATTGACACGAGTAACAAGCTAAGCTAGCATGTTTATAATCGATATACAAGGCGAATCAATTATGAAGAGAAACATTAACAGGCCGTATCCACCTTGAAGATGATTTTTTCAAATCACTGCTACGCTCTGATCAAAAATTTTAGTGACTTATTTTTTTTTATAGTTTATTAGTGCTGTTTTGATACAGAGTTTCTGATTTTTTCAGATTTTATGTCCTTTGCTGAACATAAATGACGATTTTAATATTGAGCCAGTCGCAGTTCTCAATGCTCACAACGGTTAAGTCAACCGTGACTGCGTCAGAGAGTGCAAGGATTGGGATTGGAGTTCGTAGTAGATTATCCTCGGTCCGATGGGACAATATGTATCTGAGTGTTTGTGAGAAATGACAATCCTGTATCTGGAATGTCAGTGGAGCGAGCCAAGAGACATCGACGAAACGAGGATTGCTTCGCAGTCGTGCGGAATGGAAATTCTGCAATTTCAAATGGCTGCGTCGCAAGCCTCGAGACACTGAATAGTATCTTACCTTGCGTAAGACTGCGGCTTCAATCCTTGTACTTTTAGACGAGTCTTTGCTTCTTAAACGCCTGATCACTAATATGAGAGACGTCCAAGAGTACGGAGACGATCAATGTCAATTCACGACATATCAGTGAATTTTGTAAATGAGTGAGGATTCATATGATTATAATTGTATATATTTATCTATTTTATCCATCGAAACGATTTATCTAATCAGGTCACGTAGTGACAATACAATCGAATGCACCATAATCCTGTATACTGCAGAGATGCACAGCACCTGTAAGTTGTGTTCAATAAAAAAAAAATATTCACCTACACAGGAGGCTCTTATGTACTTTTAGACGAGTCTTTGCTTCTTAAACGCATGATCACTAATATGAGAGACGATCAATGTCAATTCACGACATATCAGTGAATTTTGTAAATGAGTGAGGATTCACATGATTATAATTGTATATATTTATCTATTTTATTCATCGAAACGATTTATCTAATCAGGTCACGTAGTGACAATACAATCCAATGCACCATAATCCTGTATACTGCAGAGATGCACAGCACCTGTAAGTTGTGTTCAATAAAAAAAATATATTCACCTACACAGGATACAGATGGCTCTTAAACTTTAATTCTGATTTGCGGTGAAACTCCAAGCTGCGATTCAGGCCACCGATACTGGTCGATGGACTTGATTGCATCTTAGGGTTTCATCGTGGATCAAAATCAAAGCTCAGGAGCCATCGATAGACTAAATCACAGGTTAGAATCCAATATATTCCTATTTATTTTACTATAGAAATATATTTTTTGAAATAATTTTGATAACAGATCTGAGATAATTCCAATAAAATTATTATTAATATTATTATTATCATTATTATTATTATCATTATTATTATTATTATTATTATTATTATTATTATTATTATTATTATTATTATATTATTTCAGAACTCTGTATCCTTCTTGCTTTCTTTTTCGATTTTCCGACCTGTGTCTTCGACCTCTTTGCCTTCTTCTAGAGTGGTTGAAGGTCGGATCGTGGATCAGTAGTAGAGATCATGCCAGGGTTTGATTCGACGTCTTGGTCTCGTCTGCCTGCTACTGACATGGTTTGCATCATACATCCTAATCCGATCAATGTAGATGTATATACAGCAAACCTTGACGAAAATATCTAATCAAGTCTTCTACTTTGGTTATGAAAATATAATCTCACAATGAAAGTTATCGGTGTCAAATAGATGGTGATCAAAGTATTCCGAGAATTACAGAGAATCACTGAGTCTCGCTTCTTCAAGAATAGAACGTTCTGCAAGACCCGTTGTCAGAGAGCCAGAGTATCTCCTCACAGTGAAAGATTGTGGCCTCGGCGATGTTTGGTGAAGTGGTTTCGAGCAGTGGTTGGATCGTGCATCTGTAGCAGAGCTGATTGCAAACGTTTGTACAAGAAACTTGGCATTACAAATCTAATCAACTCTTCTATTCTGATCAGTGAAATTTAAAATTAAATGAAAATGATCATGTTTTACCGATGTCACGTAGATGGTGATCAAAGTATTCTGATGGATTACAGGGAATCACTGAGTCTCGCATCTTTGAGGGTAGAACGTTGTGCACGAGCCGTCTTCGTAGAGACAAAATATTCTCTCGCGGAGTGATTGGATCGTAGATCAGTAGCAGAGGAGGTGGAGCCAGGGTGTCAGGGTTTGATTCGACGTCTAGGTCTCGCCGGTGTGTTACCTACCAAACCAGACAAATCAAAGTATTATACTGATGAAGAAATTGAAATGGCATATCCAAATGAAAATTATTATGTTTTAAAATCTAATCTTGGAATCAATTCACCGGTGTTACGTAGAGTTTGAGTCCGTGCAAGGTAGTGCTGTCAGCGATCAAAGTATTCTGATGGATCGCTAGGAATCGCTGACTCTTGTATCATCAGAGGAGAGGCACCACCCATGATCTTATTTTATGCCCGTATCTCGGTTGCACACTACCTACTAAAAAAAATTATTTAGCTGAGATTTCACATCAAAATGATAACCAATTTTACTTTACCTGCCTGTTGTCGATTTTCATGATGATTACGGCGCATTATGCGGCCTGAGATCAATCTCAATATAATTGGGGCGCATCATGCTGCCAGATATCGATTCTCACCATCAGTATGGCGCATCATGCTGCCAGATATCTATTTTAACCATCAGTATTGCGCATTATGTTGCCAGATATTGTAGCGCATTGTGCTGCCAAATATCAATTCTTACAATTATTGCGGCACAGAATTATATATTCACAGAATATCATCCTCCACTCATAATCTGTAAACATCCGCTTGCCTTTTGCAAGAGGATTATTTACATTAGGTGTTCGAATAGGCCGCCTTCTGCCTCCAAACACAGCGCAGCCCTTCTCACGGCTCCGCGGTGCACTTTCGTCAGCATTTCCGGAGTGACCCTCTCGCATGCCATGCTGATCCTTCGCTTCAGGTCAGCCAAATCTACGGGTCTCGTCGTATATACCGCTTCTTTGATATACGCCCATAGAAAGAAGTCTGGTGGGGTCAAGTCCGGTGACCTGGGTGGCCATTCCTGCGGGCCATGCTTCCCTATCCACCTGTTCTCGAACATTTCGTCGAGCACAACTCGTGCAACGCGCGAGGTGTGCGCAGGTGCACCATCCTGCTGATACCACGTGTTGTCTATCTCAGCCTGTGGAATGTCTGCCAGCAGTGCAGGTAGCACATTTCTTATGAAATTGGCGTAAGTTGGCCCGTTCAAATTGCCCAAGAAGACGACGGGCCCTATGATTTTGTCACCACGGATACCCGCCCACACATTAACCGAGCCCCCTCGCCGCTCGCGGACCTCTTCCACTAAATGGGGGTTCTCCGCTGCCCAGAAATGCTGGTTATGTCTATTGACACTACCGTTCAGCTTAAAAGTACACTCGTCTGTAAATAAAATCCTGCTCGCAAAGCTTGGATCTTCAACATACCTATCGATGAGCCAGTCGCAATATGCCATTCTTCTTGGTCTATCGCCGGGCCACAATCGCTGGTGAGTGCTTGGTTTAAATGGGTGAAGCTTCCTCTGCTTCAATATTTTCCACACTGTTTTATAGCTGACCTGGTGATCGCGTGCTAAGGCTCGGATGCTGGTGCGCGGGTTCTGTCTCAAGCTGTTCAGAACCGGCTGCTCCACTCTATTACGCAGTCTTGGTGGTAATCCTAGCAATTTACAAAAAAAAAACAAATTCAAAAAATTGTGCAAAACATGGTTCCTTCCCCATGACGCAAATGACTTTGAAGGTGGCCTATGTTCCAAGAGTCTGTTGAACAACTTCTGTTCAGTTGCTTCGGTTTGGCCAATAGTTTATCGCAGCAATAAAAAATTAATAGTTTTCAAAGTTGTTGATAAGCTGAACGGTGGAAGACCATCCAGCTCTGTACATTTAATTTATTATTACCTGTCTTCTTCGCAGGTGCAAAAGTTCCTTTCTTTCTAAGTGACTTTTCGAGGTTTCTAAAAACATATTCGGGCGGATGCTGGCGATGTGGAAAACGTCCCGCGTAAATACGAACAGCCCGCCGACTGTTTTTGTTGGCTGCCCCATATGCCAATAGCATGTCCGTTTTATCGCTGTTTGAAACGTTAGCCATGTTCATTTTTAATTTGCTGGATTATCAGTGAATTACGGAATTATGGATAATAGTGAATTCCAGAATCGGTAGCCAATAAAACAAATTGTTCCGAAAACAATTACCGATTTAGTGGCTACCGACTCCATCATTGGTTGCCAAGTAACAAATAATTGCCGATTTAGATTAATAAATAAAAATAATTACTCTAAACTGCGATCATTCAAATTTATATAAACGTGAGTATTTTTTATAATATATTTTGCATATATTTTACGTCATTTCATTTAGAATACAAGATTTGTTAACTTATTATATAAATATCTGTTTGCTTAATAAATTTTCTTATAAAATATTTTCAACCTATTTATCATTATTTCTAATTCTAGATGTCTGCAACTGAGGAGAATATGGCGGACCAGAGCGCGAGCCATGAATACGTGAGGTAAATTAAATATTTTAAATACTGTTATCAGCTGATTTCTGTTAAGACGATGCATTATTTTTTATTTTTCAATTCGATCCTTACTACCTTCGCACTTGGTAATTTGCAACTCTTAACAGCTATGCATTCATTTTTTGTTCAGTGATGATACTACTCGGCAATCTGAAGAAAGGCCGCAAGGTGAGGCAGACGCCGTACATAGAGGAGGTAAGTTTAATTCTTTGTCTGCAAGCTGGGTCTTCAATGGGTTTTGAGTACGCAAGTGCAACCCCTAGGAGTCATTGCATGTGTGCATGCTCGGAACGAGGCAATAGTGCATCTATTACTTTGCATCAGAAATTTGGTCTCATTTTGCTATTCCATCAGTAATCCGTCCAATGTTTGTTTATAGAAAAACCGTACCGAGGGACTCGCGCCGGGAGAGTGGTCCAGGAGAGGCGCCGACGTGAGGCCACGGCGAAATTCTTAAAAAAGTTAAATAATAAAAATAAAAATTTGGTACGGCTTTTGAAGGAAATGGCAAAGCCATGAAATAATTAATAAAAAAAACAGAATAAATTTATTAATAAAATAATTAATCGATTAATTTGTAAAAAAAATAAAATTTAAAAAATTAGTAAAATATATCTCAGATCTGTTATCAAAATTATTTCAAAAAATATATTTGTATAGTAAAATAAATAGGAATATATTGGATTCTAACCTGTGATTTAGTCTATCGATGGCTCCTGAGCTTTGATTTTGATCCACGATGAAACCCTAAGATGCAATCAAGTCCATCGACCAGTATCGGTGGCCTGAATCGCAGCTTGGAGTTTCACCGCAAATCAGAATTAAAGTTTAAGAGCCATCTGTATCCTGTGTAGGTGAATATATTTTTTTTATTGAACACAACTTACAGGTGCTGTGCATCTCTGCAGTATACAGGATTATGGTGCATTGGATTGTATTGTCACTACGTGACCTGATTAGATAAATCGTTTCGATGAATAAAATAGATAAATATATACAATTATAATCATGTGAATCCTCACTCATTTACAAAATTCACTGATATGTCGTGAATTGACATTGATCGTCTCTCATATTAGTGATCATGCGTTTAAGAAGCAAAGACTCGTCTAAAAGTACATAAGAGCCTCCTGTGTAGGTGAATATTTTTTTTTTATTGAACACAACTTACAGGTGCTGTGCATCTCTGCAGTATACAGGATTATGGTGCATTCGATTGTATTGTCACTACGTGACCTGATTAGATAAATCGTTTCGATGGATAAAATAGATAAATATATACAATTATAATCATATGAATCCTCACTCATTTACAAAATTCACTGATATGTCGTGAATTGACATTGATCGTCTCCGTACTCTTGGACGTCTCTCATATTAGTGATCAGGCGTTTAAGAAGCAAAGACTCGTCTAAAAGTACAAGGATTGAAGCCGCAGTCTTACGCAAGGTAAGATACTATTCAGTGTCTCGAGGCTTGCGACGCAGCCATTTGAAATTGCAGAATTTCCATTCCGCACGACTGCGAAGCAATCCTCGTTTCGTCGATGTCTCTTGGCTCGCTCCACTGACATTCCAGATACAGGATTGTCATTTCTCACAAACACTCAGATACATATTGTCCCATCGGACCGAGGATAATCTACTACGAACTCCAATCCCAATCCTTGCACTCTCTGACGCAGTCACGGTTGACTTAACCGTTGTGAGCATTGAGAACTGCGACTGGCTCAATATTAAAATCGTCATTTATGTTCAGCAAAGGACATAAAATCTGAAAAAATCAGAAACTCTGTATCAAAACAGCACTAATAAACTATAAAAAAAAATAAGTCACTAAAATTTTTGATCAGAGCGTAGCAGTGATTTGAAAAAATCATCTTCAAGGTGGATACGGCCTGTTAATGTTTCTCTTCATAATTGATTCGCCTTGTATATCGATTATAAACATGCTAGCTTAGCTTGTTACTCGTGTCAATTGGTATGCGGTGGAAAATGCCCCTACTCTTCAGCATTGTGTAACCGACGTCCCAGTTTGATGTCCTTCTCGTTAAACATAGTGTTCCAGCTGTTCCTGCACACACTCCGTAGAATGATTTGGCAGCAGTAAACACCTTCACACCTTGTGTTAGTACGAGTCGAGCTATGAAGATGCCAGGTCAAAGGAAATCTGAGGCTGATGCATGCTCTCTGAAATAATAACTACTAAAGATGCAAAAGCTTGTACGGCACAAAGTATGAACCGATACAGGAATGCGAATTGATGTGCGACACTAAACCCTGCGTGTGTTCACAGGTTAAACTTTTGACTTTGGCCAGTTCTGGGTCATGTAGTGCCAGGTCGGCACGCCCGGGCTCGCAGAGCCCCGCGGACTCTAAGTGTCAATTACTAGGACCGTAAAGCCCCTCGGCCTACCTGAGAACGGTCACTTGTCCTTGAGATAACTTGCCGTTTTGAGGTTACGCTCTTACAGATGCACTCGTAATTATGAAAAATAGTTTTACTTACTCATCTATCGACACGCTAATCAGTCGCAATCCCCTGGATAACGATCATTCGGTGCACAAAGAATATTTTGAGCGTGTAATAATTCTTCTCCGTAATAATATGACACCACTTCACCGTACCCGTCAAAACTCAATAAAACAAACAAGAACTGGCCGCTACGATCACGGATAATTTTTTCATGCCGACTATACCTGACGGTCTGCAACCCAAATCACTGAGGTGCAATCGAGGAATCACGCGGTACACAGCCTACAGAGTCTATTAGGATATGTCTATTCTAAACTATCCAACAAAATACATCCGTTCTAAATACCTTATCTGAATAGTCTGATTTTTCACGATCCATCTACTTCAAATTTCACTTTGCATTCAACGCAAGCTATAATCCAATTCAATACTGTACATACCATTGCTTCGGCTTGAGGTGGATGTACCGGTGGCCCTTCGCCGCCACCTTCGGCACCTTCCATCTCGACATCTTGATTATTTGCTATAACAAGATACAACCCATTCTTAGTAAATGCACCATATCACATATACCCACCATTGATATCAAAAACAGAACAATTCGATAGGATGATTATTTAATTGAATAATTATGAACGCATTACAAACATCTAAGGCTTGCAACTCCAAAACATCAAAATCAAACAAAATTATTGGCTATGCAAAGAATCAAGCTAATCAGAAAAATAGAATTTCACAATTGAATCAGCTTACATTCCCGATTCTGGATTTTATTTAATTCAATAAAATAGTAATACAAAATGGTATTGGTAAGTGGGCTCTTAGCTGAGAACACAGCCCTACTTTAGGTCCTACAATTTCTTTGGAATCAATGAAATAGGGGCCATTCAACAAATACGTTCGCTTTTTTGAACGATTTTAGACCCCCCCCCCCCCCTATGTAACAATGGTTCGTTTGACTAGACCCCCCCAAAATAATACGTCACAAATCTCTACCCCCCACCCCCCCCCGCTTCGATGCCTTTTTTGATCTATCGATCCATAATTCGATCTATTCAAACGAAATTTTCGTGCCAAAACCAGAATTCCATACATAAAAACCGAACGTCACATTGTCCCGACCCCCCCCCCCCCCCATGACTTGTAACGTCACATCAACCTCGACCCCCCCCCCCCTTCCCCCAAAAGCGAACGTATTTGTTGAATGGTCCCATATGAAGATAACGTGTAAGCGATGCCACCCGTCAAAGATAATTGACAAAATAGGCGTTTTTTCGCGAGCCTCTGGTATAGGTTTGGTATAGGTACCAAAGGGTGACCAATATATAGTTTGAGTGACACACACTATTATTCTGGTACACTTTGGTACCTATACCAGAGCTCGCGACGAAACGCCTAATTAGACCATGTCAGCTTGAAACAAACAACCAGACACATGATAATACGAAAGGGAGTAATTCGCCGTAAACAATTAGGACACGCATCTTTCTATTACTCGACCCATTATTCGCATGTACATACAATACTCGAATAATAGCTGAATTAGAATACTTCATTTGTTTAAAAAATATTATTGAATACACAATTACAACAAAACAGACTGTAACACAATATATGAAAACGTGTATGTACTTACACATCTTGGCTCTTGCGTACTCGTAATTCGAATGCAGAATGAGGGTTGAAACCGTTGATCTAGTAGCATATAAATTGCTGAGATCGCATACTCACACATAAAACCAAACAATTTCAAATAAATTGTCCAACTTTGTAAAAATTTGCAAAGAGGGCGATGACTTCAGCACTGTCTGTACAAGTTTAGTCCAACCTGAATTATCCATCTATTTACGTATATAGGAATTATTATCACAACATGATTATATTGAGGAGTAAACTAAGTAAATTAATTAAGAAGCAATCTTCGAAAAAATAGAACAACGAGTAATTAACTTGATGAAATCGTCCACATGGACTGTGCACTCTATCGACAGACTTTGGAAGTCATAAACCCAATAGAGATGATATCAATTCAAAAAGATGACTTTAGGAACGTCATTTTGAAAAATCATCGAATAGAAAGTAAAACTTCCATTCCACTTGGAGATATTGCCAAGCGCGTATCGATTGAATCGGAAGATAAATCTTGCAATTATTCGACAAGTGAGTGTTATTTCGGTGCATTTGAACATCGTTCGAATTCACACAGACACGCGAATTTATTCATTTTCTTTACTGTGACAATAATATCAAAAAAAAATTTCATATCTCATTGTCAGTACGCAATATATATTATATTCTCAATCGACAAGTTTGAGATTATTCATGTCAGCGTTCCGCCGTGGCGGCGAAAAATAATTATCACCCGTCGTTTATCGAACGGTATTAAAGTTCGAAAAATCGACGTACGATTACGAGAATAAACATAGTAGATTTCTTTGATTGTTAAATTTTTTTAGTGACTAATTGTGTATAAAATAGAATTCACGCAGCAGTTGAATCCGAAGATCCTAAAAAATCTATATGTAAGTATACTCAACAATAATTGATCATTCATATATACAAGAAAATCAGAATATAGAACGATAAATAGACAAATCCTAAATATAGGTTAAGTAGTGTTTAATACTAGTAGTCCGATAATTATAACAATGCCGAAGAATAAAAAACGTAGCTATAGCAAAATCCTGCGACAAGAGAGAGAGGCGAAGCGATCCGCAAGAATAGGTAAAACTGATACTCCGAAACCTGATGAGACAGCTGACGTAAACTTGTCACCTATAATAGAAATTACAGACGAGACTGACGAACAAATCGACATTAACGAAATAGCACGTTCAAATAGGGCCCGGATCGTGGCTTGCATCATGAACGTTGCGAAGGAGCTACAGGACATGTGTATAAACGCATTTTTAAACGTTTTAACTAACACAACGAATTTCAAACCACAAGATCCGATATTCTATCAAGGGTTACACTGGTATCAACGTGTTACCAGCGATCAGGATATTCAAATCCTCTACAGCGGAAATATTGGTCCAGACAAAATCGGTCACTGGACCTGCATATACTATGACGGGTTGGTAGTACACGTATACGATATATTAAAACACCAATTATTACCGCACCAATATGAAATATTGAATCGTCTGTATGAAAAATATTCGGTCGTGTACGAAAATGTACAAATACAACCAGATTTAACATCGTGCGGAGTGTTTGCATGTGCAATCGCAACATCGCTTGCACTGGGTAAGGACCCTGTGGCCGAGCGCTATTATGTAGATAACGATGGGCGTAGAAGCACGACACTGACGATGAGACAGCATTTACTACGCATACTCAATGAAGAGACGATAAGTGCGTTTCCTGCAATGGGAATTACCACAACAGCACAGTCGGACATCGCTACCATCGTACAAGACCAAAATACAGACCGGTTAAAAATACAAGAATCGCCCGCAGAAACGTATGCATCGGTCTGTCAAACAGTACCGCGGCATATGATTTCAGTTGCTTCGCAAAGTACGACAGACGATAAGGGCGAAAAAACCAAGCGACAGTGCAATAGCGATAAAACGAACACAAAACGGCAAAACGAATGGTGGGCCACTCACAAGAACCAAATAAACAAGAAAAGACGCAAAGACTATTCAGTTTGACAGACTAGCAGTAGTCATAGCACGAACTTAGTTGGGCATACTACTCGTTCATTCATACAGCAAACAAACAAGGACGAAGAATGCTAAGCAAATTGCAGCAGTGAAATGCCACAACAAAATATAAACCAGAGTGCTACATCCGGAGTGAAACAGCCTGTAAATCGAGCAAATTATGTTGCTAACGAAAACGCAATAAAATTGCAAAAAAGAGCGAAATATTCTAAAGAATCAGAACCAAAAACATTGCACAAGAAGAAACCAACTGCTGTGACTCGTGAACTACACCGTACTCGTTGAAGAGAACAATATGCTGCCGATCCTGGAATCAAAAAGACACGTGAAAGAAAAAAGTACACAGCAAATCCTGAGATCAAACAGACACGTGAAAGAAAGAGATATGCAGCCAATCCTGAGGTGAGGGCCACAAAAAAAAGAGTTCAATATTCTGCACACCCCGAGACCAAGAAAACGTACGAATTAAATAAATATACTCTTAGTTCAGAAATGAAAAAAAAATATGAACGAAACAAGTATTCTATTAATCAGGACATAAATAAAGCAATACTCGACAAAGTCAGACGCGCCCGTAAAGAACTAAGAGGGCAGCAAAAGTTCATTAGAACTAAAAATATTTTGAAAAAATATAAGCATTTAGGTAGGCGGAGCAGTATGATAACATTGTTAGGATCGGTAGAAAAATATATCACCATCTTATCCGCAAAAATTGATTGTACATCAAAGCCACAGAAACGTATTGAGGCAGAAAAAATTGTAAAATGGTGCATTGAAGCGAGAAAACGTATCGTACTAAGCGTGAGACGCACGCTGAATAATCTGAAGAATAAGATCGAGGTCTGTTCGGTACGAGCTTCAGAATCGTTTGATATAGAAACGAGAATTGCAGCTTTTTGTGGTGAATCAAAACATACGGGCTCATCCGACCCTTATTATACCGATACAGCGTATGATGAGCTTCACATTGTAATAGACCCGCTTATCACTACATCAACGGGAAAGATAGCTAACGTTTTACCGGTAACTGCAAGCACACATGTACGAAGATCATGGGCTTGCTCAGAGCTGTGTGTTAAACCAAATTCACATACTATTAGTAGACTAGAATATGCGTTCCAGGCTATACGCTCATGGAAAGTAACAAATATTCGTAATACATTGAAACATTGGAACCAATGTAGTGTCAATACGTCACACAACAAATTAGGACATGCACAAACTTGTTATACCAATCCTTTGAGTTGCAATGCAAAATTCTTACCGCTTCAGTTATTGTATGCCCACTTCCCACAGATTCGGTATTTCACAAGACACATTTATGAACTTATGAGACTAGTGGATAAAATTAATTGTATAGACAATGCCTTAGTACGGGGAGATCTACTACTTTCGCAAAAACTTTCCAACGGAACAGCCAAGAAAGCTTCTATGTATCAACCATGTTCAGAAGTAATAAATTTGAACGAAGATGAAATTGCAAACACATATAGGCGTGCATTCCATGAGCTCGTCCAACAGTCGATGGATACACCACGATTGGCTTGCGTATCGTGTGAAAAACTTTGTTACCGTAGAGACACACGGGATATAAAAAAACTACGAAAACCTCTCACGGGGCACTATTGGTCACAAATGAAAACTCACATCGATGCGTCCGACAGTGCGTCTGATTATATCTGTAAATACTGTTTAGAAAAGTTCCGTAATAATGAAATGCCACCAACGTGTTTATTGAATCAGCTAGCTATCGGCGACGTGCCACCTGTTCTCTCCACTCTTAATGACTTTGAAAAAATCCTCATACAGAGAGCAAAGGCTTTTCAAACAGTACTAAGAATGGGTACAGTAGCGAAAAAAAATCTTCCAAATAAATTGCGAGTACAGAAAGTAAAAGGTCGAACGTTCCATTTACCGTTACCGTTAGAGGAAACACTAAAAAAATTACCTGCACCGACTGATGCGCTGAATCTGAATCAAGAACTATTCGTGATGGTCTGTGGACTACCGAATAAGTCAAAAGTCGTGTGGAGTAGTTTGGTTGACGTAAACAAAATTTACGAGACACTCGTCTGGCTTAGAGAAAATAATCCCTTTTATGCTAAGATTGAATTACCCGCTGAGGCAGACTCGTTATTAGATTTACTCACACAAGACGTGGAAATGCAGGTAGAGACAGAGGAGCCCGGTTTGCAAGAAGATGTGGATACGGTGGTAAAGTGTAATGACGAGACGAGTACTAAGCGTCGAGCAATATTAACACAAATAATGGATAGCGAAGAATACTACGAGCAGTATACCATCTATCCTATCAGTGCCGATAGAGAGAATAGGAATGCAACGGCTCTATATCAGATGCTCAAGGTTTAAGAAGCACCCTTAAGTCAATGGAATGAATATCTAGACGTCATGTGCTTCCCAGACTTATACCCTTATGGTAACAACGGCCAGCATGAAGACCGCGCGATCCCTCTGCGAGAATTCGACTACATAAAACGCAGGCTTATGTCCACTTGTGCCGCCTTCAGGTTGAATCAACAGTATTTGTTCTACTTCTTGCACGACTCGAACATACGGCAGTTGAAGGGTGGTATATTTCACAAATTAAATGTCATCAATCCGAAGGAAAAAATGAATGCCGGTCAGTATTTGGAATTAATGTCGAAAGAACAGCTTGAAGGAAATCTGACCACTATATTCGCGAAATTACGGAACACAGACCAATACTGGCGCAAACCGAGAAATGATTTAGGATGCATGGTACAAAATTATGGTCCGGCAACATGGTTTCTTACGCTGAGTCCCAGCGAGTGAATGTGGGATGATTTAGCTGAATATATAAGAAACGTTAACGGACCAAAAATGGCTGGTATGTCTACAAGTGAACTGGTAGCAAGGGACCCAGTTTCAGCCTCGAGATATCTAGACAATAAATTTTGGGCGATGCTGAAATTCATATGTTCCAATGATAATCAAATTGGAGAAGTCAGCCATTACTTTTGGAGACGAGAGTCCCAAGGCAGAGGAACACAGCACTTCCATTTGTTGGTCTGGATTAAGGATGCTCCCACGATCGGGGAATCATCTACGGAAGACATCGCCAACTTCATTTCCAAGCATATTACTTGCAGACTGCCCAATAAACATATATCGCCTACGTTGTATCGTCGGGTAGACACGCATCAGAGGCACAAGCATAATGATTATTGTATGCGAAATAAAAAAACTAAAAAAGAATTTGCGAAAATATGCAGATTCGGATTCCCCAGGCCAATTACAGACACGCTGGTAATGAAAGACGTGGCCATGTCCATTGCGGGTAGAAAACAGCTAAAATCAAAAAGCAGACTCGTCGATTTACCACGAAATGAAGAGGAAGCCTTCATAAATGACTATAATCCGGTTGTCCTTACTGCGTGGGAAGGAAACATGGACTTGCAGTTCATAGGCGATAAATCGACAATACTCAATTGGTATTGTACTAGGTATAGTACTAAACCTGAAACTAGTCACACAACCGACATGTTTCATGATATCAATTCCACCAAGTCGTTGAGCAGCCGGCTGTGGAGTGTGGCAATGCGCAGTTTGAATAACAGAGAATGCGGGGCTCTGGAAGCTGCCGACACACTGTTAGGTATTCCGTTGTACGGAACTGATCCTGACACAACTATAAAATGGTTGGACGTAAATCAGCTTAGAAATAGAAGAGTTAAGTCGTACAAAACTGTAGAAAAACTATTTCCGGGTTCGACAGATATTTTCTATCCCTCACTCATTGACGATTACTATCCGAATAGACCAGAGGAATTAGAGTTGGTACATTTATACGACTACGCCAAATGGTACGAAATAACTAAAGTAATACCACAAAATAGTAATGCAGAAATATACGATTTAGGCGGTGGTTTGTATTTAAAAAAAAGACAGCGCGGTTGTTTGATAAATCACTACAAATATGATCCGAACGTAGAGCCTGAAAAGTACTTCCATGCCTTGTTGCTACTTTTCAAACCGTGGCGTGATACTGATGAGTTGAAAAATGACTGTGATTCATATGCCGAGGCGTTCGAGAAAAGCAAGGCAGACCTGTTAGAATTGATGAGTTACCACGAGCGATTGTCCGATATTCAAAAAGGTTTCGATCAGGTTAGAGAATTAATCGAACGAAAGCTGGATGATATTACGAATAGGATGAGCAATCTGAGCCAAGATTCAAATGACAACAGAGATAATCTGTTACAGTATCAGCCAGTAGAGGCCAACTTGGCTATGCAGGACTTGAATAACACGGAAGGACAACTGAAAGACCTTGACGTAGTTGAGATGATATCACAACTCAATGACGAACAGAAAATAATATTTGATAGAATAGAATAGAATAGAATAGTCTTTATTTATTATCCATAGCAATATTTGGACAAATCCTACCTTACATTTACAATGCGCTATGCAAGGTAGGCGGAGAACAGTCTTATAACCTAACTTAACTTAGGTAGAGAGAGAGAGGGGTACATATAGTACGAGCAAGCAGACAGGTTGTATATATAGGTATAAATATACCTACATATATAGAAACACCCGCATTCGCACGAGGGACAAGGGAAACCGCCGAAAAACCTTGTCCAGGTGTAGCCGGATCCAAGCTCAAACCACCGTGAGTCAAGTCTGCGCCTGAACGGCGTGACCCGTCTTACATTTTTTAGCAAGTTGCCGCTCAGGCCTTCTTTGACTCGCTTGGGGATTTGAACTCAGGTCCTCCCGCTCCATAGTCTCGAGTGCTAGCACTACGCTACTACTGTCGGTAGTACAGTATCGGCTACGCTGATACTGTCAGGACCTCTTTAATTGCAGTGCGTAGTGAACCATTACGAATGTTCGTAAGTGGAGCCGGTGGTACGGGTAAGAGTTTTCTTATAAAAACTATCAGGTGCTGGACAAAACAAATACTCGGCGCAACGACTGCTGTCACGGCACCAACAGGTCTGGCGGCTTTCAACATCGACGGACTAACAGTGCACAGACTGTTCCAGCTACCAGATGAGCACGGCGGTACGCCCAAATACAAAGAATTGTCCGACGAGGTGTTGAAAATCTTGCGAAGAGAATTAAAAGATGTAGTGTTGTTCATTATAGACGAAGTTTCAATGATATCAAACGTCACGTTAATGTATATTCACTTAAGACTGACGGAAATATTTGATACAAAAAATTTTCATGATGGCTGGTTTGGTGGGAAACATATTCTACTGATGGGTGATTTACTACAACTTCCGCCAGTAAATGCGGATTCAGCGTACCTGAACTTGACAAAAGATAAGCTACAGAAATATATCGGCTCAGTAGGTGCGGTCAATCTATGGACCGATCTATTCTCGTACGACGAGCTGTTGACAAATGTACGCCAACAGAATGATACAACTTACCAAGGAATATTAACTCGGCTTAGATTCGGAATTTTGACCACTGCCGATCAACAGATTCTAGATTCTAGGAAAGTAAACCTTACCGGTACATCGGTCGGAGCCAGACTCGACGAATTATGCAATTATATTAACCAGTTATCGCTAGATACAGTCTGTCTTTTTCCGACTCGAAACCAATGTGACATTTTGAACACAGCCATGTTGACCAAAATTCCAGGTGACGAAATTGAACTCAATGCCAAAGACAGCATTGATTGCATACCGTATTTGAAAAAAAAAAATAACAAAACTCTTGAATCAGGAACACGAAGACAGCACTCGCACAGCTGGACTCGCAAAAACTATAACGGTTAAGATTGGGGCAAAAGTCATGATTAGACGAAACATCGACGTATCGACAGGTATCATAAACGGCACCATAGGTCATGTGATTTCCGTAACTCGAGATATCGACACACGCGAGGTACAATCATCAACAATTGCCCTAGCATCGGGGATAGAGTATACCATCGAAAGGGTATCCACAAAATTCAAATTAATGAATGGTGCCTTTATATTCAGAAATCAGTTTCCCCTGTCCCTTAGTTACGGAATCACGATACATAAAAGCCAGGGCTTAACTTTGAACAGCATAGTTATAGACATAGGCCAGTCTGTCTTCACTGCTGGACAAGCATACGTTGCATTGTCAAGAATCAAGACTCTCGACGGATTACATTCGATAAATTTCAATCCACAGGCAGTGAAAGTTCAGGAAGCTGCACTGGTCTAGTACAATCGACTCAGAGCACAATACAAACCTGAATTGGCTGAAATTAATATTACACGTGCGGCTAAATTAACGGTCAAAGACACCGTATGGTCGGTTCCCGCATGTACGCAAAATATACAAATTGGAGTAGATGATAACACATTGCCAACTCCGTTACGCACCATTGTTGGCATGGAAAATGAGGACAGTGTTTCATGTTATGCAAATGCCACTCTGCAGTGTATATTCCACTGTTCATATATAGTACAAGAATTGATTAAGTTGAATAATAATGACCCGCTAGAAAAATTAGCCTATTCATACGTCACAAGTAGTGCAACACTAGATTCCTTCGGGGTTCGAGAATTAGCAGGCAAAAATTTCACAGAAAATATACAACAAGACGCAGCTGAATTTCTTATGGCTATTTGCGAAAAATCTGATTTAACTCAAAAAGCGATTGAACATCAGTTGATCACGACGGTCAGATGTAACAATTGTGGACTTAGCTCTGAGATCGCACAGCCAAATTACATATTAGCCATACCCGTATCGTTTACACCAGGTATCAAGAGCCCCCAGAACCTTCAAGATTTGTTGAATAACACTCTGTCACGATGGACAAGGCTTGACAGTACGTGCGAGAATTGTCAGAAAAGCGATAAGCTACAAAAAACTGTCGTTGCTTCGGTGAAACATATCATTATCGTGCAGTTCATGATATTTAGGTATCAAGATGGACAGGCATCTAAAATAACAAATTTCAAATTGAACGCAGTACCAACCACAAAGATGACCCTTGACAATAAGAAATTCAAAGTAAATAGTGCAATATTTCATCACGGTGAAAATATAGATAGTGGTCACTATACCGCTATGCTCAAAGATGAAGCAAATAATTGGCTGGGTGTAAACGATATGCAAGTGCGTAAACAGATCTGGCCACGTGGAGCCAAAGACGCTTACATGATGGTATTAGAAGCGATATCATAAAATTCACGATTTATATCGCCATTAATGCTTTTCCAATCACACGTTTGTTTGATAATATATATACCATGTATACCATCACAGTATCACCAGCCCTATTCACAATTACAAATATACATTATATTTTATAGTTCAATATGACTATTCAATCGGTTATCCAAGTGTGTCAGTAACTAAGTACTGAACACAAGTTTCCCACTGTAAAAAAAAAAAAAAAAAATAAGAATACTTCCTTCATGAGTCTTACTATATGTATGGTATATCAAACATCAAACATTTATATTCGACATCGTTTCTATTTGTCTTCAATTATTTGTAAATAATTCTACCTGAAAATGTAAAAAAAAAGACTATAACTTTGAGATATGAACTCTGCCGTTCAAAAAACAGTATACGTACATTTGTCTCAAATATTATAACTACAGCCTACATGCACAAACCTGCAATCGATAAATTAGCTCGTACTTCATAATACATGTGGACAAAGAGTTGACAATCATAGAACACTAAAATTAATGAATCACTGAAAGAAATCAGACTGATTTCTTGGATATCGATAACAAATCACAGTCAATTATTGGTTCGGAATGCATGACGCAGAAAATATGTACGTAATCATAATATACGCATAACCAGTCAGTGAGAGATCATAGTACATCGTTTCAGTGAATAGTTGTATTACAGAATAAACTGTCATACTAATATAACGTATAATATACATGACATGTAGACTTCACCAAGAAACAGCTGTGCACTTATAACCAAATTTGGCTCCAGCGTCTGTCATATAACATGTACTATGAGTTTATAGAGACATGTACAATAACTGATATCCCTAACTTGCAAAATATCAATTGCGTATTGCTTACGCTTCGGTGAATTAGAACTCAAAGTATGTTATCTTGATGGATTCTGGACGGATTTGAATCAGTGCAACATCTGTTTCATAGGTATCAGTGTATGCAGTACAACGGACTGACTTGCATCACAAGTGAAACGATTGTAGCTGACAGCTGCAAAAGAATATTATATTATAATATGCCTGTACACAAGTCGTCCATCGATTGTATAGTGAATAAAACGATAATGAAAGAGAGTCTCATCCAGCTATAGTCAGTGTAGCCGTAAGTTGAAAGAACAAAAGTCGCATGAATATGTCTGCTGATGTAATTAAAGTTCAGCTAGTAGAATTACCCAGTAGAGCTAATTAGAGACAAAAAAAGAATATGTCTTGAATACCAAACCGAAACAGACTCCTCTTTTTTTATTCTAATATTCACTATACAATCAAGTTGAC
This sequence comes from Tenthredo livida, assembly GCA_963992785.1. Taxonomy (NCBI): domain Eukaryota; kingdom Metazoa; phylum Arthropoda; class Insecta; order Hymenoptera; family Tenthredinidae; genus Tenthredo; species Tenthredo livida. Next base: position 14,608,959 of record OZ023071.1, read on the forward strand.
CATTTGTTATGCCTATGCACAATTCCGAACCAATACGCCAAATTCATTGTTCCAAATTAAATTCAAAACTTTACTATATGTCAGTACGTAATGTAAAAAACAATGTCTATACACAGTGCTACTTACTATCCGTGAAAACCATAGTCTTTCGCTATCTGTCTCTTACTCTACCAGACGCTCGCCTCATACAGTCAGTCGAGATAGCGAGAGACATTGATTCGATGTTAGTAAAGTCGCTACACGATGCATATTGATAAAATGATATGGATAAAAATAGGCAACTGACTGTGATTCAACCACCGTATACAGATTATAAAAAACTTCACCATAGTATGGTTGAAGTTATGGCAAAAAAGAGGAAACTAAAATATATCCAATAAAGTAAAAAATAAAAAACAATTGACCATGGTATGGCAAAGGTATAGTAAAAAGGAGGCAACTAAAATATATTAAATAATGTGGAAAATAAAAAACAGTTGACCATAGTATGGCAAAAGTATAGTAAAAAGAAGGCAACTGAAATATATCCAACATCAAAAAGAAAGCGAAAATTAAACTTAAAAATGATTGCCAATAATTCACAAGATGATTACGTACAAGCAATATAAGAATGGTCAAAAACAAAAGCAAATATAATGTACATCCATCAAATGATTACCAATAATTCACAAAATAATTACGTACAAACAATATAAGAATGGTCGAAAACGAAAGCAAATATAAAATATATCCATCAAATAATTGCCAATATTTCACAAGATAATCACGAACCAAACAAAAATATAAACATGGTCATCAAAAACGAAAGCAAATATAAAATATATCCATCAAATGATTGCCAATATTTCACAAGATAATCACGAACCAAACAAAAAGATAAAAATGGTCATCAAAAACGAAAGCAAATATAAAATATATCTAAAAGTATATCTATACCTATGCACAAACAATTTGGCAACAAGTTCAAATACAGACTGAACCTGACACATATATTTTCAATCACAGATTTATTCTGTAATTCAACTATTCATCACGGCGATGTACTATGACCTCTCACAGTTAAGCCCATGACACAAGAAAAGTTTTCTTGTGTCATGGGCTCTATGCCGAATTCGACTTACTGCACTAGTGTGCACTGAGTGCACTTTGATCCTTTTCTATCTCCTATCTCAGAGTGCGACAGAAGTACACTCAGTGCGCCACAGGGCAGTAAGTCGAATTCGGCATTAGTTTGAATTGTAAGTCAAACAATAAAAGAAAATACCTGGTTATGCAAATAAAATAGACTGAAACAAGAAACATGTTGCCACAATTCATTACTGATCATCGGCGGTAATGATTATGAAATAATCGATCAACAGAATAACATGTATCATGCACTAATATCTCTACCTTTTTATGCATTCAGGTATGACAAAATTGTAATACACAATTTCTTTTGGTGCAATAGTTATCAAACCTAATTGGATTAAAGAACATTGATATCGAGTATTGGCTGAAACACTACAGAGTTACTGCTAGATCAGTCAGAACTACCAAGGTTTCATTCAGCAGCTGACGATGGGTGAAAAAATTGATATTTTCACCATACATCACATAACTCAGTTAGAGTCCCACGCAGCCATGCGCATATAAGTCATGCAGATTCACACATCAACCTGAATGCATATAGGAAGGTATAGTGCTACTAATCTACTAATCTCTTATTTTATTACAGGTTATTGGGACTCAACCATTTTTATGATACCATCCAGTGTTGGAACGTCGCATAGTATATTATACATCACGGAGTCTACGATTCCCATCGCAATTATACTTTTTATTATAATAGTGTGATAGAATTTGTCTTAGGCCTAGCGTGCACGAGCAAATATAAATTAATAAATAGTTGATGCTTTCCAGATATAGACACATCTTAATATTGGCATGAAGAATCGACTTTATTTTTGAGTCGCTTCACAACTCAATCATTTGTAATGCAATAATTTGTTCATAATAACAATAACGGTTCAAACATAACTATTCTATCATTATGCATTTTTATTATACAGTATTATTCAAAATGATTGAACCATTATCATGGACCATATTATATCTACTTCGATTCTTCAAGCCTACACTGATATACACTACATACTACATCCACATATATCGACTGGTATGTGTATTCACATCAAATATAGTATAGCTATAGAGAGACTATCAAAATATTATAGTGTTTAAGAATTAGTCGTTAAATCCGTCCCAACACTGGATGGAACAATCGTGCGTAGAATTGCATAAGGAGATTGACTATCAATAATATCTGTATCTGTTTATAGAATATGACAGATTTCTTTGATTTTATAAGTGTTGTTACAATAGCTATTCAATCTCGATGTGTCGGAAACTCGAATTTAAGCAGCATGATATTACTTTATTCGAATTCAAATATATAGGAAAAAAATCACGTTACATACAAAACGGAATCACTGATAACAACATTATAATTACGTGCATCGAGATTGGAAATCTAGTGAACGTTTCATGTATGTATATTAGTATAGTATATTACTTGGAATCAGCATTTTCACTCTAGTTCAATGTGATTTATTACCAATAACTATAACGTCATTTGGAATAATGAGTTCACTATCCGAAGGTTATAGTCACATACTGTGAGTTTTTCTGGATACACACTGATACAACACCGCTTTTATTACGAATATCGGGAGTTTATTGGCCACACAAGTAACAAAAGTCGATAGTTCGATTATTCCATGTTGCATTTCCACAAAAACTCACGGTATACGTTGCAGTCTACATACAACTCCAACTTTTGGTTCTATTGTATATAATTATAGATATTTCATCTTTTATCACTATCAGTGTCTGGAATATTAGGTTCACTATGAGAATGTTATCGTCACATATATAAGTTGCAGTCCATATACAACTCCAACTGTTATTGTTATTATACATGATTATTCATCACCTTCACGGATATCGCTTCATGAATTATGTAACACACACATCATATCATCCAGTCTTATAATCTATTCATACTCAATTAACAGCTATGGCCGATATAATTGATACTATTATGTTATGTACCTCTGTGTCTTTCGATTGTAAAAATTCATTGTTCAAGGACTATGACCGAAAAATAATTTCATCATTTTGTGAATTTCGTACAATGTCATAGGATAATTGTGTGTGTGGCAATCAAAAACTAGATATACCAGTAGGGATTTGTTGTATTTCTCAACTTTTCTTCTTCGTGATCGGGGAAATTTTTTGAACAACTAAGAAATATTTCAAGCACATAAATTGATTAGAGCTACGTTTAAACTCATGACAAATAAAACTTAGCTAGCTAAATTCTAATCTAAGTCCAACCAAGATCTACCGTGGTATGTACAAACAGGTACAAAATAGCTACAGTATGCATTATAAGGTCGCAATGCACAGTTGATTAAATCGAAACTTCCTTTGCTCACTAATAGAACAGCAACTACAAGAATGGATCTCAGTACCACACGTTACACGGTATGCTCCAAAAATAGACACTTTATAAATCACTTCATTGATAAGACGTAGAATTGAGAACCCATAACTGGTGAGCTCCTACCAACTGACTAGTAGTTATGACATAATCAATGTTTCGACTGTTTTTTACGGAAACCAAAATCCATATGAAAAACTGGTACAGGTACACAAACTCGAGAGAGCTATCATTTCAAGACTGACGATGAGCTTCCTACTGTTCAAACCTGAACGTGTCCATAGATCCATAAATCACACGATCTATACTCAACATTTCTGGTCGCTCGCTTCATTTTCCACCTGGCCAAACATCGCATGGGAACACAGCTATTGTGTTAATCATCCAAACTTGCACAGCCACTATTCAACACGATAGGATGAATACATTGGAAAATCTTATATCAAAAGGTATGCTATGAAATTGGTGCTCTTGAGTCACCTTGATCAATGGAACACAAACCCAGAAAAACACCACTGCAGAATCAAAGTATTAATTTCGTGTATTTTTATGATTTGCAGGCGTGACGCGTTAAAGAGCCAATATTTCAGGATTACAGATGAGCCTGCGAAGATCACAATCTCCATTGATCTAGATAACAATACGTCACTCTTCGGCACATTCAGCTCCTTACCATACATGAACCTAGTCAATCATCCTTCACTGAAGTTATTACATGGCCACAGACACGCACGCAAGCTCGGAATGGCCAGTGTTTTAGAACCGAACATCAGTCCACTATTACTTCACAGCTGTACAATCTCCACAATTCTTTGGAATTTTACACCACAGAGCGAGCGAAGGAATCAATCTGGACATCACATATTAGAAGGTATGCTATACGAGTCGATATTTCTCAGCTCACCTTGACCACAGTAACATGGAATATATTTGAGTAATTACTGTGACATTTCTATCAGCCGATTGGTCATTTACTGATTTTTATGATTCTCAGAGCGACCTGAATTGGATTACAGTAGACAAGCATGCAAGCTCCGAACAATCAACATCGCAGAACACATATGAGCCTGTTACTGCGTCAGGCAACACAGTCTTCCAAGCTATGGCTGAAAAATTACTGATTAAGTGCTAAATTTAAGTTAAAACTGTATAATGAGGTTGAAGTTCGTCACGTTAACGTAACTGAATGATTCAAATGTTGTTAGAATTATGAAATATGCGAGATAAATATGTTTCACACAATTTGAGGAATTATGCACCGTTCTTGATCCATTTGAAACGTTCCAGCCTTGAATGTGAGAATTTTTGGCGAATATTTTGTTGCATTAACGTTACGAACATCAACCTCATACTGTATAAGACAAAATTAGGTTGTACTTAATAAATTATTTGTGTTTGTCACAGTTGACAATTGAAGTGAATGTGTTTGTCTTTCACTGAATGTTTCTCCCCTTGCCCAAATTCCAAATGTATTTCTTGTGATGATCAGACTATCATAACGTATAACCCTGCTGAAATTGAATGAGCAATTCTTAATTCTCGTACTTTCAAAAAGAAGTGAAATCCCACGAAAAACATCCAAAGATGTAAAAAAAGCCGCCAAGTACCCACACGAAAATCGCAACTGCTTTATAAGTAAAACTTTTCGCCAGTCTCTGTCGTGAAATCAAGAAAAAAACCAAGCACCGAACGTACCCATGCGATCTCTCAGCAAGTCTACGTCGTGAAGTCGGAGTTTCGTGTGAGGATATCGAAACATCATTCCAAGAGCTACGTACTTGGCGGGCACATTCGGTTTCATAGAGCTGTACGGACAACCGGGTTCCTCTACGCGAAAATTGAGTTTTTAATGCGACAGCAATAAAATACACTGAAAAACTAGTTATGCCAACCGATAAATGTATCAGAAAATACTTCTACGTGTCCTTAATTATGTGTCTGACTTGACAGCTTGAATACCCGGCATAATAAATAAAAATCGTGGTTGTTCCACTATGATTGAATTATCAGATCAGACTCGGAACTCTGGAATCACGTACCTTACTATGGAGCCAAGGAGCGATGTACTATAGTAAGTTCTCCCATGTCAAGTGACATACGGTAGAGCTTGAGTATATAGTATTAATATGGAATAATAAACTTATTTACTTGCAAAACTTGCGAATTATCAAGAAAACTGTACTTTGTTATTTCGGTATAAAACCTTAAACTTGCAGCTACGGATATACGTGTAGAGGAAAGGTGGGCAGCCCCGTCCAGGCGGATCCCCGGTCGCCTCAAGTTTTGGACACTGACGCACAAATAAATTTGAAAAATGAAACGTGGAAATTAGGGCAACGATCTTGGTCACATTTTCGCATTTTATTTTTTAAATTTATTTGTGCGTAAGTGTCCAAAACTTGAGATGACTGGAGGTACCCGCTGGACGGGGCTAATAGACCGGGAGCTCATAACACTAAAAAGTGGGGCATTTGTTCCATGTATGGCGACCCCCTAGGGGTCGAATCACGTAATGAAGTAATCGAATCAAGTGCTAACTTTTTCGCAGCTTTGCCGGAAGCGCATGGCGAGTTACCGAACGTGTCGGATAAAGGACGGTTTTCAAACGATTTGTACCAGAAAGATTCTTGCATTTTCGGATAGTTCATGAAAAATTAAGTGGGCGGTAGCGGAACGCCATACTTATCCGGTGGTTCTTAACGCCCGCCATACGCATCGGCGCGTGTCATTTTTTTTTCATTTTTCGAAACACTTGTTTCAGGCAAATTTTTTCACTAACTGATCATCTTTTAGTAGTCATTCACGAAAATCAACATGCCATACCTTTCCGATGGTTCCAAGTAGCCGCCATACCGCCCCAAAGGCGATAATTTATTTAATAATGCTAAACGATTTGTTACAGTATGGCATTTGTTTTATCGAAATCTCATGATACAATACGACCGTTCATATGTTTGCCATACTTTTGATGAAGTCCAAAAGTGGCGCCATACTTGAAAAAGTGTTTTTCTGAAAACGTTTTTGAAATACGACTACACAAGACGTAAAACCATACATTACAGTATGGCATTATTGAATTTCGTTGGTTTCAATACGATACTGCCTAAAAAAAATTGTCCCATACTGTAACCACAGTCCTAAAGACTCGCACACTCGCGCTAAGATGTAACAAAAAAACAAAAAAACAAAAAAATTAACCTACGTTTAGCCAAAATTTATAACTCCATTCGAATGTGCAGTGAAAAATTATAAGTAAAGATTAATGAAAAATATAGACACGACATGATCGCAGACACATTCACATAAATATATAAATTTCATATGTATTTGTGAGACGTCTGACAAGCAGCTGTATACCTGCGTTGCAAAGACGGGCCAGGAACGGCCACAATAGAGAGACACTTCGGAGCGGCGGTAGCCGCGTAGAATATTGTACAACATTATTATCATAAAACGAGATTGGAACTACATACATGTTTGAAACTTGATATTTCCGTTTTTTGTACCTTAAACTTTCAGAAAAAATTAACGCCAGACTGGAACAAATGATTCAAAATCCACATAAATTATCATAATTTGTTAATAACATTGTACGTATTTGACTCACCCTACGGGTATGGCGTAGTCTAATTTTAATTTGTAATCATATAAACAAGTAGTCAACAAATTTATAGGGTGGTACAAATCGTTTAGCATTATTAAATAAATTATCGCCTTTGGGGCGGTATGGCGGCTACTTGGAACCATCGGAAAGGTATGGCATGTTGATTTTCGTGAATGACTACTAAAAGATGATCAGTTAGTGAAAAAATTTGCCTGAAACAAGTGTTTCGAAAAATGAAAAAAAAATGACACGCGCCGATGCGTATGGCGGGCGTTAAGAACCACCGGATAAGTATGGCGTTCCGCTACCGCCCACTTAATTTTTCATGAACTATCCGAAAATACAAGAATCTTTCTGGTACAAATCGTTTGAAAACCGTCATTCATCCGACACGTTCGGTAACTCGCCATGCGCTTCCGGCAAAGCTGCGAAAAAGTTAGCACTTGATTCGATTACTTCATTACGTGATTCGACCCCTAGGGGGTCGCCATACATGGAACAAATGCCCCACTTTTTAGTGTTATGAGCTCCCGGTCTATAACCACCTTTCCCCTATCCTATAAGTAGCATAGAGTATGGCAGTTTGATATAATGATTAATATAAAATTCAGTTGATGATTGCTTTGGTGTAGGTACCTATACTATGCCATACAATCTTGCTCACGATGCATGCGTATTGCAGCTGCACGAGCGTATACACCTAGTGGGAAGGATCAATTTCAATACTTGAAACCCATCCTCGTAACAGTTCGGTCTCACTTAAGTGCAAAAATATTTTGTTGCTCATTCGATTGTGGAGAATAATCATTCGCAACTACACACAAGATCGGAAGATGCATTTTAAATAAGTGTGTATGGAACCAATGTTAACTGCAAATCAGACATTCGTCAGTTGATGCAAATTTCATGACGCGTATATGTATATCCAACGACCGGAAACATAGTACTTTGAGACATTCATCAGCCGCCAAGTACCGTTACAAGCAGCTGTGCACAGTTCGAAAGAACTGTAAGACAAACAGCCAAACACAAAATGAAACTGCAAGGAGTCGTGTCCTATCAATCGATGTATTTTAGATGCCAGATTTGATGAATTAACAATATGAAAAACAGTCGGAAAGAAAACGTTCGCAAAATACGATAAAGTACTATCAATTCAACGCGAAAACAACAAACCCAAAGAAAAAACACCGAATGTGTCCGCCAAGTACGTAGCTCTTGGAATGATGTTTCGATATCCTCACACGGAACTCCGACTTCACGACGTAGACTTGCTGAGAGATCGCAGGGGTACGTTCGGTGCTTGGTTTTTTTCTTGATTTCACGACAGAGACTGGCGAAAAGTTTTACTTATAAAGCAGTTGCGATTTTCGTGTGGGTACTTGGCGGCTTTTTTTACATCTTTGAATGTTTTTCGTGGGTATAATATATTCTAGGTATAGGGTTGTATATTTACGATAGTAAATATATGAGGTATACATTCACGTTAGTGAATGTATCTATGTGCATGGATCTACGATAGTAGATAAATCTATGCGTATATTCGCGCTAGTGGATATACCTGGGTGTATATGTTCACGTTAGTAAACATATTTGGGTGTGTATTCACGTTAGTGAATCTGTCAAAGTGTATGATTTGAGTTAAAATTAGAATATAGTTAGGATTACTTATTCGCAATAAGATCGGTTAGTTATAAATGTCTTATGCTGAGTTGGTGAATGGTTTATAATACAATGAAGGTTACTTATGTGCAATAGTATCGGTTAGTTATAAATGTCCTATGCTGAGTTAGTGAATATGTGATATGTTCAATATCCTTATTACAATGGTAAGGTATGTATATGATCAAATATTTGGATAATGGTTAAGTACATGTATTATTAGCATTGTAGGTATAATAGATGATATATATGAAGTTTTTATTGAATTACAATATTACATTTTCATGAGGTATGGAAAGATGTTTGAGCTGTCTGAGCGGCTTCTATGTTTAGTGTACTTGGTGTAATTGGTGTAGTTGGTGTAATTGGTGTGGTTGGTGCGGTTGGTGCACTTGTGATTGCTGAAGGATAATTTAGGGTCTTGATTTTGGTTAGGGCTTCTGAATCTTCTAACTATTTCGAGTATTCTTTCTGCTGTTGCGAATTTTGTGCTATATAGACCAGCGATACTGATCCGAATAGGGAGGAAATGTAATAAAGTATGTTTTCGATACGGTTATCATTGTCTGTGGCTCTTTGGTTTTGTGTTCTTTCGTCTGTTCTTCTGATAATGTCGTCTAGGGTTAGTCCGTTTGAGGTTAGGTCTTTGGAATTTAAGAATGGGGTTTTGTTTAGTATTGATATTAAGATGAACGATAAGTTTTTGGGTTTGTCGTAGATGTTTGAGATGTTCAAGTTAAATTTTGAGAAAGAGTTTTCTTGATTTTTGATTCATTTTGGTGTTTTTATTTTGACAATTCAATTTTGGTTATATGAACGATTTTCGTTCTGTGGTCGTTAATTTCGATTTCCGCGTTAATGTCGTTGATTATATGGATTATTTTATAAGGACCTTTATAGTGATCGTCTAATTTCTTCTTAGTTTCATTCATTAAGTAGACATATTGACCTGGTTGAAAAGTGTGTGCGTTTATGTGTTTATCGTATCTTATTTTTGATTTTGATTTGTTGAGATTTTTTATCGCATCTTGTCTAGTTTCTTTAAGACGGGTTATCATCTCTTGTAAGTATTCTTCGTATTTGTTAGACATATGTTTGTCTGAACGTGTGTTCGATAATTGACGTGCGAGTGTTCCGAATATTAGTTCGTGTGGCGTGTAACCGGTGCCTTCGTGGACCGATGTGTTATATGAGAATATCGCGAATCAGATCCATTTGTCCCAATTATTTTTATTGTTGATATAATGTTTTAAGTATTCGATTAGGACTTGATGGCTGCGTTCGAAGGAACCGTTGAATTGAGGATGGTAAGCTGTGGTTTTTATTTGTTTAATTCGGAAGATTTTAGCTAATTGTTTCATGATAGGACTGAGAAAATTTGGGCCTTGATCTGTTAAGATTGATTCAGGCGCTCCGCAGCGGCAAATAAAATTTTCTGCGAATGCTTTAGCGATTGTTGTTGATGTCTGATTTTTGAGTCGTATCGCGTCTGAATATTTAGTTAAATTATCTTGAATTATAAGCAAATACTTATTTTGTGAATTTGAGGTTGGTAAGGGTCCGACAATGTCTAAGGACACTTTTTCGAAAGCGGTTGTTGGTGTGTCTGTTATTACCATCGGGAGTTTGACTTTATTTTTAACGAGTTTTCGTCTTTGACAGCTTTCGCATGATTTAATGAATTTTTCTATATCGGTTTTCATACTTGGCCAGAAATATATTGCTCGGATTCGCTTGAAAGTTTTTGTTACACCTTCATGGCCAGTTATTAAGGATTCGTGATTTCCGCGAATTATTTCTTGAATGAGTTCTGGTTCAGGAACATTGATCTCGTTTAGGCATATGTTAACTGTGATATCTGTGTAGTGAAAGATTTTTGTAGGAATGTTTTTTATCGCGAACCAATTTAATTTGTCAAATACGCTTCCTAATTTGGAAATTGAACAAGATTTTATACGTTTTGCTTGTAATATATCGCGAAGGATAACTCGTGTGTTATATATTCCTTCTGTTGTGGATTTTTCGTAGTATATCTTTTGTGTTATCAAACTGAAGATAAATTTTTTATTATTGGGTGTTATGATTACGCTATTTATTTCTGGATTCTGAGATTGTAAAAAATTTGTATCCAGAATTCCTATATCAATTAGTTGTTCGGCAACTCCTTTTCTTATGACGCAATCGGCTGACATGCAGTGTACGTAGTTATCTTTTCTCATGAGAATATCGTCCTTTGTTTCTTTCATATTGGTTGCTATTGGTGTCGGGTCTGTGTGACTGAAATGTGGAATCGGGTTTATAGGTGGGTTTTCTCGTCATATTGGATTTTGAAATGGTGAGTTTTGTTCTGGTATCGGATTTTGAGGTAGTAGATTTAGAGGTGGATTTTGTTGTTCTTCGTCTAAATTGGTTTCTTCGATATTATGTAACTGTTGGTTTTCGTTAAGTGGGGGCACATTATTTTCGGGGATATTGTCCGTATAGTTGTTTTCGAGGTTTCTCGGTACGTCTGAGTAGTCAAGTTTTATGGGATTCTCGTTATTTGAGTTTGAATTTGTAGTGTTATATTTCCGATTTTGTACGGTTATTGGGATTGGTTTGAAATCGCAAATAGTTATTTTTATGTTAGAATTTTGGAAAATTAAATAAATCATTGATCGAACGGTTTTCCAGTCAAGTTTGTCTAGTCCGCAACCGATTTGTGGGATTGATATTGACTGTACGTTTTCTGATTCTAATTGTCGTCTAAGTTTACATAAAATTTCGTACATAGTTTTATACGCTGGATTGCGGTCGAATTGAGCTTTGGTGATAAGATTATATACTCTGATATTATTGTATGGTGTTACTATGATGTCACCTACTTGGGGGCTCTCTGATTCTAACGCGTCACGATTTATAATGTTTCGGTCAATCATTTCTTGTGCTATGCCTCGTCCGATTAAACAGTCGGCTGGAATGCAATGTGCTATATTGTCGTCTTGTGTAAATAGGTCTTCAGTTGTTTCTATTAAGAGTTCATTTGTCGGGTCTGGTAAAATTTTTAGGAGTTCTCGAAATTGTTTATAGGATGGTTCATGATAGAATGATTTAGTGATTGGAGGGCTATTGTATTGTAGTGGAATAGTAATTTTGGGTATTGTTACTTGTTCTCCTCTGATGGCGTCTGAGTTTAGTTTTTTGGAATTAGGTTTAGGAATTTGTTGTCCACTGGGAGTCGGGAGTATTTCTTTATAAGGGGAATCTTTGGAATCCGATGTCCATGATTCGTTGGAGGTAGGAAGTTTTTGTTCGTAGTAAGGCGTTCTAGCGCTTGGGATTCCCGATCCGCTGGAGGTAGGGAGTTTTTGTTGATAGTACGGCACGTGGTCGTCGTCCGACGATGAGGAAGTAGGTAGCGGTGAGGGGGAGTCTAGGCTTTCTTTGTCGTAGTTTGTATTTGTATGCGTGTGTTGGAGATTGCGCGCTTTTGCGTTCGCTGTACCCTGTTTCATTTTTATGTGTGTCACTTGAGTCTGAATTATCGCTTAGCTGGTTTGAGATAAGGTTTGAATCGTGGTTTGGTTCTCGATTATTTTCAAATGAAGTTGGTGCCGAAGTGTTTATGAGTTTACGTGAATTTTCATAGACTGGTAGATTGTCCGGAGAGATATCGGTGTATATAGCGTTTCGTTTTTGGTCGATTCTTTGAGATAGCGGTAAATCGTCGACAGACATGTTAGTAGGTGAATCAATTGTCATTGGTCTAACAGATTTTGAAACATTGATAGGATTTTTCGGCATTTGGAGAACTGTCTGTTGTGTCTTGTGATCTTGCATCGAGTTATCTGAGAGGCTGTCCATTTCAGTATTGGTTAGTGAATTGATTTCTATGTCTTCTTCTAGTGGGTCTGGGTGGATTAATTTTTTTGAAGGTATTTGGTCGTCTGTAGAACTGTCGGTTAATAAATAGTTTGTCAAAGGTATATTCTGAAAGTGTAGTGTTTATTTTATTGTTGGTAAACAATTCATAGGAATTTGGTTGAGTTCGTCTTTTTCAGTATCTGAGTCGACGTCGTTTTTGAATTTCTTTGTAGGAGCGGGGTTTGGGTCATCTGTACTTTGTCGCGCGCGGGTTGGGAATTGGTGAGCTTCTTTCTTTTGTTTTGCGCTTGGTTTTGATATGCTATCTGAACTAGAGTCTCGCTTACGTTTTGCGTTTATTGCTAAAAGTTTATCAGTTTCTACCGGTGGATTGCGCGATAATGCATCTGCGTTACAATTGATTTGACCTCTCTTGTATACAACGTGATAGTCGTTTTCTTCGAGTTTAAATCTCCATCTGAGTAATCGAGAGGTCTGATCTTTTACGCTGCTGACCCAGACAAGAGGTATGTGATCGGTAACGAGTGTGAATTTATGTCCGTATAGGTAGGGTCTGAAATGATGGACTGAATATACGATGGCTAGTAATTCTTTTTCGATTACGGAGTAATTTAGTTCTGCTTTGTTCAGTGTGCTTGAGGTATAAGCTATCGGTAGGTCTTCTCCTATTTCACCTAGGCTGAGTACGGCGCCAATTGCATATTTAGATGCATCGGTTGTTAGAATGAACGGTTGACCGAATTTAGGATATTGTAGTATAGGAGATGTACATATCGAGTCTCGTAAGATTTCGAAAGCCATTTGGTGTTCAGATGTCCGAAGGAATTCTACGTCTTTTTTCAATAGTGTAGTTAATGGTCTTGAAATTTTCGAAAAGTTTTCAATAAAGCGTCTATAATAACCGATTAGACCGAGGAGTTGTTTAATCTGTTAAACTGTTTTGGACTTGGGTATGCTTTGACTGCTGTTATTTTCTTTGGGTCTGGTTTTACACCGTTTTCTGTAATGATATGGCCTAAATAAGCAACTTCTTTTCTTAAGAATTCGCATTTGGCTACTTGTGAACTCAAATTTGCTGATTGTAGTCGATCAGCTAGTTTTCTGAATTTAATTTCGTGTTCTTCTATAGAGTGTGCATATATAACGATGTCGTCTAAATATACGAATGCTATGTTTCCTTCTTAACCGGATAAAACTTGGCCCATTGATCGTCGGAATGTTGCTGGAGCGTTCTTAAGTTCATATGGCATGTTATCGAATTCATAATGGCCATGGGGGGTGGAAAATGCTGTTTCGTGTGCGTCAGTTGGGTCCATAGGGATTTGGTGGAAAACGGAAGCGAGATCAAAAGTTGAGAAGTATTTAGCGTTTCCTAGCTGGTCGAGTATATCGTTTATGTTTGGTAGAGGGTACGCGTCACTTGTAGTTTTTTTAATCAGTTTTCTGAAGTCTATGACCATTCTCCATCTTTTGTTACCTTCTGCATCTGGTTTTTTGGGTACAAGCCAAACAGGGAAATTGTAAGGTGAGGATGATGGTTTGATGATATTTTGGTCTAATAATTCGGAAACTTGTTTTTGTATCTCGTCTTTGTGAACAGGTGGGTATCAATATTGTTCTACATTGATCGGATTATCGTCTGTCGTTAGAATTGAGTGTTTTGTTAGGGATGTATTCGATGATGTGTCACCTGGCAGAATAAATAGGTGATTGAATTCCGTTGTAAGAGCGAGTATAGATTCTTTTTCTTCATCGTTAAGGTGGTCTAGATGCATTAAGTTTTTGAGGACCGTTGATCTTTCGGAACGATTATTATTATTGTTATCGACGGGTGTATTGGTTTCGATCGCGTCGTTTATTGTCAGCACGTTTGGATTAGTTTGCGTATTTTGATTTTGATTGTTGGATTCGATGTCGTAGATTTGAATTGAGATGTTCGTGTTGTTGAAAGTTGAGGTTATTCATTGCAAGATTTTGTCCCATTTTTGTTTGTCTAGTTCTTCGGATAGGTCAGGGATTGAGATTGATTTTGTGTTATTTGATTGTAGATGATTTTTTAGAGAATTGAGCGTTTCAGTAACGATTGTATCGACTATGTCACTGGAATAAGTTTCCATGATAATTGAGTGATATAATACTTGTGAGCTTTTAGGAATTATATCTTTCATGGTTTCTCCGACCATACCATTTTTTGCGTAGGTGATTAGCTCATACTCATTTAGATTTAGGGCCTTTAGCAATTCGACTAAGATTCCTCATAATATTTGAATTTTTTGTGGTATGAAATGAAGAATTGCGCCTGAAGATTTGCGTATATCACCATAGATTTTTGAAGTTTGTAGAGTATCAGAACTTTTGGGGTCGAGTGCATTCAAAGGTTCGTTAACAGGTTCCAGGGTTACCGTCGGCACACTCATCTCGACAGCTGATTCGTTCGAGTTTATCTTGAGTATACATGCTTGGCCGCTATTTTTTGTTACTAATGCTTTACCGCAATGAATATTGGGACCTAAATTAATCGTGTCTACGTAACCTTGACAATTTCTGAATTCGAGACTTTAAGGGGAATTACTTGGGCAGTACGGCCTGGTATTGTGATGATAGTAGCGATTTGTCGATTGTGTCTTTCGAGTTTGAAGGGAATCACCGTATCTATCAAAGTTAATGTATTATTTTTTGTAGGAGATGACAGCTTTCTCTTTATATAACAAGGGTTGTCCGATAATACCGTCTTGAGCTATTGGGAAATTTTCACGGACAATTTGGAATTCGTGTTCTTTATTGTTGATTTGTAATTTAGTTTCCACTAAGGTAGTGGTAAATGCGTCTGTTATTCCTGTCATTTTTCGCATTTTACTTCTGTCGCATTTAGTATCTTCTCTTAGGGAATTGGTTTTAACGATGTTTATATCTGCACCGGTGTCTACTATAAATTTTGATTTTGATTCTAATTCTTTTACATCAATTTCGATGACTGGCAATTTTCCATTTATTGGTTCTGATTCTGTTTCAAAGATGTGATTTATTGGATCGTTGAACGCGGCTGAGTTTGTTCTGGGTCCGTCGGCACGTTCTCCCGGCGGACGTTGTTCGAGTTCAAAGAACCCTGAGCTTGTTGTCTCTGTGCGTTATTATAAGCGCGTTTACAGCAGTTTTCGATCGTGTGACCTTGCTGCTTGTAATAGTCACAGGATATGGAAGAATATTGTGTATTCTGTTGATTTGACTGTTGTGATTGGTTAGGTTATTGATTTGACTGTTGGAGTTGGTTTTGGGACTGTTGGGGCTGATTTTGGGAATTTTGTTGTTGGTTATTGTAGGCTCGTTGTCTGCAATTTTTTACTGTGAGTCCCTGGCGTTCACGATAGGTGCAAAATGTTGAATGGTTTTGTGCGTTCGGCTGATCAGGTGGTCGCCTGTTTGGGGGTTGTGATAGGTTTTTGCGAGCGCGCTGTCTACAATTGTCTATTATATGGCCCTGGCGTTTACAATAGTTAATCAAATTTGAATGGTTTTGTTGATTAGGTTGCCGAGGTTGGTTATTGTTTTGTGTATTTTGAGTTTTACGATTTAGGCATTCCTGTACTTCTGTGAGGGCTATTTCGATTGCTTCTTCTAATGTATTTGGGTGTGAACCGGCTACTCTAAATTCAATTTCGGGAATTAAGCCTATAACAAAGCATTTGAGTACGTTGGTTTGGATTGCTGTTATCATGCCAGCAGCATCGTCTGTGTTTGAGTTATTGATAGCCTGTGTTGTGTTGTGTAATATGTCTTCGACTCTCGCGCTATAATCTAAAACACGTTGGACGCTTTTTTGTTTGACATTGTTCAATTCTGCTTGCCATTCAAAAATTGATTTTTAGGCAGGAAAGCTCGTTTTAAGACTGTTAGGATTCCATCAATACTGTTATATTCTTTGCTTCCTGAGTAGGATTCAGCTGTTCCATAGATTTTAGTTCTAATCATTTGCGTTAAGACTGGGCGTCGAGCTGGTTTAACGAGAGGTTTTGCATTTTCACAGCTCCTTATGAAGTTATTTATATTGCGGTTGTGCCCGTTAAAGTATGGGATTGTATCTAATATGTCTTTAAGAGACCAGTATGAGATTTCTGTTTCATCGGATGAGTTTTCGGGTGGGGTAGGCATTTTGCGAGTTTGTGAGTTAGATTATTTCGTTTGAGATGTATGTATGTTCTTATGATAATTATACATAACTTACAAGCTGATGCTGAGAATTATGAAAATTTTCATTCTAATACGGATCTGAGTTGATTTTGGAGATGAAGTTGTTGTATTGGACTGGATCGGATGTCGGATGTCAAGAAGTCGTCGAGAAGAGTATAGATGTCACGGGTCAGGAATCTGGATTTGTTGTAGCGAGATCGCCAATAGTTGGATTCAGATGAATCTTCGTGGGGCTAGGTGCCTTTGAGGATGTTGTCGAACTTCTTTTCTTTTAGCAACTTTGATTTTATTGCTGAGTCATTTTCTTCGGTTTTGTAGAGGTAGTTGCAGAACTTTGTATCACATTCTCACTTTGATATCTTGTAGAATTGGTAGATTTAGTGGATTCAGTGGATTTAGTAGATTTTGTTGATTTAGTAGATTTTGTTGATTTAGTAGATTTTGTTGATTTGTTAGATTGAGTGAATTTATTAGATTTAGTAGTTTCGTTTTTTATGACTTGTCACAAAGATTTAGAGTGTGGTAGTTTTTCCACGGAGGGTTGAACGTTCGGAAATTAGTAATCACTTGTATCACGTATATGTAAAGATGTCGAATTCACTTTTCGTCACTATATATTCCGGTAAACGAGGTAGTTCCGCTGCCACCAATGTAATGAATAGAGATCGTTGTTCCTCTGAATAAGATAGAGCTATCGTTGAGTTCGTTCCTCGTTTCACACCTTAAGGTAACCGGATTTTAGGTCATAAGAGATTGATGTGAATTTATATATAATAACAAAATAATCGTTTATTACTAGTGATTACAGAGATGATAGAACTATCTGTACGATTGTTTACACGTTATTGAGTATAAGTGATAAGTGATTCTGAGTTAGCGTTTTATAATATCGAGAGCTAGTTAGGAGTAAGTGCTCTCTTTGATGATTTTGGGGCAAGTGCTGGAGCGACTGCTCTCGTTAATAATTCTGATCGAAGTGCCTGGATGCAAGTGCAAGTGGAAGCTATTGATCATCTGCTTGATGAGCTAATTGAAGAGATCATTCTTTGTTCCATTGTTCTCCCGGGCGTGAGCGTGCTTATGGAGGTGCGTTGCAACGAATACCACTTTTCCAGGGATAAGGGGTAACCCGGTAATCCGTGCACTTCGGCGTCAATATACGGGAGAGATGAATTAATTAAAGAAATAAGACCAAAAACTAGAGTTGGGCGCCAGACGTGAAAACGTCACTTGAAATATTATAAATATAACAAATACTAGACGATTGACGGCGGAACTTGCCAGTTAGCTCAGAATATAATCAACTAATTACGGCAGAGGGGCGGGGTGCCAAATTAGACGAGAATGGTTAACATTTCATATCTGATTGATTCATTGACAAAGGACCCCGCACAAATCTTATGGAAATTGGATCCCGGTCAAATTTGTGACCATGATGACTTTTGATCAGGATGACCTGAAGCACAACATACTACAATTTTGGACAATTTGACCGGGATCCAATTTCCATAAGATTTGTGCGGGGTCCTTTGCCGTATTTTACGGGATATAGAACTCGATTTACAAAATTATCGTTATGCCTCAGACAGTTTCAAGAATATCGGGATTAGATCGTAAATAATATTCACAGAAAATACAATAGAATAATAGCGAAAATATCAAAGCAATGCGATCCGATATAATACGGAATATACCATTCAATTGAACGGGAAAAGATATCAGACGATAATATTATATTATAATAATCATGCGGAATAAATCAAACAGAATATTAATAACTAAGAACTATAAATTAAATAACAAATGCTTGCTTCTACACTCGCTATCTCCAGAAATTATTCGTCTACAGGTCGATCGCTATCATTTTATTCACTACTAAGAAAAGAATAGTCACTAGGCTCTACGGCATGCGTTAAGCAGCGTAAGAGAAGGAATAGAATGGAATAAAGGAAAGAAAACCCACAAAGAGATGCTAAGCACGAGTTAGCTCGTGAATCCGTCCTTAATCAGGCTACTAAAATACTAAAAACTCGGGACGAAGTCGAAGACTTGCGTTCCGTTATTTCGTGACCTACGTCACACCAAATATATAATATATAACAGACTAAATAACTAGACGGGATTCGTGAACTAGCTCGTGGTTTTACAGAAAATAGGTCTTACCTTATTGATGAGATAGAGGATTCCTCGTACAAGTACGGGATTAGAACTAAACGGCACTTAGTGTTCGTTATAACTGAAGCTAAATTTATATTAAAGACTAAAGTACGGAATAAAGAAGAAAGAAATAAAAGAACAGAATAGCAAAGAACAGAATGGAAAAATACGAGACACTGTAAAAGTCGGGATATTCGGGATAGTCGGTATATCACTTTCGGGATCTTGACGTCTTGTCGTGAGGACGGACGAGCGTAGAAGTAGATCGAGTCCTGTGTCGTCCTACATTTTATAGCTTCGGGAATTCCATGCCATGAGCCGATCTTCGCACGTAGCTTAGGCGACCAATCAGGTGCCGAGTACGGTTGGACGTACTTTCGGGAACACGTTGTCCTATTTCGCCTGAGTTTTGAATATTTGTCCAGGCGTGTAGTTAGCTACACGGTACGGCGGGATATTTCAAATGTAGTAGACGGGACTTCGACGGTTTCTCTCCTCGTCTCTTCTCTTTTCTGCTCTGGTCTCTCGTCTCGGGACTCCTCGGGATCATCGTCGGGATGAAGTGCACCCTAGTTGCGCTTTAACTAGAAAACTGACCAATTAGAGGATCTGGCGGAAGTTCTGATGCCCCAATAACCGGATCTGCATCCAGAATTCCCCATGGGCGGTATGGAAGGCTTACGGACAGGCCTGCATCATACGATTGCAGTTCTACTATCGGGACCTTTCTTGGGTAACCCCACGATAGCGTGACGATGACGAGAAAGTCGATGACATGGTCTAGCTCGACTCCAGGTCGATAAGTCTTCGGCAACGGGAAGCTTTGGTCGGGTTACTTTTGGGTGTTCGCCCTGCTCTATTCAACCATTGCCGAGACGTCCAGAAATAGTTGACGGGAAGTGGTCCAACACCAGGCTGAGGAGTCTGCGGGAACGGGAGGAGGGACTCAGTGAGTCGCCCTTATTCGACCTTTCCTGCGGCATCCACGACTGAGAGCGTTGGAGAGAGAGACGGGAACCAATAATTCGGAAAGGACCTCGATTTAGACGTCGGATGGATCCCTCGACGTCCTGGCGTAGTCCTCCGAGCGTCGACATTTTACAGAATTTCATAGAATAGAAGGGAAGAAATGATAAATAATATAAGCGATAATTAACTAAATTCTGACCTGAGACCTTGGCTACTTTCTGGAGTTGTCCGTCCTCACGTCGTCACTGATCTTAGTGGCCCTACTGTGACAGTTGCAAAATGCAACGTCATAGCGTATAGGAGGGATGAAGTTCTGCGAATGTAAGGATGGGAGCTCTTTCTGATTTGAGATAGTGAGACTGGATGCATGCAGGATGTTATGTCTTTGGTATTGATAGTGAGGGTATAAAGAAGAGTATCGAGTAGGTATAGAGTAGGTATGGAATACGTAACACTTTCATGGCAGAAAATTGAATTTTTTTCTATGCATAGATACTAGCATCATTCACAACGTAACGTAGGCTTTTTTTATTTGGACCTTTTCTACACCGTCAAGAAATAAAAAACTATTTTTTTCGAAATTTCAGTATAGGCCCCCGTTAAGGTGGTCGGTAATCTCTAACATATACTTGCCATCCCTTGAATCGATAGATAATGACCCAAGAACACCGTGTGATTTGTTTCAGATTTTTAGCCTGATCGGAAAGGGTGCCGAGATTAATTTGAAGTTGGAAAAATTGAAAGAAAAATAAACAAAATTAACACATTTTTTTCCAATTTCCAAGTACAGAAATAAGGAAACTAATGTTCACTTCAGTCATATCACATGATGAAGCCAGAAGAGTGATTGACTCAACAGTTTGGTCAGAAAAAAATTCAGAAACCAATGTAGAATGGCAAAAAACGAAATCTTTTCGACACAAAAATGTATTTTATGGTAATCCTATCATATTACCCAACGTTATGCGGACTATATTTATTCTGCATCAACTTCTCATCCATGGTGTTAATAAAGTTATATTTGGAGTTGGCAAAAAAAAAATTGTCTTTAACTTCAAATATAACTTCAAGAAACTTCAATTTTTTTTTTCCAATTCCAAACATAACAGTAACACCATGGATCAGAATTTAATCTAAAATAAATATAATCTTCATAACATTGTAATAAGATAAGATTGACATAAAATACATATTTTGTCGAAAAGATTTCGTTTTTTGTCATTCTACATTGGTCACCCGCTTTTTTCTGACCAAACTACTGAGTCAATCAATCTTTTGGCTTCATCATATGATAATGCTGATGTGAACATTAGTTTTCTTATTTTTTCTCTAAAATTGAGGAAGAACTTGTTTTCAATTTTTTAATTGTTTTTTTAAATTTTTTTAACTGCGAATTGTTTTTGGCACCCTTTCTGGGGCTCAATTCTTGAGATCATGCGATAAATTTTCGTATGCGAACCTCGCATTTGACCAATTATGTGATATTTCCAAAGAAAGCCAACGTCGCAATCGGCCGGAAAACGAATTTCGCATACGAAAATTAATCGCATGATCTCCAGAATCCAGCTCCTGATTATGCTGATATTATGAAAAAAATTACAGGGTGTTTTAGGGTCATTATCCATCAAGTCAAGATATGTTAGAAATTAACGACTACCCTAATATATCGTTACATTTGGTAAAATCACCCATATTCTATTCAATTCATAAACACCATCTAGTAGCCTATATGATAAATGACATCCTTTAAAATAAAAGAAACTCGGTTGCTGCGTCAACAACGATTATTGTAAAACAAGTCAGTCTGTCTTCAGCTCACTACTGAAGCAGACCTGTATTTTCTGAATACACAAACTTATCGCAAACTCATATAATTTCCTCAAAGTATCACTTTATTTCTGTTGGAGAACCTACATAATAATTTATTATCTCAACGATTATAAAAATCGTTACATTGGTGTCAGAATCGGGAATTTCCGAGACCGATAAAGTGAATATTTTGCGAATCAACTGTGAATCAAGTATAACTGAAAAACGAAATGTCTCGTCGACGAGCTACTGCTTCTACTGACGAACCCGCTGGAAACCAGCAAATACGACCTCAAGTCGATATGATGGAGCGACTATTTCAAGCTTTGGCCGCCCAACAACAGGCAAGCCTAGCTGCTCAAACCGCTCAACAACAGGCAAGCCTAGCTGCTCAAGCAGCACAACAAGAAGCCAATTTATTTGCCAAAAGAGAAGAACGAGAAGCCGGTTTATTTGCACAAAAAGAACGAGAAGAGCGAGAATCCTCACTTCGACGAGAAGAAAGGGAAGAACGCCGAGCAGAACGCGAGGCAAATCTAACAGCCCAACGCGAACGAGAAGAACGCGAAGCGATTCGTCAATGCGAACGTGAAGAGTGTGAAACTCTTCGACTGAAAGAGGAAAGAGAGGCAAGTTTGACAGCTCAACAAGCGGATCGTGAGGCAAATTTGGCAGCTCAACGAGCAGATCGTGAGGCAAATTTAACAGTTCAGCAGGCTACCCTCTCCCTTCTCGTGAAACGCCTGGAACCTCAGAAGGCGATCTCGCAGACTTCTACTCCCAGACGATCCCCAATGAGGATCGAGGAGATTGTCGAGCCAGGAAACATTCGGTCTGTACAAAACTATGGGAAGGAAGAACCCTTCCCAACTATTCATAGACCACGTACGGGTGGAGCGGCAACTTTTACGCCGCACACTCGTACCATCCCTCAAAGCGACCGAATTGAGCACTCAATTCGGGACGCAAATAATGTACACCATGCTGACCACATGGCTGGCGATAATTCACTAGAGAATAGAATTATTAATAATACTGCGCCGCTTAATTTGTCATGCGCCGGGAGTAGTCGCGACAGATAAATAAATAATACAACGATGAATACCTGCAAAGAAGGTTGTACGGGACAGACACAAAAATCCTCTAACCTAAAAGTAAATTTCTTTGACGGATCTATTTCATGGGCCGATTATGAACGACAATTCTTAATTATTGCTGAAATAAATTCTTGGTCTCCCATAGTTAAGGCCGGACAACTTGCTGGTAGTTTAAGAGGTCCTGCCTTGGCTGTTCTTTCATCTCTTTCTGATTCTGATATTAAAAACTATGATAAACTCAGCATAGCCTTACAATTAAGATTCGGAAATCAATTAATATCGAAACTGTCCTTAACACAATGAGACCTTAAAAGACAGACTAAAGAGGAGGGTCTTGCCTCACTGGGAGTCGAAATAGAAAGATTAGCTAGGATAGCATTACCCAGTTGCGACGAACCAACTAGAAACTTATTAGCTTGTAATAAATTCATTAACGCGATAACAGATCCAGAGTTGAGATATACTCTTAGTCTGACAGGACCTTCCTCTGTTCAGGAAGCAGTCATTAAGGGTCTCGTAATCGAAGCCGTGATGAAACACCATTTGGGGGTAGGAAAACGACGTCAAATCGAGACAAAGACGCCTACTATTGACTCAACTAAGACTACCGATAGACAAAAAACTACTCCCAGGCAGCAGACAAATAATAATAATGATAACAATAAGAATAACAATAATAATTATAACAGGAATAATAGTTATAATAGGGGACAGAATTACGGAGACAGACCCCCGCTAATATGCAAATATTGTAAAAAAAATCGGGCATGACGCGAATCGTTGCTATTCTCTGGAAAAAGTATTTTGATCCAACGACGGTAATTCTCAAAATAATCAAACTTCTTGGCGAAAAAATAACGAAAATAAAACTGATAATTCTCCAAAATCCTCAGAAGCTCAGCAAGGTTCTTCTAACCAGAAAAACTGATTATTGATGATTTAGAAGGGCGGAAGTCATCAAGTGTTCGATCCGAAGAAAGCCCCATTTTAACTCATTTCCTTATAAGAAGTCTAAGACAAACAGGCTTATATGCGCGTGGGACTGTCAACGGAATTAACTGCCTCTGGGTCATAGACACTGGGGCAGAAGTTACAGTGGTCCGTTCGGATCTCTTAAAATCTATTGACCCTATTCAGCCATTTACCTCTTTACGTACTGCTACAGGAGAAATAACTCCAGTTTTAAAAGAAGTATTAGTACAAATTAATGTGATAGGGTGTATCGATTCTTCACATAAAGTCTACCGGGAATATTCGGTGAGTTAGAACGATCCCCTTCCTACGGCCGAACCAACACAGGCGCGCACCGCGTGCGTGAGGCTCGTTCGGCAGGGAATAAGGTGCCAGTAGCATTGCATCCCTACCCGAACGAGCGTCACGCACGCGGTGCGGGCCTGTGTTGGTTTGGTCGTAGGAAGGGGATCGTTCTAATTCACCGAATATTCCCGGTATGTAGCAGATATTGAGGATGAAGGGATCTTAGGGATCGACTTTCTTTCCGCGCATAATTGTGTAATTTCTACTGAAGGGAATTTATTAACATCGGGTTGACACGAGATAACTCTTCTAACTAACAGAAAAAAGGCTTCTGAATTTCCTCAGGTTCAAATAATTGACCTTTTTAACGACGAAGTAGATTCATTTCCTATACACTTGCAAAATCTCTTGGAAAGATCTTCAGCCAGTTTGGATTCCGTCCAAAAAGGAAAATTTAAAACTTTGATTAAGGAGTATCAGGATACTTTTGATAAAAATAGCAATGATAAAGGGAGAAGTACCCTAACGACTCATACCATAGATAGAGGAGATAATGCTCCAATTAAACAAGCAGCTAGAAGACTACCGTTAAATGGTCGAGAAGAGGTAGAGAAGATGGTAGACGAGATGCTCGCCATCAACGTAATAGAACCATCTTCAAGTCCTTGGGTTTCACCCATCGTGTTGGTTTCTAAGAAGGATGGTACCAAAAGATTTTGCGTCGACTACAGGAGGTTGAATGACATAACCAAGAAAGATTCATACCCCTTGCCAAGAATTGAGGAGACCCTCGATTTGATAGCTGAAGCAGAATGGTTCAGCACTATCGACTGACAGAGTGGATATTGGTAAGTGGAAATGCACGAAGAGGATAAATTAAAGACCGCTTTTGTAATTGGTCTAGGAGGATTATGGCATTTTAGGGTCATGCCTTTTGGTTTATGCAACGCTCCTGCGACTTTTGAGAGGACGATGGAAATCATTCCAAAGGGAATAACAGAAAAGAAGTGCCTGGTGTATTTGGACGATATAATCATTTTTGGAAAGACGTTCGATGAACAACTTGAAAATCTTAAGGAAGTCTTCTCTCGCCCAAAACAAGCTGGGCTCAAAATGAGTCCAAAGAAGTGTCATCTATTACAAAGAGAGGTTCATTTCCTTGGACATATAGTCTCCGCAGAAGGGGTGAATACAGACCCTACAAAAATAGAGAAAGTGTCAGATTGGCCCCGTCCTGTAGATGAAGAAGGAATTCAAAGTTTTATAGGACTCTGCACTTATTATCGTCGTTTTGTTAGAGGGTTCGCCACTATAGCTAGGCCTCTCCATCATCGGACAGGCAGTGAAGTTCAATTCGAATGGTCTCAGGAATGCGAGGATGCTTTTATCCAATTAAAAATTTATTTAACATCTTCTCCTATTCTCGCTTATCTCCAAGTAGAACATCCTTTCATTCTGGATTCAGACGCTTCTCTCTCAGGAATAGGTGGAGTATTATCTCAGATCCAAGATGGAAACGAAAGGGTAGTTAGCTATTTCAGTCGTGTTCTTAGTGTCACGTGAGGGTGAAGCCCGAGCGGATGGAAAATTGATTCACGCAACCAAGAGATAATTTAAATTTTTGACTTACCTTTCAATAAGTCGGTAAATGGGATCTTGCTTTCCTAGCTCTATACAGAGCCGTACGTCTATTTAAATATTCTAATTATGAGGCCAATTACTAGGATTAGGATTAGGTGTATAGAGGGTAAAACTCAAATGAAAATGGTTGATTAACTGGTAAAAGCAAACTATATTCTACAAACGATTTCGGAAAATATATGCAAATCAATGGTTAACAAAAATGGGATTAAAAATGAACCTATGATTAGCCGTTGTAAACTATGGTTATTAATGCGTCTAGGAAATACTATACTGAAGTCGGTTCTCTGTCGTTACAACTCTCTCTCTCTCTCTCTATTATGTTCATATAAAGATAACGTACTCTAATTAATAAGAAAATAGTAGCGGTGTGATTCTCTAGGCAAGACCGATTTGCACACGAATGACTTATATGCAAATCTGCCTTATGATCCCTTCCTGGTGATTTACCTAGTAAGAGAAATTTTGGTATGAAAGCCTTACACCAAAATTTATCTTTTGATCACTATTATTTAATGGTAAACAATCGGTAATCAATATCAAAGACTTAGCGTTCCGGTCTGACTGTCCAGAGGTTGGGGCCCGTCGGATAGAATCGGAGCTCTTGGGTGATAAGTACTCCAGTGGGTCTCACCTCGTCGTTAACACGTAGGCAACACTGAACCAGTCACTTGTTTGAAATAAAGTCTATGAACTGAAGCTATTTAGTAAACACTCGAATGATTTAAATTCGCTATTAAATGTAATTGAGTAGAAATGAATTATTATTTTAATTTGAAAGTATTAACAATTACTTGATATTAAATTTGATTTGGATTAAGTTGTTGAGAATTATAGATGTGTCCATGCACTTCAAGTAGCTTTCGCTATTTGATGATTTATTTAACGAGATTTACTAAGTCCTTTAGTATCGTCACTTTAAAAGATTTTCAATAACTAACTCTTGCTTAACTGTTAGACCTCGGGACACGTCCGTGCACTATGCAACTTTTTAGACGAAAGACATTATTAATATGTTGAAGTAAATAGTTTAAAACAATGAAGTTAATCGCTATCTTTAAAATGCATAATCTTGTTGAGGTTTATGGCTTGAATTTATTGACGAGTACTGAGTCCTTTGGGTCGACACTTATAAAAGATTCGAACACCAACTCTTGGCTGTAATTAGCACACGGGTCCCTGCATCCACGCACCTCGCGATTTACCAGAAGAAAGACAAGTTGTTCAGTTTAGATGCAGCCACGAGGCCGCTGGTGCATTGCATAGGTGTTACTCCGCCGTGGTAATTAGCCAATCAGAGACCTGCGTCTTTACGCGGATGAGTAAACTGGCCGCTTTACCTAAGATAGTGTTCCGCGGTCCCAACCCCAAGACAGTCTGTTTGCAATAACATTTAAATTTTCATGCACTCCAAATCTTAACAATTTTCCTCACACATTCTTCCATACGTTCTAATGACTAATTCAGTATGATCGAGAATTTCCTTAGTGGATTGGTTAAGTCTATTTGTTCTTGTAAAAATCAATTTATTGAGAGACAAGTCACGTCGAACCGACTATTCAGTGCTGAGTCAGCAAGAAGCCCGGCACTGCATCTAACCTTAACTTACCTTATGGTATCAAATTCTTATCTCTAGGACTCGATGCGGAGTTCGTGACTTTTAAGCAGAGAGGGTTTTGGATTTTTGAAATATTATATTTTGGATTATAGTATATCTGAATTCTTCCCACGGTTATTTATCTATGGTTTATTTTATAATATGAAAAATGCAATTTTGAATAATGTGAAGTCGCACGTAACATTAGTAAAACAGAAAGAAACTATTGCGTTACTCGTCGAGAACTTCTGGCTGTGGTAAGAACAGTAACACATTTCCATCATTATTTGTACGGCAAAAGTTTTTGATTAGGACAGATCATGCTTCTCCCAAGTGGTTGCTTTCTTTCAAATCTCCTGAAGGACAGGTGGCTAGGTGGATAGAAAGACTGGGCCAATATGACTTTGACATCCAACACCGCGCAGGATTACTTCATGGAAACGCGGCTGCTTCATCCAGAAGACCCTGCGAAGGACCTATAGAATGTAAACAATGCACCAGGGTTGCGATTCTGTAACTCTCCGTTTACTCCGCTAACTCCGCTAACTCAGCGGAGACCGTTGGTTGGCTGAGGAGCGTCCAATCAGAGATCGTTTCGGATCGGTCTGTTTATTATTTTTATCGGTCTATCATTTTAATTCTCGTCTATTTTGACGTCAACTCGCTTTAGCTTACTCAATTTTCAGAATTTTTGAACGAAATTTGCAGGAATCATGTATTATAGTGTTTCAGGATTGGTTAAAAAATAAAAAGGTTTATATTATTATTACCAAGAAAGTTATTAATTTTTTTCCGCGACATTGCAAAAATCAGTTATGAATATCTTAAAGGGCTTCGGAAGTCGAACGAATTTCGAGCAACCGAAAACTTCCAGTGAGAAAGTTGTTCATCAAGGTCCAAATAAGTTTTCTGGAAAGTTTCACTTCAATCGAATAAATGGTTAGAAAATTGTTAATACTTTAAGGGGACCAGTACAGCTTGGTTTAAGATATTTCAAGTACTCCAGAATCACTTTATTTGTCATCCAAAGTTTATTTTACATCAAAAAGAATATTTCTGCAAAAAACTGTGTCGTAAGGTTTCAGGCACACCGTTGATCCAATCCAGTGTTTCGACGTCTCAACTTCTTCAGACAGGAGTTCCACATCTTATGAACGCGGGGATCTGGAGAGAAAAACACATGTGAAAACTTACAGTCATTTATCTAAAATTTCCAAAATTTGAGCCACTAATTTGCAAATAACTTGGCCAAAATAGACACATTCAAAAATTCCCTCGTTCATATCATGAGGATTTGTCGCCCGAACAAAATGAGCCGTCAAAGACCCCAATCGGAGCAACGGTGCTCCTAAAACCTTACGACACAGCTCCAAAAACATAGTTCTGAGATAAACGAGTTTGAAGATTTTGCAGAAAAATTGTCAAATAATTATATACTCCTCCGGAGACTCATACATCAAAAAGTTTGTTATACCAAAGTTGAGTGAATTTTTTTTTTCTTTTTTTATTTTCATTTTTCAAGAATAATTTTTTTTTTTTTCGGAAATTTAATTTTTTTTTCCTTTCTGCAAACTGTTTTCTCAGAACTTTTTTTTTCTATATATTTTTGTGTTCCATGCAAGCTTCTTTCTCTTACTTACTTCTTTAAAAAGCTCCAGCAGCATATGAAGGCCCTGCGGCATCCTCCGCAGACTCATTGTCTGCAAGCCGCAGCCTTCTCATGGCGATCCGTGTCTCACGGGAACTTCTAGCTGCTTGTTGCTCAGCTTGCTCGAGGCGTGACTTATCTGCCTGAATAGAGTGAGCCTTTGCGTTGGTTCCCGGATTGACTTTGAGCGCAGTCATGATCTTCAAAAGTC
This sequence comes from Tenthredo livida, assembly GCA_963992785.1. NCBI lineage: Eukaryota > Metazoa > Arthropoda > Insecta > Hymenoptera > Tenthredinidae > Tenthredo > Tenthredo livida. The sequence continues at coordinate 14,638,147 of OZ023071.1, forward strand.
CTGTGGCTCCTTCGGAAAAAGTTACAGCTCCCATGTTAGCTGCTATGCGCACCAGATTGTGTCCAGTTTAAGTCCTCTTCGGACAGAATTTCCAGATGACGTTGTTGAGGGACTCGTTTGCATTTTGAGTCTTACCTCCGATGCAGCGCGTAAGTAGTTCTGGAGACGTCAAGTTGTGGAAAACAGGCTTGATCGTCTTCATTACAGCCTCTGGTAGCGAACTCTTGTGTTTATATTCCGCCACTGTACCTTTTGCGACCGCCTTATTATATTGGCACCAAGAATTTTCCCCACTTGGGCACAAATGATGCTGAGGCTTGTCATCTGTTGAACACTTATGGTGCCAGATTGCCCATATCGCCTTGCTCATATCTTCAACGGAGCCTGCATTGTTACGGATAGCGTTGCCGTAATATGACTGCATTTGATCTATGATCACGTCGGTCAACCTACCCTTTCCGGCCAAGAGTCTGCCATCAGAAAGTTTTTGCCCCCGCAGTTTCACTTTCAGCTTGCGCATTTGAGTTCCGAATCTCTTCTGAACGTGTCCGCAGCATTCAACCTTGTTGATCTTTACGTCGGGTCCGTAAGGCTCTGCTTTCACTACGGCGGCGTAACTTTTGGTATCGCCATCCCCAATGTAGTTGACATACTTCGCATTATGGTTTTCTTCGGAGCGCTGGAATATCCTGACCATACCACGTACCTCCATCGCCCCAGCACAGCCGGTGTGATTAGCCTGGCAGTGTGGCTTATGCTGCTCGTACCAAGTCTGCCATTCTTCACCAGTCTGCTTTCCTTTCCATCGTATGCATGCATTGCAGTGGGATGAAAGCACCTCGACGTCTACCACCTTGCCTGTTTCGCTGCCAATGACGGTACAAACACCGTTGAGTGATCTGAAGCCTCGTTTCTGCCATGTCCCATCGCACTGTACAGTGATGGCTCGAGCTTCAGGTGTCGCTGAAATTTCTATTTCTTCTTCGACAGCTTGTTGGAAGACTCTTTTGGCAACTTGTGACGAAGCTTCCACTAGATGTCTCACAATTACATTGTACGTTGGCCGTTTTACAGGTGGTGGCAAGTCCATGACTCCGCAAAACCTTGCCAAACTGTCCAAGCCTTGCCCAATACAACGCATCGCTAGTATGGATCGCCTATTGATTTCATACGCGCTTCGTGTATTATCAATCATAGGACTATTCTTGAAGGTTTTTAGCTCGACGCAATTTTCACAAGAGATACCGTATGTCCCACCCAGTCCTCGCAAGCCAACTTCGGTCATAACTATCGACCCACCACATGTCTTGCAAGATAAATGCTACCGCAGAGCACGAAATAGTGTTTCAACATGAAACAGCCTATAGCCAGCAGAATTGCTGGCCTCGTAGTCGCCACTGATTTTTCTATCCGAAGCATTTAAAACATGAGTACTCTGTTCATCAGGCGTTGTTTGTTTCTGCGCAAATAGTTTTGCCCTCTTTTTTGACCGGCCAATGCATCCTTTTGTGCCAACACCAGAGCTCCTCTCTCTTCGTTTCATATTGAATATAATGAATATATTTTATATATTTCCTTTATGTTTTATTCAAAAATCTGTGAACAAAAAGCAAAAAAACTTCGACCGCACACACAGTTTGGCAGAAGCTTAGTGTAGATATTACTATTTTGATTGAATACTTACTTTGAGGTTATAGTTATAGCACAAGTAGTTATAGTTATAACACAAGTCACAACACCCGTACAACGATTACACGCTATAGATATTAGGTGAATTTATAATTTTTTAGTACTGAAAAGTACTGGTTTTATTTATTTTTTTCAAATCCGAAACACTGGAAATCGAGGAAACGCTCACGCAACCTTGAAAAGTATCGGAAAAGTAATGGCGATCATACAACATGTGATCAATATCGAAATCAAGCGCCAGCGCCACTTGCGCCAGATCGCGATAGCCAAATGACGAACTTTTGGCGGTAACTTCGAATCCTTGACGATTTTGATTTTGATTGAATACTTACTTTGAGGTTATAGTTATAGCACAAGTAGTTATAGTTATAACACAAGTCACAACACCCGTACAACGATTACACGCTATAGATATTAGGTGAATTTATAATTTTTTAGTACTGAAAAGTACTGGTTTTATTTATTTTTTTCAAATCCGAAACACTGGAAATCGAGGAAACGCTCACGCAACCTTGAAAAGTATCGGAAAAGTAATGGCGATCATACAACATGTGATCAATATCGAAATCAAGCGCCAGCGCCACTTGCGCCAGATCGCGATAGCCAAATGACGAACTTTTGGCGGTAACTTCGAATCCTTGACGATTTCGTTGAAGTCAATTTTTTCACAGATGCAGAACACATTGAGGTAACAGAAACTGCAGAAAACGAAAACCCGATTATTTCGAAAATTCAAGCTGTACTGGTCCCCTTAAAGCATTACCGCCTAGTTCTCTCGCGCGTAAAAATAAATACTAAAATAAACTTAGTAAATCTATATCAATATTCAATTTAATTAATAAAATATTATATTCAATATCAAATAATATCTTTCTCATTAAAATAAATAGTACAATCTATATTATAATATATTTATGAATTATTATTAAAAATAAAAAATTAGGGCCTCGCGTTTATTGCGACTAGCGGCCGGGCAAAGCCCACGGCGCCGTACGACTACCGATCCGAGAAGGTCTCCGATTGGACGCTCCTCGGCCAACCAACGGTTTCCGCTGAGTTAGCGGAGTTAGCGGAGTTAGCGGAGTTAGCGGAGAGTTACAGAATCGCAACCCAGGTTAGATAAACAACTAGACGAACCCTTTAAGATCCGTTCGATTACTTTTGAAGGAAATTCGGAGCCATGGAGAAAGGCTCAACAAGAAGATGAGGTTCTGTTAAAAATTAAGACTTGGAAAGAGTCCGGATTACGCCCTGAGTGGCAAGATGTTTCTGCTAAGAGTCAAGATTTGAAAATTTATTGTACTCAATGGGATTCCCTCTTTTTGATGAATGGGATATTATATCGAAAATGGGAATCTCCTGATATGAAAGAAATTAGATGGCAATTATTAGTACCAAAGAGCAGGACGGAAGAAAACAATATCATGATACTCCTTCAGGTGGTCATTTCGCTTCTAATAAAACCTTAAATTGGCTTAGGGAACGATTCTTCTGGGCTCGTAGTAGAATGGACGTGGATGATTGGTGTAGGCTATGTAAAGTTTGCATCGCGAAAAAGGGTCCACGCAGTAAGGGTCGAAGCCCCCTACAAATATACAACGTCGGAGCACCCTTCGAGAGAGTGGCTATGGATGTCCTTGGGCCGTTGCCTATTTCTAGATCTGGCAATGAATACGCCCTAGTTATTGCTGATTATGTAACTAAATGGCCCGAGGTCATTCCCATACCTAATCAGGAGGCGAAGACCGTTGCCGAAACATTTGTTATAGACTTTGTTTGTAGATATGGGACTCCCCTTGAATTGCATACGGATCAGGGTCGAAACTTTGAGTCGATTTTAATGGCGGAAATATCTAAGGTTCTAGGAATACGAAAGACGCATACAACCCCCCTTCATCCTCAGTCTGATGGAATGGTAGAACGTTTAAACAGAACCCTTCTGAGTTATTTAGCTCCTTTCGTCGACAAAAGTCAACGAGATTGGGACAAGTGGATTCCTCTTTTTCTTCTTTCTCATAGATCCGCTGTGCACGAGACGACAAAACAGTCTCCAGCTTCTATGATGATGGGGAGAGATCTTCGTTTACCGTCAGATTTAGATGAGGGACCCAGTCCATCGCCAGATCCTCTTGAAACTGATTTCGTCTCTACTTTAAGAGACAGATTGGAACAAATACACAATTTCGCACGGCAAAGGATACAAGTTATTTCAGATAGAACAAAGGCCCATTATGATATTAGAGCTAGGGATCTTGCATTTGATACAGGGGATTTGGTTTGGCTCTTTCAACCGAGGAGAGAAAAAGGACGATGTCCGAAACTTCAATCAAATTGGAAGGGTCCTCACACAATAATCGATAGAATAAATAACGTGGTATATCGTATTCAACGTTCAACACGTACAAGTCCTAGGGGGTTCACTTGGATCGCCTGGCCCCATATGAATCGAACGAACTTACCCAAAATAATAAAATTAAAAATCTTCGCTATTTGAATATAGATAAAAATCAGTCTATAGAAAATGATTTCTCTCTTCAAGAGGATGATCAAACTTTTTCATTGGATTCTTACAGGTGGTCCGAGGAACTGCCTTATGGAATCAAACGAAGAAATTATAGACCTTCAACGATAATCATAGAAGGAAATATTGGATGTGGTAAAACGACTTTCACTAAAAGATTTTTAAATGATAAAAATATTCTCACTTTACTTGAACCTATAGACGAATATCGGAACGTTGCTGAAGAAAATCTCCCAGAGATGATGTATAAAGATCCTCATAAATACGCATATCATTTCCAACACCACGCCGCGATGACAATGAGAAATAGACATTTGATTCAAACCGCGTTACCTCATAAAACAATGGAGAGGTCCATTTATAGTTGGAATTGCTTTGTAGATACACGTCGGAGAATGGGAGATTTCGAAAATCTCGAGGCTCATTTATTAATGGAAAATGTTAGGGTTTTAACTAACGAGTCTCCGGCATATGAAGTAGACCTCATCGTTTATTTGAGGTTATCTCCAGAAGAGTCTTTTTCACGAGTAAATTCACGCGCTCGTTCCGAGAAAGACGGTATTCCCTTAGATTATTTGAAACTTCTTCATGAAGTCCACGAAGATTGGTTGGTGAAAAAGAAATTTGCGACTCTTCCAGCACCTGTTCTAATATTAGACGCTGAAGCTTCTGCCGACGATGTGTATATGAATTTTTGTGAGGTTATGAAACCTTACGATTTCTAGTTTAAACTCAGAGGGAGCTCGGAACGATGCGGGATAACTCGGGACGACTCGGAACGACTCGGATAAACTCGGACCGACTCAGACGAATTAAAGATGGCTTCATTAAGCGCGAAAACATTCCGAAATGAACACCAACGAGGAGATATTATAAGAGAAATAATGAGTGATGCGAAAATGAATTAAAAAGGAAGAATTAATCAGAACAAATATTGTAACGTGTTCGGCTTATAGCCAAATAGCCGGACACGTACATGGTATAGGCGATACACCTATACGTCCACATGTCATTGTATAGAGCAGCGTCGTAGCGCGCAAGCGAACACACACATATCAGAATATCAGGTGTGACGTCACCGCAAGTATAAAAGGCGAGCGTCTCACGGCTCATCAGCGTATTCAAGCCAAAGCGGCCGTGCGACTCAAAATCATTTCAATAACTAGAGCATATTCGAGCCAAAGCGGCCGTGGGACTCAAAATCATTTAGAGCGGATTCGTGCCATAGCGGCCTGCCGTCTCATATATTCATTTAAATTCATAACCTCAAATTTCAAGCTTACAAGAGCCAAAGCGGCCACGTAGTTTTATTAAATTCAAAAATTCGGATAGTTGCTAAAATAGCAACTATACCAATAAATTTAAAAGAAAAGACATTGTAGTTCTCACCAAAGCGGTATTTCTATAAATTCAATCAAAGAAAATTCAATTCCAATCACATAAAGTCCGACACATAGTGTCAGCGCGCGTTAAGATAAGTTAGGTTAGGAAAATAGATATGAACTAGAAAATCATAAATCATGATATTAGATTATGTTCAGCATTCTCTTTAGTTATATTCTTGTTTTATTATTTTTGTAAAATAGAAATTTCTTTTGCATCATCTTATTTTGTTAAAATAAAACAGCAAATGATCTAACGATCATTTAAAAATTATCAGGAATCTGACTTTTGTTCTATTTTCTTATTAACTGATTTTGTTTATTAATTTCTTTATCGTTCAGTTAACTTAGAGTCATTGATAGCTAGATATCAGTATCGGTGCGTTGATCTCATCCAGCACGGTAGCTCTATAGCATCTACCCTAGTCTGGTGAGTGATACATATCCCAGATCTGATCAAAACGGTATCGGTGAGTCAAATTCAACAGCACGATAGCTCTATAGCACCTATCGCTGTCTGGCGAATTTGACATATCCCAGATCCGTAAGGAGGCAGCTCTGGTAGTGAAAAATCTATCCGAGTCTGTATTAGGGTAATTTAAGGGTTTTCTCAACTTTTCCCAGAGGAGCTCCAAATTTCATAACCCGTGACAAAGTACTCACGTGAACTAGCATAATTTCACCAGCTTTCTGCTGGTGAAACATATGCAATAAGTTACAATATATTTATTTAAGGGAACAATCTTTAAGGATATGCATAGTTAAACTTAGAAGCGATTCTTTACGATTTTTTCCACCACATGTTTCGCCAGAATTTTCATTTCTGAACATTTTTCACATTCTGCGCCGTCCATTACTTCTATGAGAGGACTCTTACATAAGAAGTACGCGGCGAAACCTCCTCGAACGTCGAGGTCGCCGACAAAATTCCGGTGCAACGGCACCATCCCTCGAGAGTTTACTTTCGGGATTCTGATATAGATAAGAAAAATAATTTAGGTCCATATAGAAATCAATAATTATGATGGATTATTATATTTGTGAATGTCCGACTTACCTCACTATATAGCAATTATTGCACGAAAACAATTCCGAGTTCACAACTCTCACTCCGGTTCCTTTGGCGCATTTAACCCGTCCCCATTCAGAAGCGAACCAGGATTTTATCTCCGTGATATTAGTCTCTGGGACTCCATTCCAGCCCAATCGACGAATTATTATTCTCAATTGAATAGCGTCTACATTGAATGACGCTATCTTCATGCTTCTTCTTCATAGCAATTGTTTATTTGCACATTTGTTGAAACAATTTCCCCATTGGTTTAGAGATAATTTTATTAAAATATTCGATAAATGTCGTTTGATTGATCCGCTTTTATTCGATATCGAATCGCGCCGAAATATAATGCGCAAAAATCACGATAGGCGACGCTGTAGCATAGTCAATTTATAATGGAGTATAGATGTGGGAGATCCGAGCGGAAAACTATAAATATAGGTTATGTTATAGTAAACAAATAATAACCCAAGTTTTTCAGCTCCCGCTATTCTGATAGTAGGATTTTCTATTGAAACGATACGAATAATATTCTGAGACGGAAAGAAGGAAGCCTAACCCATCCCATCCTGACCTATTAATCCGGTTTCCCACTTCCTCCCAGATAAGGCTGCTCCAATTTATATTCCTTACATTCATTCAATATAATAATTTAATTTATTAATTTACTAATTTCGAAACTATTCAGTTTATATCCAAAAGGATTAATTTATTATTATAATTCAAAAGAGATTTTAAGAGAAATTTAGAATTTAAAAGAGTTTTGAAGAACTCTAATTTATGACCTAATATTTCGAGAGAATAATATTTGTCCTCCTGTCTAGGTCGTTTTTGATTTCGAAGAGGTATGGAGTTGGACCCCTTTTGGACTTCTTGGGAATCCTTGAGTTCTTCTATCCTGGTCCTTTACTCCTCCAACCACTTCCAAAACGCAGGACTCTCTACGCGGTAACTAAGGAATTCTTCTTCTTGTTCCGGATCATCCTTCTTGTTCCTGGTTCCTGGTTCCTGATTCTCCGATCCAAGATCCGAAGAACATCTTACACTTATTACCATGTACACTTTTGGTTTTATTAGATTCACTGTCTCCTCAAGGTTTTCTGTGGTTTACCTTGAGGCAGAGGGCGAATGCCGGATAGTATTTGGGGAAACTTCCAACTTCTTGAGCCACAGCTCCATTCTCCCAAATCGAACACTTTGATTTACAATTTGTTGATCCATATGATGATTTTACACACTTACGAATTTAATTATACTTACATCGAGAGTCGTGATGACTCTTTTACTGAGGGGGGGGGGGGGGGGGGGGGGGGCAGGGGGTAGTGTTACATTGGGTAAAATCAACCATAGTCTATTCAATTCATAAACACCATCTAGTAGCCTATATGATAAATGACATCCTTCAAAATATAAGAAACTCGGTTGCTGCGTCAACAACGATTATTGTAAAACAAGTCAGTCTGTCTTTCGCTCACTACTGAAGCAGACCTGTATTTTCTAAATACACAAACTTATCGCAAACTCATATAATTTTCTCAAAGTATCACTTTATTTCTCTTGGAGAACCTACATAATAATTTATTATCTCAACGATTATAAAAATCGTTACAATATATATGTATTGTAACATTGCATGTTACGACAGGCTCCTCACCCCTTAGACGACCTTAGCGGAGTGAATGAAGATGAGAAAATGAGTAGACAGACCCCGAAGTCCGACAGTATTTCCGAGAGGCGACCGTGACCGACTAAAGACTGTTGAGCATATTATTTATTTTTTTGTTTTGTTTTTACGACGTTTCTGTAACATGTGGGGAACGAGGCCCAGCCGACGGCTAAGAGACTGTGACGGAGACACCCCACTACCGACGCAAGATGCTCAAATATCGACTGTTGGGATCCGACTCGACGAACGCCACCCAAAAGCTTCGGAGGATAGTAGTGGCCACGCTACCTCCCGCTATTAATCCAAAGGACACGGGGGGAGTGTCAAGGGCATTTTACAACGTAGGATATCGGTGGTGCAAGAGAATCCCGCCACCAGAGGAGCCTGCAACCCGTGAGCCTCCGACGTAGCGAGCTAAAATCATCGTGGCGAACTTTGAATTGCGCGCGTGGCGACCATTGGTCGCCATGCTTAAGGGATCCTTCGGTCGATTCAAAAATCGATATTTGGCCGCAACACGAGGTCGCTGATTACCGGCGCCATGCGGTCTAGTCACTCTGCGTTAGACTAACGTTCTTAGCACTCGTGCCTTTCGTTTTTGTCTGAGACATTGCGTTGAAAGAGCTTAAAATTTTGCGTTCGAACCGCGTGGGTTTTCTTGATTAAGGCACTTGATTCGAGTGAGTGAGTGTTTTCTCCGAGGAGTATTTCCCCCGTGGGATCCGACGATGGATAGTGGACGAGAGAAAACTGATTTTCTCCGATAGCTGGAAGACGGTAGCGTTAGCTATTCTTACCCATGCAAATTTGAACTCGGCAACGGCCGTCAGCCATATTGCCTGTGAGCAGCCACGGGGCTAAGTGATATTTTTGAAATCGAATTAAGCCGATCTCCGAAGGGTAGGCCGTCACCAGTGTCCCCGTATGTTAGAGGTTATCGTTCGATTCAGTATTTTGTAGAGAAATATCGAGTATTTTATAGTTTGTTAAGTTCAGGTTTGATACCTGTCATATACGAGTGCGACAGAGATAGTCGTAGTCAGTCACTGTCGCTCTCTCTTCCTCCCGTGGGGAGAGACATAGCTATTCGTTATTTGGACTTCGAGTCTTTGTTTTTCGGGTTCCAGTCAATAAATAATTCTAATTAAATATTTGTTGCGTTATTCGCAGAGTTAGGCTAAGTTAGTTTTAGTGAACGTTTGTAAATATTAATCCTGTTGATCAATTTCATTTTTTTTTCTATTTTTTATTAAGAGCCGAAGGCTCACCTATTGTAAATATTAGGTTGTTAATTAGTTGTAAGTTCTCTTCGTGGAGGTTAATTCACGTTTTAGTTAAGATATCGTCCCACGAGGACCTAGTTTGTCGAGTTATTTAATCTTTGCATGATTTTTCTCCGTTATTGCTATCCTACGTGGAAGCTAGTAGTATATTCATTATTGTAAAACTCGCCAAACGTGGCCAGGTCGCTTTTACACGACCCGTGGTCGTTCTTTATCCGAGAGGAAATATCCTCGATTGTTCAAATTATTATTTATATTATTTTTCTACTATTTTTATTGAATAAATTCTACTTTTCTTTTGTTGAAATTCAAACGCTCGAGTCGTTATTTTACGTCCCGCTAATCCTTCACTTGATCCTGACCCCTCTCCGCGGTACTGTAGCTAGCCGACGCTTTACGTACCCGTAGGTTATAGCAATGGTGATGCAATTTTATTATTGGAGGTAGGAAAGGGGCTGGAGGGAGGGGGGGCCACCCGCCCACCCACTTTCCCCCCTTCCTCCAAGGGGTTACTTAGACTAAGTCCACTGCTGGATTGAAACTTCTCCATTTCGACGTTTCGGGCGCTAAAATCTGCTCCCGTCCTCAGGAAGGAGGTCTGGCGACTTCCTACAAAAGAGGCTCTCAAAAGAGGAAGTCACCAGACTTCCATCCTGAGGACGGGAGCAGATTTTAGCGCCCGAAACGTCGAAATGGAGAAGTTTCAATCCAGCAGTGGACTTAGTCTAAGTAACCCCGTAGGTTATATTTTGTTTATATTTTTGAACGTGGCGGTTATCCGCCTGGCGCCCAGCATTATTTTCAGGTAATTAAGTTTGGCCAATTGTCGAGTGGATGGTTCTCGGAGGCTAGTATCCGGTCTAGTTCGAGGACTAAATAAAATCCACGTCACAGTATATACCTATATACCGAGAATATTCGGTGAAGGTAAACGATCCCCTTTCTACGGCCAAACCAACACAGGCGCGCATCGCGTACGTGAGGCTCGACGGGCCGGGCTAGGCAGCCAGTGGTGCTTCCACCGAATCATCCGCGCTAGGCCGAATCCGTATAGCCCACCTTGATACTTCACCTGAAAAGCAATCATCGCACTGAACACGGAAAAGAATAAACGCGAATAAAATGAATTTGCCTGATGTGAACATTTATTTTCGAAATTTATGAACGAACTTGTGACGCGGCCAAGCCACGACCTATATAAATAGTAATACAACAAGGCGTATAGCGCGCGCCATCTATCGTTAGCGCGGTCAATCATCTCAAAGAGCCATCTACCATGGGTTAACTAACGGCAAATCGCCATATTGCCTAAAATCTCTCTCGCTTACAAAGTAACTATATGAATTAGATAAGTTCGGCAATTAAATAGCATTTGATCAGAGAAATATCTCTCTGGATATAGCAGAGTGAGATACTAGTGGGGGATCGCTTCGGCACACCACCTGTCTTCTCGTTTTGGCATGTCTATTGCTTTTTCAAGTACACGATCTCGTTTGAGGAGTGGGGAATAGCTAGTGGGGGATCGCTTCGGCACACCACCTGTCCTTTCTTCTGCTTCTTGGACACCATCGTGGGAGTCAAATCAGTAAAGTCTTTATATTTTTGAGGTAGAAGATAGCTAGTGGGGGATCGCTTCGGCACACCACCTGTCTCTTCTTTTACTTCTTGGGGGGTCAAATCAGTCAAATCCTTTCTTGTAATTAAATTCTCTCTCTAAATATTCAATCAACTCAGTAATATCAAATCAAATATGAAGTAAAATCACTTGCAGTAAAATCACTTATCATCAAATCACTTAGTACAGGTATTAGAGTCCCAATAAATAGTCAGATAACTAATAAAATCAAACATAATATAGAAGTCCTAGTTACTTTTAGGCGAAGCGATTCAAATAGAGTCATTTTAATTATCATTAATCAAAAACTACTTAGATAAATTTAGGTAGAACACATAATATAAAAGTCCTAGTTACTCTTAGGCGAGTTCAACTCTCTCCAGAGTCACTTCAATTAGTATAGGTAATAGTCAGATAAGTCACGGTTTCCGGAGAAACCAGTATTAGGTATAGAAGTCCTAATAAAATAGAGGCAGTTTTAACTCATCCAGAGTTATGACAATTAGGATAGGTATTAGTTATTGAGATAAAAAGACAATTAGAGCTAGGAGTCCTCAATATGACATAGGACAGTTTTAACTCACTCAAAAGTGATTCCAATTAGTATGGGTATTAGTTATTACGATAAAAGCACAATTAGATATAGGAGTCCTAAACAAGATATAGGGCAAGTTTAACTCATTCAGAGTTATGAGATTTAGCATTAGGCATTAGATATTAAAATCACGGTTGACCGCCGATAAAAGCTTACTAATAAAAAGCCAATTAATATAGAAGCCCTCAAAAGAGGCATGTGAGAGTTTCACCTACAAATGTTCAAACATTAGCCTTATTGTTTTAAAACTGTTATATTCATTTGAACCATATTATTCTAAATAAAACACATTATTTATATGTACCAAAATAATCTGAACTGAATCACCTTCCCTAATTCTTGAATTATATAAAAGGAGGCCCGAGGATTAATTCCTGAACACCCTGAGATTAGAGTTTACATCGGCATTTCGCCGATATAAGTTAAGTAAAATTTCAGAGCACCACAAACTTAAAATCAAATATCAATTGATTGGATTTGAGTATTGATTATTATCAGTGTTTAGGATCGATATGTCGGAGAATAATAAATTCATACTAGTTGAAGAAGATGTTGCCATCCCAGGACATCGTTATTTCCTCTGAAACAGCAAGGTGAGAGTATATTTGACTATCATGAGAATTTATAAGTCTTGTATGTCTTTTCGATATCCTTTAACTTTGTATAGTACGGTACCCAATGACTGATCGCCCGCTAACTCTTGAGGAGAAATATCGCCGGCGTCGTTGTCCAAGCTGATCTCGGGCAACAGACTGCGAAGAGTGATCGAGAACCAAACAGAGATCGATAAACCGAGAGCTCGCAACAGCGTCGGCGAGGCTTGGCAGCGTACCGAGTAGCTTCGTTGCAAGGGTTCGTAGCCCGTCGAAGATATTCATCAAACATTTCTTACTCGTCCAACGACCATTCAACGTTCATGTCTCGTAGATGGCAAAGAAGCCTCGTCGCAGATGTTCCCAGTGCGACGAGGCAGCGTACGAGGAGCTTCGTTGCAAGGGTTCGTCGAGGAACTCCGTCACAGGTGTTTGTACTGTGTTGGTAGCGTACAGTGGAGCTTTGTGTGAAAGTTCACAGTGCGTCGGCGAGCATTTTCTAGTGAATTTTCGTGCGGCAAGGCTTCGCCAAGGTCCAGAGAAGGACTGCATATCGCCGACGTACTACGAACCCTTGCAATAAACGTACGTTGCCTCATCGCACCACGAACATCTGCGACAAAGCTTCTCCGCCTGCTACGAGACATGAACGTTGAATATACGGATTCGGCTTAGCGCGGAAGATTCGGTAGAAGCACCACTGGCTGCCTAGCCCCGCCCGTCGAGTCTCACGTACGCGGTGCGCGCCTGTGTTGGTTTGGCCGTAGGAAGGGGATCGTTTACCTTCACCGAATATTCTTGGTATGTGTATATATAGTAGAGTGCACATCAAATTCCATCTTTAGGAGTGAATCTCCACAGTTTGAAGCAAAAAAAATGAGAAACATTTCGGTCCCAGAACGAAGTTTCTGAGATGAAGTTAACACGTGCCGTTAAGGCCTCAAAGTTTCCCATTTAAACACATGCATTTTTACGGATCTCAATTCAAAAATTCACTGTGAGGCTAATTTTATTTCGAAAAATCCTAAACTACGTCAAGGTATCGGGTATGTGTACTAGTACATGCGGAAGAATAGGGGATATCGTACCATTCAATCTGATCATGATTTCACTCCAAACCTACTCCAAATTAAAATTTTCGTTATCGATTTTACGGCCTAAAATTCTAATTTTCAGTAAATATCCTGCGGATGAAAATACGATGATGATTCGAATATCATTTCGAACGTAAAATTTCTCTAGGAATTCAGGGGAATCAATAAAAAAACTCCACTCTCTCTATTGAATAAAGTCACTGTTTTTTTACAATAAATATCGATGAGTGAGAAATATGTTATAATCAAATCGTTTCTATTCAATGACAAAATTCAACTCAATAACCAATAAATTTATAGACAAGATCGAGATGTTTCGCCTTTTACCGAAGACAAAACATCGCGATAACAATAATTCTCCATTTCATTATTCTCGTTAATCTTGGCTTCTGCGAACTACAGTGGAGAGTAGTTCAAAATGAGACACCTTGCCTTCCGGGCTCATCCCCGCTCATGCCTTTGAGACACCTTAACGACGTCCTATACGCCTATGTCAATTTACCTTGTGTTAGCATCTCGCTGACTTATGGGTAGCAACCTAAGTTGCAACATTTGGACCTTCACTGTTCTTCTAACTGACAACGTCTTAACACTGTTTAAATGAATACTTATATCGACAAATTGTCTTAATACGATCAACCTTTAATATATCACCCATCTCTCATTTCCTGTTATAAATCATATCTAACAAATGGTGTCAGAAATACGGATTTTGAATTGAAGACAATCCAAACTATTAATAAACAGTGAACCGTAAAATAAGAAAACAGAGGCCGTTGTAGTAAACTCACGATATCAAAACAAAAATCAATGTCCGTGGATTAACACATAATTCACGGTTGTTATACATCAACGTAAACAAAAATCACTGTTCGTGGATTAACATATAATTCACTGTTGTAATACATCAACGTAAACAAAAATCACTGTGCGTGAATTAACATATAATTCACCGTTGTAATACATCAACGTAAACAACAATCACTGTGCGTTGAATAACACCCTCACCGTTGTACGAAATCAACGTTAACAAAACCCTGGTAGAGAAGTTACATTACGTGCCCTATATGAAGAGGCGCTCAAGAAACCTCAAGATACGTCAAGACCTAAACACAAGAGGACTCCAGTAGACGAACACCAAAACAGCCAACCACGGATCCGACGGTACGGTGAACTCGAGCTCTCAACACTGATAACGTTATGCATTGGGCCATTCTACTGTTACTGTAAGTCTTATGAACTAGCAATATATAGTAAAAGTTGGAAATTGTAATTGAACTCCTAGAAAATGCCAGTATCAGCTGAAAAATTAGCCAAACTCCTTCCCGTATCTACCGGAAAAGATATTAGCGTCACAGAATTTATTGACAAATGCGATCGTGCGATCAAACAATGTATCAATACAGAATTAGAAGAACTTCACGAGTATATACGTATCAAAATCACTGATGAGGCATATGAAAGGATTCAAAATAGGGAAATTCAAGACTACAATACTCTGAAAAGGGAGCTACTACTGTTTTATGGAGCTAAAGGAACAAATAGACAATGGGAATTAGAATTAAGCATTTGTAGGCAACGCCCCGGCGAATCTGTCGATTCCTTTTATCAGAGAATAGAACACCTGTGCATAAGAGTAGTAGAGTCTGGTCCGGTAAGATCTAGGAAAGTGACTGTATTTTACGAGAAAAACATCACGACAAAAGCACGAGACTGTTTCATTTACGGACTTGACGAAAAACTACGCGACATCCTAATATTAAAAAACCCTAAGGACTTACTTCAAGCTTACAATTGGGCCACAGAGGAAGAAAAATTGAGGGAAACTAAAAATCAAATTACTTATCTTGCGAAAACCACTGCTATTGATAGAAGTGATCTTGTTTGTCAAAATTGCAATAAAATCGGGCACACGGCAAAAAATTGTTTTAGGAAACAGAGACTCGAACCAATAAATACCCTTGAGGCAGGTTCTAGTTCAGAATCTGATCAGTACGTAGACCTAGACCACTGATCAGAAAACAGCTGCTCACAAAACTGTTTTGAAATAGTAAACGGCTACGATTCTATAACAGAGGGAATCACATGCGACGAATGCCAGCGAATCTATCCCATCGATAGTTCCAGAATTAGGTGCTTCTTTTGTAAAAAACCCGGCCATATGGAAAACAAATGTTTCAAAAAGAAAGCTATGTTAGCCGCGAAAACTAATCAAAACCATGTAGGACCCTCAAATTTTGGGGAACGGACTGCGTCGACGAGCGGAACGACGTCCGTCATAGAAAACCGCTCAACACAAACAGCGGAAACATAGAAATACCAGAACATAAGATAAATCTAATCGGCTCACCTAATAACGTAATTTTCTCAATACCCGAGTTGAACCAACCTAAAAGCTTGCTGATGTTAGACACTGGAGCCTACCCATGGTTGATCAAGAACAAATTTATCCTAAATTCATCACAGATAAACCCACAAGAGCGCATTAAATTGAAAGGTCTAGCTAGCGACTCACAAGCACACACATTAGGAACCGTTGAACTCCCACTCAATGGTGGAGACGAAGTTAGGCCGATCAAACTTCACGTAGTAGACGATTCCTTAGACATAACGCACGATGGTTTAATAGGCAACCACCTTTTAACACAATTCAATGATGTGCGGATCAGTTATAGATGCCGAGGCATGGATAAACCCGAGTTGCTATTAGGTAGTCGCAAATACAAATTGCAAAATCAAAAACAATTTACTATCCCCGCCAGGACAGAAATCTTGGCAGCCGTCCCAACCATCGCCGAAGATTCCATAAAAGAAGGCTCAATATACAGAATCGAGTTAAAACCAGGAGTCGTAATAAGCGAAAGCTACGTGACAATTAGACCCGATGACACAGCTATCACAAGCATCATCAATTTAACCGACACAGATCATACTATCTATATCGAACCACAAAGAGTTTACAGAATTCTAGATTCTGAGACTGACAAGATACAATCAGTTAATTGTATGAACGAAAATAATTCAGCTGACAGAATCAAAAAATTAAAAGATCTCTTCCATTTAGAAGGGGACACACTACCAGGTACACAAGCTTGTACCCACAAAATTGAAACTACCGATGGTACACCGGTTCATGTTAGACAATACCGGTATCCGGAAATCCACAAAACAGAAATAGATAGACACATGGAAGATCTCCTTAATGAAGGAATTATTCAAAATTCAAACTCACCATGGAACTCACCCATCTGGGTAGTACCAAAGAAATTAGACTCATCAGGGATTAAGAAGTGGGGAATAGTCGTAGACTATCGAAAACTGAATGATAGAACAATAGGGGATGCTTACCCGCTGCCGAATATAGTAGACATCCTGGATCAGTTAGGAAGCTCTAAATACTTTACCGTACTCGACTTGGCCAGCGGGTTTCTCCAAATTCCAATGAATCCATTTTCCATCAGTAAGGGACATTTTGAATTCGCATTCATGCCATTCGGGCTTAAAAATGCCCCAGCTACATTACAGAGACAAGCGAATACCGTCCTATCGGGTCTACAAGGATTGAAATGTCTAGTGTACCTAGACTACCTTATAATTTACGCCGACTCACTTCAAACCCATACAGAAAAACTTTGGGGGTTACTACTGAAATTGAAAGAATACAACTTACGGTTACAACCGAATAAATGTGAGTTCTTGGGAAAGAGGTCGCCTACTTAGGACACATTATATCAGAGGCCGGAGTTAAACCTGACCCAGACAAAGTCAGAGCAGTCAAGGAATTCCATACACCCAACACACCTACGAAAATAAAATCATTTCTCGGGCTTGTAGGTTACTATAGCCGTTTCATAAACAATTTTTCGATGATATCTAAGCCATTGACAGAAATTTTGCGAAAAAACATACCATTCGAATGGACGTCACTACAGCAAAATTCCTTCGAGGAACTAAAGAACGCCCTAATATCCGACTCAGTCCTAATATACCCCGACTATCCACAGACGTTTAATCTAACGACAGATGCCAGTAACACTGCTCTAGGGGCAGTCTTATCTCAAGGTGTCCCAGGCGATGACAAGCCTGTTGCATACGCCTCGCGGACTCTAACCAAGGCAGAAAGTAATTACCCCACAATCGAACGCGAGCTGCTGGCCATAGTATGGGCGACCCAACATTTCAGACCATACCTGTTCGGGAGGAAATTCAAGATATTTACCGACCATAGGCCCCTGACTCGGCTGTTTAACATCAAAGATCCAAATAGTAAGTTAGTTAGATGGCGATTAAAAATTTCGGAATTCGACTACGAGATTTGTTTCAAACCTGGAATAAAGAATCAGAACGCAGATGCGCTAAGTAGAAATCCTACCGACCCACAAACTAATCATGCGTTCAAAATACTCCCTATCAGAGCGACGGACTTTCTCCCATCGTACCCTGAATACCTCAAACTCATGAAAACGATAATACTACAAAACTCAGACATCGTATAAATCCACGATGACCTTTTTAAACGAACGGATAACTACGCACACGCTGTTTCCACTGATCTGGAAATGAGTCAAGGAATAGCGTTAGAATTCAAAACTAGGTATGGCAATGTTGAGAATTTGAGGGAATCACCTGAACTATACACAATTGGTAGACTTACCCTACGAGACCGTAACGTCTATTACATAATGACCAAGCAACACTTTTGGGATAAGCCTACATACGAAGATTTATACATAAGTTTGATAAAATTTAGAGAAAAATTAGAGATGGACTCAATCAAAACAATTTCTATACCCAGGATCGGTTGCGAGATCGATAATTTAAAATGGCATAAGGTTCGGACGATGTTACGATTTATCTTTGAAGGATCGGGAATTAAAATAACGGTCTGTACAAACATAAAAACCGATCTCAATCGAAACCACATTCAAGACGTTATCAAAGAATTTCACGACAGCCCTTCACGTGGACACCAAGGCGTTAATCGTACTATGACGCGACTTAAAGAAAGATACTACTGGGATTCAATGAAAAACGATGTAAAAACATATATTCGTAATTGCACGACTCGCAAAAGAATAAAACCGATCGCCAAAAGACCAAAATGTCAATGAAGATCACGACCAGTAGTAACAAACCGTTTGAAAAGGTTTTCTTAGACAAAGTTGGGCCCCTACCGACTACAAAATCAGGTCATAGTTACATACTGACACTACAAGATAACCTAACAAAGTATTCTCAAGCCTATCCACTCCGAGCTGCTACTGCTGAACACACCGCAGAAGCTTTCATACGAAACTTCATATCTAACTACGGAGTACCACTATCACTCCTTGCAGACCAAGGCACAAATTTTATGAGTGACCTGTTCACCCAAGTCACAAAAATACTAAAAATAAAAAAGTTAAATAGTACGGCATACCTCCCGCAAACCAACGGGGCACTCGAACGCAGCCACGGCACGTTAAAAGATTACCTTAGGTGTATGTCAACTACAGACGACTGGAACGAAACACTCCCAATTTATATCCTAGCATACAACACAACACCTCATACTACCACTAAAATGTCACCTTACGAACTTATATTCGGAAAAATAGCCAGAGTACCTTGTAGCGTACCTCACGAACCTAGGGACGAAACATATAAAGAATATGCTCAGCGACTATCCGAAAAACTGATAAACAGCCAAATACTCGCTAAACAGAACATAGATAAATCGAAAGAAAAATCCAAGGGATTTTATGACCAAATTACTCGACCACAAAATTTCGAAATTGGGGACTTAGGACTAACGAGTAACAAAACTGCCGGACTACTAGATCCAAAATTTGTAGGGCCATACCCCATTACTGACCAAACTAATGAAGTAAACTATGAGGTAAAAATCAAAGGGAAGAATAAAATAGTGCATGCGAATAGATTGAAACCATACCACAAGTCAATTGAACCGATAGGACCGATTCAAACAGAATAACAAATTGATTACAGACCCTTTGTATGGGGAGCTGACGACTACAAGAATGAAAGATACGAAAATACTGCTGGGCTTCATTACGAACAGATTGCAACCGTTAAGCTGTACCCCACAGATTGGCGAATAATAACATTCCTCGATCTGAACGATTTCTTTCAATAACTGAAACGTATTTCCACCCTAGCAGATAAAATTAAAGTGTCATGCCAAACAGATAATAGAATATTAACATGTAGGAAATATTTAGGTTCCCTCGACAGTGTAATAAATGGGTTAAGAGACAAACAAACTGACCTACAAGACCCACTTGGGCTCTATGACGAAGGCGATTCCAATAATAGAAGGTTTAAAACAGGTTGGTTCAATGGAATAGGCCACGTATTTAAAGAGATTTTTGGATTCATCGATAATGCTGATGGGGAAAAATTCGATGCAGAGATAGATAAACTAACCAAAGGGGAATGGAAGACCCTAGAATTAGTTAAAGAACAAGCGACAATCGTCTCGTCAACGATTCAAAATTTCAATGACACGATCCATCAGTTGAATAAAAACGAGGGCATAACAAATCAAAATTTAAAGAACATTGCTCAGGACGTATATATTTTTTTCAACAAAACAGACACTATATGGGCCTATCAATTGATTGACGAAAGTTTTATGATACTCAACGTTATAATAGAAACCTTTTTAATCGACATTAGCAACGTAATGGACGCCGTGTTATTCGCTGAACAGAATATATTACACCCGACCGTGTTGAGGCCAAATCAACTTCTCGCCGAATTACAAGCGATAGGTAAAAATACACCAAACGATGTTGACTTTGCACTCACCGCAAATATCCAAAATATCCATTACATTATGGACGGGATAACTCTAGAAACTTTCAAAAATGAGCTGAAATTGGTCTTTGTGATCCATGTCCCTTCAATTCAAGACAGAGAATTTAAGATCTATTCAGTCAAACCAATGCCAGTCTTACAAGAAAATGAAAAATCCATCTTCATACAACCAACGATAAAATATTTTGGCATAACTAATACAAGACAAAATTACATTATAATAGAGGACATGATACGAGACTGTAGATTGATTTAGAATGACTATCGCATCTGTAAGCAAACACAACCAGTGTACCTGACACATGCCACTGATAGTTGTGAGATCTTACTATTCGTAAACACTTAGTTGTGAGAACTTACTATTCGTTAGGATTATCGAGCTTACTGCACTCGTGTGGATCCAAATCAGAAATCAGAATAAATGGTTGTATGTCTTACCTAAATCAGAAACACTTACAATTAGTTGTTCGACGCACGACAAAATTTCAGACATACCCCTGAAAAATACTGGAAAAATAGAATGAAGTGCAAATTGTAAGGGTTATTCTAACTCAGCCATGTTAACACTGTTCAGAATTGTTACTCAACATTCCAATACATTTCGTAAATTGACTACCTTTAATAATTAAGCAAGGCGTGACCTGGAATGCGGCAAAGCGCAACGCATGCAGGTGACGCCAATAATCGCGTAAGCATATTCAGGTAATAAATTAGGCTGGAGTCTGAGCTGCGCCTCAGTCTTGAGCAGATATTGGAAGAATCGAAGGTTATCTCTTCGAATACTCAGACTCGAACCATAGCAAGTGCTCCAAGCACACTTTTGTAACTTTGATAAATATTAAATAAACACTACTATCGTTGCTATCTTGTACTCAGAGTGATCTTTAATAATCACCTCTGGGAACAACCCTATAACTCCCGATCCCTGAATAACGGGGGTTAAATGGTACAACATTGGTGGCAGCGGTCTAGCGGATAAACCAGAGCTTGCAAGATAGTTGACGCTAGAACAAAAGAGGAAAAGTGAAATAAAGAACGAAATGAATAAATAAAAAGAGAAAAGTTAAAAAGGTGCTACACGCAGTCGTTGTAACCTAGTGAAAAATACATCGCAAGGAAAGAGCTACAGCACGCAGCATTCGTGGCCAAGGCAAAGGAACGAGCACGGGGTACCTACGGCAGCAGTAGCAGCAGCAGCAGCAGCAGCAGAACGCAGCGGTTCAGCAGCATCATAGGAATCAGAGGGTCGGCAACAGCCCAGCAGAAGCGGAAAAGCGAGATGAAGATATTCATTTCTATGTAAGTCAATATGAAATCCTCGCAGTCTTAGTATTTAAGCCGCAAACATTGTCATTGAGAGCTATCTGCCAGTTAGAAGCGTACGAGCATTTAGAAAATTTTCGTGTTTAGAGAATACAAAGAATTTTAGATATTTTTTCGTCAAACTAACGAGTGAGTCAGGCTCATCAGGTTTGGATTAGAATTTTCGATTAGAGTAGATGTCTACTACTTGGAATAAGATTGAGGAACTTGTCGCGCAAGGTCAAACCGGGTGGATACAGGATCTTCGAAAAGAGGTCCTCCCACAAGTTTGCGAAAGATACGGTCTAACAGTCGGTGATTCAAACACTGTAGAGGAGATTAGGGCAACCTTACGAACATTCATTAAAAGCAATAGAAAGGGACAGCCAACTCCTTCCCCAAAGCCTAAACCAGGCACTTCCTTTTTTCCTGACCAACCTCGAACAGCATCCCAGAAGACAATAATCATTCCGGGTTCGGTTCCCGACGAGAAAGAATCAAGGCAACACACAGCAACCAAGATGGCGGACTACCTGTCATTGAAGGAGGTGCGGCAGATGGTCAACGTTTTCGATGGAAGCGAGCCACGTAAGGTGGACGATTTGGTGCAAACAATCGAGTATGCGAAAGATAAAGTCAATCCGAATCAAAGACCAGACGTGTTAGAATTGGTCCTCAAAACGAAGATACAGGACGAAGCAGCCATGGAACTCAGATATAAAGATATAAATTCTTCGGAAAAGCTGAAAGCCGAGCTTTTGGCATTGTACGGAGTTAAAAGCTCTACGCCAGCATTGTTGGTAGAATTATTTTCAAGTAGACAGAAAACGGGTGAAAACGCGCATGATTTCGGAAAGAGGGTTACGCGTCTTATGATGGATCTTATTAGAGCATGCGGAGCTAGGACAAATATAGCAGCGGAAAGAAAAGGAATAGAAGACCTACTCAGATACCAAACACTTGCCATTTTCGAAAACGGGCTACATTATAATGTGAGAATGATCGTAAAATCGTACCATTTCTCGAAACTTTCGGTTTTAATAAAGGGCGCGGAAGAGAAAGAAAAATCGCAAAACGGCGTAAACTCTATAAATCGGAGAACGAACCAGCCGGGTGGTAGGAATACATCAGCAGTGAAGTGTCTGAAGTGTCATCAAACGGGACATTTTGCACGGGACTGTACCCAGGTGAAATACAAGCAATCGTTACCTACAGCAGGTCAGAGTAGATCGGTGCATCGTGTAGAATTAGTATGCAATTTTTGTAAACGCAGAGGGCACCTATATAAAGATTGTAGGGATAGAATGCGTCGCGATGAACGACGATCAGGAAATAACGGTAGCGGATCAGGCGAAAACCAAAAAGCTAGTACGGGTCACTCCCAAAATTCTTATAGTAAAAACGCAGGGCATGAAGGATCCCAGGAATCGACGAGGAATGCAGGATCGTACAAATCCATGAACGTCGCCAACGCAGATAGAGCAAGTCGGAACAGAATAGAATTAAAGGCGAACGGAACCACTAAGGAAAAGATGACTCTTTTAGTAGACTGTGGTGCCGACGCCAGCATCATCGAAAAAGGGATGTTGAAAGATGATTTGCCAGTTTTAGAAGAAACGACGAGTTTATCGGGAATAGGACAAGGCGTTGTTGAGGCACTTTGTAAAGTCATATTAACAATCCCATTGAAAGATAGAAGTATTGAGCACCCTTTCTTTGTGGTAAGAGACGATTTCAGTCTAGATGCGGATGGTATCATTGGAATAGATTTCATAGAGGATCACGAAACCGCGATAGGTAAAAGCGCTCAAGCATTTTTCATACACGGGCAACGTTTCGAGCTCTTACGACCGTTAAAAACGGAGAAAATTAGGTTAGCGCCGCGAACAATAAGGAAGGTCAGTGCAAAAACAAATAGTAAGTTCATCGGCATTGTAGAGAAGAAGGAACTCGCCGACGGAGTATACCTAGGAAATTGCTTAACTAAACCGGCGAACCAAGAATGCATAGTAGACATTTTGAACCTAAACGATCACGAGGTGATATTGGAGACGCCGACCGTGGAATTGGAGGAGTTATGCGAGGAAAATAGCGAAACGAGCGACGAAGAAGCAGCCTACATAGGTTTAATAACTGGTAGTACGGGTAACCAACGAATCAAGCTAGTACATGATACCATTCGCACAGATCATCTTAACGAGGAGGACAGAAATCCTCTACTTGAGATATGCGAAAAGTATAGCGAAATCTTCTATTTACCAGGGGATAAGCTAGGCGTCATCACTAGCATACGGAGCTTGTGTCTTATTGCGTAGACGGGGTACGGAGATGGATACGAGCTGAGCAATAAGCGTTTTCCACTTTTTATTACTAATTTTCCTAAATCTTTGTTATGAGAAATTGTTTTATATAATTCTGTTCTCAAGGTTCGTTTCGCGTCATAACTAGCATACGGAGCTTGTGTGTTACTGCGTAGACAGAGTACGAAATGGAAACGAGCTGAGAAGAAAGAGTTGATTTCTGATCAATGATTCTCCTGACTCTCTGTTATAAGAAAGTATTTCATATAATTCTGCACTTGACGTTCGTCCCGCGTCATAACTAGCATACGGAGCTCGTGTCTTATTCCGTAGACAGGATACGGAGATGGATACGAGCTGAGAAAGAAGAGTTATCGAATCTTTATCAATGACTTTCCTAATTCTCCCTTGTGAAAAAAATATTTCATATAATTCCGAACTCAACGGTCGTCCCTCGTCATAACTAGCATACGGAGCTTGTGTCTTATTGCGTAGACGGGGTACGGAGATGGATACGAACTGAGAGAAAAGGGTTGATTTTTGATCAATAATTTTCCTGACTCTCTGTTACAAGAAAGTATTTCATATAATTCCACTCGACGTTCGTCCCGCGTCATAACTACTGTCGGCGCGTGAAGGTTTGGCCCCTCTGTTCGAGTGATCATAACTTCCACAGGAAAATTGGTAGAGCATCGAGTCTGGTAAAATCGGAAGGCGCCAAGTTTTCTGCGTCCAATGGTTGTTTGCAAATTTTCGTGTAAAAATCGTGAAAGCCGTTATGATCTCCGAAAAGTTAAAAAACGTAGTTTTTCGGAGTCCATCGCCGTACGTGAACTTAAACTTGTCACCGTTTGTCTGGAATAAGTGTTAAAAATCTGGAAAAATTGAGAAATATTCCCTGAACCTTAACGAACATGGTAGAGTTTGGAAATCCCAAAAATATTCACAAGTCTGGACGCCAGGTGCCAAAAGGTCCAATGGTGCGATTTGGGGAACGGATCGGTACGGGCTAACCTGAGCCGGCTCAAAATTTTCGTCAGGATATACACTTTTTGATTCCGTAATCAGTTTTTGGTTCGAAATAGTGTACTTCCAGTAATCGACGTCAACATCTTTTCAAATTTGCACGGGGCCGCGTGTGTCCCAGCCGCGATATTCGTCGCTGCATTTCCCCCCACGCCCCACCCGTCGCAAACTCTATTGTTACTTCAGCTTATGCGGCTACTGATATACGATGTGTATGCAGTCGTGAATATCGATTTTAATACCAGAAAAATCTCTTGGCGATTGAAATGAATTGAATGAAATCGATGTAAATTATAATTTTTTAATCATGGAACCTATTTTTGGCGAGCGCTTGGTGTAGGTATCACAGCGTACAGGAATTGAGAAACATTTTATATGACCATGGAAAAAAAATTATATTCCATACAATTTCCAGAATGTATATACCGAGAACAAATCTTGATACTGCACAGTCGATGCGCCTGACTGCGCATGCGCCGAATAATTCAATTTTATTGGTCGGTGAGATGATCTCGCGATAATATTATGACGTATGAGGCAGGGGTACCAGCTTGCAAGAAATGAAGCAACAGCTGTCAAGCCTTCGTGCGTAGACTAGTCAATTGAGGTTATGTTGTTGTTTATTTTAATTTAACGTGAATTATCAGAATAAAAGTAGCATCGATTAGCAATCTTGAACAAAATAGTTCATATCGGAAGATAATTCAATCGGCACAACGAAGGATTTGATGAAAATACAAAATCAATTGCTACAAAACTCATGATGGAATTATTTATTGAAAAATTAAATCTAAACTTAAATCTAAAACTGGGCAAACTGAGGCCGGTAAGTGAAAATAACGTTTATTACAAAAATATTCTTTATTCACATAAAGTAAAAAATAAATGGATTGTTGAAAGTAAGTGAAATTGTGAAAAAAATTTTTGCTTCACGTTTCATGGTAATGCATTTGAGTAGAAATTAATTGAATCTGAAATCATCAGTAGCACGTCTGTTATTAACACCTTTTATTTTTTATTAGGAAACAATAAAACAGTGAAGTGGGACTGAAGTCGTCAACGTTCAAATTTTCTCCTCACAGAAATCATCAGGGCTTGTAAGTAGATTTCCAATTCTGTGATCTCTGAGCGATACAACATTTTTGCATTTATTTAATGATGAAATTCGTTCTTTTAGGAGGCTCGAGCTTTCAACATTGGTCAGCAGTAGGAAAATCCTGTAAGACCTGATGATTAAAACGTTCTGCCAGCGATCACCATGGTTTCTTGATCTGTTGGTGCTACCATTCTAACCATTCGATCTGGACGTTCCGTCAGGCAACAGGTATTCAAGTGATTTTGTTGGACCATCACCTTCGTCTTTACTTCATAGCGTCAAGGAGTCATTTGAATATTTGTATTTATTAATATTTTTATTTTGAAGTTGTTGGGTTCAGAAAAATAGTGTTTCAGGTCTCTAATAAAAGTCGGAGAATAGATTTTGCTAGCCAAACTGATATAATCAAAATCTAGGAATGTTGAATACCTTTAGTTGAAAATGTCTTTAAACTTAGTTTTAGCTGATAATTTCACCCGGCTAGCTAGTTACAGCTGTCTCAGGTACCGCTGTCGCTGTCTCTGTACTGGTGTCTTCTTGAAAATCCATCGGCACACCTTGTCAAAGGCTGAAAATGCATTCATTTGCTAATACACGTTGCATTACGATTAATCAATTAAACTAGACTTCCTCAAAAGAAAACCACAATTCAATCACAGATGATAAAATATTCAAACTTCTTAAACAATTGGTTTGATATTTTGCAATTTTAAAGTTTGTGAGATTAATGTTCCTTTCTAGCGAGAAAGTTACTTGAAAGATATGTTACATGCAATGGTTTCAAATTGGAAGAAGTCATAACGATTTCCTTTGTCAACCGAGAAAAGTGGCGATGATCTCTGGACTCAAGAAATTAAATGGAAGGTATCAATGAAAGGCAGAGATGCAATTATTTGGCTGTTGCAAACTCATTCTTGAATTTCCCAATTCAACAGCATTTATTCACAAACATTTCCTGTTAATCAAAAGAATTTGA
This sequence comes from Tenthredo livida, assembly GCA_963992785.1. Classification (NCBI taxonomy): domain Eukaryota; kingdom Metazoa; phylum Arthropoda; class Insecta; order Hymenoptera; family Tenthredinidae; genus Tenthredo; species Tenthredo livida. The sequence goes on from OZ023071.1 coordinate 14,665,161, forward strand.
ATTATTTCTAATGTGTCAAATTAATACAATTTAATAAACTGTTCCCACCTACCTGCTTCGTTTTTTTTTCAACCCGTCATGAGACCACTAGTTTCCAATTTTAATTAGATGAAGCAAATCCTTGAAAAATAAACCGATGAATCCAAGAAAGCAATCAACTGTTCGAAATAAATTGCGACGGTCGAACATCAAGTTTCAATAAAGCTTTCCAAGCCTTTCTGAATCGGTACCGCAATTCTTTGAGATTTTAACCTCAAAAATTCATATCAATTACATCGCCATCAAAAACAAAGTTTGACAGCTAAAACTCGGGATGGCTAACCTGCCTCAGCGGACTACGGAACTCGCGCATGCGCTGTCAGGCGCTCGACTGTGCAGTATCAAGATTTGTTCTCGGTATATTTTTTCAATACGATTCATTGAAATATTTTTTTTCGAAGGATTAGTCAAATAATTCGATGAACTATAGCAAATGTTATTATACGACTTTTTCACTTCACAAGTTATACATTAGTTTTTCCATTGTCGAAATTGACGAAATTCAATTTTGAATAAATAAGGAGGATACCTGTAACAAATAATCGGCACATAATGATGGTTGGCTTAAGTCAATGCTTATGTTATGTGTATATAATGAACATTTTTCCGGGTTGTTCTTTGAAATAATAAAACACGATGGTTATCTATAAAATAATTTATTTCGCTAAGAGCATAAAAAAGGGTTCAATCACGTTAAATTAATACTTCACTCTTCAGCACATTGATATGAAAATCTCAAGATAAAAAAAAAAAATCTCGAATTCTTCCTTCACCAGAAAGTACAATCAGATTTCACTCGAAGTGGTATATATTTTGTATAGGGGAACGTGGGGGCAGAACGGGCAGCGGGGCAGAACGGGCACGAAAACAAAAAAAAAATAATGTGGTCGGAAATGATTTTTTATGAAATGTGGCGACGTATTTTGGATCAATAATGAAAAAAAAAAAAAAAATCAAAAAAAAATTATTTTTTTTTCCGTTTTATTTTACTTTTTTGAAAAAAAATTTCAATTTTTTTTTTTTCATTATTGATCCAAAATACGTCGCCATATTTTATAAAAAATCATTTCCGACCACTTTATTTTTTTTTGTTTTGGTGCTCGTTCTGCCCCGCTGCCCGTTCTGCCCCGCGTTCCCCTATATTGAAACGTTTTGTTTTCTACTCACTCTTTCTGGAAGAGAAAGAGTGATGCTTTCCGCAGGGATGAGGTTCAATGTTCAGTTCTAAGCCTTTGATGTTTTAGAATTCCTCAGATGACAATTCTCTCGTATTTGACGAGATAGAGGTCTTTTATCACTGGAATTAGCGTTGTTGTAATAGGGAGTCTGGTGTTATCGGAGGGCTAATAATGATGAAATAATAATAATAATAATAATAGTTTTTTAAAAGATCTTTGCAAAAGAACTTGATACCAGTTTTTTTCCGACCGCGCACAGATTTCCGGGAAGTCATCGGGCAAAAAAAAATTCCGAAGTATTTTTGAGTCATGAAAGAAAAAAAAACTACGATTCGGCTACTCAAGAATTGTTTTACGTTGGTTTTTCGCACAGTTATTCAATACCATTGGTATAAAATATTATTCATTATCTGAATATATATATTTTGATATTTTTATTCGTATCCTATCCATTTATATTCTTTAAGAATTGAAATATTTTTTTAAGAGTATTATTCAAATAGCTCAATGAACTGTAGCATATTATACGACTTTTCCACTTTACAAGTTATCTATTAGTTTTTCCGTGTCCGAAATTGACGAGATTCAATTTTGAATAAATAATGAGGATACCTGTCACAAATAATCGGCACATACAGATGGTTGGCTTAATTCAATGCTCATGTTATGCATTGTAATGAAGTTTCAGAGTACAACTCCGCACCCTACGGCGTTCATTCGATAAATTACTAATTAATAAAAATCTAAGAGAGTGTTGGGCGCCAGACACGTAAGTGTCGTTTTCACAGAAATCAAATCAACTATAGCGATATTCAACAAACTAATAAATTGCCGGAACGACGGCCTTGAAGCTAGGTTAGCTCAGATGTGCTAAGGTAGTGGTAGAGTGGGTGGATTCACCTTTTTAACTAATTAAATAAAATATAAGACACCACATAATAATTCCTTCAGTGAAATCTGCGATTTCGTATATTGTTCTTTAAGTAAATGTGATAACAGGTCTTAGCGGTAACAAATTTATTAGCGATATCTAAAGATTCGACTATAATCGGAAGTGTTAAATTACGCAGGATTAGTTATCAAAATAATAGTTACAAATAATACTCGAATAATCACGTTTGGAATAATGCTTAGAAGAATACGAATTTAACAAAGTAATGAATATTATATTATTGAGCCTTACCGCGACGCAGCGGTACAAAAGAACGTAAACACGCCGGTTAGCTAGCTGTGCCGTAGAAGCGATATAATGCAAGCTACACTACTTTTCAGGCTTCGTATCACTGAGCGATACGATACTCAATATCAACTTTTCTAATGCGGCACACTAGCGGTATTAATTAATTATCAGACGATATAATGACTCAATAAATAATTTCGGAAGTAGCTATGAGATACGATAAGCTAAATTAATAACAGATTCATACTAGAATAATCAAGATATCAGATCAAAGATACTACTTAGCGGTAGTAATCTTATTATAATGTAATATAGCGAAAGTCGGAATATTAGATAGCACAAGTAAATCGCATAAATCAGAAATATCACATAGAATCAAAGAAATCAGATAGAATAACAGAATAATAGAAATCAAACAGAATAATAGATATCGAACAGAATGAGAAAATAATAAAGCAGATTAATAAATGAACAACTTAAAACTATGACCAACTACGTTCAGCCAACCTCGGGGAGTTGGAATTACAAGCGACACACCATGCGATATTATACTAATTAATTACTAATAAATTACTAAATCAGAGATAGCAAATAAATCAAAGCGTTAGATATTCTCAAAGCGAGAATTTAAGCAAGAACAAGCTCTCAAATAATCTTAACAAATCAAAATCAAATAAAGCGTAGAAATCAGACTAATAAGCGGAAAATTATCAAGCCAAAAGATATTCTTAATTACTACAGCCAATTTATAAAGTGCTTTCGCTGGATTTCGTTTCTTAAAACTATCAAACGAATCGCGTGGCCCGTAGGCCGTAGGCTACACAAATAAGGCGTATTAACTACTGAGATAACTAATTGAAATACTGACTAAGTTGTCGAAAGAGATCGACTTCGGATCAAAAGGCAAACGTAACTAATAATAATTGAAATCCAGCGGTAGCTTATGGTATTTTCTGGCGATTATAGATCATAAAGACCTTACCTTGAGCTGAACGGCTTGTAGCACAAACTTAACTAACTTTTATAGATTTGAGCGAAAACTATGCGGGAGACTAGGCGAGAGAGAGCTTTTGGCACGTCTAGTGGCTTCAGAGCGAAACGTAGAAGTGATGAGGCTAGGCGATACCTCGGTACGTCTCGACGATCCTTCCTGATTTCGAAAATCAAGAGCCTATCAGGACCAGCTAATGAGCTGATTGGCCCTGCGAAAAACGTTCCATGAACGATCAGCTCGTCAGCTGCTCGGCCCAAGGCGTCAACTTGTTGCCTGACGTTAGGCGGTAGGTCTCTGGGCTCCGTTGCGTTAGATCAGCCGTTCTGCGTTATTTCAGCGGCGAGATGATGGCGGGAGGGTGTGACCTTGGCGCTTACTGAGCGGTTCCGTCCAAGCGATACCAATCCTTCGGGATATACTCCGCAGCGGTAGGCCTTCTTCCAGCGTACACGACTGCAGACTCTTATCAGGCCCAGGTGTCTCACTGAGTCACCACCTGTTAGCGACCTGGTAGATCACGCGGGACGCTATCCTCGTCCATTCTCACGTAGTACGTCCTTCAGCGATACGTTACGCACTCGTCTTTATGCCAGACTTTGAATGACGTCGACTGATGGTATGTGGAGCGGGTGATGTAGGCTGGAGTTGTCATGGGGGGGTGGCGGTGTCTAAACATGCCACCCTGTCCACCATGGTCGTACCCAGATGCTTCGGCAGTAAGATGCGTCGGCTGGCAGGACTGCGTAACAGCCCCATATGCCAACTAGCGATATTCGACCAAGGTCAACATCCCTCCTCGTAGATGTTGCGATACTATCCGTAGTACTGGATCCTGTACCGGACGTCATACCGTCGTTGTCATCTCGAAAGCGGAAGTTCTCGATGCGGAAGCTCGGAATCGTCGTCTTCTTTGCCTTCTTTCTCTCTCTCTCTCTCGCGGTACATTAACAGAAAAACACTTCAAATTAGTCTGGCTCTATTGCTTATTCTAGGTGTGTCACTTGTATCCCGAGGGTCTAGACGGCGGTAAAACTCTCTCTCGCGATATAGCTAATAAAATATGTGATTTTCGGAACCTCAGTGACGGCAGCTAATCTGCAACGTCACAGTATGTATAATGAACATCTTTCAGGGTTGTTCTTGAAAATCATAAAACACGATGTTTATCTATATAAAATAATTTGTGTATATTGAAACGTTTTGTTTTCTACTCACTCTTTCTGGAAGAGACAGAGTGATGCTTTCCGCAGGAATGAGGTTCAGAGTTCAGTTCTAAGCCTTTGATGTTTTAGAATTCCTCAGATGACAATTTTCTCGTATTTGACGAGATAGAGGTCTTTCATCACTGGAATTAGCGTTGTTGTAATCGGGAGTCTGGTGTTATCGGAGGACTAACTTTATTTTTTGTGGATGTGAGTATGTCAAGTGTAAATATCGCGTGTGTCTGAATACGTGGAGTATAAATATTGTATGAATGTCTAACTATTCTGTTGCCAGGTAAACCCACTACTCAAGACTTATCTGACTGACAGCTGAACGGATATTCTCCAGAATTCTATGTGAATTTAGTTTCATATTTTTACTGACTCTAATGAAGTTGAATTTCGTGATAAATTATTCTAAGAGGTAATTTCCTAAACGGTTATGCAATGGGTAGGATATTCGCTATGGAATACGATTATTGAGCCTTACCTATACTCAGAGGATGAACTGTATGTCCTCATTCTTAAGATGCTTCATTCAATCGTAGTCTCATCGTCAGATTCGAAGTCAATATCTGTTTCTGATTCAGTCACCCGTATTCATAGACATTTAGTAGCCTACTAACTCGTTTTTATTCGGCTACTAACTTCATTTTAGTCGGCCGCCGATAGTAGGTTACTAATCTAGTAGATGATTAATTAATTAATTAATCAAACACCGGTATTGGCTTGTTTATTAAATAATCACGGTAAACTGTTATTTGAATGATCAGAGATTTGTATAACCTATAAGTATGGACGCAGCGATAGAAATTGATAATATAGATGAAGTGCGAGATGTGAGGGAGATTGAAGGTAGAGGAAGAAAAATGTATTTTGCACGACTTGACCCGTTTGAAAAATTCCGTGATTGCGAATTTAAAAAGAGGTACCGATTCTCAAAGGCCGGTGTTGAAAATCTTATTCAACTAATTGGTCCTGAATTGGGATACCCAATCACCAACAGAGGTCTTCCAGTAAGGCCGGAGTTGCAAATTCTGACGGCGCTTTTAATTTATAATAAGGGGTGTTATCAGCTGCAGGATGGTGATGTGCACGGTTTGAGTCAACCAACCGTCTGTAGGGTATTGCGAAAAGTCTCTGTAGCACTATCGCGAATGCGAGGGGAGATCATAAAGTTTCCGAACACCATTCACAAGCAAAGGCAAGAAATGCAGGCTTTTCAAAGGATCAGCGGATTTCCACAGGTGATAGGATGCGTTGATGGAACGCACATACGTATCCCTAATCCCGGTGGCCCTTATGCGCAGACGTACATTAATAGAAAAGGCTTTTATAGTCTCAACGTGCAAGTAAGTGAATTATAATCACACATAGCTATAAGAATCTACCGATTTTTATCTAGAAACGAAACAACAAATACGTCCATAAATTGAAATATACTGCGCTCGCCCGCCGGATCTTCAAACCTTCGCCTAGAATAATTTATTGAATGCGAAATTTAATGAAATATTTTATCATTAAATACTTGACGTCCGTATGTAAGGACCCCCCACCAACTTGAGCCGCGCCGCCGAACGTATCGTCGATTACCGCTGGGGAAAAAATAAAAAACTTTCAAATGTGGTATTAATGTCAGTAATGATTATAGGTGGTGTGTGGAGCAGATCTCCGTATCACAAATATCGTAGCCCGATGGAGAGGAAGCGTTCACGATTCCCGAATTTTTCGTGAATGCCGACTGCAACAACGATTTGCGAACGGAGAATTCGCTGGTTTGCTGCTGGGAGACAGTGGATATCCCGCACTCACGCATCTGCTGACTCCAGTACTCAATCCGCAAGGCGCAGCTGAAGAAGCTTACAATCATGCCCATATCAGAACCCGTAACACTGTAGAACGAACTATCGGCCTATGGAAAATGGTATTTCGTTCATTGCATCGTGGACTGACGACAACTCTGCACAACTCGAAGGCTATGATAGTTGCCATTGCGGTACTTCACAACCTCCGCATTAAGTTTCGTCAGAATGACGATGATTCGGATTCGGATTCGGACGGAGATTTAGATGACGTCAATATTGAGCGCAATAGAATCCATGATGCAGTGGCAGTAAATAGGCAAGGAAACGCTTTTCGCAGGAATTTCATCCAAACGCATTTTCAAAGGCAAGAGTAGCTAACACAATAAAGCTGTATTTCAACAGAAACTCAATAAATAAACCAATGCTATCAACGAAACGATCAATTCAAGAGTGAAATTTTATTCTTCAGCTCGTTGTTATATACATAGATCCTTCATGGGCTGAGCCTATACGGGCTGAGCGAATTCCGCTCCGTCTCGTTGGTTCTTCTAGACCTCCAGTATAGAATTTCCTCTTCAAGGACTTCTAACTGTTTTTGGTGTCGTTCCTCTTCCAATCTCATCTGTTGCCCGATGCGTGCAGAATGCAATGCCAATAATCTCGATTCATATGCGGTCATATTCCCTTCAGCTCTAGCAAATATCCGCTTCCTCGATCTGTTTTGACTGTAAAAAAAATCAAACACCAGTAAGACAATGATAAATGATAGTCATTGGATAATATGCATGTACCCATAGACCATCATTATAAAAGTCGCTCAACAGAATAAGTCTCTTGTTATGCTTTTGATAGCGTTTCTATAAGTACGTAACTTAATAAGCCTTACTCTTCAGCAAAGTTTTCATTAACAAGCTGTTCGTTGTTGCCACAATCCTTTGCTCGTTTACTGGTTTCTAAAATCACCACAGGCTGCTGTACTTCCGGGCCAGTTATTTCAAACTTATCAGATTCGTCATCGATTACTGCGATATTCTCATCCAAATCAGTCGCTATGTTGTTGTCGTATTCCTTTTGAAGAAAGAAAGATTATAATATCACCGAACAGAAATTCATCAACTTCTTGATGCTTCATATGAATTGTGAACCATCTTACTTCTTGTGGATCTTCTGGTCCGTCGTCGTCAAATTCATTAAGATCCTTTTTAAAATCATTCGGCACGAGATCTCTGATTTCCCAATCCATCTTTGATGGACCACTCTTTTGTGGAGGGGCTGGACCTCCTCCGGTGCCTTTCTGATATGTCTTATGCTGTAAAAATATTAGTTTTACTTTCTGCAAACGAGACGCTGACTACATTGCTAATGACGAGCTAACTTTTTTTTCCTTCCTTTTGCATTATGTACTCTCACCTTCGATATATTACTTTTCGAAGTAAGTTTCATTCGCCGCCATTGTTCTTTCAACCGATTCAGATCTCTGTGCCCGTGCTCAGCTGCAAACTCCTCGTAAATTCCGTCCCAAGCTCTTGCTTTCATCTGTATGAATTTTCCTTCTCCAGATTTATTCTCGATCACACTTATTCTGCCTTTCACTAGATCTAACAAACAATTTTTCTCAGCTTCGTCCCAGTTTGCAGCTCGTTCTCTTTTTGGTTTGTACATCTCTAAAGAATCAATTTACAAAGATTCACGAGATTGAATAAGATTTTCAGGATTAAATAGGTTAAATACGCTATGAAACTGCGTCAAAGTGAAAAGACAAACGAATCTTGGATCTCAGATGGATACCTATTGAAATTGCAGCAGCAACCCTGCAATTCGTTTGTCTTTTCACTTTGACGCAGTTTCATAGCGTATTTAACCTATTTAATCCTGAAAATCTTATTCAATCTCGTGAATCTTTGTAAATTGATTCTTTAGAGATGTACAAACCAAAAAGAGAACGAGCTGCAAACTGGGACGAAGCTGAGAAAAATTGTTTGTTAGATCTAGTGAAAGGCAGAATAAGTGTGATCGAGAATAAATCTGGAGAAGGAAAATTCATACAGATGAAAGCAAGAGCTTGGGACGGAATTTACGAGGAGTTTGCAGCTGAGCACGGGCACAGAGATCTGAATCGGTTGAAAGAACAATGGCGGCGAATGAAACTTACTTCGAAAAGTAATATATCGAAGGTGAGAGTACATAATGCAAAAGGAAGGAAAAAAAAGTTAGCTCGTCATTAGCAATGTAGTCAGCGTCTCGTTTGCAGAAAGTAAAACTAATATTTTTACAGCATAAGACATATCAGAAAGGCACCGGAGGAGGTCCAGCCCCTCCACAAAAGAGTGGTCCATCAAAGATGGATTGGGAAATCAGAGATCTCGTGCCGAATGATTTTAAAAAGGATCTTAATGAATTTGACGACGACGGACCAGAAGATCCACAAGAAGTAAGATGGTTCACAATTCATATGAAGCATCAAGAAGTTGATGAATTTCTGTTCGGTGATATTATAATCTTTCTTTCTTCAAAAGGAATACGACAACAACATAGCGACTGATTTGGATGAGAATATCGCAGTAATCGATGACGAATCTGATAAGTTTGAAATAACTGGCCCGGAAGTACAGCAGCCTGTGGTGATTTTAGAAACCAGTAAACGAGCAAAGGATTGTGGCAACAACGAACAGCTTGTTAATGAAAACTTTGCTGAAGAGTAAGGCTTATTAAGTTACGTACTTATAGAAACGCTATCAAAAGCATAACAAGAGACTTATTCTGTTGAGCGACTTTTATAATGATGGTCTATGGGTACATGCATATTATCCAATGACTATCATTTATCATTGTCTTACTGGTGTTTGATTTTTTTTACAGTCAAAACAGATCGAGGAAGCGGATATTTGCTAGAGCTGAAGGGAATATGACCGCATATGAATCGAGATTATTGGCATTGCATTCTGCACGCATCGGGCAACAGATGAGATTGGAAGAGGAACGACACCAAAAACAGTTAGAAGTCCTTGAAGAGGAAATTCTATACTGGAGGTCTAGAAGAACCAACGAGACGGAGCGGAATTCGCTCAGCCCGTATAGGCTCAGCCCATGAAGGATCTATGTATATAACAACGAGCTGAAGAATAAAATTTCACTCTTGAATTGATCGTTTCGTTGATAGCATTGGTTTATTTATTGAGTTTCTGTTGAAATACAGCTTTATTGTGTTAGCTACTCTTGCCTTTGAAAATGCGTTTGGATGAAATTCCTGCGAAAAGCGTTTCCTTGCCTATTTACTGCCACTGCATCATGGATTCTATTGCGCTCAATATTGACGTCATCTAAATCTCCGTCCGAATCCGAATCCGAATCATCGTCATTCTGACGAAACTTAATGCGGAGGTTGTGAAGTACCGCAATGGCAACTATCATAGCCTTCGAGTTGTGCAGAGTTGTCGTCAGTCCACGATGCAATGAACGAAATACCATTTTCCATAGGCCGATAGTTCGTTCTACAGTGTTACGGGTTCTGATATGGGCATGATTGTAAGCTTCTTCAGCTGCGCCTTGCGGATTGAGTACTGGAGTCAGCAGATGCGTGAGTGCGGGATATCCACTGTCTCCCAGCAGCAAACCAGCGAATTCTCCGTTCGCAAATCGTTGTTGCAGTCGGCATTCACGAAAAATTCGGGAATCGTGAACGCTTCCTCTCCATCGGGCTACGATATTTGTGATACGGAGATCTGCTCCACACACCACCTATAATCATTACTGACATTAATACCACATTTGAAAGTTTTTTATTTTTTCCCCAGCGGTAATCGACGATACGTTCGGCGGCGCGGCTCAAGTTGGTGGGGGGTCCTTACATACGGACGTCAAGTATTTAATGATAAAATATTTCATTAAATTTCGCATTCAATAAATTATTCTAGGCGAAGGTTTGAAGATCCGGCGGGCGAGCGCAGTATATTTCAATTTATGGACGTATTTGTTGTTTCGTTTCTAGATAAAAATCGGTAGATTCTTATAGCTATGTGTGATTATAATTCACTTACTTGCACGTTGAGACTATAAAAGCCTTTTCTATTAATGTACGTCTGCGCATAAGGGCCACCGGGATTAGGGATACGTATGTGCGTTCCATCAACGCATCCTATCACCTGTGGAAATCCGCTGATCCTTTGAAAAGCCTGCATTTCTTGCCTTTGCTTGTGAATGGTGTTCGGAAACTTTATGATCTCCCCTCGCATTCGCGATAGTGCTACAGAGACTTTTCGCAATACCCTACAGACGGTTGGTTGACTCAAACCGTGCACATCACCATCCTGCAGCTGATAACACCCCTTATTATAAATTAAAAGCGCCGTCAGAATTTGCAACTCCGGCCTTACTGGAAGACCTCTGTTGGTGATTGGGTATCCCAATTCAGGACCAATTAGTTGAATAAGATTTTCAACACCGGCCTTTGAGAATCGGTACCTCTTTTTAAATTCGCAATCACGGAATTTTTCAAACGGGTCAAGTCGTGCAAAATACATTTTTCTTCCTCTACCTTCAATCTCCCTCACATCTCGCACTTCATCTATATTATCAATTTCTATCGCTGCGTCCATACTTATAGGTTATACAAATCTCTGATCATTCAAATAACAGTTTACCGTGATTATTTAATAAACAAGCCAATACCGGTGTTTGATTAATTAATTAATTAATCATCTACTAGATTAGTAACCTACTATCGGCGGCCGACTAAAATGAAGTTAGTAGCCGAATAAAAACGAGTTAGTAGGCTACTAAATGTCTATGAATACGGGTGAGTATCTTCATTGCCGTCTATTATCATCGGCTCGACAGCCATTGCCATCGCCGACTCACTATTGATGTACTGTTGTTGAATGTTCTCTGCATGCCTGACACAATTTGGCCATAGATCTGAGGGAATATTGTTCATAATATCTACACATAATAGATAAACGTAATTTATTTTAAACGTTTTGTTCTGTGTAGCGACTTTATTTTTCACGTATGCCCATATCAGTTCAATAGCATTGAACTCGCAATGAGCAACAGAAAGCCACAACAATTTCACGCTGTCACCCCTCAGTTCTTGAATCATTTTTTCCAGGAGATATTTCTTAGGATAGTGATAGTAACGAGACTGGAGGGGCAAATTCGCTTTCGTCAAATCATTGAATGATGCTGCATATTCTGGCAATGGTATGTTCATGTTATGCATCCATTCAATTATTTTCGCCTTCTCCCATGCTGTCGTGGGATTCCGATAGTCCGGAACCAGCATGGTGTGGTATGGAGCTTGATCTATCACGATAACTGATTTCTCCGGTATGACTGACAATACATGGCGGAACCATTCTTCGTAATGCTCAGCATTCATTTCGTCGTGATAGTCCATACTTCCCTTCTTTCCAACGAAGCACTTCATGCAGTCATCCGCTAGGAATCCCTCTTTGCTCCCAATATGCAAAATAATCACTCTCCTGCCAGAACCAGAAGGTGTTACGAAACCCCTACGAAATCCCATAACCAGCTGAACTCCGCTGCGATATTCATCAAAATTATCACGATGATTATTGTCAGGTTGGACGTATTCAACCCATCCATGGGTACGAGACTGATTAGCACCGCTCCATGTCTCATCGGTATAGTAAATTTTCCAATCGTTATTTCGGTCATGTATCAATCTCAAAAATTCCGACCTCTTCCCAGCAATAACTTGACTTTTCATCAAAACCGGCCTTTTGTTTAGTCTTTTATATTTAAATTTCATTTTTTTAAGTTGCTTCCTTAGTGTGGTTTCGCTAGAATCCGGCAAATCTTCAACATCCTGTCTCAACTACTTCAGTAAATTTTTAACGGTGGGATACTCTTTCCTCATGTAGAAGTCCATAATTTTTCTCCGAATAACACCTTGAAAAAATTCATCAAATTCAACTGATGGTCTCCCTGGTGCGCCCTCATATGGTTTTTTAAACACACCGCTATTCCCCTCATGTGTTACTCGTTTTACTGTCCTTTTGGATATACCGAGACAAGATGTGGTCCTCTCTATCACTTTTTTAACATTTAGAACATATCCTACAATTTTCTTCATTTCAAAATATGAACGCACCCTATGAATCATTTGCTTCATACGCACGCTCAAGGCCTCTGTGCGGGATGTTTTCAGTCGCTTCGCTCGATCAGATCCTGTAACTTTGTTTTTCACGCTAATAAAATCACTGTCGGCTGTAGTATCAGAACTTTCTTCTGACATCGACATTTCGAATAGATTTCAGATGGTTTCGCCCGATTGGTCTGAGGCAGTATTTTTTACAGACATCTCATCGTATTCATGCACTGCAACCAGTGCCGGATTTACCCTAAGTGCCGCCCTGGGGCACCGTGAAAAATGCCGCCCCCCTACCTTAAGCGTACATAAAATGGGTACAATTTTCAAATAAATGGAATAATATATTCATAGTCGAAAATATTTTTATTATAAATGGTAAAAAAAATTCTCACGTTCCAAGTTTTGCCGCCCATGAAAATTTGCCGCCCTGGGCACTGGCCCCTGTGGCCCCTAGTGTAAATCCAGCACTGACTGCAGCTTCGTTTGATTCGTCAAAATTCGCAATACTGTTCAGGTTATTCGTACAATCATTTTCACATAATTCCACTTCCATTGTATCCGTCGTATTACAGTCGATAACAGTATTATCGGCTGTACTTTCGTGAGAAATATTATCAACCCCCAGTTTGATCAATAATTGAAAGTGTCCATCTCTGTGCGATTCATTTTGCTGTCCAGTGAACAAGAGATAAATGAATGTGATATTTCCGTTCTCTACCAAATTCTCATCCTTAAAATAGGTTCCATCAGGTAACATTCTAACGATGATAACATTCGCTTTGTAATATTCCGACGCTGCACGGCACTCGACCAATGAGCGAATGTATAATATACTCCAGATACATTTGCGCACTGAGTGCGCGAATGTATCTACTCCAGATGCATTCGCACACTGAGAGTGCAAATGTATCTACTCCAGATGCATTCGCACACTGAGTGCGTGAATTTATCTACTCGGAGCACCGCGCGCCACAGTGTGTGAATCGGGCACTTCGCACACTACCAACAGACATGAGAAATCGAAATTCGCACACTGAGTTATAAAAATATATCTATGCGTACAGAAAAAAAATGTAATGCAAGGCTCATGATTTAGGGAAACAGCAATGAAAATAATCGTACGATGATATTGAATGATGAAATTCGCGGAAACCACGAGTTGAAAAATAAACTACTCAACAAAATTAAAGGCCCCCCCCCCCCCCCCCTAGCATAACCTGCCATTTCCAGACGCCTTCACCGATTCACTTCAAATTTGTACCAGGCTTAGTCCAAAGTGTTTCCAACTTCGGCCCAAAGCCGATTTTCTGAATTTGCAAGGGTTGTGATGTGGCACTCCAAAAACCAATCTTCTGCGTAAAATTAAAGTCACAGGTCTGTGGGACCGGGTTCCAACATCGATTTTGCGCCTAGTCTAGGATTCCGTAGCTTGAAGTCAAAAGTTTCTGCTGGGCTAAGGGTTGTTCAGGGGTTGGTTGCAGTTGCTCAGGGGCGGGTGGGTTGCAAGTGCTCGGCTGAACCGTAAAACCAATTCGGAAACACTTTTGTGTCTCCGATGCTCGAAAATGTGTCAAAATATTTTGTCTCCCCCCGGATGATAGAGGGATGGAAGCGGAACATTTTTTTGGCGCAAAATCGGTGTTGGAACCCGTCGCTACAGACCCGTGACTTTAATTTTACGCAGAGGGTTGGTTTTCAGAGTGCCACATCGCAACCCTTGAAGATATAGAAAATCGGCCTTGGGCCCAAGTTGGAAATACTTTGGACTAGCCCTGGTACAAATTTCAAGTGAATCGGTCAAGACGTCTGGAAATGGCAGGTTATGCCAGGGGGGGGCCTTTAATTTTGTTGAGTAGTTTATATCTACGCGCAAGGAAAAAAAAATTTAATACAAGGCTTGCGATTTATGGAAACAGCAAAAATTGAAAATGGAAAAGTTCGTAAGATAATATGAATGATCAGGAACGTACGTGACTGTCCTGAAAAGGGCAAGAATAGGAGTTTGTGAGTAGGAAGTGATGATTTCGCTGAATTGTTGGAATTGCAGGAGTATCGTTTAATTCGTATCGTGTTGTCAGTTTGGATGCTAGTTAAACAATGAATTCCGCTCAGAAAATCAGTGAAACAATTGGCATCCTGTAGACGATGGGGAAGAGCGAGGGCGAATACACGACGTTTGCTTTTGGGGCCGGGTTGAAGTTCCGAATTGCGAAAGCTCCGAACGGTCGAATTTTCGAATTTATTTGTGAAGACATGAAAGTTTTGGAAACCGTAAATCCCAACATTTTTTCAAACAGGAATGTCAAATCTCCGAAAGCAGAAGGCCAGAGAAGATCAAATGTCCGAAATATCACCAGACATACCGAAAGATCACAGACATCAAAACTAGCGATTAAACGAAATTCAAATTTCAGTAATCAGAAGGCTCGAAATTCCGAAATGGTAGTGTTCGAGAAACGAGTTCACGAATGGTTAAAGTTTCCAAGGAAAATGGTTCCGAACAATAAGTGTTGATTGCTGAAAATATAGAAGTTGAACGCACGAAAGATTAAATTTACGAGCGGTCGAAATATCGACACCCCGAAACTCCGAAAGCCTAAAACTTCGAAAACTTGCATTTCCGAGCGACCAAAATTTCAATCAATTCACCTTTTCCATGGCGGCCACTAAAAACGGTCGAAAAAATTCCCTGAGTTGTCCCTGACCAAAGTATAATTCTTTTCTGACTAAAATTCAAACTAATAGTGTGAATAAGAGTGAATAATCAACGTAGCTCCGAAGTAATCGGTATCCAATTGAGGTGGTTCGAGCGAAACTAATGAGTCATAAAGTAGTGTTTGAATTTTTTTTGCTTACTTAATTCTCCCAATAGTTATTGAAATTCATTATTTTCATTCAGAATAATATAACAAGTTCATAAATTGACAAATATTACTTATTCAATGAAAGAAAGTAATGAAATGACTTCGTTATTTTTGACTCATATGGTTTGATGACAATATGTGGCAACAGCGCGCTGTTATGTGTATATTTATAAGACATTTGGGTACACATGCATTGCAGATATAAAGGGAAATTTTATGAAAAAAATGTAGCAAAATGGAAAAACTAATTCCTTATCTGGTCTCTCTTGTTAATTATATTTCTATCTTTTTCTGTTCTCTCAGCTGCTACCACGACGTTGCCAAACTTTCAGTGATATGTATCACTGTCGATAAACGAGATTAAAAAATCAAGTCGAACTTCAATTATTTCAATAATTACAACGGTAACGGTATATTATGTTAAAATGTTATAATATTTTTGAAATATTCAAGTTTATTACGTACGGTTTTTTATCCCTTAAGGGAAGACCCTACTGAGATTTTGAACAAAATAGCCTAAAAATTCGATTCTGCGTTTTTGCTGGAAATATACTCTAGGGGCCTGTCTCCACCTTGTGACAAATATTCAAGGCCCTCTGATTTTTTTTAATTTACAGACAGCTAATTTTATAAAAAAAATTAATTAAAAAAAAAAAATTTTTTTTTTTGCTTTTCCACAATAAACTTCTAGAATTTCATGAAACTATTGAAAATACCATTGAAAGTAAGTTTCATAAGATATAAAGTCAAAGTATGAAGTACATAGCCATGTATGGTTATAGGTACTACAGGACTCCGAAATGCAATGAAAAGCTGGAGCGCTCAGAATATGAAATTTCTTCGTGAACATATTTTCTTGGTTCTAAATCCAACTTCTGTAAGACAACAATTATGTGATAGATAAGTAATGTCCCTGAATTGAAGGAAACCATCGACGCTACGCTGAGAATTGGCAGTCGCTAGAATGAAAATCCTTACTAATTGAGAAACTAATATCTTTCCATGAGAGATTAGCCATAGAAGAGCTAAGAATGCCAACGAAAGCTTTCTTCTGCAGTGTATCTAGTGTAAGTGCTCAAACAAAGCTCTATTCAAAATTAAGGGGGTACATACACCTTTAAAATAATTTTTTTCAAATTACTGCTATTCTCTGATAAAACATTCTAGTGACTCAGTTTTTCTACAGTTGATTAGTGCTATTTTGATACATAGTTCATGATTTTTCCAGATTTTATGTCCTCCGCTGAACATAAATTCAGTCCATCGAAGAAAAAGCAGTTGTCGTAGGATGCAGGCTGCTGCGTTGGATGAAATTTCTTCTACTTTTGAGGAAATATTCTTTATGAATGTAATTCCGGACCAAACCAATAATATGTGATGAATTGAAGTTTTGAACATAGAATTTTTTTTTTCATTATTCTGGAATAAATGTTTTGAAACCAAAAATTTCTATGTCTAAAAATTACATTCATCAAATATTATTGGTTTGGTCCGAAATTACATTCATAAAGAATATTTCCTCAAAAGTTGAAAAAATTTCATCCAACGCAGCGACCTGCATCCTACGACAACTGCTTTTTCTTCGGTGGACTGAATTTATGTTCAGCGGAAGACCTAAGATCTGGAAAAATCATGAACTATGTATCAAAATAGCACTAATCAACTGTAGAAAAACTGAGTCATTAGAATGTTCTCTCAGAGCGTAGCAGTAATTTGAAAAAAATTATTTTAAAGGTGTACGTACCCCCTTAACGGCAGCTGTTGGGCGATGCGTGCGTTACTGTTCTAAGGCAACAGCCAGAGATAAACGAGTGTTATAGATCAGCGCCAAGTTTTTCTGGGAACCGCAACAGCTAATTTAGTTCTTATTTTGATTTCCTTTTTTGGGACGGTGAATCTACAGATGCAGGGCAAAGAGGAGTCAGGGTCCGAGATGCCACCGCAGCAAAAATAGAAAATCTGAGATATGTTGTTCATAAAGTTTAATGATATGACCGTTCCAATCATTTTGTGCCATATATTCTGGAGAATTTAATTAACTTACACCAGTTTTCACTAAAATGCCATTTACTCAGAACTATCTTTTCAGCTACGCTAAATGCTTCTTGCGTCTGAGTTTTGCTCCGGTCAACTCCTCCTTCACAGTGAAGATTCACACATACCTTATGCATAAAATGAGGGATCGGTTTTAATCTATTGCAAAAGGAACATTTTTTTTTTGGTCTTATATAAAAGGAAAAATGCTCAAAATTTGAAATCAAAAATAATAAAATCTCTCAAAATGAAACGAGTAATCCAAACTCAAATCCGATCCCTCACTTTTTTCGCCTCAGTGTGCTGAAGACCTCAAACGAAGAGGAATATGATGCAATGAAAACTAAGACGCAAGAAGCATTTTGAAGTTCAGTACATTTTTACCATTGAATGTTGCGTAGCTTCTACATTTCTCAAGTAATCTTACAGCTTAAGGTGTGATTTTCTTAGTTTTGGAATACAGTTTCACATGACCTATAAATAATTTCGATCATAAGAAAGATATAAAAGTTTTCAGTTCCACTAGGGTCTTCCCTTAAACTTGGGAGATTAATATTGAAAATAATAAAACAAGTCATGACGGAGCTTATCACCCATAAGAGTCTGTATAAGAACTTTGAAAATGTCATGTTTAAAACTATTTTCTCATGAAACTAGACGGTAGATCGTTCTCAAATTTAGAGAGTACACTAATAAAGTATTCATTTATATACATACGAAGTTTCAAATCTTAAACTTGGAAAATTCGTTTCACATAAGATTCGCACGAATCTCCTTAATTCCTAACACTGTTTCAATTTATTAAGGATTCCCAGCATGGGAAAAAAATCATTCTTAGAATTTTGCTTCTTCATAGAAAAAGCTTTCTTTCATTTTCAATTCCATACTTATTTTTCCTGACCAATCAAATAATTCGTTGACTTTTCCCGGATTTTCCTGACCAGTGATCACCGTGATTTTCATAAAAAAACAACGTAGAATACGATAAGTGAATTTAACAAAATTCCTGATTACACAATCGATGTCATCGGACTCAAATCTTACCAATCACTAATATACCCGTAGTAAAATTCATACGAAGGTCCACTCAACTGAATTAGCAGCCGTAGGATATGGGTATACCTGTTTTAGAACAAGCTATTCATACCAGAGTTTGGCCACACCATATTTACTTTCGAACAATCTGATGAAGCATATTTTGGACCGTTTGATCGAGCATTGAATATTTTGACTTCACCAAAGTCAATGTTTCAACTTTTCCCAAAGTTTCGTCCAAATTCCCAAATGTTTTCGACAGTACTAAAAAATTTGTTAAATTCACGTAGAATGTAAAACTAATTTGTTGAATCAAATCTACTAATAATACTATAAAATGGGGTGTGTGTTTCTCAATCGAAATCTCGTGTAAATCAGGGGAGCTGCAGTCGACTTGTATTCATATTTTATGCTCAGGCCCGGATGTTTCCGCAGAACGGTGAACAGCAATAGGGAAATTTTAGAAATAATAACGCACATAATTTTTTGTTTAAACTTTTATTATTCGATATAAAAAGGTATGAAATGATCATAATACGCCCGGCATTTTGGGCACTTCTTCACTCGTTGTTTGTCGATAATGGTTCCGCACCTTTGGCAGCAACAACGGTGACCGCATGGGAAAAAGCCATGCGTTGCGGTATTGCCCCGACATACTACACATTTCCCTGCTGTAGAATAAAAAATCATTAGCGTACGTCATGAATAAGTATTGTAAGTATAACCTACAGATTGCAATATAGTTTCATTGTTCACGAGTCAAAAAATGTAGACGATGAATCTTAGCCTTATATGATGACATCTTATACGCTGATGTAAAACTCTGTGTCCCGAAAACAGTTATGATCACTAAGAAAGCGCGTATTGGAATCCGATTTCCAACCATAGCTCGAATACTGTCGTCCGCATCCACGCTCCGAAAAGCGCGGGCAAAAGCCCACAATCCACCATACTGAAAGCATAGCGGACGCGTGCTCTCGGCTGCATTACTGCATGCATACGACGTATTATAACTCGGTTGACAAATCGACACTCTTTGCTTTGATGAGAGACTTTGAATGAATTTCTAAATTTGATTTTCAATGACAGCTTGAATACTATCGTCCGCATCCACGCTCCGAAAAGCGCAGGCAAAATCCCATAATCCACTATGCTGGAAGCATGGCGGACGCGTGCTCTCGGCTGCATTACTGCATGCATACGACATATTCAAATCATAACTCGTTACTCTAATTGTCGGTTATTTTGAGCTTTGAAATTTACAACCCAGTTCAGCCTGCTTCTAGTTCGCGGAACCAAAATAATGAGCTACAAGAGACGAAGTGCAGAATCAACTCTGATTGTTAACTGTAAGTTGAACAATATCGTCCACATCCGCACTCCAGGAAGCGCGGGCAAAAGCCCACAATCCACTATACCGAAAGCATAGTGGACGCGTGCTCTCGGCTGCATTACTGCATGCGTACGACATATTCAAATCCGGTTAACCAATCAAAAGTTCACGATTGACACAAGCGCTCATTACGTATCTCTCACCCAAAGAAATAGAATGCAATATTGATGAATATGTAATTGGTAATGAAAATGTGTTTCAGGGCAGATACAAACAATATGAATTTGAAAATAAAAAATTCACTCCATAAATATAGATAACAAGAAATAAGAAATAAGAAAGTAGACATCTTTTATTTATAACGTACGCCTGTAGTAACATTACGAAGATGCAAAATAGATACACAATGGTATTTGGTTATCAACTGAAATATTAATGCCTTTTTGGCACAAAGAACTTCTTCAACATTTTTGTAAGAGTCGATCATATTGAAATTTGGATATGCTCTTTTAGATTTGAATCAAGTAGTTTGATTAGAGTAATTAGTATATATTACCAATAATTTGGCGCTTGTTCCGATAGTTTTTATCTGTCTTTTAGGGATGTTAGGATATTTTTCGAACAGTGGTTCATAACTATAATGTTTTTTGCGACATGGCAACATGAGATTTGATCAACTAAGGCAGAAATTACAGTGAATCTATTTTGCACCTTCCATACCAATGTAATGTTACCTTGTGTAGACTTCTTCTTCTTCGCACGTCTTTTATGGCCACAGGGTCGTACTTGACCGGTATTAGATCCATCATTATTATTCGCCTTCATTTGACGTCTCCTTTTTTTTCGAAGATTTTTCTTCCGGCTTGACGATGCTGTGAAACATTGATAAATTGATAAGTATACACTTGGGCATTTCCCCCTTCTGTCATAAGGGCTGGTATAAAGGGTAGAGTATACGCTAATGCTTGTAGTAGTGTAGCATGCATTAATCTGTAAGAACTGTTGAGGATTTGCATTGTCCACGTGTGGGGTGAATAGTTCACTGCCATAGCGCTTACTACAGAGTCAAAATCGTTATTCCCACCAAGAATCGTGATTTTAATGGCTTGAGCCAAAAATCATTTCAGATTCAATTGATGATTTTAAATATTCATAACGGATGGAGGACGCCCTTTTCCCAACGTACTGTGTGCTTCCATGTTTTCATTATGATTGTGGAAGAGTGGGGAACTCATTGCGAAGTTTATAGAATAGCATTTCACAAACCAGTAGCAAATACTACAAAATCCAAGCCAGGAGAACATGCTTCGGAGCATCAGCTACACGAACCCCCACATTTCACAGCAGAAAAGTTTCACTGCCATTCGGACGAAATATACCCTCCTAAAACTAGTCAATGATTGCTATTACCTTTTACATTTGACTCTTGAGCTGCTGCAGCTGGTGGTCCTAGAATGAAAAAATTGAAAAATTGGTCACGTTCGAATCTCATTTCGTCTATTTTCCAAAATGAATGCAAATCCTTTGATATTCTAACACAAAACTTATGTTTTTACCGTCACCGTTATTGTTTCCTTGGGCCGTGTCCGCAGCTTGTGGGCTCAACACAGGAATATTATCAGCAGCTAAAACGTCATCCTCTGAATCTATTTTTAGTTTAAAAAAAAAAATTTTACATCGCTGAAGGAATGGCAATTATTTGATTTTGTAGGACAGCTTATATTTTTATTGTTACCGTTGTTGTTAACTTGGGCCATGTCCGCAGCTTGTGGGCCCAACACAGGATTATTGTTATCGGAAGCCAAAATTTCATCGGGTGCCAAAATGTCATCGGGAGCCAAAATGTAATCGGAAGCCAAAATGTCATCCTCTAGATCTATTACTCATTCAAAGCACGTATTGATAATTGTGAGCAAAAAATGAATCATTGTGATAATAATTAAGAAGTATAGGCTACACAGTTTCGTTCTTAACTATAGACGTTTGAAAGAATTACAGTCACCTGATTCTACATTTACTGCTTGAAGGGGCTCAGGTATCCGATCTTCTTCCGGATCTTGCACTTCCATTTCTTGTAAAAATAAATTGCAAAATCAAACTGCAGAACTGAATAATAATTAAATGCCGACAATCATGCTATGCAGTCGACATTATTCACTCGGAGTTTTCCATTAGGCAAAAGTAGATTACCTGACTCCGCATCTGCGTCTTCGTTTCTCCATCCATCATTTACAGACCTGACACTATCACTCTCTGTAAAATCGAAATGATATGTGTGCTATAACTAAGGCCACCAGACGTACTGGATTAGACAGGACAGTCCTGGATTTGAGCTAAGTGTCCTGGATGTTTTTACACCCCGAATTCGTACTGCATTTATAAGAATTGTCCTGCAGTGTCCTGGATTATGTGCGAATTCGTTTCAACTTGTTTTTAAACTTATGAAATATCCGGATATCTTGAAGAAAATCCACAGTTCAGAAAATTATAAGTTTGCGCCGCAAACTGAGTAACAATATCGTAACTGATACGTATACTATAGATATATTATTCAATCATTTGACTGTTTAATTTTTTTCGAAATTTTTCTTGTTAAATGTTTGCAATACCCACATGTAAGATTAAGGAATTGAGAATTCTAGTCCAAGACAGGTACTGTGAGTATACTACAAACTTATGTAAGATATTATATTCATCTATTATTGTAACGTTACTTTATTGTGTTGAATAAAAAAATGAATGCTGAATGATTATGGCCATGCATTACACAGGGGGGGGGGGGGGGGGGGTAGTAATGGCAGTGTCCTGCATTGCACTCGTTCAGATCTGGTAGCCTTAGCTATAGCATTGCAATTACAGTTCTCTGGTCACTGTGACCTGCTTATTCAAGAGCTGTCGGATCGACAGAGGTTCATAATCGACCTTGTTACGTGTAGATATAAACTTCATATAAATACCATCTTCATTTTGTGATCCAGGTTCGACTGAAGAGATCGAGTCAGATCCATCAGAATCCGATTCTGAAATAATTAACATAAATGTCGTCATGCTGTGAAACTGTAACCGTGTGAAAATCTAAACACAGTCATTCAGTCAATTGAGATGTCAGGGATTTTTTTCGGTATTATTCAATTGTGCTCCTCAAGAATAGATTCATATAGAGAAATACAGATATACATAGAATCTGTATGTCGAACGACTAATCACAAAGTTTGCAGAGTTTTACGAGGTCAGAATTTTGCAGAATGCTTTTAATTGAACAAGATAATTCTCACATATTAGAAAATATTTATACTATTAGATATATGATAAATTGATTCCGTCAATGACTTTCTCTACAGATAAAAGTGTGCTATTATTTATGAAAAATGATCTTCGATTCCACACCACTATAACAGTATGCAATCTGGTGATTAGCTTTCTCTACACAAGGGAATTTAGTACTTTTTCTTTTTTTTTACAGTTTTATGGCAATCTATTATGTGCAAGTGTGATTGATCTTTACGATCTCAGGACGATTCTGTTTGCCCGGTTCAATTATGCATTTTATTATTTACCCTGATGTTGCACTGCATTCTGATTCTGAGCTCCCAATGTGTTTTCGTCATAATCAGGATCATTGACTGGAAAAAATCAATGTACATTGATTCAAAAATATGATTGTGGGTATAACGAAAATTCACCTTTACACACGTATCGAGCGACTGAATAAACGGGTGAACATCAGATCGAAATTCCTTCAGTTCTCGTTGTGAATCAGAATGAAGAATAATTGCACGGAGAAAAAAAAACAGTAACCAGTACTGCGCAGAACACTAATTTGTCAAAAAAATTCATAAACTGATTCAATAACCAACAAATATCACTCACTAGAGCGCAGGACACTACTCATTGATGTTTTGAAAACATTTTTTATTTTTTTGACAGCAATGAGTAGTGTCCTGCGCTCTAGTGAGTGATATTTGTTGGTTATTGAATCAGTTTATAAATTTTTTTGACAAATTAGTGTTCTGCGCAGTACTGGTTACTGGTTTTTTTTCTCCGTGTGGGAGCAAACACTGTTTTGGTATCACTTTTAATATTCATGCCACATTATTAATCATTATTATTTACGCCTCGATACTAATGAGTTGTAAATTTTTATTTTCTCAATTTACTTTATGTAATACTATTATTTTATTTACCTAAGCGGATGTCGGCTTGGCCTTCTTCGAGTTCTGCTTCATCTTCTGTAGGCTCGTCAGGGATACGCATGAGAATGTCAGAGACATGGCCTTTTAGTGTCGCTGCTTTGTCGAGAAATTCTGTCGGTGTTATTTCTCCCGAATTCAGTTTCTGCCATGCTAATCAGATTTGAAGTACTATTAACATGTGTTCATTATTATGATTTTTTTTATGCAGGGTAGATACTGAAATTTGATTCTGGACACGTAACTCATTTTTCTATTCAACATTTTAGCAATACGCATACACTGCTATAAGTATGTATGTACCTATAAGTATATATACTGAACGTAATGGATTCCGAGCCGGATGTGTTCGACGATGCTGGAACCAGCCAATCGGCGCTCTGGATTACAGAAATTCAGAGCGCCGATTGGTTGTTTATTCGATTGTCGAACACATCTCGCTCAGAATCCATTACGTTTAGTGCACATACCTATAAGTATGTATACCTATAAGTATGTATACCTATAAGTATGTATACCCATACATCATCTACTATCTCCAACATTTTTTCACCTAGCAATATAGTATGTGATATTATTTCAGAGCAAAAAAAAATTAAATTTGCATCAAGGGGAGATTTCAGTGAGATTTTCCGCAAAAATGAACGAATAGTCGATTTTGATTTTCCAACAGAAAAAGATTCCTGAAACCATTCCTCATCGTTGAAAAATATCGTGGTTCCCATCTGATTTTTTGTTTCAATGCAAATATCGCCTGACATTCACAATTCATTCAAAAGCAATGTGGATTCCGAACACTTACAAAAGTCTTGATCAAATCTTCCTATTCAATTGTCACCATTGAACTCGTTCAAGTTTGTTTGATCAGTTTTGATGAATGAATCCTCCGAAGCCCATGATTTCAGCTGCGGAAGATTCCCTGCGTCTCAAAAGTTGACCACTAAGCTCCAAACTTATAGATCTTGTCCAATCATGTTTCCAAAGCTACTACAGAAGTGAATTTCAAGAATGGTTTCTGATTTTTTTCGAATTTATCTCGTTCTTAATGGTGAACTGAAAAATTACAACAAATGGGAGGACAAAAAAAAATTCTGGAATTTGGAGGTATTCTTCAATCTTCGTTCTGTTGCTGTTTCTATAACATGACTCTAAATAAATTCTGTAAGTTTGAAGCTCTTCGGTTAACTTTTGACAGACTGCGAACCTTTCGAAGCCAAAGTTTTGAGGTGCGAAGAACATTAATCGTAGACGTATTACCGAAGGCTCAAAAGCTAGTTTACCTGAGTTAAATTGATCTGATTTTGACATCTTGAGTTGATTTTCATTGAATTTCACAAAAATTCATCTATTTTACTTGAGTGGCGTTTATTCCAGAACTAGGTACATGTTCAGGTATTCCAAACATTTCTTGCACATTAGGTTTCATCTAATCATTTTGCAATTTGACAGGCATATTCTCAGGCATATTGTCTCGGAATTGATGAAAGGAATTTGAGCTCCGGTGAATATAACTCATTTGCCGGCCTGTGATACACCGAAAAGTCAGTGTATCCACCACAAATTTCAATCTTCTGCGATGGCACTAGGGTGTGTCCTTTTTTTTGTCTTTTTGTTTCGGGCGCTCACCCCATCAGTATCTCATACTATATGCCATAATGATGAGGTATGAATTTGGGCTATGTCGCATTCTTTTTAGAGGGTCCTCATCGGGTCTTTCTGTTTTCTAAATCAATGCTCCAGATTTCCAAAAAAATGATCCAAAAATGTGAGACTTTTGCATTGCACCGAAGTCTCCCCTTAAAATTTCTATACCTCCTTCTCTTATATTAGGTGAACATAAAAGACCAACCATTTGACAATTCCCTCTGCTTGTAAATTGTTGCATATCGCGGTTGTCGTCTAACGCGTTTGTTGAGTCTTAGGCTCATCAAGTCGTCTTGAGCATTCGAAGTCAGCTGGATCAATTTTTCTGATAATACAAAAAATCAACGTAGGAATATCTATTTGATGAATAATAGTCGAAAAGTCGTCAACAAAAAGTATGGAGAATTAGAAAAAAAAATGCAAGAAATTCACTAACCCACAAAGGTCCAGGCAGATGGATGTTGACCTAATTTATCTGCAAGTACGCTGTTGTACGATTCAATTACATTATTGGTCCGCCGGGATAATCCAAAAACACTGAAGCCAGCTGGCTTCACTACCCTCAACCATTGGCGTACGTAGTATACGAGGAAATTTGCAAATTCCCGCTTCAGTGGGGCTGGCAAGGTATTCTTTAGAAGGAGGTATTCTGCCTCGATCATCGCTGAGGGCAAATATGCCGAAGCCATAATTTTTTTCAAGAATAGCCTCGCTGTTTCATTTTCCCTTATTAAGGGCGTCAGGCGCAGAGATTTAATTTTTTTCAGCAGAGCCTTGCAAACAAAAGTGCAATCAGTAATTAACCGAAATCAAGAAATAAATAATAATTCATAAAATGAGATCTAACAAAACTGTAGAATTATGCAAAGAAACTGTGCGTACTCGGTCATAGTGGACACTGCAGCCTGTGATCATGGCATTTGAGAAAACAGTTCTCGATGCGCTCCGCAATGCATGCTCAAAATCTGTCATCACCACTCTCACAGACTCGCTGTTCATTACATCTGTTCTTATTGCATTCAATACTGAATTATAGCTGCATTGCGTCTTTCTTGACATTAATATGTACGCGAATGGTATTGCCTAAAAGTAATTGAGTCGAATTATAAGCTTGAATAAGTATACATTTACACCAAATTGGTTGATATTGAATTAACTCATTTTACGTGATCATATTTCACGCCTAGGAACGTCACCAATTGATATACTCCTGTCACGCGAGGCGTTGTTTGGAACGTCCCGTCTATGAATAAATGTGACACCTGAGCAAATTGAGCTCTCACAAACTGGGGGTCATAAAGAAGTAGGTGTAAGTGTCCTTCGGCATCGTTTATCGGCCTGGATACTAACTGCCCTATGTCGTATTCCAGTAATCGCTGGTGTTCTGGCTGAGCTAATTGATTCGCCATTGTTGACAAGCTATCTGGACATGGTGGATAGCAGCGTCTCCTCCACAGTTTCAGCGAACTCACGATTGAGTTGTATGGTACTTGGATTTTTATTTCCCTGGGATACCTTCAATTGCAACAATAATATCTAATGGTGCAACGATAATAACAAAAATTGCAAAATACATACTAAATTTCGATCATATTCAATAACTGACGTTTCAAGTGGATTATAACATAAATATAAAAAAATATGGTAACGAAATGCAATACAATCAGATGAACAAGTGAAGTAAAATAAAATGGCAAGTGAAATAGAGTAAAGCAACACCAAAGAAAATAAAGGTGAACAAAATTCGAATAAGACTAAGGGAGAATAAAGGATAATCAGTTTTAAGAGGCAAGAATTACAAGATTTGATTGAACCAATGATTTGAGTACGTTCATGTAAGCGGAAATCGAATGAATGAGTTGTTCTGAGCATTCATGGAAAAATATCAATCAAAAAGACTATTCGACGTTATAATAATGTTATTAACAAAATTGGGAACAACCCTCACAATGCAACAATTGTTGTATACACCTCCTTCAGTTTCCAAAAATTCCTCTCAATCGCAGATTTCAGACCTTGTAAAAAGTCGGCCTTCAGCTGGGCGTTTCTGTCCTCAAAACAGATTGCAGAATGTTCCCGTAGTGAGATGATATTGCCGTTGGGCAATTTTTTAGCAGTTCCGATACAAAATTGTGTTGTACATCGCAGATAACTGTAGAAAAATTTTGTTTCGGTTCATTGTAAGTCGATATGTTGAAAAACATATGTAGGGACAAATCGCACACCTAGATCTAAACTGATACAAGTCAAATATTCTCATTTTTCAGTATGAGGAAAAAACGTTTTGCTCCAATTATGCCTTTGGATAATTAATTAATTAAATAATTATTATTCATAATAAATATAATTATATAATATTACTGATGACAATTATCAATAATTATTATTAATAATATTATAATAATTATATTATTATATAATTATTATTTATTATTTATTAATTCAGCAAAACCAAGTTAGTGCAATCTGTCGTCATGATTATGAACATTAAGTTGAATCTGTTCTTGTGGTTAGTTGCGTATGGTATCAGAGTATACAAAAATGATGATAATTCAAAATTCAAGTTTTTTGACTTGTCCTATTTTAGATCTAGGTGTGCGAAATGAGTATTTCATCTCTGTTACATGAATTATTCATAAAATATACGCCTGAGTACCGCCGACCGTATGTTTGGAACAAAGTTTTCAATATTTCTGTATAACCTCGTGGATTTTTGAGATTCGTTGCAATACGAGTCGTTGTCGTCTTTATTTTAGATTTTTCGAACTGAAGTAAGGAATTGCTGTCTTTGGCTCTCGTATCGAACTCTGTTTTTACCGACGTGGTGACGAGCGTTGGCGCGGCAAGACCCTGTGTCGTTACGAACAAGCCTTGGCTCGGCGCGCCTGCCTACGCGGCCGCGCGCGACGTCCCGCATGAATCAACCGCTTTTTAGATAAAGTTTTCATCGGAGTTCCATTTTGCAACTTACAGATTTGGTATAGAATTAATCAAGGAGGATGCTGGTATTTTTTTTCGAATTTTCGAAGGTTGTAGGCATCTCGAAAATCGCGTTTGAAAAATATAATTGTTTATAACAAATAGAAAATTCTTTAGTTCATTTATTCAAGATCCATAACAGACAAGAGCACCTCAAGAGCTTTAAAATGAGTATTTGTGGAAGTCTGTACAACAAAGGGAACCGGAGATATTTACGTTCAAAGGAGAGCACGATTCTGTTTTTTAGTTGCTTTTTCGAAAATTCAACCCCTCGTGCCTTCTGAACCATTGAAGTAGAAAAAAAAAAAATGTTTCATGCATTTATTTTACCCAGGGAATATGTAGAAAACATTACGACAATTTGTAAGCACATGAGCTGGTCAATAAGGTGTCCCGTTTGACGTGAATGAGTCGTATGCACGTCGAAGGATCGCGCGCTATTGCAATGTTGCGAGCCAACCTCCAGATAAACGAGTGACAACTATACGGCAGGCAAAGATTACGGATTTTATGATGAAAAAGCCTAGAACTTCAACCGTTACATATGCATCATTCTTATACAAACACACCCGGATATTATTGTATCCACACTAAAAATTACAACTCGAAGAAAACCACGAAAAAAATAATAATAAATTTGAAGAAAAAAAAATCCTAATCGCAGCACAAAAATCGGCATGGTGAAAATGAAATAAGTGATTATACATTCAGATGTTTGGAGGATAAAATTCGATACAATGTGCATGTTTAACGACAGTTGCTGTATAATTTCACGTTTACGCTAAAGTATAAATGCAACAAATTAAACGAAACTACTATACAAATGATTTCGTTCTGCTGAGTGCAGATCATGCGATACACGTGTATCTTGTTACTGTAAAATGATGAAAACCAACTGAGCACTGCGGTTTAAATACCTGGTATTTTTTATTTACGTTATTTATATGCAGTATATTGTTACTGGAACATTTTATAAGTCAAATACAATAAGAAAATTAGATGAGAAAGTTCTTACATAACACCTGTGTTGGCCCTCTTGTTTATTTCAAAGATCCTCCCATTTTTTATTCGCTCGTTTCGCGGAAGATGCACCCGTTCTAGGCGGCGAGGAGGCATTGTGTGTAAGGAGGATTATACAATTATTCACTTCGACATTTGAGGCACAAAATACACAAAGAAATGGTCCGAAAAATAGTCTAAACAACAAATCGCAAAATATAGTTCAAAAAAGTTGACATAATGGTTCACATAATAGTTCACGGACTTATAAGAAGAATTAGTTTTTCATAATATAGTTCACGACGAAATTAAATGTCGTCCATATATTGTAACGTGGTAGACATTCAGACCTCTACCTAAACCGGCCTTCGGACGTACCTAAGCCCGGCCGCACGATTCAAATCGTGCCGCCCTCGTTCTGCCGAGTCCTAATGGCCGCTGCACCTCGCACATGGCGAGCAGGTCGCCGCCAGCGCTCGCAGACCGGGCGACGCCGGTTGGTACTATAGATAACGGAAGAGGAGCTCATTCCATTTTTGGGAGCTTGTGAGTCGACCTCGTGCGTTTTGCAAAGTACCAAAAGTAAAATCAAGAGAGAGAAAGAGAGAGAGAGAGAGTTTTGAAATTGTGTGAGGAGTTCTTTGTGAGAGTTTTGTGAGCCTTTGTGCTAAATTATAACGACCCGTGCTTCCTTGGATTATTGATTGGATTATTGAATTATTGGACTACCGACTGGCTTTATTTTGACCCCTGCACACCCCCGGCTCTCCGACCGTACTTGGAATAATACCGTCGCACCCGGAGATTCGTAAGAGCGTCGCTATCAGGTAGGATCAATCCGATTCATATTCATATTCACCCCCCCCCTAGTACCAACCCGCCCCCGTAATCACCCTGAGCCTCGAGAAACCCCGTGCCTGAATCTCAATCGTTCCCCGCGAACCGTTGGATTCAAAGCCGGCACCGGTTAGTTGTTTTCGTTGCGCGTAGCCGTGTCAATCTTGGTCACCGCTGCGTGGATCGCAGCAGAAAGCTAGCCGACGCCATATCGCCACAGACTTCTGACGTCCCGCGTCGCACTCAGCTGCTGCGAGTTTCCCCAGAGAGAGAGAGCGAGTTAGACCGTAGGTTGAGTAGACTTAGTCCTCCCTACCGTCTAACTAGATCGAGAGCACCAGTTCGTGCAGAAACAGTATTTTAGTTAAATAGTATTCTTTTTTTTTGTATTGAAGGCAATCCCCGAGAGAGAGTGAGCCGTTTTATTTTCTTGTGATTTTTATATTTTTCTTTAGTTGATAATTTAGTATAATTTAGAGTCATTAATTGTTAGTCGAGTCAGTAGCATAGTAGAGTCAACATTATAATTTATATTTTTATTTGTACCTTACGCCAGGTAGCGGGCGTGGAAATAATTCGCCACCTTTTCTTTTTTTCTTTTTAATAAATAATAGTCAATAATATTCGGTTTGTGTCTTTATTCTTCGCCCCTACGAAATCCCTCTATCGTTAGTAGCTAGTCGGAGGGTCCCAGAGAGAGAGAGAGAGGACTTCTAACGAAGTCTGGCGCCCAGCAAAATCCCCCTACCTATCCGTTGGGCCTTGGTTTGTATTCGGCTTAGTTTCTTGCGTACCCGAACCCAGGGAGAACCCGTTACAATATATTAGAATGTTAAAATAATCGGTCCAAAAAGCAGTTGAAAGAATAGTCAAAAAAATGTCCAATAGTCCACGAACAACGTTATCCACAATCACATTCCTGGCAATGAAAAGGACTAATGACAAAACTAACGGTCCTTTTTGCAAGAAGTCTCGTGATGTTCTGTTGCAGCTCGCGACGAATAAAAGCAGACGATAGTCGAGCATACAGATTCGAACCACAAGGATCCGCGCGAGGAGCCTCTATACCCTTAGAGTTCTAAATTATCTATAGTTCCTCAGATAGTCATTTGACTATACTCATTGAACACGTCAGACCAGTTGTTGTACGTATAAGAGTCAATCCACGTCAAGCGGGACACCTTTTTGACCGCATGGTCTTGAAAATCGTCGTCATTTTTTTTACATATTCTCTGGATAGAATGAATTCATGAAACATTGTTTTTTTTTTTTTTTTTTAACTCGAAGGGCTTAGAAGCTACAAGGGGTTGAATTTTCGAAAAAAACCATCAAAAATCGGAATCATGCTCTCCTTTAAACGTTGATATCTCCGGTTTCCTTTGTCGTACAGACATCAGCAACAACTCATTTTGAAGCTCTTGAATCGCACTTTGATGTTATGAATTTTTAATTCATGTAATAAACAATTTTCTATTTGTTATTAACAATTATACTTTTCAAACGCGATTTTCGAGATGACTACCACCTTTGAAAATTTAAAAAAAAAAACGAGCGTGTTCCTTGATTCATTCTCTACAAAATCGGTAAGTTTTAAAATGGAACTCCGATGGAAACTATACTTGAAAGGCGATTGATTCATGCGGGACGTCGCGCACGGCCGGGTACGCTCGCGCGCCGAGACCGAGGCTTGTTCGCTTTGCATGAAAGGAATACAGGGGGAGCTGTTATACGTTCAAATTCATCAAATCTATCAATTGCTGTGTTTTTTCTTCATTTTATGCTGTTATATTCTACTTCGAACAACGAAAATATAAATATAGAGGTAGGTAGGCGGTGCCTGTACCGCTCAGTGGGTAATTTCGCTCACCCTCATTTCTCCATACGTATCCCGGGGAAAAAAGATTATATATAATTATTAGGGTGATTTTTTTTTTCGACGTGTTTTTTTTTTTCAGTCCTCACGTGAAATTTGGTTGAAAATGTCGAAACAAATTCCCTTTAAGTTACAGCTCCTAATATTAATTTTAAGTACTTTCCCAAAGCGTGCGAAGATTTTCCATTTAAAATACAAGTAAATCGAGATTGTTTTTTTTTTCAAATTTCCATAACTCAGCCGCATTTCAAGCTATTACATTGGTCTTGATCTTGACTTACTCAGAATAAAATACTCTACAAAACTGCCAATTGTTGCTAAAGTGTAACTTGTACTGATGAGTTGGTACGGGTCGCTGAAGTTGATTTTTACCCAAAATTCTCGGTTTTTTGTGAAACTCACACTTTGGCCGCAATGGGCACTTTGTAGAGAATTTTATTCTGCGTAAATCCAGATCAAGACCAATGTAATAGCTTTAAATACGGTTGAGTTATAGAAATTTGAAACAAAAAATCTCGATTTACGTGTATTTTCAATGGGAAATCTTTACACGCCTTGGTCGAGCACTTAATATTAATATTAAGGGCTCAAACTTTCAGGGAATTTTTTTTTTTGTATTTTCAACAAAGTTTCACGGTGGGACCGAAAAAAAAAAATAGTCGAAAAAAAGCACCCCAGTATACACGTTAGGAATTCACTCCGTATATGTGAACAGACTTGATAGCTTATAGGCATGGGAGGCGTCCGAAATTATTCCTTCGAAATGTCCCTTTTTCAACTTGACGCAGTTTGAAATGCGTCCCGGAACGATGAAAAATATCAAGTATCGATACTTCTACATTAATTGGAAAATCCGAACAGAAAATCATGAATGATTAACAAGCTGTAGAAAATTATTTCAGATCTTGAAAACATTTTTTCATGATACGTTGGAATTGAAATACCTCCCTAAGAAATTATGCAATATTGTTCTGAGTATTTTAAATGACCTCGAAAAGTTCCGAAAAATGTTTCATTTTTGAAATTAAATAATGTGTTGTTTCTCTGCCTTCTTTTCCGTTTTGAAATTATTATTCGAACAGTCGCCTAATTAGAAAAAGACGCATCATTCAGAGATTCATATTAAGAATGTATCAAAAAGAAAAGAATCATATGAACTCAAACCTACCTTGTTATTATTGTTGAACACTTCTTGCATAGCACAGTCACTTCCCAGATAACAATTGTGAGTCGCACTTTAGTCGTATTCCATGATTATCACGTGGTGCGGGCGAGAACGCGCCGTTTTCGCTAGCACGAAGTAATAGACCTTTTAAGAGTTAAAAAATTTTATGCGCATGTCTGAACTTCCGCCATATTTTTCGGGCACTTTATACGTGTATAAGCTGTGAATATCATGTTTTTAATTCAATTACAGTCGAACCTCGCTAACTCGAATCTCAAGGGAAGATCGAGTAATAGAGGTTTCGTCTTATCGAGGTTTCGAGTTGTAGAGGTCAGGGTATTAGAACTTCGAGTTATAGAGGTAGCCTTTGACTTATAGAGGTCGGGTTTCTCTAAATTCGAGTTACAGAGGCAACATAATGGACTTTGATACGTTTAGAAAACTTCGAGTTATTCTCTGGTTTTTCTTCGAATTAAGGAGGTTTTTTCAAGGGAACAGAATAAATCTCGGACTTATGGAGGTTTTCGAGTTATAGAGGTTCGAGTTAGCGAGGCGAGTCAACTGTATAACGAAAAAACGTATAAAATCATTGATCCATTATCAGTAGCACAGTTCTAATTATCGTATACTTATTATCGTGTATTAGAGTACAACAATAATACAAGTATTTTAATAAAAATATCTGATGTCATCAGTAAAAAAGGAGCAAGACAACGTTGTTTTATAGGTTATGTCGCAGCGATACGCGTCGTAAATCTTTTCTGGAGATTCTGTACTGATATAATAATGTGTTTTTTTTTCATTATTAATCTCTATTTTTTCAATTATTAAGGTGGTTCTTCCACGAACCAAAACATTGCAGAAGATTCTGATTTTTCACTATGTTATAGTTAAAGTACCTAATAACACTCCTACGAAGTTTGACAGGGGGTCACCGAGCAAATAATAGAAAAAACTGACCTTAGATTTCCAATATTTAACACATAACCTTATGACAGAATCCCATTACAAACGATTTAATGTGATATTTGTTATACGTAAATATTAGATATCTTTTCCAAAAACGAGTCGTTTATAGTATGCATTGTGAGGATTTTATAAAAGGCAAGAAAATAGTATGTTATCGGAGTCTGCGACAAATTATTCAGAGTTGAAGTGATAGAATTTCAATTTTAAGTGAAGATTTGACGGAATTGAGACATTTGGCGACACCGCGACACGTCAGTTCATAGCTTACATCAGAGAGATCCGTCCAAATGAAACATAATTATGTCATTGGGGCATTATAGCTTTGTTTCAAATTAAAAATATGTAAATTTATTCATTTTCAACGGGGCCCAACTAAAGCACCTATGAAATTCGGCCCTCTGTGGAAGAACCACCTTAATACATTAATTTTTCTGAACCTAATATGAATATGATTATTTTAACCTCGCAACTGCAAGTTCTGCTTTATTTCCACCTTGGGGACGCCCATGGCATTTTAACCATCGTTGTAACTGAATACAATTATGAGCTTCTATCGTGGGATGCACTAATGAAGCATCATCAACTAATTTCTCATTTAATCTGACCGATAATAAGGGTAACAATCCTTGTCGTCCAGCAGTGTTCATAAAAAGTGCCCGAAACTTTCATAATACCGCCTTTTAACATGGCGGACACGCTTGCGCATAACTAGCCGTGAAAAGGACTATTGGTAGATCGCAGCATACGTTATGAGTCGCATTTCGCCATCTCATGTGCAGTCACGTAATGTCGGTACGATGTGACGCACGTTGTGCAGACATCATGAGATTAGTTCTTAAATACCTTGCAAAATCTATTCGTTAAAAATATTGTTTAAACATCTTTTCGACAAATCAATTTTTTTTCATAATTCTAACGTCGTGAATATTTATATTTGAAAAGACAAGAACTGGAGTACAATTCGCAGTGACCGCGATGAAAGTACATGAATTATCGAAATAATTATTATGATCGAGGGGGCGTCCACTCAAGGAATCAACGATTTTCTATTCTTCCAATCGATTCAGAGTCGAAAGGTTTAAAAGAATCATGTTCAAAATCAACAAGATCCGGCAGAATGTTGCAGAGGTTCAGAAATCACATAAATCGGTATGATTCAAAAGAATCACAGAGAATCTTCGAGAATCACCAGGGCTCACTGTGATTCTGGGCAAGTTTGAGCGAGCCTGAGAGATTCAGAGTCTTATTGAGTCGGAATCAGTTGGAATCAGAAGAAAAAAATGAAAAAAAAAGAAAAAAGAGACGCGGGTGACAGCGTAGTTCAGCAATGAATCAATGAACTCAATGCATGATCATGAAAAACTGATTCGGAATCGGCCGGAATCAACTGGAATCAGTCGTCCTCACGCGGTCGAGTGCGCACAACGGTCAAAATGAGTTAATTACATTTTTTTCAGTCGGAATCCGATTCCTCACTTTTCTGATTCCGGAATCAGGTTTCAAGTCTGAAACAATACCGAATCAGAAGAGAAACAGCCATTCATTGAGAATCGATTCTTGAGTGGACGGCCCCTCGATTATGATCGACAAATTCTCAATCTTGGAGCTATACACGGAAAGGAATGAATGGCGTTTATCACTATGCCAGTATGGGCGTGAAGGCCATACTGTATGGTATCGACGATTTTCATTGATTTTGATAGTTTGGTCAACAGACTTTTATTCATAACTTTTTTGTATATTCACCAAAAATTATGAGCAAAGTGTCATTTGGTTCGGGAAGGCATTTAAAAACTGTTCGGAAGAGTCCCAGAAAGGGCAGACAAAAATTGCAACAGTTATAAACAATTTAGTAAATAAAAAGAGGGGGAGTTCGGTTTTTTGCGAATATCTCGAAAACTATTTGAGATATTTGAAATCGCAAAAAAGATCCTAAAAGAGCAGAAAATTTCCAACAAAAGAGCCCTTCCTCCCCAAACTCTACAATCAATGTTTATAATTTCAATTGTGCGATAAAAAAAGGACCAAAAATGGGTTATGCGGCGGCCGCGCGCTCGTTTTTAGTCCTTTTTTCACCGCACAATTAAAATTATAAATATTGGTTGTAGAGTTTGGGGAGGTAGGGCGTTTTTATAGGAAATTTTCTGTTCTTTTAGGATTTTTTTTGCGATTTCAAATATCTCAAATAGTTTTTGAGATATTCGCAAAAAACCGAACTCCCCCTCTTTTTTTTTTTACTAAATTGTATATAACTTTTGCAATTTTCGTCTCCCCTTTCTGGGACCCTTCCGAAAAATTTCTAGATGCCTTTTCGAACCAAATGACACCTTGCTCATAATTTTTGGTAAATATACAAAAAAGTTATGAATAAAAGTCTGTTGACCAAACTATTAAAATGATTGATTGATTGATTGATTGATACTTTAATTATGCCTTGGCGGACCTTGAGGCAAATGGTAGATACAGCATAGCATACAGAAAATGAATTTTAAAATGGCACTGCAGAGTTATCACACCGCATCGTTATAACATATAGAAGTGGCGATAATAATGGCATGTAGTGGCAAACAAGCATATATAAGAATAGTGTGGTTGAAATAGTTCAGAAGGTAGATTAGTAAAAATACTTAGAACTAATAATAGAAATAAAAATAAAATACAAAATGGACTAATAATAAAAATACTTAGAACTAAATAAATAGAAATAAAAATACAAAAAAATACAAAATAGACTAATAGTGAAAGACAAGATAGATTAACATTAATACAAGCCAATAGAGTAGCATACCAAGCATTGGAGCATTTATACGTGCATAGTGACTAGTACCCAACGCAGCAAGCCGGAAGCAGTCAGAAGGATTCAGTGTCGAGATTAAATAAATATGCAAACAGACCACTCTTAAAAGTACCAATGGTTGGAGAGGAGGTGATATCAGGCGGTGAAGAATGCCAAAAGTACACGGCTGCGAGATAGAAAGAGTTCCTAAATGTACAGGTCCGATGTACCGGCGTATGAAAGACATCAGGAGAGGCCTGCCGCGAGGGACGAGAGCCACTAGACCTAGGTGGAGTAAAAAGGTCGGACAAGTAACCCGGCACCACTCCCCGTAGAATATTGTAGACCATTATGCCCAGAAAATAAAGACGCCTAGATCTCACTGAGAGCCATCCCAGCTGCCTGCGGTACGGGGTAATATGCTCATCACGACGCAAATCGAAAATAAACCTAATCGCGCTATTAAGCAGTCTCTGAAGCCGAAGGTTTTGTTCACGAGACAAGTCGTTAAAAACGAGACAACAATAATCAAGCAGGGGGAAGATGAGAGAGACAACGAGCGAAGTCCTTTACTCGCGTGACAGGGCATTTCGGTGATATTTGAGGCGAAAAAGCGAGAAATTGACTTTATTAGAAATTAAAAATGAATGAAAATTGTCGATACCATACAGTATGGCCTTCACGCCGATACTGGCATAGTGATAAACGCCATTCATTTCTTGCCGTGTATAATCATATTGCGTAAGTGTAATTTCATTTACTGTAATTAGTTTAGATGAATTACTATACAATCTAAATTCGTGACGAATATTTTACAGGATCAATCCTTGTCAGAATTTGGATTAATAACTTTTTTGCCATTTAATGCTTCGTGGAATAAATTTTTTTCAAATTGATTGGTTTTCATTAATTTCTGAAATATTTTCAAGCCTTGACGAATTTCCACCGATTCTCACGATATGCTAGCGATATGCGTCGCTCGCGATCTGAACTCATGACGTGCGAGCAATACGCGGCTCAATTGATGACACATATATATTAGGGTGGTCCTTAGATGGGGTCAAAAAAAAATTCATGTCGGATCCCCCCAAATCAGCTCCGAATAATTAAAAAAAAAATTCCCTAATTTTTCCAGATTTTTATTTTATTCCCCTGGTCTCCCTTTTTTGATTCAAAGTTTATAAGTTAATCCACGATACTTGAAGTTAACATTTTCGCAGAAGTGTCTCTTTTTTTGCAACAAAAAAAAAAAAAATAATAATGATGAAGCACACGATTCCCCTAGGAACCCCATCCCCCATACCCCATCCCAGGGGAATCGTGTGCTTTATCATTATTTTTTTTTCTATTTTTTAGAAAAAAAAAAAAAACGCTTCTTTGAAAATTTTAACTTTAAGTATCGTGGATTAACTTATAAACTTTGAATCAAAAAAGGGAGACTAGGGGAATAAAATAAAAATCTGGAAAAATTAGGGAATTTTTTTTAAATTATTTGGAGCTGATTTGAGGGGATCCAACATGAATTTTTTTTTTGACCCTATCTAAGGACCACCCTAATATATATATTACAAGCACACACAATATATTATATATATTATTAATTAATGAATTTGAAATTTTAATTACTACAGTGTACAAGTGATTCGAAAAAAATTATTTTGAAGGTACCCATACGGCACGAAATATTTCAGAAATCTTTCAGATATCTTCCATTTGATCGATGTAATATTACAGGAAATGTGTATGTTATGTGTCGGATATATGTCAGAAATGTGTCTATGTCCGCATATACAACTTGCGTAATATTTCCGAAATATCCCCGAAATATGTCATGAAATGTGTCAGAAACATTTATGAGATATTTCAAATTAATATTTCTGAAACATTTCATGCAATATTCCAGGAATGTTACTGACATGTTTCGGAACTATTTCTGAAATATTCCAGGAGTGTTATCGACATATTTTGGAAATATTTCTGGAATATGTTAGTGATATTTCGTAAGTTATAAATGCGGACATGCAGACACATTTCTGATATATTTCTGACATTTTGCAGAAACATTGCGTGAAATATTTCAGGAATGTTTATGAAATAATTCTGGACTATTACAAGAAATATTCCAAAAATATTTCAGAAATATTTGGCAAGTTGTATATGCAGGCATGGTCACATTTCTGATATGATGTAGCAATATTTCTGGAACGTTTCAAAAACAGTCGTGAAATGTTTGAGAAACGTTACATGGAATATTTGAGATATTTCTGGCAGGTCTCAGAAACATTTGTGAAATATATTTCAGAAACGTTCGTGAAATATTTCAGAAACATTTCTGGGATATTCACACTTCTGTAATAGGATTGGAGACGTGTGTATATTATATAACCGTTTATTTTGAAATACAAATATAAGTCACACAGTATGAAGACATATGTTTTTTCCCTTTCTCAGGTGTCTAAAATACCAAGTTGTTAATAGTTATAGTTAGGCCGTGTTATCAATGTTATATTGTTCGTTTTATGATCTTCCAAATGCAAATACTCCAAGAACTTTAATTGAGTATAATGATCCTGAGAAGCAGTGTTCGTAATTGGCTAATGACGTTTTCAGTTCGCTACACCTGGCTACACTCGGTGTAGCCGAACATTCCCGATCAGCTCCGAAATTTTCAGATTATTGCCGAAGCCCCGAATTTCATTATGCTTCCGTGTGAACTATACGCAGAAAACAAGAGGCGCGCTATTTGTTTTTTGAAATTCGGAGCTTCGGCAATAATCTGAAAATTTCGGAGCTAATCGGGAGTCTTCGGCCACACCGAGTGTAGCCCGGTGTAGCGAACCGAAAACGTCATAAGACGGATAGTTTTACAACAATCTCAAAAAGGCTAGATGCACAGAATATGAAAATTCATACAGCATTGGAACCTGGCCGTCAAATTATTACAGTATAATGAACTTATTTTTCAACACCATAGTGTTGAGAAATGAGAGTCTATATAAGAAAATGTCAAAATTCAAGAAATGTAGTCGAATCATTTAGATTTTTTTCAACTCATCATAGGACACATAAATTTCGAGAAATTACTCCACTAGCATCAGCTGTTGCTAGGACAAACACAAAGTATATAGCAACGAGGTATTACATGATTCCGAGTTGCGTGGCGCTTTTTTTTTTAAATCAAGCTCATGAAAATGAAAATAAAAATAAAAACAATGAGACAGTCTTACCGAAGTAAATGTAACCGTGTTTTGTTCGCAGTACTTGATTTGTATTACCCAATATTTTTTTCATGATATATCAAAATCCCGCCACAATATTTTTCGCTGGTGATTAATAGTTGGATTATAAAAATAAGAGATGTTTAAATAGATGATAACTCATAATGATAGGTATATTCACAGGTTAGTAGAACTAAAGGCTCAGTACTGAAGGCGCCCAGTACGTAGAAATGACTATATACCTGCAGGTAACCCTAGACATCCTGTCAGAAATAGTAATACAAAATTTGCAAGACCAACTTTTTCGACGCTGATTTGAATTTCTACATCTACCTACGTATACTATAGTATATTAGAAAAAAAACAATTTTTTTTCAGACCCGCATCAAAATCTCGATAGACTCTATCGGATAGAGCATCTCAAATAGAACATCTCAGCTGAATATGAGCTCTTAAAATTGATATTTGGAGGTATCTATTTTATATTTTCCATTTTCGATTTGAATAACACGGAAAATATCGGAAAATTAAAACAAGAAGAAAAAAATTCTCGTAAGCGGCTTGATTTATAAACTATCTAAACACAGATTCCTATAGAAAATTTCACGCTCTATGAATGAGATCTGAAATAGAGTTTTCCTAACTCTCACCGATGAATAGATATTGAAGAAGACTCAATGTTCATAGGCGAATATCTCTGAATCGGTGAGTGAGAAAGATTCTATCTCAGTACTTTTTCATAGAGCGTGAAATTTTCTATAAGAATCCGTGAAATTTCCTATAAAAATCCGTAATTTAGATAGTTTGTAAATCAAGCCGCTTACGAGAAAAAAATTCAATTTTCCGATTTTTTTAACGTGCTGATTAAACGGAAAATAGAAAAAATGAAATAAGAATCTCTAAATATCAATATAAGGAGCTCATATTTGGCTGAGATATTCTATTTGAGATGCTCGATCGAAATTTTGATGCGCGTTTGGAAAGAAATTTTTGTCTTTTTATTTAACACCCTAATGTATACGTCTTATTACAGTACTTGAGAGCCTTGGTGACTAGTAGAAATCAAATACTCGAGTTAGTATAATACTTAATACCTATACTATACATAGAATTATAATCGAATGCGAAATTAAAACTATGATCGTCTTAACAACTCGCGTTGATCTTTTTTGCTCGGTATTGCACTTGTTTATCACCAAAATATGTCACATTTTCTTATATGTACCGTACAAATATATCTCTTATACACAAACATCTGGATGCAGTTCTGGAAATGTATAATGAAATGTTATGACGCACATATTACACATTTCCATTAGTGTTCCTCAAATGCCTCAGTCCTGATCATTTCTTTCCTCGACGCGAGCTTCTTTGGCTCCCTCTTTTGTTCCCTCTTTTGCTCCCTCTTTTGCTCCCTCTTTGGCTCCCTCTTTGGCGCCCTCTTTGGCTCCCTCTTTGACTGCCTCTTCGGCACCCTCTTTGGTTCCCAGCTTGGCTCTATAATGCAATTGAGAATCGACAGATTCGAATAGTATTTCTATAGAATAATTGAGCTAGTAGACCTCAAAAATAATTTTTCCATTAGATTCTTACTCTTCTCTCGACAGTCTTAATTGTGCTCCAGCGAGCCACGTGCTTACGTCTTTTAATGCAGTAGCTTCATCTAAGTTTGGACGATGCAACGTTGCAGCTCCTGAAAAAATTATAATTTCGACTTGAATGAAATATGACTATTGAATAAAACATGAACAAGCATATTTTTTGAAAACATTCATCTCAGTAATGCCCGGTTGTATAGAAGATAGTCATACCTAGGTTAAAACTAACCCGTGGGTTACCCAACGGATACTATGAAATGGCGGTTTATAAACGTAGGTTAATGACGTCACACGGGTTAATGCATGGTTACCCTCGTTTCAAACTTAACCCGCCAAATTGCTCGGGTTACCCCACTGATCAGTGGGTTACCCCAACATGCTCGAAAAAAATTAGGATAAAATAATTTTGTATCTCATTTGTTAAATTCTCGTTCGCGCCTTCATTTTTTTCAAACTCATTCACATAGGCGCAGCTGCCTTCGCTCTGCCTGCCATCTTGTGGGGTAAATTAGGTAAACATTGTTTTGTAAAACTAACGGAAGGATGACCCACGGGTTGAATTTAACCTAGGGTTAGCTAACCTATGGGTTAACCTAAGGATAACTTTCTTTCATAAAACTGGGCATAAATAGTGCAAATACACTCACTGACAATCATTTTCAAAAACAATGTATTTCGCATGGGTTTCTTCTTTTTTTTTCCATCCATGCTGAACGCCACAGCGACTGAATTTGTTATGGACCGTTTCAGTATGTTGCTTAAAAAGTTGTGGGTATCTCTTCCGCCGATCGATTTCAAAAAGCACACCTAAAAAAATATGCACAATCAATTATTTGACAGAACATGAGCTAATAACTTGGGAATTATGCACAATTTGGAAAAATATTGCAAGCAGCATAAAAATTACAGATTTCAATATGACCCGGGATTTCCTGTTACCACTCAGTTGTATTCGCTCCGTGCATACCTATTAGGGTGATTGTTTTTTCGACATTTTTTTTTTTTTTAGTCCTAACGTGAAATTTCGTTGAAAATGTCGAAAAAAAAATTCCCTGAAAGTCACAGCTCTTAATATTAATTTTAAGTACTTTCCCAAAGCGTGCGAAGATTTTCCATTTAAAATACACGTGAATCGAAATTTTTTTTTTTCAA
Organism: Tenthredo livida; assembly: GCA_963992785.1. NCBI lineage: Eukaryota > Metazoa > Arthropoda > Insecta > Hymenoptera > Tenthredinidae > Tenthredo > Tenthredo livida. Next base: position 14,708,337 of record OZ023071.1, read on the forward strand.
ATTTCTATAACTCAGCCGCATTTCAAGCTATTACATTGGTCTTGATCTTGATTTACTCAAAATAAAATACTCTACAAAACTGCCAATTGCGGCCAAAGTGTAACTTGTACTGGTGAGTTGGTACGGGTCGCTGAAGTCGATTTTTACCCGAAATTCTCGGTTTTTCGTACAAGTCACACTTTGGCCGCAATGGGCACTTTTTAGAGTATTTTATTCTGAGTAAATCAAGATCAAGACCAATGTAATAGCTTGAAATGCGGCTAAGTTATAGAAATTTGAAAAAAAAAAATTTCGATTCACGTGTATTTCAAATGAAAAATCTTCGCACGCTTTGGGAAAGTACTTAAAATTAATATTAAGAGCTGTAACTTTCAGGGAATTTTTTTTTCGACAGTTCCAACCAAATTTCACGTGAGGACTAAAAAAAAAAAAAAAAAACGTCGAAAAAAAAATCACCTTAATACCTATACAAGTATACACTCTCACCAAACTAAGAATGTGTATTCGTGTACATACATTCATTTTTTCCGGGAAAAATGCCGATCCGGACTATTGGCGTCGCCACTAGTATGCATGTACAGTAGACTGTTTCAAAAAAACGGACTATTCTGTTTTTTTCAAAGAACATTGAAAAATCGTCAGAGTACGTCTAAACAAAGACCCTGGTAAAATATGAGCCCTTAATATAAATATTTAGAGGGGGCGCTTTTCAATTTTATATTTCCATTTGAATAACATGGGATAAAAATTTCTGAACTTTGGAATTCTATTACTCAAAAACGAACTACTCTACAGTAATAACTAAGATGGATTCGTGTAGGAAATTTAACGCTCTATAAAAAAGGTTTGATTGAAAATTTGCGTGAGGCGAGGCGTTTCGGAGTTATCAAGCCTCAACTATTGAACTGTTCAAAATAATGATAATTTTTACTCAGAAATGATGAACGCGACAAAATCGACTTATAACTTAAATACCCACTATTATCAACTTTAAAACCAACATCTATAAATTTTTAATAATTATCGATCAATAAAATTAATCACTCACTATTGATTAATAAAATTTTTTATACAACGCAAGCATGTTTTACGCGTTTTTCATGCTCGATCTCGGTACACAAAGTGGGGGATTTAGCGACAGCTGAGCGGGCTTGCGAATGCGCATGCGCAGAGTTCACTTTTGAGTCCTAGGAGTTAAAAGTGGTCTCTAACGTACTCCGCGCATGCGCTGTAGCCTTCAACGCGCGTTGTTATGCGTTGCTATGCGTGTGTGTAGTCCGTCGACTTTGTGTACCGGATCGAGCATGAACTTGTAAAACATACTTTTATTGTATGAACTATTGTGTGTACCATGGAGGCGAAGGTCTTTTAAGCCTAGCGTATTTGCAATACTCGTCTTTGACTCGTATTGCAAATATACGCTCGGCGTTAAAAGACCTCCTTCGCCTCCTTGATACACAAATAGCTATTGATCAACATTTTATTGAAAATTTATAGATATTGGTTTTGAAGTTGATGATGGTGGGTATTTAAGTTAAATGAGTCGATTTTGTCGCATTTATCATTTATGAGTAAAAATTATCATTATTTTGAACAGTTCAATCGTTGAGGCTTGATAACTCCGAAACGCCTCGCCCCACGCAAATTTTCAATCAAACCTTTTTTATAGAGCGTTAAATTTCCTACAAGAATCCATGTTAGTTATTGCTGTAGAGTTGTTCGTTTTGGAGTAACAGACTTCCAAAGTTCAGAAAAAAATTTTCCCATGTTATTCAAACGGAAATAGAAAATTGAAAAGCGCAACCTCTAAATATTTGTATTGAGGGCTCATATTTTACCAGGGTCTTTGTTTAGACGTACTCTGACGTTTTCTAAATGTTCGTTGAAAAAAACACAATAGTCCGTTTTTTTGAAACAGTCTAATGTACACGACTACACATTCTTACTTTGGTGAGTGTGTATAAGTATGCACGGTCCCAATAGTTCATAAATTTGTCAATTATTTGAGTTCATGCATGGGGCAGGCTGCAAAACAAAATAATCGAGAGCTCCAATCATATGTGATTATTAATTTGGTTTAGTAGGGGACGGTGGGGCAAAGCCGGCAGTGGGGGCAAAACCGGCAGCAAAAAAAAAAATGACCTAATGGTATTTTCGAATCAAGGCGAGTAAAACAAAACACCATACCGAGTATCTCCGCTGGAAGCGATAAAAATTTTAGAGGGTGGGGCAAAACCGGCACCAAAAAGTAAAAAGGCTGAATCGTATTTTTTCTTGTTTAGTGGCCGGTTTTCCCCCATTTCCCGGCATTTTATCGTTTTCAGCAGAGATACGTTAGATACAGCTTCTTCTTACTCGTCTCAACGCGAAATTACAAGATTTAGCCTTTTTTTTCGGTGCCGGTTTTGCCCCACCCTCAAAATTTTTTATCGCTTCCAGCGGAGACACTCGGTATGGCGTTTTGTTTCACTCGCCTTATTTCGAAAATACCATTAGCTCATTTTTTTTTTGGTGCCGGTTTTGCCCCCACTGCCGGCTTTGCCCCACCGTCCCCTATACGTTATGTATGGTAGACTACGATTATGCTGTAGTTTTGTGTATGGAACTTAATAGTTTTCAAAATCATAAAAATTAGGTACATAAATTAGTTGGTTTAGTCCGCTAGTTTGTTATCGTTCTCAAACGAAAGCGTTGCTTCTACTTTTTTTTCTGCGTTTTATTTTACATTTTTTCAAGTCGATGAAATAATCTCCTCGACACTATATAATAACCTCCGGAATACTGACTACAGTTGATAAGTAAATAAATTTAGATAGAAACGGTATGCAAACATTTTGAGACGGAGGAGAGATTTCTTCAAGCCTTCACACAAACATGAATTATACACATTGCTCCGACACACATACACACAAAAGTAATAAAATTGCTCACAGCTGCAGGCAACATTTCTCTCAAAAAAAAACATATCGAGTAACCTTCATCTGAAATGTGAAACAGTATATTTATTATAATCATTGTGTGTTTTACCTGCCTGATGTTGAGGAACAATAAGCGCCGGAATTCACTATTGAATTCAAACATTATACACTATATATAAGACAGCTAGGTGTATTCAAATTAATTCGATTTTCCTTATTGAACTCGGACGGAGATTTGGATATAGTTATTTCAAAATTTTCAACTATTCACACCTCGCCTGAAGGATGAACAGGTTGACCTAAAATGCCAATAAAAACGGAAAGCGGGGTTTTGTTGGCAGTCGATTGTACATCAAAAATCCACTTGAATCGAAATCCTAGCTGACCCTTTTTCTAGGATAAGGGGATTTTTGCCTTTTTTATCTAGGTATTTCAAACGAATGGACGAAAAACAATCAAGTTGGTCCGATTATGGTCCAATTATGGTGTGTCTGTGTGTGTGTGTCGATGTATGTATCACACTTAATAAAGCGATATTGTTTCCACACCATCTAACGAGATAAATATCACGGCGCGCTTTTTTTAACGTGGTATCCCCTGTAAGCTGGATCCACTATGAAATTGATTACAACATACTTGCAATAATAAAATTAATAAACTATGAAATAAAAAATAACTTCATAGTTTATTTCTATATAATAGTAATGTAGGTGCACACGACGTAAGAACTAGAGCTATTAACTACATCTAGTGATGAATAGAGATAATCGGTTATTAATTATCAGGGTGAAATTTTCGAGGGTAATGCCTGCAGAAAACTTTTGCAAGAATCAGATAAATTGCTTGATCCTGAAATTTATGAGCATGTTGGTCCATTGAAGTTACAGCCATACGTCGCTGCTTTTAAGACGATGAATAAAATTGTACATGATTGTTTCTCCACGCAACGTGCCGATATTACCAATTTAGATGAAAACTTGATAAAACTTCGCAAAGCTCTAGAAAGTACTGGAATATCTCAAACTTTAAAGATTCATATTCTACTCGATCACCTAAAAGAGGGCATTTTATTATTGAACAACGATGGTTTGGGCTTATGGTCGGAACAGGCCGGTGAATCTGTTCACAGAGAATTCTTAAAATTTTGGGAAAGATTCAAGATAAATTTAATAGCTGATCCGTCATATTCGAGCCGATTGAAGAAAGCGGTAGTTACCTTTTCTTCTCAGCATATATAGAAATATACTATGAAGTTATTTTTTATCACACACTTTATTCATTTTATTATTGCAAGTATGTTATAATCAATTTCACAGTGGATTAGGCCTACAGGGGATACCACGTTAAAAAAAGCGCGCCGTGATATTTATCTCGTTAGATGGTGTGGAAACAATATCGCTTTATTAAGTGTAATACACACACACACACACACACCATAATCGGACCATAATCGGACCAACTTGATTGTTTTTCGTCCATTCGTTTGAAATACCTGGATAAAAAAGGAAAAAATCCCCTTATCCTAGAAACAGGATCAGCTAGGATTTCGATTCGAGTGGATTTTTCATCTACAATCGACTGCCAACAAAACCCCGCTTTCCGTTTTTATTGGCATTTTAGGTCAACCTGTTTATCCTTCAGGCGAGGTGTGTATTCATATGAATAATATGAAATATTTAATCAATTATCAACACTATGAATTTGATATACGCAAATTTTACATTTTGATTTCTTGTTACTTCAGATCAGAGCGATTCTATTGCCAAACGCATGTGAGATTGGGTGATAGCATATAATCTGTTCAAGACTAATTTAGTTTAGCGAATTCAATTTCCATAAAATAGTAACTCGGTTCTTTTAACATTTGTGATGCAAATTTCTTCTCTTGTAATTTTTTTTCCAATTCATCAAATTGCAAAAGCGTTGCTAATTGTAAAAAGTCTTCGATTGACTCTCTCTCTAGATTGTTGCCGTTATCTCCAACTTCCAGAACTTGATTGGCTGTCCTTATATCTCGTTCTTCAAGGACTTTCATGCGTGAGTCGATAGATTCGAGTTTTTCACCAATTTGTTTCAAGGCGCGTAGCAGCCCCCACGCAAAAATATATATTTCTTGATATATCACTGGACAGGAGAAAAATATATCCCTCAACTATAAAAGAATGTAAGAAAATATATTTTTGGTAAAAAAATAATGTAAATATAAATATATCCCATATGTCAAATTGGCCCATCCGAGTATATTAAATATATATATATATTATATATTCCATATATATGGAATATATGATATTATTTATTATATATATATATATATAGTATACATATTATATATAGATTATATATCGATTATATATGATTAATTTTATATAGTTTTATATATCAAGAGACTCGGTAGAGTCTCGCGCCAAGTACATTAAAAAAAAAATTTTTTCAAGCGCGATACTCAACGAGTCTATTTACCCGAGAGGCAACTACCCTAACCTATAACGCGAACTAGTATCTTCGTTTTCTTTCACCTCACAACATACACGAATTAAAAATGATTTAATCTAGGATGTGAGCATGAAAAGCTCTCATTTGAGCCCTAGATCGATTAAATCGGTGTCCGGAGTACTGAGATATAATTAACTTCAGATTTTGATACCCCGTTTCCTCGTCCAATGTTTCTCTTTAGTGTTCTTCAGACCAAGATTCACATTCAAACCATTCCCATGCAATCACTAGACGGGAAAATCCACACAAAAGTTGTAGAGTGACGTCAGTACGAGATAGTTCCGACGTAGATAGCGCCAGTATCGCAGACAGAAACCGTCTCCTACATAGACATAGAGCATGGACTGCGCATTCCCTATACAGCCTATGGTAACGCCGAAAGTGAGAGAGAAGGGTAACACACGCGGCCAAATCTGTCTCTTTCTATGCATTTGACGTTGTTGGTTAGAAAGAAACAGATTTGGCCGCGTGTATATGCTGTCTCTTTCTACCGACCGAGCGATTTTCGGCCCGAATGCGCAATCCATGCTCTATGTCTATGGTCTCCTACACTAGCAGACGCGTATTGTCATTTCATGTTTTTAAATCCCAATAATAAAGGAAATAAGAAAAATACGAGCAATGCTTAATACAAAATTTGAACGTACAAAAACTAGTGAATACCCACCGCAAGCCCCTCGGGTGCCAAAACCTTACGCCAAGTACATTAATGTGATAGTCACCAATAAAAATGTTTCGATGGGTTAATCTTAAATCCTACGATCTCGAGTTTTTGAGGTAATGCGAATCGGCTGACGTGTGAAATTCATGGTGATAAATAAAATAACAATTATAAACGGACAAGACTGTCAGATGAATATTAACTGATTTATGGATGCAATTATCAGAAGAAACGGTTTTTTCGGTTCAATTGTTTAGCAAGTTATCGCCTGAGGAAGTCTGACAAGAGAAAATCAAGAGAAAATGTTGAAGTAGAAAAATATGAGGATAGGATTATTCGATATAGGGAACGGCAAGGAGCCAGACCAATAAAGCCGAGTTCAAGCGTTGGATTGCAACGAATTTTACTTCAAGCTCCATGTTAAGCTCATCTCCGAAGGCTCGTCTGCTGAGACTCAAATTGTGAGTCAACGTTATACGTAGGATTCCGACGAGTCCTATAATCTAACTCCGTATCATCTAGTCAAAATGAGATTTTCAGTCAATGTTGTTTGTAGGACTCCGATAGGCTTTATTCTACACTCCACGTCAACGTAGTGCCTTGACCTTCGGTGGAGATAATTTTTTAATCCATAATGTATATTAATAATTTAATGTCAAATTTCAATAAATTTGTTACATTTTGGTATGCAACCTGTGTCTATATGTTCGACTCTATTAAGTTTTCTCCAAATTAAGATTAGTGCCATCACGACAAATGGAATGAAATTACTTATTTATGAATTATTTGATTCTGTAGCGGGTCGCCATATGAGACGAGAGGATGATGAGAGAAAACGCTTGGGTTGCAAAGTATCAGGATAGTGTTATTTGATACGAGAAACGGCAAAAGTCAGACGAAGAGAGCAGAATGCGGGTGTTTGACTTCATAAATTTCCATTTTATGCTCTACGCTAGTCTTGCATGAATAGGCTCAATTCTAAATATTTTGATACCTTCTGTTCAGACCCGAATTGGAAGTTGACGTTATGAGTACGGGACGCGTACATGTTCTTTTTGCAGAGGACCTAGTTGCATTAAAAAAAAAACTACCTACGAATTGCAATACATATATCTGATATCCATACATATTTAGTCATGAGCAGCAACTATAACCCTGCGTGCAAGTAACTCCGTCATTGCCGGTCCCAGGCCCAGATGAGACGGGAGGAGGGCTGCACGCAGGGTTAGATGTTGTAGGTATAAGAAATTATTGTAGTGGAACAATTTGTAAACGCTATGAAAGTACATTACGCGTCACTCTACAAATTTGAGACTTGGGGAAAATTATGAGCACACGCGTGCTCGTTGCTGTTGACGTTCCTGCTTATCGAGGGACTTCGGGCGGTATGAAATAGCACAAAACAACCGAGCGAGCGTAGCGAGCGAGCACAATCATTAGGTGGTCAAGCAAAATTTTACAAAAAGTAGTGAAATCAACCCCAAAAAACACCGTCGGTGCAAAATCCTTCCGCCAAGTCCATTAATGTGTAGATCACTCCACCAAAAAATAATCAAAGGTTGTGCTCGCTCACTCGATTGGTTGATGATTATCAACATACAAAAGCATTGAAATCAGATACAACTGCCAAGTACCTGTAGAATGATAAAAGTTTGGAATTGAAAAATTTGTTCAAACTAAATAACGTTGTACTCGTTCGCTCGCTGCGCTCGCTCACTCTATTGGCTTATGATTATGGGTTGAAAAAACAATTCGGATGAAGAAATTGAAGATGTTAACATTTATCAAAAAATATTTATAACGAAAAAATAATTTAAAAAAAATTTGAAAAAAAAATTTGGAGGTAGTGGTACTTGGGGGGCCTTTTGTAGAAAAAGAAATATAAAATATCGATCGCGAACCATGTCAATGTCATCTGATAGATATTCAAACATTGGCCCGCCAACGTACCACGGATACCAAATTTTTTTTTCAAATTTTTTTTAAATTATTTTTTCGTTATGAATATTTTCAGATAAATGTTGACATCTTCAATCTCTTCATCCGAATTGTTTTTTCAACCCATAATTATAAGCCAATAGAGTGAGCGAGCGCAGCGAGCGAACGAGTGCAACGTTATTCAGTTTGAATAAATTTTTCAATTCCAAACTTTTATCATGCTACAGATACTTGGCAGTTGTATCTGATTTCAATGCTTTTGTATGTTGATAATCATCAACCAATCGAGTGAGCGAGCACAACCTTTGATTATTTTTTGGTGGAGTGATCTACACATTAATGGACTTGGCGGAAGGTTTTTGCACCAAAGGTGCTTTTTGGGGTTTTTTATATACTTGTACGGGCCGGGGAAAAAAAAAAAAAAAAATTCGTCCCGACTGGGGATCAATCCGTGAACCGCGCGCTCCTCAACTCGGCAGGCTACCGACTCACCTACTATCTGTATTTGACAATAGCTGCTCAAATGAATATTATGTATACAAATTTCATACATTCAAATTCTCATTAGACAAAATTTTACATCTGACGTGTATATATGATTATATATAGTTTTATAAAATTATATATGATTATATATATTTTTGTAAAATTATATAAAACTATATAAAATCATATAAAATTATATAAAATTTTATAAAACTATATACCGCCAAACCTCATATCTAATTTCATATAGTCATTTATATATAATTTTATATAATTGAATAAATTTTTTTTCCCCGGGATTACATGAGTCAAATTATCCGATAATATATGAAACTCATATGGTGTTAATAAATACGGAATATATTTCAGATATAAGCAAAAGTATATTTACCAGCTATGTACCGTTTCTATATGCCTCTCACATGAGCGCTCATATATCGAAGATGTATGTAATTTATAACGATGGTATATATCTCATATATTCGGCATGTATTGGCTGATATTATATCATGCACGTATATGGACATTGTGTATTTCAGTCCACATCCGACTTCTTATATTTCCATCATAATCATGATCTGTTTTAGGTATGTAAATAAACATATCTGAAGATATATACTTGTACATATGATACATATATCAGTAAAATGGAGGTTTCATATATTTTTCTATATACATAAGATTTAACATTTTGTACATTAGTCATATGAATTTTGTATAAGAACATATGTATCATATGTACGAGTATAATATCTTCAGATAAATTTATTTTATATAAAAAATATGATAATTATGATGGAAATATAAGAAGCTGGATATGGGTTGAACTACGTCCATAAAAAAAAAATTAGACACATATACGTGACACGGACCTATCGCACATATGTCATATATGTGATACATATATGACAGATATGTCACATATATATCTGAAATATATTTGACTCATATCAGTCTCATGCGAACATGATATATCACCCGATCTGTACCCAATGTAATTGGTTGTATAAAATTCATATAAATGTCATCGAAATGTACATACCACTCTGGTATACGAAGCCCAATATTAGCGACACACTGTTACATCAATAAATATATGTTTGCTTGTATGTTAAATATATTTGGCATGGATCACCCATGTATGCGTTCGATATATATATAACCAAATAGTATGTCTCATGTAACGCTCTATATAATTTATACACATTTTATATAAGCACACTTATGTTTCTCATATATGCCCGCCTTTATTTGTGACCTAAAATTTCCGTATTCCTAAATATACGGAACCCTATATCCAAGATACACTTCAGTATACATCGCCCATATATAATGATGCAATGTCATCTCATGCATGCCCATTATAAATGATTTTATATAGTTCATATAAATATAATATAAACGTATATATCTAAAATATATGAACATTTATCTGAGCATCATATGAACCTCTCATATCTGTGGAGATTTGTTCACTTACATATTGATTATTTTCTCCATACACGAATCATACATCAGCCATATATAACTTCCGTGTATACGCTTACTATATAATACCATATACCGGAATTTATATAAGTGTTATAAATGTGATATAAGTAGATATATATATTTGAATCATATATTTTCACATATATTATTGATATTTTCATGTATATATTATTAATATATGAAATATATAAATGTTAAAAATACATCATTCACATATTGTATTTTTATATATTTTATATATTTTTTTTACATTGGCTTTATATCAGATATATCTCATATATCATGATATATTTCCTCACACATAAAGTAATATATATTTTTCCATGGGGGAGCTCCACATTAAATTCTGAAATAGAAGAATGTAGAGTCAAGATAATTTATGAATACATTTTAATCTGGGTAGACAATACATGAAGGACATGAAGACCAAACCGATTGACCGAGACTTATTTAATATGATCCACCGTAATTCAATTACTGAAATATTATTATCGATCTTCGGCCTGTAAATTGTTTAGTAGTAGTGACGTTTACCCTTTAGTATAAAATCTTCAGGATCCTTATCAGAAGAAAGCCTTATCGAAGCGCTATCTCGCGTCTTCAGCTGTCTTTCAGCGATTCTGTCTCTTGTAACTTTGTGTCATGAATAAAAAAAAATAACTAGAATTATAAACACACAAATATAAACATGTGGGTGGAACAAAAGCATCATGCAGAATCGGAAGTCCTCACCAGCCTGAGTTTTGATGTTGGTAGATAACACTGGCGGGTTCTGCGGAGTATCCTTTTCACATTTGTTATTTTTTCTGGATTCTGGGACTGTCATGAAGGTAGCTGGTCTCTTAGGTGGGGTTTTCTTCCGGACGACTTCTTCGGGTGACTCGTCCTCCTCTTCTGTTTCTTCCAACCTTTGGGATCTAGTGGATGACACCTTGTGGCGCCTAGCTCGCGATTTTTTTAAGGCTTCTTCGGAAGCAAAATGTTCCATGTCAGATGCATCCGACATCAATTTAAGTTTGTCTGCAGCTTCGGGATAGGTACCTTTAGATAACCAGTGTATAACTTATACATTCCTCAGAACGTATCCACACATTTCACCAGTTACAAAACAGTATTTAGGTGCGATGCACGTAATGTAATTGATTTCTGGCATGGATGATATTTGTAGCACAAGCTATTGCCAAACTCGGCGAGCCGAGAGCAATTCTGACAGGAAGTGCAAAAAACATAATCCTTGCCGAACATTAGTTTATACCAAAACAAAAATTTGCCTCTATATATTTTGGAGAAACATTAATTTTGACTATCATGTACCATACTCCTCTATCATACATACTCATTGTAAATATGTTGTCAAATTTATTCATTGTTCTATTTAGTTGGCGAGAACGCGGTGGCCGGCAGGGCGTCGCGAGAACCGCCAAGGCAGTCTCTAATACTTGCTCTCATATTGGCTAATTTTAACGGCTCTTATCTAAGCACGGCTACACCTTCGACATTTCAGCATTGATAATTTACGTCTCAGATTGTTACGAGGAAACCTAAAGTTCATCTCTGTAGTGAACAGTTTTATTCACTAGCTGTTTCATAGCGTCAGTTACTCATGTGTTTGCAAATCCAATTGACGTGGCTTATAATTATGATCTTTGCAATGTCAGGCTACCCAATATGAATATCGAATTAAACCTCATTATTTGATTTCAAGTCAGTGCAATGACTTATTGAGTCAGCACTGAAAACATTGCAATGTACACTAAACGTAATGGATTCTGAGCCGGATGTGTTTGACAATGCTAGAAACAGCAAACCGGCGCTCTGGATTACAAAAATTCAGAGCGCCGATTGGCTGTTTCTTCGATTGTCAAACACATCCGGCTCAGAATCCATTACGTTTAGTGTAACACCACAGACTATTTTTATTGACATTATCAGTTAATAATTCACCTGCACATCCATGTATGCCCAAAACATCCAACAATTCCCAATCTTTTTTGACTGGGGTATCCATGTTGGCTATCGACTTGCGAATTTTAATCATGTCTTTATAGGGGGGCCAATAAGCTTTCGTGTCGTCATCACTGAGCCAACTAAATGGTATTACGTGCAGCCCATCGTCGAATTCAACAATTTTGAAACTCGACATAGTGCTCACTGGGTTATGGCAGTTCTGAAATCACAAATTGTTGGAGCAAAGTATGTGGAAAAAAATGTGAACATTTGAGTGAATTCTGGAAAAAATCTAGAGAATCAACCAAATTCTCTGATTTTTTCCTGATTATTTTTCCCATCCAAATTTCAGACAATAGAATTGCACCATTCGATTTTTGTTTTCACTTTCTATGCGACTTTCATGTTTTCGAAGTGATAGGCCACGTTTGGAAAAACTATAGCCCTTCTTGGTATTTGATTAGTATGCTATAAAGGCCTTTTTTCGGCATAGGCATTGAAAAGTCACTTTATGACGCCTATTTTCGATCCACAAAGTAGCACTTTATATGGCTGATTTCAGAACTGCCCTATAAAGTCTTTATACGGCAGTCTGGATGCGCAGTTCGAAGTGCGCATTCCAAAGCTGCCGTATAAAGTCTTTATACGGTAGTTGAGATGCGCAACTCGAAGTGCGTGACAGATCGCACCATAGCCTCACCCTTCGTCTGTCAATCTCAACAGGCGTCAAAGTGACTTTTTATGCCTATTTCGAAAAAAATAAAGTATGGGGCGCACCCGTGAACCGTTTTTGACTCGAATAATGATTTCAGAACTCGCTTTCGGCTCGCCTCTAGCTCGTTCTGAAATCATTATTCTCGCCGAAAAACACTTGGTTTACGGGCATGCCACATAATATACTATGAACGACGATATGCCTGTGTGGCATTAGAGAAGCGATATCGTCTTTACTATGTATAATAATAACCATCATTCTTCCAGGAAATGGAAAGCTTACAAGATTATTCCAAGTAGTTAGCAGACGTGTGGACTACTGGAAACACAGCTATTTTATTGTCGTGAGAAGTTGTAACGTGTTCAAGAGGAATCTTCATGAGCTTGAGGCATATTTCATTGCATGGCCATGATTTGAGGCTGTCGTTTCTTCTGACAATGCGAATATTGAATGTTTGTGATTCACAAGGCAATGAATATACATCTTCCAGCCCCACTAATTCATAACCAATGACGTGGGATGTTTTATTACATTTCACAAAATTAACACATTCTATCATGGTCCCATTTTCGAGCATGAAGCAATTATTTTGAGAATCTTTACAATTTATGTAATAAGAATATTGGTGCATGATCTTATACTGTTTGCCTTTGCTTATATCTCTGGTTAATGGGCCTTCAAAGTGACGTTTCTGAAACTGTATAGGTTTACGTGTGTCCTTCTCCATTGTGTTACGGACAGATAAATATTCATATTCTGCCAACCTCCTAGCTATTTGCTGGAGTGGTCTTTCGCCTTTCCGAGTTAATTTTATGATTACAGACATATGATTCTCAAATCGAAATGCGCTGAACTCATCTAAGGGGCCACAGTTCCTTACATCCTCAGCAAGATGGAGTAAATTGTGCACGTTATGAGACATGTACTCAACACCATATATTTCCCCAAAAAGTTTAACAAAATACTGTAGGAGTGCTTCTGCATAATCAACATTCGGGGGATGCCTGGCCAATATCGGACTAACTAAGATCGTAATAGCAGCATGCGAAATCAGAAAGTGGTCATATGTCGATTCTTTCAATACGTTCTTTAAAACAATGGGACCCAAGTATAAAAGGAATTGCCGGTATTCTGTGGCTTTCCACAACTTAACATATTTCAGGGATCTTGGTTTTCTAACAAAATCTGATGGTAGACATTGACTTATATTGATTAATGCGCAAGAGATTTTATTTATGTTATAAGCGGACAGTCTCACGCTGAGCGGTCCATGTAACCAGAGCATAATTAATTTTCGTACAATCCCCAAGCAGATCAAGTGCATGTCATCCAGTAGCACATTCGAAACTCACCCTAAGTGGGGTATTTTTGAGAGATTTGTACGTCCGATTTGATAGTCGTCCTGATAGACGTAATTACTAAAATTTTCGTCCGTTCTCAAAGTTATATTTTCGCCTGCTAATGGGAAACACATTGTATGATCTAAATATTCTCCTTCAATTGTACATTTTGTACAACTATTATATCCATTAAAATTTTTCACTTGTAAAATGAATGCTTTGTCAGGCGCGTCACATATAAAGCCTTGAATTCTAACATTGAACCGTTCATTATCAAACAAAACTCCATTGCCTACCAAAGTAACTGCTTTCTTTATGAATAAGTCTAGGAACTGATTCGCATTATTCGGCTTCCCTTCTCCAAAAAACGCACCAACAATATAAACTTCTTTCAAAACTTTATCGGAGCACAAAATTGGCCACAGACTGTTTTGTGATGATTTTCCCATCGGAGCGCCGTCAATATTTATTAACAAATCAATCTTCTCAATATCGTGTCCAGCTTTTAATCGCTTTTGTACAATAGATTTCACAACTTTTTCTAAACCATTATGCCAATATTGGCCACCAGCAATAGAATGAATTTCGGTAGATCGGGGAGTCTTGAGAAGTGCTCTGTAATCTTTCGGCAATTTCGTGTTCAGATGTTTCCTTAAAATACCTAGCAATGCATTAAGGGAACCTCTCGGAGATCTGTAACTGCATATCCACTGATGAAATTCTTTAAGGAACAAATCATCGCTATCGATTGATTCTTGTGATTCTTTTAAATCATTGATCGAATCATCTGTGTGAGCTGAATCATTTGGACCGTCTGAAGGATTTGAATCATGAGAATCATTCGAGTTGTTTGATTCATGGTATGCTTCGGTAACATTTGCAACATTATGTGCACTTTCACGACCATGCGCACCTGCGTTTGCCTTCATGTCTGAACAGTCGCCTGAAATACTAATATTGTTACGGCTACTATTCTCTATTGTCGTATCACTTTCATTATCTACCGAGAATATGGGGTGAGTCAGAACGATCCCCTTCCTACGGCCAAACCAACACACAGGCGCACCGCGTGCGTGATGCTCGTTCGGGAGGGGATGCAATGCTACTGGCACCTTATTCCTCACGCACGCGGTGCGCCTCTGTGTTGGTTTGGCCGTAGGAAGGGGATCGTTCTTACTCACCGAATATTCTCGGTATACTACTCTCCATATTATCATTTGTTGTTTCTTCTACCATTGCCTTTCGCGTGCTTCCAATGTTTGGACTAATAATGTGATTGACATCGACGTTTTGTGGGCTTGACACTGGTTCGGTTTGGTGGGTCGAGCTGGCCCGTTCTAGGAATACCGCTTGCCGTATTCTAGATACACTTGATAACGTTTCTTGTCGAATAAGTCTACGCTTATGTCTGGCTGAATAAAAGTGATGACTTTTCCTTTTGCGCGTCATTTTCTGGATAGAAAAAAAAGCACGGTTAGGTCGGACACTACTGGCTGGCTTTTGATTCCCTTTGCGAGCATGCGGTGTGTTCAACATCATGAGGTCGCAAGTGCCATTATACTACCGTTTTGCATTTTCGAACCCAAATTAGTTGTATAGCTATGTTGACATGTATTTAGGCGTAACACCTTGAAATACTTTCGAAAACGTCGAGATTAAAAATTAGTCAATTTGTAAGTCCTGGCTATCATCAGTGATAACCAACTATCGACGTGGTTCAACGCTGTACCAAAAACAAACTGTGCATGAGGATACTGTAAAATCTACCTGACTTGATTTTGAGAAATAGAACAATTGAGGGGATGGGCGGAATAACAGTATAACTCAGAAAACATAGTTTTGAGATAAATGAGAAAAACGTAGGAGGCTAACATAGACTGATATAGCGTTTTTGCAAAAAAGATGTTCGGTTTAACCCTCCAAATTTTAACCGATTTTTATCAAATAAATATCTAATGTAGCTCTGTGGTCACTGATCATTTTTCTGCAATCTCCGGAAAAACGGTATAACCCGACTTATACCGTTATTCCGCCCATCCCCTCAATTGTCACCGCTACTGATTGATTTTCAAACTTGACGTTAAAATGAGGTGCAATTGAATAAAAGAGTCTTGTCAAATACATTGAAGACAAAGAATATGCCGCAGAAGGTGATATTTTATAAATCAATTCAGACTCACTTGTTAGTATGTTGGTATTCTGTAAAGGTGCCTCTTCGAGGTGCTAATTGTGCGCATTGTCGACTACTATTTCACATCGTCCCACTCTCACCTTTCCATTACCCTACCTTATCGCATGACAAATCTGTACATTGTTCTATATTCTGAATTTATTTGAGGGTGGCCAAGACTACGAGTGATGATAGAGATAAAGAATATGGTTCTTGGCGAAAAAAAAACGTAAAAAATGATCAGATGATAATGTTACAGCTCTCCGCGGACTAATTGCATTGAAATTGGAAAGGCGAGTCACAGACGCGCTCCTCGCACGCAAGTCAACACTCTATGGTGTTGTCACGAGTTGTACAAAATACTATCATGTAGTAAACTAACATATTTGTTCACATTTATTTTGAGAAGTTACTTGGAGCGAGCAAGCTTCAACCGAGTCTCTCGAACATTGAATGAAATTATTCACAGGTCCATTTGTTCCATTCCGTACGGCGCAATACACAATTGTTTCACTAGGGTGGCCGTCAAAATACATTCTTACTTTTCGAAATTCTGTACCTTATTCCGTCATACACTGAAAAAAAAGTATAAGTCCTATATGCATACTCAGTATCGCTGTAGGACTTATATCTTCCGTACGATACTATAGCAAGCCACCAGTGAGTATAGTAAAAAAGTTCCCACGTATCTCCTTCTACTCATATGTTTACGTTGTTTGGTGGCAGGTGAAAATAGCACTCCTAATCTATGATGAGTTAAAAAACAGTTAAAAAATTCATAACTAAATTCCTAATTTATAAAAATATACAAAGAAATTTCTTTTATAAAAATGGATTGCATTTAATTTAATTGTGAGGAGTAAATTCTAATATTTTTAACAACAAATAGTAATAACACGAAAGAGGTTATATTATTATTTTCTTTATAATGACATTTATAATGTCTTTTGTCATAACCTTTTACTTTTCCAAACTCAGTTTTAGTGTATAGCGTATAATATACGAGTATTGCTATAGTACCGAAATGTATCGCTGTAGGACTCATACTTTTTTTTTCAGTATAATGAGAGAGATGATAGAAATGCTAGATTTATAATTATACGTGGAATGGTTCAAACAATATAAAACTATAAATAAAACGAAAAAAAACAAAAAGTGATCGAATTACCTGTCGAAATTGGCGTGACCGAGAAAGCGACAAACGGTGAGGTTGATTCGGACCCACGCGCGTTGTCTGTATGACCAGACTAACCTCTAATCTTCACCCTAGGTATCTTAGTATCTACCTTAGATTAAAATCCACATCATTAAAACTAGTTTAATGCAAATGTCCTATTTATTTTCGATTCGACGAAACATCACATGCTTTATTTAGGTAGACTAACGAATATGCTTACAAAAGCCGGCATTTCATTTACATATCGCTAAACACGTGGGGAACGGTAGCCGCATCCCCACGTGGGGCATACCAGTATTTTAGTCAAGAAAAGAACAACAGAGCCGGATTGGATCTGATCTGAGTATCTATGGTTTTATGATGAATCCAACTTTTACTTACCAGATATTAAACTTGATCTTCTTTTTTCTTCTTTAGATTATACACACATGTGTTTTTCACGATGCTTAGGGTTCTGATGCACTTTCCAGTCACTTCTTGCCGCTAGAGTGCGCTAATGCGGTGGCGACTAGCGGCAGCGCATGTGCGTCAAGATCAGTGATGCCACAAATCCCCAGAAAATCTTTAAAAATAGAGACAGAGCGATGGCGATCGCGGGCGGAGTAAGAGAGATACTAAATCTGTGTATGGCATCAGTGGTCAAGATATGTAGCGCCCATAGAACTTATATTACTATAGAGAAGTGGCATATGGGCTATTTTCGTCCAGGAGTAACCATTGTCAGATTGTTTGCATGAATGATAATTTTTAAGAGCATATTAATTTATAACCGTTGTCAGTAAATGTACAACTAAACTATTTTTGTGATACATAATAGATTACAACTTTACGCTAACCCTAACCTATCAATCTTCGCACCGTACTATTTAGGCGAGGGGTATGCGCGGAGAGCGGAACTGGACGTTGCGAAAGTTGAGAGTTCAAAAATTTCAAACTTTCGTCTCTCAACTTTTCAATTGTATGGGAAAAAATAAACATATTTGATGAATTATACCCAGTAAACACAAAAATAAAAGTCGTCTTAAAGTCGTGGTTATTAATATATTAATATCAAGAGACTCGGTAGAGTCTCGCGCCAAGTACATAAAAAAAAAATTTTTTCAAGCGCGAGACTCAACGAGTCTATATACCCGAGAGGCAGCTACCCTAACCTATACCGCGAACTAGTATCTTCGTTTTCTGTCACCTCACAATATACACGAATTGAAACTAATTTAATCTAGGATGTGGTAGCTATGAAAAGCTTTCATTTAAGCCTTAGATCGATTAAATCGGTGTCCGGAGTGCTGAGATATGATTAACTACAAATTCTGATACCCCGTTTCATCGTACAATTTTTCTCTTTAGTCGTCGTCGTCGTCTTCAGACCAAGATTCACATTCAAACCATTCCTATATAAAATCACTAGACGGGAAACCACACAAAAGTTGTATAGAGTGACGTCAGTATACGAGATAGTTCCGACGTAGATAGCGCCAGTATCGCAGACAGAAACCGTCTGCTACACTAGTGTTACGTGCGTAGATTTCGGTATATATCTTTATACGTATATACTGTAACATTGCATGTTACGACAGGCTCCTCACCCCTTAAACGACCTTAGCGGAGTGGATGAAAATGAGAGAATGAGTAGATAGACCCCGAGGTCCGATAGAAAATCCGAGAGGCGACCGTGACCGACTAAAGACTGTTGAGCATATTATTTATTCTTTTGTTTTGTTTTACGACTTTTCTCTAACATGTGGGAGACGAGGCCCAGCCGACGGCTAAGATACCGTGACAGAGACACACCACTACCGACGCAAGACGTTCCAGTATCGACTGTTTGGATCCTACTCGACGAACGCCACCCTAAAGCTTCGGAGGATAGTTAGTGGCCACGCTACCTCCTGCTAGTAATCTAGAGGACACGGGGGAGTGCCAAGGGCATTCTACAACGGGGGATATCGGTGGTGGAAGAGATTCCCGCCACCCAGAAGAGCCTGCATCCCGTGAGCCTCCGACGTAGCAAGCTAAAATCATCGTGGCGAACTTTGAATTACGCGCGTGGCGGCCACCGGTCGCCATGCTTAAGGCATCCTTCGGTCGATACGAAAATCGATATTTGGCCGTAACACGAGGGCGCTGATTACCGGCGCCATGCGGTCTAGTCACTCTGCGTTAGACTAGCGTCACGAACACTCGTGTTACTTTGCGTTGAGAGATTTCGAAGATATTGCGTTTAAGCCCCGTGGGCAGTTTAGTTTTTTTTTTTGGTTTAGTTTGGTTGTGTGGTTGTGGGAGAAGTGTGAGAGAATCCCCGTCGAGGGTATTTTGTTTATCGAGAGCCATGGATTTTGGTCGGGAGAAGACCGCTTTTCTCGTGTGGCTGGAAGACGGTAAGCGTTAGCCATTCTTACCCATGCTAATTTGAATTCGGCAACTGCCGCCAGCCATATTGCCTACTGAGCAGCCACGAGGCTAATTAAAATTTTTGGAATCGAATTAAACCGATCTCCGAAGGGTAGGCCGTCACCAGTGTCCCCATGTATTAGAGTTTATCGTTCGAGTTATTATTTTCCTGAGAAAAATCGAGTATTTTATAGTCTGTTAAGTTCGGGTTTGATATCTGTCGTACACGAGTGCGACAGAGATAGTCGTAGTCAGTCACTGTCGCTCTCTCTTCCTCCCGTGGGGAGAGACATAGCTATTCGTTATTTGGACTTCGAGTCTTTGTTTTGCGGGTTCGAGTCAATGAATAAATTCTGTTAATTATTATTCGCGTTATTCGCAGAGTTAGGTTAAGTTAGTCTTAGTAAGATCTGTAAATATCACTTTTTTTTTATCAATTTCACTTCCCTATTCGTTATTAAGAGCCGAGGGCTCACCCATTGTAAATATCAGATTGTTAATTAGTTGTAAGTCCTCCTCGTGGAGTCTATTTAGCGTTCTAGTTGAAATATTGTCTCACGAGGACCGAGTTTGTCGAGTTGTTTGATTTTTGCATGATTTTTCCTTGTTATTGCTATCCCACGTGGAAGCTGGTAGTTTATTAGATATTGTAAAGCTCGTCAAACGTGGCCAGGTCGCCTATACACGACCCGAGGCCGTTCTTTCTACGAGGGAATTTATTCCCGATTGTTAAAATTATTATTTCTATTTCTTTTCTATTTTGTTGAATAAATTCTATTTTTTTTTATTGTCAAATTCAAACGCTCGAGTCGTTATTTAACGTCCCGCTAATCCTTCAATTAATCCTGACCCCTCTCCGCGGTACTGTAGCTAGCCGACGCTTTACGTACCCGTAGGTTATATTTTGTTTATATTTTTGAACGTGGCGGTTATCCGCCTGGCGCCCAGCATATTTTTCAGGTAATTAACGTTGGCCAATTGTCGAGTGGACGGTTCTCGGAGGCTAGCACCCGGTCTAGTTCGAGGGCTAAATAAAATCCACGTCACAATACATATCCCGGAATCCTAAATTCTTTTTTCTTAGTTTGATTTCATAAACTCTTTCCAACAATAATTCTTTGAACGCTTAACAATTTGTTTGTCTCATTTTTCAACCGCGACTTAGAGCGTAGAAAGTAACCACACTGAAATATAATATTAACTGCATCGGATGTTTATTCCCTTCTTAAAACGGCTCGTAAGTCACGTAGGTGTCGATAACGGCGAAGCAACACTGGAACCCCAGTCTTGCTGACCCGCCAACCTCACACTACTATAGGCTAGCGCGTAGATGTAATTTTGCTCTCTCTCTCTAATTTTCAAAGAAATAAGGAAATTAAGGTAACTAGAAGTAGAATAATAAGATTTCAAAAGCAAGAATGATGGAAAACTAAAAAGCCATTTAACGGTTCATAATTCAAATGTAAGTTCGAATTATTAACATGGTTTGAAGATATTCAAACCAAGTTAGTGTGAGTGAGCTATAGGTGAGGCATGGAGTAGCATGGGACCGCGTAACGTCACCAGGGCCCCACTCCTACGCCTAACTGCAAGCAGTCCCTCAAACCAATCAGGCGACAATTAGCCACTAAGCAAGGCCCTAATTGGCTAAGCCACGCGCGTAGTAATACATACATTGTTGCAACCGCGGGGACCTCGTCGCCTTTGAACTTGAACTAGCGTCTTTCTTCTGGTAAATCGCGAGGTGCGTGGATGCAAGGACCCGTGTGCAATAATCGAGCCACGAGTTGTGTTCAATCTTTTCTTTCTTTTAATTAAAGTGGTAGCACAAAGGACTCTGTACCCGTTAATAAATTCAAGCCATAAATCTCTTCAAGATCTATGCACTTTTGAGACAACGATTAACTTCATTGTTTTAAACTAGTTTACTTCAACATATTTTATAACGCTCTTCTTCTGTTAAATCGCGAGGTGCGTAGTCGCAAGAGACCGTGTGCTATACTTGAGCCAAGGGTTGTATCCCATCTAGCTTTCTTCATTTAAAGTCAGTGTATACAAAGGACTCGGCATTCGTCAATCTTAACTTAAAAATTAAACGAGATACAAACTAATCAACTTAGTGATCTGTTTAATAAGTAGAATCAGTGCATAGACACATAAGGGTTATCACACAATCTGATAATCCAAATGAACATCAAAAACTCAAGTTCTGCCTTATACTCCTCTTGGGGTATTTGTAGTATATAAGTCATATTTCCAATCTTTAGAATCTTGCATTAATATCACTTCACTTGTTATATGAATTAGACTCATTTCAAAATCTTCATTATTTCAACTCAGTGAGTATCAACAAAGACTATAGACACTTGAATACAAACTAGCTTCAGTTTATAGACATTAACCAAATCTACCATTCGGCATAAATCATAACCAACTTAAAAGGTGTTAACCCATTTATAATTCTACGTGAATCAAAGGCTTCGAGGTTCTTAAGGTGAGGGAGGCTAATCAAGGTAGTCCCATGCTACTCCAGATCAACCAAGGCTAAGTAACCACGATCGCTCACAAATTTACTCACTGATAAATTATCTTACATATTCGAATTGTTATATCGTTTTCCAGAATTCTTTAATTTTAATTATATGCATGACAAAATATAACTCCATCTGATGAGTAGTATAACCACGGGAATATCGTTATAGGCCAATACCAATAGTATTTCGGGAGAGACCCTTCCTAATAACGAGACCACCCGGTGAGCTTGCATTGCTACTCATTGTTCAATCTTAATGCCTATATTATTACCAGTTATTCATATAATATAATAAACAAATATATATATATATATATACTGCTTTAATAGAATAACTCGAGATTGTTGCGGTAGTAAAATTAATAACCAAACAGGATAATTCCTAGAATTTCGGGTTTCACCCTAATCCCGTTGGGTTTATTTCTTCCACTATTAAAGCTTGAAGATCATTAAGACCCTAACTAGCGATCTCGATTTATATCTCATTATATTATTACTATAATTATATATTTTATGAATTTCGTCGTATAAGCACATGTTTAACTTTGAATGAGTGAGTGAGCACACGGACTCACTAACACTTGTAAGGTAAGACTTACGTCTTTTTACCTATTATTTTGTTGGTTATATTTAATTAAATATAACCAATGCCACAGAAAGTGGTGTAATTCGCCGAAGAATGATTTTAAGCTAGAAGACTTAAAATTTTTGACGAGAAAAATTTATCCGGTGTCTCGGGAATCGAACCCGAGCCTACTGGCTGCCAATCCGGGGGCTTACACCCACTAGACCACCTGGCCACCTTCAAATTTAACTCGTCATTTTTCAAGTCTAATTCGTGTGCTTGGTTTGTACGTTATGAATTTCGTCGTATAAGCACATGTTTAACTTTGAATGAGTGAGTGAGCACACGGACTCACTAACACTTGTAAGGTAAGACTTACGTCTTTTTACCTATTATTTTGTTGGTTATATTTAATTAAATATAACCAATGCCACAGAAAGTGGTGTAATTCGCCGAAGAATGATTTTAAGCTAGAAGACTTAAAATTTTTGACGAGAAAAATTTATCCGGTGTCTCGGGAATCGAACCCGAGCCTACTGGCTGCCAATCCGGGGGCTTACACCCACTAGACCACCTGGCCACCTTCAAATTTAACTCGTCATTTTTCAAGTCTAGTTCGTGTGCTTGGTTTGTACGTTATGAATTTCGTCGTATAAGCACATGTTTAACTTTGAATGAGTGAGTGAGCACACGGACTCACTAACACTTGTAAGGTAAGACTTACGTCTTTTTACCTATTATTTTGTTGGTTATATTTAATTAAATATAACCAATGCCACAGAAAGTGGTGTAATTCGCCGAAGAATGATTTTAAGCTAGAAGACTTAAAATTTTTGACGAGAAAAATTTATCCGGTGTCTCGGGAATCGAACCCGAGCCTACTGGCTGCCAATCCGGGGGCTTACACCCACTAGACCACCTGGCCACCTTCAAATTTAACTCGTCATTTTTCAAGTCTAGTTCGTGTGCTTGGTTTGTACGTTATGAATTTCGTCGTATAAGCACATGTTTAACTTTGAATGAGTGAGTGAGCACACGGACTCACTAACACTTGTAAGGTAAGACTTACGTCTTTTTACCTATTATTTTGTTGGTTATATTTAATTAAATATAACCAATGCCACAGAAAGTGGTGTAATTCGCCGAAGAATGATTTTAAGCTAGAAGACTTAAAATTTTTGACGAGAAAAATTTATCCGGTGTCTCGGGAATCGAACCCGAGCCTACTGGCTGCCAATCCGGGGGCTTACACCCACTAGACCACCTGGCCACCTTCAAATTTAACTCGTCATTTTTCAAGTCTAGTTCGTGTGCTTGGTTTGTACGTTATGAATTTCGTCGTATAAGCACATGTTTAACTTTGAATGAGTGAGTGAGCACACGGACTCACTAACACTTGTAAGGTAAGACTTACGTCTTTTTACCTATTATTTTGTTGGTTATATTTAATTAAATATAACCAATGCCACAGAAAGTGGTGTAATTCGCCGAAGAATGATTTTAAGCTAGAAGACTTAAAATTTTTGACGAGAAAAATTTATCCGGTGTCTCGGGAATCGAACCCGAGCCTACTGGCTGCCAATCCGGGGGCTTACACCCACTAGACCACCTGGCCACCTTCAAATTTAACTCGTCATTTTTCAAGTCTAGTTCGTGTGCTTGGTTTGTACGTTATGAATTTCGTCGTATAAGCACATGTTTAACTTTGAATGAGTGAGTGAGCACACGGACTCACTAACACTTGTAAGGTAAGACTTACGTCTTTTTACCTATTATTTTGTTGGTTATATTTAATTAAATATAACCAATGCCACAGAAAGTGGTGTAATTCGCCGAAGAATGATTTTAAGCTAGAAGACACACGAACTAGACTTGAAAAATGACGAGTTAAATTTGAAGGTGGCCAGGTGGTCTAGTGGGTGTAAGCCCCCGGATTGGCAGCCAGTAGGCTCGGGTTCGATTCCCGAGACACCGGATAAATTTTTCTCGTCAAAAATTTTAAGTCTTCTAGCTTAAAATCATTCTTCGGCGAATTACACCACTTTCTGTGGCATTGGTTATATTTAATTAAATATAACCAACAAAATAATAGGTAAAAAGACGTAAGTCTTACCTTACAAGTGTTAGTGAGTCCGTGTGCTCACTCACTCATTCAAAGTTAAACATGTGCTTATACGACGAAATTCATAACGTACAAACCAAGCACACGAACTAGACTTGAAAAATGACGAGTTAAATTTGAAGGTTGCCAGGTGGTCTAGTGGGTGTAAGCCCCCGGATTGGCAGCCAGTAGGCTCGGGTTCGATTCCCGAGACACCGGATAAATTTTTCTCGTCAAAAATTTTAAGTCTTCTAGCTTAAAATCATTCTTCGGCGAATTACACCACTTTCTGTGGCATTGGTTATATTTAATTAAATATAACCAACAAAATAATAGGTAAAAAGACGTAAGTCTTACCTTACAAGTGTTAGTGAGTCCGTGTGCTCACTCACTCATTCAAAGTTAAACATGTGCTTATACGACGAAATTCATAACGTACAAACCAAGCACACGAACTAGACTTGAAAAATGACGAGTTAAATTTGAAGGTGGCCAGGTGGTCTAGTGGGTGTAAGCCCCCGGATTGGCAGCCAGTAGGCTCGGGTTCGATTCCCGAGACACCGGATAAATTTTTCTCGTCAAAAATTTTAAGTCTTCTAGCTTAAAATCATTCTTCGGCGAATTACACCACTTTCTGTGGCATTGGTTATATTTAATTAAATATAACCAACAAAATAATAGGTAAAAAGACGTAAGTCTTACCTTACAAGTGTTAGTGAGTCCGTGTGCTCACTCACTCATTCAAAGTTAAACATGTGCTTATACGACGAAATTCATAACGTACAAACCAAGCACACGAACTAGACTTGAAAAATGACGAGTTAAATTTGAAGGTGGCCAGGTGGTCTAGTGGGTGTAAGCCCCCGGATTGGCAGCCAGTAGGCTCGGGTTCGATTCCCGAGACACCGGATAAATTTTTCTCGTCAAAAATTTTAAGTCTTCTAGCTTAAAATCATTCTTCGGCGAATTACACCACTTTCTGTGGCATTGGTTATATTTAATTAAATATAACCAACAAAATAATAGGTAAAAAGACGTAAGTCTTACCTTACAAGTGTTAGTGAGTCCGTGTGCTCACTCACTCATTCAAAGTTAAACATGTGCTTATACGACGAAATTCATAACGTACAAACCAAGCACACGAACTAGACTTGAAAAATGACGAGTTAAATTTGAAGGTGGCCAGGTGGTCTAGTGGGTGTAAGCCCCCGGATTGGCAGCCAGTAGGCTCGGGTTCGATTCCCGAGACACCGGATAAATTTTTCTCGTCAAAAATTTTAAGTCTTCTAGCTTAAAATCATTCTTCGGCGAATTACACCACTTTCTGTGGCATTGGTTATATTTAATTAAATATAACCAACAAAATAATAGGTAAAAAGACGTAAGTCTTACCTTACAAGTGTTAGTGAGTCCGTGTGCTCACTCACTCATTCAAAGTTAAACATGTGCTTATACGACGAAATTCATAACGTACAAACCAAGCACACGAACTAGACTTGAAAAATGACGAGTTAAATTTGAAGGTGGCCAGGTGGTCTAGTGGGTGTAAGCCCCCGGATTGGCAGCCAGTAGGCTCGGGTTCGATTCCCGAGACACCGGATAAATTTTTCTCGTCAAAAATTTTAAGTCTTCTAGCTTAAAATCATTCTTCGGCGAATTACACCACTTTCTGTGGCATTGGTTATATTTAATTAAATATAACCAACAAAATAATAGGTAAAAAGACGTAAGTCTTACCTTACAAGTGTTAGTGAGTCCGTGTGCTCACTCACTCATTCAAAGTTAAACATGTGCTTATACGACGAAATTCATAACGTACAAACCAAGCACACGAACTAGACTTGAAAAATGACGAGTTAAATTTGAAGGTGGCCAGGTGGTCTAGTGGGTGTAAGCCCCCGGATTGGCAGCCAGTAGGCTCGGGTTCGATTCCCGAGACACCGGATAAATTTTTCTCGTCAAAAATTTTAAGTCTTCTAGCTTAAAATCATTCTTCGGCGAATTACACCACTTTCTGTGGCATTGGTTATATTTAATTAAATATAACCAACAAAATAATAGGTAAAAAGACGTAAGTCTTACCTTACAAGTGTTAGTGAGTCCGTGTGCTCACTCACTCATTCAAAGTTAAACATGTGCTTATACGACGAAATTCATAACGTACAAACCAAGCACACGAACTAGACTTGAAAAATGACGAGTTAAATTTGAAGGTTGCCAGGTGGTCTAGTGGGTGTAAGCCCCCGGATTGGCAGCCAGTAGGCTCGGGTTCGATTCCCGAGACACCGGATAAATTTTTCTCGTCAAAAATTTTAAGTCTTCTAGCTTAAAATCATTCTTCGGCGAATTACACCACTTTCTGTGGCATTGGTTATATTTAATTAAATATAACCAACAAAATAATAGGTAAAAAGACGTAAGTCTTACCTTACAAGTGTTAGTGAGTCCGTGTGCTCACTCACTCATTCAAAGTTAAACATGTGCTTATACGACGAAATTCATAACGTACAAACCAAGCACACGAACTAGACTTGAAAAATGACGAGTTAAATTTGAAGGTGGCCAGGTGGTCTAGTGGGTGTAAGCCCCCGGATTGGCAGCCAGTAGGCTCGGGTTCGATTCCCGAGACACCGGATAAATTTTTCTCGTCAAAAATTTTAAGTCTTCTAGCTTAAAATCATTCTTCGGCGAATTACACCACTTTCTGTGGCATTGGTTATATTTAATTAAATATAACCAACAAAATAATAGGTAAAAAGACGTAAGTCTTACCTTACAAGTGTTAGTGAGTCCGTGTGCTCACTCACTCATTCAAAGTTAAACATGTGCTTATACGACGAAATTCATAACGTACAAACCAAGCACACGAACTAGACTTGAAAAATGACGAGTTAAATTTGAAGGTGGCCAGGTGGTCTAGTGGGTGTAAGCCCCCGGATTGGCAGCCAGTAGGCTCGGGTTCGATTCCCGAGACACCGGATAAATTTTTCTCGTCAAAAATTTTAAGTCTTCTAGCTTAAAATCATTCTTCGGCGAATTACACCACTTTCTGTGGCATTGGTTATATTTAATTAAATATAACCAACAAAATAATAGGTAAAAAGACGTAAGTCTTACCTTACAAGTGTTAGTGAGTCCGTGTGCTCACTCACTCATTCAAAGTTAAACATGTGCTTATACGACGAAATTCATAACGTACAAACCAAGCACACGAACTAGACTTGAAAAATGACGAGTTAAATTTGAAGGTGGCCAGGTGGTCTAGTGGGTGTAAGCCCCCGGATTGGCAGCCAGTAGGCTCGGGTTCGATTCCCGAGACACCGGATAAATTTTTCTCGTCAAAAATTTTAAGTCTTCTAGCTTAAAATCATTCTTCGGCGAATTACACCACTTTCTGTGGCATTGGTTATATTTAATTAAATATAACCAACAAAATAATAGGTAAAAAGACGTAAGTCTTACCTTACAAGTGTTAGTGAGTCCGTGTGCTCACTCACTCATTCAAAGTTAAACATGTGCTTATACGACGAAATTCATAACGTACAAACCAAGCACACGAACTAGACTTGAAAAATGACGAGTTAAATTTGAAGGTGGCCAGGTGGTCTAGTGGGTGTAAGCCCCCGGATTGGCAGCCAGTAGGCTCGGGTTCGATTCCCGAGACACCGGATAAAATTTTTCTCGTCAAAAATTTTAAGTCTTCTAGCTTATAATTATATAGTTAAGCACATGTTTATCCATGTTCAATTTCCTTATTGGAAAATTCAATTATTATTCCCTTAATTGAAGCAAGATCGGAATGATTGTCAAGCCATTCAACCGCCTGGGATAATTCTTAGAATTTCGGGGTATACCCTAATACCAGTGCGAGTATCGTTTATGTCAAGCACAGAGTTTCATACTAGCGTTTCAATTAAGCGTATTAAGCTCATAATCATCGATCTTGATCCAATCCTAGGGGAATTCTATTCATAGATCTGAATAGATAATACCATTGATTTAATATTATTTCTATCAGAGAGAGAGAGTTCTTATTTCAGTAGTTCCTATTTGATTATTTCATTATTTCATTATATTCATTATATCAACGCGTGTGAATCGTGAAGAGTCTTTTATTAAATTCATTATTATTCTTCATTAATAATAAATCTTATATAGTAACAAGCCTTCACGATCCCCACGTCGGAGATCATTATATTGTCTCGCTATTTCATTATTTTGTGAATTCAACATTTTATGTCATTCATTTGTTCAACCGACAATCATTTGTTAGTCGCTTGAATTATATTTTCATTGCTTTAATCGTTCAAGAATATGCTATCGTTTTTACCAGTCAATTCCCATTATCATTTGAATTACCTTTCATTTATTTACTTTATATTTATTATTTTTCTTTAATTATATTATTATTTCTATATCAATTAGCCTCAACACAATTTAAACAAATCAATGGAGACCTGTCTAGGACTAGGCGGCAACGAATCCTATTTACCGATCTATTTCATAATAGATCTCTTTTATAATTATTTATATGTGGATGTGACGGGATGACCAATTCTATTCTCGGGTTCTCTTGTGAATAAACCATAGGGATTAATAACACTCTACCCATACCGTCCGTCACACTAGCAGACGCGTGTTGTCATTTCATATTTTTAAATCCAAATAAAGGAAATAAAAGAAAGTACGAGCAATGCTTAATGCAAAATTTGAACGTACAAAAACTAGCGAATACCTCCCAAAAGCCACTTAGGTGCGAAAACCTCACACCAAGTACATTCAAGTGATAGCCACCAACAAAAATGTTTCGATAGGTTAATTATCTTAAATCCTACGATCTTGAGCTTTTGAGGTTATGCGAATCGACTGACGTGTAAAATTCATAGTGATGAATAGAATAATAATTGTGAACGGATAATTTTACGATTAGGCTTGCCTTGTATGACACAAGACTGTTAGATGACTATTAACTGACTATTACCTCTTACTTTTATTCACTTATACATTGTAGATTTGGCTTATTTCCATTCATGAATGCAATTATCGGAGGAAACGGTGTTTTGGGGATTCAATTTTCTAGCAAGTCACCGCCTGAGAAAGTCTGACAATAGAAAATCAAGAAAAAATGTTGAAGTTGAAAAATATCAGGATAGCATGATTTGATATAAGGAACGGCAAGGAGCCAGACCAACGAAGCCGAGTTCAAGCGTTGGATTGCAACAAATTCCACTTCAAGCTCGATGGTAGGCTCATTTCTAGAGGCTCGTCTGCTCGGACGTAAACTGCGAGCCACCGTTATGTGTAGGATTTCAACGAATTCTACATTTTATCTCGGTATCCTCTAGTCCAAACGAGACTGTAAGTCGACGTTGTGTGTTGGACTACGATAGGCTTTATTCTACACTCCACGTCAACGTAATGCCATGACCTTCGGTGAAGATAATTTTTTAATCCATGTTTTACAATTAGCTTAGATTCTTCGCTCAGAAGCTCAATCAAATTCAGATTAGTGCTATCACGACAAATGGTGAGAATAAAAATACTTATTCAATATTGAAGAAATGATCGATCGACTTCCTCTTTCTCAGATGATAGAGATTCTGATTGATATTTATTTATTATTTGTAGACTCAGCGTATAATCATTCATGAATGGAATTATTGAAGAAAAATCTTTCGTATGGATTGTTTAATTTTGTAGCGGGTTGCCGTATAAGACGTAAGGATGATGAAAGAAAACGCTTGGGTTGCAAAGTATCGGTATAGTATGATTCGATAGGAGAAACGGCAAGAGTCAGACGAAGAGTGCAGAATGCGAGTGTTTGACTTCATAAACTTCCATTTTATGCTCTACGCTAGTCTTGCATGAATAGGCTCAATTCCAAATATTTTGATACCTTCTGTTCAGACCCGAATTGGAAGTTGACGTTATGAGTCCGGGACGCGTACATGTTCTTTTTGCAGAGGTTGCAATACATATATCTGATATTTATATATATTTAGTCATGAGCAGCAACTATAACCCTGTGTGCAAGTAACTCCGCCATTGCCGGTCCCAGGCCCAGATGAGACAGGAGGAGGGCTGCACGCAGGGTTAGATGTTGTAGGTATAAAAAATTATTGTAGCGGAACAATTTGTAAACGCTATGAAAGTACATTACGCGTCACTCTACAAATTTGAGACTTGGATGTGAAAAATCGGTACATGATACCGACGTTCATATCATTAATTTTTTCAGCAACGAATCAATAGGAATTAAATTCTTTTTGAATCTTTTCAATTCCTGCGTCAATTCCGTTTTGTGATCACAAACGGATATCAAACGAATTGAGTATGTCAATAATTCACACCTTCCCGAAATATTTCCGAATCATGTGAAATGTTATACATCACTTTACGTACTTTCGCAATATTTCCGACACATCAAAAATGTTATATTGCGACTCACACCTTCCCGAAATATTTCCAAATTATGTGAAATGTTATACATTACTTTACGTACTTTCGCAATATTTCCGGCAAATCGAAAATGTTATATTGCAATTCACATCTTCCCGAAATATTTCCGAATTATGTGAAATGTTATACATCACTTCACGTACTTTTGCAATATTTCCGACGTATCAAAAATGTTATATTGCGACTCACACCTTCCCGAAATATTTCCAAATTATGTGAAATGTTATACATTACTTTACGTACTTTCGCAATATTTCCGACAAATCGAAAATGTTATATTGCAATTCACATCTTCCCGAAATATTTCCGAATTATGTGAAATGTTATACATTACTTTACGTACTTTCGCAATATTTCCGACATATCGAAAATGTTATATTGCAATTCACATCTTCCCGAAATATTTCCAAATTATGTGAAATGTTATACTTCACTTTACGTATTTTCGGAATATTTCCGACACATTGAAAATGTTATATTGCAACTTAGATCTTTCCGAAATATTTGTGAAATATTGAATATGTTATATATCACTTTACGTATTTTCGCGATATTTCCGACACATTGAAAATGTTATATTGCAACTTACATCTTTCCGAAATATTTGTGAAATGTTGAATATGTTATATATCACTTTACGTATTTTCGCAATATTTCCGACACATTGAAAATGTTATATTGCAACTTACATCTTTCCGAAATATTCCTGAAATTTTGAATATGTTATATATCACTTTAGGTATTTTCGAAATATTTCCGCCATATTAAAAACGTTATATTGCAATAAACACCTTTCTGAAATATTTCAGAAATATTGGAAATGTTATACACTCGAACCTCAGCTATTTGACCGACTCGGGACCGGACGTTATCAGCTATTTGACGAAAGGAGGGGCCCCCACTCCCTACCGTTAAGCTCAACGCGCACTATGCCGAAGCGAAGCGATCGGAAGTTTTCATGAACATGCATTCTTAGGAGTGTGCGTGCATACTTCCATAAAAAAACATAAGAAAAGCATGCTAATGAAATTTCCGATCGCTTCGCTTCGGCATAGTGCGCGTTGACTTTTATACGGCAGCCATTTTGCGCGTTCAAAAAAATTGTCAAACCGTTCACTTTACGGATAATACGAATAGAAGTTGGATTGAAATAAATAATTATATTATATTTGATGAGTTACTGATGAACAGTTATCATATTTCTGCTAATCAATACGAAATAGGGTACAAATAAATATTTTGCCTAAATTGCCAAAAATAATTAAAATGTTAGGGGCCCCGTGGCATTGGAATACGGCTCTGACTATAGGGAAACTGCGACCGATAGTGGGAGCAGAGGGGGTCAAGTAGCTGCGCACAATTTGGTCAAATAGCTGCGTACGTCAAATAGCTGATGGTCAAATAGCTGAGGTTCGAGTGTATTGCAATTCAAATATTTCCAAACATTACAGAAATATTGCCGGAATATGTTATGGATCTGAAACGTTGTTATGCATTTGAAATATTTCTGAAATATTTCGTGCCGTATGGGTATAATCGTTCCCCCTTAAGATTTCAGTGAAATGTAGAATTCTCGTGGTTAATGATTGAGTAATTTTAAACTCAATAATTTAGTACGTAATCGATCGAATGATGCAGTGTCGTATTCCGTTTGATGGGATCAAAAAGTACGTTATGTTCAGCAGTTACAATTTTCAAGATTTTAGTCAAGTTTGTATCTCTATACTTATGTTTTTATCGTTTCAAGTCGAGTATTCAGCATGAAATGGAATGAATAATTCGGTACATTATTGGATTTGATGAATTTCATCGTAATATGCCCCCATACATTCTTTACATATGTAAAGCGAACAAGCCTCGGTATCGGCGCGCCCGCGTAGACAGCGGCGCGCGACGTTCCGTATGGTTCAATCGCTTTTTAAATATAATTTCCATCGGAGTTCCATTATGAAAATTACAGATTTCGTAGAGAATTAATCAAGCAACACGCTCATATTTTTTTTAGAATTTTCGAAGGGTGTAATCATCTCGAAAATCACGTTTAAAAAATATAATTTTTAATAACAAATAGAAAATTGTTTATGACATGAAAGTGCGATTCAAGAGCTTCAAAATGAGTTTTTCACGATGTCTGTACGATAAAGGGAACCGGAGATATTAACGTGTAAACAAGAGCGCGATTCCGATTTTTGGTGTTTTTTTCGAAAATTCAACCCCTTGTATCTTCTAAGCCCTTCGAGTTAAAAAAAAAAAAAAAAATGTTACATGCATTCATTTTACCCAGAGAATATGTAAAAAAAATTACAAGAGAAGCAGAAACATCGAGGAATATTTTTGCCCAAATCCGTCCCGCTTGACGTGGACTGACTCATATATGGGGCATTCCATGCCATCTCGATCAAGATCTGGCGGTGACATTTTCGATCTGCTTCATAATTTATTATTTCAAACTATTTGTCAAAAAATGCACACACAAATTTTTACAGATTTTTTCAAGCGTCCGTATCTGAGATACGATTTTTGAAGTTGAAAAAAAAAACACCCATTTTCTAAAATCCGAAAAAATTCAGGAAAATCCAATCAAATATTACAAAATTTTTGAGCACTACTAGAAGATGGAGGTTTGATTACACTGAAAGGTAAAGTTGAAAAATAGGGAGAAAAAATATTTAAAAAATCAACATCATATTTTTCAACTTTACCTTTCACTGTAATCAAACCTCCATCTTCTAATAGCGCCCAAAAATTTTGTTATATATGATTGGATTTTCATGAATTTTTTCAGATTTTAGAAAATGGGTTTTTTTTTTTTCAACTTCGAAAATTGTATCTCAGATACGGATGCTTGAAGAAATCTGTAAAAATGTGGGTATGCATTTTTTGACGAATAGTTTGAAATAATAAATTATGAAGCCGATCTCAAATGTCACCGCCAGATCTTGATCGAGATGGCATGAAATGCCCCATATATATATATATATATATATATATATATATATATATATATATATATAGACATACCGTGACAATCAGGTGAAACCGAATGGTCCGATTCCCCACCCGGCGGATATTTCGTATTTTTATGGGGTTAGCCACTCGTTGCGCTGAAAAATTTCTAGGGTGATTTGGCCGCGAGGTCGATGCAACAAAACACCCGAAGGATTTTCAGTGCAACGAGTGGCTTTCCCTATAAAAATACAAATCATCCGCCGGGTGGGGGATCGGTCCATTCGGTTTCACCTGATTATCACGGTATATGTCTGGTGAGGTGAGAACGTGGTGCGGGTAAATCCGCACACTTGCGTGCGTATACGCCATCACTGTGAGGACATTTTGTTATCTGGGTTTGTATAATAGGTTTTGCGTACAAGTTCATAAAAGAATTTGTCAAACCAACTGCGAAATAACAACACGATGAACAATAATTTTTGGACGAATCAGCAATAGTAAACTTGTCGGATTTCATCCAAATTCCTATGCTACTACAGACTTACAATTTTTGGGGTCTCGTTAGGCAACAATCGGACTCGCGCTCAGGCTGCGATAGTAAATCACACGAGTCGAAATTTAGCGCCGACTTTAACACTCATAGCATCCTGAGCCGAAATTTAGCGCCTACTTTAGTACTCATAGCGTACATATGAAGCTCTTTGAACACTGATCGACCTCGAGCGCCCGTTTAGGACCTCCAAGTCCTCCGTTTAGGACCTATTTTGAAACTCACAGAGCCCGGTCCATAGTCGAAATTCAACGCCTACTTTCATAATTGAAAAATGTTCTCCTCGAACTTCTATTCTAAACCTCTAAGTCCTCCGTGGTTAAAATTTAGCGCCTACTTTAACACTCATAGCATCCTGAGCCGAAATTTAGCGCCTACTTTAGTACTCATAGCGTACATATGAACCTCTTCGAGCACTGGTCGACCTCAAGCGTTAATTTAGGACCTCCAAGTCCTCCGAAGTCATAATTGAGGAAAGTCCCGAGTCGAAATTTAGCGCCTCTTTAGAACCTCAAACTTCTACCGTTAAGAGGGTTTCGAGGGTCTAGAGAGGTTTATTTTTGTATGGGAATGAAATCCTCTTTAGAGCCTCAAATTTCTAGATACCAGACAAAATGCAGCATTTAAGGGTCAAATGAGGATCTCGCAAGAACCTCGCGAGAACCTCGTAGAACCTGGCTCCCCAGTAGAAATTTCGGTAGAAGATCGGGCTGGCCGTCATATCGGAGCCCGTAATTTATTTTCGTGAAATAAAAAAGTAATGAAAGTAGAAAAAAAAGTATGAAATTTCACAATTATTATCGTCAGTTGACCGAATCTACGCATTGTATCGATGAAATCGCATTTTACATCCATTGAAAAAACCGCCGCATTATTAGTCCCCGCCGGGATTTGAACGCACGTCCGCTCGATTTCCAGTCGCACGCCCTAACCACTACGCTAAACTACCATATCCCATAGGACCCTACACTCTCCTACTTGTTCAGAGCCTATCAAAGTGTCAGGTTATTACTCGAAATATTTCAATATCATCAAAATTTTGCATTCGCAGGAAAAATTGGCTAAATTGAAGCACTTGCATATTTTATTACGATTAATTACTGAATATTATATGATATATTTTTCGCTTACGCGGTCATATGTGTTCATCCGAATGAAATAATATTTCATATTATGGCATTTTGTTGGAAAAAACAAAATGTTCCAGAAGGTCCACTATAATTTTTATATTCATTTCGATCTGTTTTTCTTTGTTAAAACAACATAAATTTGCTCAAAGTGGCAAATCCTTCTGTCGCATGAACCGAAAACAGTGTTTAAATTACCGTAAAAATTTTAGTGGATCTCCTGGAACATTATTTTTTCTCCAACAGTGTACCTATATATTTTATATTCTACAAATCCGGTACACCGATCGAGCAGTGACATTGGGATCTATTATTGTGGAATCCACAACTGATCTTGATAGGGGCCTTTTATATACATATATATATTAGACTGGCCGTTAAAAAAAAAGTTTGCGCTCCATCCTGAAAAATATTGAGTTCAACTTGAAAAAAGAAGATCCCCAAAGTTTCAATGCTCTATCTCATTGTTAAGGGGTGCCGGCAATTTTTTGTTTTATTTTAATCCTTTTTTTAATATTTTTTTTTTTTTAATTCTTTTTGTTTGCTTTTTTTTTTCTTCATCCAAAATGAGAATTTATTTGTTCTCGGACCTTGATTTTTTTCGAATTTTGTATCGATTCAAAAAAATCAAACGGCAGACAAAT
Organism: Tenthredo livida; assembly: GCA_963992785.1. NCBI lineage: Eukaryota > Metazoa > Arthropoda > Insecta > Hymenoptera > Tenthredinidae > Tenthredo > Tenthredo livida. Next base: position 14,744,995 of record OZ023071.1, read on the forward strand.
AAATCTGGGATTGAAAATACTTTTTACTCAAACATTTTCAATTTTTCATGATGAAATATTCAACATTGAGTCAAAAAAAAATATAGCCTAGAAATTAGTCTGTGAAAAATCGATACGAAATTCCAAAAAAATCAAGGTCCGAGAACAAATAAGTTATTATTTTGGATGAAGAAAAAAAAAAAATTAAAAACAAAAAAATTGAAAAAAAAATTAAAATGAAACAAAAAATTGCCGGCACCCCTTAACAATGAGATAGAGCATGAAAACTTTGGGGATCTTCTTTTTCCAAGTTGAACTTAATATTTTTCAGGATGGAGCGCAAACTTTTTTTTTAACGGCCAGTCTAATATATATATATATATATATTAGGGTGGTCCTTATTCCGGGGTCGGACGAATTTCAATCGAAACGCCCCCCAAAACGGTTCCAAATATTGAAAAAAAAAATGTGTCAAATTTTCAATTTTTCATTTCAATGGGAACACATGCCCCAACGAGCTTTTGATTTTTTTTTTTTTGTTCCACTAAATTCATTGCTGAGGCATAGAAATGCATGGTGAAAATGATAATTAGCTTTACGAAATGCAAATCGATTATGTAAAAATATAAACAATTGGTAGGTGAAGCATTTTCATCGCATTTTACAACTTAAGTGATTGGAAACCTCTGAATGTTTAGTAGCAAAATGTTTACATTTTCATATGAACAATCAGAAACTAGTAACAAATAATATTTTCCGGTACGAAGATTCTTTTTCATCACTAAAATAAGCAAATTAATAAGGGTAGTGAAATGACAGCATATTACATACGCGTTCAGATTTTTGAAAAGGGTTTGTCAATACGGAAATCTGGATAGTTCCTTCTATGTTCCGAAACAATATGCATAATAAATTGTTTCTGTTGTTCATTTTAGTTAGATGATCATCATAGTCTTCGATCGATTCAACGGTTTTTTCGGCAATGGCGTTGACAACTTTCAATTTTTTAACTATGTTGAGGCCTTCGTTATAATCCGCATTCCGTTATTGAGGATCGTTTTCTCGGAAACCTTGATTGATTTCCAATACAGTGAAACCTCCCTTAACGGACACCTCTTAATAGCGGAAACCTCTTTATATCGGACAAGTTAGAAATCCCCTAGCTAGCTATATTCCAAATAACGGACACCTCTGAATAGCGGACAAAATTTCCGGTCCCGAAGGTGTCCGCTATTGGGAGGTTTCACTGTATATCAAAAATCAACATTCAATCAACATTCTGAGGTCATGTGTTGGGAGTGAAGTTAGTCACGCTTCAGAAAAAAAAACTTTAGAAAAACCAACGAAAACACTGCCAAAAAGAATGAAGTAAAAACTCGGATTGTTCATGTAAAAATAATTCAAAACTAAGGAATATTGTCTCCCTTACGATTCGTCATCAATTGTTTCTGTGAAATACGAAAATGAATGACGGAAAAACAATTCAATTTTCACTTGTTTATATTTTCACATGACTAATTTGTATTTCATAACGAAAAATGTAATTTTTCTAATGAATTTCTATCCCTCAGCAATGAATTTGTTGAATAAAAAAGAAAAAGCTCGTTGGGGCATGTGTTCCCGGTGAAATAAAAAATTGAAAATTTGACTTATTTTTTTCTTCAATATTTAGAACAGTTCTGGGGGGCGTTTCGATTAAAATTTGTCCGGCCCCCAAATAAGGACCACCCTAATATATATCTATTGTAACGGAGTTTCAGAGAGCAACTCCGCACCCTACGGCGTTCCTTCGATAAATTACTAATTAATAAAAAACTAAGGGAGTGTTGGGCGCCAGACACGTAAGTGTCGTTTTCACAGAAATCAACTATAGCGATATTCAACAAACTAATAAATTGCCGGAACGACGGCCTTGAAGCTAGGCTAGCTCAGATTTGCCAAGGTAGTGGTAGAGTGGGTGGATTCACCTTTTTAACCAATTAAATAAAATATAAAATACCAGATATAAATTCCTTCAGTGAAATCTGCGATTTCGTATATTGTTCCTTATTTAAATGTTGTACAGATTTAGCGATAACAAATTGATTAGCGATACTAAAGATTAGACTATAATCGGAAATATAGAATTGCTCAGAGTTAGTTATCAAATAATAGCTACGAATAATGCGAGAAAATAACAATTGGAATGATGCTTAGAAAAATACTGAATTTAAGAAAAGAAAGAATATTATATTATTGAGCCTTACCGCGACGCAGCGGTACAAAAGAACGTAAACACGCCGGTTAGCTAGCTATGCCGTAGAAGCGATATAATGCAAGCTACACTACTTTCCAGACTACGTATCACCGAGCGATACGATACTCAATATCAACTTTTCTAATGCGGCACACTAGCGTTATTAATTAATTATTAGACGATATAATGACTCAATAAATAATTTCAGAAAAGCTCAGAGATGCGACAAGCTAAATTAATGACAGATTTATACTAAAATAATCAAGATATCAGATCAAAGATACTACTTAGCGGTAGTAATCTTATTATAATGTAATATAGCGAAAGTCGGAATATTAGATAGCACAAGTAAATCGCATGAATCAGAAATATCACATAGAATCAAGGAAATCAGATAGAATAACAGAATAATAGAAATCAAACAGAATAAGAAAATAATAAAGCAGATTAATAAAGAAACAACTTAAAACTATGACTAACTACGTTCAGCCAACCCCGGGGAGTTGGAATTACAAGCGACACACCATGCGATATTATACTAATTAATTACTAATAAATTACTAAATCAGAGATAGCAAATAAATCAAAGCGTTAGATATTCTCAAAGCGAGAATTAAAGCAAGAACAAGCTCTCAAATAATCTTAACAAATCGAAAGCAAAGATAGCAAAGAAATCAGACTAATAAGCGGAAAATTATCAAGCCAAAAGATATTCTTAATTACTACAGCCAATTTATAAAGTGCTTTCACTGAATTTCTGTGAATACGATAATAGGCGACTACGTGGCCCGTAGGCGGCACGTGGTACAAAGAAAATCTACGATAAATGAACAAGTAGAAATTCAGATCTAGTTTTTCTTTTTGTGGCTTTACTAGCAGTTTACAGATCATAAAGACCTTACCTTTAGCTGAGCTGCTTTGAAGCACTCACTTATTTAACTTCATACTTTAACTAAGTTTTATAATACTGTTGGCGAGAGAGAGGATCACTTGAGCACGTCTAGCGTAGACGAAGCGGAACGTAGAAGTGATGAGGCTAAGCGATACCTCGGTACGTCTCGACGATCCTTCCTGATTTTGAAAATCAAGAGCCTATCAGGACCAGCTAATGAGCTGATTGGCCCTGCGAAAAACGTTCCATGAACGAGCAGCTCGTCAGCTGCTCGATCCAAGGCGTCAACTTGTTGCCTGACGTTAGGCGTTAGGTTTCAGAACTTCGTTGCGTTAGATCAGTTGTTCTGCTGAACTTCGGTGGCGAGAGGATCTTCGGGAAGCTGCGACCTTCGTTCTTACGAAGCGATACCGTGACAGCGATACCAACCGCATGGGATGCACTTCACAGGTGCGATCTCTTCTGTAGATGACGTTGCAAACTTCTGGCAGACCTAGGTGTTCCAACTGGATTTCCACCTCTTCCGGTCTAGCCAGAGAACGCGGGACACTATACTTGTCCACTCTCACGTTTTACATCCGGTAGCGATAACGTTACGTCACTGGTCCTTATGCCGGACTCTGCGTGACGTCGGTGATGGCAGCTGGAGCGGGTGATGAAGCTGGTTGTGCAAGGCAACAACCAGATGCTAGGTGGTAAGATTCATCTGCTGGCAGGAGACTGTATCACAGCCCTATTCACCGCCTAGCGATATTGGACCAAGGTCCACAGTCTTCCCTCCGGTTGATTCGGTACTGTCCTAGTACGATTACTGGATTACATACTGCGTGGCCGTCTCTTTAACACCAGTTCTGGTGGCGGAAGTTCTAGTAGCGGAAGTTCAGGATCGTCGTCTTCTTTATCTTCTTTCTCTCTCTCTCTCGCGGTACATTAACAGAAAAACACTTCAAATTAGTCTAGCTCTATTGCTTATTCTAGGTGTGTCACTTGTATCCCGAGGGTCTAGACGGCGGTAAAAACTCTCTCTCGCGATATAGCTAATAAAATATGTGGTTTTCGGAACCTTAGTGACGGCAGCTAATCTGCAACGTCACAACTTCTCCCTCCTAAAAGGAGGCCTAGACGAAGGCAAGGACTCTATGACATAGCTAGACCACAAGCGATACAAGCAACTTCATAATTGACTGAGCATAATAGAAAACAAAGAGATCAGAAAAGACAGGTTACTTACGTATTTGGCAGCTAGTTCTGGTGGTATTTTACGAAATCATCCATGGTGTGGCTACTGAACGAGAAGTTGTATTAAGTTGTTCTTTACTCCTATCAAAATACTAACCATACTTAGATGGCGATATGCAAAGATGTTATCTGCGGCAAGTGGCTCGAAGACTAAACTTATTAGGCATGCTAAAAAGACACTCCTTAGGAACTTGCTAAATCAAATAGATAAGATAGCGATAGAAAGCAGCAAGAAAGCAGCAAACAGAGCAGAAAAATTAATACTAGATGGTTCTGACTTACTGACGACGAATCTGCGGAAGAAAGATTATACTATATCTAAGATAGGTGTGTTTGACTTGTAACTAAGGTTAAAATTTTTGGTAAGCGAGACGAAAGCGAATGAGACAAGACAGTTAGTGGTTAGTTGTTTATTATCAAGGTAGTGATCTGTACCATAACTTAGAGGCTAAAGACGTTGGTTAGTGATAAGACGCGTTTCCGCGTAGCGTTACTGGTGGCGTAAGACGGGAGAGCGTAACGCGACACGAATGATCGAGGATCCTCAGGGCGGGGTTGCTTCGTGGTCCCATTCCCCGTTGCAGTGTGGACACGTCGAACACTTAACACCGGCTAAGCCACAGCGGAAGCAGTATGTGAAGGCCGGATCGCCGGCTTTTGGACATTCGCGGTGGTGATGGCCAAAGTGATGGCAGCACCAGCAGGCCCCGTATGGTGCGTGTTGCATAGGCAACCGCGGTGTTTCTTCGTACGGGGTTCGTCTTGGTGCGTGACGTCGACGGCTGAGCTCGTCGCGTGCCGCAGTGACGGTAGGACGGTTAATGGTAGGCCCCGGGGCTTCGTACTCGAGGGTTTCTCCGTCGGTTTGCGTGGCCGCATCCCTAGTCTCACGGGGTGCCGGAAGTGAGGTTTGCGGGTCGGATACTAGCCGGACCGCATCGATCGCACGGACTAGGGCCGCCCCCAAGCCTGGGTGCCGGCAACAGATTCTCGTCACATCGCGGTAGTAGGGCTCAAGCTGGCGATATGCTCGATCCTCCATCCACCAGAATCCCATTTCGATTTCGTGGGAGTCCATTCGGCGATAGGCGGTAAGTAGGCGTTAGAGGGGTAGTTTGTTAGTGAGGTGACACTCGACTAGACAACAGGTGTAAGCACAGGTTGATACGATTTCAGATCTTTAACGTGAATTTTCCCAACTACTTTCCCACTACGTATGTCGCCTACTTCATGCACTACAGGTGATAGGAGACGGGAAATTCGGAAATGACCATGGAATTTGGTAGCTAACTTGGCTGCGATATGTTGGGTAGCGGAAGATAACACATGATGTCGTTTTAACACCAGATCTCCGACTGCGAAAGTCGGTGGGCGATGGTGACGATTATATTGTTTCGATTGGCGGCGGTACGCTTTATCAAGGTTATCGGTAACCCATTCTTGCAGCAGCTGCAATTTTTCCATACGTTCAGCCCAGAGTTTTGGCGGTAGCGGAGCGACAGCGAGATTTTCGTTCGTTTTATGTCTTAGCGAATTAATCGGTTGCGGTACGCGTCCGAAGTTCAGAAAAGCGGGACTAGTCTCGATCGAGGAATGATAGGCGGTATTATAAGCGAAGCGGAAATCACTGAGATGTTGATCCCACTCGCGATGATCTTTCTCTAAGAACGAGATAATCATGGTTTTCAAGACACGATTGACTCTTTCCACAGGGTTTGCCTGAGGATGATACGGAGGCGTGGTACAGTGTATTAGGTTATAGGTAGTAGCTAATTCTTTCAATGTTTTATTATTAAATTCCGTACCATTATCTGTCAGCAAAACTTGCGGTACACCCCAGCGAGAGATTATCAATTCCTTGAACGCATCACTAATCGCTTTACCGGTAGCCTTTCGAAGCGCGCAACACTCTACCCATTTAGTATCCCACACAGCACTGAATATTTCATGTAATATTCAAATTGAATTATTACATGGAAACATTTCGGAAATATTTCAGAAATATCCCCTCAAATATTTACTTAAGATTTTGTGAATTGTTTCCGCGAAATATTTGTGAAATATTTCACGAATATAACATGAAATAATGCAATGCAATGTTCACCAATATTTCAAGAAATGTCTCATAAACATCCCAGGATTATTCCATGGAATATCTCGCAAAAAGTTTCAGAAATATTTCAAAAGGACGTTTCAAAAATATTTGACGTTTAACTCAACTTTTGGAAATATTATATATATGTAAGATACTTGCCAGAAATATTTCAGAAATATTCCAAAGACTTTTTCGAAGATTAATTTTTTAATTTTTTCAAGGAATATTTCGGAAAATGTTTCAGAAATCTTTCAAAAATACTTCATGAAATATTATAAATACATGGGATAACGGACATAGAAACATTTCAGAAATATTTCCTTGTAATATTTCTAAAATGTTTCAATCTTTCACTGAAATATTTCTGAAATATTTCTGAAATATTCAATGCTGTGTGGGATAGAGATCCTGAAAGACGAGAATATAAGCGAAACCAGCGCGACTTGGCGGAAACGGGCCCATGATGTCAGTGGCGACAATAGTCCATGGTTGTTCGATAACACGATGACCCATAAGGCCTGCGGGAGCTAATTGACTAACCTTACAGCGTTGACAAGTCTCGCATCGCTTAACATACTGGGTGACATCGCGAAACATACCAGGCCAGTAATAAGACGTGGCTACGCGACGGTATGTTTTAACAACACCGAGGTGTCCGGCCTGTGGTTCGTCATGAGCTTCGCGTAAGACTTGATTCTGTCGATCAGCTGGTAGGACTAATTTCCACGCTTCTAAGTCGGTAATTAATTTGCCAAGCATCGGATCTTCGCGATAAAAATATAGTTCGTCGTTCTCGATCTTCCAAGCGGGATATTTCTTAGGCGACGTGACTACTTCGTGTTTTCGACGTTCGTACCAGGTGATCGGAGGCGGTATAATGGCGGCAGCGATTTCTGGGATGCGAGAAAGTGCATCAGGTACATCATTCAAGGCACCTTTGCGATATACTATTTTAAAATCATAACCGAGTAATTCCAAAGCCCAACGCGCTAATCGACCAGTAGGATTTTTACGATTATGCAGCCACTGCAGACTGCTATGGTCGGTGACTACTGTAAAGCGGTAACCTTCGATATACGCGCGGAATTTTTGGATTGACCAGATGACAGCGAGACATTCTAACTCGGTAACGGAGTATTTTCGTTCAGCGTCTGAAAGTGATCGACTTGCATAAGCGATAACAAATTCTATCTCATTGCGAGTCTGAGTCAGTACTGCACCTAAGCCTACAATACTAGCATCTGTTTGCAACGTAAACGGTAAATCGAAATCTGGACAAGTTAAGGTCGGTGCACTCGTTAAATTATCTCGAAGGGTTTCAAAAGCAAGTTGTTGTTCGACTTCCCACACCCAAGGCTGTGCCTTTTTAAGCAAGCGCGTAAGTGGTTCGGAAGTAGCAGCGAAATTCGGAATAAAACGGCGATACCAGGAAGCCATGCCTAAAAATCTACGCACGAGCTTGACGTTAGTTGGTATCGGGTAGTTAATTACTGGTGCAGTTTTATCCGGATCTACTTGCAGTCCGTTTTCATTTACAACAAAACCGAGATATTTTACTTCAGAGCGGCAGAATTTACTTTTTTCAGGATTAATTGTCAAGCCAGCGGTATGGATGACCTTCAATACTTTTCTAAGCCAAGCGAGATGCTCTTCAAAAGTTTTAGTTGTGATTATGATATCATCAAGATACGCGAAAGCATGAGGATCCATGTCAGGTCCGATCAGCTGATCAAGTAACCTTTGAAAAGTGGCTGGAGCGCCAGTTAGACCGAAGGGCATTCGCGTGAAGTGAAAAAGTCCTTTTCCCGGAACAATGAAGGCGGTAACTTCTTTACTACCCGGTGTAAGCGGTATTTGAAAATAAGCCTGACTCAGATCGATGGTAGAAATGTATCGAGCGGAACGTAACTTATCAAGAATCGCATCCATACGCGGTAGAGGATATGCATCGCGTTTCGAGACGTTGTTTACTTGGCGGAAATCAATGCAAAAGCGATATTTGCCATTAGGCTTTTTAACCATAACTATCGGGCTCGCCCACTCACTATGTGAGGGTTCAATTATACCGGCTTCTAGCATTTTATCAACTTCGGCGTCTATTGCCTCTTGAATTTTTGGTGATACGCGGTAACAACGTTGACGAATAGCGGAATGATCTCCGACATCTATACGGTAAGACGTTAAATTGGTAGCTCCGAGATTTTCTGGCATTGGCGGTACTTCGGATTCTAAAAACTCAGCGAGTTCGAGAGTCTGTTTCTCGGATAGCGTTACGATACCGTTGCATGTAGGATGCACTAAATTCTCGGTAATGTCATCGAATTTAAAGATCTGAGCGGGATCGTCCTTGTAATACCAGGTAGCTGCGGAAAAATCGACTACCATTTCTAGTTGGCGAATAAAATCTAATCCGATAATGCAAGGAAAACCTAAATTCTGTATCGTGCGAGCGATAATCTCAAAGTGACGGCCGCGAAGTTCAATCGGTAGTCGCACTTCGCTCATAAGCTCGGTTGTTTGACCGGCTGCTAAATATACGGTACGATTCTGGGTCTTATAGAGCGGTAAGCCTAATAATTTTATCAATTCTATGCCTCTGATGCCTACAAAGGTACGAGAGGAACCAGAATCGAATAACGCATCTAATGAATATCCCTGAATCTTAAACGTAATGAACAGCATAGCATGCTGAGCGGAAGCGTTATTTGAACTACTGTATAGAATTTCTAGTTTTTCAAAGCGACACAGATGATCTTGTAATTTGGTATTCGGCAAATCATCGGGTGGGGAGGTATTTTCCGTAGTTACCCGATCCAACGGCTCCATATCTAGTTTTCCGCGCATTTACGCGGGCAAGAAGCTTTTGTGACGTTAGGATAGCCACAGCGGTAACAAAATAGGGTACGCGGCTCTTTACAATCTGGAAAACGATGACCTGCTTGATGGCAGTTATAACAAAGCTGTGGTCTCGGTTTGCGTTTTTCGCGTGATACTGGTGGCGCACTAGGTGGTGCGGTAGCTATGTTCGCGATACCAGTAAAGAGCGAAATCAGACAATAAGAATGGAAGGCTATTGATAACATCTCTGTCTCGAATGTTTACTAGCGTCCTACTTTCCTTGATTTTTGCTGAGAAGGCTTCGCCGTCTTCTTCACGCGTGCCTGAGAATGTTAAATTGAATTTTCGCAGTGCTTCAAATGCAGCTAGAGTCGAAGGAGAGCGGGAATCGTTATTAGCGGTATTTTGACGTGGACGGGGATCCTGATTGCGCATTTCCGGTGACCAGTAATAGCTAACCTGATCTACTGGACCCTGGCGGTATTCGTCGTCGTCCGATTGACCAGAATCTTCGGCTCTGTATTGCTCGCGATATCTAGCCTCTCTGTGAGGTAGCGGTAAGTCGCGATGCTAATATCTAGGCACTTGCTGAAGTGGCGGTAGGTCGCGATCGCGGTATCTAGCTTCTGGCTGATAATGCGGTACGTTGCGATCGCGGTACCTAGGTCGATTGTCGGGTTGCTGTTCATAGTGATACTCGTAATACTCTCGATTTTCTCGCGGCTGTTCCTCGTCATCTAGAGGGTATTCGACCTGATAAGACTCGTGTCTTGCGGAATATGCGCGAGGTCTTGGTCTATCGGCAGCTCTCAGCTGTTCGTGGTAGCGGTAACCATCATGTGGTGGATCTCGCGGTAAATCATATTCCAGGGGACCGTCTCTAGGCGGTAACTGAGATCGGGGTGGTTCCCTGAATGCAGGTCGACTAGGCACTCGCGGTGTGTGACCGGCCGTGCCTCTAGGACGCGGGTGCGACAGTTGAAAAGCGTTCAAATCTAGGCTAGCATACTGAGTTTGCGGTATAAAAGGTCGGCTATCGGGATTTCTACCGGGTACGCTATTTCCGCGGGGTGGAGGTGCGATATTTGTGGCTGTGTTAGGCAGAGGCGTTACTTGACTCGGTGAAGTCGAATTGACTACCACGTTGGCCTCGACATGACCATTAAGATCAGGCGGTAAAATGCGTGAGGGGTCTTCCGTCGTGTCGTCGGGGTTAGAGGAAAGCGTCTTCCGACCTTCGTCACCTGGTTGGTGGGAATGCGGAGATTGGCGACTACTTTCGTCTTCCCCCGGGGGCGGAGGTATTCCCCCTCCCTCCGAAGAGTCTTTTAGCGACATATTTACGCGTGTTGCCTTTGTAACGCGGCCAAGCCACGACCTATATAAATAGTAATACAACAAGGTGTATAGCGCGCCATCTATCGTTAGCGCGGTCAACCATATCAGGAGGCCATCTGTTGTTAGCGCGGTCAACCATCTCAAAGAGCCATCTACCGTAGGCATGGGTTAACTAACGGCAAATCGCCATATTGCCTAAAAATCTCTCTCGCTTACAAAGTAACTATATGAATTAGATAAGTTCGGCAATTAAATAGCATTTAATTAGAGAAATATCTCTCTGGATACAGCAGAGTGAGATACTAGTGGGGGATCGCTTCGGCACACCACCTGTCTTCTCGTTTTGGCATGTCTATTGCTTTTGCAAGTACACGATCTCGTTTGAGGAGTGGGGAATAGCTAGTGGGGGATCGCTTCGGCACACCACCTGTCCTTTCTTTTGCTTCTTGGACACCATCGTGGGAGTCAAATCAGTAAAGTCTTTATATTTTTGAGGTAGAAGATAGCTAGTGGGGGATCGCTTCGGCACACCACCTGTCTCTTCTTTTACTTCTTGGGGGGGTCAAATCAGTAAAATCCTTTCTTGTAATTAAATTCCTCTTTTAAAATATTCAATCAGCTCAGTAATATCAAATCAAACATGAAGTAAAATCACTTGCAGTAAAATCACTTGAAATCAAATCACTTAGCATAGGCATTATAGGGTCCCAATAAATGGTCAGAGAACTGATAATACAAAGCATAATATAGAAGTCCTAATTACTTTTAGGCAAAGCGATTCAAAGAGAGTCATTTTAATTAGCATTAATAGATCACTACTTAGATAAATTCAGGCAGAGCAAATAATATAAACGTCCCAACTAGTTATAGGCAACGAACTCACTTAGAGTTCACACATTATATACAGGCACTAGTTTTTTAAGATAACTTTCAACTCTAAGGAGTCATTTCATTTAGTATAAAATATGTTTCGATTCGACTCACTTAAAAGTGATTTCAACTAGTATAGGTAATAGTTATTAAGATAAAAACGCGATTAGATATAGGAGTCCTAAAACAAGCTATAGGACAAGTATAACTCAGTCAGAGTTATGACATTTAGCATTAGGTATTAGATATTAAGATCACGGTTGACCGCCGGTAAATACTTCCAAATAAGAAGTCAATTAATATAGAAGCCCTCAGAAGAGGCACGTGAGGTTTTCACCAACCAATGTTCAAACTTTAATCTTAAAAAACTGTTATAACCATATTACATTTTTATTCCAAATAAAAACGCATTATTTACATGTACCAATATAATCTGAATTGAGTCACCTTCCATAATTCTTGATTTTATATAAGAGTAGGCCCGTGGATTAATTCCTAAACACCCTGAGATTAGAGTTTACATCGGCATTTCGCCGATATAAGTTAAGTAAAATTTTAGAGCACCACACCTTAAAGGAAGCTATTAAACGTTCGCGTAACTCTGATACTGACCCGCTGGTTGCGAGATTGCGGCGCAATAACACTAATTTGAGGGTGCTCTCAGATATTATCTGTACCCAATCGTACTCACTAGAGCTTTGTGACATATAATTATCGTTAACTAATTGTGCGATAGCGGTATCTAACGGAAATTTTCAAATTTGAATTGGTAACGGTTTATTGATTGGGGATTAGCGGAATTTAAATAATAACAGCGAGACGATGTTATGAGTTAGAGGTTCGAGTTGACGAACAAAGCGGTAATCCCTAAGCAATAATAATGGTCGTGCGATAGCTTCGAAAACAGCAAAGAAATGCGATAAGTTGAGTCTAAGCGGATTATAGAACTCAATTCGAACAATGAAATAATAGATTGTTGCTATTCTTTTGTTTCCGGATTAACTATCGACGGTTAGAAGTTGATTAATTCAAATTGGCGGTGAGATAACCGAAGATTGCGATAGTTAGTTCGAATAATTGATTTTCTAACGGTTTGTCTCGTTTTATCTTAATTCTAGGTTTTGAAAGGAGGTTCGTCAGTAAGAAAGAATTAATCTAGATTATCAAAAGAAACAGTATTATTCCAATCGTATTATTTTTATCAGAAGATTTTCTGTACGTCTTCCACCTACAACGTGGCCAAGACAATTGAACAATATACGAATCGGATTTTATCTGGGTTCGTCTAATTTATATTTTTCAGCGGTAATTTTCTAACAAGAAAAACTCTGAACGTTATTGGCGTGGCCCCACGTTGGGCGCCATTTTGTAACGGAGTTTCAGAGTACAACTCCGCACCCTACGGCGTTCCTTCGATAAATTACTAATTAATAAAAACTAAGAGAGTGTTGGGCGCCAGACACGTAAGTGTCGTTTTCACAGAGATCAAATCAACTATAGCGATATTCAACAAACTAATAAATTGCCGGAACGACGGCTTTGAAGCTAGGTTAGCTCAGATTTGCTAAGGTAGTGGTAGAGTGGGTGGATTCACCTTTTTAACTAATTAAATAAAATATAAAATACCAGATATAAATTCCTTCAGTGAAATCTGCGATTTCGTATATTGTTCCTTATTTAAATGTTGTACAGATTTAGCGATAACAAATTGATTAGCGATACTAAAGAATCGACTATAATCGGAAATATAGAATTGCTCAGAGTTAGTTATCAAATAATAGCTACGTATAATGCGAGAAAATAACAATTGGACTAATGCTTAGAAAAATACTGAATTTAACAAAAGAATGAATATTATATTATTGAGCCTTACCGCGACGCAGCGGTACAAAAGAACGTAAACACGCCGGCTAGCTAGCTGTGCCATAGAAGCGATATAATGCAAGCTACACTACTTTCCAGGCTACGTATCACCGAGCGATACGATACTCAATATCAACTTTTCTAATGTGGCACACTAGCGTTATTAATTAATTATTAGATGATATAATGACTCAATAAATAATTTCAGAAAAGCTGAGAGATGCGATGAGCTAAATTAATAACAGATTTATACTAGAATAATCAAGATATCAGATCAAAGATACTACTTAGCGGTAGTAATCTTATTATAATGTAATATAGCGAAAGTCGGAATATTATAGCACAATTAAATCGCATAAATCAGAAATATCACATAGAATCAAAGAAATCAGATAGAATAACAGAATAATAGAAATCAAACAGAATGAGAAAATAATAAAGCAGATTATTAAATGAACAACTTAAAACTATGACTAGCTACGTTCAGCCAACCCCGGGGAGTTGGAATTACAAGCGACACACCATGCGATATTATACTAATTAATTACTAATAAATTACTAAATCAGAGATAGCAAATAAATCAAAGCTTAGATATTCTCAAAGCGAGAATTAAGCAAGAACAAGCTCTCAAATAATCTTAAGAAATCAAAGCGAAGATAGCAAAGAAATCAGACTAATAAGCGGAAAATTATCAAGCCAAAAGATATTCTTAATTACTACAGCCAATTTATAAAGTGCTTTCACTGAATTTCTGTAAATACGATAATAGGCGACTACGTGGCCCGTAGGCGGCACGCGGTACAAGAAAATCTACGATAAATGAACAAGTAGAAATTCAGATCTAGTTTTTCCTTTTTGTGGCTTTACTAGCAGTTTACAGATCAGAACGACCTTACCTTTAGCTGAGCTGCTTTGAAGCACACACTTAACTTTACAACTTTAACTAAATTATATATTACTTATGGAGCGAAACTATGGCGTAAGACTAGGCGAGAGAGGAGCTTTGGCACGTCTAGTTTAGACCGAGCGAAACGTAGAAGTGATGAGGCTAGGCGATACCTCGGTGCGTCTCGATGATCCTTCCTGATTTTAAAAATCAAGAGCCTATCAGGACCAGCTCATGAGCTGATTGGCCCTGCGAAAAACGTTCCATGAACGAGCAGCTCGTCAGCTGCTCGACCCAAGGCGTCAATTTGTTGCCTGACGTTAGGCGTTAGGTTTCAGAACTTCGTTGCGTTAGATCGGCCGTTCTGCTGAACTTCGGTGGCGAGAGGATCTTCGGGAAGCTGCGACCTTGGTTCTTACGAAGCGATACCGTAACAGCGATACCAACCGCATGGGATGCACTTCACAGGTGCGATCTCTTCTGTAGATGACGCTGCAAACTTCTGGCAGACCTAGGTGTTCCAACTGAATCTCTACCTCTTCCGGTCTAGCCAGAGAACGTGGGACACTATACTTGTCCACTCTCACGTTTTACATCCGGTAGCGATAACGTTACGTCACTAGTCCTTATGCCGGACTCTGCGTGACGTCGGTGATGGCAGCTGGAGCGGGTGATGAAGCTGGTTGTGCAAGGCAACAGCCAGATGCTGGGTGGTAAGATTCATCTGCCGGCAGGAGACTGCATCACAGCCCTATTCACCGCCTAGCGATATTGGACCAAGGTCCACAGTCTTCCCTCCGGTTGATTCGGTACTGTCCTAGTACGATTACTGGATTACATACTGCGTGGCCGTCTCTTTAACACCAGTTCTCGTGGCGGAAGTTCTAGTAGCGGAAGTTCAGGATCGTCGTCTTCTTTATCTTCTTTCTCTCTCTCTCTCTCGCGGTACATCAACAGAAAAACACTTCAAATTAGTCTAGCTCTATTGCTTATTCTAGGTGTGTCACTTGTATCCCGAGGGTCTAGACGGCGGTAAAAACTCTCTCTCGCGATATAGCTAATAAAATATGTGATTTTCGGAACCTTTGTGACGGCAGCTAATCTGCAACGTCACAATATATATATATACATGAATAAATAATTCATTCCGTTTTTAACAAATTTTTTTATTTCCATGAAGGAAACAATACTATTTTTCCCATCAAGTTGCGCAAAGTTCAACCTCTATATAATTATTATAAAAGGTTGTCATGTATAGATCGGTAGCGTAAGGGCGCAGGGAAGGGGGGGTACAAAGTAAAAGAAGCAAAACGAAAAACTATTTTAAATTCATTAAATTTGAAAAAATTTACATTCCAGCACGCTCAGCTACATTCTAGCACGCGTAGCTACATTCTAGCACGCTCAACTATATTCTCGCATGCTCTTCTTAGTGTGCGGGAAAGTGGTACTTTGCGAACGCAATTGCGTGCGAAAAATCGAACTTTGCGCATGATAATAGGAAAAAGGGTTTAAGTACTTCACGATTACACCGTGTATATTTGGTGTCATTTTGGACGCAAGATGGTATTTTGCCAAAATACCCCCAAATTTACACTATTTTTAACCGTATACTTTCGGTGTGGATTTGATTTAACCCAATCCGCTAGGGGTGAGACGTACGCTGAATCATCTGTAGGATGAGATCGAGATCTGTTCGGTACAAGCGGCAAAATTGTCTGATATAGAATCAAAAATTGCAGCCTTTTGCGGGGAATCAAAACATACGGGCTCGTCCGACTCTTATTATACCGATACAGCTTATGATGAGCTTCACATTGTAATGGACCCGCTTATCAGTACATCAACGGGGAAAATAACTAACGTTTCACCGCTAACAGCGAGCACACATGTACGAAAATCATGGGTTTGCTCAGAACTGTGTGTCAAACCAAATTCAAATACCGATAATAGGCTAGAATATGTGTTCCACGCCACACGCTCATGGAAAATAGCAAATATTCGTGATACATTGAAACACTGGAACCAATGTACTGCCAATAAGTCATAGCACAAATTAGGACACGCACAAATTTGCTTTACCAATCCTGTGAATTGCAATTCGAAATTCTTACCGCTTCAATTATTGCATTCGCACTTCCCACAGATTCGGTATTTCACGAGACACATTCACGAACTTATGAGGCTAGTGGAGAAGATGAATTGTATGGACAGTGCCTTAGTACGAGGAAATGTACTTCTTTTGCGAGAACTTTTCAGCGAAACTTCCGAGAAAGCTGCTATGTATCAACTGTGTTCTGGAGTCATGAATTTGAAGGAAGATGAAATTGCGAACACATAGAGGCGTGCATTCCATGAGCTAGTCCAACAATGAATGGATACACCACAATTGGCTTGCGTATCGTGCGAAAAACTTTGTTACCGTAGAGACACGCGTGATATAAAAAAACTTAGAAAACCTATCACAGGGCACTATTGGTCACAGATGAAAACTCACATCAATGCGTCCGACAATGCGTCTGATTATATCTGTAAATACTGTTTAGAAAAGTTCCGTGATAATGAAATGCCACCAACGTGTTTATTGAATCAGCTAGCTATAGGCGACGTGCCACCTGTTTTCTTCACTTTAAATGGTTATCAAAAAATCCTCATACAAAGGGCAAAGGCTTTTCAAACGGTACTAAGAATGGGTACAGTAGCGAAAAACAAACTTCCGAATAAGTTGCGAGTACAGAAAGTAAAGGGTCGAACGTTCCATTTACCGTTACCGTTAGAAGAAACACTAAAAAAATTACCTGCACCGACTGACGCGCTGAATCTGAATCAAGAACTATTCGTGATGGTCTAAGGACTACCAAATAAGTCGAAAGTCGTAAGTCGTGTGGAGTAGTTTGGTGCGCGTGAAAAAAATTTACGATACACTCGTTTGGCTCACAGAAAATAATCCTTTTCATGCTGAAATTGAATTACCCGCTGAGCCAGACTCGTTGTGAGATTCACTTGCGCAAGACGTGGAAATTCAGGTAGAGACAAAAGAGTCCGGTTCGGAAAAACATGCGGATACAGTTATGGAGTGTAATGACGAGACGAGTACTAAGCGTCGGGCGATATTAACACAAATAACTGAAAGCGAAGATGACTACGAGCAGCATACCCTCTATCCTATCAGTGCTGACAGGGAAAATGAAAACGCAACGGCTCTATATCAAATGCTCAAGGTAGAAGAAGCACCCTTGAGTCAATGGGATAAATATCTTGACGTCATGTGCTTACCAGACTTGTATCCTTATGGTAACAACGGCCAGCATCAAGACCGCGCGATTACTCTGCGAGAATTCGACTACATAAAATGCAGGCTTATGTCCACTCGTTCCGTCTTCAGGTTAAATCAACAGTATTTGTTCTACCTGTCACACGACTCGAACATAAGGCAGTTGAAGGGTGGTATATTTCACAAATTAAATGTCATTAATCCAATGGAAAAAATGAATGCCGGTCAATATTTGGAATTAATGTCAAAAGAACAGCTTGAAACAAATCTGACCACTATTTTCGCGAAATTACGGAATACAAACCAGTATTGGCGCAAACTCAGAAATGACTTGGGATGTATGGTACAAAATTATGGTCCGTCAACGTGGTTTCTTACGGTGAGTCCCAGCGACTGGATGTGGGATGATTTAGCTAATTATATCAGAAACGTAAACGGACCAAAAATGGCCGGTATGTCTACGAGTGAATTGGTAGCAAGGGACCCAGTTTCAGCCTCAAGATATCTAGACCATAAATTTCGGGCGATGCTGAAATTCATATGTTGCAATAATAATCCAATTGGAGAAATCAGCCATTACTTTTGGAGACGAGAGTACCAAGGCAGAGGAACACAGCACTTCCATTTGTTGGTCTGGATTAAGGATGCTCCTACAATCGAGGAATCGTCTACGGAAGACATCGCCAACTTCATTTCCAAACATATTACTCGCAGACTGCCCAATGAACATATATCGCCGACGTTGTATCGTCGAGTAGACACGCATCAGAGACACAAGCATAACGATTATATTATGCGGAATAAAGAAACTAAAGAAGGATTTGCGAAAATATGCGGATTCGGGTTGCCCAGACCAATTACAGACACGCTGGTAATAAAAGACGTGGCCATGTCCATTGCGGGTAGAAAACAGCTAACATCAAAAAGTAGACTCGTCGATTTACCACGAAATACAGAGGAAGCCTTCATAAATGACTATAATCCGGTTGTTCTCAGTGCGTGGAAAGGAAACATGGACTCGTAGTTTAAAGGCGAAAAATCGACAATACTCTATTGGTATTGTGCTAGGTACAGTACTACACCTGAAACTAGTCACACAACCGACATGTTTAATGATATCAATTCCACCGAGTCTTGGAGCAGCCGGCTGTGGAGTGTGGCAATACGCAGTTTGAATAACAGAAAATGCGATGCTCTGAAAGCTGCCGACACACTGTTAGGTATTCCGCTGTACGGAACTGATCCTGACACAACTATAAAATGGTTGGACGTAAATCAGCTTGGAAATGAAAGAGTTAAATCGTACCAAACTGTAGAAAAACTATTTCCGGGTTCGACGGATATTTTCTATCCGTCACTCACTGACGATTACGATCCGAATAGACCGGAGAAATTAGAGTTGGTACATTTTGTGACGTGGATTTCATTTAGTCCTCGAAACTAGACCGGATACTAGCCTCCGAGAACCATCCACTCGACAATTGGCCAAAAGAAAACAAAGAAATAGCAAAAGTTGGGCGCCCGGCGGATAACCGCCGATTTCAAAAATCTAAACAAAATAATAACCGTCGGCTAGCTACAGTACCGCGGAGAGGGGTCGGGATTAGGTAAAGGATTAGCAGGGCGTTGACTAACGACTCGTAACTTTGAATTTAACAAACAAAAATAGAATTTATTCAATAAAAATAGTATAAAAAAAAAAAAGAATAGAAATAATAAAGTGAGCAATCGGGGATACTTCCCCTCGAATATAGGACGGCCACAGGTCGTGTACAGGCGACCTGGCCACGTTTGACGAGTTTTACACTAAATATTAAACTACTAGCTTCCACGTAGAAGAGCGATAACAAAACCAAAATAATGCAAAAATAAATAACTCGACAAATTCGGTCCTCGTGGAACAAGAATTACAAATTAAAGACTGGAATAGGCCCACAAGGCACAATAACTAATCCACAAAATTATTACTTGAAATTAACTTAAACTAACTCTGCCTTCGTAGGCGAAACGAAAAGGCTGAACGAAATTCAAAATATAATAGCGATTTGAATCTCTCCGTGAGAGAAAGAGAGCGCGACCGTAACGGGTTAAGACTATCTTTCTCGCACTCACGTGAGAGAACCTGCGGCGCTAAAAAGCACTATTACGCGATACAAAACCCAAAAATCTTACTCCAAGACCAACACTCAAAACTCAAAACAAGAAAGAGAGACTCTCTCTCCCGAAATATGATTAGCGCCTCTACCCAGGGAATGAACTATTATGGGAGTTGCAAGTAACACTTCCCGAACGCAAGGGAAAATATTCTACCCACCCGTTGGCAAAACTGTCTGCTCTCATTTTTTTTCGTGTATTGAACCATCACGAATGTTCGTAAGTGGAGCTGGTGGTACGGGTAAGAGTTTTCTCATAAAAACTATCAGGTGCTGGACAAAACAAATACTCGGTGCAACGACTGCTGTCACGGCACCAACAGATTTGGCGGCTTTTAACGTCGACGGACTGACAGTGCACAGACTGTTCGAGCTACCAGTTGAGCACGGCGGCACGCCCAAATACAAAGAATTGTCTGACGAGGTGTTGAAAATCTCGCGAAACGAGTTGAAAGATGTAGTAATGTTCATTATAGATGAGGTTTCGATGACATCAAACGTCACGGTAATGTATATTCACTTAAGACTAACTGAAATATCTGATTCAAAAATACTAATGATGGCTGATTCGGTGGAAAACATATTCTACTTATGGGTGATTTATTACAACTCCCGCCAGTAAATGCGGATTCAGCGTACCTGAATCTGTCGAAAGACAAAATACAGAAATATATTGGCTCAGTAGGTGCGGTCAATCCATGGACCGATGTATTTTCGTACGACGAGCTGTTGACAAACGTACGTCAACAGAATGATACGACTTATCAGGAAATATTAACTCGGGTTAGATTCGGAATTATGACTAGTGATGCCGTCGAGACGAGAAATTCTCGTCGAGACTCGAGACGAGACGAGAAATTTCTCGTCTCGCGGGACGAGATTTTTGTCTCGTCTTCGAGAAATCTCGAAACGAATTTCTCGTCTCGTCTCGAGTCTCGTCGAGAATCTCGAAAAAAAAAAATGTACAATTAATCGAATTTCCGGTAGTAGAATCAAGTGTATTTCTGATTATTACGACCACCTCTCCTCAAAATACGATTCATCTACATTGAGAGAATTCTGGGAGCCATCATCCACCACATTTATGGCATAATTTTTTCTTGAATCAGTAAAATAATATGAGGAAAATAGTTTCAACTTTCGAGTATGGGTCAAAATGATCGTCTTCAGACACAGAATTTTTGAGATTTTCTTTCAAAAAAATCAAAAGTGTCTTTCTGTTTGAAGTTTCGCAAATTCATGAATAAATAACGCTTCGAAAAAAAAAAATCTGAAAAAATTCAGTTACCGTATGAAAAATTATGAATCAAATAAAAAATGGTAAGGGAAAATCATTGGTCGAGTTGGCAGGAAATACCTCATATATACAGTTTCTTTATAATCAGTGTTTTGGAAGGCGACTGAAATTACGTGAATGTAATATGGGTGTAGCCGATGTATTTATATAATAACCCAATAAACACAATAACCCGATAAACGTATAAAAATGGGACGCATGTGCAGCCGGAAAAAACGTATATTTCACGTATATACGTATATATACCTGTATATGCTGTAACGTATTCGGCCTATAGACAAATAGCCGAACAGTTCATAATATAGCGAAATCACCAGAATCAGGTATACTCCAGTATTGAAGGTATCACGAGCAAATCGCAGCCTTATAGCACGCAATAGCGTTCGCGCATCACCGCACAGTGACGATGACGTCACAACTAATATAAAACGCAACCGTCTCACGGCTCGTGAACGGACTCGTGCCAAAGCGGCCAACCGACTCATAACGAATATTAAATTCTCTTTTCTTTAATTCATAAACTCCATAAGCATAGCAAGACCCAAAGCGGGCACATTTATAGATTCAATTATTTCGGATAGTTTGCCAAAGCGGCAACTATACCATTGAATTCAAAATATAATGAATAGTCTTAGCCAAAGCGGCATTTCTATAAAATCAAGCAATAATAAAAATCAGAAAAACAAAAGCAAACACACTAAGTCCGGCACATCGTGCCAGCGCGCGTAGAAAATAAGTTAGGTCAAGAAAAATCGATCTTTCACTCCAAGATCATTCATTCATTATTATTATTTTATGTTCAGCATTTTCTTTCTTCATTTTTCTCTTGTATTATTTTGTAAAATAGAAAATCGTTTTAGAAAACCATCCTTTTGATAAATAAAATAGGAATGATTTAATAATCATCAAATTATCAGGAATCTGATCCTTCGTTTCTATTTTCTTATTAATTGATTTTGTTTTATTAATTTCTTTATCTTTCAGTCAACTTAGAATCATTTATAGCTAGATATCAGTATCGGTGCGTTGATCTCATCCAGCACGGTAGCTCTATAGCACCTACCCTAGTCTGGTGAGTGATACATATCCCAGATCTGATCAAAACGGTATCGGTGAGTCAAATTCAACAGCACGATAGCTCTATAGCACCTAACGCTGTCTGGCGAATTTGACATATCCCAGATCCGTAGGGAAGCAGCTCTGGTAGTGAAAAATCTATCCGAGTCTGTATTAGGGTAATTTACGGGTTTTTTCAACTTTTCCCAGAGGAGCTCCAAATTTCATAACCCGTGACACTGTACTCACGCGAACTAGCATAATTTCACCAGCCTTCTGCTGGTGAAACATATGCAATAAGTTACAATACATAAAATATACGTTTTTCCGGCCAGACATTCGTCCTATTTTGATAAATACCACCAGCAGTTCTCCACAAGGAGATCGCTCTAGGTATACGGCCGAATTGAGCGCCTTCTCAATACCTTGCCGTATCATTTCTCTTGCGAGAAAGGTTTTTGGGACGGAGCACCGAGCAGCGAGGACAGCCCGGGCTGCGCGGTGCTCAGTGCCCGTAGCGCTTTATATTTTTGCTCACAGATGGCGGGCGCGCTACTCGCTTGAATTCAAGTAAATTCAAATAATAATGACTGTTTCTTACTATATTAGATATGGTCACGTTACAATGTAAGACAGGTTAGGTGTGGCGCGTTCGCATCTTCAAATCTCACCCGCGTAGCGTTTCATTTTCTAATCCTGAGTAATTTTGTATATACTCATAAGGGCCTCAGATGAATTTCGAAATATCAGAAATCTCAACGGACAATATGATATATTGAATATACATAAGGTAGGTGAGATATCTCATTAATTCACGATGTAAAAGATGATGGCTAATAAGTTAGGAGACTTTATATTTTCATTGTTGTGAATTTTGAGTGCTAGCGTATATTACCTACGGATGTCTATGAAGCATATATCTACCTGTTTCGCAGTCACACTTTAAAGGACAGTAATCAATGATTGACGTGTAATGAATTAGGAGAGATAATATATGGGGCTTTCCACGCCAGCCTAACCTACCATCGAAATTGATATTTTTGATTTCGCCTCAATTTTTTTTATCTATTTGTACTCTGTGAAAGAGAGGTCTATGATTTATTTCGAATTTTTGTATCAAGCCGTTCACGAGATATGGGCAATTCCACCTCAAATCGGCCCAGGAATGACCTCGTATTTTTTGAATCGTTTCAAATTTTTTTACGTGAAATCTACGTCAAAAAAGTAGACCCGTATTTTTTCGTTGGTTAAAGAAAATTTCTTTACTCTAGTTATGAATTATCGCATTTTACTGTAAAACTGGCGCGCGGGTGGCTTTGAGAATTAATATCTCGGGTCTCCTTTACCGTAGAGAGATACTCCGAAACGCGTTTTAAAGGCGATGAAAGACACTTTTCGATACAATTTTTCAACTTTTCGAAAAATATAGTTTTGTTATTTTTATGATTTAAGGTGGAATTGCCTATACAAAATGATTTGATAGAAAAAAAGTCGAAATAAATGAGGAAGCTCTTTTTCACAAGAGTAAAAACAGATTTAAAAAATTGAGGAAAAATCAAAAATATCAATTTCGATGGTAGGTTGGGTTGGCGTAGAAAGCCCTATATAGAATTTAACATCCGGTATACAAAAATTGAGTATCCACGCTCTTGTCAAATCTAGATTCGAAGCAAAAGTTCAGTATAGTATAGTTCAGTAGCAGTGCAGTTGAATATCGATAGAAATCGACAATTTGCAAAATTGAAACCACTTGTTACCAAAAAAACGTTTTTTGAGGTGATAATCTGTATCCTAAAGCCAATGCACTTTCGTAATAGGCGGACATTTTTGAGCTAGAAGATCGTCTTACTACAGTCGAAGATGAAACGTTCGAATGCAACGAGCACTGGAGGAGTTGAAAATAAAAGACGCATTCACGGAAACGTCATTCTAAGTTTGGATCAAGATGACGAGGATCAGCGCACTCAACGCATGGATGATTCTGCATCGCACACAGTGAATATCGTCACCCCGGAAAATTTGCATCTTCCTTCAATGTCATCAGCAGGGACGGCAGGTACTAGTGAGCGTATCAAGACGGCGAACCATAACGAGTCAACAAAATACAGGTCATTTTTTAAAATTGAGAACAATGTGGGACAGTGCTTGCTGTGTCAAAAAAATGGAAACGATCGCTATATCAAAATGAAGTGTGCGAATACTTCGGGATTGAAAAGGCATTTAACCTGCACACACGCCAAAGCTCTATCTAGTAATGTTCATCGATGGTGTCCCTGTGACTCACTATTTTTCCTAGCTTTTTTTCAAATCAAATTTCCCTTCTACAAATATTTTATTTGCCAATGACCGGTGGCCTACTTCGTGACTCTGCTCCAACACGCAGCTGTCATATTCCTAACAACCTGAAGGTTCCACTGGTCACGGGTAAATAAAATATTCATAGAAGTAAAACTCGATTCTGGAAAAAATAGTGAGCCACGGGGACACCATCGATGAACATTACTGTACAATATGACTATTCGATCGATTATCCGAATAGGTCAGTAAGTAAGTACGAAACAAAAGTTTCCCACCGTGGAAAAATAAGAAAAAAACAACGAAGATAATTCTTTTACGAGCCAAACTACATGTATAATATATCAAAAATCAAACATTTATATTGGAGATTGTTTCTATGGGTGGGGTTCGAAAAACAGAAAGACCAAAATTCATAACGACCGAAATTCCGAAATTTCGAAGTTCCGAAAAGCAATAATCCGAATGAGCATCGTACAGAATGTCCATAAATCCGAAATGAAAAAATGTAGAATAAGAATATGACGTCAGAAACGACGTACCAAACGACGTAGAAAACGACGCAGAAATGACATATGATTTTGATCCTTCATTATGACGTAGTTCACGACGTCATAAATGACGTCGTAAACGACGTCGCTTTTTCTAGCAAAATTTGTTGAGGAGCTTACCCATGGTATGAATCCCGCAAATAAATTATCAATAATTCAAATATTTTTTGTAATGACAATGAAAACACACAGTATAATTGATGGATGGCCATTAATTTTTTCTTTTTTATTCTATTTTTCCTCGACATTCGATGAGATTTCATAATTTACAATATTTATCAGCACATACATATTAATGCTGCGTGAGTTATACATACATACTTCTATTCAAACTTTAACAGAATATCACAGATATGCAAACCATTTTACAAACTATTTTCTTATTCTAATCTTCATCACAATAGTTTCTTTTCATAAGATAAAACTGAAGTTCAAGTAAAAACTGCTTCAAATTTTTTTCGTTAATTTTTCGTGACGTCTGATGAAATTTCATAATTTTCAATATTCATCATCACACACATATCAATGCTACGTGGGTTACACATACATGTACTCGTATTCAAACTTCAGCAGAACAACACAGATATCCGAACCATTTTACAAACTATTTTCAAATTACAAACAACTTTTTTATTCTGATATTTATCAAAATAGATCTTCATTATAACAGAAAATCAAAGTTTAAGAAAAAAAACTGCCCCTCATAAGGTATGAACCCTTGTTCCAGTTAAAGAAAGATGATGAAAACATTAAAAATCGTATAAAAAAAACCTCTGCAAATGTCTAGATTATGATAGAATAAGCCTTGGAATGAAATTTCAACATACTGCAATCAGAGTGTATGCGAGAGTGATTTTTTGCAGCAGTGGGCGGAATCGTTTTCGAAAGTATCCTTGTGCACACATTCTCAGGAGCAAATTACTCTTTGATTTAATAATAATACAAGTTTGTAACAGTGCAAAGGTACTCATTTTCGAAGACTGTCATATGCACGCATATTTTCTCTTTATGGTCAGTCAGTATATATGATTGTTCTTCACTGACGGATTCAATTTTTCGCAACGAACCACACATATTGTCCATGTAAGCATTTGTTGTGTGAACTGTGTGAACGATTCTGTACTCTTTCTGAGATCTCGAGTCTGCTAAAAAATTGATTATCTTCACATGCGTCTTGTCTACTAATAAGGCGAAAGAATTGTTAGAACGTCTATTGCCTTGAAGCGCCGATACGTACAAACTAAAGTCTTTCACAATCTTCTTATGGAAAACGCTGTGTTCTCCAAGTCTTAATCTTTTCACCCATAATTCGTCTACTCGCGATATAGAACCAAAATATCGAATGTGATTCGTTCGTAACGTTCACTTAGCCATTGTAGATCCAACTGTGTCACAATATCGTTTCACAGCAAATGAACAAAATGGATAAATGTGGTTTTTCAAGCTCACAAAACTATACTTCAAGCAGATTCAGCGACATATTTGATGATGCACACCCTTGGCTGCATGTATCACTTTCAACAATTCTCCGTTTCCGGATTCGAAGGGGTAAGCATTGTGGGACCATAGCGGTCCCCAATCCGAAACGCTTTTTGCCAAATGTAGAAGTGAATGTACATTGAAGGACATAGCTGTTTTACCGTATAGAATTTCAGTTTTACCGACGAATTCGCGTTATAACTTATCAGCTAAGACCACTTCACGAATTGTCATTTCTCCTTTGGACAATATGTAAAATGCTTCGACGAACAAAGCCCAGTGCATCAGTAAGTTATCCGGCAATATGTTTCGCAGAACCGCCATGCTATAAAACATGCTCCAGTTTTTCCACTCGCGAGCCTTCCGATACTCTTTTTCCGAAAACGAACGAGCGAATCTAACGATCTGATGCGGTGCTTTGATGTTATTAATGAGTGCATCAATATTTGTTATCATGCCCCTAGATAGGAGGCCAGCTTTATTTTGAGTGTCGAACCACATAGTGGCAAACTGTTTTGCGATTCCGGAACAGCAGTGCATCGAATCGACGATACAACCATAAATGATATCATAGTGCAACAAGTTTATCAATTGAGATGGACATTTGACACCGAATACAGGTTGGTTAGATTCTACAGCTCTCTGCATGTGCTCTATCGTTTCTTTCATATTCCTGTCTTTTGTAACATTATCCAGTATCCATTATGCAGACACTGGCCACAGCCGTATGATCCGTTAAATTGTGTAAAACCTTGCACCGGTGCGCAAGCTACCGCATCCACACAGCTAACAAGAATGAAGATTTTTACGCTCAATTTACGTCCCTTTACGATGCACTCAACACCTTTGTTTGAAAGGTCATTCATACATTCTACGAATGGTTCAAGAAATACGTTCATATTCGGTTTATTCTTCCCGAACCAGAGACCTGCTAATATCAATTCTTTACTTCGCTCGTGATATGGTAGCTCATTCACCATTATAAAAATGGGCCAAATAGAATAACTCTAACTTTCGAACAAAGGTGCTCCATCAGTATTGAAAGTGATAGTAGCGTAACTATGTCTGTCTCTTGGATTTGAACTCTCGACAAACTCGCGGTACTTTTTACCGTCATAAATGTCACGTATGCAACTATCTTTATGAACTCTATGATTCATGACGTTATCGTAATAATCACTGTTCGACTCTATCAATGTAGATATCTGAGATGCAACATCCATTGTGACAAAAAAGTCTTCATACGCATAATCCCGAACATCAACAATTGTTTTGCACACTGAACATGTCATATGATGATCTTTACGTTCGAACCGACCCATGCCTGCACCGCACGTGGTACATGTTGCGTACAAATACATGTTAGATTCCGGATAGAATAATTTATCTATCAGATACCTGGTGTTTGATAGAATTGGTTCTGCGAAAATACAATTCATCATTTCAAACAAATCAGTTGTCTCAGTCAGAGAAAGCGCGTGCACCAGTACAAACTTCAGAAACATCAGCACTACTTTGCCAATACTTTTGTTCACAGGTACAGTAATTTTTTTTTTGAAAACTTCGCTGTCTATGGCTGCTTGAAGTGACGTGTAACCTTGTCCGAACAAATATTCTCCAGCGCTATATTTACTCGGTACATCATTGGTTTCTTCAATAGCGTCCATGAAACGATCCTGGTCGTCGTGTTCGTGCATGAAAAAATCAGGAGCGTCTTCATTTTCTTCCTGGAATAGAAAATAGTACCCACTCAATCAAACGTTACTCCAAATGAACGTTTATCAAAGATTCACACATCTTGTTAGATATTTACGTAACAGATCGTGAAATTCAATATTTATATTTTATATTTCGCAAGTTGGTGAGAGCTTTCGAATAGACTGTGATCAAATAATGTTTGCGTTACTGCAACACCAAGAAATCTTTCGAGTGATTGAAGCATAACGTTCTCGTCATTTTCCATTTTTATTGCTTTTTGATGTAACGGAGTCTTTCAATTAAAATTGATAGACACGATTTCGTAGACTAATTAAATACTGATTGTGAACAAACGTGAAATAATATTCTGCTATCGTCATTACATGATCCACGTTATTTCTGCAGCCGATCTAAGTATCATTAATCTCCGTTACCAACGACCGGACAACGTCGCACACAGTACGATTCTCCTCTACCAGATGTTCCGTGATGTTGGTCTGAAATTATTGCACGAATAACATTATTTATTGCGGAGTTCAAACACTGTATACAACCCGCAAATATGGATATACAGCAGAAATAAAAATAATAACGCATCACCTTCGCCAATACTTCAGAGGGCTCACATTCGGCACTGTGCTGAGCCGGAACTACATCTGGGTTTTCAGAATTGGCAGCTCGAACAAGCACTTTTTCCTCGCTTTCACTAGAAGACGACATTTCAACCACCTCCTATGATAAAATGACTTTCTGAAGAATATTGTTCAGTTGTAATGCAACGTGACATATATTCATGAAATTGCTATATTCACCGGTTCGGTACGACATTGTTTCTTGAATCTAAGCCAGAAAGTCTTCGGTACAGGTTCATGTGACTCAGGCTCTAGATATTTTTTGTGACTTCTACGTTCGGAGGGATGCATGGAGAACTGGAAATTCTGAAAATACAATCCGAGAACATATAGTAGTCACTACAAACGGTCTAAAAAATTTCTTCATTACGCTGCTTCTAATAACCGATAGAAAACAATGATAAAAAAAAAGTATCGTCTTCTATGCGATTTGTGAACAGTATTTCACCAGTCAATCCAGCTCCAAGCCCACTTAATTTCACACTGCTCGTCGCATAGAATATCAATAGAATTGAATTGTTATCTATGCTACTCATGTTATACTTAATTCTATGTCATTTGTAATAATATGCTTCTACACAATATAAATCGAATAGCACTGAAGGAATAAGTTCGAATCACAATAATTAAATCCGATTAGAAAGATGAACGTGAAATAAATGTAAACATCAAACACGAATTCATTTGTAACAATATAAATAATTTTCAGAATTCATTTACATATGTAATCAGTGAAATCATGGATATCGACAATATTTAAATCAAAGGGTTGTAGAAATAGGTCTCATGGAGGCCGCGAAAATATTGATGATTTGAGCCTGTCGAACATAGTTCATTACATCTTTCAAACCTGCATTGCAAAGATGTCAAGCTTTCATCACTATGACATTTTTTATGATTAAACTAGACGACACATTTCAAAGGACAAGGCGTATATTGTGAATCATAATCTGCCGAACATTTCGAGACTAGAATAGTATAATCTGCCCGGGGTTGCGGTATTGACACTGGTATCGCATACACTGCGGTTATACTTCTGTAAATGCAGAGCATAAAATATAGCAAATGTCTACATTACTTCGAGGTGACCATGAGTATCATTGGAATGGCACATATTTTCCTCAACCTAACTGGTTATAGGTTTCCTTACGGAGGTACATACACCTTCACAATTTTTTTTTTTTAAATCACTGCTACGCTCTGAGAAAACATGATAGCGACTCAGTTTTTCTACAGTTCATTAGTGCTATTTTCATACATAGTTCATGACTGTTTCGAATTTTTGTCCTCCGCTGAACATAAATTCAGTCCATCGAAGAAAAAGCAGTTGTCGTAGGATGCAGGTTGCTGCGTTGGATGAAATTTCTTCCACTTTTGAGGAAATATTCTTTATGAATGTAATTTCGAACAAAACCAATAATATTTGATAAATTGAGGTTTTAGACATGGAAATTTTTGATTTAATGTTTTTTTTTTCAGTCGTTGTTTAAAAAATTGTTTTAGAATCAAAAATTCCTACGTCTTAAAATTGAATTTATCAAATGTTATTGGTTTAGCCACGAGGCTGAAGCTAGCAGCCAAACGCTGCTGCGCATAGGCGTCAACGTTGATGCCTATGCGCACCAGTGTTCGTCTGCTAACTCTGGCTGCTAGCTTTAGCGTCGTGGTTTGGCCCTAGATTACATTCATACAGAATATATCCTCCAAGGTTGAAAAAAAATTCATCCAACGCAGCAACGTGTACCCTACGACAACTACTTTCTCTTCGATGGACTCAATTTACCCTAGCGGATTCATTTACACCATTATTTCTGGTGTCATTTTGGTGTATTTTTGGTGTGGTTTGATTTTGGTGTAATATTGGTGTGATTTGGGTAAAACCCTACAATGCGTCCGAAATTACACCAAAATCATACGGTGTATCTCAGAATTTTTCACACCACTTTTACACCAATTTTACACCCGACCGATTTTACATCGATTTTGAACCCGACCGATTTTACGCCAACTTCACACCAATTTCACACCCGACCGATCTTACACCAAATTCACACCCGAATTATACCTCGCCTCAAAAGCATGTCCTAGTCCTACGTTTACCGGCCAAAAAAAAAAAAAAAAAAACGCAAAAACTCGGAAACGATGATCAAAAGTGATATATAGTAGATTTATTCGATGATTAGGGACGGATAGGTTTCATCCAGCACACGAGATTCGTCAAAATCAAGAAAAATTAATTTTTCATGGTCTGCTAGGAGAAAAGGCGTGTTTCTAAGCTAATGAGCAGACAACGCTTTCACGAAGGCGGTTTCGCATACGGCTAGCATGCTCGACGATCAACGTCGATACGTCAATCCAGACAGCAAATTATTGGATTAGAGGAATCAAAAAATATTGTGTGGTGAAGATTAATTGCCAGTTCTTATGAGGAAAGATTTTGTCGCCGCAGTTTGTTCCTAAATCCGGCTGTTGCTCATAAACGATTGATCGGACAACTTAACCTCACCTACTGTACGACAAAGTGCCATTTCATGAAATAAGTATACCTGGGTTGCGATTCTGTAACTCTCCGCTAACTCCGCTAACTCAGCGGAAACCGTTGGTTGGCTGAGGAGCGTCCAATCGAAGACCTTTTCGGATCAGTAGTCGTACGGCGCCGTGGGCTTTGCCCGGCCGCTAGTCGCAACAAACGCGAGGCCCTAATTTTTTATTTTTAATAATAATTCATAAATATATTATAATATAGATTGTACTATTTATTTTAATGAGAAATATATTATTTGATATTGAATATGATATTTTATTAATTGAATTCAATATTGATATAGATTTACTAAGTTTATTTTAGTATTTATTTTTACGCGCGTGAGAACTAGGCGGTAATGCTTTAAAGTATTAACAATGTTCTAACCATTTTTTCGATTGAAGTGAAACTTTCCAGAAAACTTATTTGGACCTTGATGAACAGCTTTCTCACTGGAAGTTTTCGGTTGCTCGAAATTCGTTCGACTTCCGAAGCCCTTTAAGATATTCATAACTGATTTTTGCAATGTCGCGGAAAAAAATTAATAACTTTCTTGGTAATAATAATATAAACCTTTTTATTTTTTAACCAATCCTAAAACACTATAATACATGATTCCTGCAAATTTCGTTCAAAAATTCTGAAAATTGAGTAAGCTAAAGCAAGTTGAAGTCAAAATAGACGAGAATTAAAATGATAGACCGATAAAAATGATAAACAGACCGATCTGAAACGATCTCTGATTGGACGCTCCTCAGCCAACCAACGGTCTCCGCTGAGTTAGCGGAGTTAGCGGAGTTAGCGGAGTTAGCGGAGTAAACGGAGAGTTACAGAATCGCAACCCTGACTACGTATGCAACATCTTTCAAGTGCGAAGAAATCTTCGGATTCACCGAATGAATGTTGTATGAGTGATAAACGACAAGAAGCAATATGTCAATAGGCGCAGAATAAAGTGATGTCCATACCTGCGATGATGAATTTCAGGGATTTGATGTACAATAACCACTGAATTCGATGTATGAATATTTAGTGCTATGTAGAATCTCATAACGCCGTATAAAAACTGGTTATCTCATGGTAATTTGCAAAACCCAGGTTACGCTGATTTCTATTGTACATTTAGGTGAATTTATAGAGTGAAGGCCCATTCCGGAGAGTTATTCAGCCGGTACTTTATATTTTGGTCCGAGTAATTACCCCTACAGGTTTGGGCAGAATCCATGACCCAAAAGCCTGGTCGACTCCTGGTGAGTTCAAATTCTAACGGATGATATCTTATTTACGTTTCATCACATATTAAATATTTTCCTAGAAATGACTCGAGCAGGCACTGAGTAGATTAGTGAGAAAAGCTGAAGAAGCTGTTATGCAGGAATCAACGAAGGCTAATAAAGAAATGCCCTGTGCTACTGCGACCATCTCTTTTCACTATGACGAGAGGATAGCCGGAAGTTAAGTTCAATCGATTCATAAACTTGAAAACTTACTGCGAACTTCAGAATTTAATAAAGGTCAATTCCTGACGTCATACCTTCCTGGTCTATGAAAAAGTTTACAGTTATACTTTAAGCGTGTTATCAAAAAATGGCTGGTCAAAGTTCAAAAGTGCAGAAATCTTCAGGGTCATAGTTTCTTTATGTTTGTCGGTATCGGTGGAGGGTGGTTAAAAAATACATGAAATTTTTAGCGACACAAATTGAGATGCAAGAGACCTTTCACGAAAATCCTTCAAAGCCCGCCGAAGAGGTTCTGCAGAAGGTTACTAGTCTGATCATTTCCGTGGCAGAACAGTGGAAACTATTTATACCTACCTACTCTCATCTCCTAATAGAATTCTGACACGCTTCTAGCATATGAATTTTGTTGTTGTTATTTTAAGGGGGTATATACACTGTTACGTATTCCATACCTACTCTATACCTATCCGATACTCTTCTTTATTACCCTCACTATCAATACCGAAGACATAACATCCTGCATGCATCCAGTCTCACTGTCTCTAATCAGAAAGAGCTTCCATCGTTACATTCGCAGAACTTCATCCCTACCTATACGCACCTCCATAAGCACGCTCACGCCCGGGAGAACAATGGAACAAAGAATGATCTCATCAATTAGCTCATCAAGCAGATCACCAGTAGCTTCCAATTGCACTTGCATCGGGCACTTCGATCAGAATCATTAACGAGAGCAGTCGCTCCAGCACTTGCACCAAAATCGTCAAAGAGAGCACTCACTCCTAACTAGTTCCCGATATTATGAAACGCTAACTCAAAATCACTCATCACTTATACTCAGTAACGTGTACAGATGGTTCTACCATCTCTGTAATCACTAGTAATAAACCATTATTCTGTTATTATATATAAATTCACATCAATCTCCTATTACCTGAAATCCGGTTACCTTAAGGTGTAAAACGAGGGACGAACTCAACGATAGCTCTATCTTACCCATAAGAACAACGATTTCTATTCATTACATTGGTAGCAACTCTATCTCCATTCATTACATTGGTGGCAGCGGAACTACCTCGTTTACCGGAATATATAGTGACGAAAAGTGAATTCTACATCTTTACATACACGTGATACAAGTGATTACAAATTTCCGAACGTGCAACTCTTCGTGGAAGATCTACCACACCCTAAATCTTTGTGACAAGTCATAAAGAACAAATCCACTAAATCAACAAAATCTACAAAATCAACAAAATCTACTAAATGAACAAAATCTACTAAATCAACAAAATCCACCAAATCACACAATCTACTAAATCACTAAATCAACAAAATCTACAAAATCAACAAAATCTACTAAATCCACTAAATCTACT
The DNA here is from genome assembly GCA_963992785.1 of Tenthredo livida. Classification (NCBI taxonomy): domain Eukaryota; kingdom Metazoa; phylum Arthropoda; class Insecta; order Hymenoptera; family Tenthredinidae; genus Tenthredo; species Tenthredo livida. Next base: position 14,779,030 of record OZ023071.1, read on the forward strand.
AAATATACCAAATCTACAAGATATCAAAGTGTGAACATGATACAAAGTTCTTCAACTACTTCTACAAAATCACAGAAAACTCAGCAATAAAATCAAAGTTGCTACAAGAAAAGAAGTTCGACTACATCCCCAAAGGCACCTAGCCCCACAAAGATTCATCTGAATCCAACGATTAGCAATATCGCTACAACAGAATCCAGTTTCCTGGACCGTGACATCTATACTCTTCTCGACGACTTCCCGACATCCGACATCTGACGCAGTCCAATACAACAACTTCATCTCCAAAATCAACTCAGATCCGTATTAGAATGAAAATTTTCATAATTCTCATCATCAGTTTGTAAATTATCTATAATTATAATAAGCACATACACATATCTCAAATGAAATAATCTAACTCACAAACTCGCAAAATGCCTACTCCACCCGAAAACGAAACAGAAACCTCATACTGGTCTCTCAAAGACATATTAGATACAATCCCCTACTTTAATGGGAAAAACTTGAATATAAATAACTTCATAAGAAGCTGTGAGAATGCAAAACCTCTCGTTAAACCAGCTCAACGTCCAGTCCTAACACGAATGATTAGAACTAAAATCTATGGGACAGCTGAATCCTACCTAGGATGCAAAGAATATAATAGTATTGACGAAATCCTAACAGTCTTAAAACGAGCTTTCTTACCCAAAAAATCAATTTTTGAATGGCAAGCAGAGTTGAATAATGTCAAACAAAGAAGCGACCAACGTGTTTTAGATTATAGCGCGAGAGTCGAAGACATATTACATAACACAACACAGTCTATTAACAACTCAAGCACAGATGATGCTGCTGGCATGATAACAGCAATCCAAACCAATGTACTCAAATGCTTTGTTAGAGGCTTGATTCCGGAAATTGAATTTAGAGTAGCTGGTTCACACCCAAATACTTTAGCAGAAGCTATTGAAACAGCTCTAACAGAAGAGCGAGAATTTCTAAATCCCAACGCTCGAAATACACAAGACAATAACCAACCCCGACAGCCTAATCAACAAAACCCTTCAAATTTTTGTAACTATTGTAAACGCCAGGGCCATATTATAGGTAATTGTAGACAGCGCGACCGCAATAACCTGACACAACCTCCAAACAGACGACCACCTAATCAACCAAACACACAATATCCTCCAACATTTTGTAACTATTGCAAACGCCAAGGACATACAGTAGAAAATTGTAGACAACGTGCCTACAATACCCAACAACAGCAGTGACAAAACCAACCCCAACAGTCAGATCAACAACCAAACCAACTCCAACAGTCAAATCAACAACCTAACCAACCACAACAGTCGAATCAACAAAATACGCAATATTCTTCCATATCTTGTAACTATTGCAAACGTCAAGGTCACACAATTGAAAATTGCCGAAAACGCGCCTATAATAACACACAGACAAAACAAAATCAGAGTCCTTTAAACTCGAACTCAGTCCGCCGGGAGAACGTGCCGACGGACCCAACACAAGCTCAGCCGCGTTCAATAACACAATAAATCACGTCCTCGAAACAGAATCAGAAGCAATACACGGATTATTGCCAGTTGCCGAAATCGATACAAAAGAATTGAAAACGAAATCTAAATTTATAATAGACACCGGTGCGGATTTGAACATCATTAAAATCAATTCCCTAAAAGAAGAAACCGAATGTGACAGAACCAAAATACGGAAAATGACAGGAATAACAGACGGATTTACTAATACTTTAGCGGAAACTAAATTAAAAATTAACAATAAAGAACACACATTTCACGTCGTCCGCGAAGATTTCCCAATAGCTCAAGACGGTATTATTGGACAACCCTTGTTATATAAAGAAAAAGCTACCATCTCCTATGAAAATAATACATTAACTTTGACAGATACTGTAATTCCCTTCAAACTCCCAAAACACAAACCACACATCGCAACTCTCATTATAATACCCGGCCGTACCGCTCAAGTAATTCCTCTTAAAGTCTCAAATTCGGAAATCAACGAAGGCTATGTAGATACGATTAATTTAGGTCCCAATATTCACTGCGGTAAAGCATTAGTTACAAACAATAGCGGTCAAGCATGTATACTCGCGATAAACTCGAACGAATCAGCTGTTGAGATAGGTGTGCCGACGGTCACCCTAGAACCTGTCAACGAACCTTTGAATACACTCGACCCCAAAAGTTGTGATACTCTACAAATTTCAAAAATTAACGGTGATATACGAAAATGTTCAGGCACGATTCTTCATTTCATACCACAAAAAATTCAAATATTACGAGGAATCTCAGTTGAATTACTGGAAGCTTTAGATTTAAACGAGTACGAGCTAATTGCTTACACGAAAAATGATATAATCGCAGATATCATAAAAGACACAATCCCTAACAGCTCGCAAGTTATATACCACTTAATTATCACGGAAACTTATTCCAGTGACATAGATGATATAATCGTTACTCAAACGCTCAATTCTCTAAAAAAAACATCTAAAATCAAATAACACAAAATCAATCTCAATTCCCGACCTATCCAATGAACTAGGCAGCCAGAAATGGGACAAAATCTTGCAATTATTAACCTCAACTTTCAACAACACGAACATCTCAATTCAAATCTACGATATCAAATCTAACAATCAAAATCAAGATACACAAACTAATCCAAACGTGCTGACAATAAACGACGCGATCGAAACCAATACACCCGTCGATAATAAGAATAATAATCGTTCCGAAAGATTAACGGTCCTTGAAAACTCAATGCACCTAGACCATCTTAACGAGGAAGAAAAAGAATCTATACTCGCTCTCACAACAGAATTCAACCACCTATTTTTGTTACCAGGCGACACACTATCAAACACATCCCTAGCTAAACATTCAATCCCAACGACAGACGATAATCCGATTAACGTAAAACAATATCGATACCCTACTGTCCACAAAGACGAGATACAGAAACAAGTTTCCGAATTATTAGACCAAAATATCATCAAACCATCATCCTCACCCTATAATTCCCCCGTTTGGGTTGTACCCAAAAAAACAGACGCAGAAGGCAAAAAAAAAATGGAGAATGGTCATAGATTTCAGGAAACTCAACGAAAAGACCATAGGTGACGCATACCCCCTACCAAACATTAACGACATACTCGACCAACTAGGCAATGCGAAATATTTCTCGACTTTTGACCTTGCTTCAGGTTTCCACCAAATTCCTATGGACCCAACTGACGCTCACAAAACAGCATTTTCAACCCCCCATGGCCATTACGAATTCAATAACATGCCATACGGACTTACGAACGCTCCTGCAACATTCCAAAGATTAATGGACCAAGTTTTATCCGGTTCAGAAGGAAACATAGCATTCGTATATTTAGACGACATCGTTATCTATGCACACTCTCTTGAAGAACATGAAATTAAATTCAGAAAACTAGCTAATCGACTACGATCAGCAAATTTGAGTTTACAAGTAGCCAAATGCGAATTCCTAAGAAAAGAAGTTGCTTATTTAGGTCATATCATTACAGAAAACGGTGTAAAACCAGACCCAAAGAAAATAACAGCAGTTAAAGCATATACAGTTCCTAAAACAGTTAAACAGATCGAACAATTTCTCGGTCTAATCGGTTATTATAGACGCTTTATCGAAAACTTTTCAAAAATATCCAGACCACTAACTACACTATTGAAAAAAGACGTTAAATTCCTTTGGACATCTGATCACCAAATGGCTTTCGAAACTTTACGAGACTCGATATGCACATCTTCTATACAACAATATCCTAAATTCGATCAACCATTCATACTAACAACTGACGCATCTAAATACGCGATTGGCGCCGTACTCAGCCAAGGCGAAATAGGAGAAGACCTACCGATAGCTTATACCTCACGCACACTTAACAAAGCAGAACTAAATTACTCTGTAATCGAAAAAGAACTACTAGCAATCGTATATGGGCTATTCCGCGTCAACCGGATCAGTCATCTCTCAGATATTTTTTTAATTTTGCATGTCGATTGTCCTTGGGGAGTTAGATTTTTGTGCCAAAGGATTTTTCAATTAGTGCAAAATTCGTTGAGTTATTTGCATAAACAAATTCGAGCAAGGTTTTTTTCAAAAATTCATAACTCCGCCAAAAATGATGCTAGACTCAATTTTTTTTTTTCAGCTTACGCGGAAAGATTCATAGAATGTAAAAAAAAATATGTACTTCGTAAAAAGTTTGTTTATCCATTGTTTATTTAACAATTAAGTTTTCAAAGATTTTTAAAACAGTGAGCAACACGACCAAAAAATGTTTTTTTAATTCTGACATGTTCCTTGAACTATACTACAACCTGTGCATTAATTCCAGAGATGTGTTTTTCTTCGTTTTCGAGTAAAAAATCATTGAAGGTGTCGATGCGCATGAAATTGCGGCGCGCCGAGTCTCTACGTAATGGCGGGCGGCCAGTTGCCGTCCACCGCTACTCCGCGGTGACGTCGCAGCGTTGGTTTTCGAGTCATTTTCACGATGTAGGACATGATTGAAAAATCTGAAAAAAATACTGTACCTTCACAAGGCCTGCTCGAAGCGATAAGTGAAGTTTCAAGAATGTGTTTTTCACCGTTTTTCTATTACAGAGATTCAAAATAACGGTTACATACCATGAGAGTGCACATAAATAATAATAATAATTACAAAACTTGCTACTCATTTGAGTACTCATAATCACCCCCGGAGATATGTGGAAGCTGCGAAATGAAGGCACTTACAATTATATATTTTATACAAATAAATCGCTTATTCTATGGATACATTCTATTAATCGTGGCTATGCTTTTGCACTACTTTTCGTGTTACCTCTGCTATTATGTGTTCACCATTTTCTATGCTATTGTTGTACCTTGTTATATTTTTGCCTTTCGGCCTAGAAATAGGCTATGGCATAATAAAATGAATCTAATCTAATCTAATCTAATCTAATCTAATCTTCGATCAAACTGGGCATTAAACTTAGAAATGTGAGCAATCTCTCTAACAGAAAAACGGTGAAAAACACATTCTTGAAACTTCACTTATCGCTTCGAGCAGGCCTTGTGAAGGTACAGTATTTTTTTCAGATTTTTCAATCATGTCCTACATCGTGAAAATGACTCGAAAACCAACGCTGCGACGTCACCGCGGAGTAGCGGTGGACGGCAACTGGCCGCCCGCCATTACGTAGAGACTCGGCGCGCCGCAATTTCATGCGCATCGACACCTTCAATGATTTTTTACTCGAAAACGAAGAAAAACACATCTCTGGAATTAATGCACAGGTTGTAGTATAGTTCAAGGAACATGTCAGAATCAAAAAAACATTTTTTGGTCGTGTTGCTCACTGTTTTAAAAATCTTTGAAAACTTAATTGTTAAATAAACAATGGATAAACAAACTTTTTACGAAGTACATATTTTTTTTTACATTCTATGAATCTTTCCGCGTAAGCTGAAAAAAAAAAATTGAGTCTAGCATCATTTTTGGCGGAGTTATGAATTTTTGAAAAAAACCTTGCTCGAATTTGTTTATGCAAATAACTCAACGAATTTTGCACTAATTGAAAAATCCTTTGGCACAAAAATCTAACTCCCCAAGGACAATCGACATGCAAAATTAAAAAAATATCTGAGAGATGACTGATCCGGTTGACGCGGAATAGCCCATATTCAGTACATCATTTCAGACCTTATCTATACGGACATAAATTCACACTCGTTACCGATCACAAACCTCTTGTCTGGGTCAGCAGCGTAAAAGATCCAACCTCGCGATTACTCAGATGGAGATTTAAACTCGAAGAATACGACTATAACGTTGTATACAAGAAAGGTCAAATCAATTGTAACGCAGATGCATTATCGCGCAATCCACCCGTAGAAACCGATAAATTATTACCAATAAATGCGAAACGTAACCGAAACTCTAGTTCAGATAGCATATCAAAACCAAGCGCAAAACATAATAAAGAAGCTCATCAATTCCCAACCCGCGCGCGACAAAGTACAGATGACTCACCAAATCCCGCTCCTATAAAGAAATACAAAGACGACGTCGACTCAGAAACTGAAAAAGACGAACCCAACCAAATTCCCATGGATTGCTTACCAACAATAAAAGAAACAATACATTTTCAAAATATACCTTTGACAAACTATTCATTAACCGAAAGTTCTACAGACGATCAAATACCTACAAAAAAATTAATTTACCCCGACCCACTAGACGAAGATATAGAAATCAATTCACTAACCGATACAGAAATGGACAGCCCCTCAGATAACTCGATGCAAGATCCATCCACAGGCGATACAACAGACAGTTTTCCAATGCCAAAAAATCCTATCAATGTTTCAAAATCTGTTAGACCAACGACAATTGACTCACCTACTGACATGTCTGTCGACGACTTACCACTATCTAAAAGAATCGACCAAAAACGAAACGCTACATATACCGATATCTCTCCAGACAATCTACCCGTAAATAAAAAATCACGTAAACCCATAAACACTTCGGCACCAACTTCATTTGAAAATAATCAAAAACAAAACCGCGATTCAAACCATATCTCAAACCAGCTCATCGATGATTCAGATCCAAGTGAGACACATAAAAATCAAACAAGGTACAGCGAACGTAGAAGCGCGCAATCCCCAACACACGCACACAAATACAAACTACGACCAAGAAAGCCTAAAACCCCCTCACCACTACCTACTTCCTCATCGTCGGACGACGACCACATGCCTTACTATAAACAAAAACTCCCTACCTCCAACGGATCGGGAACCCCAAACTCTAGAACGCCTTACTACAAACAAAAACTTCCTACCTCCAACGAATCATGGACATCGAATTCCAAAGATCCTCCTTGTAAAGAAATACTTCCGACTTCCAGTGAACAACAGATTCCTAAACCTAATTCCAGAAAACTATACTCAGACACTATCAGAGGAGAACAAGTAACAATACCCAAAATTACCATTCCACCGCAATACAATAGTCCTCCAATCACTAAATCAATCTATCATAAACCATCCTATAAACAATTTCGAGAACTCCTAAAAATTTTACCAGACCCGACAAACGAACTCATAATAGAAACAACTGAAGACCTATTTACACAAGACGACAATATAGCACATTGCATTCCAGCCGACTGCTTAATCGGACAAGGTATAGCACAAGAAATGATTGAACGCAACATTATAAATCGCGACGTGTGAGAATCAAAGAGCCCGCAAGTAGGTGACATCATAGTAACACCATACAATAATATCAAAGTATATAATCTTATCACCAAAGCTGAATTCAACGGCAAGCCAACGTATAAAACTATTTACGAAATTTTATGTAACCTCAGACGACAATTAGAATTAGAAAACGTACAGTCAATATCAATCCCAAAAATCGGTTGCGGACTAGACAAACTTAACTGGAAAACCGTTCGATCAATGATTTATTTCATTTTCCAAAATTCTCATATAAAAATAACTATTCGCGATTTCAAACCAATCCCAATAGCTGTACAAAATCCAGAAGATAACATTACAAACTCAAACTCAAATAACGAGAATCCCATGCAACTTGACTACTTAGACGTACCGACAAACCTCGAGAATAACTATACGAACAATATCACCGAAAATAATGTGCCCCCATTTAACGAAAACCAACAGTTACATAATATCGAAGAAACCAATCTAGACGAAGAACAACAAAATCCACCTCTAAATCTACTACCTCAAAATCCGATACCAGAACAAAACCCACCATTTCAAAATCCTATATTACGAGAAAACCCACCTAAAAATCCAATTCCACATTTCAGTCACACAGACCCGACACCAATAGCAACCAATATAAAAGAAACAAACGACGATATTCTCATGAGAAAAGATAACTGCGTACACTGCATGTCAGCCGATTGCGTCATAAGAAAAGGAGTTGCTAAACAATTAATCGACATCGGAAGTCTAGATATAAATTTTCTAAAATCTCAAAATCCTGAAATAAATAGCGTGATCATAACACCAAATAATAAGAAATTTATATTCAGCCTGGTAATACAAAAGAAATACTACCAAAAATCAACAATAGATGGAATATATAACACACTAATTATCCTTCGCGACATACTACAAACAAAACACATAAAATCTTTTTCAATTTCCAAATTAGGAAGCAGATTTGACAAATTAAATTGGTTCGCAATAAAAAACACCCTCAGAAAAGTCTTTAACTACACAGATATCACAGTTAACATTTGCTTAAACGAGATCAACGTTCCTCAACCTGAAATAATTCAAGATATAATTCGCGAAAACCATGAATCCGTAATAGCTGGCCATAAAGGAATAACTAAAACTTTTAAGCGAATCCGAGCAATATACTTCTGGCCAAGTATGAAAACCGATATAGAAAAATTTATAAAATCATGCGAAAGCTGTCAAAGACGAAAACTCGTGAGAAATAAAGTTAAACTCCCGATGGTAATAACAGATACGCCAACGACCGCTTTTGAAAAAGTATCCTTAGACATTGTCGGTCCCTTACCAACCTCAAATTCACAAAATAAATACTTGCTTACAATCCAAGATAATCTAACTGAATATTTAGAGGCAATACCGCTAAAAAACCAGACGGCAATAACAATCGCTAAAGCATTCGCAGAAAATTTCATTTGCCGCTACGGAGCGCCTGAATCAATCTTAACAGATCAAGGCCCAAATTTCCTCAGTCCTGTTATGAAACAATTAGCTAAAATCTTCCGAATTAAACAAATAAAAAGCACAGCCTACCATCCTCAATCCAACGGTTCCCTCGAACGCAGCCATCAGGTCTTAATCGAGTACTTAAAGCACTATATCAATAATAAAAATAACTGGGACAAGTGGATCCGATACGCGATATTTTCATATAACACATCGGTACACGAAGGCACCGGTTACACGCCACACGAACTAATATTCGGAACACTCGCACGTCAATTATCAAACATACGTTCAGACAAACACATTTCTAACAAATACGAAGAATACTTACAAGAAATAATAACTCGCTTGAAAGAAACTAGACAAGACGCAACAAAAAATCTTAATAACGCGAAATCAAAATCAAAAATAAGATACGATAAACACATAAACGCACACATTTTTCAACCAGGTCAATATGTCTACTTAATAAACGAAACTAAAAAGAAATTAGACGATCACGAAAACTAATGCAGGAAATATCGTTTTCCTCAACCACATTCTAAAACTCGACCAATACACCAACGAATACGAACTCGACCTAAACAATCTAATCGACGCAATCCTATTTGCAAGACAAGGAATACTCCACCCTAAAATCCTAACACCAGAACAAATCATGTCAACAATAAAACAAATACAAAGTCACAACCCCATGAAACATTTTCCAGTCCCCCTAGAAAACGAATATGCACAAGAACTAATAAGACTCTCAAAGCTCGAAATAGTTTATATCGACGCCAAAATCATTTACATCATCTCAATACCATTACTTAATACCGACACCTTCAACATATACCGATTAATACCTATTCCAGTAAAACAACATTACGACACCACAGACGACAAATTCGCATACATGAAACCAAATAGCGACTATATAGCAATAACTAGGGACAGAAGTTTACACTTCAAACTAACCGAACTAAAATTCAACAAATGCATGCAATCACTGGAAACATACATATGTAGACAGAATCAACCACTATTCCATTCAAACAACCACGCTATCTGCGAAGTAGGACTATTCATTCAACCAACTGAAACAGACTTAAAGACATGCGACGTCAGACTCGGGAGTTTTGACGGAGTATACTGGACCGAATTAACTACATCAAACTCTTGGATTTACTCCCTAACCAAACCAGAAATTATGCATATCGTTTGCAAAGACGAAGAACCAATCCAAATAACTCTAAACAATTCTGGAATACTGAAACTCAATAACAAATGCACAGCAAATTCCCACACAATCTCACTATCCACAACCAAATACTACCAAACCATTGAAACACATTCCTACATACCAAAATTTAACTTTAACATTTCAGAAATCTACGACGAACCTAAAGAGCTACCGTTCATTCCAACAATTACACTAAACAAAACCCCATTCCTAACTTCCAAAGATCTATCCTCAAATCGACTAACTTTAGATGACATTATAAAAAGAACAGACGAAATAACTCAAAATCAAAGAGCCACAAACAACGATAACCGCATCGAAAACATACTCTACTACATTTCCTCGGTATTCGGATCAGTATCACTGGTCTATATAGCACAAAAATTCGCAACTGCAAATAGAATACTCAAAATAGTAAGAAGATTCAGAAGCCCTAGCCGAAACCACGACCCTACCGAACAAAATAATCCTCCAGCAATTACATGTTCATTAACTGCACCAATTACACCAACTACACCAATTACACCAACTACACCAATTACACCAACTACACCAATTACACAAAGTACACTAAACATAGAAGCCGCTCAGACAGCTCAAACATCTTTCTATACTGCATAAAAATGTGATATTGTAATTCAATAAAAACTTCATATACATCATCTATTATACCTACAATGCTAATAACACATGTACTTAACTGTTATTCGAATATTTCAATATTTCAATACATACCTACCTTATCATTGTAATAAGGATGTTCAACATATCACATATTCACTAACTCGGTATAAGACATTTATAACTAATTGATCCTATTGCAAATAAGTAACCCTCATTATATTATAAACCATTCACTAACTCAGCATAAGACATTTATAACTAACCGATCTTATTGCGAATAAGCAATTCTAACTTTATTCTAATTTTAACTCAAATCATACACCTTGACACATTCACTAACGTGAATATACACCCAGGTATATTCGCTAGCGCAAACATACGCGTGGATGAATCTACTACCGTAGATCCACGCACATAGATACACTCACTAACGTGAACGTATACCTAGTATATTTACTATCGTGAATATACAACCCTACACCTAAAAAAATATTATATACATTTCTACTTTTACAAAAAAAAAAAATTTCCTCCTGCTTCACAGGAGCAATATTTTTTTCCCCCGGGGATGGGCGTGTTACGTATTCCATACCTACGCTATACCTATCCGATACTCTTCTTTATTACCCTCACTATCAATACCGAAGACATAACATCCTGCATGCATCCAGTCTCACTGTCTCTAATCAGAAAGAGCTTCCATCCTTACATTCGCAGAACTTCATCCCTACCTATACGCACCTCCATAAGCACGCTCACGCCCGGGAGAACAATGGAACAAAGAATGATCTCATCAATTAGCTCATCAAGCAGATCACCAGTAGCTTCCAATTGCACTTGCATCGGGCACTTCGATCAGAATCATCAACGAGAGCAGTCGCTCCAGCACTTGCACCAAAATCGTCAAAGAGAGCACTCACTCCTAACTAGTTCCCGATATTATGAAACGCTAACTCAAAATCACTCATCACTTATACTCAATAACGTGTACAGATGGTTCTACTATCTCTGTAATCACTAGTAATAAACCATTATTCTGTTATTATATATAAATTCACATCAATCTCCTATTACCTGAAATCCGGTTACCTTGAGGTGTAAAACGAGGGACGAACTCAACGATAGCTCTATCTTACCCATAAGAACAACGATTTCTATTCATTACATTGGTAGCAACTCTATCTCCATTCATTACAACACCTTGAAAATAATTTTTTTCAAATGACTGCTATGCTGTCAGAAACATTTTAATGACTCAGTTTTTTTACAGTTGATCAGTGCTATTTTGATACATATGATTTATCTAGATTTTATGTCCTCTGCTGAACAAACATGTAGTCCATCGACGAAAAAGGAGTTGTCGTAGGGTACATGCTGCTGCGTTGCATGAAACTTCTTCAATTTTGGAGGAAATATTCTGTGTGAATGTAATTTGGGGGCAAGCCAATAATATTTCATGAATGCATGTTCTGGACATGGAAATTTTTGATTGTAAGACTTTTTTTTCCATTATTTTTGAAAAAATATTTCAGAATCAAAAATTTCTATTTCTGAAACTTGAATTCATGAAATATTATTGGTTTCCCCTAAACTACATTCACACAGAATATTTCCTCCCAATTTGAAGAAGTTTCATGCCACGCAGCAGCCTGTACCCTACGACAACTACTTTTTCTTCGATGGACTAAATTTTTGTTCAGCGGAGGACATAAAATCTGGAAAAATCATATATATCAAATAGCACTAATCAACTGTAAAAAAACTGAGTCATTAAAATGTTTTCTCACAGCGTAGCAGTGATTTGAAAAAAATTATTTTTAATATTATTATTTATCCAATTCCATAACAAAAGTTGTACCATCTCTTGAAAGAACATCAATTGACAATTGACATCTAAAAGCGATCAAGTCTCACTGGTCATTAAAAAAGGGTAATTGTCATGAGATCAATCGCATCATATTGTAACTTTACGGCAGTTTCGCGATTCGCGAAACTGACAGTTATTGTGAGTTTTTTGCTCGGATGAAAATTTAGGACCTCTCTATCTAATTTTTGTCTAATTACGGACTTTGAACGCCGTGCGTTCGCAGCCGTCTCCCCTGGTTCACGGACTTTGTGCACGTAGTGCACGCAGCCGTATTATATCCCTAACACCGGACCTTGTGCACTTTGTGCACGCAGCCGTATCCCGTCTATCCACGGACCTTGAACGCAAGGCGTTCGCAGCCGTATTCCTAGCTAAAAAGAATTTAATATTACCGGGAAATGGCGGAGAAGGGAACCAGCACTAAATCTTAGCAATTATATTAAACATAAGAAGAAACATTTATTAAATGAAATAATATCAAATGGCGGTTGCAACCAAACTAGAATTATATTTACAAAGTTGCTCAACTTATTAGTTATAGGTTATGATCTCTGGTGCGTGAGATATTTTATCTCACGACTTTATGAATGATAATGATTTGTAATAATATTTGAACAAAATTAAATTTACGAAATTTTCTGTGTTTCTGAATTTTCTAAAGTACGAATGATAATTGGCTAGGCAGATCACCAGGCGCTTTGCCTATAGTGTCTGTAAAGAGAAAAGTGAAAGAATATGTTTGAATATCTACGGTGAGCCAACCTGGCGCTTTGCCTTAGATTGCTGATGAGCTGAGTGTCGCCACGACTTATATACGAGTCGTGACGTCACCCAAACTCATGCTGTTGTGTCGAACGTTCTAGACTATCATCGAATGTTCGCAACGGCTGATGTTTGAATGCCTACGGTCAGGTCTATCTGCCTGTCACGTTACAATATATGAATAAATTTAAATAATATTTCTATGATTCCGGTAATCAACTTGCTCTTGTAGATGTCTTGAAAATCACACATGACCAGATCCATTCTTCATCTTACAAAGATAAAAATTGATCAGTACTAGGTATAGGCCCTCCGCCTCCAAGCAATATTGTGCTGTCTTGGAATCTGATTCTCTTATTCATAAAACAGGGCAAAAAATCTTGAGATATCGAGTTATACAAGAACAAAGAAAGGACTTTATTGGCGCCTTTTTTATTTTTTCCATTTTCCATTTGAATAACATGTTGGAAAAATCTTCAAAATGGAAGAACTGGACTAGGCAGTTCTGAATATCAATATTAAAAACTCATAATTGGTTGAGATATTCTGTTTAAGATGCCCCACTGAAATGTTGATGCGCGTTTGAAGAAAAAGAAATTTTTTTTTGCACACCCTAGTGTGTATGGTTTCTCTGTGGTTCAATAAGTTTTCGTGGGACTTTTTCAATTACATTACATCCACGTCGTCTCTCAATGAAACGTTAAAAGTTGATCTGTCATGATAGAAATTGCAAGCATTATTATTATTTTTCATTTCTATAATCAATCACAGTTATTTTAATTTGTCTTATTTTAAGCTGCTCTATACTTTATTCTGTATTATAAACTTCACTCCAATGTTCGTACTGCATGTATCCATAAGCTGTGATTCTAGATATGTGTGAGGCTGTGAGCTGCTGGATTCTCATTGAATTTGTTTCCAAGCCCTGTACTAATTACTATCAGATTCTCATTTGTTTTGTTTCTGAGAACTGTTCTAATCGTGAACTATAAGACTTGATGTTCACATAAGCTGTGATTCTATATATTTATAAGGCTGCAAGCTACTGTCATACCATTTGATTTGTTCCTGAGTACTGTTCCAGTCGTAAACTATAAGACTGATACTAATTTTACATAAGCTGTGATTTTATATATTTATAAGGCTGCGAACTACTGTAGATAATATCATTTGACTCGTTCCTGAGAACTGTTCTCATCGTGAACTATAAGACTAGTACTAGGTTTACATAAGCTGTAATTCTAGATATTTATATGGCTGCAAGAGACTGTAATACCATTTGATTCGTTCCTGAGAACTATTCTAGTCGTAAACTATAAGACTGATACTAAGTTTACATAAGCTGTGATTCTATATATTTATCAGGCCGCCAACCACTGCAGGTAATACCATTTGATTCGTTTCTGCGAACTGTTCTAGTCGTAAACTATATGGCTGATACTAGGTTTACATAAGCTGTAATTATAGATATTTCTAAGGCTGCAAGTTACTGTAATACTATTTGATTTGTTTTTGAGTACTTCACCAACTATAAACTATGAGATTGGTACTGAGTTTATATGATCTTTGATCATGGATATTTGTAGGCGTTAAATCAAAACGAATCGAGTACGTGAAGAATGGAATTGACGCGAATTGATTGTAATTAGAAGGATTTGTGAGCCAATTTTTTCTAAGTATGAAGAGATAGCACATTGGATAGAATTTGAATGGAAATTGTGGGCCAGTTTTTTTATAATCATCAAATTGGCACCCAATTCCGTGTACTTAGATTGAATTCTAGCGAATTCCTCATTTTACATACTGATTCCACATAGTTTCATTTTGGTTTATTGGATGAAGCTGTATGCTACTGAATTAGCATTCAATTTCCAGATGTGTAGACTCTAGTTCGTACCTGGCTGTTGTACAATACAGAATTGATAAACTCATATGGATTTATTCACGCATTTATCTGACTTTGTTTTCGCCATCTATCAAGAACATTGTTTCACAAATTTTTAATATTGGTTTGGTAGGAATATTTTGGGTGTAAATTTGGTGTAAAATCGGTCGGGTGTAGAATTAGTATAAAATCGGTGTCAAATGGGTCAGGTGTAAAATTGGTGTAAAATCGGTGTAAAATGGGTCGGGTGTAAAATTGGTGTAAAAGTGGTGTGAAAAATTCTGAGATACACCGTGTGATTTTGGTGTACTTTGGAACGCATTGTAGAGTTTTGCCAAAATTACACCAATATTACACCAGAACTACACCGTGTACTTTTGGTGTAATTTTGGTGAAACTGAATTCACTACGATATGTTCAGCGAAGAACATAAAATCTGAAATAATCATGAACTATGTACCATAGGACCTATGAACTATATGACCAAGGATTAGGCTCTGATTACTCTGGTCAATCGTTCGGTTCATGTAAATAGGTCATACCACGGACACCATAACCGCATCTAGAGACCCTATCTGTGGATGTTGCGACGAAATAGCCAACTTCTCGAAATCGCTTGATCCTAGATCAACTCTGCTTCACGAGCCGACGCACCCTGCGCGTTTCAATGTTCAGTGAGTTTCCAATCTTAGGTGGCCATATGCCGGCTCTGAATGTTGAGATAATTGTTCAGAAATTATGTTTCAGTGTTAGGTTATGTTATGTATGATAATTTTTCTCGTAAAAAATTTCAAGTCTAATAAGACTATAAAAGTTATATATATACTTAGTTAGACTAGTTATGTAGATACTTGTATTGACGAAAAATGAATGAAATGGAATATAATAAAAAACAAAAATTGAGTTACTTCAATCTCATAACCATGGAAAACATGTCATTGGACCGAATGCTTACCGGAATATAAAAATATCCGTCTGAAGAAAGACCCGTACACGCTTGGCGAAGTGGAAACAAAAAATTTCGAGGTTACGTAGTGCAAATGGCTGTAGTAACCACGCGGTCGGTACGTTGAATAGATATTAGCAATACCGTCTACGATGTTGTGGATTGCATTTTTCTTGTCACTAACAATGTTCACAGAATTCACCGTTACTGCAATATGTTTTATTCACAGCATTCGGTTGAAACTTTGGTTCAAAGCACTGAACTCTTGCTCACTTTCTTTCTTTACGATATGGCAAACATGGACTTGTATTGCAGCTACGCTCACGAGAGCGAGAGTGAGAGTGAGAGTGAGAGTGAGAGAGACCAGCGACCAAGGATTGTTATTCTCGTCTAACGGCTGATGCACTATTGCCAAGACTCGACGGTACAACCAGCCACTAGGTCGAGAAACTTAGCAGTGTGCGCCGTCAGGATATATTATAGCAACACGATTTCACTCTCGCTCCGGTCCCTCTCTCTCTCTCCCTCTCTCTCTCTCTCTCTCTCTCTCTTTCTCTTTCTTTCTCTCTCTCTCTCTCTCTCAGTACAGAGTACAGAGTACAGAGGATGCGCGGCGCTGAGACTATCTTTTTCTATCTTTTTCTTTTTTTTTTCTTCTTGTCGTTTCGCTTTCCTCCTCTCTTCTCTTTCCTATCGACTAGTAGGTAAATTACTACGCTCTAGTAGATAAGTCTTCTTAGGGTATATTATATATGTAGTTTTAAGGCCTTTGTAACTCTGTCTCACTAGGGCACAGAGCAACTTCCTTTTTGTAATGCTTTGTGCCACCAAACCTTGTCTAACATTGCAATAGACATAATAAATAAATCTATCTATCTATCTATCTATCTATCTATCTATCTCTCTCTATCTTGCTCTCTCTTCCTACCTGTGAGTATTACCTGTCACGCTCTTGACTGCTATGCCTATTTTGTCACTTTTCCTGCCTCAAAGTGCCTGCGGGCTCCTCTTCATTGCAGATTCTTGCACGCTACTAGTTGCATACCTCTTATTCTGTGGAAGCTTGGCGATACAACGTGGGATTCGTCTCCGGATGATGTTTTCATTACTTCTAAATCCTAACCTCTCTTTTGGAAGTGTCTGACTTGGCTGATTCCTTACTGTATCTCAGGCAGTCTGTCCATCGATAATCCTAGTTTACCTGTACCAGCCGAAATGGATAGCGTTATGTTCATATTGGTTGATGCGTTAAACCAAGCTAACGACACTAATAAAGAGCTTGCAGCGTTGATTGCACGCCAGACTGAGATCAACAGTGCTATTGTCGGTAAACTCAACTGTCTACCGGAGTTAGCTGCTAAGGTTGATAGGCACGATGAACTCATTGCGCGTCTGGAAGCTACGACTACTCGTATCCTGCATGAGGTTGAGACCAACAAGGCTCCTGCCGGTTCTGATCCTGTTCCCCAGTCGGCTGAGATCATTCTGTCCGGGATCCCGAACTCTGTTACTGATCCGCCTAGAGCGGTGGTCCTCAAGGTATTGACGTCGCTTGGGATCCCTGAGTTAATCGGCGAGGTTTTGGACATTCGACCTTTCGTCAAAAGAACCGTCTCGGCTGTTGGCGATAACCCCGTTGCTTCGACCTCCACTTCTGATCCCATGGCTACCCTACCCTCAGCTAGCTGGAAGTCATTCATTGTGGTACTTAGATCGTCCTTTGTACGCGATCATATTATTGCCATGAAGCGCGCAAAGCCTACCTTAACGGCGACTGAGGTTTTTCCCTGTCACCTAGGCACGGGTAAAATCTTTGTCAACGAATTTCTCTCGCCAGTTACTCATGCACTGCTTCGTCGCACCAAAGCCAAGGCAGCGGCGGTGAACTGCAAATATGTTTGGGTCAAGTCGGGCGTCATCCGTGTCATCCGTGTCCGCCGAGCCGATGGTGCATCAGTCATTGTCGTGAAATCTGATGATGACTTAGCCAAGATCGCGTGACTGCCTGTCCGTAAGGTCTGTGGTACTTCTAGTGCTCCCGGTGCTCACCCTCCAGCTGGCCTACTTATTGCTCAATTCAATGCCACGTCACTGCTGCAGCATTTCAACCAACTCAAGGCACATCTTACAATTAGCTCTAGATTCTATCACGTCATCTCTATCTCGGAGACCTGGCTGCACTCGCGTGTTTCGGACAGCCTCATCCAGCTAGACAACTATGCGTTCATCAGAAAAGATAGGGAGAGCAAAAAGGGGGGTGGTGCGGCCTGCTATGTTCACAACTCTCTGAAGGTCAAGGTGCTGGCCGCTTCCCCTACCCAATTCTCTAATGCACCCGAGTTTTTAATTTTAGAATTACGACACGGCGATGTGAGGCCTCTGTTATTTGTGTCTATGTATAGGAGGCCAAAAGGCCTACTTTTTAATGATTTTATTCTGGCTTTCACTCAATTTTCTTTAGCATACGATAATATAGTCATTAGCGGTGACTTGAACTGTAATTTGCTATCTGTCAACACGGAAGCTACATTTTTACGCGATCTTGTCACATCTCAGGCATTGCATATTGTTCAATCGTCGGCTACCTATCACACTTCATCCGCTGACTCGTGGCTTGATGTATTTATAATCGATAATCCAAGTAAGGTTAGCCGCTTCTCCAAATCTGATACACCGTTCATTGCTGGGCATGACCTGATCGAACTCTCTTACAAGTTGGAAGTCGCTTGTCCGCGCAAAAAAACCATATCTCGTCGTAACTACAAGTCCTTTGAAGCGTCGGCTTTCTTGTCGGAGTTAGCGGATACGCTCACGGCTGGCGGCTTTGATGTTCCTGCTCATGGCATTACTACAGACGAACCTAGTAGTATTGACAGCTTCGCCACTTTCATCAACACCTCGATAGTGACCACCATCGATCGTCATGCACCACTGCAGACCCTTCAGGTCTCTAAGCCGTTTGCTCCATGGTTAACGGTTGAGCTGAAGACACGCATACGAGCAAGGAACTCCTTATACAAACAAGCTAGACGGTCCGGCAGTGTTCTGGGCTTGGCTCTCTATAGGCAATACCGTGACCAACTCTCTGAGGACATGCGTCGAGCGGCCGACGCCTACACATTGCATCGACTCTCGGTCGTCTCTGACCCCGCCAAGCTGTGGCGGGAACTAGCCAATTTAGGATTGGTCAGACCCCGCGCAACCTCTCCACTCACCTTCTTTGCTGCGGACGAACTGAACGCGGTGTTTGCCGCGATCTCCAATGGTTCGCCAACCTTCACTCCAAGCGACTTCGCCAGGTTTTTATCCTTGCCGTCCGAGGAACCGTCTAACAGAGCCAAATTCGAGTTCTCTCTTGTAAGCGCGAACTATGTTACTCAGCTGGTGAAGTCATCGACGAAGCCGTCTCATTCTGCTGGTCCAGACGGGATCTCGCTTTTCGTCATCCATCAAGCGCTACCTTTCCTTGCCTTCGGGTTAGCCTCCCTATTTAATAGCTGTCTCAGAAACGGACACTTTCCATCCTGCTGGAAACAAGCCTTCATTCGCCCCCTCTTCAAAGTAAATCCTCCACAGTCACCTACAGACACTCGTCCGATCGCGAACCTTTGCGAACTCTCCAAGATATTCGGAAGAGTTGCACATGCTCAAATGCTCGGATACGTTAAGGCGAATGACTTGTATGATCCGCGTCAGTCGGGGTATAGGGAAGGTTTCAGCACTCAGACTGCGCTGCTGCGGCTCTGCCAAGATGTCAGACAGGGTGTAGATGATAGACACATTACTATCCTTAAACTCTTTGATTTCAGCGAATCGTTTGACACTGTAGAGCACTCACGTCTGTTATTCAAGCTGAGGAATCTGGGCTTTTGCGATGGAGCGTTGCGCTGGACCTACTCGTACCTCACTGGTCGCTCGGAAGCCGTGGTAGATGAGCGCGGTGTTCCTTCCACTTGGCTGGCCACGTCAGCGGGTGTCCCCCAGGGTTCGATTCTTGGGCCCCTGCTTTTCTTGCTCTTCATCAACGATATTGGGGCCGACTTGTGGTACACCAAACACCTGATATTCGCTGATGACACTCAGATTTACCTAACGTGTCCCCCGTCTGAGCTTGATGCCGGGATTGCCAGAATCACCCCCGACGTAAACGTAATTACCACCTATGCCGCAGCGAATGGGCTCAAACTCAATCTTGGCAAGTCCAAAGTCCTTATTCAGGGTAGTGGCACATTCATCAACCGTCTAAAACTTCAGGATCTTACGCCTATATCGGTAAACGGGGCAGTGCTACCCTATGTTAACGAGGTGCGCAACCTAGGCGTCATTTTGCGTGCCAACCTGTCCTGGCGGGGCCAAGTAGTGGCTTTCTCGAACAAAGCAAACTTTGCGCTCTACAGGCTGAAACATCACCGTAATGCCCTCTCGTCTGAACTGAAAGCGTCTCTCGTGGTCTCATTGATTTTCCCACTCGTTGATGATTGTTGCTTGGTTTTCAATTACTTGTCGGATGAACTCAACCTCGTACTCCAACGCCTTATTAACCAGGCTATAAGGTTCATTTTCAATTTGCGCAGGGACGATCACATCACTCCATATCGCAGGCAGCTCGGCTGGTTAACCGTTCGATCTAGGCGGCCTTATTTTTTAGGTACCGCGACCTTCAAGATCCTTAATGGTGCTGCGCCAGCCTATTTAGCTGAGCTGTTTCGACGGGCTGTGCCTTCGGGCGATCACTAGCTGCGTCCGAGTTCGTTATGCTTCTTCGCCACTCCTGCCCACCGCACCGTCACGCTGCGCAACTCCTTTCAACTAGCTGCCACATATTTCTGGCACTCTCTTCCAGCTGAGGTCGTCGTCTCGCCTTCAATAGGCATATTTGAATCCAGGTTGTTTGCTCACCTCCTGGCAGGTGACACTGGATCATGCTAGAGTTTCGCCGCGTTTGGTCCTTTCTCCGATGGTTCACTTCTCGCATCTACTGACGGTCAGGCTTTCCTCGGGCACCCGTTTTTGTTTCCTATCACGTCATCGCCGCGCTTTGCCATTAGCATATTAGCTTAGGTGTAATGTATTGTTAACTTGTAATTAGTCTTACTTTTAATTTTAATGCTCACATGCTATTGTAATTAGTCTTACTATATTTTTTATAACGCATGCATGAAAAAGTCGCTTGTTTGGGGCTCTGAAGCGGTTATATTGTGGCACTTTTCTGACGTTTGAGTAGGCGATGCCAACATGAAACTAATTGCATGCCAAACGTGCGCACTGCGTTTTGCGCACATCGAGCGTGCACAACATGATTTTTGTTACGCACGGCGTGCGAACAAGAGCATTTTATAATCATTCATCCCAGTCGACGCGCTATCTCCGTGAATCGACTCAATGTTTTTGTTATAGTTGTTTACATTGACAACAGAGCCCCACAAGCAACTTTTTCATGCATTTGTTATAAAAAATAGCGTTCGATACTCCCGCGAAATGAGGCGTTTAGGGTTGTCCGATGTCTTCAGCACTCACTTCGTCTCGGCTGCCGCCTCGACTACGTTTCGTGCTGAAAACATCGGACAAACCTATAAACGCCTCTCATTTCGCTCTCGTATCGAAATCTACTATTTAATGTTTGGATGCTAACTGTAATTTTGTAATTCAGTTCTTACTCTGACTACTTACGTTCACTTTTACATATCTCTGTTTACTGCCCCATCAGCATGCTATGTCATGTACTTTTTTTTTTTTCTACTCGCTTGTACTCAACCTTTTACCTACTCACTACATGCTTACCATTACATTTATGTACACACCTCATTATCGCTACATGCTTGCAGCTTAGGTGTTTTGCAACTATGTAATTAGTTCTTACTTTTAATTCTCAATGTGATACTATTTGTAATTCGATATGTAGTTCTTCTCCAACTACTTATTTTTACTTACTTATCTCTGTTCACTGTCTACCTATTTTATTTACTCATTTGCTCGCACTCAATTTGATACCATTCTCACTATCCACTTGCCAATATATCATGTTGCTGCCTTATTGTACTTACATGCTATTATGTTCCTTCTGATATTGTATTTTTATCCGCTGTTACAAATTTGCCCCCATGTTTCTAGGGCATCAATAAACACAATCAATCAATCAATCTCTCTCTCTTTCTCTCTCTCATCTATCCTTCTCGCTGCGCAAGATGCTTGTGATGTCACTTGTATTCCCGCTCTTCGATTACTGTTGTTTAGTTCATAATGATTTGTCTGGGGTGCTCAATATCAAGCTTCAGCGGCTGATGAATTCCTGTGTGCGCTTCGTCTGCGGAGTTCCTCGTGACGAGCATATCACGCCGTACCGCCGGGGCCTTGATTGGCTTTCGGTTCGTGATCGTAGGACCTTTTTTCTGCTCGTGTTCTTTTTCACAGTCACCCGCTCTGGCCGCCCCTATTATCTTCGCGAACTTTTCGCCGAGCGCGGGCCAGCACTCTGTGGATCGTCGCGGCTACCTCGTGGCGATTTTCTCGTACCGCGCATCCGGACGGAGACTTTTAAGAAATCGTTCGCCGTGGCTGGGGTGTATCTGTGGAATGCGTTACCACTGGAACTTAGGGAGGCTCGCACGCTGTCGGCCATGAAGCGTGGGCCACACAAACACCTTTTTAGGGCTGAAGCCACTTGAGTGTGAGGCGTATCCCTTTACATTTGTGTTCCTGTTGCTGTCTTTGTGTTTTTGTCTGCTTTTTAGCATTCTGGCTTTTAGCATTTTAGCTTTTATCTCTATATCTCTGCTTTCATCTGTTCTATACTTTTATTATTTCATTTGCTTTTCAGTATTTTTAGCCTTCTTGCTTAGCTCCTTGGTTCTTATCTTTCTATCTTTGCTTTTATCTAATATCTCATCCATCTGCAATCAATCTGCTTTATTCGCTTTTTATTGACCTCTCGACTCGTGCTTGCTTGTCTTTTTCTTTTGCTCTCTCTGCTCGCCTCGGTTTTCTTAGTACTATAGCTAGCTTTATTTAGTTTTATGCTTAGGTTAAAGCCTATTTTGTGTTTCTCTCGCCTGTTTGGTGCATGTTCTCTTTCTGTAATGTTTACCTTGAATGTAGCATTGTGAATGCAAGGTATTCTTATCCACAAGTGTTATGGATAAATAAAGCCAATATTCTATTCTATTCTATTCTCTCTCTGTGTAGTCCGGTGCTGCTGTAACCTATGGCGCTACTACGCTACTCTGGTCTTACCGCTTCATCTACTGCATTTATCGTTGTTACCTATTGCTGTTCACATGTATCTCTATGTTTATTCATCTAATGTATTGTAACTTTCTCTGCGTATGTCTCACGGCAGAAGGCCGCGAAATTACGCTAGCTCGCGTGAATTCTTTGTCACGGGTATGATTTGGAGCCCCTCCAAGGAAAAATGTGAAAGACCTATTGTTACCCTAAGACAGACTTGGGATTGCACACTCTCAGACTCGGGTACCGATTAAAGCTATACCGTTGCTGTCTGAGTGTTACGCACCGAAGCTGCCTCCCTAATACAGACTTGGATAATCTTACACTCTCAGACTCGGGTACCAATTAAAGCTGTACCGTCGCTGCCTGAGTGTTAGACTACCGAAGCTGCCTTCTTTTAAGCTAGCTAAACACGATTTTATTTTCAAGTGATTTTAGCTGAAAGAATTTATGTTAGTTAAAGAAATGAAACAAGACACGAAATGAAAGACAATACATTCGATTTTACTATCTTATCGGTGTGATTATTTTATTGATTCGACTTTGTATCGTCGATTTTACTTAACGCTACTATTTACAGGATAATGAAATGAACTAAAAATTTGACTCGATATAATAAAATGATAATGTTTATTCTAATTGTTTTTCTATTTTTATTTGCTTTTGTTTCTGATTCTGTTTGTTTTTTGTTTCTGTTTGTTTTGTTTTTTGTTTCTGTTTGTTTTTGTTTCTGTTTTGAAGTTATAATTACTGCTTGAGCTAATTATACTTTTTATTTTGTTTTGAGTTTAATCTAAATTGCTGCTTTAGCCAATTTATATTTTCTCGATTTTTGATTTTACGTGAGGTAAGATCTCGCTTTGAGTAACTTCCTATTTCAATTTTATTCTTTTCTATGGTAAGACCTCGCTTTGAGTGACTACCTGTTTGAGGTTATGTGAGTTTATCTATTTAACAGATGTGAGTCGATTGACTGCTTTAGTACGAATCGCTGGCTACTGCCTCAGCTTGCCAGCTTATATAGTAGTTCTCGTGACGCCACGTCAGGGTCTCCTGATCGGATCGGCGCTAGGCTATTTGCGCGGTCGTATGTAGCTTGTTCGGTCGATCTACCGGGTGGTATAGTTCGAACACGTTACAGTATACATGTATTTTCGTTTCTTTCGCTCCTTAGTGTTAATCTCTATTTGCGTATTTCCGTTATTATCTTATTTATTTTTTCTTTTTCTTCAAGTTGTCTATCCTGCGCGTTTTTGTTATTTTTGTTATTTCTGCTGTTATCAAATTTATCCACTCTGCTTTTCTTAGTCACTAATTTTAAATTTCTGTGTTTCCTATTTTTTTAGTGCTAAGTTTATCTATATCCTTGTCATTTTCTGTATTTTTGCCTTTTGTTGCCTTCCGACCCGTAGTGGTTAGGGCATAATAAACTGTTATCTATCTATCTATCTATATCTGTCTTAGTTAGTTACTTACTTTCATTTGTCATGCTCTCTACTCAGCCTACGGCCTTAGGGAACATTGTCCCAAGGTCGAATAAGATCCGCTTCATCTATCTATCTATCTATCTCTCTAATCAATATTGGTATTGGTAAATAAACTTATCTATCTATCTATCTATCTCCCTGTAAGTAATTTCCGTTTCTTTTTCACTTTCTCTCTCTATCAAATGCCTCTCGGCAAAGTCGCGGACTATCGACTCGGAGTTCCCTAGCTTTAATTTAGCTTAAGTTTTATCCTATTTGTTTATCCTATTAAGGGGGTATAGGACTGCTGGAGCCTTCAAAACAATTATATTTTTCTGGGTGTGATTACAATGAGCGTACTTCAGATGGGCGAATTATATTTTAGTGCATGTTTATTGGACTCAAAGTGAACCCTACAGAAAATATAGATGAACAAAATCTTGATAAATATAGAAATCCGAAGCTATTGAAGCAACGCAGGTTTTTTCTGGATTCGTAGCTGGCCCGCATGATAACTCAAGAGCCAAGGCACTTAGAGAGCTGAAATTTTCACGAAATTTTTATGATACCTGTGTGCATGGTGTGAACCAGTCTCATTAATTTACAAAAAAAGATGTCAAAAATATTCGAAAAAAACGAAATTTTTTCGAATTTATTCAAAAAAAATTCTGTTCTTCGTTTATAAAATCCCTCACAGAATTTTGCCGTTGACGCGACTGGTTCACACTGTGCACAGAGGTATTATGAAGATCTCGTGAAAGTTTCAGTTTCCTCAGTGCCTTGGTTCTTGAGTTATCATGCGGGCCAGCTACGAATCTGCGAAAAAACCTGTGCTGATTCAATTTCTATATTTATCAATATTTTTTCATTCATATTTTTTTAGAGGTTCATTTTGAGTCTAATAAACATGTGCTCAAATATAATTTGCCTCCCTCGAATACGCTCATTATAATCTAACCCAGAAAAACATGATTGTTCTAAAGGCTCCAGCAGTCCTATACCCCCTTAAGTTTCATCCCTTTTTCATTACGTTTGTGTAAATTGTAGGAGCAACTTTTTTCTGTACTATGGTCACTTTATCTGACTTTATTTGGTTTAATTATTTCTTTATGATATTAAATTTATTCTCGCTTCTAAGTTATCGTTGTAAACCGTTCTGCATACTCTCTGTAAGCCTTTTTGTTGTAAAAATTGGAAACTGTGTACTGTTTTCTGTAAATTGCCCTATGGTTAATTTGTGGCTACGGCATAAATATACGTTAACTATCTATCTTTCTGTCTATCAAATCAGTGCAGCGGAGTTCCATAAATCAAATAATCAATCAATAACAGAAAAATAAACAAAAAAATTCATTCGGTTCTAAAAACTAGCTGGCCATCTGCGTTGGACATGATAGGCCCCTAGGACCAAAAAAAAATCTATCTATCTATCTATGTCTCTCTGTCTCGCTTACTCACTCTCACAGAGAAATACAGACCAACCTATACTGTGCCTACTTTCCGTGCGTTTTGGGACGCTGCAGTTTATCTGGCTCAATTTTTTTTTCTTACAAGTACTGTTTTCATGTCACCTATGCTAGTTTATTATATTTATTATATCATATTCAAAGAATATTCATAAAAATCGCATTGTCATAAAAAAAAAATATCTTCCTAATTTTTTCAAAAAGCGTCTTTTATTACTGTCAAAAGGCGTTTTTGACGATATCCCTACGGTAAGAGAGACCCGAGATAATAATTCTCAAAGATGCTCGCGCGACATTTTAACAGTAGAATGCAATGAGTCATAACTAGTAGAGAAAATCATTTCGACGAACGTTCAAATAGGTGTAAACTTTTTTACATATATTCTAGCATATATGAACGTGGCAAAAGTTTCAAAGATGCAGAAAATACAAGGTCAAATACACCCAAAATCGGCCTTCTTGAGGTGGAACGATTGATGTGCCGATTTATGTGACGCGACCGCTGGTATAAGGCGCGACCTTGGCAAAGAAATGACCCGAACTCCTCGAGTTGGCACCTCAACCAATTTAAGTTTTACCCTCGTTATACCTGGAAGTGAAATTATTCGTCGAATTGACTTATCAGTAGGTCCCCGATGGAATATTAATGAAGCCCCATCAGTGAGAATCAACTACATATAAATCAATTGTTAGGAGAAGATGGAACAAGTTGTCGGCCGTCTCGCTCATACGGTGAGACCAATGGCGCTATCTCTCTCGCACTCATACCGAAAACACGTATATTCCATTTTTCCATTGAGATCCCACGATTATTCTCTAGATCACGTTTATCAATTATTTGGCCCACAATTAATTGCAGACATACTTTGAGTGTATGCATGTATGTATACTCACGTTCTGTCTGATATCCGAAACGATGTAAACTTCACTTTGTTTTTTCTTTGTTTTCTCCTGCCGAAAAGGTAGCAGTATAGTACACGCTCTACTGTATTTCTTCGATCTGTATACTGATTGAAGAGTACAATGACCAAACTGAAGACTCTTTATATATCATATGTTCACTAAAATTGGAATGTTCTCGCCGCGAGTATGTGCTTGAAAGTATGTAGCGAAGAACAGGAAATTCGGAACGCATTGACTACAGTTGTGCTTCCATCGAAATATGCGTGACAATCCAACCGTCTCATGCGGAATGCGCGCGCACATGCAGCATGAGTTAGCAGAGAACGGTGTATAAGTCGAACACACGACGGAATTTCTCGTGACGCAGTGCCGTCTTTAGACACTGTGGATCCCACGTATTTTTTCAATCAAAAACCAGGTGTATTAAGACGCCCCGGCCAGTGGTCTAGAGGAATGATCAGGCAAACCTTATACGAAAATATGTGTATATTGATCATGCTATTCATTAGATTTTTAGTTATATTGTGATTATTGAAAACAAAATATTCTGAATTATTTAAGAAAAATATATATATATATGAAAATTGAAATGAAACACAAAATTGCCGGCACCCCTTAAAATTGAGATAAAGCATTGAGACTTTGGGGATCTTATTTTCCAAGGTGAACTTAATATTTTTCAGGATGGAGCGCAAACTTTTTTTTAACGGCCAGTCTAATCTATACAAGTAGTATATAAGGAAGTAGAGATAAGGCCATAGGGAAGAAACCAACAAGAGACAGCAGAGATTCGGAGAAGCAGGTCAATGAGGGAAATGATAACAAAAAGACATTGAGGGAGTGTTATAATATAGCTTTACAGAGTACGGTCAAAAAGAAAACTTATCATTTGTATTATGCTCATATCTAGCGGTTCATTTTCAGCAAAACAAAGTAAAAATTATTACTACCTTATTTTATATCGATACCCACGTTCTAACATGTTGTAACGCACATTTGGAAAATTTTCACTATTGAGAAGATATGACTTCACGGATTCAAATATTTGTTTGAAAATGGTAAATCAACAATTTGACTAGAACTCAAACACAAGCTGCGAAACATTATTATCATTACATTTTTCAAAAAAGTCAATATCTCAAATTTTTTGGGATACGACATGTTAGAACGTGGGTATCGATATATTTCTTACATAATATTTCATACATTTTTTATATTATACTTTAATATTCTATATTTTATATTAATATTTTATTATCATTTTAATATTCAATATCTTATATCAAGATATTCAGTCTCTTTGTTGATCGTCCGCAAAGAACTCCCTAATCAATACTATGTCCCTTTTCCTCGAATTTTTATCTCATATAAGTATATACCGAGAATATTTGGTGAGACTACACGATCCCCTTCCTACGGCAAAACCAACACAGGCGCTCACCGCGTGCGTGAGGCTCGTTCGGGAAGGAATGCAATGTGACTGGCACCTCATTCCGTCCTGAACGAACCTCACGCACGCGGTGCGCGCCTGTGTTAGTTTTGACGTAGCAAGAGGATCGTGTAGTCTCAGCGAATATTCCCGGTATATGTAAAGTTAAAGCTCGCTCAAGTTATTATTGAAACAAACTTTATCATCCTTGTATGTACAGTGATGTTCATTAATCGGTTCGCGGTAGCTTACTGTATTTTTACGGACTTATCCGGATACAATCAAATAAAATAATATCATATTATTTTTATAGAGGGTTATAATTATTATCATCATAATTTCGGCCATTGGCACATGAAATACGACTAGAATGGAGTCTCGTTTCCGATAACGTCAGAATAAAAATTCAGACACCGCGAACCCATTAATGAACATTACTGTACAGTGTAATAACATTCCCTACTGTAAAATTGGCGAGAAAAATTTTGAGCTAGAGAAATAAACAATAAATATGTTCGCAAGCTAGGGACAAAAAAAGCAATCTTTTGCAAAAAAAAAAAAAAATTCCCGAAATATTTTTTTCCAATTTTTTTGCAAAATTTTGTTTTCCCAATTCTTTGTGCTTGCGTGCTTGAATGGGTGTTTGATCGCGTTATCGGATGCCCCTAACCAAAACATGTGTTCCCTATCCAAAATCCGAAGTTACTCGCGAAATCTCGGAATTGGCGGAGTCCACAAGTCAACACATACCAGGGGTGCGATTCTGTAACTTTTGCGCAAAATTAACGATTGCGCTATCTTTTTTCCCCTATTCTCCGTCAATGTGCTTCCCCGCGAGCACCCGCTCACCCCCGAAGGTGTCCATATGCTCGGTTTTCGGGTGTAAACGAGGGAGTCGTCATGCAACTGTCCGAGAATCAACAACTGAATACCCAAGGAAAACCCGGCTCTGTGATGAACTTCTCGCGATCTAGCGCTATCTCAACGAATTCTTATTACCTGTCATAACGATACTCTCATAGGCCTCGCTAACTATACCGATCGCGTGTTATCTAAACGAATTTTCAGTACCTGCCGTTAACGAGACCCTATAATATATTCCTTATTTGTTATCGAATATGTGTACTATGAAAATGTTATAATTCCTTATCAAATTAATGTTTCAACCACTTTTCCTATAGAATTTTTGACCCGGCAATGTAGGGTAATTCCGGGTGAGATGGCCATAGGGGAGAGATGGCCTTCGATGATATTTCTCATGCTATTCAATATGTGACACTTCCTATATAGAGTAGATCGCTTCGTACAGAATAGTACTGCCGACCTACTGTAATCTTATTCGAATAACCCTTCGGTAAGTGCGTCGCGCAACTAGACACACATTGTCATTCTCTATGCTGAGTGTTTTTCCGTTTGAATAATTTGGTGCACCGCTTTTAGAGATTGTACATTGCTGACAAGTAATGACCAAACCTTTGGTTAGGTAAGTGTCAATTTTCATTACCTCCAAATGTTTCAATAGGTATTCAGTAAATAAACGTAGATTCTAAAAAAAGATTCCTTCAAATGATGAAAAACTCCTTCTTTATTCAACAAAAAATAGTGTCTCATTCGGCCCGGTAGCTGCGGTTCTTAGGTGGCTCTTTCTGCCTGATCTCCCCGACATTCGACAAGTATAATTCCACTCAAATAATAACGAAGTAAAACATTATCGGTATAAGGGTCAGTCCGTGTCAACTCGACCAGCGTTTGACCCTGATGACATTTTTCTTTCAGTTCAAAATAAATTCATGTAGGGTGATTCCGGGTGAGATGGCCATAGGGGAGAGATGGCCTTTGATGATATTCCTCATGCTATTCGATAAATGACACGTCCTATAAACGGAAGATACATATAGAGCATGTATAGAAATGTAAAGAAATATCATCGAAGACCATCTCTTCCCTATGGCCATCTCACCCGGAATTACCCTGGATGAGAATTGAAATTACAAATATAAGACAAATGTTTATCGAGTTTACGTGTATCCTCTAACTCCCCACATAAATGACGTACTTGATAAATTAATGTTCGTGTAAGTTATGAGCATACGTATTGGGCATTCTCCGCTCAATCTTCTTTGGTGGGAAATATATTACCTCTGAAAAAACCTCATGATTTTGATGGAGTGGTTTTTTTGAATATTTTCTGCGTTATACATACCTTTTTTTAATAGGTATTCAGTAAATAATCGTAGATTACGTAGATTCTACGTAGAGGGTGAACCGGCCTTTAACAAGACCCCGGTGTAAAATAAGAAATTGACTAAATAAATGCGTTCGAATGATGAAAACCTGCCTCTATATTCAAAAAAAAATAGTGTCTCATTCGGCCCCGTACAGCTGAGGTTCTTAGGTGGCTCTTTTTGCCTTTATCTCCCCGACATTCGACAAGTATAATCCTACTCAAATAATAACGAACTAGAACATTATCGGTAAAAAGTCGAAGAAATTGTGTGTGAACTCTAGAATTTTTTTATGCAAGTCCTATGATGGGCCGAGTTCTCCTACTAGGCTAATGAATAATAAAACTGTGAAGACATCTTTGATTTGCTTTTTGATCATCGTTTATCGTTAAAAGATTGTTGTATTCGGTCGACAGAAAATGTTCGTGATGCAAATCGTCTGTGAAAATTCGTAACATATCAACATCGTGAAATTTTCAATGATTCAAGAAAAGGGACACATCTGCAAAGATTCTAACTTGATGTATCGTGGATTTCATTTCGTACTTTGAATAAAAACGGGTAGAAGAAAGCAATGATATACAAATCTTGAAAATAGACCATTTTTTATTACTCCTATTCGAATTGGTGATAAAGTGAAATCTAGGGATTTGCAGAAAAATCGATTGAAAAAATAAAATTTGGAACAGTTACGACGATTAAATATAAATAAAAATATGAATGATAATGTCTTGGTAAAAGGCGACTCATATTCCACACAGTTTGATTGAATTACAACTCGGAGTTTTCCAATTGCAACTATTATACGTAAATTAATTTTGAACTAAAAGAAAAATGTGAGCAGGGTCAAACGCTGGTAGAGTTGACACGGACTGACCCTTATACCGATAATGTTTTAGGCCAGTTCCCCCTCTACGTAGAATCTACGTTTATTTACTAAATACCTATTGAAACATTTGTAGGTAATGAAAATTGACACTTACCTAACCAAAGGTTTGGTCATTACTTGTCAGCAATGTACAATCTCTAAAAGCGGTGCACCAAATTATTCAAACGGCGAAACACTCAGCATAGAGAATGACAATGTGTGTCTAGTTGCGCGACGCACTTACCGAAGGGGTATTCAAATAATGTTACAGTATATCGGTAGTACTACTCCGTACGAAGCGATCTACTCTATATAGGAAGTGTCACATATTGAATAGCATGAGAAATATCATCGAAGGCCATCTCTCCCCTATGGCCATCTCACCCAGAATCACCCTACATGAATTAATTTCGAACTGAAAGAAAAATGTCATCAGGGTCAAACGCTGGTCGAGTTGACACGGACTGACCCTTATACCAATGATGTTTTAGTTCGTTATTATTTGAGTAGAATTATACTTGTCGAATGTCGGGGCGATTAAGGCAGAAAGAGCGACCTAAGAACCGCAGCTACGGGGCCGAATGAGACGCAATTTTTTTTTAATAAAGAAGGAGTTTTTCAACATTTAAAGGCATTTATTTAGGCAATTTCTTATTTTACACCGGGGTCTTGTTTTAGGCCGGTTCCCCCTCTGCGTAGAATCTACGTTTATTTACTAAATACCTATCAAAACATTTGTAGGTAATGAAAAATCGACACTTACCTTACCAAAGGTTTGGTCATTACTTGTCAGCAATATACAATCTCTAAAAGCGGTGCACCAAATTATTCGAACGGAAAAACACTCAGCATAGATAATGACAATTTGTGTCTAGTTACGCGACGCACTTAACGAAGGGGTATTCGACTAAGATTACAGTAGATCGGTAGTACTACTGTGTACGAAGCGATCTACTCTATATAGGAAGTGTCACATATTGAATAGCATGCGAAATATCATCGGAGGCCATCTCTCCCCTATGGCCATCTCACCCGGAATTACCCTATATTGCCGGGTCAAAAATTCTATAGGAAAAGTGGTTGAAACATTAATTTGATAAGGAATTATAACATTTTCATAGTACACATATTCGATAACAAATGAAGAATGTATTATAGGGTCTCGTTAACGGCAGGTACTGAAAATTCGTTTAGATAACACGCGATCGGTATAGTTAGCGAGGCCTATGAGAGTATCGTTACGACAGGTAATAAGAATTCGTTAAGATAGCGCTAGATCGCGAGAAGTTCATCACAGAGCCGGGTTTTCCTTGGGTATTCAGTTGTTGATTCTCGGACAGTTGCATGACAACCCCCTCGTTGACACCCGAAAACCGAGCATATGGACGCCTTCGGGGGTGAGCGGGTGCTCGCGGGGAAGCACATTGACGGAGAATAGAGGAAAAAAGATAGCGCAATCGTTAATTTTGCGCAAAAGTTACAGAATTGCACCCCAGCATTATCTTTCCTCCTCGAAATCCTTCAAGTTTTGTATGAAACTTTTTCTTTTATAACTGTTGATTTTCGAGATATTCGCCTGCATCGATTAGAATGGACCACCCTGTATATACCGTGAAGTGATGGGGAAGCGGAACGGTTGGCGTGCTATAGTTCGACCAACACACGCTCGCGTTACCTACGTGAGCTTGCCAGTGACTGCGAGTAGAAGCTCACGTACGCAACGCGAGCATGTGTTGGTCGAACTAGAGCATGCCCATCATTCCGCTTCCTCATAACTTCACGGTATATATATTAGGGTAGTCATTAATTTCTAACATGTACTCGCCATCCGCTAAATCGACAGATAATTACCCACAAAAACACTGTGTAATTTCTTTAGCAGATTTTTAGTTTGATGGGAAAACGTGCCGAAATGAATTTGGAGTTGAAAAAAATCAAAAAATGAATACATTTTTTTCTCTCCAGTTTTCGAGTAAAAAAGCAGTAAATAAATGTAGAATGTCAAAAAACTTTTCCACGAAAAATGTATTTTATTGTAAACCTATCATATTTGTAATATCATCTTCACGTCAAACTATATTTATTTATTGTTTTTAATTTTTTTTTTCACAAATTTTCCAACTTCAAATTGATTTCGGCACACTTTCCCATGAAGCTAAAAGTCTTAAAAAAATTACGCGGTTATTTCGGGTCATTATCTATCGATTCAGGGGGTGGCAAGTATATGTTAGAAATTAACGACCACCCTAATATATATATATATATATTTATATACTAGGGGGGCTATGCCCCCCTGCGCGCTTCGCACGCCAACCCCCCGTGTTAGTAGTAGTAGTTTTTATTAGTCGTTTTAAGATCCAAATAATCCGCGGACATTGTGTGTTTTTCGAAAAATGATCAAATTTTTTATAAAATCCAGTGTCTAGTTTGTGACTTCCGATTATATATTCTCTTCACATTGGCTATTAGGTACTAAGAATTAAGACTATATTTTATGCTTCAGACTTTATATCTAAAGTACACTCGGGCCTCCGCTATTTGACCGAGTCGGGACCGAGCGTTTCTGCTATTTGACGAAAGTAGGGGTCCCCCACTTCTTGTGGACGGTTTTCTGCGCAGCCAGTTCACGCCACTCCGTGTCATTCACGGCCCCGATGTTGAGGGGAACGCTGCCGAATAGTGGGGGTAACGCCAGTCAAATAGCGGAGGACGAATGTGGTTAAATAGCGGCGTCCGTCAAATAGCGGGTGTTCAAATAGCGGAGGCCCGAGTGTATACGCTATTTATACTTAGCATAATAGCTATATAACAATTATTGCAGCACTTATCGTTTCCACACCATTTCGCAGTAGAACGTTGTTGATATTTAGAGTCCTGCAATTAGCCATTAAATATATATTATAATTGTATAATATTATTCATTCATTGACAGATTTGTTGTACATCACCATGAATATATTCAAAATTTGTTCAATTATCAAATATTGTAATTGTATAAAGAGTAAAACTGATTTGACTCTACGTCTCAATTTACAATAAAATGAACATCTATTGTTATTATAATACAACGTGATTCAGATTCGGATCCAGTCGTCCAAGTCTTTGACCTCATAGTTCACGTATTCCATGTCCCCCGCTTTGTAGTTCTTGTAGTACAGGTCCTCCCCTTCATATATCAAAGCGCAACGCATTCATATATTAAGGCGCAAAGCGGCCATATATGCATGCGCAAAGCAGCATGGTTGTGATTGTCGGTCCTCTGTCGTATATATTATGGCGCAAAACAGCCATATTTTTATGCGCGAAGCAGCAATTTCTTGGCATATCTTTCTACGAATAAAAAGTAAAGTATCTTTACCATTTGTCCCGTATCCCGTATGAATAATTTAAAATTTAATTACAATTTAATGAATTTAATAATTCATATATCAAAGCGCAAAGCATTCATATTGTAACTTATTGCATATGTTTCACCAGCAGAAGGCTGGTGAAATTATGCTCGTTCGCGTGAGTACTTTGTCACGGGTTATGAAATTTGGAGCTCCCCTGGGAAAAGTTGAAAAAACCCTTAAATTACCCTAATACAGACTCGGATAGATTTTTCACTACCAGAGCTGCCTCCCTACGGATCTGGGATATGTCAAATTCGCCAGACAGCGATAGGTGCTATAGAGCTATCGTGCTGTTGAATTTGACTCACCGATACTGTTTTGATCAGATCTGGGATATGTATCACTCACTAGACTAGGGTAGATGCTATAGAGCTACCGTGCTGGATGAGATCAACGCACCGATACTGATATCTAGCTATCAATGACTCTAAGTTAACTGAAAGATAAAGAAATTAATAAACAAAATCAATTAATAAGAAAATAGAACAAAAGTCAGATTCCTGATAATTTTTGAATGATCATAAGATCATTTGCTATTTTATTTGAACAAAATATAGTGTTTCTAAAGAATTTTCTATTTTACAAAAATGATAAAAAAAAAAATGTATAACTAAAGAGAATGCTGAACATCATATAGTATCATGAATGTATGATCTTCTAGTGAATATCTATTTTTCCTAACCTAACTTATCTCTACGCGCGCTGACACCATGTGCCGGACTTTATGTGATTGAAATGCTTTTTCTTTTAATTGAATTTAATGATTCTATAGAAATACCGCTTTGGTTAAAACTACAATGTTTTTCTTTTTGAATTTAATGGTATAGTTGCTGTTTTTAGCAACTATCCGAAATTTTTGAATTTAATAAAACAACGTGGCCGCCTTGGCTCTTGTAAGCTTGAAATTTGAGGGTATGAATTGAGAAGCTAAGTGAATAGATGAGACGGCAGGCCGCTATGGCACGAATCCGCTCTAGTTATTGGAATGATCTTGAGTCGCACGGCCGCTTTGGCTCGAATACGCTGATGAGCCGTAAGACGCTCGCCTTTTATACTTGCGGTGACGTCATACCAGATATTCTGATATGTGTGTGTTCGCTTGCGCGCTACGACGCTGCTCTATACAATGACATGTGATCGTATGGGTGTATCGCCTATACCATGTACGGTTCGGCTATTTGGCTATAAGCCGAACACGTTACAATATATTAAGGCGCAAAGCGGCCATATATGCATGCGCAAAGCAGCATGGTTGTGGTCGTCGGTCCTCTGCTTTATATATTATGGCGCAAAGCAGCCATATTTACATGCGCAAAGCAGCAAGTTTTTGGTATATCTTTCTACGAATAGAAAGTAAATTATTCATACGGTATACGGGACAAACGGTAGTGATGATCATTTTCCTGTATTTAGCAAAATCTTTGGAATGAATGATTTGTATATATATATTCAATTTCTATTCTAACGGTCATGATAATAATTTTCCTGTATCTAGCAAAATCTTTGGAATGAATGATTTGTATATACAGTGAGTTTTCGTATCTCCGGGTCGATCCCGTGCGCCCGCGGGTATGCAGCCGGAGGTACACCTCCTGTTTCGATTGAGCACCGTTTTCCGGCCATCTGCATATTCGCATATACGCCCATGATCTAGACTCGATAGTGATCCCACTGACAGGCCATACCCAACCTCAAAGATCTTTTATAAAAATAACCTTAATACTTTGAAATGGTGAAAAATTGATTTCGGTTCGTCATCTACGGTGATAATAAGGCAAATGAGAGTAGGACTGTCAATGAATTCAGTCTTTCATTGTGATAAACATTAGATGACGAGGTTTCCTGTTTAAGATTTTAATAATGAGAGGGTGTAGGCACAGTGGCATTCGCATCGTCGTACCGCCACGAAGGGCAACCATGCCCCTAAAGGTGACATGCAGATTGGTGAAGGCATCCAAAAAAATTAATTAACTTAGGCTACCTTCTGTATAAGAGATAAGCCAAAAAAAAAGGAAGAAGATGTAGTGCGAACTAACTTATCCTCGGTCCGATGGGACATGTATCCCCTGGGTTCCCTATTCAGTAACTTTTTGCTAACGAAACGATTTGATCGGCTAGTTTTCTATTGTGTAGAGTTGTCTTTCTTGAAACCTTATAAATTGCTGATGTCTTATTCGTGCGGAAGATCATCGGACAGTTCTGATGGAAAGTTACAGGATAGGGGTCCCGGAGGCACCGATCAGTGCAAAGACTGCTTCGCAGGCTCTGCGGAGGCTAAAACCTTCAATGTCGATTGACTGCGGATGAGCCAAGCGACATCGAATAGTATCTTCCCTTGCGTGATACTGCGACATTAATCCTTCTACTTTTGGACGAGTCTTTGCTTCTTCAACGCCACTTGTCTGATAGGCAGAGAGTCGACCAAGTGTGCAAAGACTAACGACGTTAATGATTGACGAGATATTGGTGAATTGTGTTATCTAGTGGGGATTCAGGAAAATTGGAGCAGGTAAGAAAAATAATTAGTCAATTCGATGTATACTCATGTTATTTATTTTACATTATCTTCAACCTATCACGGGCTCGCTAGGAGCCTATCATAAAAGTACAGTGAATGCATAGTTTTTCATGTGAAATGAATCAAAGGAATTATGAATCGGTCCCTAATATGGGATTACGTAGTCTGCATATTATTTCGAGATTACCTGAGACGATTCGATTCGAAGAGGACCCAACGATTCAGGATATACCGGTGATATTAATGGCGTGATTGGAGAAGATGCTCAAAGTGTTTTCCCTTCGCATCGCTGCAGTATACTATTGATTCTGTTTTTCAGTGCTGGTATATTCGATATTTTTCTTTGGGCATCTGCTCTCGTCTCGACTAAACTCCAGAGCAAGTAGTCGATGAAAGTAAGGTCTGGTGAACACGGCGGCCGCTGTGCCGGGCCACCTCTCCCAATCCCACGTTCAGGGAATTGATCATTGATCATTGAATTGATCACTGGCTGCCTAGCCAGTGGGGGATGTTACCTGGAAAAATAGCAACAGACGATGAGCAGCCCCGTTGATTGTCATTCGCATCTGAGCTTTCCGAAGCGATTAGTCGTATTTCTTTCATCAGTTTTTATGATTGATTAATAAATTCACATACAATTTACCGATTGCGCCTGCGGAGAAGATGCTCGAAGTGTTGCCCCTCCGCAGCGCTGTAGTATCCTATCCGGTCGTAAAAAGCATTTATCATCGGATTGATGGTCTCCGGGCTGATTTCTCGTAAGACCTCAGTGATCCTGTTTTTCAGTTCCGGAATGTTATTTATCTTCCCTCGCGCGTATACCCTCGTCTTCACCAAACTCCACAGCGAGTAGTCGAGGGGAGTAAGATCCGGTGATCGCGGCGGCCACTGTACTGGGCCACCTCTCCCAATCCAGCGTCCAGGAAACCGCTCGTTGAGGTATGCTCGCACCGTTAGTGTGAAATGAGGGGGCGCTCCGTCTTGCTGGAACCAAATAGGTGGACCCTACAAAACATTGCGGTACATGATAAGTCTCGAAGAATAAAATTTTGCATTTCAGAAGTGAAAGTCAATTGAATAAACTAATAAAAAATCCTATTCACTATGAAAATTACTCACATCTCCTTCAATTCGTTCAATAGCTGGCACGATCTGCGTACGCAGCATTTCGAGGTATTTTCCACCCGTCAAATTACCGTCTATGAATATCGGTCCAATTAATTGATTTTTGATCATGCCGACCCAAACGGTGACTTTTCGTCGATACTGGGTACCGGTTTCGAGCACTTCTACTGGTGCATTAAGAGCCCAGACTCGGGTATTCTGTCTATTCGGAGCACCATCCATCTCAATTTTCGATTCATCCGAAAAACAAATTCGGTCGAGCAACTCTTCATCTTCATTGATCCGGTCCATCATTCTCTCACAAAATATCATTCTCGCCTCGTAGTCAGTGAACAGCAATTCTTGGTGTTCCGCAAGCTTGTACGCCCTATAATGGCCCGCTTTAAGGGTCTTGTAGATTGAGGATTTGGAGACATGCAACTCTTGTGCTATTTGAGACAGCGGTTTCTTGCCCTCCGACTCCGTCACCGCCAAGAAAATATCTTGCATCATATCTGTTAACATTTTTTTACACTAAAAATGAGCATTTTAAACTTTCAGAATATTATCTACGTTTTCCACTCAGTGTGCACATGACAAGTTTTCAACATCACCTTCGGATAATCGCCGGTTGGGCCGACCGATTTTTCCCTTTTTTGCCGGATCCACGTTACCGGTATCCTTGAAACTTTTCAGGATTCGCCCGATCGTTGATTTTGACGGAACCGGACGGTGGGGATACATAGCAGCAAAATGGTCCACAATACGTTGATGGCTAAGGCCTTGCATACTGTGCTCAACGATTTTCACTCTTTCAGCAACTGTGTACACAACATTGTCCGGCATACCGAGCGCAAATGTATAAATGAACAAACAACGAAAAAAATAAATAAATGAACTGATTTAAATTGAAATAATGATTCAGAAAAAGAAAATCTCCCGAACTATATCGATTACCGATGTAATAAATAACTTGAACAAATAACGAAAAAAATAACTAAATGAACTGGAATAATAATTAACTGAATTAAATTGAAATAATGATTCAGAAAAAAAAATCTCCCGAGCTATATCGATTACCGATGTAATAAATAACTTGAACGAATAACGAGAAAAATAACTAAATGAACTGAAATAATAATTAACTGAATTAAATTGAAATAATGATTCAGAAAAAGAAAATCTCCCGAGCTATATTGATTACCGATAATTAACTTTTCTGTTTGCTATATTTATTATCGATGTTGTGCTATCACAGTTAGAGGCCGTAATGAATGCTTTGCAAGATGCATTCATTTATTCAAACAAAAAAACAGATGCAGATCTGCGTAACCAAGGAACTTTGTTTTTTTTTTTCTTCTGTTTAAATATTTGAATGTATTTTCCAAAGCATTTATGTATACTCTTAATCGTATAATATTATGAATTATTATTATTATTCAATGTTCCACGGTTCGATATGCCAGTAGGGACTTACACAGTACAAGAAAGGGTGATAATGGTTTCACAAGCGCATCTGGCGCTTGGCAATTTGAAAATTCTACAGCATGTGGGTGATCTTGAAAAATTGTCATGTGTATGCTGAGCAGGAAGCGTAAATAGAATTCCAAAAAATTCGAATGCTTACCTTCATTGAAAAAAGGTTCACAGAGACGAAGCTGTGACACAGGCGGTAGCACATGATGCAGGTTTAAAAATCTTTCATACACAAACAGAAAATGACTTTTTGTGAGAGAATGATGGACCGCATGCACCAAGACGAAGGATTGCTCGACCGGATTTGTTCTTCGGATGAATCGAAGATTAAGCTGGTTGGTGTACCGAATAGCCAAAATACTAGAATCTAGGCTCTGAATCCGCCAATGGGAGTCCGCAAAAGTGGTACCCAGTATCAACGCAGAGTCAGTGTTTGGGTAGGCATGATAAGGAACCAATTACTTGGACCGCTCTTCATAGATGGTAATTTGACTGGCGGGAAATACCTATGAATGCTGCGTGAGCGGATCGTGCCAGCTATTAGAGTCATCGAAGGAGATGTGATTGATTTGCATTGTGGATAGGATCCTTTATTGGTTAATTTCATCGACATTGGCTTGTGGAATGCATAATTCTATTCTTTGAGACTCATCATAAACCGCAATTTTTTGTAGGGTTCGGCTATTTGGTTCCAGAAAGACGGAGCATCTTTGGAATTCACATCACCGGTGCAGACATATCCGAATGATCAATTCCCTGAACGCGGGATTGGGAGAGGTGGCCCGGCACAGCGGCCGCCGTGTTCACCAGACCTTACTTTCATCGACTACTCGCTCTGGAGTTTAGTCAAGACGAGAGCAGATGCCCGAAGAAAAATATCGAATATACCAGCACTGAAAAACAGAATCAATAGTATACTGCAGCGATGCGAAGGGAAAACACTTTGAGCATCTTCTCCAATCACGCCATTAATATCACCGGTATATCCTGAATCGTTGGGTCCTCTTCGAATCGAATCGTCTCAGGTAATCTCGAAATAATATGCAGACTACGTAATCCCATATTAGGGACCGATTCATAATTCCTTTGATTCATTTCACATGAAAAACTATGCATTCCCTGTACTTTTATGATAGGTTCCTAGCGAGCCCGTGATAGGTTGAAGATAATGTAAAATAAATAACATGAGTATACATCGAATTGACTAATTATTTTTCTTACCTGCTCCAATTTTCCTGAATCCCCACTAGATAACACAATTCACCAATATCTCGTCAATCATAACGTCGTTAGTCTTTGCACACTTGGTCGACTCTCTGCCTATTAGACAAGTGGCGTTGAAGAAGCAAAGACTCGTCCAAAAGTAGAAGGATTAATGTCGCAGTATCACGCAAGGGAAGATACTATTCGATGTCGCTTGGCTCATCCGCAGC
This sequence comes from Tenthredo livida, assembly GCA_963992785.1. Classification (NCBI taxonomy): domain Eukaryota; kingdom Metazoa; phylum Arthropoda; class Insecta; order Hymenoptera; family Tenthredinidae; genus Tenthredo; species Tenthredo livida. Next base: position 14,820,624 of record OZ023071.1, read on the forward strand.
CAATCGACATTGAAGGTTTTAGCCTCCGCAGAGCCTGCGAATCAGTCTTTGCACTGATCGGTGCCTCCGGGACCCCTATTCTGTAACTTTCCATCAGAACTGTCCGATGATCTTCCGCACGAATAAGACATCAGCAATTTATAAGGTTTCAAGAAAGACAACTCTACACAATAGAAAACTAGCCGATCAAATCGTTTCGTTAGCAAAAAGTTACTGAATAGGGAACCCAGGGGATACATGTCCCATCGGACCGAGGATAAGTTAGTTCGCACTACATCTTCTTCCTTTTTTTTTGGCTTATCTCTTATACAGAGGGTAGCCTAAGTTAATTAATTTTTTTGGATGCCTCCACCAATCTGCATGTCACCCTTAGGGGCATGGTTGCCCTTCGTGGCGGTACGACGATGCGAATGCCACTGTGCCTACACCCTCTCATTATTAAAATCTTGAACAGGAAACCTTGTCATCTAATGTTTATCACAATGAAAGACTGAATTTATTGACAGTCCTACTCTCATTTGCCTTATTATCACCGTAGATGACGAGCCGAAATCAATTTTTCACCATTTCAAAGTATTGATGTTATTTTTATAAAAGATCTTTTAGGTTGGGTATGGCCTGTCAGTGGGATCACTATCGAGTCTAGATCATGGGCGTATATGCGAATATGCAGATGGCCGGAAAACGGTGCTCAATCGAAACAGAAGGTGTATCTCTGGTTGCATACCCGCGGGCGCACGGGATCGACCCGGAGATACGAAAACTCACTGTATATATTCAATTTCTATTATATATTACTAAGATTTTCTATTATCCTCGGACTCTACAATATCTTTATCGTTAACGCGTCTTCGTGCCTCTCTTTCTTGCCATTCTTCTTTTTAAAAATCACGCCATATTTCTGCCTCTACCGCGTAAGGTTGGGCTTTCTCGACTTCCGCGAACTCGGCTAACAGCTCTTGCTCTCTAGCGGCTTGTTGTATCTGTTCCATGTGTTCTACGTATGCAATTTGTTCCAATATTTCATCGATCTCCGAATTTGTTAAATCGTCTATTATAATAATTTAATTAATCTTTAGTGATATCACGTTCCAATTAATGTATTAATCACGCTAGTACGTAATTAAATACATATCGATATTACATACTCTGCTCCACTGGTGGCAATCCGCGCCGTTCCATCTCTGTTCCCAGCATTGTTAACGCTTCGATCAACCCCACATATATTGCGTCCAATTCTTCGTCTGTTGGTTCGTCCATTATGATAATTTAATCAATTTTCAGTTAATTTACATTATGTCACGGTTCTCTGTCAGTTGAATATTACATACTCTGCGCTCCCTCCCAGCTCTGATTTCAGCTCTGTTTCTACTTCTACCAAATCCGCATATAGTCTGCCCATTTCCTCGTCCGTTAACCTATGTATCATGATAATTTAATCAATCTTTAGTGACTTCACGTTTTCGTCGTTCGGTTCGGTAATGAAATACATATTTATATTGCATACCCTGGTTCCATTCGACTGGTGCCATTATTCAAATCGGATTGTTTAATAAGCCTATGATATTAAGGTTTTGAAATTTATCTATGTGAATTTATATATTATAGGATACGAAAGTAAATGAGGAACCTCAAAACACAAACCGTAACTATATTTATTAGAAAAACGAAGAAAATTTATCGAATGTTGATTACACGTCATAAAATCAAATGAAATCAAATGAAGAAATGTGAAATGCAAACCGTGACTATATTCATTCAAAAAATGAACAATCATCTAAAATATATCGAATATCGATTACAATATGTCGTGAAGTCAAACGGAAAAACACGAAACGCAAACCGTGACAATATTCATTTGAAAAATCATTCGTTCATGTTGCGTTTGGATAAATTTTTGTGATTGACGCATATTTATCTATTTCAATTTCATCTCTTCGAAATCGATCCTTCAAAATGTCTCGACGCGCCGATTCATCTCGAAGTCAATCAAATGAACGGCCGAAATCAGAAAAACCTAAGATTGACGACAGTATTCCTCCGTTTTCTACCACCGAATATATTAAAAACATTGAGATCGGATATAAATTCGCGTAAGCAATAACTTTACCAATATTACTATTATTTCGACGTAAAGTCTCATCATTTTATCTCCGTTATTGTTTTTATGTAGAGCTATTATTGGATATGTCGATACTATTCAAGCCAGCAAAATCAAAAGGAAAACTTCGCCAGATAAGCCAGAGTTGGACTTATTTAAATTTGTGTTGAACAACAATAACGGTACCAGAGTATCATGTTACAAATGGGGCGATGAGGCCCCTCAATTCTCAAATCAAATTAAACAAAATCAAGTAATCATATTTGCACCGTTCCTCTATATTACATCATATTGTGGTGGACACATTTTTTGTATGAAAACTGTACATATCTTGTTTTCAGATTTACCTCCTTCAAAACGTAACCGCGAATGTCGGCTCATCGTATAACCTTGGAAACGTTAATTTCGAACTACAATTAAAATCTTTTTCAAAAATAAGTTGCTTCGGAGTATTCCACGTACTTCAAAATTCGGATCAAATTAAATCTTGTGACTTTCCAGCAGTGCGATTCCGGATCTTTTGGCGGTAGCTATCGCCGGCCATAGCTATGGCCTGGCGGGAGTTAAGGCACACATGCGGTGTTCTTATTGGTCAAATTGACGTTGCTCTTCGATTGTTATAAACAAGACGTTAGCTACCGCCAGGCGATAGCTACCGCCAAAAGATCCGGAATCGGAATCCAGACATCCCTCACAAAACTGGAATTATAAGTAAGATTATTTTTGAATAACCGTTGTCCAAAAACTTGCTAACCCTAATAACCTTAACTGTAGAAATCAGAGGCTGTGTGAAAGACAAATTTATTAGGCCTTTCAAACTCCGAACCGACGAATACATTGGTACAATAACTGACGGTGAATTGAAAATTGAAATCCTTTTATCAAATGTCGTGAAACTGAGTCCGATTTCTACTGGCCAGCGAATCGAAATTGTAGGCGATGTTCAACAAAATGGTGAATAATCTTCGATTTAAGCCTTTAATTTAATCAGGGAAATATTCTCAATTTTTCAATATCGAACCAAATTAAAATAGTAAAAAAAGACTGTATCATTCTTCTTGATTAAATGTTTTCCTTGTGCTTTTAACACTCTTTTCAGACTACCATTTCTTCCTGCACGTGCAAACTTTCGACAACATCAAAATCCTGGATGACACCCCTATGCCCCTTGCGAAGTTATTAGTGGTCTTCAAAATGTTACCAATATTATAACCTGGGATGCTTGGTTATTGATAATTTCGTTATTTTTGATTTTTAAATTTTTCTTGATTTTTCTAAGTATTCTTTATGTGTTATTCTTTATGTGTTTTTTATGTTTTACCATAATCGTTTGTACTTATTTGTATACATGTATTAGAAATATATAGTGAAGTAGGCTTTCTGGGGAAACCACTTTAAAAAATACGCGCCGAGTTATCTACTGCAAAGTGGTGTGGAAACGATAACTGTTGCAATAATTGTTATCATCCGTATTGACGTACATATATTATTGTTTTCAGATTTTTCCCTATTTACTCCTAATCTACCCTTAGTGATCACGTCATCTAAAGACAGGCCTTCGATTTAGGCCTTCAGATTAATTCGACGCAGTATTTTTAAATTAGTATATTGATTCTGTATGTTATATTTCATTCTATATCAAGAAACTCGGTATAGTCTCGCGCCAAGTACATTGAAAAAAATTTTTTTTCAAGCGCGAGACTCAACGAGTCTATATACCCGAGAGGCAGCTACCCTAACCTATACCGCGAACTAATATCGTCGTTTTCTTTCACCTCACAATATACACAGATTGAAACTAATTTAATCTAGGATGTGGGCATAAAAAGCTTTCATTTGAGCCTTAGATCGATTAAATCGGTGTCCGGAGTGCTGAGATATGATTAACTACAAATTCTGATACCCCGTTTCATTGTAAAATTTTTCGTTTTCGTTTTCGTCGTCGTCAGACCAAGATTCACGTTCAAACCATTCACATGCAATCACTAGACGGGAAAATCTACACAACAGTTGTAGAGTGACGTCAGTACGAGATAGTTCCGACGTAGATAGCGCCAGTATCGCAGACAGAAACCGTCTCCTACATAGACATGGAGCATGGACTGCGCATTCCCTATACAGCCTATGGTAACGCCAAAAGTGAGAGAGAAGGGTAACACACGCGGCCAAATCTGTCTCTTTCTATGCATTTGACGTCGTTGGTTAGAAAGAAACAGATTTGGCCACGTGTATATGCTGTCTCTTTCTACCGACCGAGCGATTTTCGGCCCGAATGCGCAGTCCATGCTCTATGTCTATGGTCTCCTACACTAGCAGACGCGTATTGTCATTTCATGTTTTCAAATCCCAATAATAAAGGAAATAAGAGAAACACGAGCAATGCTTAATACAAAATTTGAACGTACAAGAACTAGTGAATACCCACCGCAAGCCCCTCGGGTGCGAAAACCTTACGCCAAGTACATTAATGTGATAGTCACCAATGAAAATGTTTCGATGGGTTAATCTTAAATCCTACGATCTCGAGCTTTTGAGGTTATGCGAATCGGCTGACGTGTAAAATTCATGGTGATAAATAAAATAACAATTATAAACGGACAAGACTGTCAGATGAATATTAACTGATTTATGGATGCAATTATCAGAAGAAACGGTTTTTTCGGTTCAATTGTTTAGCAAGTTATCGCCTGAGGAAGTCTGACAAGAGAAAATCAAGAGAAAATGTTGAAGTAGAAAAATATGAGGATAGGATTATTCGATATAGGGAACGGCAAGGAGCCAGACCAATAAAGCCGAGTTCAAGCGTTGGATTGCAACGAATTTTACTTCAAGCTCCATGTTAAGCTCATCTCCGAAGGCTCGTCTGCTGAGACTCAAATTGTGAGTCAACGTTATACGTAGGATTCCGACGAGTCCTATAATCTAACTCCGTATCATCTAGTCAAAATGAGATTTTCAGTCAACGTTGTTTGTTGGACTCTGATAGGCTTCATTCTACACTCCACGTCAACGTAGTGCCTTGACCTTCGGTGGAGATAATTTTTTAATCCATAATGTATATTAATAATTTAATGTCAAATTTCAATAAATTTGTTACATTTTGGTATGCAACCTGTGTCTATATGTTCGACTCTATTAAGCTTTCTCTAAATTAAGATTAGTGCTATCACGACAAATGGAATGAAATTACTTATCTATGGATTATTTAATTTTGTAGCGGGTCGCCATATAAGACGAGAGGATGATGAAAGAAAACGCTTGAGTTGCAAAGTATCAGGATAGTGTTATTTGATACGAGAAACGGCAAAAGTCAGACGAAGAGAGCAGAATGCGGGTGTTTGACTTCATAAATTTCCATTTTATGCTCTACGCTAGTCTTGCATGAATAGGCTCAATTCTAAATATTTTGATACCTTCTGTTCAGACCCGAATTGGAAGTTGACGTTATGAGTACGGGACGCGTACATGTTCTTTTTGCAGAGGACCTAGTTGCATTAAAAAAAAACTACCTACGAATTGCAATACATATATCTGATATCCATATATATTTAGTCATGAGCAGCAACTATAACCCTGCGTGCAAGTAACTCCGTCATTGCCGGTCCCAGGCCCAGATGAGACAGGAGGAGGGCTGCACGCAGGGTTAGATGTTGTAGGTATAAGAAATTATTGTAGTGGAACAATTTGTAAACGCTATGAAAGTACATTACGCGTCACTCTACAAATTTGAGACTTGGGGAAAATTATGAGCACACGCGTGCTCGTTGCTGTTGACGTTCCTGCTTATCGAGGGACTTCGGGCGGTATGAAATAGCACAAAACAACCGAGCGAGCGTAGCGAGCGAGCACAATTATTAGGTGATCAAGCAAAATTTTACAAAAAGTAGTGAAATCAACCCCAAAAAGCACCTTTGGTGCAAAAACCTTTCGCCAAGTCCATTAATGTGTAGATCACTCCACCAAAAAATAATCAAAGGTTGTGCTCGCTCACTCGATTGGTTGATGATTATCAACATACAAAAGCATTGAAATCAGATACAACTGCCAAGTACCTGTAGAATGATAAAAGTTTGGAATTGAAAAATTTGTTCAAACTAAATAACGTTGTACTCGTTCGCTCGCTGCGCTCGCTCACTCTATTGGCTTATGATTATGGGTTGAAAAAACAATTCGGATGAAGAGATTGTAGATGTCAACATTTATCTAAAAATATTCATAACGAAAAAATAATTTAAAAAAAATTGAAAAAAAAATTTGGAGGTAGTGGTACTTGGGGGGCCTTTTGTAGAAAAAGAAATGTAAAATATCGATCACGAACCATGTCAATGTCATCTGATAGATATTCAAACATTGGCCCGCCAACGTACCACGGACTCCAAATTTTTTTTTTTAATTTTTTTTTAAATTATTTTTTCGTTATGAATATTTTTAGATAAATGTTGACATCTTCAATCTCTTCATCCGAATTGTTTTTTCAACCCATAATCATAAGCCAATAGAGTGAGCGAGCGCAGCGAGCGAACGAGTACAACGTTATTCAGTTTGAACAAATTTTTCAATTCCAAACTTTTATCATTCTACAGGTACTTGGCAGTTGTATCTGATTTCAATGCTTTTGTATGTTGATAATCATCAACCAATCGAGTGAGCGAGCACAACCTTTGATTATTTTTTGGTGGAGTGATTCTGTATTATAGTGCATGTATCATCAAATTTATAATATAAAGTGGACATGGCAAAGGCCTACAGGCGATACCACTATAAAAGAAAAAATGGGTACAATCCCATGTTATAAAATTCATATTTTCGATACGTATATAAATACAAATAAAAATACTCCACTATGTATTTTCGACTCGTATATAAATACAAAAAAAAAAAACGCGTCGAGTGACTATTGCCAAGTGGCATGCATTCCGCCATCTGTAGGTTATCCTGATAGAGTTATATGACAGCTATTTATAGACCGATTAATAGAGTTATATGACAGTTATTTATCGGCCGATCACTGACATTAGCGCGATCGATCAAGTGAAGTGAAGTGTGGCTCATTTTTCAAACGTTAATTTTCGCGATCACGTTTTGTTCCGCGTAACCACGTAACAAATGAATAAGATTTGTTTCATTGACACAGCAGCTCGCAAGCGAGAATGTCCCGCTTCGATAGTGTAAGTATTGATAATCATTAACCATGTTTTACATCAATATTTTCCAAACTTTATCGCATTAATCATTCCTCAGTTGTCTGATATACAAAATTTCGGCATGGGAGAACCCCAGCAGCAACCACAGCAGCAACCACAGCAGCAGCCCGAGCAGCAACCACAGCAGCAATCCCGGTAGCAGCCCCAGCCGCAGCCCCCACAGCAACCGCAGCAGCCCCAGCCGCAGCCCCCGCAGCAGCCCCAGCAGCAACCACAGCAGCAGCCAGGGCAGCAGCCCCAGCCGCAGCCCCCGCAGCAGCCCCAGCAGCAACCGCAGCAGCAACCGCAGCAGCAGCCAGGGCAGCAGCCTCAACAACAACAACAACAACAACAACAACAGCAGCAGCGGCCACCCGCGGAGGATGGTACGGAAACGTTACATATCGTTATTGACACTCAATTAGTTTCAATTCGTATTGATAATTAGGGACCATTCAACAAATACGTTCGCTTTTGGGGGTGGGGGGGGGGGTCGAGGTTGATGTGACGTTACAAGTCATGGGGGGGGGGGGGTCGGAACAATGTGACGTTCGGTTTTTATGTATAGAATTCTGGTTTTGGCACGAAAATTTCGTTTGAATAGATCGAATTATGGATCGATAGATCAAAAAAGGCATCGAAGCGGGGGGGGGGGGGGTGGGGTAGAGATTTGTGACGTATTATTTTGGGGGGGTCTAGTCAAACGAACCATTGTTACATAGGGGGGGGGGGGGGGGTCTAAAATCGTTCAAAAAAGCGAACGTATTTGTTGAATGGCCCCTTATCTGTTTAATAACTTATCATCTTTGTCTTCAGCGCAAGAACCACGCCGGCAGCAGCGGGCGGGTCGGCGATATTGGGCGAGGAGGGCCCACTACCGCCAGTCAAACGTGATAAATTTAATGTTTCAGCCCGCCAACCCGTACCAGGGTTGGCGTAGGGGCCGGGGCCGCGGCCGCGGCGGCGATCGCGGGGGTCGCGGGCCCCCGGCCTAAGTACATTTGTTAATTTCACCTTTAATTATGTTATGTTTCTAATGTATTTATGTTTACGCGTTATATTAAATGTTTTTATTGTGTTACGTTCTAAATAAAAAATTATATTATGTGTTTACATTGTGTTACGTTCTAAATAAAAAATTATATTATGTGTTTACATTGTGTGGTATGTGTTATATATAAAATAAAATAAAATTATGAAGTTATATGCTGTATGTTCGTATATAATTATGTTATGTTTATCGTATGTATGTTCACGCGTTTTATTAATATTTTACAGAATAAACATGAACACATATGACAATAGTACCATCATCATAGGCTTTATTTATTTATAAAGAATAGAACTGATTTTTGATCAATTTTAAGTCATTTGAGTTAGCCGAAAATTAACCAGTCGACCAGGTTTACGGCCTCGTAGTTCAGGTATTCTACGTTTTCCGTGTCTTATGACTCGTCATACCTTCGGGTAATAAAATTGATGCTATGCCTGTCCATGCCATAAATATAATTTTCTTTCCTTTACTTATAAAGTGATGTATTAATGTTTTATATAAATAAGTTTTTCCTGTACCACCCGGACCGTCAATAAATATAGTTCGTTTCTTATGTTCATCGGTTATGTGGTTGAAAATTACCATTTGTTCAGCATTAAACGTTTTTATCGATGTCTCATACAATTCTTTATTGATTGATAGTATAATCTTTTCATCTTTTAAATTTTAATTTGATAATATTTTCTCTGGTTCAGGAAGTCCAAATTCAGAGCAATTTGATCCTTTCAAAGGACCCCGCACAAATCTTATGGAAATTGGATCCCGGTCAAATTTGTGACCATGATGACTTTTGATCAGGATGACCTGAAGCACAACATACCACAATTTTGGACAATTTGACCGGGATCCAATTTCCATAAGATTTGTGCGGGGTCCTTTAAAATATCATTAATTTCTGTTAAAGCTTCGTATTCCGCGTTATGCTTGAAACCTTCGCAGAAATATGGTTTAAACTTTTCCCAAATTTGATTGGGAAAACATGTTTTATCCGAAATGATAAACCACGCGAAAAATTTTTGTAATTGCTTTGGCATCAGAACGTCACATGCTTCTTCGAAAATATCGAAAATATCCTTGTCTGTCTCAATTAACCCTATCGCTATTGCAGTTTCTTTATAAGTTAAATAGTTGATTCCTTCATAACTTTTTAGATCATTAAAATTCAATGCTCCTGTTACACGATGTAGTATTAATTTTAAATGAAAACGTTCTGTATCTTTTGAACTTACGTTATTCATGCGTCCGATAATTTTCGGAAAAGTTTTTAGCTTTACCCAAGTTTTCCTAACCGGATCGAAGAGGTAATTTTTAGGTTTGTTTACATATAAACTTTTTTTTGAATTTTCGTCTTTATTATTCAATTTAAACCAAGCGGTCAAGGTCGTTTCCTGGTTCTGTAGTGCTTTCTCTTCTTTGTGTTCTTCATAAATAATTTTTTGTTGATTTTCTGTGTGAACTGCCAAACGAACTATATTGTGTGATCTTCCTGAAAGCGGTAGTTCTTCAATGCGCCAGGCAGCTTCCATAGGGCTTAAATAACGACTATCCATGTATTCCGTAATTTCATCATAAATTTCGTTTTCGTTAGTTTGTTCATCTTTGTCTGTGAATTTTTTCAATTTTACGTATGCCCGATCATGTCCTTTGTGTAAATATTTATAAATATATTTAATGCTCATAATCGAAGCACAGTATTCAACATTTAAGTGACAATTATATTTTTCAAGTAAAACCGGATTGTAAGGCACTACCATAGAATTATTAACCTTGACTGTCTCACCTCCAATTTTTCGATTATATATATGACCTGCATTACAGTTATCGATACGTTTATATTTCGGAAAACCATTTTTGTCGAATGTAGTTTGATTACAAAAAGCTTTAGGAAAATTTTTGGAACGGAAATTTTTTTTTACGTCATAACACAGCGAATATTCTGTGTGTGGACCATGTAACATCTGTTTGATCACCAACTCTTGTAAATGTGTGTTATCCGTAGGAATCTCGGCTCTAATACATTTATCTATCATATTTGGGTTCAACATTTTATTTTTATGGTTTGAGGTGAATAATAAATGAGCATGAGGAAGCCCGCGTTCTTGAAATTCTATAGTGTCAACATATGCCAATAGGTTCCCAAAAATTTTGCCACTTATTATATCAGATATTAAACAATGTAATTTGGAATGAAAAAGGCGTACAGTTATATTCGGAACATCGTCACATGTGGTTCCAACAGGAAATTCTTTCAATATTCGTTTCATTTCTGGCCAATTTGGATTAGTCGTTATGGTTAGAAATAAATCTGGTCTACCAACTGCCCTTGAAATAGCCATTGCATCCTGATATAGTTGACGCATGTGGCGAGGACTTCCAATATATGTTGTTGGTAAAACAAACATATTGCCTAACCTTTACCTGTTTTCAAAATTATTTGAGTCGTTCATTGCACTTCGAGCTACGTGGTCAATCAAACCCTGATAACATTCAATTCTTAATTGTTTTTGATTATATCTCATATAATTTAATCTATCACTTTCTATGATAATGTAAGCTTGTATTACGTATTGTTGAGTTAATCTTCCAGAATACAATATAGGAATGAATTTACCTCTTGGTCTATATGCTAAACGGTATGAGTAATATTGAAGAGCTGACAGTCTTTTTCCACTATTAGGATTTTGTGCAAATGAACAACTCCATCCCAAATCACCCGAAGGAAACATAATGGGAAAAGTCATGGGGTCAACGTGAAACGATAATTTATTTAGAAATGTATGACTATTAACCTCTGGGGGGAGATTCTTCGGATATACACATAAATCGTAAGCCGATGGTATTTGACCATCTTTCGATACGATTGAAGCTGCACATTCAGCAGTGGAAGGAATGTTGTATCTATTTTCATCCAGACTAATGATTTGAACAAAATATAAATAATATTCTGATAATGAGTGTGTTTTAGTGAGTTCGTATAAATGTTTGTATTTTTTGGCATATGGGTTAGTGTCATTCAATATGTTTTGTATCATTTCAATGTGTGATTCAACTAAATTCTTGTTTTCGTTGAACCTTTTTTGTATTGCGTCACAATCATCGTAAATGTAAATCTGTCCATGATCGGGAATTTCATTTGTTTCAGAAATAAGACTATTAGGAGTACTGTGACGAACTTGACCTTGAATTTTTGAATTATATATTCCTTTTTCAAATTCATTCATGACGTTTGCATTAAAACTTGCAAAAGAAAAGCGGTTATTATAATATCGTATTAATTTCCGAAATTTTTTGTCGTTTAATAACATATCTCTCAAGATTTTATCATAATCACTTGATGGTGGTAGCTTTATTTTTCGGAAAAGAGTGAGCCCGTGTGCTCACTCACTCATTCAAAGTTAATATGTGCTCATTCGACGAAATTCATAACGTACAAAACCGAGCACACGAACTAGACTTGAAAATTGACGAGTGAAATTTGCAGGTGGCCAGGTGGTCTAGTGGGTGTAAGCCGCCGGATTGGCAGCCAGTAGGCTCGGGTTCGATTCCCGAGACACCGGATAAATTTTTCTCGTCAAAAATTTTAAGTCTTCTAGCTTCAACGTTATCCTTCTTTCTCTTTTTCTCCAAGCGGTCTTCATCCATAGCTTGTACTTTATCCTTCGTCCTTTTTTTCTTCAAACGGTCTTCATCCATAGTTGCAATTGTATCTTTCATTCGCTTTTTTTGTAAACGCTCTTCATTCATAGCTTGTACAGTAATGTTCATCGATGGTGTCCCTGTGACTCACTATTTTTCCTAGCTTTTTTTCAAATCCAATTTCCTTTCTACAAATATTTTATTTGCCAATGATCAGTGGCTTACTTCGTGACTCTGCCACAACCCGCAGCTGTCATATTCCTAACAACCTGAAGGTTCCACTGGTCACGGGCAAATAAAATATGCATAGAAGTGAACCTCGATTCCGGAAAAAATAGTGAGCCACGGGGACACCATCGATGAACATTACTGTACTTTATCCTTCGTCCGTTTTTTCTTTGATCGGTCTTCATCCATGGTTGCGATTATATCTTTCGTTCGCTTCTTCTGTAAACGGTCTTCATCCATAGCTTGTACTTTATCCTTCGTCCGTTTTTTAATTCATCGATTTTGATTCATGTTCATTATTCTATCTGTATTTCTCTTCTTTATCAATGCGGATTCTGGTAGATTTTTGACTTGTCTTTTCTCATTAATTCTTGTTTTATTGTTTTTGTAATATAACCTATTACGGTTATTTTTTAAAAATTTGTCATTCACACATTCTATAATATCATAATGACCTTTGTCGATTTGTCCAGAAAGGCGAAGAACTAACTTGTTTGTATCACTGATTTGTCCATACACTGCGGGAACGTCATAACCATCTCTATATATCGAAACATAAATATTATGAATACCAACAAAAGATTGTATTTCGACTTCTCCACGGTATACACTATTAGTAGACATATGTATTTTATACGAATCTTTATTTGAAATTTTCAAACCGTATGATTCATCGCCGATTATAAAATCCTCATACAACAACCATTTGTTCACTATATCCGAAACTATTTCTAATCTGACTTCTCTATGTTTTTCTTGATCGTTATGTATACAATACGAAAAACACCGAAATAAGCAATTACCGTCACCAACTATTGGTATTGTAACCGGACGGCTTGAAATCATTTTCTTTTTACTTGTATTTCTTTGGTTATTATGAAGAATCACAAAATTGATACCTATTTCGTATTTCAATATGATGTTATTGAACGCTATCCTTTTTGTTAGCTCCAAATGCTATATCCTGCCCCGGTTCCGATCTTATGCAATTCTTTAAACCTCGCTTACTGTTATTAGCAGTTTTGAAAGGGAAACCTTAGAACTTCGTGAAAAATGTATTGGTCTATCACTTTTATACCTGTATACCTATATATACGTATACATGCGTTTAGCATTCATATCATAGCGCAAAGCAGCCGTATATCATGGCGCAAAGCAGCCGTATATCATAGTGCAAAGCAGCCGTATATCATAGCGCAATACAGCCGTATACTATTGCGCAAGACAGTATTTTTTCCTATAGTTTCTTTGATTCTTTTTAAATCGTCTTTACTATTTTGTGTGGTCTATTTGATTACTTAACTTTCGATCCTGTTGTTCAGAGTTATATTGAGTTTTTCTTTTTACAACCCACAGCGGCAACTTGGACCAAATTCCATCACATTGTGCGACCAAAGTCCACCGAATTTGTTTACGGTTCGGCGAGATTCTAGTCTGTATCGTCTGTATTAAATATGAATCTTTTGCACTGCAAATTCCAATTTGATTCAATTTAAAATAAAGCTCTTTGGTTACAAATGACGTTTCATCGCATTGACGTCAGTAATTTGTAACTACGTTTCGTTTGTTCACAATGAATACATGTACAATAAAATTGAACTTTTCGAATATATCATTTCTCCAATTCAAACAGGTGATTCTGCACACAGGCACGCTTGAAATTGTGAATCGTTGTTCTTGAAAAGGAACAGTGACCTTTAAGAATTGTGACGCTTGCACAATGTAAAGTTTTCGGCGGTGTAATAAGTATATTAAATCTGGGGAAAATCTGTGAGCATAGTGCGGACCCAGAAGATGTATGAGTATACTTTATACTATAAAAAGACGTCGCTGCCGTGTCAATATCACAGGGAATCACGAGCAATGATGGGTGAGAACTGTGACCCTATGGGGGTAACTCGAACGGCCGTGGATACCGAGCATACTTGGGGTTGTTCGAAGATACCCGAGGACACCCGAGGAGAAGGAGTTAGCCGAGGATACCCGGGGGGGGGGGGGGCTAAGGGCCAAAGGAGGCCCATAAAACCGAGCGGAACTGAGAAGGCCCACAAGGCCGAGCGGACCAGAGGAGGCGCTGGAAGGGCCGAAGGGGGCCCGAAAGGCCGAGCGGAACTGAGGAGGCCCTGGAAGGGTCGAAGAGAGCCCAAAAGACCGAGCGGAGCTGAGGAGGCCATGGAATCCGACACGGCGGCGACCTTTGACCTTTGACCTTGCAAATCTATGGGGAAAACAAAAGAATTCTGGGAAAAACCCATGGGGATTACCCATGATTCCCTAGAATACTGAAAATCTATGGGGAAAACGAAAGAATTCTGGGAAAAACCCATGGGGATTACCCATAATTCCCTAGAATACTGAAAATCTATGGGGAAAACGAAAGAATTCTGGGAAAAACCCATGGGGATTACCCATAATTCCCTAGAATACTGACACGGCAGCGGGGGCGGCAGCAAGGGGGGGGGGGGGGGCGAGTGGAGTCGAGGAGGCCATGGAACGTCCGACACGGCGGCGGCGGCGGCGGCGGCGACTGAATTATATAATATAGAAGGATAAACAGAAATCATGCAGATGATTCAGAATTCGTGACTGATCTCTTGAGGGGTTAACCCTTGTCAAAATTGTGATCGAAGGTTCCTCTGCCATTTTTGCCAAAGACGATTTTTTTCGTTGGGACCATAACACATTTTTCTAACATCTTTCACCAAATAAGACACTTTCACTGAGAAATCTCTGTGATATCAGAAAAAAGAACTCACTGGCATCATTTAAGATTCCTCAAAATGGACAAATGATATAAAAACAGAAAAAAATAACTGTTGAAAAAAATAGTTTTTCGGGGAAAAAAATGCCAAGGAAAAAAATCATTTTTTAGAAAAATGGCTGAGGAACTTTCGATCCCAATTTTGAAGAGGAACAACCCCTTGAGAGATTCGTCATGAATTCTGAATTAGCCTGTATAGCTGATACAGATTCTTCAATTGTTCTGCTTGTATACTGTACTCAGTGAAATACTCTGAAGGATCTGCAACAGATCTGCGAGAATACTGCAATAAGATTCTCGCAGCATTGCTACTAGGATTGATACCTTTTGAGACTTGTAATTTTCCCGGAGCGAGGGGGAGTCTGATCTCGTCACCCGGACCTTTACCTTTATTGGCCTCCTATGGGTTCAAGCACCTGCGTGCAAGAACCTTCTCTCCCCACAGGACGACTGCCACATGTTTCACGAATTGTGACTCCTTTTTGTAAAGCATCACCTTTCACGTGTCGCGGGTGACCGTTGCATGAGTACCCAGTCTAACCTGTTGCAGATCATTGATTGCATATTATTTCATTAATATTTGCGTGTGCTGAGACAGACGGACGTATGCTCTGATACACGACATTTTATCACTTACAGAGGACCGGCCCGCTTCTCGCGGTTTTCATAATATGAAGTGAATTGTGACTAAGTACAAAAGTTTGTCGGGGGGCTGAATGAAAAACTGTCATTAGGAGATTTCTATCAAAGGTATTTGTAACAATCTCAGTGAAATTACTCGAGATTCTGGAAAATCGAGAACATGCAGTAAATAACATCAATAAGAAAAAGGTGATATTGGTAATGAAACAAATTTTTTCAGAATATTCGAAGCAAAAGATTGGAACATCGAAAGTTAGAGTTTTCTATTCAACTGAGGAAAACAACTATGAATAATCATTTTTCTAAAACATATTTCAATAGCTATTCGATACCGATTGAAAACAGGAAGACCCTTGTGAAGTATATTCGTCACGGATTCTGAATCACCCTGTCTACTATATCCAAGAACTTTCAATCGTATGCTTACCATTTGCTGCCGTTGAATTTCTTCTCGCGGGCCAATATATTCGAAATGATTGTTCCTGCGACGTCGTCGAGGAGTGCTCATTGGTGTCTGTGGTGTATGCCGCATGAGGGCATTTGAATTTCGCGCGTTCGGTCGCCCCCTCACCAATGGCGAATCCCGCGGCGATTCCGCATGCATTTCGACCTGTAATTTGGATGTTCATCAGCCATACGAATTGCGGGAGTCAAATGTCACCATTTCACCAGGTGTAACCTAACATCGATGAACATCTCGGATGATATTTCTACGATA
This sequence comes from Tenthredo livida, assembly GCA_963992785.1. Taxonomy (NCBI): domain Eukaryota; kingdom Metazoa; phylum Arthropoda; class Insecta; order Hymenoptera; family Tenthredinidae; genus Tenthredo; species Tenthredo livida. The sequence goes on from OZ023071.1 coordinate 14,836,947, forward strand.
CATTCATCATGATCTGGTTGAAGATTAAGGTAAAATGTTGTACTTCTTTCAAAAAATCCAGGACCAGATACACAGAATGATAGGTTCACTTGATTCAAGAGACCAAGAAGAAAGACCGAAAATTTCTGAGATCAAGTCAAAAATTTTATCGAACCAAGAAAAGGAGGAACATTTTCCTCACTCGACAAAATTTTTGACTTGATCTCAGAAAATTTTGGTCTTCCTTATTAGACCGCGAAATTATCTTTAATCAAGAATAATTTTTTTGGCTCAAGTTAACCTTTTTTTCTGTGTACCCCACGATTATGGCTGTCTAGCAATCTCAATATGACTCATCAAATATTTTTATGTGTCCTGCGATTCGGGAGATTCACCCCCGGAAAGAGAAATTTGATGTGAGGAAAGTAAATACATGAGGCCTAATGAGGTCAACATTGTTTTGACAAGATCGAGTTTCTGTAAATATTCACGGATCCACAGCTAGAGAATTGGAGTTTCACAGGTGTTTTTGTTTATCTCTTATTCTAGTAGATTTGGAATAGTATATTGTGTAACAACGAATTAAACAAGGCGAATATAGGCCAGGGTGAAAGTGTCAGCCTGAAGCCGAGGCGAGGGCTGACATCACCCGTTAATTTTTTTTTTTTTTTGTTTCTCAATAGAACCAAAATGGCCGTTAATATAATAGATTGAAAACTACAACAATATGACGTCATCCGTGTTAAGATATATCTGTACAGGGTGTCTTTCAATTATTCGTATTAACCTATATAGGGCGATTCCTCTTTGGAATAGAAAATGATTTTTTGCAGCGAAATCTTTGTAAGAGCAATAATTCTCCAGCAATAGCAACAAATAGATGAACCAATCAGCAGCTAGTTCAGCTTATGAATAAAGATAGGTACTGAGTTCGGAAAACACCCCGCTCGCAAGAACCGCGAAAAACAAACAAAGACGGGCACGAACGCCTCGCTCGTGATTGTTGGTGAGCGGGGTGTTTTCCTAACTCGGTACCTATCTTCATTTATACGCGGAACTAGCTGCTGATTGGCTTATCTATCGATTGCTATTGCTGGAGAACTATTGCCCTGACAAAAATTTCGCTGCGGAACATCGGATTCTATTTCGAAGAGAAATCGCCCCGTATAGGTTTGCACTACTAATTGAAGGACATCCTGTACATGTATCAAAATTAGTGAAATTCATTTGCCTATATTCTATAACATGAGCAATTATCATTTTGAACGAAACCAAAGTAATACGTCCTTATCATTTCGGCTTACTCTACATTATGCACCCGCAAAGAATAGAAGAAACTTTGATGCAAGACCCCAATTACCTGATGAGACACTCACATTTTATTACTATACACCCTGTGAATGAAACGGGATCATATACATATTATGACGTGAGTCTTCATACCTGGTGTGAATGATACGGGTATAGCTAAAATGTAATTTGGCTGTGCGATCTCAGAGCTGAGTCCGCAATCGTTACATCTGATCGTCGTGATCAACTGATGTTCAATCGTTTTTTGAATTACATTAGATTTCTCGCAAATAGCTGTAAGAAACTCAGCTGCATCTTGTTGTAGATTTTCTGTGAAATTTTCGCCTGCTAATTCTCGAACCGCAAAGGAATTTAATGTTGCACTACTTGTAACGTAAGAATAGTGTAATTTTTCTAATGGATCGTTATTATTCTATTTATTCAATTCTTGTACCATATTTGAGGAGTGGAATATACACTGCAGAGTGGAATTCGCGTAACATGGAACACTGTCCTTATTTTTCATACCAACAATGGTGCGCAACGGATTTGGCAATGTATTATCATCTACTTCGGTTTGTATATTTTGCGTGCATGGTGGAACCGACCATACGGTGTCTTTGACCGTTAATTAAGTCGCACGTGTGATATTGATTTTCGCCAATTCAGATTTGTATTGTGCCCTAAGTCGATTGTACTCGACTAGTGCAACTTCCTGAACTTTAACTGCCTGTGGATTGAAATTTATCAAATGTAATCCGTCGAGAGATTTGACTCTTGACAATGCAACGTATGCTTGTCCAGCAGTGAATACAGTCTGGCCTATGTCTATAACTATGCTGTTCAAAGTTAAGCCCTGGCTTTTATGTATCGTGATTCCGTAACTAAGGGACAGGGGAAATTGATTTCTGAATATAAAGACACCATTCATTATTTCAAATTTTGTGGATACTCTTTCGATGGTATACTCTTTCCCCGATGTTAGGGCAATCGTTAATGATTGTACCTCACGTGTGTCGATATCTCGATTTACGGAAATCACATGACCTATGGTACCGTTTATAATACCTGTAGATACGTCGATGTTTCGTCTAATCATGATTTTGGCCCCAATCTGAACCGTTATTGTTTTTGCAAGTCCAGCCGTGCAAGTGCTGTCTTCGTGTTCCTGATTCAAGAAGTTAGTTATTTTTTTTTTTTTCAAATACGGTATGCAATCAATGCTGTCTTTGGCGGTGAGTTCAATTTCGTCGCCTGGAATTTCGGTTAACATAGCTGTGTTCAAAATGTCACATTGGTTCCGAGTCGGAAAAAGACAGACTGTATCTAGCGATAATTAGTTGATATTATTGCGTGATTCGTCAAGTCTGGCTCCGACCGACGTACCGGTAAGGTTGACTTTGCTAGAATCTAGAATCTGTCGGTCGGCGGTGGTCATGATTTCGAATCTAACCCGAGTTAATATTTCTTAGTGAGTCGTATCATTCTGTTGGCGTACGTTTGTCAACAGCTCGTCGTACGAAAATAGATCGGTCCATAGATTGACCGCACCTACTGAGCCAATATATTTCTGTATTTTGTCTTTCGATAGATTCAGGTACGCTGAATCCGCATTCACTGGCGGGAGTTGTAATAAATCACCCATAAGTAGAATATGTTTTCCACCGGACCAGCCATCATTAGTATTTTTCGGATCAACCATTTCAGTTAGTCTTAAGTGAATATACATTAACGTGACGTTTGATATCATTGGAACCTCATTTATAATGAACAATACTACATCTTTCAACTCGTTTCGCAAGATTTTCAACACCTCGTCGGACAATTCTTTGTATTTGGGCGTGCCGCCGTGCTCAATTGGTAGCTGGAACAGTCTGTGGACTGTCAGTCCGTCGACGTTGAAAGCCGCCGAACTTGTTGGTGCCGTGACAGCAGTCGTTGCACTGAGTATTTGTTTTGTCCAGCACCCAATAGTTTTTATAAGAAAAATCTTACCCGTACCACCAGCTTCACTGACGAACATTCGTAATGGTTCACTACGCGTTGAGATTAAAGAGGTTTTTACAGTATCAAATATTATTTTCTGTTCGTCATTGAGTTGTGATATCATGTCAACTATGTCCAGATCTTTTAGTTGCTCTCCCGCGTTATTCAAGTCCTGCATAGCCAAGTTGGCCTGTACTGGGTGATAATGTGACGGATTATCTCTGTTGTCATTCGAATTTTGGCTCAGATTACTCATCATATTCGTAAGGTCATCCAGCTTTTGTTCGACTAATTTTTTCACCTGATCGAAACCTTTTTGAATATCAGACAATACCTCGTGGTAACTCATTAATTCTAATAGGTCTGTCTTGCTTTTCTCGAACGCCTCGGCGTACGAATTACAGTGACTTTTTAACTCATCAGTATCACGCCACGGTTTGAAACGTAGCAATAACGCATGAAAATACTTTTCAGGCTCTACATTCGGAATATATTTCTAGTGATTTATCAAATAACCGCGCTGTCTTTTTTTCGAATACAAACCACCGCCTAAATCGTATACCTCTGCATTACTATTTTGTGGTATTACTTTAGTTATTTCGTACCATTTGGCGTAGTCGTATAAATGTACCAACTCTCATTCCTCCGGTCTATTCGGATAGTAATCGTCAATGAGTGACGGATAGAAAATATCCGTCGAACCCGAAAATAGTTTTTCCACAGTTTTGTACGATTTAACTCTCTTATTCCTAAGCTGATTTACGTCCAATCATTTGATAGTTGGGTCAGGATCAGTTCCGTACAACGGAATACCTAATAGTGTGTCGGCAGCTTCCAGAGCCCCGCATTCTCTGTTATTCAAACTGCGCATTGCCACACTCCACAGCCGGCTGCTCAACGACTTGGTGGAATTGATATCATGAAACATGTCGGTTGTGTGACTAGTTTCAGGTTTAGTACTGTACCTAGTACAATATCAATTGAGTATTGTCGATTTTTCGCCTATGAACTGCAAGTCCATGTTTCCTTTCCATGCACTAAGGAAATCCGGATTATAGTCATTCATGAAGGCTTCCTCTGTATTTCGTGGTAAGTCGACGAGTCTACTATTTGATTTTAGCTGCTTTCTACCCGCAATGGACATGGCCTCGTCTTTTATTACCAGCGTGTCTGTAATTGGTCTGTGAAATCCGAATATGCATATTTTTGCAAATCCTTTTTTAGTTTACTTATTCTGCATACAATAATCGTTATGATAGTGTCTCTGATGCGTGTCTACTCGACGATACAACGTCGGCGATATATGTGTATTGGGCAGTCTGCAAGTAATATGCTTGGAAATGAAGATGGCGATGTCTTCCGTAGATGATTCCCCGATTGTAGGAGCATCCTTAATCCAGACCAACAAATGGAAGTGCTATGTTCCTCTGCCTTGGTACTCTCGTCTCCAAAAGTAATGGCTGATTTCTCCAATCGGATTTTCATTGGAACATATAAATTTCAGCATCGCCCGAAATTTATTGTCTAGATATCTTGGAGCTGAAACTGGATCCCTTGCTACCAATTCACTTGTAGACATACCGGCCATTTTTGGTTCGTTAACGTTTCTGATATATTCAGCTAAATCATCCCACATCCACTCGCTGGGACTCAGCGTTAGAAACCACGTTGCCGGACCATAATTTTGTACCATACATCCTAAGTCATTTCTGGGTTTGCGCCAATACTGGTCTGTATTCCGTAATTTCGCGAAAATGGTGGTCAGATTTCCTTCAAGCTGTTCTTTTGACATTAATTCCAAATATTGACCGGCATTCATTTTTTCCTTTGGATTAATGACATTTAATTTGTGAAATATACCACCCTTTAACTGCCGTATGTTCGAGTCGTCTAACATGTAGAACAAATACTGTTTATTCAACCCGAAGACGGAACGAGTGGACATAAGCCTGCATTTTATGTAGTCGAATTCTCGCAGAGGGATCGCGCGGTCTTGATGCTGGCCGTTGTTACCATAAGGATACAAGTCTGGGAAGCACACGACGTCAAGATATTTATCCCATCGACTGAAGGGTGCTTCTTCTACCTTGAGCATTTGATATAGAGCCGTTGCGTTTTTATTTTCCCTATCGGCACTGATAGGATGGATGGTATACTGCTCGTAGTAATCTTCGCTATCCATTATTTGTGTTAATATCGCCCGACGCTTAGTACTCGTCTCGTCATTGCACTCCATAACTGTATCCGCATGTTCTTCCGAACCGGGCTCTTTTGTCTCTACCTGAATTTCCACGTCTTGCGCAAGTAAATCTAACAACGAGTCTGGCTCAGCGGGTAATTCAATCTCAGCATAAAAAGGATTATTTTCTTTGAGCCAAATGAGTGTCTCGTAAATTTTTTTCACGTCCACCAAACTACTCCACACGACTTCCGACTTATTCGGTAGTCCATAGACTATCACGAATAGTTCTTGATTCAGATTTAGCGCGTCAGTCGGTGCAGGTAATTTTTTTAGTGTTTCTTCTAACGGTAACGGTAAATGGAACGTTCGACCCTTTACTTTCTGTACTCGCAACTTATTCGGAAGATTTTTTTTCGCTACTGTACTCATTCCTAGTACCGTTTGAAAAGCCTTTGCCCTTCGTATGAGGATTTTTTCATAATCATTCAGAGTGAAGAGAACAGGTGGCACGTCGCCTATAGCTAGCTGATTCAATAAACACGTTGGTGGCATTTTATTATCAGGGAACTTTTCTAAACAGTATTTACAGATATAATCAGACGCATTGTCGGACGCATCGATGTGAGTTTTCATCTGTGACCAATAGTGCCCTGTGATAGGTTTTCGAAGTTTTTTCATATCTCGCGTGTCTCTACGGTAACAAAGTTCTTCGCACGATACGCAAGCCAATTGTGGTGTATCCATTGATTGTTGGACTAGCTCATGGAATGCACGCCTATATTTGTTGGCAATTTCATCTTCGTTTGAATTTATTACTCCAGAACACAGTTGATACATAGCAGCTTTCTCAGCTGTGTGACTGGAAAGTTCTTGCAAAAGAAGTACATCTCCTCGTACTGAGGCACTGTCTATACAATTAATTTTCTCCACTAGTCTCATAAGTTCGTAAATGTATCTCGTGAAATACCGAATCTGTGGGAAGTGCGGATGCAATAATTGAAGCGGTAAGAATTTCGAATTGCAATTCACAGGATTGGTATAGCAAATTTGTGCGTGTCCTAATTTGTGCTGTGACTTATTGACACTACATTGATTCCAGTGTTTCAATGTATTACGAATATTTGCTATTTTCCATGAGCGTATAGCCTGAAACACATATTCTAGCCTATTAACGGTATTTGAATTTGGATTTACACACAGTTCTGAGCAAATCCATGATTTTCGTACATGTGTGCTTGCTGTTACCGGTAAAACGTTAGTTATTTTTCCCGCTGATGTACTGATAAGCGGGTCTATTACAATGTGAAGCTCATCATAAGCTGTATCGGTATAATGAGGGTCGAACGAGCCCGTATGTTTCGATTCCCCGCAAAAGGCTGCAATTTGCGATTCTTTATCAGACGATTCTGCCTCAATTCGGTTCTGTTGCTTTGATTAACAACTCATTCTTGCGGATAAGATTATGATATATTTTTCTACCGATCCTAACAGTGTTATCGTACTGCTCCGCCTACCTAAATGCCTATATTTTTCCTGAATATTCTTAGTTCTAGTAAATTTCTGTTGCCCTTCCAGTTCTGTACGAGCGCGTCTGACTTTGTCGAGTATTGCCTTGTTCGCATCGCGATTAATGGCATACTTGTTTCGTTCATATTTTTTTTTCATTTCTGAATTGAGAGAATATTCATTAAATTCGTATTTTTTTTTGTTCTCGGGGTGTGCAGAATATTCAATCCCTTGTTTTGTGGCCTTCATCTCAGGATTGGCTGCATATTTGGTTCTTGCATGGGTCTGTTTGATATTAGGATTCACTGCGTATTTCATCGTTTCATGTGTTTTTTTGATATCAGGATTGGCTGTATATTTTGTTCTTTCGTGTGTTTTTTTGATATCAGGATTGGCTGTATATTCCGTTCTTTCATGTGTTTTTTTTTATATCAGGATTGGCTGTATATTTTGTTCTTTCATGTGTTTTTTTGATATCAGGATTGGCTGCATATTTCGTTGTTTCATGGGTCTGTTTAATATTAGGATTTACTGTGTATTGTATCCTTTTATGTGTTCTTTTGATATCAGGATTGGCTGCATATCTTGTTCTTTCATGTGTCTGTTTGATATCAGGATTTACTGTGTGTTACATCCTTTCATGTATTTTTTTGATATCAGGATTGACTGCATATCTTGTTCTTTCACGTGTCTGTTTGGTATCAGGATTTACTGTGTGTTACATCCTTTCATGTTTTTTTTTTATATCAGGATTGGCTGTATATTTTGTTCTCTTACGTGTTTTTTTGATATCTGGATTGGCAGCATATTTTTGTCTTCCACGTGTCTGTTGGATCTTAGCAATAGCTTCATATTTTTCTCTTTGCGATACAGCAGTTGTTTTCTTCTCGTACAATGTTTTTTGTTCTGCATAGTCTTCGCGTCTTTTTTTGGTCATTTGGCCTTTGTGAGTGGCTCACCATCTATTCTTGCGATTTGTCTGTGTTGGGAGAGTTATTTCTGTTTTATCGCTATTGCATTGTTGTTCGCTTTTTTCACTACTATCGTCCGTCGTACTTTGTGAAGCAAGTGAAATGGTATGCCGTGGTACTGTTCGACAGACCGATGCATACGTTTTCACGGGCGATTATTGTATTTCCGACCGGTCTGTATTTTGGTCTTGTACGATTGTAGTGATTTCCGACTGTGCTATTGTGGTGATTTCCATTGCAGGAAACGCACTTATTGTCTTTTCGTTGAGTATGCGTAGTAAATGCTGCCTCATCGTTAGTGTCGTTCTTCTACGCCCATCGTCAGCGGCTTGCCACTCAATGTTATTAGATAGGACCCTTATTTGACTCACTGATACCACAACATTACCAACTGAATTGAGCAATATTTCGATATTTCTCTTCACTTTTATGCTTGTTGTTGTGGTATGCGTTTGGTTTAAGTTGTCAATTAATAAAGTGGAGGGGGTAAAGAGTGGATAGCCGCTGGCCGTTCTTTATCAACGTAATAGCGCTCGGTCACAGGGTCCTTCCGTAGTGCAAGTGATGTTGCGATTGCATATGCAAACACCCCGCATGATATTGAATCCGGTTGTATTTGTACATTTTCGTACATAATCGAATGTTTTTCATACAGACGATTTAATATATCTTGTTGGAGCGGCGATAATTGGTGTTTCAACGTATCGTACACGTGAACTACCGATCCATCGTAGTATATACGAGTCCAGTGACCGATCTCGTCTGAACCAATGTTTCCGCTGTAGAGGATCTGAATATCCCGATCGTTGGTTACACGTTGATACCAATGTAATCCATGATAGAATATCGGATCTTGTGGTTTAGAAGTCGTCGTGTCAGTCAAAACGTTTAGAAATGCGTTTATACACTTGTCATGTAGCTCCTCTGCAATGTTCATAATGCAGGCTGCGATCTGTGCCCTATTTGCACGTACTCTTGCATTAACGTCTATTTGTTCGTCAGTGTCGTCTGTAATGTCTATTATAGGTGCCAAATTTACGTAAGCTGTTTTACTGCGTTTTGGCGTGTCAGTTTCACCTATTCTGGCGGATCGCTTGGCCTCTTTTTGTTGTTGCTGCCTTTTGCTATGGCTACGTTTCCTATTTTTCGGCATTGTTATTTATCGGACTACCTGTATTGAATACTACTCAACTTATACTTAGGATTTGTCTATTCATCGTATATTGTGTATTGTGTTTATTGTATATTCTGACTTCCTTGTATTTATGAATTAACAATTGTTATTGAGTGTACTCATATATAGATTTTTTCAGGTCCTCTGATTTAACTGTTGCGTGAATTCTATTTCATACACAATCATACAATAAAATTTCTCATACACGTATTTGGAAAATGAAAGAAATCCACTATGTTTATTATCGTAATCGTACGACGATTCTACAATCTTTAATACCGTTTGAAAAACGATGTGTGAAAATTAATTTCTGCCGGCACTGCAGTACGCTGACACGAATAACCTCGAACTTGTCGATTAAGAACAATTGCGTACTGACAATGATATAGAATTATTGATATTATTGTTATAGTAAAGAAAATGAATAAATTCGCGTGCCTGTGTGAATTCGAACGATGTTCAAACGCACTGAAATAACACTCACTTGTTGAATAATTGCAATATTTATCTTTCGATACGCGCTTCGCAATATCCCCAAGTGGAATGCAATTTCTACTTCCTATTCGCTGACTTTTCTCAATGACGTTCCTAAAGTCATCTATTTGAGTTGATCTCATCTGTATTGTACTTGTTATCCCTGAAATTTGTCAATAGAGTGCACTCCTATTAACGCGTATTTTATGTGGACAATTTATTCATCACATGTTTCAATGTAATTACTGTTTCTATTTTTTCGAAGATTGCTTTTTAATTGATTTACTTAGTTGTCTTCTCAATGTAATTCTGTTGTGATAATAATTGCAATACGTAAATAGATGGATAATTGTGGTTGAACAGAATTTGTCCAGTCAGTGCTAACAGGACATCGCCATCTGGACAAATTTTCATGCAGTTGGACAATTCATTTCAAATTGTTTGGTTGTACGTGTGAGTATGTGATCTTGTCAAATTATATGCTACTGGATCAACGGTTTCATCCCTTCATCCTGCATTCGAATCTCAAAGCGTCAAGATGTGTAAGTATACATACACGTTTTCATATATTGTGTTAGGGTCTGTATTGTTGTAATTGTGTATTCCATAATATTTTTCGAACAAATGGAGTATTCTGATTCAGCTATCATTCGAGTATTGTATACACATGTCAACAATAAGTTGAGTGATAGAAAGATGCGTGTTCTAATTTTCCACGGCCAGTTACTTCATTTTGTATTATCACGTGTTTGGTTAATTGTTTTAAGCTGACATGGTCTAATTTTGTCAATTGTCTTTGATGAGTGGCATTGCTTGTAAAAAAATTGTAGGATCTAAAGTAGGGCTGCGTTCTAAGCTAACTGCTGAAAGCCCACTTACCGACACCATTTTGTATTACTATTTTATTGAATTTAATCAAATCCAGAATTGAGAATGTGAGCTGATTCAATTTCGGAATTCTATTTCTCCGATCAGCCTGATTCTTTGGGTAGCCAATAATTCTGTTCGATTCTGTTGTTTTGGAGTTTTGGAGTTTTGGAGCAAGCGTTAGATGTTTGTAATGCGTTCATAATTATTTAATCGAATTATTATTCAATTGAATTGTTCTGTCTTCAATCTTAATGGTGGGTAACATATGGTGTATTTACTAAAAATGTCTTTCATTTGGTTGATAGCAGATGATCAAGATATGGTGACCCAAGGTGGTGAGGGTGGCGGCGAGGGGCCACCAACTTTAGACCGGTCTCAAACTGAGGCGATGGTATGTATAGTATTGAATACGATTTTCGCTTGTGTTGAATGAGAAGGAAAATATGAAGTAGACGTATTGTAGAAAACCAGATGTATTCAGGTGGACCATTCAGAATGAATGTATTTTGTTAGACAGTTTTAGAACCAACATATAATATTTTTTGTGATAATTGTGTTTGTTTTAGATTGCCTAGCAAAATACATTTGTTCTAGATGGATCATTTGAATATGTCTGTTTCTTTAGGTCCTAGCGAAGTAGTTTTTAGATTGTACAGGAATTTATAGATGAATTTCATTTTTCCAAGTTTTCTAATTGAGCTTACAATCAATTGTGTGCAAAATTTTTTTGAATTTTTGTTCCTTGAAAAATTAACATTTCATAAATCACTCGTTGAGATATTTATTTACTATAAAAATCGTGTCGTAAACAATACTAATAGTTAATGTTTTAATTTACAGATTCACGCGTGATACACAATTCCAGGGCGGTACATGGGCCAACAGTCCCATGTACCAGCCCCTGTAATGCAGGGTGGTGAAAGAGGCAGAGGGATCGAGAGAGGAAGAGGAAGAGGAAGAGGAAGAGGAAGAGGAAGCGGAAGCGGAAGAGGAAGTGGAAGTAGAAGTGGAAGCGACGAAGAAAGCGGGGGAGAAGAAGATAGAGAGGAGAGAAAAAGTAAAGAAACTAGAGTTCGAAATGGAAAGGGAAAGAAAGGAAGAAAAGCTAGAGGCAGAGGTGGACGAGGAAGAGGAGGAGAAGTTAGAGGCAGAGGTGCACTAGGAAGAGGAGGAGAAGTTGGAGGCAGAGGTGGACGAGGAAGAGGAGGAGGGGTAAGAGGAGAGAGAGGAAAAAACAGAAATGTTGGAGGTGGGCAGGGAAGCTATTCTAGAGGCGAACGAGGAACGGGAGGTGCAGGGGGATACAATTGGCGGGGAAACGGGATGGGGGGATTTAATTGGAGGGGTAAAGGGACGGGGGAACATAATTGGCGGGGAAGAGGGACGGGGGGACATAATTGGGGGGATAGATAGATGGATAGAATATTCATTGAGCGCTCTGGGACGGATCCCCTCAAGCGCTGGCACTTTGGATTACAGTTTCGCACAAATTTCACATTTGCCTGTGATACGTTGTACTTGAGGTATCATAATCCTGCTAGTTTTTATACAACTAAGGGGAAAGAGGGACGCGGGGATTTAATTGGCAGGGAAGAGGGAGGGGGGGATCGAATTCTCAACGGAGATGGGGCCAAGGAAGAGGGAGGGGGGGATCGAATTCTCAAGGGAGATGGGGCCAAGAAAGAGGGGGGCGAGGAGGCAGCGGCAGAAGAGAATCACTGCAATTTTATTTTTAATTGTTTCATTTAGGGCAACCCCCTAAACTAATGAATAAATGAATAAAATGTGTTTTTGATCAAATATTTTTCCATAGTTTAATGTGTATGATTGATTCTCACTTTCTTTCCCATCAACTCGTTGCTGGTGTATTGGACAATAATTTTGATACCTTTTCATTTGGATTCCTTTTTTACTTTCGTTTATTCTTGTTTCTTCGTGATGACAATCATGTATATCGACTGGAGTTTTGCCTTTACTTGATCTACATGGAATACGAATATGCTAATGAACTAGTTTTGTAATCGAGTCGAGCTATCTACATCGTAAAGTTTATTTTGAAGCTTGTTTTATAGTTTATTTCTCAATTTTTTTCCATTAATAATGGTTTTCTTTTTTTTATGGATGATGACTTAGTGAATGACTCTGACCTATATGTTATTTTATATGCATAGTTGGATGCAAGTGATCACCATGCATATCGTGGGTAATTTTATTAGGCCAAGTTGTATATCTTCTTTGTGTTAAATTCTTCTTTTATTATTTTATAATTCCTATCTCCAGATATTTATCATTATATTATTGAATTGGAATTCAGGTTATAAAGTTACATGGTCATTTAATACATTAAAATTCAATTCAATACTATTTATTTTGATTCTGGAGTGGTGATCCAGTTACTCTAAATTTGCATTTATTTTTCAAGCGTTTGTAGGTAAATATCATTTCTACAGTAAATTATCCAACGTGGCATTGACGTGTCACCAGTGAATATATAGTCTGTCATCAATTACTAATCTTAATGAATCCATTCTTTCGTAGACCAGATTTCGTATTCAATTTTAGAATGTTCCAAGATCGCTTTTTTCAAGTTTGTATGTTTATGATTTCTTGTATTGTGAAGTTGTTACAAAATCCACGCCTAGCATCAAACTATCGAAGGATTTATCCACAGTTTCACTCGTAAATGTATGCATAAATACAGTAGTTTATCAATAATCCATTTGACACGTGATGTATAGTTATAGTTTGAAAAGCATTAGTATCAGTATTAACACGTCGATTTAAATAATTACAGTTGATTAGCATATACAACGAGTCTGTGAAATACCTAGAAACGCTGCGTACTATTCTCTGTGCATTATACCAACACAAGAACAAACCTGAATATTATACCAAAGGATTCGACAAACCACAATATGTTTTTCCATACGATCATCTAAAGGTCAATGAATTACCAAAGATTTTATACATTCAGTTTGACACTTATTAGACGGGTTGTTGATTTTGCTGCCAAACGTAAGAACCAAGGCTTGAAATTGGGCAGTTATCAAGAAATCAACCCGCTTCTATGCATTGGGAATGAATCTCAACAAGCATCGTTCAGGGAAAATCTGAAGAATTTGTTTTCATAATAGAAGCTACCGAGGAGAAACGAAAGCATTTGTCTACACCATTTTTCGAAACCATTCAGCAACCAAAGGAAGCTTTGACACTTATTAGAAGGGTGTTTGATTTTGAATTCCTGTCATTTGACTAATAATCTAATGGATAGCATATTTCAAGGTATCAAACAATTTAACTAGATTTGTAAAGATGTTAAATACACACTCACCTTTGGCTCGTGTTGCTAACTGACACTAGTCATAAACAGTTTTACCGCACTCGCATCATAGTATACCATTACTTCACTCAGTGTTATAATGGATATTTTACGCGAGCTCCATTTTCACACATTATAAACTAAAATTTTATATAATACTTGACGGAGAGACTTTTTCTGACCTTGTGTCATTGCATCACTCGCCTTCGGCTCGTGCTGCAATCTCGCACTCGTCAGAAAATGTAACACTACTCTTGTATAGTATTGTACTATTTTCAACTCAGTGTGTAATACTCGATTTCTTATGCCTGTTGGTAGTGTGCGAAATGCCCGATTCACACTTCTATATGTAAAAATAAGTTCTCTTCGTTTGAAAATAATAATTCCTGAAATATTTTTATTCTCTTTAAGGGCGTTGACTAGCTGAAAAGCGCGGGCTACTCCGCTTCCCGCGTGAACTGTGACGAGCGAGACAGTAAACAAACTTAAGAAGGACGGAGCATCGTAACTGCACTGTGGTTGGCTAGGCTGAGGACGGTAGGCTCCCTACTCCTCGGCTGCGCTAGAAATCGCCTATTTTTGCGCCAAAAATCACTGTTCAATGCTTCAGGTCTTTCCTGATCATTCCTTAGTTATTGATCCGATAGCATCGATCATGATCTTGATTAGAAGGTAAATGATGTAGCTATGTTATGGCTTTCGCCGAATATTTGAGAAAAAATCGCTCCTCGTTGTACATCATGGCAAAGATGGCTTACTTCCAAGATTATTTTTTGCAAAGTTTAAGGTGAAATCGCAAATTCGGCCAAAGCCATGACACGGATACATCATTTATCTGTAGGAATTTTCATCGACAACTACGTTATCTTCAAAAATGAGGAAATGAGAAGGTAAATGCCGAGGGTCTATTTACGCGTGCTCGGCGAGGCCTAGTCAACGCCCTTAACTTTCTTAATTTGGGTCAAGTTGTGTTGACATATACATATTTACTGATTGAATAATAGCGTTGCCAATATTTCAAATTAACATTACATGTTATTTGTAAATAAAATAAAATTTATGCAAAACATAATATAATTCCATCAAAATGGAATGAGCCTTGCTTATCTGATGAAGATAATTTGTATATCGAATTTGCGTTTCCATCGATAGACTACGGAATAGTAGATTGTGATACAAGTAGGGAAACAGGAAATTTGCACGAGTGATAAGTCCCTGTCCCCCACTCGTACCACATTCTATTTTTCATGACCAATGCATGGCAACCTTCACTTTCGACGCCATGATAGTGTGACAAAGTAGTGTGAAATAGAACTTTTCGATACTAGTGGGAAAGTGTTGATTCTCGGACGAGTGTGAAGTTTTTCGCCCGAGTGAAGCGAGGGTGACAATCACACGAGTCGAGAATCATCTTTCGCACGTGTATCGAACTTGATTTTTCAACACAGCGCGCGTTGAGTTGAATCTTATGCACGCGAAGCGTGCGCAAAATCGAACTTTGCGCACGCCGTGTGGAAAAAGTTTTTGCCACACTCCTCAGCAAAGACTCATTTTGTGCACTGCTTACACGCGAAGAAAGTGAAGGTTTCCATGCATGTGTTATGAAAAGGGATATTTTGAAGTGGAGGAAAAAGATTTTTGTTTTTCTTTGATTTCCTCATTTCTTAGTTTCGAAGACTCATAGAATTTTATGCTATTGAAAATCATTTTTGAAAGTATTTCGTTTTTAATGGGGGGGGCTTTGCCCCCCCAACCCCTCAGTGGGGGCTCCGCCCCCTGCACTCCTGGCAGGGGCTTCGCCCCTTGCACCCTGACCAGGCCGCTGTCACTAATATTACAATATATACTATACTTTCCTATTTTTTAGAGTATTCTTACAGGTAAAGAATTTCGCACACTGAGTTGAACAAAATAGTATACGACATGTGTGTACCTATTTATATCGTACTGTACTATTATAACACTTCTAATGATCAGCAATTTCAAATATATTAGTTTGTTTGATAATTAGTTTGTGGTGCTGATGTATAAGTAGGTGAAGTTAGTGATTGGTAGGCTGGTCGAAGTTGGTTCATTTGAAGAAGATACGTAGAGCGTTATCTGTTATGGCACATCGTCTGGCCGAAATGTCATGCTCTTCTGTTCCGATGGATTAATAATGGGATAGGAATGGTCCAGGTGACTGTGAAAGATATAAAATAACAAAGAATTGAACCACAGATTTTAGTATATTAGTATTAATTTTCCTAGGATTGTTATCATTTCGGAGCCATGAACTGTGGGCTACCTTTGTCTTGGGACGCTGTTTTGCTGAAGTGTTATGTTCGTCTATCTCAACGGATTGATAATCGGAACCTTTGTTCGGGACGTCGTTCTGTCAAAGCATTATCTCCGACTATTTCGATGGATCGATGATCGGATAGGAAAAGGCCAGGTGACTGTGAAAAATAGAAAATGACAAAGGATTCATTCAATGAGAGGTTTCGTGTCACTATTAATTCTCCCAACATTGTTATTACGTTGGAGCTATGAGTTGTAGGCTACCTTCGTTGTGGGAGGATGTTTCGCCGAAATGTTATCTTCATCTATTTCAACTGATTGGTGATCGCAACCTTTTTCTTAGGACGTCGTTTTGTCGAAGCATTATCTTCGACTTTTTCAATGGATCGATGAATAGGATAGGGAACGGCCAGGTGACTGTGAAACATAGAAAATGACAAAGGATTAAATGAGATGTTTCGTATCACTACTAATTTTCCTAACATTCTTATTACGTTGGAGCTATGAGTTGTAGGCTAGCTTCGTTGAACAGGTGACGCAGGTGAACGCAAAGATAGCATCGGCGCTGAAAGTTAACGTCGGCGGTATGTTAACGCCAAGAGATCCAGAATTGCATCGCAAGTGATGGTACGAAACATACAAATTGATAAACAAATAACGAGTCATGAATTTGGTGGGAATAAACAAGTTGAGGCTGGTCTATTCGTCTATTATTATATGTAAAATCTAGTGAAAATCAATGTACGTACATACCGTTCAATGTAGGTCATCATAACCTTCTTTTCACTTGCCTCGGTTTGAAGTGAAATAATATTTTGCCAGGTTCGTTGGTTTATTCCTTATCTGTATTTGAACCCAGCTCAGAGTTAGAGGATCTGTTCCGTGCAATTACAACAGGCCATCTCATGCAGATTTATTAAATAATAACGGTCATCGGCGTGAAACTACGGACGTCGCAGTATTTCACTGTGATTATTGTTCACTGATTCACTGCATCACTGATTCACTGATATAAAACCATTAGCATAACCGATAACACCTTATTTGATTATATAACATAAATATATGACCATATAATATGATTATATATACATTACGAATATTTTAATATCGATTTAGCGCAATCCGACAGCTGTCCGACGGCCATTTTGATTCCGTCGACCCTCTGTAGCTCACTTGGTAACTTCATTATCACATATCGACCGAGTGCGGTTTCAGATTCATGCCAAAATCAATCGTGGGCGAGATTTCAATGGCTTGTACCCACGTTTCAAATTTCAAGTCGATCCGTTTCACCGTTCGATCAGAAACGTGAGGACAAGCAACCGTCTAGCGCAAATCTGACCGGGAAGAAGAAGGAGAATAAGAAGAAGAAGAAGAAGAAGAAGAAGAAGAAGATGCTTTTTCATCAACTTTCGTGACTGATATATCAGAATCCAGTCTACCGATTCCGATCAAATTCATACAGCGAAGTCGTGTGGTGGGGGAATATCTGTTCTGTAAATTTGATCGGAAAATATTGACGCGTCCCGAAGTTATGACCTCGTGTTTACAAGTATAAACAGTTCCCCCGAGAAAATAGAGTCCCGGCTAGCGCTCGCCTCCCTACGGGTATACCTATATATATATATATACGGGTATGGGTACTCGGCGGCGATTCGCTGCCGCGAATCTTGATTTTTTTTGAATTCCTTTCCGGCGTGCGTTAATTTACGTTACAATTTGATTTTGCGTTAACTTCAATATTGTTTCACTTCCTTTGGTTTCCTTTTTCTTTTCTTTGGACTGCGTAACTATTTTTTTTTTTTTTTATCTTTCATTTACCTTTTCCTCGTATTCGGCCTAACTGGCCCTGCCGTCTTGTATTATTTATTCATTATTTTTTTTTTTGTATCGTTACTTTGAATTTAAATTATATTTATCGTTATCGTTACCTGTACCGTGTTGAGTGTGTTATTTCTACGCCCCCACGTTTCCCTCTCCGTCCACTAGTCGAGTATATTTTGAATTCATCTATTTCTTAGCGTCCCTTTTTCTGGTTATTATTTTGCATTTTGAATTCAGTAGTTTATTAGAGTTTCTCTTCCTCACTAACTTTTCTATCTTGAATTTAACTGTTTACTTATTGCCTTCCTTTTCCTCTTTCTTCCGATTAACTTTATCTGGCACACTTGTGTGCCTGACGCCCAACCTTAGCTTTTGTTTATTTGTATTTTTCTTTTCCTTTTTATTTCGTAACGTTCCGTACTTTTCGTGAGAATACGTTGGGACCATTTTGAGCGGTATTTATTTTGCTACTCATTTTTTCCTCCGGGTAGGAAAATTGCTCGTTACAATATTTAACACAAAAATATTTAACACAAAAATTTTGTTAATTTAACACAAATACAATTGTGTTGTGTTAAATTGACACTACAAAGTGTTAAATATGTAACACAAAAATTTTAATACAAGACCTCATGTTAAACATGACGCAAAAATTTTCACTGTGTACAATTTGATTTGAGCTTATCGAAAAGAATCATTTCCGTGGAATTCGTCCTCCCATTCAGGCTTGATTTGTCGATGAAAATTTATCGCTTATGACGTTATAAAATATATATAGGACATGCGACCACTGTAGCACCTCAAAATGCGAAATTTGTCCCAATACTTAGAATCCAGTAGATGTTGTTACTCGATTTCACTGTGACAAGTTCTTAGGAATGATTGTGATGTACTCGCTGTCAATATGCTCGAATGAATAAGCTATACGACCTCTTTAATAATGCTTTCTTTTTATGTTACTTTGCAGATTGCCCTTTACCATAAACTTACTGTCGCAAATATAGAGACGACAACGGGAATACCGTATGTTTAAAATCTGGAGGTATACGTCTCGGAGAAAATCTATGACTTCAATCAACTTCATCTGACTGATAAGCATTGAGATCCGACTCGACTGCTCTTACTAGTTCATTTTTTATTACTGTTCATTTAATTTTTTTTTTCAAAATTTATCGATAACGGAGAAGTGAAAAAATAGAGATCTATCGCGTCGTATGTGGAACCTACTCGTGATATTTGCAATATTTTTCTCCAATTTAAGGAGGTTGGATACCAAAATGCAAATGATAAGAAATCTTTGAAAGTTTTACCATCGAAAGATAGATGGATGAAATGCTTACTGCCGAAATTTCAAGTCAATTTACTACACCGTTTTCAAGAAATTGATTTTTGAATATGCTTCTTATACACGTAGAGGTATGGAGAGCCGATAAGATTAGTATGAAATCTACTCTTACCGCGCGGGTGATACGAAAGATTTCAACTAATCTTATCGGCTCTCCATACCTCTACGTGTATAAGAAGCAAATTCAAAAATTAATTTTTGAAAACGGTGTAGTGAATTGACTTGAAATTTTGGCAGTCAGCATTTCATTTATCTATCTTTCGATGATAAAACTTTCAAAGATTTCTCATCATTTGCATTTTGGTATCCAATCTCCTTAAACGTAAGTCTATATGAGTAGTACGGTGATATTCATCGATGGGGTCCCCGTGGCTCACTATTTTTTCTGGATTTTCTTTGAATCAAGTCTTCCTTTTACAAATATTTTATTTGCCCATGAACCAGTGGTTCGCTTCGTGACTGCTCCACCTCGCAGCTGTCAAATTCCTAATAATCAGAAATGTCCCCGGTCATAGGCAGATAAAATATTTGTCTAAGGGAAACTCGTTATCAAAAAAGGCTAGAAAAAATAGTGAGCCACGGGGACTCCATGGATGAACATGACTATACATTTATTTAGGTATGATTCTAATCAAGGGGAGACTCCGGTAGAACTTTTGACTGAAATCGATTCTTT
Source organism: Tenthredo livida (assembly GCA_963992785.1). NCBI lineage: Eukaryota > Metazoa > Arthropoda > Insecta > Hymenoptera > Tenthredinidae > Tenthredo > Tenthredo livida. Next base: position 14,856,826 of record OZ023071.1, read on the forward strand.
CAACCCTTACATGAACAAGAAAAGTTTAATCGAAAATTCCTGTCAAAGATTATTGAGATATTGTAGTAGATGCATCAAGTGAAGTGTAAATGTAAGTGCAAGTAACCTTGCGAAGGAGATTCTGCCCAACACTGCGAAAATTCCTTGCGCATACACTGTCATCGCAGGAAGTTGAAATTTGTTTGTAGTATTGTGGGGATTTTTTTAAGGAGGTTAATAATTTTACGATGAATGACGAGGGGAAAATAATTCAAACCTGGATTGACACATCATTTCTTCAATTTTAATTATTTCGCTCTGATCTTTGGAATTTAATTCTTGTTATTCAAATTTATTCGTCATTATTCAAATAAATTCGCTATCATGCGAATAAATTATTTTTGATAATCATAATAGAGCATTTCAGACTGTTTTTCGTGAAAATCATTGCTTTTTCAGGTTCACTTTTTTCCTGCAAGTTGCACGGTTATTTTTTATGATTTCACTGACGTCACCCCTAGAGATTTTATTGTAATGATGATTAAAGGGAAAGTAGTTCGTTATGTATAACATATGACGTTATTATGTTTATTACCTTGCTGTAATTGAAACAAGAGTTCATACCCTATGAGGGACAGCTTTTTCCTGAACTTTTGTTTTATGTTATAATGAGGAGCTATTTTGGTACAGATTAGAATGAGAAAATAGTTGGTAAAATGGTTTGCAGATCTGTGATGTTCTGCTGAAGTTTGAATACGAGTACATGTATGTGTAACCCACGTAGCATTAATATGTATGTGGTGATGAATATTAAAAATTATGAAATTTCATCGGGTGTCACGAAAAATTGACGAAAAAAATTTGAAGCAGTTTTTACTGGAACTTGAGTTTTATCTGATACAGTCCGCTCTGATAATAGGGCTGGCTATGGGCGGTTAGGGGAGTATTCTTCCTCGAACTCGGGTACCGCCACTACTGACGCGCCCTCACTCCGTGAAAATTCACTTTGCACTCCGGTAATAGGGCCGCCGTGAAATGATATGCTATTTCATTGAGCGAACGTTCGGCTGTGTTGACAGAGACGAATATAAAATCCAAGGTCAGTCAGTGGTGGGGGTTGAGCTTGAGCGAGAACCTGGGGAAGCGGCCCTATTGATAGTGGCCCTATTATCGGAGCGGGCTGTAATAAGAAACTATTGTGATGAAGATTAAAATAAGAAAATAGTTTGTAAAATGGTTTGCATATCTGTGATATTCTGTTAAAGTTTTAATAGAAGTATGTACACTCACGGAATCTGAACCTGAAGCGCCGTTGGTAAGGTGATCGAGCAACCCGTACGTACATGTTGATACACGTTGTTTTTAATTGTCTTCAAATTGTCAAAGACAATTAAAAACAACGTGTATCAACGTGTATGTACGGGTTGCTCGATCACCTTACCGACGGCGCTTCAGGTTCAGTTTCCGTGAGTGTATGTACAACTCACGCAGCATTAATATGTTTTTGCTGATTATTATTGGAAATTATGAAATCTCATTGAATGTCGAGAAAAAATAGAATGAAAGAGAAAGAATGAATGGCCGTCCATCAATTATACTGTGTGTTTTCATTACCATCACAAAAAATATTTGAATTAATAATAATTTATTTGCGGGATTCATAACATGGGTAAGCTCCTCAAAAAAAATTTGCTAGAAAAAGCGACGTCGTTTACGACGTCATTTACGACGTCGTGAACTACGTCATAATAAGGGACCAAAATCATACGTCATTTCTGCGTCGTTTCCTACGTCGTTTCCTACGTCGTTTCTGACGTCATTTGTGGCGTCGTTTTCGACGTCGTGTCGACGTTGACATTTTCAATAGGGCTTTCTTCTATTTCATCTATTTTTTCCATCTTTTTTTCTACATCACCTCTTACGTAGAGGCTTATTATTGTCCATTTTTCTCTTCCAACCTTGATCTTGCCGGTCAACCATCCTTCTTCTTGTTCTTTTTGGTCTTCTTCCTTTTCTTCTTTTTCTTCTTCTTTCAGTTTTCTTCTTATTCCCATTAGCATTCCGCCTATCGCTCTTCCTTTTTTATGCTCTTTCTTCGCGTGTTGGACTTGTCATTCGTATCCTTTTGGTAGTTTGCTTTCCACTTTTTCCCATACTTTTTCTTCTATCCATGTTTCGGTAAGCGTTATCACGTCTACCTCCTTCAACTCCTTCCGAAATTCTTCGTCTTTTTTTGCTAGTCCTGCCACGTTCCAAAAGATTATTTTCCAGCTTCCTCTTCTTTTTTCGGTGTTCTCTTCTTTTTTGTTATATCAACATCCGCGGCAGCGAATCGCCGCCAAGTACCCGTACCCGTATATATATATCTAGGTATACCCGTAGGTAGGCGAGCGCTAGGCGGGACTCTATTTTCTCGGGGGAACTCTTTATACCTGTAAACACGAGGTCATAACTACGGAACGCGTTAATATTTTTCGATCAAATTTACAGAACGGATATTCCCCCACCACACGAATTCACTGTATGAATTTGATCGGAATCGGTAGACTGGATTCTGATATATCAGTCACGAAAGTTGATGAAAAAGCATCTTCTTCTTCTTCTTCTTCTTATTCTCCTTCTTCTTCCCGGTCAGATTTGCGCTAGACGATTGCTTGTCCTCACATTTCTGATCGAACGGTGAAACGGATTGACTTGAAATTTGAAACGTGGGTACAAGCCATTGAAATCTAGCCCCCGATTGATTTTGGCATGAATCTGAAACCGCACTCGGTCGATATGTGATAATGAAGTTACCAAGTGAGCTACAGAGGGTCGACGAAATCAAAATGGCCGTCGGACAGCTGTCGGATTGCGCTAAAATGATATTAAAATATTCGTAATCTATATACCGTGAAGGTTTAAGGAAGCGGAACGATGGGCGTGCTATAGTTCGACCAACACACGCTCGCGTTGCGTACGTGGGCTTCTACTCGCAGTCACTGGCAGCTCACGTACGCAACGCGAGCGTGTGTTGGTTGAACTATAGCACGCCCATCGTTCCGCTTCCTCAAAACTTCACGGTATAATCATATTATATGGTCATATACACTCAGTGACAAAAATAACGGGCCACTCAAGTTTTCCGGAAAAAACACCGTTTTTCGAAACGGTATTACTCGATGAAAAAATATTTGAAAAAAATGGTCAAAGGAGCATTTTACAGGTTGAAACGTCATCTTCGAGCTCGTTTCCGAAAATTTCACCTGCAATTGTTTTTGACCTGTTGGCGCCGGTTTGAATGAAGAGCCGAAAAATAAAAAATAATCCGACAATTTCAAACTTGGCTGCGGGGGTGAAAAAAAATCGCACAAAATTTTCACGACGATGGTTGTGTAGCCTCAGGTCGGCTCTTCAAAAATCAATTTTGGCGGATACGCCCTTTTGGCATTAGGTTCATAAAAAAAATCATGCCGACTAATGCCAGAAGGGCGCATCTGTTGAGAATTGTTACTCAACATTCCAATCCATTTCGTAAATTGACTACCTTTAATAATTAAGCAAGGCGTGACCTGGAATGCGGCAGAGCGCAACGCATGCAGGTGACGCCAATAATCGCGTAAGCATATTCAGGTAATAAATTAGGCTAGAGTCTGAGCTGCGCCTCAGTTCTGAGCGGATATTAGAAAGAGCAAAGAGTATCTCTTCGAATACTCAGACTCGAATCGGAGCAAGTGCTCCAAGCACACTTTTGTAACTTTGATAAATATTAAATAAACACTACTTTCGTTGCTATCTTGCACTTAGAGTGATCTTTAATCATCAACTCTGGGAACAACCCTATAACTGCCGATCCCTGAGTAACGGGGGTTAAATATTACAACACATCCACCAAAAAATAATTTTGGCCTATACGCCCTTCTGGCATTAGCTTTCTGAAAAAAATCATGCCGACTAATGCCAGTAGGGCGTATCCGCCAAAATTTGTTTTGCACCTGAACATTTTTGGGGAATACGCCCTTTTGGCATTAGTCGGCACGATTTTTCTCATGAAGTTAATGCCAGAAAGGCTTATCCGCCAAAATTTGTTTTGACGAAAATCTGAACATTTTTGGGGGATACGCCCTTTTGGCATTAATTCGACTGATTTTTCTTTCTTAAAAGCTCGGGGCGTATCTGTGGCGTTTACGCCCTTTTGCCTTTATTTTTTTTCACTTTTCAATGTTGACGTATTTTTCCGGTTCGACGAATTTCTAGTCGAATGACGCAAAAAAAAAAAAAATATACGCCCTTTTGCCTTTAAGAATTACAGAAGGGCGTAAGCGACACGTTTTTCCATTAGTCACGCGATGTGCAAACAATTGGATGCGGTGATCCAAAATGAAGGTGGTAAAACGACATTTTAAGAAAGCCACCAATTTACACTCGCTCATACTCACACCTACGCATACAGACAGCTAGCACATGCGGTACAGCGAGGGTTTGGAGTCATCCTTGGAAGTGAAGCACCTGCGGGTCCTGATCGCTGCCTACACACACAAACATACAGAAACACACACGAACATACAAAAACACACACAAATACGTGGGGTGCTTGAAGACCGTACCTCCACGTGGTGCATCCTGGGTAACGCCAAAACGGTCTATACTTACTAAAAATTCAATAACCTGGTAAAAAAAACTCGTGGACAAAAATTTCGAGAACGGTTTTGAAGAGCAGACCTGAGGCTACACAATCATCGTCGTGGATTTTTTTTGCGATCTTATTTCACCCCCGCAGCCAAGTTTGAAATTGTCGGAATTTTTTTGATTTTTCGGCTCTTCATTCAAACCGGCGCCAACAGGTGAAAAACAATCGCAGGTGAAACTTTCGGAAACGAGCTCGAAGATGACGTTTTAACCTGTAAAATGCTCCTTTGACCATTTTTTTCGAATATTTTTTCATCGAGTAACACCGTTCCGAAAAACGGTGTTTTTTCCGGAAAACTTGAGTGGCCCGTTATTTTTGTCACTGAGTGTATTTATGTTATATAATCAAATAAGGTGTTATCGGTTATGCTAATGGTTTTATATCAGTGAATCAGTGATGCAGTGAATCAGTGAACAATAATCACAGTTAAATAGTGCGACGTCCGTGGTTTCACGCTGATGACCGTTATTATTTAATAAATCTGCATGAGATGGCCTGTTGTAATTGCACGGAACAGATCCTCTAAGCTGGATTCAAATATAGATAAAGAATAAACCAATGAACCTGGCAAAATATTATTTCACTTCAAAACGAAGCAAGTGAAAAGAAGGTTATGATGATTTACATTAAACGGTATGTACGTGCATTGATTTTCACTAGATTTTACATATAATAGATGAATATACCAGCCTCAACTTCTTTATTTCCACTAAATTCATGACTCGTTATTTGTTTATTGATTTGTATATGTTTCCTACCATCACTTGCAATGCACTTCTGGATCTCTTGACGTTAACATACCATCGACGTTAACTTTCAGCGCCCATGCCATCTTTGCGTTCACCTGCTTCACCTGTTCAACGAAGGTAGCCTACAATTCATAGCTCCAACGTAATAAGAATGTTAGGAAAATTAGTAGTGATACGAAACATCCCATTTAATCCTTTGTCATTTTCTATATTTCACAGTCACCTGGCCTTTTCCTATCCCATCATCGACCTATTGAAATAGTCGAAGATAATGCTTTGACAAAACGACGTCCTAAAAAAAAGGTTGCGATAACCAATCAGTTGAAATAGATGAAGATAACACTTCGGCAAGACAGCGTCCCAAGACAAAGGTAGCCCACAGTTCATGGCTCCGAAATGATAACAATCCTAGGAAAATTAGTACTAATATACTAAAATCTCTCCTTCAATTCTTTGTTATTTTATATCTCTTACAGTCACCTGGACCAGTCCTATCACATTATCAATCCATCGGAACAGAAGAGCATAACATTCCGGCAAGACGATGTCCCATAACAGAAGTAGCCCACAGCTGCTCCAAAGTTATAACACTTTACGTATCTTCTTCAAATGAACCAACTTCGATCAGCCTATCAATCACTTAATTCACCTCCTTATGCATCAGCACCACAAACTAATTACCAAACAGACTGATATATTTGAAATTGCTGATCATTAGAAGTGTTATAATAGTACAGTACGATATAAGTAGGTACACACATGTCGTATACTATTCTGTTCAACTCAGTGTGCGAAATTCTTTACCTGTAAAAAACTCCGAAAAATAGGAAAGTATAGTATATAATGAAATATTAGTGACAGCGGCCTGGTCAGGGTGCAGGGGCAAAGCCTCCGCTGGGGATGCAAGGAGCGAAGCCCCTGCTAGGGGTGCAGGGGGCGAAGCCCCCGCTGGGGATGCAAGGGGCGAAGCCCCTGCTGAGGATGCAAGGGGCAAAGCCCCTGCTGGGAGTGCAGGGGGCGAAGCCCCCGCTGGGGGGTTGGGGGGGCTAAGCCCCCCCCCCATTAAAAACAAAATACTTCCAAAAATGATTTTCAATAGCATCAAATTCTATGAGTCTTCGAAACTAAGAAATGAGGAAATCAAAGATGAACAGAAATCTTTTTCTTCCACTTCAAGATATCCCTTTTCATAACACATGCATGGAAACCTTCACTTTCTCCGCGTGTAAGCAGTGGACAAAATGAGTCTTTGCTGAGGAGTGTGGCAAGAACTTTCTCACACTACTTTGTCACACTATCATGGCGTCGAAAGTGAAGGTTGCCCTGCATTGGTCATGAAAAATAGGATGTGGTACCAGTGGGGGACAGAGACTCAGCACTCGTGTGATGTTTTTAGCACTCATGCAAAGTCCCTGTTTCCCCACTTGTATCACAATCTACTATTTCGTAGTCTATCGATAGAAACGCAAATTCGAGATACAAGTTATCTTTATCAGATAAGCAAGGCTCATTCCATTTTGATAGAATTATATTATGTTCCGCATAAATTTTATTATAATTATAAATAACATGTAATGTTAATTTGAAATATTGGCAACGCTATTATTAAATCAGTAAATATGTATATGTCAACACAACTTGACACAAAATTGAGAAAGTTGAAGAGAATAAAAATATTTTAGAAATTATTATTTTCAAACAAAGAGAATTTAAGTATTTCTACATATAGAAGTGTGAATCGGGCATTGCGCACCCTACCAACAGGCATAAGAAATCGAGTATCACACACTGAGTTGAAAATAGTACAATACTATACAAGAGTGGTGTAACTTTTTCTGACGAGTCGCCTCCGGCTCGTGCTGCAATCTCACAAGGTCAGAAAAAGTCTCTTCGTCAAGTATTAGATAAAATTTTACTTTAAAATGTGTGAAAATTGAGCGTGCGTAAAACATCCCTTATCACACTGAGTGAAGTAATGGTATACTATGATGCGAGTGCGGGAAAAATTTTTATGACGAGTGTTAATTGGCAACACGAGCCAAAGGCGAGTGTGCATTTGATATCTCTACAAATCTGGTTAAATTGTTTGATACCTTGAAATATGCTATCCATTAGATTATTAGTGAAATGACAAGAATTCAAAATCAAACACCCTTCTAATAAGTGTCAAAGCTTCCTTTGGTTGCTGAATGGTTTCGAAAAATGGTGTAGACAAATGCTTTCGTTTCTCCTCGGTAGCTTCTATTATGAAAACAAATTCTTCAGATTTTCCCTGAACGATGCTTGTTGAGATTCATTCCCAATGCATAGAAGCGGGTTGATTTCTTGATAACTGCCCAATTTCAAGCCTTGGTTCTTACGTTTGGCAGCAAAATCAACAACCCGTCTAATAAGTGTCAAACTGAATGTATAAAATCTTTGGTAATTCATTGACCTTTAGATGATCGTATGGAAAAACATATTGTGGTTTGTCGAATCCTTTGGTATAATATTCAGGTTTGTTCTTGTGTTGGTAGAATGCACAGAGAATAGTACGCAGCGTTTCTAGGTATCGCACAGACTCAGTGTATATGCTAATCAACTGTGATTACTTAAGTCGTCGTGTTAATACTAATACTACCCAATAAACAAAAAATCCGATAAACGTATATAACTAGGAAGAATGTCTGCCTGGAAAAATGTATATTTCACGTATATACGTACATATACGTCTTTATACGTGAAATATACGTTTTTCCGGGCGGACATTCTTCCTATTTTTATACGTTTATCGGCTTTTGTGTTTATTGGGTAATGCTTTCCAAACTAAAACTATACATTACGTGTATAATTAGTAATTGATGACAAACTATATATTCACTGGTGACATGTCAATGACACGTTGGATAATTTACTGTGGAAATAATACCCACACACAAACCCTTGAAAAATAAATGCAAATTTAGAGTAACTGGATCACCACTCCAGAATTAAAGTAAATAGTATTGAATTGAATTTTAATGTATTAAATGACCATGTAACATTATGAACTGAATTCTAATTCAATCATATGATAAATATCTGGAGATAGGAATTGTGAAATAATAAAAGAAGAATTTAATTCAAAGAAGATATACAATTCAGCCTAGTCAAATTACCCACGATATGCATGGTAATCGCCTGCATCCAACTATGTATGGGGGATTCCACGTCAAATCGAACGGTCGATTTCCCTCACCCCTTCCGATCTGTTTGCCCTTTGACACAATCAAAGTACATGTTGTAAAGATGAACTGTGAATTTATTCAGATTTTTTTGAGCTACCATTTTCTCACGACAGCTGATCGAATAAATCGATTTTTTGATTTTTTCGATTTTTCGCACCTACGTAGCTCAAAACCTGGATGACATATGAAAAAAGTTGTTTCACGAAAATTGAAGGTCTTCTTGTGAACCTTTCGAAAGTATTTTTTTCGCATTTTTCATACCCCGTTTAAGTATAGTTTTGATGGAAAATCTTCGAAAATCTTCTGTAACAAAAAAGTGCCCTAATCGAATTGGCTGAAATTTATACACAGCGTGCGTTTTTCAATGTCTAAGATGGTCTAAAAATTTCATAGTGGGCAGGGTAGTGGTTCAGAAGATATATCAACAAATATCCGCGCAATGCCAAGAATTCGCCGATTATTCGATTCAAACTTCGCGGTGCAGCAAGCTATTTGCTTACCCTGCGCGTCGCACTGCTGCAAGCTCGAGCGCGATGTTCAATTCTAACTTCTAACATTCATACCGCCATATTGTAGTATGTATGGCTGAAAAATTCTACAGTTCCATCTGAACTATTACTTGTAACTTGTCAACTACTGTTCGGCCCATCATGAAACTTACAGACAATCTTTGGTATTGAAGAAGACATGCTGTGTAAAAATTTCAGCCAAATCGATAAGGGCACTTTTTTGTTACAGAAGATTTTCGAAGATTTTTCATTGAAACCACACTTTAACGGGGCTTAAAGAATCACAAACAATTATTTTCAGAAATTTCATAGAAAGATGTGAAACATTTGTGTTACAAGTTTTTTTATATGACATCTGGATTTCAAGCTATGTTAACTTGAAAAATCGCAAGATCGTTAAAAGCTGATTATTCGACCAGCTGTGGTGAAAGAACGTTTGGTCAGAAAAATCTGAAAAAATTCAGAGTTGATGCTTTCAATACAAACTTCAATCGGGTAAAAGGGCGAAAACATCAAAAGTGGTCAGGGAAATAATCTCATTTTTCCGTTCGATTTGACGTGGAATCCCCCGTATATAAAATAATATATACGTCAGGAGTCATTCACTAGATCATTATCCATGAAAAAAAAACCATTGTTAATGGAAAAAAATTGAGAAAGAAACTGTAGAACAAGCTTCGAAATAAACTTTATGATGTAGGTAACTAGACTCGATTACCAAACTAGTTCATTAGCATATTCGTATCCCATGTAGGTCAAGTAAAGACAAAACTCCAGACCATATACATAATTGCAATCAAAAAGAAACAGGAATAAACAAAAGTGGAAAAGGAATTCAAATGAAAAGATATTGAAATTATTATCTAATACACCAGCACCCAGTTGATGAGAAAGAAGGTGAGAATGAATCGTACACATTAGACTATGAAAAAAAATACTTTTATTAGAACAAATAATTAATTAAAAATAAAATTGCAGGGAGCCTCGTCGTCCTCTACCTCCGCCCCCTTGTCCCCCTCTCCCTCGTCCCCATCTCCCTGTTCCTCTTCCGCGCCAGTTGACCCCCCCGTTCCTTGACCCCGCCAGTCATATCCACCCCTTCCTTGTCCTTGCCCGCTAAATCCCCCTCTTCCCCCTGTTCCTCGTCCTACTTGCCCGCGGGCTTCAAATTAAAATGCTCCACCTCTTCTTCGTCCGCCTCCACCATATGTTCTTTGTCCGCCTCCACCATATCTCCCTCGTACACCTCCACCATATCTCCCTCGTTCACCTCCACCACCTCCAACATATCGCCCTTGTCCACTTCCACCACCTTTGCTTTTTCCACCTCCTCCTTTGACCCCTCCTCCTCTTACTCCTCCACCTTTTACTTTTCCTCCTCTCTTTTCATCTCTATTTTTATTTTCATTTTTATTATTATCTTTTTTGGTTTCTTGTCTATCTCTTTCTGTCTCTCCATCTGTTTCTCCCTCTTCTTCATCACTTCCACTTTCGCTTTCGCTTCCTCGTCCTCTTCCGCTTTCTCTTCCTCTCCCTCTTCCTCTTCCTCTCCCTCTTTCTCTTCCACTCCCTCCTTCTCCAGCATTTTAATCTGGGGCCGGTACATGGGACTGTTGCCCCATGTACCGCCCTAGAATCATACACAAGTCTCTGATCTGTAAATTAAAATATCAACTAGTAGTATCGTTTACGACAAGATTTTTATGGTTAGATAAATACCTCAACAAGTGGTTTGAGAAATGTTAATTTTTTAAGAAACAAAAATTCAAAAAAAGTATTGCACACAATTCATTGTAAGCTCAATTAGAAAAATTGAACAAAAAACTTTATGCATAAAATCCTGTTTAATCTAAGAACTACTTCGCCAGAACCTAAGGAAACAGACTTATTTCAATGGTACGCTTAGAACGAATGTATTTTACCAGGCAATCTAAGTCAAATAAAACGGGCACAAGAAACATTACAGAAAATATGTGCAGTCATCTATACACACTACACAGCCGATAGAGTCTATTAAGATATGTCCGTTCTGAACTGTCCAACAAAATACATCCATTACAAATGGCCCACCTGAATACGTCTGGCTTTGTAGAATTCTTCTGCTTCATATTTTCCTTCTCATTTAACGCAAGCCATAATCGTATTTAATACTGTACATACCATTGCCTCGGTTCGAGGCTGATCGAATTGCGGTGGCCCCTCACTGCCACCCTCGCCACTCTCCATGAGAATATTGTTCTCATCTGCTATAAACCAAATAACACAAATTTTTAGTAAATATACCATATCACACCCACCGTTGATATGACAGACAGAACAATTCGAGAGGATGATTATTCAATTGAATAATCATAAACGCAGCACAAACATCTAAGGCTTGCTCCAAAACTCCAAAACAACAAAATCAAACAAAATTATTGGCTATGCAGAGAATCAAGCTAATCAGAAAAATAGAATTCCAAAATTGAATCAGCTTACATTCTCAATTCTGAATTTGAATCAATTCAATGAAATAGTAATACAAAATGGTGTCGGTAAGTGGGCTTTTAGCAGTTAGCTTAGATTACAGCCCTACTTCAGATCCTACAATTTCTTCCGAATAAATAAAATAAAGATAACGTATAAGCAATGCCACTCATTAAAGACAATTGACAAAATTAGACCATGTCAGCTTGAAACAATTAACCAAACACGTGATAATACAAAATGGAGTAAGTGGCCGTAAAAAATTAGAACACGCATCTTTTATCACTCAACCCATTGTTCACATGTGTATACAATACCCAAATGATAGCTGAATCAGAATACTCCATTTGTTTGAAAAATATTATGGAATACACAATTACAACAAAACAGACCATAACACAATATATTAAAACGTGTATGCATACTTACACATCTTGACGCTTCGAGACTCGAATGCAGGATGGAGGGTTGAAACCGTTGATCTAGTAGCATATAATTTGACAAGATCACATACTCACACGTACAACCAAACAATTTGAAATAAATTGTCCAACTGCATAAAAATTTGTCCAGATGGCGATGTCCTGTTAGCACTGACTGGACAAATTCTGTTCAACCACAATTATCCATCTATTTACGTATTGCAATTATTATCACAACAGAATTATATTCAGAAGACAACTAAGTAAATCAATTAACAAGCAATCTTCGAAAAAATAGAAACAGTAATTACATTGAAACATGTGATGAATAAATTGTCCACATAAAATACGCGTCAATAGGACTGCACTCTATTGACAAATTTCAGAAATAACAAGTACAATACAGATGAAATCAACTCAAATAGATCACTTTAGGAACGTCATTTAGAAAAGTCTCCGAATAGGAAGTAGAACTTCCATTCCACTTGGAGATATTGCAAAGCACGTATCGAAAGATAAATATTGCAATTATTTAACAAGTGAGTGTTATTTCAGTGCATTTGAACATCGTTCGAATTCACACAGACACGCGAATTTATTCATTTTCTTTACTATAACAATAATATCAATAATTCTATATCATTGTCAGTACGCAATTGTTCTTAATCGACAAGTTCGAGGTTATTCGTGTCAGCGTACTGCAGTGCCGGCAGAAATTAATTTTCACACATCGTTTTTCAAACGGTATTAAAGATTGTAGAATCGTCGTACGATTACGATAATAAACATAGTGGATTTCTTTCATTTTCCAAATACGTGTATGAGAAATTTTATTGTATAATTGTGTATAAAATAGAATTCACGCAACAGTTAAATCAGAGGACCCGAAAAAATCTATATGTGAGTACACTCAATAACAATTATCAATTCATAAGTACAAGAAAGTCAGAATATACAATAAACACAATACACAATATACGATAAATGGACAAATCCTAAGTATAAGTTGAGTCGTATTTAATTCAGGTAGTCCGATAAATAACAATGCCGAAAAATAGGAAACGTAGCCATAGCAAAATGCAGCAACAACAAAAAGAGGCGAAGCGATCCGCCAGAATAGGTAAAACTGACACGCCAAAACGCAGTGAAACAGCTGACGTAAATTTGCCACCTATAATAGACATTACAGACGACACTGACGAACAAATAGACGTTAATGCAATAGTACGTGCAAGTAGGGCACAGATCGCAGCTTGCATTATGAACATTGCAGAAGAGCTACATGACAAGTGTATAAACGCATTCCTAAACGTTTCAACTGACACGACGACTTTTAAACCACGAAATCCGATATTCTATCGAGGATTACATTGGTATCAATGTGTTACCAACGATCGGGATACTCAGATCTTCTACAGCGGAAACATTGGTCCAGACGAGATCGGTCGCTGGACTTGCATATACTACGATGGATCGGTAGTACACGTGTACGATACGTTGAAACACCAATTATCGCCGCTCCAACAAGATATATTAAATCGTCTGTATGAAAAACATTCGATTTTGTACGAAAATGTACAAATACAACCGGATTCAAAATCATGCGGGGTGCTTGCATGTGCAATCGCAACATCACTTGCACTAGGTAAGGACCCTGTGACCGAGCGCTATCACGTAGATAACGATGGACGTAGATGAACGACGCTAACGATGAGGCAGCATTTACTACGCATACTCAACGAAAAGACAATAAGTGCGTTTCCTGCAATGGAAATCACCACAATAGCACAGTCGGACATCACTCCAATCGTACAAGACCAAAATACAGACCGGTCGGAAATACAAGAATTGCCCGCGAAAACGTATGCATCGGTCTGTCGAACAGTACCACGGCATACCATTTCACTTGCTTCACAAAGTACGACGGACGATAGTCGTAAAAAAAGCGAACAACAATGCAACAGCGATAAAACAAAAATAACTCTTCCAACACAGACAAATCGCAAGAATAGATGGTGGGCCACTCACAAAGGCCAAATGAACAAAAAAAGCCGCGAAGACTATGCAGAACAAAAAACATTGTGGGAGAAGAAAACAACTGCTGTATCGCAAAGAGAAAAATATGAAGCTAATGCTAAGATCCAACAGACACGTGAGAGACAGAAATATGCTGCCAATCCTGATATCAAAAAAACACATGACAGGATGAAATACACAGTAAATCCTGATATCAAACAGATACGTGAAAGAACAAGATATGCAGCCAATCCTGATATCAAAAGACCACATACCCGGGAAAAACGAATTAGATCTGACCATATCTGATCAGAACTGGTCAGATCTGACCGAGCAGATCTGGTCAGATCTCTAAATTGTCTCTATCTGACGAGATCCGGCCAGATATAATCAGATATGTCTAACTATATCTGACCAGATCAAATATTTTATTTTTATTTTGAAATCAATTGTTTACATAAATTATCAATCAAAATGACTTAACTTTGACTATAATTTAAACAAAACTATTTTGTTATGATAAAAAACAATCAAAAAAATAATTGAACTGTAATTGCATGACTTTATTGTGACGGTCACACATCCACGTACTAACCACGCTCAATGCTGCTTAACTTCAGTGATCGCCGTGTTTCTTGAGCTGTCCGGCCGCTGTACTGCTGATGTGATAGTCTTGACGAATTTGTAAGGTTCATGACATGATAGATCACTTTAGCATGAATATAATGTAAACATCAATTTCATAATCCATTTTTATCTTTTTCCGAATAGTATAATTGATAATCATTGATTTATTAGAAGTCAGGGGGGGTAAACGGATAGCCCCATAAATTTAGTGACAAATTTTGTTTATTCGGAATGTTTTTGACGTGATGTTCGACATTGTTGATTATTTCTTTCAATTTTCGAAAAATAAAGTTTTTATACAATTTTTTCGAAAATTGAAATTTTTTTATTTTTTTGATTTACATCTGGCCAGATATAATCAGATCTGATCAACCTTGGCGCTTTATTCAGTATGAATACAGTAATATTTGATCAGATCTGACGAGATATAATAAGATCTATTTATGTTTGATGGTAATTACAATTCCAAACATAATTATATCTGACCAGATCTGACCAGATATAATCAGATCTGTTCATGTCTGATGTAGTTTTGAGTCCAGATATAGTTATATCTGATCGGATCTGGCCAGATATAACTAGATCTGATCATGTCTGATTAAGATTTTAGCCCAGATATGGTTATATCTGATCAGATCTGGCCAGATATAACTAGATTTGATCACATCTGGGAAAGTTTTCAGCCCAGATATAGTCATATCTGATCATATATGGCCAGATGCAACGAGATCTGATTATGTCCAAAATGTCATATCAGACCAGATATGAATAGATCTCACCAGATATCGTTTTTCCCAGGTGAAATAATAGAATACACAGTAAATCCCAATATGAAACAGACTCATGAAAGAACAAATTATGCAGCCAATCCTGATATCAAAAAAACACATGAAAGAACGAAATATACAGCCAATCCTGATATCAAAAAAACACATGAAAGGATGTAACACACAGTAAATCCTGATATCAAACAGACACGTGAAAGAACAAGATATGCAGCCAATCCTGATATCAAAAGAACACATAAAAGGATACAATACACAATAAATCCTAATATCAAACAGACCCATGAAACAACGAAATATGCAGCCAATCCTGATATCAAAAAAACACATGAAAGAACAAAATATACAGCCAATCCTGATATCAAAAAAACACATGAAAGGACGAAATATACAGCCAATCCTGATATCAAAAAAACACACGAAAGAACAAAATATACAGCCAATCCTGATATCAAAAAAACACATGAAACGATGAAATACGCAGTGAATCCTAATATCAAACAGACCCATGCAAGAACCAAATATGCAGCCAATCCTGAGATGAAGGCCACAAAACAAGGGATTGAATATTCTGCACACCCCGAGAACAAAAAAAAATACGAATTTAATGAATATTCTCTCAATTCAGAAATGAAAAAAAAATATGAACGAAACAAGTATGCCATTAATCGCGATGCGAACAAGGCAATACTCGACAAAGTCAGACGCGCTCGTACAGAACTGGAAGGGCAACAGAAATTTACTAGAACTAAGAATATTCAGGAAAAATATAGGCATTTAGGTAGGCGGAGCAGTACGATAACACTGTTAGGATCGGTAGAAAAATATATCATAATCTTATCCGCAAGAATGAGTTGTTAATCAAAGCAACAGAACCGAATTGAGGCAGAATCGTCTGATAAAGAATCGCAAATTGCAGCCTTTTGCGGGGAATCGAAACATACGGGCTCGTTCGACCCTCATTATACCGATACAGCTTATGATGAGCTTCACATTGTAATAGACCCGCTTATCAGTACATCAGCGGGAAAAATAACTAACGTTTTACCGGTAACAGCAAGCACACATGTACGAAAATCATGGATTTGCTCAGAACTGTGTGTAAATCCAAATTCAAATACCGTTAATAGGCTAGAATATGTGTTTCAGGCTATACGCTCATGGAAAATAGCAAATATTCGTAATACATTGAAACACTGGAATCAATGTAGTGTCAATAAGTCACAGCACAAATTAGGACACGCACAAATTTGCTATACCAATCCTGTGAATTGCAATTCGAAATTCTTACCGCTTCAATTATTGCATCCGCACTTCCCACAGATTCGGTATTTCACGAGATACATTTACGAACTTATGAGACTAGTGGAGAAAATTAATTGTATAGACAGTGCCTCAGTACGAGGAGATGTACTTCTTTTGCAAGAACTTTCCAGTCACACAGCTGAGAAAGCTGCTATGTATCAACTGTGTTCTGGAGTAATAAATTCAAACGAAGATGAAATTGCCAACAAATATAGGCGTGCATTCCATGAGCTAGTCCAACAATCAATGGATACACCACAATTGGCTTGCGTATCGTGCGAAGAACTTTGTTACCGTAGAGACACGCGAGATATGAAAAAACTTCGAAAACCTATCACAGGGCACTATTGGTCACAGATGAAAACTCACATCGATGCGTCCGACAATGCGTCTGATTATATCTGTAAATACTGTTTAGAAAAGTTCCCTGATAATAAAATGCCACCAACGTGTTTATTGAATCAGCTAGCTATAGGCGACGTGCCACCTGTTCTCTTCACTCTGAATGATTATGAAAAAATCCTCATACGAAGGGCAAAGGCTTTTCAAACGGTACTAGGAATGAGTACAGTAGCGAAAAAAAATCTTCCGAATAAGTTGCGAGTACAGAAAGTAAAGGGTCGAACGTTCCATTTACCGTTACCGTTAGAAGAAACACTAAAAAAATTACCTGCACCGACTGACGCGCTAAATCTGAATCAAGAACTATTCGTGATAGTCTATGGACTACCGAATAAGTCGGAAGTCGTGTGGAGTAGTTTGGTGGACGTGAAAAAAATTTACGAGACACTCATTTGGCTCAAAGAAAATAATCCTTTTTATGCTGAGATTGAATTACCCGCTGAGCCAGACTCGTTGTTAGATTTACTTGCGCAAGACGTGGAAATTCAGGTAGAGACAAAAGAGCCCGGTTCGGAAGAACATGCGGATACAGTTATGGAGTGCAATGACGAGACGAGTACTAAGCGTCGGGCGATATTAACACAAATAATGGATAGCGAAGATTACTACGAGCAGTATACCATCCATCCTATCAGTGCCGATAGGGAAAATAAAAACGCAACGGCTCTATATCAAATGCTCAAGGTAGAAGAAGCACCCTTCAGTCGATGGGATAAATATCTTGACGTCGTGTGCTTCCCAGACTTGTATCCTTATGGTAACAACGGCCAGCATCAAGACCGCGCGATCCCTCTGCGAGAATTCGACTACATAAAATGCAGGCTTATGTCCACTCGTTCCGTCTTCGGGTTGAATAAACAGTATTTGTTCTACATGTTAGACGACTCGAACATACGGCAGTTAAAGGGTGGTATATTTCACAAATTAAATGTCATTAATCCAAAGGAAAAAATGAATGCCGGTCAATATTTGGAATTAATGTCAAAAGAACAGCTTGAAGGAAATCTGACCACCATTTTCGCGAAATTACGGAATACAGACCAGTATTGGCGCAAACCCAGAAATGACTTAGGATGTATGGTACAAAATTATGGTCCGGCAACGTGGTTTCTAACGCTGAGTCCCAGCGAGTGGATGTGGGATGATTTAGCTGAATATATCAGAAACGTTAACGAACCAAAAATGGCCGGTATGTCTACAAGTGAATTGGTAGCAAGGGATCCAGTTTCAGCTCCAAGATATCTAGACAATAAATTTCGGGCGATGCTGAAATTTATATGTTCCAATGAAAATCCGATTGGAGAAATCAGCCATTACTTTTGGAGACGAGAGTACCAAGGCAGAGGAACATAGCACTTCCATTTGTTGGTCTGGATTAAGGATGCTCCTACAATCGGGGAATCATCTACGGAAGACATCGCCATCTTCATTTCCAAGCATATTACTTGCAGACTGCCCAATACACATATATCGCCGACGTTGTATCGTCGAGTAGACACGCATCAGAGACACTATCATAACGATTATTGTATGCAGAATAAGTAAACTAAAAAAGGATTTGCAAAAATATGCATATTCGGATTTCACAGACCAATTACAGACACGCTGGTAATAAAAGACGAGGCCATGTCCATTGCGGGTAGAAAGCAGCTAAAATCAAATAGTAGACTCGTCGACTTACCACGAAATACAGAGGAAGCCTTCATGAATGACTATAATCCGGATTTCCTTAGTGCATGGAAAGGAAACATGGACTTGCAGTTCATAGGCGAAAAATCGACAATACTCAATTGATATTGTACTAGGTACAGTACTAAACCTGAAACTAGTCACACAACCGACATGTTTCATGATATCAATTCCACCAAGTCGTTGAGCAGCCGGCTGTGGAGTGTGGCAATGCGCAGTTTGAATAACAGAGAATGCGGGGCTCTGGAAGCTGCCGACACACTATTAGGTATTCCGTTGTACGGAACTGATCCTGACCCAACTATCAAATGATTGGACGTAAATCAGCTTAGGAATAAGAGAGTTAAATCGTACAAAACTGTGGAAAAACTATTTTCGGGTTCGACGGATATTTTCTATCCGTCACTCATTGACGATTACTATCCGAATAGACCGGAGGAATGAGAGTTGGTACATTTATACGACTACGCCAAATGGTACGAAATAACTAAAGTAATACCACAAAATAGTAATGCAGAGGTATACGATTTAGGCGGTGGTTTGTATTCGAAAAAAAGACAGCGCGGTTATTTGATAAATCACTAGAAATATATTCCGAATGTAGAGCCTGAAAAGTATTTTCATGCGTTATTGCTACGTTTCAAACCGTGGCGTGATACTGATGAGTTAAAAAGTCACTGTAATTCGTACGCCGAGGCGTTCGAGAAAAGCAAGACAGACCTATTAGAATTAATGAGTTACCACGAGGTATTGTCTGATATTCAAAAAGGTTTCGATCAGGTGAAAAAATTAGTCGAACAAAAGCTGGATGACCTTACGAATATGATGAGTAATCTGAGCCAAAATTCGAATGACAACAGAGATAATCCGTCACATTATCACCCAGTACAGGCCAACTTGGCTATGCAGGACTTGAATAACGCGGGAGAGCAATTAAAAGATCTGGACATAGTTGACATGATATCACAACTCAATGACGAACAGAAAATAATATTTGATACTGTAAAAACCTCTTTAATCTCAACGCGTAGTGAACCATTACGAATGTTCGTCAGTGAAGCTGGTGGTACGGGTAAGATTTTTCTTATAAAAACTATTGGGTGCTGGACAAAACAAATACTCAGTGCAACGACTGCTGTCACGGCACCAACAAGTTCGGCGGCTTTCAACGTCGACGGACTGACAGTCCACAGACTGTTCCAGCTACCAATTGAGCACGGCGGCACGCCCAAATACAAAGAATTGTCCGACGAGGTGTTGAAAATCTTGCGAAACGAGTTGAAAGATGTAGTATTGTTCATTATAAATGAGGTTCCAATGATATCAAACGTCACGTTAATGTATATTCACTTAAGACTAACTGAAATGGTTGATCCGAAAAATACTAATGATGGCTGGTCCGGTGGAAAACATATTCTACTTATGGGTGATTTATTACAACTCCCGCCAGTGAATGCGGATTCAGCGTACCTGAATCTATCGAAAGACAAAATACAGAAATATATTGGCTCAGTAGGTGCGGTCAATCTATGGACCGATCTATTTTCGTACGACGAGCTGTTGACAAACGTACGCCAACAGAATGATACGACTCACTAAGAAATATTAACTCGGGTTAGATTCGAAATCATGACCACCGCCGACCGACAGATTCTAGATTCTAGCAAAGTCAACCTTACCGGTACGTCGGTCGGAGCCAGACTTGACGAATTACGCAATCATATCAACTAATTATCGCTAGATACAGTCTGTCTTTTTCCGACTCGGAACCAATGTGACATTTTGAACACAGCTATGTTAACCGAAATTCCAGGCGACGAAATTGAACTCACCGCCAAAGACAGCATTGATTGCATACCGTATTTGAAAAAAAAAAAAATAACTAACTTCTTGAATCAGGAACACGAAGACAGCACTTGCACGGCTGGACTTGCAAAAACAATAACGGTTCAGATTGGGGCCAAAATCATGATTAGACGAAACATCGACGTATCTACAGGTATTATAAACGGTACCATAGGTCATGTGATTTCCGTAAATCGAGATATCGACACACGTGAGGTACAATCATTAACGATTGCCCTAACATCGGGGAAAGAGTATACCATCGAAAGAGTATCCACAAAATTTGAAATAATGAATGGTGTCTTTATATTCAGAAATCAATTTCCCCTGTCCCTTAGTTACGGAATCACGATACATAAAAGCCAGGGCTTAACTTTGAACAGCATAGTTATAGACATAGGCCAGACTGTATTCACTGCTGGACAAGCATACGTTGCATTGTCAAGAGTCAAATCT
Organism: Tenthredo livida; assembly: GCA_963992785.1. NCBI lineage: Eukaryota > Metazoa > Arthropoda > Insecta > Hymenoptera > Tenthredinidae > Tenthredo > Tenthredo livida. Next base: position 14,877,951 of record OZ023071.1, read on the forward strand.
CTCGACGGATTACATTTGATAAATTTCAATCCACAGGCAGTTAAAGTTCAGGAAGTTGCACTAGTCGAGTACAATCGACTTAGGGCACAATACAAATCTGAATTGGCGAAAATCAATATCACACGTGCGACTTAATTAACGGTCAAAGACACCGTATGGTCGGTTCCACCATGCACGCAAAATATACAAACCGAAGTAGATGATAATACATTGCCAAATCCGTTGCGCACCATTGTTGGCATGAAAAATAAGGACAGTGTTTCATGTTACGCGAACTCCACTCTGCAGTGTATATTCCACTGCTCAAATATGGTACAAGAATTGATCAAATTGAATAATAACGACCCATTAGAAAAATTAGCCTATTCTTACGTCACAAGTAGTGCAACATTAAATTCCTTTGCGGTTCGAGAATTAGCAGGCGAAAGTTTCACAGAAAATCTACAACAAGATGCGGCTGAGTTTCTTACAGCTATTCGCGAGAAATCTAATGTAATTCAAAAAACGTTTGAACATCAGTTGATCACGACGATCAGATGTAACGATTGCGGACTCAGCTCTGAGATCGCACAGCCAAATCACATTTTAGCCATACCCGTATGATTTACACCAGGTATGAAGAGCCCCAAGAACCTACAAGATTGGTTAAATAACACTTTGTCACGATGGACAAGACTTGACAGTACGTGCGAGAATTGTCAGAAGAGCAATAAGCTACAAAAAACTGTAATTTCTTCGGTAAAACATATCATTGTCGTGCAGTTCATGATATTTACGTATCAAGATGGACAGGCACCTGAAATAACAAATTTCAAATCAAACGCAGTACCAACTACGAAGATTACCATCGACAATAAGAAATTCAAGATAAATAGCGCGATATTTCATCATGGTGAAAGTATAGATAGTGGTCACTATACTGCAATGCTGAAAGATAAAGCAAATAATTGGCTGGGTGTAAACGATACGCAAGTACATAAACAGATCTGGCCGCGGGCAGCCAAGGATATTTACATGATGGTATTAGAAGCGATATCATAAAATTTCCGATTTATATCGCCATGAATGCTTCGCCAATTACATGTTTGTTTGATAATATATATACCCATGTATACCATCACAGGCTTACCAGCCCTATTCACAATTTCAAATATAAATATATGTTAGAGTACAATATGACTATTCGATCGATTATCCGAATAGGTCAGTAAGTAAGTACTGAACAAAAGTTTCCCACCGTAAAAAAAAAAAAAAAAAAAAAACAAAGATAATTTTTTCACGAGTCAAACTACATGTATAATATATCAAAAATCAAACATTTATATTGGAGATTGTTTCTATTTGTCTCTAATTATTTGTAAATAATTCTACCTGAAAATGTGAAGAAAAAAAACAAAATAACTTGGAAATATGAACTCTGCAATTGAAAAAACAGTGTATATACATCGGTCTCAAATATTATAACCATAGCCTACATGCACAGGCATGCAATCGATAAATTAGATGGTACTTCATAATACATGTGGACAAAGAGTTGACGATTAAAGAACTCTAAGATTTGATGAATGACTGAAAAAAATCGGACTGATTTCTTCGATATCAGTATTAAATCACAGTCAATTATTGGTTCGGAATGCCTCACGCAGAAAATATGTACGTAATCATAATATACGCATAACCAGTCAGTGAGAGATCATAGTACATCGTTTCGGTGAATAGTTGTATTACAGAATAAACCGTCATACTGATAACCAGGGCCTGTAAGTTGGGGCCAACAATCAGACGTGGCAAGAGAGCGTAATACATGCAATAATCACGATGAAAAAAGACGATTCACTATGCGTCGAATGTCGAAATCGAGTGAAGTAAGCATCAAAGCACGTGGATGAAGGGCTTTTGAGCGCTCTGCTGTTTTACCGACGGAGTAGCATGAGACTACCCTATAGATGTAGTCATTTCGATAGGGTTCTTCAGCTGGGCGCTAGATGCGCTTTTCGGAACAAGGAGTTGTCGGAGCTCGCTCAAAAGCCCTTGAGGGCGTTGCCTAAGCCTCGCCAAGCGCGCGTAAATAGACGGTCGGCATTTACCTTCTCATTTCCTCATTTTTCAAGATAACGGAGTTTTCGATAAAGATTCTTACAGATAAAGGCTGTATCCGTGTCATGGCTTTGGCCTAATTTGCGATTTCACTTTCAGCTTGGCAAAAAAAATTCTCGAAAGTACGATCAAATAAATGTAGAGATATAAGAATGAATAAATATGCAGCGGTATTTTTATGATGTTTCACATACTTAAAATAATTTCCTAAGCCTAGCTAAATCTTAGGTTGTTATTTTCAGTGTTAAACTTAAGCCTCCTTACCAGTCCGATAAGTGTAGACCATGCAAGAGTATGCAGTATACATTTGAGTATACATGCAAGTTCAAGACTGCCCGTGTGTGGATAACGGGCAGCTCTCCGTGACTGATACAGTAGATATATAAAATAAATGTATATGTCACTGCGTACTGGAAATCACTATTCTAATATCGCTTCGCTCGGTTAGAACGCAGTTCTTCGATGCAGCATGCGAAGTTACTGTGCATATTTAGGCATGTCCGTGTGTGAAAAAACAGGCAGCTTTGGGTACAAAGAAAAAAAAATATGTAAAAAAAAGACATTTGATATGAAATATAGTTACTATAAAAATTTTTTCGTTGTTTTAACACAGTCGGACGTGTTTCGACTTGAATCGGCAACTGCTGACCCATTCGGACATATCTGTGCTGATTTTTAGGGCAACTGTGATCCGCGAGCCCACCCTTGCATATTCAAGAGTTTTCGTGTGTGAAAAAATGGGCAGTCCTCCGTTACTCGTGCAATGATGAAAGAAAATACTTGCTCTCTTGAAATTACCTGATGACATGACACTTTCAGACGCGCTTCCGCCCAGTACGGAAGCAACTACGATTGGAAAGCCCATGAAAAACTGGATAAAATTGAAAAAAAGCGTCTCATTAGCGTTAAAGTCGAATTTAACAAAAAATAAGACAGCAATCAAGACAAAAAATAAGACAAAAATTGAAATAAAAATCAATACAGGAGATAAGATAAATATCAATACAGAAATCAATCCAAAAAATAAGATAAAAATCAATACAGAAATCAAGACAAAGAATAATATACAATAAAGACAAAAAATCAAGACAGAAAATTAGACAAAGAATGAGATAAAAATCAAGACGAAAAATAAGACAAAAATCAAGACAAAAGTCAATACAAAAAATAAGATAAAAATCAATACAGGAGTCAGGACAAAGAATAAGATGAAAATCAATACAGAAATCAAGACAAAAAATGAGATAAAAATCAAGACAAAGAATGAGATGAGAATCAGGACGAAAGTCTAGGCAAAAAATGCGAGTCAATAATAAAATCAATAGATATACAATAGGAATACAATTATAAAGATTGCTATTTCTATACTGTCATTGACGATTTGATAACCTCACTGTATTTTTTCTAATTAAAAATAACTAATCTATAGTAATGAAACGAATTTTTATTTTCATTAATCTCGGTTCAGCTTTTTTTTTTCCAGTTTTTCGTTTCAACTATTCTGTGATCTGCCCATCTATTTGTTTTTGTCTTTAGAGTATGCTTCGGCGCAGATGTCCAGCTTCATGTCTATTGGCAACTCCTAAAAGATCTTTGCTGCTACGTCGTGATAACTTCTTCTGTCAGTTTGCTCAGTTTGCAGGACAACATGTTAATTTGCATCTTTGCTCTATCATCCCTCTCTAGGTCGGTTGCTTTCGAGCTGTCTCATTGCTGTGGTTCATACAGCTCCCCACGCAAGTATTCCATAGTTCCCATTCTTCCACCACGAGGAAGAGGGCGCAAGTATCATCTACATATGCCAGAATCTCGCAATTCGTCTAGATTTCGGAAATATTATCCAGTATGACAGTAAGATGATGCGACCCCATAATCGATGACCTCACTCTTGGAAACAGTGGCTCTTATTCTCACTCGTTGTCGCTTGTCGACCAAGTAGCTGGACAGCAAGTCATGCGCTGTTCCTCTGAATCATTTCTTCTTCAGCTTCTCTGTTAGCAGTAGTATACTTAGGGTCTCTGACACTTTCTCCAGGTCTATCGAAGTGCCCAAGCAGAGCCGGATCTGCAATATTGTTATGCGTAGTCAGTGAAGATTGCTGTCTTGTGCCCTGGTAGAAGCTGGTTATCCTCGACTGTAGGCATTTCACCACCACTTTCGCTCGTTGACGAGGTGGGTAGGTTTTCAGGACGCTAACTGATCTTCACTTGTATCTTCAACTCTGTAGCCGGCGAGTTCTGAGGCCCTGCTGCTTTTGAGTTCATATAGACAGGATCCTTTCTTTATCTGTTTGAGCAATTTTCGTTCGCTTGAGTCACTGACGTACATCAGCTGTAGCTTCAGCATTGCTCGAAATAGTCATTGCATTTTTTTAACAATAAAAACAACAGCAGGGTGTCCAGCAACTGAGCATTTCGAAATTCACTGAGAATTCCAGGTTTTCCAGGGCAATATTCGTCGTTTTTCCAGGGTGAAAAGCCTAATATATACAAAGCGATTCTGTGGAAAGTGACGTGCCTAAAAAGTAGGCAAACGGGAAACGCCTGCATTGAGCAGATCAAACATCGACGATTGGATTTTATTTATTACGTGATAATCTGCTCAATTCAGGCGTTTTCCGTTTGCTTACCTTTCAGGCGCGTTATTGTCCGCATAATCGTATAACCATTCTCAGTGTTAGATCAGCGCGTGCGAGAAATTGATTTTTGATTTTCGAATTTAAACACAAAACTTTGAATTCCCAGAACTTTAGAAAAATTCCTTGAGAATTCCCTGAGAATCCCCTGAGAATTCCTTGAGAATTCCCCGTCAAACGAAATTCCCTGAGAATTCCAGGTTTTCCAGGTTTACCCTGTCGCTGGACACCCTGAACAGGTATCATTGTAGAACAGCACTAATTAAGCTAAAATCTAAGCACGTCTGAATGTGTATAATAAAATATAGCACATGCATAAATAACTCATAGGTGAACATGAGTTTCATTGGGATGGCATATATTCTCCTAAAATTAACCGGTTATAGGTTCCCGTGATGTGGTTTAGATCATCTTTGTCAAATAATACGTAGGCATTGTTACTGAAAATTCGAATAATGCTGTAGGGGCCTATGTTATGGATTATTCACGAAAAAAGGAAATCGCGATTCCTCGAGCAAAATAAGGAGACTTTTATGACACTAATAAATTAGTTTCAACGAATTAGTTATATTTGGGAATACAAGTGCTCGAGTTAATATCTGGAGCAAGACTGATTTGTTTTCAACAAGCGTAGTTATTAGTAGAAGAGTCGTTCCGACTCTAAAGTAATTATAGAATTGACGGAAGTTGAACAGGTGTATTTGCTCTCATAGGAAAAGTTTGAGCTGTGGCTCGAAAATTAAATAGTTTGATTTCCCCAACATTATCCGGTCTAACCTTTCGTCTCATGGGTAAACCACAGAAAGCCACAAGAAGATAGTCGAGCTCAATCAAATGTCACAACATAGGTTATTACAAAAATCCTCCGAGGGCAGGAACCAGTAACAAGTGTAGGAATCAGGAATCAGGAATGATAAATCAGGATGGTGTTCGATAAAACCTGCGTACTGCAACAGGAAGCGGTTGAAGGGATGAAGAGACCAAGGACTAGTAGGCCGAGCTCCAAACCTCTTCGAAAACTTGATAAAATGACCCAGATTGGAGGACTATTGTTAGCTTCTTGAAATAATAATAAAGGCGTAAATCAAAGTATCAAATGTTAACTCGATAGAATGTTTTTTCAAGATATTTGATCGAAATAATTAAAAATGACGAATCAATTGATTATAGAAAATCTGAATGATGTTATCTGATGGGGCGGAGAATCAGGATAGTTTGAGGATAGTTGCTGGGTTCTTGGTCTCGTCTGTGAAAGGTTGTCGAGCTCGTTTTCCTTTTAAGGGTAGGAGATACTGAAAACTGCCAATTCATTGCAATTCTCAAATCAGATAATCCAATAGATATTTTCAAATGAAATTCAACACACATGGTGGCCATCTCAATACATAGACATTGTGTCAATTTCAAGTCAATTGAAACAATAAGTACAGAGTTACTCCTCATAATGCTTCTGAAATAGCCTTTATTCAAAAACCTCCCATGCGTCTGAGTTATACTTGAATTTTGCTGGGCTTGCACACACATATTTTAAGATGCGTAAGTAAATATAGAATTGACGAAAGTTTAACAGGTGTATTTGCCCTCATAGTGAAAGTTTGAGCTGTGGCTCGAAAATTAAATAGTTTGATTTCCCTAACATTATCTGGTCTAACCATCCGTCTCCTGGGTAAAGCACAGAAAGCCACAAGAAGATAGTCGAGCTTAATTAACTATCACAACATACGTTTTTATAAAAATCCTCCGAGTGCAGGAACCAGTAACAAGTGTAGGAATCAGGAATTAGGAATGAAGAATAAGGATTCAGGAATCAGGAATCAGGAAACAGAATGGTGTTGATTAAATCCTGCGTACTGCAACGGGAAGCCGTTGGAGGGATGAAGGGACCAAGGACTAGTAGGCCGAGCTCCAAACCTCTCCGAAAACTTGATGAAACGACCTAGATTGGAGGAGTAATGTTAGCTTCTTGAAATAATAATAAAGTCGTCAATCAAAGTATCAGATGTTAACTCGTTAGAATGTTTTTTTAAGATATTTGATCAAAATAATTAAAAATGACGAATCAAATAATTATAGAAAGTCTGAATGATCTTATCTGATTGGACGGAGAATCAGGATAGTTTGAGGATAGTTGCCGGGTTCTTGGTCTCGTTTGTGAAAGGTTGTTGAGCCCGTTTTCCTTTTAAGGGTAGGAGATACTGAAAACTGCCAATTCATTGCTATTTTCAAATCACATAAACCAATAGATATTTTCAAATGAAATTTAACACACATGGTGGCCATCCCAAAACATAGACATTGTGCAAATTTGGAGTCAATTGGAACAATAAGTACAGAGTTACTCCTCATTATGCTTCTGAAATAGGCTTTATTCGAAAACCTCCCATGCGTCTGAGTTATTCGTGAATCTTGCTGGGCTTGCACACACATATTTTAGGATGCGTAAGCCACAAACCCACGTCGGTTTTTATAGATAGCTACGATACTTTGATTTTGACATTTTTTTTCTGAAAAAAAATATATTTTCAATTATTTTTTATCAAATTTTTTTTTCTTGTCTCGATTTCCAAAATCTAACGTGTGTTCGTAGCTAGTGTGTGTAGGAACGTACCCTGAAAATTTGAAGAGTCTTCGACAAAAACTGAGACGCATGGGACTTTTTCGATTGCCAAAAACCTAGTTCTGAAATAAATCGCTTTGAAGTTTTTTTTTTTTAAATGATTCACAAAATTCAAGAAATTCGAAATATAAATTATAACAACTTGAAGGAAATTCAACATATATATTTTAGCAGTTCGGTTGATATGAACATGGTCTTGTCGAGTCTAAGCAATTTGTCCTGCAGGCAGCGAATCATGCAGTTGATAACTTGAAAATCTGGTTCTGTAAAATGAATGCAAACATTTGGAAGAATATTGATTTGCTATGAAAATTTAAATGCTCATCTCTAGTGTAGTGTGTGACCAAAAACTTCAATATGATTTCCAACCGTAGAAAAACACATTTTGGAGTTGGTTTCTTATGGGGGTATACACACCTTGAAAAGGATTTTTTCCAAATCACTGCTACGCTCTGTGAAAACATTCTAGTGACCCAGTTCTTTCACAGTTGATTGGTGCCATTTTGATACATAGTTCATGATTTTCACAGATTTTATGTCAAGTAGGACGAGCAATTCAATACCTTCATATAGGGTAAAGTCGCCAATATCGTGCCACCGCCTAAATCGTCCCGTTTCAGTTTGGTAATTTTTTTCGAGAGTATCTCCTCGATGCTGAGAATTGTAAAAATGGGTACCATCAGTATTTGAAATTCTCCAAACATTCTTAACAATACAATTTTGAAAATCGAAGAGATACTCTGGCAAAAAATTACCAAACTTAAACGGTACGATTTAGCCGGTGGTACGATATTGGCAACCTTACCCTACATGTGCAGACAGTGCTGTCAGTGATCAGCTGATGCGCATCGTTTGGTCAAAGTAAGATCCTGCGTAATATCTGTATTCATTGAAACGATGTGCCTATTCGCACGACAGATTGACTCCAAGACAGACACTCCAGACACTCCAGACACTCCAGAGACACTACAATAGAGCCACGCAAGAGTCACCCAAAAATTTTAGGAGAATTGGAGTGATCTGATTATTAATTTTTTTTTCATAATATGAAACGAGACTGGGGCACTTACGAAAAAAATTATGAATTCCGTCCGAGAATCCGCTCACTAGGTGGTATGAGTGCGAGAGGGATGATTTTCCTTAATTGTGAGCCTGGGTCACGACGCGAAGCCACTCACCCGTTGGTTCAGCAGTCCAAAAAAAGTAGTACAACATTTTTGCGTGACTCTTGCGTGACTCTGTTAGAGTCACTTTACCTGTCTGAAGTGTCTCTCTTGGAGTCAATCTGTCGTGCGAAGAGGCACAGTGTTATTTAAAATATCCTTATTAGTTATATATGTTCTTTATTTCAGCCTTATGATCTTTATTTTCCCTTTGATAGAATGTAAAAAAAAAGCCGGGATTCTCTTCTCGCCTCGTGCCAAGAATTACAGGCAGACTCCTTCCCATGCGGATTCAGCCATGTCCATTATCAGCACGTGTAGGCTGATTGTTGGCCCGATTAATTTATCAATTGAATCTTCCGGCATCTCCTATATTTAACAGCCATATGACTCCTGACTAATTCCGGACTTTTTCTGATTTTTTGATTTATATATTTTTTTTACTCCGATCTTTATTTTTGTTCCTTTTTATTCATTTTACGTAAACTTATAGCATTGTAGCGAACAACTGCCTGACGGTGCAGGACGGCGAAGCTGGATGATTTGATGCACTTGCTTATTTAATTAAGTACACCACACACACACACACACACACACTTATTTTCGTTTTCCATTAAAATTGCCCCATTGCGAAACTCAAACAATCCTGTTTAAAATTCGAACGTATCAGCGATATATCCATCGCCTAAGTAGTACCATGCGAAGATTGATAGGTTAGGGTTAGCGTAAAGTTATAATCTATCATGTATCATAGTCAGAGAAATAGTTTCGTTATACATTTTCTGACAACGGTTGTAAATTAATATGCTACTGAAAATTATCATACAAGCAAACAATCTGACAATGGTTGCTCGGGGTTAACATGATGGGTTAGGACGGGCTACGACTATGGCGGTGCGCGTCTGCAAGGAAGACGGACGTTGCGACGTTGCCGTTCGTTCTCGCGTGGCTGCGCGCCAACACCGCCAAATCAGGACAGAAAATAAGACATAGAATAAGACAAGAAATAAGATAAAAATCAAGATACAAATCAAGACATAAAACAAGACAAGAAATAAGACAAAAAATAAGATAGAAATCAAGACATAAAATGAGACAAGAAATGAGACAAAAAATAAGATAACAATTAAGACAGAAAATAAGACAAGAGAAATAAGACAAAAAATAAGATAACAAACAAGACAGAGAATAAGACAAGAAATGAGAAATGTATTCCCCTCACAGCCCGTGAGCGGCTTTATTGAGAGGTTGCACTGCAACTCAATGGCATGGTTTTGAAACACGCGGCGGGTCCTAGCTTTCGGACCATCGCAGATGATTTGTCAGCTGAGACCCCGGAACGTCCGAGTCCGGCGATGGAAGCCGTGCGGAATATCATATTGTCGTAGAAGGAAAGTGGACCGAGTGATCGGCGTCAAAGTTCTACGAGTACTCGAAGAAAACGGGAAAAAAACAGCGTCGAAAGTGGCTTAATAAGTCGGATTATCTAAGGCCACGGTGCATTGCTCGTACAAGTCCACAACGGCCAGAATTTGAGCATAATAACGAATATTGTCACGAAATGAGTTAATCATACAAATAAATCCGACATCATAGTACCAATCCGGAATAGGTCAGTTCGGTGAAATAAATATAAACATGAATTCATTTGAAACTATTTTTTCTTTTTTTAATATATTTATTCACATACCGAGAATATTCGGTGAACGTAGCCAGTCACCTCCATACGACAAAACCAACAGAGGCGCGCACCGCGTGCGTCAGGCTCGTGCAGGAGGGAATGAGGTACGTATAATCGTTAAAATCATCAATATTAACAATATTTACTCGAAAATCTCGCATATGAATTTATAGGAACGCTAATAATTGCTACATAATTCTATACGTACAATCTGTACCCGACAACTGCTCATACAGATTATCGGAGTGTGGGTCGAAAAACCGAAACACCGGAATTCATAATGACAGAAATCCAGAATATCTTATACCGGGATACCGTTACTGCCGAACAGTCATCAATCCTAATTTAAATATTCCAAGAGACCAAATTATGAAGCTTTTGTATGAGGCTCATTCGTATTGAAAGTTTTCTCGACTTTGAAATTTCGGAATTTCGCTGATTATTGATGTTGGTCATTCGGTTTTTCCCCACCAACCCGAATGTGTATAACCTTTTATATATAATAAAATATAGCAAATTTATAAATAACTTATGGGTGAACATGAGTATCATTGGGATGGCACATATTTTCTTAAAATTGACTGGTTATAGGTACACTTAATGTGGTCTATATCATCCTCGTCAGATGATACGTAGCCATTGTTATTGAAAATTCAGATAATGCTGCAGGGCCCATTACATAAATGTAATAATGTGTGCATAATTTCAAAGATGGCATATGACAGGTAAGGTATTTTCAATAACACGTGCACTGAAACGTTGATTGCGAAATAGATTTTTGACTTAGTAATCGAGCAATGCCAGATATAGAGTGAGCAAATGAAGAAGAAGGATAAAGAAGCTGTGAGTATTCTTGCATATCTTTGCCGACTGTGTGAGTATGTGCGATGAGATGACCAGACTTGATCATTCAGAGGAAGTAAAAGTCGTAAAACGGTTTATAGTAGATTACGATACAATTGCGCGAAGTAAGTGATTCTCGAACGAGTGTAGTTTAACACGAGTGCGAGGATCACGTACGCGCACGTGTGTCGTATACTATTTTTCATGACTCAATGTGCGAATTTCAATTTCGAAAATATATATTAATATAAACGTCTTTTCATTAGTAACCGAAAATCGGCTTACAACGTACATATAGTATCTTTTAATTATATTCTGTTGTCTGTGAATAATTATATCTAACTTCTTCCTTAACCACCTGTTCTAGTAAAGCGGATGATTGATTGATGTATTGTATAAATTTATGTGATTTGTGCATAAACTTGACTAATCTAAAGTGACCCATCGAAAAAAAAATTTACCATTGATCACGGACGTGACAGAGAAAAACTAGCAAACCTGATATACGAGGTGGAGTTGGGCGATGATCGGGTATGGAAACGGCACATGTACCAAATACGCGCAATCGACCAGTAAGACGCCTTCGAAAAGAAGCCTTGAACGACTCGTAAGATACGAATAAATACGAGCAAATCCATTTTCTCGCTAGGAAATCACGACAGTCGGGCCACTGGAACCAACAGAGAACTAGAGAAGTAAACTATTTGTACAGGGAACGGAGAGAACGCTGATCGGAATCTAGCGCCGGAAGCCCCCTGCATAGCAGAAAGAAAATTAAAAAAAAAAATTGAAGACGAAAGCGTGCTAGTAAAGAACAACGAAGGAATCAAGTCAGATCCCTTAAGCTTGCGCAGATCGCAGAGGAGTAGCAGGGAACCTGCACGGCTACAATACACGTAGGGTTATACATTATTACAACGAGAGAGAGAGAGAGAGGGAGAGAGAGTAGAGTAGAGTAGAGTAGAGCAGTTTATTTCATCGGCCATGGAGCTAACGCTCTCTAAGGCCGCAGGCAATGTGACAAGAAATCACAATAATTACAAAATAAAGCTAAGAGTCATAATATCACAGGTTGATCCAAAATATACTTAAACTAGTTAATATAAGAATCGAGTGAGCTAGCAACAGAAGGAGACTCCCAATAGCCACTACGCGAGGCCGGGCGGGTCCGCTTCACGTTCCTCCAGCGCCATGAGATGACGAAAGCATCGAGCACGAAAGACAGATAGAGTAGGCGCCGACGTGACATCAGGCGAAAGCGAATTCCAAAATGGAATCCCTGAGACAAAAAAAGAATTCTGCCAAGTCGACGTGCGCGCAGGTGGAACACAAAGCGTATCCGTCCGAGCAGGATCACGACGCGACACCAAGTTGTCGCGAAGCTGGAGCTGTTCGCCAATGAGTCCCTGCTGGCCTCAATTCCCGGCTCGCTCAATTTCAGCTGGGCGGCACTTGAGGTAAACTAACAAATCATAGGCGTGAAGCAAGTACGAACAGTAGTGCAGGCGACGCGGCAAATTGTTTACAAAGAGCGAGAAGAGCAGGGGACCAAGCACACTGCCCTGGGGCACACTGGACGTAAGCGGGAGCCACCCTGACAAGCCACCCTGACCGCCGCGAACTGCCTGGACCCACCCTCGAAGATATGAGTGAAACCAACCCAGCACACCGGCTGAAAACCCAAGAGCACATAGCTTATGCAGTAGCAGCGAGTGATCAATGCTGTAGAAGGCTTTAGTAAAGTCAAAGAATACGGCTAGGGTGACCATACGCTCATCTACACCTTGGCGGATGTCATCGGCTAGCCGCAGGACAGCAGTCTGAGTCCCCGTCCCTTCCCGAAACCCAGTCTGACGCGGGTCCAGCAGGTTGCGCGACCGAAGGAAGGACGTAACCTGGTCAAACAGTAGCCGCTCGAGAACCTTCGAGAGGTCGCAGAGCAAGGACATCGGCCGGAAGGCGGAACATGCCAGCGGCACACGAGTCTTAGGTACAGGGCACACAAGCAAAAACTTCCAAAGTGCCGGAATGCTGCCGCTCCCGAGAGAGGAGTTGAACAATGACTCTGAAAATTTAGTCCTGGCAATAGTCCGTTTCATTGATAGTCTAACGAGGGCACGTATCTCGGAGGATTCTGAATATAATATTTTGTATTACCACTGGTTTCACCTGCAAAACAGCTTGTCACCAGAAGTACTCTACCATTTTATTATTCCCATGAAAATGACGGACATTAAAATTGAACTATGGAATAATGACCCAGAGAAGTTCTACGAAGAGGAAGAATTGCTCTGTTATCCCGATGGCCTTCGTGGCGAAGTCAGCCAACTGGTTTTAAGTATGTAATACACGGCTGTTTACAAGCTAATGTCATGCCAAATCAAATAAGCATTTGAATATAATCAAAGTAGCTGATCATCTTATCGGTTTTTTTTTTTTTTTCAATTTTGGTTTCAAAATTCATATCTTCCTGAAGATTGTTCATCCAACTGTTATCGACGGACCTTATGCATCAGGTACCACATATACCAGAGTACGTCCTGCTTGGCCATAACCGTTGCCCTTACCGAAATATTCAGATTGAAGTAAGGAGTTGAGAGCGTGAATCTATGGTTAAATAATGATTTGAATCACTAAGATATCAGACATAATCTGTTTATTTTTCGAGTGAATATATCTTCGAGTATGATTTATAATAACATACGAATATGATTTTTCATGAATCGACGACATAATAACTGAAATATATTGTTTAACAACCCGATAATTCGAATTCGGTTGCCAACACAGAGTTATTCTATATATACTAAAATATCTGGTGACGTTGGCGAGGACTTATATGCCAGTGAAATTTTTTGTCAATCTATTTCCTCCTTCTTATTCTGCAAATTAAGATTTACAATGTTATGTTCAGTTGGGAGCGATCCTCGATTGTCCACGACCTGCAGTTGAGAATACCTTGGTCATTGTGATACTCAAACAGATGGAGATTGAGACCATGATGCGAGCCAGTACCAATTATTCTGCAGTAATTCAAAACAGGTGAAAATTGCATGAAGCCTTTCTTTCAGCGTTTTGTCTCGTCAAAAATGTTATTGTCAAAAAACAGAATGAGGGAACACTGCATTTTGATATTGCATTTTAATATTGGAAATTTTCGATATGTACGATACCGATCTGTAATCAGATTATCTACCAACATTACCATTGGTGATGCTGCATCTGGTCAGAAAGGATCGTGAATTCAAAATTTTGGGACAGAGGGTGGAAATATTAATAAGAATATTAGAGATCTTCGATATGTATGACACCGATCTTGAATCAAATTATCTACTGATATTACCATTGATCACGGACGTGACAGACAAAAACTAGGAAATCTGATATACGAGGTGGAGTTGGACGATGATCGGGTATGGAAACGGCACATGAACCAAATACGCGCAATCGGCCAGTAACACGCCTTCGAAAAGAAGCCTCTAACAACCCTACGACGTAAGATACGAATAAACACGAGCAAAACCATATCCTCGCTAGGAAATCACGACAGTCGGGCCACTGGAACCAACAGAGAACTATAGAAGTAAACTATTTGTACAAGGAACGGAGAGAGAGCTGATCGGAATCTAGTGCCCGAAGACCCCTGCAAAGCAGAAAAAAAATTGAAAAATAAAATTAAAGCCGAAAGCGGGCTGGTAAAGAACAACGAAGGAATAAAGTCAGATCCCTTCAACTCGCACTGATCGCTGAGGAATCGCAGGGAACCTGCACAGCTACAACACACGTAGGGTGATACACTATTACAACGAGAGAGAGAGAGAGAGAGATATGCCTGCTATATATACGGCGTGAAGACACATTCAAATCCGACCGCCGGTAAGAGAACGAGGATGCGCAGGCGTCACAGCGCTGCGAGATATACGCCATTAGACATAAGTCAGATATACGAGTCACCTAGGTCACAGCGTGTGAAGAGACACCAACGAATAAAGTTATAAACGATTTATCACACCCAAGGTCAGGGCTAGTGTTCTATTCCGCACCTTATTTTTATTTTCTTATTTTATTCCGGCCGACGATGATAATGACTATGGTGAATATCGTAGATTCTAAAACCGAATTATGCCAAAAAAAAATCTACGACTATATTCCATGGGGAATACTTCATGGAACTGTTTTGAATTTAAATTTATAATAAACACTTTTTTGTTGATTTTTTTTTTATTTTAATTTTTTGTGTTTCTTTGCAAATTTGTCGTTGTGACATCGATACTGTAAGACTTACTGAAATATGTGAAAAGAAAGAGATACTTCGACGAACTGCTTTCTAACTTGGAGAGTGAATTCATATTCATATTTCACACGTTTCGTAGCATGATAAACGGGGTCGACAAAAGGAAAGAAAAAGTAATAAGCCTGTACTCCCTGATAGTACAAGTTTCCAGAAATCCATCTAAAATTTGCGCAACACAAATCGAACGATTTTACTGGGTAATGCGAGTGCTTTTCGGCTATTTAGATTTGGAATAAAAAAAACACGAATGCTTAACAACTTTTTGGCCTGTATTATATACGAAACTGTACATAAAACTACAGAATTGACTGATTGTTTACGTAAATTAAAAATAGATCACTATACAATGAATATGAAAAATCTAGTGTAATGGAATCTTCAACATTCTGACGTGGTCGCATCCTTCCAAACGTTGGCACGCTATTTACCGACTCTGAAATCTGTAACGCTTTTCGATTATATGATATACCGCACAATCGGCAATGTCAAATATCTCTAGGAGAATAGTTCAACTATATACTCGACTGCCTACTTTGACGAAACCTCAACAGCAAATTTGATTCGCAACCATCTGTGCAAATTTTGTACAAGCATTTCAGGACTACGTAATCAAAATATCACGGTAAGACCAGGACCCGACGAGAGACCCCTGCACTAGAGCAGCAAAGCACCCAATAGCAACGAAATTTGAATCCGACCATGCCTAAAGAACTGAATAACTTACACCAGATGACAATCGAGCTCACGGAGCAGGACATATTAAGCGAATCGTGGCATACTACAAGCCCAACCCTATTATTATCAAAAGACCACCAGGTGTTCGACAGCCTAGCTATAAAATCAGCAGCCAGAGGTTGCGCCAGCGGAGGATTGATTATTGCAAAAAACAAAAAATACTATAAAAATATACGGAGGACATATACAAGATCGACGAGTGCATCTCTGTCATAACTGAGCATAGGAACAGGAAGATAATCTCCGTATCTAAACCAAATGAATAAACAAAACACTAATAATAACAGGCACATAGACCCTGAGCAATTACCATGAATTATTCAGAATAAAAACCAGATATCCAACGCGAGAGCACGAGACCTCATAGAGTTAACATTAAGGTACTAAGCTCATTGTTATTATCTTACCATCTGCCGGTGAAAGGCAGTTCGAAGTTCATTTTGGAGTACAATAACAGCATGCCGGTTAAGTCTATTAAATGTATGGAAAATAAGAGCGAGCAGTTTTTCTACAACATGTAAAACTCAGAAGCCGTAATCGAGGTAAACATAGGTACAGTAGGGTGGCCGTTAGAACGGAGAAAAACATGAATTTCCCGTGCCGCCCCCCAAATCGACTCCAAATGAATCAAAACTCATGCTGCAATTTTTTAAGATTTTTATTTTAACGCTTGACCCTTGGCCACAGAGGATGAACTTCTCCATTTGAAATACACGGGGTTTCGCGGTCTTTCCAGTTATTATTTCACTGTGGGTCTAATTATGGACGTAAAAATCTGAAATTCTCACAGATTGGTCTACGGAAATCCTGCTATGTGGAAAAAAGTAGCCACCCCCCTGCCCTCAAGATTGTTCATGGGTCATCCCATGCCAATGTGTGGTTATTTTTTTCCCAATTTCATGAGTTTCGATTTATTTGGAGTCGATTTGGGGGACGGCCCGTAAATTTTGTTTCTAACGACAAGCCTAAAGTACAGATGGCATGGCCTTCAACATAGTAAATTCAATCAAAGTTGTAGCCACAAGCCCAAAAATGGTTTGACGAAGAATGCGATAAATACAAAATCTTAACATGTAATTTTTAAAATGTGTATCACGAAAGAGTGATAAAGTATAAAGTATTTCGCCCATTGCGACTTTTGATCAGAACGACCGTATCTCGAAAGTATTTCGACATTTTTCAAATCCACCGGAAGCCAATTCCCATAAGATTAGTGCAGGGCTCTTTATGTAATTAGGCAATCAAGGAATAAATCTAATCTAATCTCATCTGACAATGCTGTGAGTATTCGTGAATAAAAAATTCATTATAGATTGCTTAACGAATTTGAATATAAGAATTGATTTAAGTTTTACCAGCGTCATACCAAAGCTTAGCTCTACCTTTCATAGCAGTTTAAGTCCAAACCAGTTTCGCAATTTCGGATACATTTTTAATATCAATATTTTTATGTCGGTTCCTGATAAAAATACTGGAGGATTCCATCTTTGAATTGTGGTATTTTGATATCAATGTTATTTATGTGCCATCGCAAAGAACACTCACCTCCACCCACTGTTTACGTGGACTGTATTGGGACCGTGCATACCTATACATACTCACCAAAGTAAGAACGTGTAGTCGAGTACATGCATACTAGTAGCGACGCCTATAGTAGGGATCAGCATTTTTCTTCGAAAAATTGAATGTTTGTGCACGACTACACATTCCTACTTTGGTGAGAGTGTATAGGTGTGCACGGAGCGAATAGGCCTGCTGTGGTGATTTTTTCGGATAACATTATTCTCGAGTCGTATGGAGCCTGTGCTTTTAGACTAAGGATTATGCTCCGGCCTCTGTAAATCATTCTGGCGTGATACATCACTTGATGAACAGTAGAACTATGATTCTTTGTCGTTTTGATCTATCGTAGTCAAGGAATCTCAGTATGAACACGAAAATCTGAATCGTGACAATTAGATATATTCTTTAACTTTATAATAAAATAGGACGAGCAATTCAATATCTTCAGATACATGTGCCGACAGAGCTGTCAGTGATTAGCCGGCGTGTACAATATTTTCCACTACCTTGAGTATTGAAGCCGCTGCTTCGTTTTTGACTTTAGAGTTTTCTTATATAAAAAAAAGATGAAAAGGATTGCTGTAAATCCATTTTGAACAGTTATACATCCCAAAGACAAAAATGTTCATCCAAATTTTTCATGATTACAGAAGAAATAAATGATAATTATTCACCTTGTTTTCCGTTTCTAAAAGAAATATCCCCAGATTCACTTCTAATGATCGAATCGTTCATTATTTTCACAGCAGATTTAGATGATGCATTTGATGATCCGGCAGTGGCAATAACGTAATTGTTATTTAGATCGTCTGGTTGCAGGCTCACTCAGCTTTTTTCCAATCCTTTCACTTGTGTTTTTTTGTCACAGATCTATTACGTTTCTTCCAACTGACCTATCCAAACTATACATTTCGTCAGAGTCTGTTGCAAAATTTTTAATTTTATTACCCACGGTCCTGGTGCGATCACATGATTTGGACGGTCGTTAATCCGTTGAATAATGACTTACTGTTAGTATTGGACAACATTCTGCTGATATCCAATCGTGATTTATACGTTTTCTCATTATTTTCAGATTTTGCCCTTCTTCGAGATTCTGAGTCAGTGGTTAAAGCTCAACTTTCAAGTACACGTAATTTGTTCGTATCTTCTTTGTATGTTGATATGAAAAAGAATAAAAAAAAAGTCACGAATGTCTCACGCACAACAAAACAATGCATCATGTATATTAGGGTGTCCCTTATTTGTCAAAGGTCAAATTTTACAACGCATAGGCTATTGTTTTATTCATTTGGACCCAAAAGACTCAGAAATTTTTCATTTTCCATAATCGGAGAAGTGCAACCCGTGCCGACTTGTGCGTAAACATGTGCATACAAGTTGCGGTCACAGGAGCGGTGCGTGCCCGCTGTTATTGTCGCTTAGTCTCGGCTTGTCGGGTATTTAGCACGGATTCTTTTATATTTCGAAGATGTCAGTGGAACTAAGAAGCAATAAAAAAAAGTATTTTTTTGGTTGGTAAAGTAAATCACCAAATAAAAGGTGCAAAATTACCGTCGAATCATCAAGTCCTCGCAGTTCTATTTTTCACTATACGCGAAGGTAAGTTCACTGTCAGTGAAAGCGCAAATCTTGTCATTCGGGAGTGCATTATATTCTGGAAAAAGGCTAAAATACCTACCAGAGCTGTGCCTAATTGTGTTAAGAAGTTAGTGGATCTTTATCAGGTCTGGCGAGAGCTGCAAAAAAATAGCAAGAAGACTCAGGATTTTCATAGGCGCCGCGAGGAGAACTTTCAACTTGAATTGGATAATTTCTTCGATATCGCACATGCTGATGCTTTTGAAATAATAAAAATCGAAGACGATAAAATATTTTTACTAAAGCAAAGAGAGCCAGGGCGTCCGGGATGCTTAGCGGGTGTTGACAAAAAATTGGCTCAAATTGAAGAAAGGGCAAGGCTGAGAAAATTAGCAGAAGAGAAAAAAAAACTTAAGCAAATGCCTTCCGAAAGCTCATTGGCATCTGCTACTTTGCACAACTTTGATACGTATGAAGAAATACAAGAACATTCCACAAGCTCTGAAGAAAGCTCGGAAGAACCTCTGCCATCCACATCTCAATCTGTAAGTTCTTCAGCTACGTCGACAAGAAGAGGGAGAAAATATTTTATCACACCTAAATTAGTTGCAACTTTGGACAGATGTCAACTAAGCATCAGAGATTCTGTTTATATAATTCATTCTGTAGTAGAAGCACTTGGTCTTAGTTGTGACGATTACCCAATCAACAAATCTTCTATCCAACGCATTCGAACACAAATGAGAAAAGATAGAGCGCAATCCATTAAATCCGATTTTCAGAATAACATACCTGAAGTAGTAACTGTTCATTGGGATGGAAAATTGTTACCTGGTCTGAACGTAAGAAGTTCTAAAGAATAACGCCTGCCAATTATTATTTCATATGACGAAAAAGAACAACTTCTTGCAGTGCCGAAGTTAGACAGCTCTTCCGGCAAGGATCAAGCGAAAGCAGTATCAAACGCGCTTCATGATTGGATCCTGAATGAAAAGGTACAAATAATGTGCTGTGATACGACATCATCTAACACAGGACGCTTGAATAGAGCTTGTGTGCTTTTAGAGAAAACATTAGAGAGAGAGTTGTTACTCTTTGCCTGCCGCCATCATGTTTACGAACTGGTGCTCAAAAGTGTCTTCGAATCAAAGATCCAACAAGTCACTTGCAGTCCTGATATTCCACTGTTCAAGAAGTTTAGAGACAACTGGAAGAATATTAATGCTAGTATTATCGAACCATGCACTGACTTTGTCCAACAACATCTCTGTGAGGCAAATATTAACGAACTGGTGACGTTTTTTAACAATGAGCTGGTAAAATCGATTGTACGTGATGATTATCGCGAACTTATTGAGCTTGCTATTATTTTTCTGGGTGGAGACAATGAAAATAAAATAAAAATCAGACCTCCTGGCGCGATGCATCAAGCTCGATGGATGGCAAGAGCTATTTACTCTTGAAAAATATGTTTACTGCAGTCTCAGTTTAAAATGAGCGCTAAGGACAAACAAGCTTTACGAGATGTTCGTTTATTCATTGTGGCAGTTTATATAAAACCCTGGCTTGGATGTAGTTTGGCGGTAAAAGCGCCGAATCAAGATTTGTGTTTCTTAAAGACCTTGAAAGATTACGAAAGAGTTGACAAGTTGATTTCCAAAGCGGCTTTAAACAAGTTCAGTCAACATTTGTGGTACTTATCAGAGGAAATAGCCGTCCTTTCGATTTTTGATGACGAAGTTGATGAGCAGACCAAAAGGAACATTGTAGAAAACTTACAAAAAGAAAGCTTTGGTGATGCCGGAAAGAGATATGTTCCATCGAAGGAACAGATGTCTGGCTCCCTATATGGTAGGTAGTATTGTTTAATCTATTAATTAATTTATAACTTATTTGTTTTAATTATACTACAAGGATTTTTTATCTTGTTCAAGGGAAATCCTCGAGTGATTTCGTTACTGTCAAGAGCAAAGATTTATTTTCACGACTGAGACTTGACAGTAGTTTCCTTTAAGAAAATGTATCTTCGTGGAAAGAAAACGTGGTATTTATAGAAGCTAAAAAGAAAGTGTCCAGCTTCAAAGCTATAAATGACACAGCTGAAAGAGCTGTTAAACTAATGCAAGACTTCCATGGTTTAATTACGGCCGATAAAGAACATAAGCAGCTTTTATTACGTTGTGTTCAAGACCATAGAAAAATGTATCCAGACTGTAAAAAAGACACTTTAAAGAGAAAATATCCAAATTAATAAATTACAAATTTGTATCTTTTGTGATAAATACAGGAAAGACGTTATATCAAATTGTGTTTTCATCATTATTTATCTAACACAATGGATTTTAGTGATGATCTACCACTACATTTAAGAAATACTTTAAGCAGCTGTTTTTTAAAACTTTGAGGTCCCGTCGGCACGGGTTGAAATTAAGCTAGGAAGTTAAAATTCTGTATTCGGGTGACTAGTAAGCTAATAAACATAATAGGAAGGTATGCGTTTCGATAACTGGAAAAAAAAAAATTTCACCTTTTAAGGGACACCCTAATGTATATATGTACCCCCGAATTTTTTTAAGGGTAGCCCCTGAAAAGTTTCAGTACGATGAAAACAGATATTTTCCGTTCTGGCTCATGGGAGCATTGAAGTCCGAAATAAGGGGGAAAAAGTATAGATCTTGATGAACTAAGATGAATACATTGAAAATCATGCCAGCTGTAATTTTTTTGGAATTTAGGTGAAAATCACTCGCCAAGTGGGAAATATCTTTTTTACTCGTACTCATTCTCTTCAGATGATGCACCTGAAAAAAGAGGGGGTCGTATTATTTTGAACCACCCAAATTATCGCGCTTCAGGTAACCGAATCATTTCTTTAATCACCTTTGAACTCTATGGGATATTGTGGCCAACTTTCGGGAGATGGTGCGCATCGTTCGATGAGTTCCTTAGTCAAAGTAAGATCCTCACCGAAATAGTACCATGCCAAGATTGAAAGGTTAGGTTTAGCGTAAGGTTGTAATCTATCAAGTATCACAGTCACAGAAATAGTCTCGTTATACATTTACTGACAACGGTTGTAAATTAATCTATATATTAAAGTACGTGACGGATGTTCGGATGTCCCAAATTTTTGAAATTTAGTTCGTTATTTTGAATTTTGATTCGTTATATGTGTGCTACTATATTCTCTAATTTCAATTCCGAGGCTTCGCTACTTTCCAGATCATTTTTCTCGGGGATTACGATGCTCAGGAGTCGCGACACGTGGTTCTCGCGCCCCAGGTCGTTTTCCTCGGGGAATACGACGTCTGGGACTCGCGACCCGCGGTTCTCGCGTTCCAGGTCGTTTTCCTCCGTGATTACGATGTCCGGGAGTCGCGATACGCGGTTCTCGCGCCCCAGGTCGGTTTTCTCGGGGATGACTACCTCCGGGAGTCCAACCACGTGGTTTTCGCAATATTTTTTTCCTTTTTTTTTCCCGGTACGCGGTTCGTGGTTCTCGCGTCTCAGATCGGTTTCCTCGGGGATTACGATGTCCGGGAGTCGCGACACGTGGTTCTCGCGCCCCAGGTCGTTTTCCTCGGGGATTACGACGTCCAGGACTCGCGGTTCGTAGTTTTCGCGTCTCAGGTCGATTTCCTCGGGGATTACGATGTCCGGGAGTCGCGACACGTGGTTTTCGCGCTCCAGGTCGGTTTCCTCGGGGATGACCACCTCCGGGAGTCCCCGACCACGTGGTTTTCGTAATTATTATATATTTTTTTTTCTCCGGTACGCGGTTCGTGGTTCTCGCGTCTCAGGTCGGTTTCCTCGGGGATGACTACCTCCGGGAGTCCAACAACGTGGTTTTCGCAATATTTTTTTTCGTTTTTTTTCCGGTACGCGGTTCGTGGTTCTCGCGTCTCAGGTCGGTTCCCTCCGGGATGACCACCTCCAGGAGTCCCTAACCACGTGGTTTTCGCAATGGTTTTTTTTTTTCCCGGTACGCGGTTCGTTCGTTTAGGTCGGTTTCCTCGGGGATGGCAATGATGATATGTAAATATATGTTCGGAAAATGCGAATTATGGATGGTTAAAGATATTGTGATTGAACGTTGATTATCGACTACTCGCGTGCGTGGGTTATATGTATAGTGTAACATATCAAGCTATGGAATAGCTTGAATATCAGCTGAAATGAGAACAAAGGAGTAGAGGATTATACTAATCCTCTACATTCGACAGTACGCTGACGTCACGCGAGAAGCAGGGAATAGCGACTATATAACCCGCACGGAAATATATATATGCGAAAAATATATGCAACATATATGTCGCATATATAACATATATTTATGTACGCAAAATACAAAAATGTCGCATATGGTATAACATATATGTACGCATAATACATATATATGTTTAATGAGTTTTACATAGTGTTGACATCTATGTCGACATCTATGTCGACATACATGCCGCAACATTTATGTTGACATTTATATCAAACTTATAAAAGTGAATGTTACTTATATATTAGCGCAAAAAACAAATATGTCGCATATATTTTTCGCATATATATATTTCCGTGCGGGAAGAAGCACCGAATCCAAGCACGGCAGTGTATTCGAGCCAAAGCGGCCGTGCGACTCATAATTAAACTTGTCGATTCAAAATAAACCAAACAATAAGAAAACAATCACGAAAAAATGAGAGTTCAAAAACATACAATTTTAATATTTTATTAGTTACTGTAGCTAATTGTTAATAGATGTTGAAAAATTGGGAGATTACGCGCATGTTTGTGCAATGAGAAACATCGATGTTTCACAAGATTTTTAGTGCCGCAGAAAAAAAAGATCTGGAAGCGCACAAAACTCAATATTATATCTCTAGATAGACAAAATTAAAAAAAAAAAAAAAAAATACAAAATCATTTTGTGGCGTGGCTTAATGTTAAAATTAAGAGCTTAAATTTTACAGTGATTTTTTTTTTGAATTATTTGTGATCGATTTGTGTAGCTAATTGTTAATAGATGTTGAAAAATTGGGAGATTACGCGCATGTTTGTGCAATGAGAAACATCGATGTTTCACAAGATTTTTAGTGCCGCAGAAAAAAAAGATCTGGAAGCGCACAAAACTCAATATTATATCTCT
This sequence comes from Tenthredo livida, assembly GCA_963992785.1. Taxonomy (NCBI): domain Eukaryota; kingdom Metazoa; phylum Arthropoda; class Insecta; order Hymenoptera; family Tenthredinidae; genus Tenthredo; species Tenthredo livida. The sequence continues at coordinate 14,902,297 of OZ023071.1, forward strand.
AGATAGACAAAATTAAAAAAAAAAAAAAAAATACAAAATCATTTTGTGGCGTGGCTTAATGTTAAAATTAAGAGCTCAAATTTTACAGTGATTTTTTTTTGAATTATTTGTGATCGATTAGGGGGGCGCCAAGATTTAAATTCCACCAAGCCCCAAATAAGAACCACCCTAATATATATATATATATATATATATATATATTAGGGTGATCGTTAAAAAAAGAGTTCTCTTGGAGGGCCTTCAATCGGTTCTAAATAAAAAAAAAAAATTTCTCTAATTTTTTCAGATTTTTATTTTGACTCCCTATGGACCCTATTTTCACATGAACTTTTTTTAATTCGAAAAAATCCTAATTTGAGTTGGGTCTAATTCAAATCAGCGAGATCGCATCGGATACGTTTTATTATTGTATATTATACAGCTCGAGTGAAAAAATTGAAATTAGTATTTTACATATTTTAATATATCGATTAATCAATTATTGATTTAATTTTTTTTTTTCCCCACTTCCGTGTACTTTGGAAGTACGTTATTTTCGAATGTATGAAAAAAGAGGTGTATGGGTAGCAAATTTCATTTCAGTATTCAATAATTGGGTTTAAATTTTCAATAATCTTTATTTTTAGAGAAACAATTTGAGGAAAGTACTGTATGATTGTATTTATTCAAAGTGTAAAAATAAAATCGATCATACAGAACTAAAATTGTTTCATAATCATATCTTGAAAGTCAGACGTTGATTGACTAAGAGTGACACGTGACTATTCAAGCTTGGTGCTAAGAAGCCTATAGTTGAAATAAACAATATCAATTTGATTATGTACAACATAATACACGTTGATCGAATCTCTGGCGATGGTTTCAATTTTTTTTCGCGAGAATTAAAAAAAAATTTCAAAAATAAAATAATTGAAAAAATAATTAATTGATCGATATATTAAAATACGTAAAATAATAATTTCAATTTTTTCACTTGAGCTGTGTGTAATATACAATAATAAAACGTATCCGATGCAATCTCGCTGATTGAAATTAGACCCAACTCAAATAAGGATTTTTTCGAATTGAAAAAAGTTCATGTGAAAATAGGGTCCATAGGGAGTCAAAATAAAAATCTGAAAAAATTAGAGAAATTTTTTTTTTTTATTTAGAACCGATTGAAGACCATCCAAGAGAACTTTTTTTTTAACGACCACCCTAATATATATATATGTATATATATTCATCATGAAACGTCGAAGAGTTACGTATTTGAATCAAATATAGCGCGTTTAATATGTAATCCATCTGTGTGAAAATAACAAGTCTCTAAAAACATGGGAATCTATAAAAAAAAAAATAAAGAAGACAAAATATTATTTTCTTTGACTTCACTAAGTTACTATCAGAATTATATGAATTGGTCGCTATAGAGCGTGGGTAGTTTGGCGTTACATACAACTAACAAAAAATGATTATCAAAACAATCGTCGCTGAAGCATTAGTTATTCCTACCGTCCTTATTATTCTCTTTTACGTTACTGAATCACCATCGGAATTATATTATTTCTCCAGACGAAGGAAAGAATTAGTACTGCGCACAAATGTATAAGGATTCGCTGGGTATTGAAGGAATAGTATAGTCAAACAAGAACAGGTATTATTATGGTAATGGAAGTTTATTTTTATTCTTGTTTCTCCCTGAACAATCCGTCTAAAAATACGGCGAAATTATTGGCGATTTTTCGCTTTCGGAAATATTCATTTCGACGCCTTTGCCAGTCTGCGGCCTGCCGTCCGGCACGGGTCCCTCGGTACTTGGGCTTCCCTGAAAAGCAAAATGATTAGACAAAAAATTACTGACACAAAATTAAAAACATCAGACAGGCCGGCGGTCGGCGCGAAACAACGCATCCATAGTTGAAAATTTCTAACAATATCACTTTTGCCCCGAATTTTCACATTTCGTTACTGTCAACCATCGCTTGCTGTGAACTCGGTTGCCTATAAAGCGGCGTTCGACGCGATTGTTTAATTGGTCATATCTCGCGACCGCGCGAACTTCGGTGACCATACGTTCTTTGGGATAATTTATTTAGGTAGACCATTTCTATTACCTCTATCATTCAATTTATAATCAAGCCTGATGACTTCCTGGGATTATTTATGTGACACGCGATGAAACGACTTTACATGATACGCGCATAAAAATGAGGGTAATTGATTGAAGAATCTACTTTACATGTTATTACGTCACCCAGTGTGATAAATACGATCTCAATCGCTTTCTAATATGTCTAACGATGATGTACCCGTTATGATAGAAGAATATGATTAAAAACTACTCACATTTCTCCGCGCGTAATTGATCGCCGTTACTCGACGATTCTTGATGATGCTCGCGTTCGTCGCGGTCGGCGTCGTCGTTAACCTGCCGCTCCTCGTCGACAACCCTGGGTCCGGACTCCACCGGCTTATCACTCGACGCGTTCATTGCAAGCTGTGAACGAATAATGTGCAAATATCGTTTATAAAATAATGAAGAATCAATCTGTAGTCAAATCTGATTATAATATTGGACATTAGCCAGAAATTTACAGCAATCTATGAACTTACGTCTGGTTTGCTCGACGGATCCAGGTACAATAACTTTTAGCGCGAATATCACGTAGCCAGATCATCATTTCGTACGTAAACGCTTCTCATCACCACCTTGACACCTGTTTGTCTTGAAATCGGTAATATTGGTACCGTCGACTCGCTCTAAATATTATCTGTCTCGCAATCCTTCTTTTCTCTATACCGATACTTTGCACCCACACCTGTAATCCTCTTCGTAATCCATCTGTCTCGCAATCCCTCTTTTCTCTATACCGATACTTTGTACCCACACCTGTAATCCTCTTCGTAATCCTCTTTCTTTCTCCTTCCGAGAATATTCGCAATATCGACTACATCTATCTTTCTTCGCGGAACGAAATGTAGGTATTAACGATCATTATTATCAATATTACGAAGTGCGGGTCCGAGGCAAAGTAGAGCCAAGCGAACCGTCACTTCGCCCGAATCCATCGTGCCATCATGCCGAAAACTAATAAAATGAAAAACGAATCAGGTGAGTGAATTTACTATCTATTTATTATGCACGCATAATGAGAAAAAATGATCTTGATCTTTCCAGTATGTGGGACATTGTTCATGTAATCAATACGATATCAAATCGTGATTTTTCAGACATGAATAGCGCTGTCGTGCCGACGGTGCCGGATGCGCCAGTCCCGCCCCCGGAAAAATCAACCGGTTAGTATTATTCTTTAATACCATCCAAGTTCATCTCGGATTCCCCGATACACGAAAACGTCGTTATTTCGCACCGCTTCGGCGTTATTGTTAATGTGATCGAGGTAATTACTAATCGTGGTGTTTCAGCGCCAAGGACCGCTGTCGTGGTGCCGTCGGTGAAGGGCGATGTGCCGACTCCTGGCGGATCGACCGAAAAAATCACCAGTAAATATATATAATATGTTAATATAACTTTCCGTAAAAAATGTTTGCCGTCTGCGAGCTTACATCCTCAATTCAGACACATAATAGTTATTCCAATTCGCAATTGTTGTGATTTACAGAACGACGTCAACGCAGACTCATGTTGGACCTTAAGCTGCGCCGTATAATTCTTCTCTTCCAAGAAGGTAAAAAGTTTCGTTAATTTTATAGTCATAACATTACAATAATGATTCAGAATACGATATCTACGGGGGATTCCATGCCATGTCGAGCTGTTTATGAATCTTTACCTCCCAGATGTCGCTCGCGATTTTCTATACGATTCTTCTCATTTCGTAAGGCAGTCAGTTTTTTTGGATCATTTTTTTTTACTCCATCAGAATCTTCTTCAAATTTCTAAAACGATCACATCGATCGATATAATTGAAAAATTCGCGCATATTCTGAAAGACGTGTGTGAAATATCAATATTGCGGAGGCACTCGTCACCGGAAAATCGTTATCAGCAAAATCAAATATAAAACAAAGCCTCTCGTGACAAATTCGAAAAAGATTTCTACGTATGCCTCTCGGAATAGGGGGCGTAGCGACAAAATATTTATATACATAATATGTTGACGAAGCTGCTTCCTATGTCTCTCGCACACTGTAGAGAAAGTACCATTTTTGTAGCTAATAATATGTCACCGAGTAACATGATCCGTTTTTCCGTAATGCGTACACCTTTGAGAAATATAACGTTCGTGTGTGCTGAAATATTGATAATACTTCAAAATGTGCACTATTTTACTTTGTTTCCAGGGGACGAGTGGGATGCTGTAATGGCAACGGCTGCCATCGTCGGCATCGACGATTAAGTTCTACTAAATTTATCATTATTACATTTATCATTATTACATGTTAGCAAAAAATAATATTTTCTTTAGTATTTAATAAATAACAAAACATAAATAAGTATACGTGTATAAAGCGTAGTGACTATCATTTACCTCACGTTCTTTTACAAATTCCTGATATTACTCATTAGCACAAACTTATCCTATTTTAGAGATTTCTTCTTCTTCTTCCTCCTTTATCGACTCATCGCCCGTTACTTTGGAGATTTGTTTTCGTTACCACATAGTCTTAACCATAGATATAAGGTTAGTAGATTGGACAAGTTGGCATTTAAAAACAGTTTCGCACCAATAATGTAGGCGGCACGACAGCCGAAAAAAGCTTCTTCGCGTATTTCGCTTCAGCACTCTTAATAGCAATTACCATTTTTCAGATTTTTATTTTTTTTATTTTTATTGACATTATCGCTAATTAATACGTCAGATGTAAAATTTTGTCTAATGAGAATTTAAATGTATGGAATTTTTTTATTTTTACTGACATAATTGCTAATTAATACGTCAGATGTAAAATTTTGTCTAATAAGAATTTAAATGTATGAAATTTGTATATTTCATATTCATTCGAGCACGTTATTTCAATAACAGATCTCAGGTGAGTCGATAGCGGGCAGAGTTGGCGAGCGCATGGTTCACGGATCGATCCCCGATAGGGATGAATTTTTTTTTTTACCCCGGGCCGATACAAGTATATAAAATAGACTGTATCAAAAAAATCCACTATTTTTTTTTTGAAAATTATATTGAAAATATTGTTCAGGATACCGAAAAAAGGCGCCTGTTAAAATTGGAGCTCTTAATTTTAATATGAGAATTTAAATGTATGGAATTTTTTTATTTTTATTGACATAATTGCTAATTAATACGTCAGATGTAAAATTTTGTCTAATAAGAATTTAAATGTCTGAAATTTGTATATTTCATATTCATTCAAGCACGTTATTTCAATAACAGATCTGAGGTGAGTCAATAGCGGGCAGAGTTGGCGAGCGCATGGTTCACGGATCGATCCCCGGTAGGGATGAATTTTTTTTGTTTTTACCCCGGGCCGATACAAGTATATAAAATAGACTGTATCAAAAAAATCGACTATTTTTTTTTTGAAAATTATATTGAAAATATTCTTCAGGATACCGAAAAAAGGCGCCTGTTAAAATTGGAGCTCTTAATTTTAATATGAGAATTTAAATGTATGGAATTTTTTTATTTTTATTGACATAATTGCTAATTAATACGTCAGATGTAAAATTTTGTCTAATAAGAATTTAAATGTATGAAATTTGTATATTTCATATTCATTCAAGCACGTTATTTCAATAACAGATCTCAGGTGAGTCGATAGCGGGCAGAGTTGGCGAGCGCATGGTTCACGGATCGATCCCCGATAGGGATGAATTTTTTTTTTTTTTTTACCCCGGGCCGATACAAGTATATAAAATAGACTGTATCAAAAAAATCGACTATTTTTTTTTTTGAAAATTATATTGAAAATATTGTTCAGGATACCGAAAAAAGGCGCCTGTTAAAATTGGAGCTCTTAATTTTAATATGAGAATTTAAATGTATGGAATTTTTTTATTTTTATTGACATAATTGCTAATTAATACGTCAGATGTAAAATTTTGTCTAATGAGAATTTAAATGTATGAAATTTGTATATTTGATATTCATTCAAGCACGTTATTTCAATAACAGATCTCAGGTGAGTCGATAGCGGGCAGAGTTGGCGAGCGCATGGTTCACGGATCGATCCCCGATAGGGATGAATTTTTTTTTTTTTTTACCCCGGCCGATACAAGTATATAAAATAGACTGTATCAAAAAAACCGACTATTTTTTTTTTTTGAAAATTATATTGAAAATATTGTTCAGTATACCGAAAAAAGGCGCCTGTTAAAATTGGAGCTCTTAATTCTAATATTAAGATGTGCCTCATCGCGATTTTCCATTTTCCATTTGATTAACATGGGAAATTTTTTTTTACACAGTTTGGAATTTTGTAGCTCTTTAACGAATAGTCGAATTGTTTGAGTCAAAACATATTCTTGTAGAAAATTGAACGCTCTTTAAGAAAGGTATCTCATAATTTTTTGATAAATGCAATTTTTCAAAAGTTATTCGAATTGGAAATTGATACTAATAACAATTTTAAGGTTTTTTTTACTTTTTGGGACATCTACTTAACTTATTGCAGAATTACGCTTAAAATTCTTTTTCCTACGAATTTTTTCCGAATATATAAATCATTTTAACAATATGTTAGCGGCAAATGCATTTAAAAAATCCTTTCTTTGAATATTTTCCATTGATACAAAGATTTTAAATATATTTTTTTTTTTATCCAGCTTTTTTTTTAATGTATATTATTTTTTTTATAAATAATACCTAAATTTTCGAAGAAATATTTATTTACATTTGTTTGTTTGTATTTAGAAGTTTTTTAAAACTATTTATTTATGTAAATTGCATTAAAAAAAAAAAAAAAAAATATTTAAACGCCGCGCGGCTGTCATTAGTCCGCACGCTTTGTTATCCAATGTTGTGACAATACGCACCCCAACCGCGTCAAATACCACCGATAACAACCAGCGAAAATAACGAACTTCATTCATTCCTATATCTGAATCTCATCATATTCTTATTCTCATTCGTGTATGATATTCGCATCATAATCACAAACGTATGTATACACAGATGTACGTCAATATAGCGCGTCAAATCGCGACAAATCGAAATATATGAAACATGAGCAGGCCATCCCCACTCTCAATCTACTCTAGCAACAGCTATATCACGCGCGTATAACTAGACAAATTGTCTCAGTCGTATGAACAGTAATATTGTGTCTCATTTGCGGATGAACATCGAACGAAGCGAAGAAATTATAAGACCAGAACAGGAATCGCGATGAGTGTACCGAGGATTATGGGATTAAGTGCAGCAGACTGGGCAATCATGGAAAGGACAGGATGAGACGGCATGCTGTTGGACACGCATATGGCTAAGTTTATAGATATACTAGAACATTACGATACTTTATATCGCATGCAAAGTACTCTGTTATTACAAATACCGCGAACGATTAGTAGCGCTCCACGAGACGAACCTTGTTTACAAATATTGTTTCGTGGCCCTATTGACGATGGTCATTGGATTTGTGTTTGGTATGATACTGAAGTACTGCACGTGTATGATAGCGCGAACACGAGAACACTGCACAAGGATCATAAGATATTCTTACATAGATTGCTGCCTTACGATAACATACCCGTTGTATTCGAGAAAGTTCAGCAGCAACCTAATGAATACGATTGTGGTGTGTTTTCTATCGCCTTCGCGATTTGTATAGTTTCTGGTATCAACCCCTGTAGCGTTCAGTATGACACAGTGCGGATGAGACCACATTTAATTGATATGTTTCATTCCGATAGCCTCAGAAATTTTCCAATAATACACGAAAATTCGGTCAGCACCGAGGGCGTTTTTCGAAATTTGGCTCATATCCGTAATCTTAGGTATTGTAGTCAACGGTTAATCGCAACTGTGAACGAAGGAACTCGCGGTCTGGAGTCGGCAAATACAAAATGTAGAGATTCGCGAAGGGTGACAACAAAACGGACGTACACGAAAGAACTGAATGATCACACGTATGAACGAACAGCTACTGTTTCACGTCAAGAAGCCGTAGATGTACAAGGTAGGTATCGAGTTCAAGAATCGGTCGGAAAAATGAGTAAACGAATAAAGTCCGGAGAAATATATGCACGAGCCGAGACAGAATCCACTGCAAACGCGGATGATATACCGGCGGCCATGGCACGTAAAAGAGCGGCGTATAGAAAGAAACAAACACGAGCTAACGAATCGGCGGAACAGCGGATTAATAGACTCAAGGCCGCTGCAACATTCAAAAAGAAGAAAAGAGAGTCTGTTTCAAAGATCGACGAAACCGGGGCAGCTATGATGCGTCGAGAAGCTGCAGATAGGATGCAACAAACGCGTTCCAAGGAATCTAAGATACAACGTACTGACAGACTTAAGGCCGCTGCAATATTTAAAAGGGAAAAGAAAGCACATCAGAAAATTGACGGATCAAATAAAAGAAGATATTCTGGAAATGAAGTATCATCTAGGACCAAGAAAGGAAAACCCGATATTACAATAGATTCGTGCAAGAGGGAGTTAAAAGTGAATTTAGATTTGGCGGAGGATGAAGTAGAATCAAACTATTTGGGAGAAATGAATCATCTATGCCAATTCTGTAGCGCAAGACATTTCATTTCTGAATTACCATGCGATAAGAAGTACAACATGTGTTGTCACAAAGGTAAGGTAAGTATCGCGGAAGAGCGAACCTATCCAGAAGCAATCAAACAGCTGATCGACGGCACTGACGTAAATAGCAGAAATTTTCGACGAAACGCGAGAGGTTATAATAATTCGCTGGCATTTGCAAGTTTTGGAGCTAAATTTGATTCCATCAAAGACGGTCGGGGCCCGTTTGTATTCCGTATATGTGGACAAACATATCACAACACATATGCACTTCACCCCGACGCTAATGAAGCACGTAAATACGGACAATTGTACATAATCGACAATGAAATTGCCACCAGAGTACGTATGCAGCATCCCGGCAATAAAAATTGTTTGCCAGAGATTCTAGGCGAATTGGATGATGTCATACGAAAGATCAATCCGTACGCGGAAGCTTTCAAGATGATGCACGAGATGGAAGCGGAAGAAAGACAGTTGTCAAAAACAACCGGAGGATCCGTGCGCGAAATAAGGATGTGGCTGAAGAGAGACGACAAAGCCGATAAAAATCGCTTCAACCTGCCAACGTGCAATGAAGTGGCTATTGTGTTCGTTGCAGAAGACGGAGATCCTCCGGTTCAGAGAGACGTATGTGTGTACTCTAAAAGTGGAGGCCCTATAAGCATTCCAAGTTTGAATAAGCACGTCGACCCTATGATATATCCTCTTATGTTTCCCTCGGGCGAAACAGGATGGTCGCCGAGGATGAAGCAAACCATAGGAAATCGTGAAATAACCGCGCTGCAATATTACAGTTACAAGTTGAGCGATCGAGGGGGATTCAATCCATGTCTGAACATGGGAGGATTGTCTCAACAGTACATCGTTGATATGTGGACGAAAGTCGAAAGTCATCGTTTATACTACATAAAAAATCAACAAAGCAAATTACGAGCAGAATTGTATAAAGGAGTCATTGATTACCTACATAACAAAGCTGGACAAGATAACGCGAGGATTGGTAAAATGGTGATATTGCCATCGTCGTTCAGCGGCAGTTCACGTGCTTTACAACAAAGTTTTATTGATGCGATGACTCTATTGCAAAAATACGGGAAACCCGACCTATTTATAACAATGACTTGCAATCCAAAGTGGAAAGAAATAGTAACGAATTTGGAGCTCGGTCAAACTGCTATGGATCGACCAGATCTTGTAGCTAGAGTTTTTGAACAAAAAGTTAGGGCATTGAAAGTCGAGCTAATTGACAATGCTATATTTGGTAAGTGTTCCGCTTATACCTATGTCATCGAATTTCAAAAAAGAGGCTTACCACATGTTCATATGCTGTTTTGGTCGGAGAAAAGCAGCAAAATCCGTGATGCGGACGATGTTGATGATATAGTATCCGCCGAGATACCGGACAAAACGCGTCACCCATTACTGTATGAAATAGTCAAACAATGTATGATTCACGGGCCTTGTGGTCAACAAAACATAAATTCCCCCTGCATGGATAGCAAAACAAACCGATGTACGAAACGTTATCCGAAAGACTACATATCCGAAACAAACTATATGTCAACGAGTTATCCATCATATCGAAGACGAGACGACGGAAGTGTGATTGTTTTTGATTCGAATAAAGGAGGGGTACGAAGAATTGCAGATAACAGAAGTGTCGTGCCGTATAATGCGTATTTATTGATGAAATTTGATTGTCATCTTAACATGGAAATATGCACAACGGTGCAATGTATAAAGTACTTATTCAAGTACTGTTATAAAGGGCATGATTGCGCGAACGTTGAAATGAAGGACGCACACGTAGAAAGTAGCGTGCAATACGATGAGGTTGACGAATATATATCGACGCGATACGTGTGTCCACCAGAGGCAATCCATCGGTTATACCAATTTCCGATGAACGAACAATCCCACGCTATATATAGGTTAGCTGTTCACGTAGAAAACGAACAAATGGTATATTTCGAAGAGGGGCGTAAAAACGCAGCCGTACACACAAATGAAGAATCAACATTACTTGCGTGGCTTAATCTCAACAAGACCGACGTGGAAGCACGTAATTACTTGTACTGCGAAATTCCGAATTATTACGTGTTTAATAAAAAAAATACGGAGTGGACGAAACGAAAAAAATTTATGAAACCTGTGTTGAGCAGAATGTATTTTGTGAGTCCCAGGGAAAAAGAGCGATATTATCTGAGATTGCTGTTATTACATGTTCGGGGGGCACAGTCATATGATGATATGCGAACTTATGAGGGTATAATACACTCATCTTTTTTCGAAGCAGCTGTCGCGCGAAAGTTAGTTAGTGATGACGAAGAATGAGATGAATGTCTAGCTGAAGCATCAAGTCTCAAATTTCCAAAAGAGATGTGCAGGCTGTTCGCGTATATATGCGTATTCGGTATGCCAATCGACGCAAGCCAATTATTCGAAGAATACAAAAATGAGTTGGTCGATCGAAATGAATACAATGAACAAAACGAACAGAAAGCCTTGCGGGTGATCAATGAAATACTAATGTTTCATGGATTTACGTTGCGAAACTTCAATTTACCGGATATAATAGAAGGTTACATATTTCCGTCCGACACAGACAACGACGAAGACATAACTTGTACGAAACAGACAGTGACAATATCAGTCAATAGTTTAACCAAACATCAACGTACTGTATATGACACAGTCATGGGTGCTGTACGTGGCGAAGGCTGCAATAAGTGTATTTATGTGGACGGCCCCGGTGGTAGTGGAAAAAGTTATCTACATAACATCATTATAACTACATTACAAAGTATGGGCTTGATAGTGTTGCCTGTAGCATGGACCGGAATCGCAGCGAATTTATTGAAAGGAGGAAGAACTGCGCATTCAACTTTTAAACTACCGTTACAATTAAGCGAATGCTCAACGTGTAATATTAAAACGAATTCCAGACAAGGCTTGCACATTCGAAACGCGAAAGTCATAATCTGGGATGAAATAACAATGGCCTCCAAGTATGCTCTAGAGGCTGTTGAACGTATGTTGAGAGATACATGTGAATGTAACGAACCATTCAGCGGTAAAATAGTTATAGTTTCTGGTGACTTTCGGCAAACTTTACCAGTTGTGCGACATCGAAGTCGGACCCAAATTTTAGAAGCCTGCGTTAAGAGAAGCAGCTTATGGAATCAATTCATGTACATGTCATTGAAGGGCAACATTCGTGTCTCCGATGGGCAAATAGACTTCAAACAATGGCTTCTACGAGTCGGCGATGCTGTTTTTGGCGATTCTTTTGAACGTAACAACGAAGTTATAAGCATTCCTACGGAAATACGTTCGAATGGTGATATTGTGCAAGAAATATTCGGAGAAAGTGTACATCCACAAGATCCTTCGAATTATGGTAAGGTTATATTAGCTCCAACCAATGTCGATGTTATTGACATAAATACCAAAATAATGTCAAAAATCCAAGGAATTGGAGTGGAATATCTGAGCGTTGACACAGGTGAAGATGGGGATAATACAGATATGAGCAACATACTTCCGATTGAATTCATGAATTCATTGACACCTAATGGTCTTCCACCTCATAACCTAACGTTGAAAGTAGGAAGTATCGTTATTCTGTTACGTAACCTAAATCTCTCACAAGGTCTATGCAACGGCACTAGACTGGTTGTCAAGAAGCTAAATCAGCATCTGATCTGTACCGAAATTATAAGCGGAAATTTTGCCGGAGAAACTGTACTGATACCACGAATAGATTTATCACCGAGCGAAGAGGATGTACCATTCAAGATGGTGAGAAGACAGTTTCCAGTGAGATTAGGCTTTGCGATGACAATCAATAAGTCACAAGGCCAATCTTTCGATAGCGTTGGAGTGTATTTACCGAATCCCGTGTTCAGTCATGGTCAACTATACGTTGCTTTGTCCAGAGTTAGGTCAAAAAACAATTTGAAAGTGTTGCTGACAAAGAAATCGATTGAAAAATCAAATGGTAAGGTGTATACAAGAAATATTGTGTACAAAGAAATCCTCTAAATTTGTCCCGGGGACTATGCAATGGCACTAGATTGGTTGTAACAAAATTGAACCCGTATTTAATAAGTCGCACAAATTCAAAGTGTTGTTGACACTGAAATCTGTCACTGTTAATCGTGAAAAATCTAATAATCAATCGTGTACAAGAAATATTGTCTACAAACCCGTATGAAAAACTACATATGGCAAAAATATATGGCAGAATATATAAAAATTGTATTTTAATATATGAAATCATATATGGAATATATACGGCAAAAATATATGGCATAATATATAAAAATTGTATTTTAATATATGAAACCATATATGAACTATATATGGCAAAAATATATTCAGAAATATATTAAAAAAAAAAAAAAAATTAAAAAAAAAAAAATTCAAACTCAAGACGTGCTCCTTTCCACCCGGAATCTGGAATGTGCTGTTATTCGTATTGGGCGTCGATATATCAAAATACAATTATTATATATTTCTGAATATATTTTAAATGATAACGAAATGTCAAACACGACAAGCTGCTAATCCTGTTCATCTGGACATGAGCGCTATAAAAATTTGCTGCTAAAATATCCTGTGGGTATGAGCGCTAGAAAAATGGGCTGCTGAAACCTCGTCTGGGCATGAGCGCTACAAAAATTTGCTGCTAAAACCTCGTCTGGGTATGAGCGCTATTCAACCGACAATGTTGATATCTTGCCGCATAATTGGTAAATTTGACACATCATTAAGTTGCTTCCCTACGCAATTTCAGCAGACCTGAAAACATTGGGGAAAAAGGTGTTATTAAACGGAATATCTCTGCCTGGGCACCGAAATCAATGAAACAAACTCTGTAGCGCAATTTTATGCGCGATCGCGAATACGTACGACCGGAAAAATGTTTTTTTTTACGCGAAAATAGAGAAGATATCCATGTAAAACGTTTTCAAAGCCGTTTTACATGGATATTTCAATAAATAGCCTCTGATGAGGGCAGCATACCACTGCCGAAACGTCAGGCCAACGCTCTTATACCATTTGATTCGACTTGATTGATTGAACTTCTTCTTCTAAAAAAAAAAAATTATTTTCATTTTCATGGATTTTTTCTAACGAATCTAACATTTTTGGGTTACTTACCTGATATGTTGCAATTTCGACCTGCTTGGTTATCACCGACAATGACGCGCTTGCTGTCGCCAGAACCGCCCAGGGCTAACCATGCAAAATGCAGTGCGTTGAAATCGAGAACAAATCTTTTCTGCTTCAGCTGCTTTTATTTTTGAATTTTTATTCGAATGCTTTGCATTTAAAACACGCTGATTGGACAGCTTTGACAGGATATTTTTTTCAAACAAAAACCTTGCGCTGCTCCATGCCTGCGCATTGCGTAGCGCGCATTTCGCGGTGACGGAAGTTCCGTTACAATCTCTTTTTTACTAAAGGGAAATAGTAGTTATAGGAATGCAGCATGTCACATTACCGATTTGACTCCGGAGCAAATTTTTACTCGCTCGAGATAGTTTGATATTGGAATAGTTTGAGATCATTAGTCTATCCAAACATATCATTAATCATTCCCCTCCTAATTCCTGCCTTCCCGATGGAAGAAACCGCACCACCTTTTCGTTGGTTTCCATTAAGCGATAGTACTTCTATAACCGATGATACGTTTATCGATAATTCGGATTTCAGTTGCAAAACCTTTTATATCAAGTATGAAGAAGTACTATCGGCTAAGAGTGTGATGACATTTCTCCTTAGCGTGCTATTCGTTTTTAATTGTACAACGCAAAAACCACTGATAACCGAGCGAGCGTAGCGAGTGAGGAACAACGGAAAAACCACTGATAACCGAGCGAGCGAAGCGAGTGAGGAACAACGGAAAAATCACTGATAACCGAGCGAGCGTAGCGAGTGAGGGAAAGCGCAAAACCAAACGAGTGAGCGAGCGAAGCGAGCGAACGAGCAAAATTATCAGCTAGTATGATATTCAAAATTATCATAAAAGCAAACAATCTGACAATGGTTGCGCGTGGTTAACGGGCTACGACTATTGCGGTGCGCGTCCGCAAGGAAGACGGACATTGCGACGTTGCCCTTCGTTACTCGCGTGGCTGCGCGCCAACACCGGCGCGGCCGAATCCTGCAACACGTGTTTCAGACAAACTCGCCGGTTCTGAGCCAGAATATTTACTATGTTTACGTGCACCGAATAACGTGTTATTAGCTACTGATTTTCGTAACTTACGCTATTTCAAACGACGTAAACGGGTCAAATACTATACTACGCTTAGGTGCACCGAGTTACGTGTTATTAGCTACTAATTTTCGTAACTTATGTTATCTGGAACAACATAAACGGGTCGAAATCGAGTATTAGCTCAGAGATGTATTTGAGTTAAAAAAATTATATTCACAGATTTAGCGTAAAACCCAGCGATTATAGATTACGTAAACCGCAAATGGAAAGTAATTTGGGTCGGTAATCGATGTGGTAAATTGATTCAGGTTCGGATTTTTTTAAAAAAATGCCGATTTTATATGGGTTTGAATAATCATAGAAAATTAACGGCTGGAGGGAAAAATCTGAAAAAATTCAGCAGTGGTTTTTTGAAACCGTAGTATCGTATAAAAATCATGAAGCGAATCAAAAATGGTGAGCGAAAATCATTGGGTGAGTTGACATGGAATGCCCCAAATACAAAATAAAATGGGCTGAGTGGTCGAAAAATTGTATCAATCAATGTCGGTCGTTTCGGTCCTATTCCCAAATTATTACATGTCGCTTTTACTAACTCACCTATAAACATCACCCAGCATGTAAATTACACATATAGAGAAATTGCGACTCCAAGACTTGATTATTACAGATATATTAAAATGCTGAACGGATTGAAACAGGTTCATTTGAATGAAAATCTTCATTTATTACAAGGCTCAAATGTTTCGTTATTTGAGGAGCTTTCCATCTACAGACAAAAATCGACACAGTTAGACACACAGCAATACGATTGGTCCCTTCCGTTGGATCCAGCCAATCATAATACTGTTCGTCTGACTCTGTCAGTTTTTGTCTGTCGATGGAAAGCTCCTTGGTCGCTAGCGACAGAGAGCGACGATCGTACAGACAATCGAAATTACGCATCGATTGCGCTCTAAATCGATTCTACCGCTACAATCGATGAAATACGCGGGAATCCCCAGATTCTGGCCCCTGGTGCTCATCGGCTAGCGTGATTTTCTCAGCAGTGAATAGTGATTCAAGGTACAAAAAAAGTATTGCAAAGTGAGGAAATCATTCGAAAAGGCAAGTATATTTTCCGAATATTTTGCGAGGTGTTCAACTACGAGATGTGTATCATATTTTTTGGCAGCTTCTGCATTACTTCTGCATAGACATGAGTGAGGTTAGGTTCTCCGGGAAGAAGAATATTTCCTAGCCATTCCTCGTCTCGAAATTTTCAATAAAATTTTCTAAAAATCTATGAGTAATGTAGATATTTATTACATATTCTATATTTTTTCATGAAAATATCTCTCAACTCAAATAATGTTTTCCCATATTTCCGATATTTCTCGATTTATTTGCGTAAGAGGTCTAGTCATGCTAAAAAGTTTCAAAATAGACTAATAGATTCAATTTTCTGCAATATTTATAAAAGTCTTTCATGATTCTTTCAGAATCTGAGAATATTCTCTTACCGAGACTACCAATTTCTTTCATGTTGATTGACCATTTATAATTTGCAGATGTCCTGCAACGCTGAAAAAAAAAAACGGGTAAACTGGACTTGGGCGGAGGAAGGTGCGATGTTGAAAATATTCAAAGAGAAGAATATTCATGCTAAACTAGACGGGCGTGAGCTTCGATCAGATGAATGTTATAACGAAGTAAGTGAGGAGATGGCCACTAAAGGGTATACTAGAACTGCGACACAAGTACGCATCAAGTATTATGCCCTACGAAGCACGTTCAAAGAGCTGAAAAAACAGCACAATGTCTCTGGAGCAGGATCTGAATCCATCCCCCATCTAACAATTTTATATGAATTGTTTGGCCATCGACCTGCGGCCAGATTAATTGACGCTGGGGTAGACTCAGGTCGGAATCCTGCAACTGCTGACATGTTACACAGTATGTAATACAGATTTATATGCATTCAAGCAGCGTTGCAAATGAATCTCATTCTCAAGTGTCGAATGTGAATTGACAAGATAAGATTACACTGTTCATTTCCTGTGTATGTTTTAGAACAAATCAATGTGTAATGGAAATGAATAGGCCAATTTTGTGTATCTTCTGCATGTTCCATATCACATTTCTTGATTTTTTACAACAGATGAAGAACAAGCAGAACAAAATGTTGTTTGGGGGACAGTCGGGCTAGGCGGTATGATTACTATTGATAATCCTGACGACGACAACCCTGACGATCCGATGGCTTTGATTGATCAACATGTGCTGCCCGTTCCTGAAGGACAGGAGCAACAGCCTCTTGCTCAACGAGGAACTGAACATGAGTTGCCTCTTGTTCGACAAGAAGCAGCACGACAGCCAGCCATTGTGCAACAGGAACCTGTTTGCCAGCGTCCAGTCGCTCGGCAGGACCCTATCCACCAGCCTGCTCCTGCTCGCCAAGCACCTGAAGGCCAGCACCCTGTTGCTCGACAGCAACCTGTGCGTCAGCCTCCGCTTGGACAACAAGAACCTGCACGTCAACCTCCGCTTGGTCAACAAGAACCTGCACGTCAGCTTGCCAACCCTAATGCAGAAGCTATTCGACAGGATCATCCTGGAGCTGCTAATGGTAATTAGATCTCTCCTAGATATTCTCAATGTATATAACAAATATGTGTATGAAAATATACAAATGATCTGAACAAACAAATCTCTAATGTAACTTTAGGAGAAAATGCTGCTGAGAATGGCGGTGTTCTTAGGCACCAGGCCCGAGGTCCTGGACAAGATAGAGCACTTCATGGTGTGCGACGTAGGGTTGGTAGACTCCAACATACTTGAAATCAATTTTCATCTTCATCAACCGACAATTCGTGAAATTACCTGAAAAATAAACTTTAGACAAATTTGAAAAATCTTGCCATCAATAAGGAAATTTGGCTTCATACTGATGTAAGTTTTTTTTCTTCAGACAGAACGAAGGGTAAAGGGAGCTACGCCAAAGAGCTGACAAATTTTCACGAGCAGTTGTCTCTTTCGCAAAGTCAGCTACAGGAGCAGATGGTCGAAAGGCACGAGACCTTTATGAGGATGGAATTGGAGGCGAGCAGGCAATGGGAAGCCCAACAGCAAGTACTGCATGAGCAGCATACCAAGAAGTTGATGGACAGCAGTAACGTAACGCTGACGACTGCTATAGACAAGTTGTTGGGAGCTTTCAACAAACCACCAGAGCAGCCGCAGGTTTACCAGCCTATCGCCTATCCAGCTGGGTTTCCGCCAATTCACCAGTTCACTTATCCAGTGAACGTTCCCAGCCCCAGTACAAGTCCTAACTCAATGTACTCGACTACTTTTTCCGACAACCACAATGTATATCCTCACGCTGTCACTAGTCCTAGTCCTCGTCCTAGCTTCTCCAGCTCTACCTCATCTATTTCCCAACATGGCAACCAGATACCATTACCTGCAGTCATTTCTAGCCGCAGTCCTAATTCGAACTCTACTTTGGACCCATCCCTGCCTTTTAATACAAACCGGACAATTTCTTCCAGTATACAGAGTACCACTTCCGATGACTTGTCAAACGAAAACTCATAACTTTTCCAAGTTGAGGGGTACATGTACATTGAAATCTCAAAAAACAGAATGAAAGAATATTATTTTTCAAACTTTATAATTGCTTACAAACAATTGTACGAACAAATCGTTTGTCAGCTCTTGTTTAAAAAATAAACTCTAGGCGGGTCCAATTTGTGGTTTTCAGGTTAGAGTGTTCACAGAATATTTTTTGCAAATTTCAAGGTGTATGTACCCCGATGACTAAGATCACTGCACTACTCCCTCCATTTCTTTATTTGATAATATATTTTATGTGATAATTTCTTAACAATTTTAATAATACTTATCTGTTTTATACCGAGAGGATCTCTTGAAACCGTACAGTCAACTGCGCATGCGCGGAATTATTTGATTTTATTGGGTTAGACAATCCCACCACGACGGTATTGACGATGAAATTAGTGTGGTGGGATTCTCTAACTCAATAAAATCAAATAATTTCGCGCATGCGCAGTTGACTGTACGGTTTCAAGAGATCCTCTCGGTATGGCACGTACAACTTATATCTTTAAATGGGCAGGCAATAAATGTATTCATGTACTTTGGTAAGTTTTGAGTACTAAAATATAATTTATAATAAAACTGTAAGCTCATACACTGAATTCGTACGATATTTCATCTCCAATCACCTTAGATTGTTCTAGCCTAATTGCGCATCAGTAAAGGATAGTGCTCTTCAAGGTATCTTCGCATACGTTCACGAACTTCTGCTCCATCTTCATCACCACGAAGAAACTCACGATTTGGTTGAGGAAATTCAAGATCTGCGTTATGGACATCGTTCATCCACTGTTCAATGAAGGGATTCTTCGTAATCTCCACAAAATTGTGAAGAATGCAGCATGCTAAAATTACTTCAGGCATAAAGTACACATCGAGCTCACTTCTCTTGCAGAGAATTCGCCAACGAGCTTTCAGGCGTCCAAAAGCGTGTTCAACTACTATTCTAGCTTTATGAAGGTACAGATTGAAGGACACCTCTTCCGGTGTCTGCTCTATGCGGTATTCGTTGATAAGCCAATTAAGCAAGGGATACGCTGCATCACCAATGATCACATACGGCATAGTCTCACCATTGATGGATCTTTCGCTCTGAAAATGACAACAAGACATCACAGTGGACACAAAGATAATATCAACAACGCTTATACCACAGGAATAAGTTTTCGGCTGTTCTGGTACAGGAGTGAGTCCCTCAAAACCACTGCATCATGAACAGATCCAGGATGTTGGCACGTGACATCGCGAGAGCTAAATGAAGATAAGAAAGTATTGGATCATGGCAGTGTTGCCAGTAATTAATTACATTTGTAATGGAATTACTCATTTAATTACACATTACTTTAGTGATGAATAATTAAACTTCATTTAATTACACATTACCAAAGTAATGAGTAATTGAACAAAGTTCAATTATCCATTACTTTGGTAATGTGTAATCAAAGCGAGTTTAATTACACATTACCAAAGTAATGTGTAATAAAATAAAAATTCAATTACACATTGCGAAAGTAATGAGTAATTAAAAAAACTTTAATTACAATTTTCACAACACTGGATCATGCTCACAAGGGGTCTTGATGAGACGTATACCTGTGATCGAAGAATCAAAACAATGACTCTGGCATCTAAAAAGCTGAATAAAACGGAATTTTCATACCCTGTATGAAAATATGAATCCAAATTTTTGTTCTGTGTATTAAGGGGAGACTGGTGAAATTTTGAAAATCGCTATTACAGGTCGTATAAAAAATCCTTCCAGCAGGTTTTAAGTAATGGTAGTGTAAACTGTGAAAAAAATTTCAGCCTCCTACGATGAAACTGTAAGCGCAGGGAACCTTGCGAAGAAGATTTTGCCCACCGCTGCCAAAAATTTCTTGCGTCTACACTTTCATCGCAAGAGGCTGAACAGTTTTTTCACAGCCTATACTATCATTATTCAAAAACTGCTGGAAGGATTTTTTATAAACCTCTTTTTGATATTGTAAGAATTCAAAAACCTATTTTAGCCCAAAATTTCACCAAAGTCTTCCCTTAAGCCACAAATGATAGCTTATCAGCGACGATGATCAACAACAGCCTGTAGTACAAGCGATGACCATCCCTTCCTGTTGTGAAAATCAGCAGCTCCATCCTCAGGTGGAGAAATCGGAATATGTGATCCGGCTATTGCACCAATTACTTGTGGTATGCCGTACTTTTGTTCAAATCCCTGAGCAATCTCATCGCAAGCTTCTGTCGTACGTGGAAATGACAGAAAGTTTTCCAACATAAGTAAATTAATTGCTCGGACGACAGCATGAAGGCACTCACAAACTGTGCTCTTGTGAACTCCGAAAGGGTTGCCTACTGTTCTGTATTCTCCAACACTGGCCAACCTGTACAGTGCGACCTCTCAATAAGCACGCCCGCAATAAGAACGCTTCCCCAACTTCTCGCTCGACCACTACCCCCACTCCGAGCTCGAATTGCACTTGGGTGCGAATGAGAGAGAGAGACAGAGAGAGTGAGTCACTGAAGAGCGCACGCATGGTGGGGGTACTCGAATTCTTGCAAAACCTCTTCCCCTTGGGGGCTTTTCGTTCTTATTGGGAGGTCGGACTGTATATAGCTATCGCCACTTTTTTTTCCACGCTTAGCCCTGGCAATACACAATTTTCGGCACGCTCCAATGGTGCTCGGATATTCTGCACGAGTTGAAAAAACGTGTCACGTTTCATACGGAAATTTTCCAACCACTGTTGATCGTCGAATGTTTGAAGAACGGTGCGCTCCCACCATTCATCAGTACGTTCTTTCCTGCCGATTTGGCGAACTCTTACTGGTAATGCCTGAATATTTAAATGAGAGCTCGGAATTAATTTTCAGCTTTTTTCGCAAATTTTGATCTACCGGGTGTCCCATTCTTATCTTACACCTGATTTTTCTCGAGAAGTACTGTTCGGATCAAGTTTGAGCGGAGTGAAACTTGTAGAGTGCAAAGAGGGACGTTCAAACTAAAAAAAAAATCTTGGGTCCGAAATCCAAAGTGGCGACGTTAGCAACATGTTTCTTTTTTTAATGGGAACGTGACCTTTTTTCACGAAAATTTTTTTCAAGTCAAAACTAACAATTTTTGTGTGAAATTTTTTTGACAAAGTCCAATAATTATCAGGTGAAAACACCATTTTTGATTATCCAGAATGTTCCACGAGGAAGTAAGGTCTTGAACATCCCAAATTTGCGTGAGCCTAACCTTGCAAGTGTTCCACACGCACGCGCAAATTTGGGACTTTTAAGACTTTACCTCCTCGTGACACATCCTGGATAACCAAAAATGGTATTCTCACTGAAAAATTAATGAACGTTATAAAAAAAATTCTCACAGTCACAGAAGCTGTTAGTTTTGTCCTGAAAAAATTTTCAGTGAAAAAAAGTCAAGTTCCCATTAACAAAAAGAACATGTCAGCGATCCTAACGTCGCTATTTTGGATTTTGGACTCAACATTTTTTTTTTCTTAACGTCCCCTTTTGAACCCTCCAATTCTCACTATACTCAATACTGGATCGGAACAGTAATTTTCGAGATATATCAGATGTGAGATTAAAATAGAACACCCGTTATAACAAAATAAAATTTGACTCCAAAGCGTACTTACCTGCAATGCCATTACAGCACCTTGCCCAGCCACCGTGGTCATGTCCCTGATGAGAGTTTGAAACGAAGCGTGAAGCCGCTTTTGGAGGTTACGTTGATGTTTCACTCTTTTTTTTCGAAATTCTTCATTATTTAGGAGAAGTATTCGTGCTGTCGTTCTGTTGTGATTTGCCACTAAAGCTCCTACGACACCTAACAATCCATCCCGATTCATCTTGTCCCACACTCCGTAAGTTTTCGCTATTCGGCGACTATTTGAGAGTTGTCCGTTGTCTTGCGTGATGCTCAATCACGTAAACGACCAAGACTTTTGCTTAATTGAAATCAAGTAGCACGTAAACGCCTTATGACCGTACTGAAAAAGTAGTCAATTCCGTGCACGTAAACATAGTAATTGACGAGTAAGATAATTCATTGATAATTGTGTGTGAAAAGTGTAATCCGACGATAATTCCGTACAAGCGAGACTACGAGGTACGTACTACATGCACACGTAAGCAATATGTATAAATATTCATAGATATTGTGTTGGGACATCAGCTTTCATATCCTTAGTCTCAACTTTTTGAAAATTTTTATTATAATTATTTCAGTAGGAGTAATAAATCTCGGGTATAGACGGTCAGTCTTGGAAAAATAATATTTATTTCTGACGTTTCGGTCGTGCATGGTCGACCATCTTCGGAGCTGTGAATTGACACAGAATAACATAGTTATAAACTTATATTAGCAATAGAATCTGAATCGTTCCGGAGAACTATAACAATTATATAAAGTTGACTAGACAATATACAAGTATACACCCACGTGCGACCACGCGGTGCGTTGAAAAAATGAAAATTTTGAGGTTAACTGGATAAATTATCTGAAAATATATGATAACAACAATAAAGAATGATGTGTACAGTTTTCGAATTAACATAATAAGTCCTTGGTACTACGATTGATAATTTAAACGATGGATAACGTGAGTGGGGGTTTAAAACCTTACCGAAACAGACTTCTAATTGCGCTTAAGGTGTTCGTTGGTTGGCGCTCGGCGGAGAAGTGAGGTAGCCAGGAAGTTTCCTATAGACTTCGAGTCGATAAAAACGATCCATCATCGATAGTGAAAATGTCGTGCGACAAAACGATATAGAGTCAAAAAGTCTGGCGGTAAAATTTTTAAATTTGGAATAAAAACCTCCCATTCACGTTAACCAGTGGTTGTAAACAACGGAGCATATATATTACTTAAATTATCTATGTCCGATCGTCGGTTTACCGTGTCATTTTTTCTGATATGGATCATTTCTTTAAGAGTGCGATGGTGTAGGTTTGGTTCGCTTGCAATGATTTTAACCTGGTCAAAATTGAATTTATGTCCCAGAGTAAGAGTATGATTAACTAAGGCTGATTTCTCTACATCTCCACACTTGATGTTATATTTATGTACATATAGACGTTTTTGAAGGTGTTGCGATGTCTGCCCTATATATCCTTTGTCGCAACCTGAGCATGGAATGTGATATACAACACACGATTTATCTAGTAGCGGTACTTGATCCTTGAGACGAGAGAACAGGTTTTGAGTTAAACTACTTTTTTTGTGGACCACCATGATGTTATGCCTACCTATAAATTAGCTAAATTCTGTGCTGCTCCCTTGACAAGCATCTTAGGAGCTTCTCAATATCACACCAAGGATTCTTGGTCATTTGCAAATTCCATCAAGAATAGCAACATTCCATCGAATTTCAAATTGATCTCCTTAGATGTCTCGTCACTTTTCACTAACATCCCAACCCAGTTAGTTGTGGATTGTATCCTAAAAAGTTGGCCTGAGATTAAATCTCACACTTTACTTCCACAAGAGGAGTTTGTCAAGGGGGTTAAACTATGTTTAGATTCTACATATTTTAGTTTCAAGGGTAATTTCTATCAACAGATTGAAGGTGTTGCGATGGGCTCCCCTATCAGTCCGGCGTTAGCTAATCTGGTCATGGAAACTCTAGAAAACTCTGTCATAAACGGACTGGGATACCAGCTTCCTTTTTACAAAAGATACGTGGATGATATAATCACAGCGATACATCCTGACCTAATCAATAATCTAGTCGATCAGTTTAACAGTTTCCATCCTAAGTTGAATTTCACATATGAACTTGAAACGGGAGGAAGGTTGAGTTTTCTAGACATCTCAGTCATCAACAACGGCGATCACACCTTATCTATTGATTGGTTCCGTAAATCCACCTGGTCAGGCCGTTTTTTGCATTTTTCTTCACATCACCCTCAAAAATACAAGAAGAGCGTCATTGTAGGGTTAGTAGACAGGGGTCTCAAATTAGCCGAACCAATTTTTAGACAAAAAAAATCTGTCATTAATTTCTAACACTTTAAAAAATAATGATTATCCGGAGGTTCTAATACAACGTGTTATCTCTGAAAGGATGGATAAATTATATAATAGCATAGTGTATGAAGAAAAATGAAAAAAAGACTCTGAGAATATAGAAGGAATTGCGGCAATACCGTACGTGAAAGTTCTCTCGGAACAAATCCAAAACATTTTAAAAAAAGATAACATCATGGTGGTCCACAAAAAAAGTAGTTTAACTCAAAACCTGTTCTCTCGTCTCAAGGATCAAGTACCGCTACTAGATAAATCGTGTGTTGTATATCACATTCCATGCTCAGGTTGCGACAAAGGATATATAGGGCAGACATCGTGTGACGGACGGTATGGGTAGAGTGTTATTAATCCCTATGGTTTATTCACAAGAGAACCCGAGAATAGAATTGGTCATCCCGTCACATCCACATATAAATAATTATAAAAGAGATCTATTATGAAATAGATCGGTAAATAGGATTCGTTGCCGCCTAGTCCTATACAGGTCTCAATTGATTTGTTTAAATTGTGTTGAGGCTAATTGATATAGAAATAATAATATAATTAAAGAAAAATAATAACTATGAAGTAAATAAATGAAAGGTAATTCAAATGATAATGGGAAATTGACTGGTAAAATCAAATATATATTCTTTAACGATTATGGATATGAAATATATAGTTCAAGCGACTAACAAATGATTGTCGGTTGAACAAATGAATAACATAAAATAATGAATTCACAAAATAATGAAACAATATGATAATATAATGATCTCCGACGTGGGGATCGTGAAGGCTTGTCACTATATAAGAATTATTCATGAAAAATAATAATGAATTTGATAAAAGGCTCTTCACGATTCACACGCGTTGATATGAAGAATATGATGAAATACTGAAATAAGAACTCTCTCTCTCTCTGACAGGAATAATATAAATTGAGTCAAGATCAGCGACTACTTATTGGAGTAAAGTCTCGATACTATTTAGAGGAAATCTTGCACTGGAATTAGGATGGTACCCGAAATTCTAGGAATTATTCCAGGCGATTTATTGAATTAGCAATGATTCTGATCTTGGCTCAAAATGAAAGAATAATAATTTAATTTTCCCATAAGGAAATTGAATATAGATAAATATATGCGTGTATATATATTGTTCTGAATTATAGTAATATTATAACGAGATACATGATTCAAGATCGGTAGTCAGGATCTTATTGAGTCTTATGCATCTAATAATAAAAAGAAAGAAACCCAATGGGATTAGGGTGGTACCCGAAATTCTATAGAATTATCACAGTAGGCTTTCCAATTTATTATTATACCAATCTTGACCTATTATTATAGTGTAATCCCTAACTATATATTAAATGGTTATTTGGTAAAGAGATATAAAATTTAGAATTGGAACAATGAGTAATAGTGCAAGCTCGACGGGTGGTCTCGTTAATAAGCAAGGGGATATCCCCGAAATACCTGTGAGTATTAGCTTAGAACGATATTCCCGTTCCCTTATTACTCATTCAATTTATTCAATATATTTATAGCCATGCAAAATCCTTATAATTAGAGAATTCTGGAAAACGATATAACAATTATTTTATGTAAGTTAATTTATCAGTGAGTAAATTTGTGAGCCATCGTGGTTACTTAGCCTTGGTTGATCTGGAGTAGCATGGGACTACCTTGATTAGCCTCCCTCACCTTAAGAACCTCGAAGCCTTTGATTCACGTAGAATTATAAATGGGTTAACACCTTTTAAGTTGGTTATCATTTATGCCGAATGGTAGATTTGGTTAATGTCTATAAACTGAAGCTAGTTTGTATCCAAGTGTCTATAGTCTTTGTTGATACTCACTGAGTTGAAATAATGAAGATTTTGAAATGAGTCTAATTCATATAACAAGTGAAGTGATATTAATGCAAGATTCTAAAGATTGGAAATATGACTTATATACTACAAATACCCCAAGAGGAGTATAAGGCAGAACTTGAGTTTTTGATGTTAATTTGGATTATCAGATTGTGTGATAACTAGGGCCAGGAATTTGGTTTCGTTAAAAGAGAGAGATGAAAGATGGGAGGAGCTAAAACTTTTTGTTTGTTTTAATTGGTTGAATTTTTATATATTTGCATTTGTTTATTTGAATCGAGTGAAGCGAGCAATGAAGTAAAAATAAGTTTTATCAATCCAAAACGAATATACTATTCACATAACTATATATACCGTGAATATTCGTATCTGCGGGATTTTTTGAGATTCTAAAATATCCACTTAATAATATTTTGAATGATTTTGAACTGAGGATATTATTTGAGAATATTTTAGGTGATATTTACTTTCAGTCTTACTTTATGTCTTGAAATGAAGTCTTATTTTTTGTCTTAAAATAAAGTCTTATTTTTTGTCTTAAAATATAGTATAAATCGAGAAAAATCGAGCCGAAATCAAATTATGAGAATAGGAGATGAAGATATCGATAAAGTTGAAGTATGGTTTTCTGAACATAATATGATCAGTTTTTAGTTTCTCAAGTGAATTAGTGATGTTCTAGCTGAGTTTGAAATGAAGATCTCCATCGGCCCAGTTTATCAACTTTATCAACTCTCATAATTTGATTTCGGCTTGATTTTTCTCGATTTATACTATATTTTAAGACAAAAAATAAGACTTTATTTTAAGACAAAAAATAAGACTTCATTTCAAGACATAAAGTAAGACTTCATTTTAAGACATAAAGTAAGACTGAAAGTAAATATCACCTAAAATATTCTCAAATAATATCCTCAGTTCAAAATCATTCAAAATATTATTAAGTGGATATTTTAGAATCTCAAACAACCCCGCAGATACGAATATTCACGGTATACAGGGCGACCCAGGTTGAGCGCACCATATTTGGTGGGTGTACTCCTCCCGAAAATCTAAGACTAAAGTTCCTTTACCAAAACTCCCAGGGTCTAATAATTCAGGAGCTACAGGAGATCTTAGTCGACCAATCAGAGGGCTTATGATGGACCAAGACAGGGCCGGTTCAAGAGTGTAAGGCGAGCAGTGCCCGCGTCGGATCAATTTAGGTGGTTCGCTAAGTATTTCTCGTAGTCTAGGTCCTCGGCTTCGTAGTTCTCGTAGTCCAGGTCGTTCGCTAAGTATTTCTCGTAGTCCAGGTCCTCGGCTACGAAGAACCACGAAGCCGCGGACCTAGACTACGAGAAATACTTAGCTAACGACCTGGACTACGAGAAATACTTAGCGAACGACCTGGACTACGAGAACTACGAAGCCGAGGACCTGGACAGCGAGAACTACGAAGCCGAGGACCTGGACTACGAGAAATACTTAGCGAACAACCTGGACTACGAGAACTACGAAGCCGAGGACCTGGACTACGAAAAATACTTAGCGAACAACCTGGACTACCAGAAATACTTAGCGAACCACCTAAATTAATCCGACGCGGGCACTGCTCGCCTTACACTCTTGAACCGGCCCTGTCTTGGTCCATCATAAGCCCTCTGATTGGTCGACTAAGATCTCCTGTAGC
Source organism: Tenthredo livida (assembly GCA_963992785.1). NCBI lineage: Eukaryota > Metazoa > Arthropoda > Insecta > Hymenoptera > Tenthredinidae > Tenthredo > Tenthredo livida. Next base: position 14,930,348 of record OZ023071.1, read on the forward strand.
TCCTGAATTATTAGACCCTGGGAGTTTTGGTAAAGGAACTTTAGTCTTAGATTTTCGGGAGGAGTACACCCACCAAATATGGTGCGCTCAACCTGGGTCGCCCTGTATATAGTTATGTGAATAGTATATTCGTTTTGGATTGATAAAACTTATTTTTACTTCATTGCTCGCTTCACTCGATTCAAATAAACAAATGCAAATGTATAAAAATTCAACCAATTAAAACAAACAAAAAGTTTTAGCTCCTCCCATCTTTCATCTCTCTCTTTTAACGAAACCAAATTCCTGGCCCTAGTGATAACCCTTATGTGTCTATGCACTGATTCTACTTATTAAACAGATCACTAAGTTGATTAGTTTGTATCTCGTTTAATTTTTAAGTTAAGATTGACGAATGCCGAGTCCTTTGTATACACTGACTTTAAATGAAGAAAGCTAGATGGGATACAACCCTTGGCTCAAGTATAGCACACGGTCTCTTGCGACTACGCACCTCGCGATTTAACAGAAGAAGAGCGTTATAAAATATGTTGAAGTAAACTAGTTTAAAACAATGAAGTTAATCGTTGTCTCAAAAGTGCATAGATCTTGAAGAGATTTATGGCTTGAATTTATTAACGGGTACAGAGTCCTTTGTGCTACCACTTTAATTAATAGAAAGAAAAGATTGAACACAACTCGTGGCTCGATTATTGCACACGGTTCTTTACGACCACGCACTTCGCGACTTGACGGAAGAAAGACGTTATAAAATATGTTAAAGTAAACTAGTTTAAAACAATGAAGTTAATCGTTGTCTCAAAAGTGCATAGATCTTGAAGAGATTTATGGCTTGAATTTATTAACGGGTACAGAGTCCTTTGTGCTACCACTTTAATTAAAAGAAAGAAAAGATTGAACACAACTCGTGGCTCGATTATTGCACACGGTTCTTTACGACCACGCACTTCGCGACTTGACGGAAGAAAGACGTTATAAAATATGTTGAAGTAAACTAGTTTAAAACAATGAAGTTAATCGTTGTCTCAAAAGTGCATAGATCTTGAAGAGATATATGGCTTGAATTTATTAACGGGTACAGAGTCCTTTGTGCTACCACTTTAATTAAAAGAAAGAAAAGATTGAACACAACTCGTGGCTCGATTATTGCACACGGTTCTTTACGACCACGCACTTCGCGACTTGACGGAAGAAAGACGCTAGTTCAAGTTCAAAGGCGACGAGGTCCCCGTGGTTGCAACAAAGTATGTATTGCTACGCGTGTGGCTTAGCCAATTAGGATTTAACTTAAAGGCTAATCGTCGCCTGATTGGTTTGAGGGACTACTTGCAGTTAGGCGTAGGAGTGGGGCCCTGGTGACGTTACGCGGTCCCATGCTACTCCATGCCTCACCTATAGCTCACTCACACTAACTTGGTTTGAATATCTTCAAACCATGTTAATAATTCGAACTTACATTTGAATTATGAACCGTTAAATGGCTTTTTAGTTTTCCATCATTCTTGCTTTTGAAATCTTATTATTCTACTTCTAGTTACCTTAATTTCCTTATTTCTTTGAAAATTAGAGAGAGAGCAAAATTACATCTACGCGCTAGCCTATAGTAGTGTGAGGTTGGCGGGTCAGCAAGACTGGGGTTCCAGTGTTGCTTCGCCGTTATCAACACCTACGTGACTTACGAGCCGTTTTAAGAAGGGAATAAACATCCGATGCAGTTAATATTATATTTCAGTGTGGTTACTTTCTACGCGGTTGAAAAATGAGACAAACAAATTGTTAAGCGTTCAAAGAATTATTGTTGGAAAGAGTTTATGAAATCAAACTAAGAAAAAGGAATTTAGGATTCCGGGATATGTATATACGTATAAAGATATATACCGAAATCTACGCACGTAACAATCGCAACACCTTCAAAAACGTCTATATGTACATAAATATAACATCAAGTGTGGAGATGTAGAGAAATCAGCCTTAGTTAATCATACTCTTACTCTGGGACATAAATTCAATTTTGACCAGGTTAAAATCATTGCAAGCGAACCAAACCTACACCATCGCACTCTTAAAGAAATGATCCATATCAGAAAAAATGACACGGTAAACCGACGATCGGACATAGATAATTTAAGTAATATATATGCTCCGTTGTTTACAACCACTGGTTAACGTGAATGGGAGGTTTTTATTCCAAATTTAAAAATTTTACCGCCAGACTTTTTGACTCTATATCGTTTTGTCGCACGACATTTTCACTATCGATGATGGATCGTTTTTATCGACTCGAAGTCTATAGGAAACTTCCTGGCTACCTCACTTCTCCGCCGAGCGCCAACCAACGAACACCTTAAGCGCAATTAGAAGTCTGTTTCGGTAAGGTTTTAAACCCCCACTCACGTTATCCATCGTTTAAATTATCAATCGTAGTACCAAGGACTTATTATGTTAATTCGAAAACTGTACACATCATTCTTTATTGTTGTTATCATATATTTTCAGATAATTTATCCAGTTAACCTCAAAATTTTCATTTTTTCAACGCACCGCGTGGTCGCACGTGGGTGTATACTTGTATATTGTCTAGTCAACTTTATATAATTGTTATAGTTCTCCGGAACGATTCAGATTCTATTGCTAATATAAGTTTATAACTATGTTATTCTGTGTCAATTCACAGCTCCGAAGATGGTCGACCATGCACGACCGAAACGTCAGAAATAAATATTATTTTTCCAAGACTGACCGTCTATACCCGAGATTTATTACTCCTACTACTACCATACGGTCAAGAAGCTACTCTCTTATAATTATTTCTCCTATTTCTTTTTATTATATCCCAATAACGGTTTTCGCTCGATAACTCCCCTGCTGGAAGTTAACGAATAGAATCTTTATCCACTTGAATCACTTTGGATCCTTTGGATAGAAAGAGATTAAGATAATTGATCTAACCCTATCAACGGTCTATCTTTGCGAATCTCTTGCTATCTTCTTTTGAGTCCGAACTAGGGCCTATCCCTTCCAATCCCTAATATCCTATCTAATCCTATCCATCGCCAATCCACGTGAATCTTCTTCCATCTGATTTGAATCAAAACTAGGGCCAACCTTTTCAATCTCTAATTTCCTTTCTAATCCTTCCCACCGCCAATCTACGTGAATCTTCCTCTCTCTGATTCAGATCTAAACTAGAGCCCATCCTTTTTAATCTCTGATTTCTTATCTAATTCTATCCACAGCTTATCTATCTGAATCCCTCTGATGGTCCGCTTAAAATAAGAATCGCGCCTATCTTTGCATATTCCCAATTTCTTATCCACTCGCAACTATCTGAATCTCATTCGATGCCTATTTAAATTCAAAGTCCCGCCTATCCGTTTGTATCCCTATTTCCGGTTCCATTTCCATCCACAGTCCATCTATCTAAATCTCCCTGATGGTCTGTTCAAATGCAAAGTCCCGTCTATCATTTTGTACCCTCAATTTCGTATTCACTACTATCCACAGCCTTTCCATCTCATTCCCATTCAATGCCTATTTGAATTCGAAGTCCCGACAATCCGTTTGTATCCTTAATTTCGCATTCACTTTTATCCACAACCTATCTATCTAAATCCCTCTGACGGTCTGTTCAAATTCAATCTCCCGCCAATCCGTTTGTATCCCTAATTTCGTATCCACTTCTATCTACGACGGGCTACGACTATTGCGGTGCGCGTCCGCGAGGAAGACGGACGTTGCGACGTTGCCCTCCGTTACTCGCGTTGCTGCGTGCCAACACCGGCGCGGCCGAACCCTGCAACACGTGTTTAAATATAAATAAATATAAATAATATATGTATAAATATTCATAGATATTGTGTTGGGTCATCAGCTTTCATATCCTTAGTCTCAACTTTTTAAAAATTCTTATTTTTATTTCTTTCATAATAATGATATATTTTCTCCGTGGGACAATTAATATATTTTGAACCCCCATTTTTATACCATTTTTTTTTCTCATAATAACGATTGATTAAAACCATGTCTGGAATGCAATGACCGGTAATACATTTCCAAAAAAAAAATACCTCCCCAACAACGTGTGCAAATATTACAAAATGTTCGGAGACCTGAAGTTAAATGGGTGTCTGAGTTGACAGAGACTACTTCATATACCGAGAAGATTCGGTGAGAGTAGACAACCCCCTTCCCACGCCAAAACTAACACAGGCGCGCACCGCGTGCGTGAGGCTCGGCGGGCGGGGCTGAGCGACCAGTGGTGCTTCTACCGAATCTTCCGCGCTAGGCCGAATCCGTATAGCCCATCCATGCTAACTCGATAAATACTATAGCCCATCCGCGCTAACTCGATAAATACTTAACTTAAAAAGCAATCATCACACTGAACACGGAAAAGAATGAGCGCGAATAAAATGAATTCGCCTGACGTGAACATTTATTTTAAGATTTATCAACTAATAACAACTAAATATCAATTAATTGAATTCAAGTATTGATTATCAGTGTTTAGGAGCGATATTTGAGACAAAGTGGAACCGGTAAGTGGAGGGTGAATCATTGAAGACAACATGGTCGAAAATTGGTTTATCTATTGATTTATTTATTGATTCATTTATTTTCAGATCTAGATTTTATTCAAAACATCTGTTCGGAATACTAGTATTCAATCTAATGAAAATTAAGAATTCGTGAGAAAGTTTTCGGTGTTCGTGTCAACTTTAGTTTAATAATAACATAATGAATCATTTGATCAGAGTACTATGCAGAGAATGAAGTCATCGAGGATAAGGCTGCCACCCACAGGCCACGTCCTTAGGTCTGAAACAGAAAAACGAAATTTATCAACGATTATTAGTTAATCGAGGGATCCATTGCTGTTGAATTATGGTTTACGCACAAACTTATCAGAGATTGAATGCTTGGGAATCGAAGAAAGGCTACCGATGAGCCACTGTCGAACGTAGTATGGTTTCACTGAAACCATTTTCGTCTCTCAACGACTACTTCTATCGGAGACCTGAGTGCTGACATGTACCTCAGCGAGGCTTCATAGCGTACGGAGGGGCTTTGTCGCAGGAGTTTGTAGTTCGTCGTAAATCAGGTGTCTGAGAAAAATAAATTCATACTCGTTGAAGAAGATGTTGCCATCCCAGGACATCGTTACTTCCTCTGAAACAGCAAGGTGAGAGTATAACTGACTATCATGAGAATTTATAAGTCTTGTGAGTCTTTTGATGTCCGTCAACTTTGTATCCTACGTACCCAATGACTGATCGCCCGCTAACTCTTGAGGAGAAATATCGCCGGCATTGTTGTCCACACTGACCTGAGACAACAGACTGCGAAGAGGAGGACAAGCAGGGATCGAAGAAGCGACAGCTAGCAACAGCGTCGGCGAGGCTTGTCAGCGTACGGAGTAGCTTCGTTGCAAGGGTTCGTAGCCCGTCGACGATATTCATCGAATATTTCTTACTCGTGTAACGACCATTCAACGTTCATGTCTCGTAGCAGGCGAAGAAGCCTCGTCGCAGATGTTCACAGTACGACGAGGCAGCGTACGAGGAGCTTTGTTGCAAGGGTTCGTCGCACATCGACGATATTCATCGAACATTTCTTACTTGTCCAACGAGCATTCGAGGTTCATGTCTTGTCGCAGGTGGAGGAGATTCGTCGCAGATGTTCGCAGTGCGATGAGGCAGCGTACAAGGAGCTTCGCAGCCAGAGATCGCAGTGCGTCGACGAGCATTTTCTATCAAATTTTTGTGCGGCAAGGCTTGGCCAGAGTCCAGAGAAGGACTGCATATCGTCGACGTGCTACGAACCCTTGCAACAAAGCTCCTCGTACACTGCCTCATCGCACGACGAACATCTGAGACGGAGCTTCTCCGCCTGCTACGAGACATGAACGTTGAATGCTCATTGGACGAGCAAGAAATGTTCGATGAATATCGTGGACGTGCTACAAACGCTTGCAACGAAGCTCCTCGAAAGCTACCTCATCGCACTACAAACTCCTGCGACAAAGCCCCTCCGCACGCTATGAAGCCTGGCTGAGGTACATGCCAGCACTCCAGTCTTCGATAGAAGTAGTCGTTGAGAAACAAAAAGGGTTTGAGTAAAAGTCTACTACGTTCGACAGTGGCTCATCGGTAGCCTCTCTTCAATTCCCAAGCATTCAATCTCCGATAACTTTGGATGTACGCCATAATTCAACAGCAATGGATCCCTCGATTAACCAATAATCGTTGATGAATTTCATTTTTCTGTTAATAAATAAATTAATCAATGAATCAATAAATGAACCAATCCTTGACCATGCTGTCTTCGATGATTTACCCTCCACTTACCTGTTCCATTTCGTCTCAAATATCGATCCTAAACACTGATAATCAATACTGAAATCCAATTAATTGATATTTGATTTTAAATTCGTTCATAAGTTTCGAAAATAAATGTTCACATCAGGCAAATTCATTTTATTCGCGTTCATTCTTTTCCGTGTTCAGTGCGATGATTGCTTTTTAGGTTAAGTATCAAGGTGGGCTATGCGGACTCGGCCTAGCGCGGAAGATTCGGTAGAAGCACCACTGGTCGCTTAGCCCCGCCCGCTGAGCCTCACGCACGCGGTGCGCGCCTGTGTTAGTCTTGGCGTAGGAAGGGGGCTGTCTACTCTCACCGAATCTTCTCGGTATAACAGTGTTACACAGTATTTTATTGTAATTTCAATTTTATTTTCAATTTATTCATTCGGGTGATTATTCCTTCTACTACGCTGATAATAATACATTGCTACTCAGAACAGGGTGTCTTCTCTTCTTCTTTAATGAACAGCACTGCTATACGTAAATCCAGTGAATGAACGATATGAAAATGAGATGTTGTTTCAATTAAAATGTTTCTTTATAATACTAACTATAACTACCTATCGATTTATTTGATACCTACTGTTTATTCGGATTGGTCTGTTCATTTACTGGATCGAAGGCTGTTCATTGACTGGGTCCAAGTGTTCAATTACTGATGAAATTGCTATTCCAGTTTCGGATAGGTTCTTTTATATGGATTTCTGTTTGGATAACACGTTTCAACAAGCGATCCCAAATATTTGGGATACGATGTGTCGAATAGAACTGGTTTTGTAAAGCAACAACCATCTAGTACAAACAAAACCTTCCTTGAAACTGACCGTACGCTTAATCGTCCATTCACTGGTGCACTCACCCTACTGCAAGTTTTAATATTCTGTCGATGAAAACAGGTGGGATGACTAATTTTGTGAGTGCCGATATAATTCTAATGCTGTGAAGTACAGCATTGGACGCGGCAATGCGTGGCATAATAAGGGGCTCAAGGGTAGGAAATACTGAAATTTAAGGATAAAATTTCAAAAAAATCGATTTTTGTTTTTTTTTTTTACGGAAAAGTGTTCTTTAAACCCTTATCTTCAAGTACACAAATCCTTGAACCGAAAAAAAATTTATTAAGCTCAATAAAGCGTATAATGCGTATAAGCGTTCCAGCAGGAGTTTTTAATTTCCCTATATTTCGGTTATTGCTTTTTAAATCTGTGAAAAAAAGTAACTTGAGATGCAGTTTTCCATCAAGCTACAACACTCAAGTGATTTACGTGAGGTAAAAAAATGATAATAATAAAAAATAATTATTTTCAAATCACTGCTATACTCTGAGAAAACATTCTAGTGACTCAGTTTTTTTTACAGTTCATTAGTGCTATTTTGATACATGGTTCATGATTTTTCCAGATTTGGAAAAAACTATGAAACTAATCAACCGTAATAGAACTAAGTCACTAGAATGTTTTCACAGAGCGTAGCAGTGATTCGGTAGAAATCCTTTTCAAGGTGTGTATACCCCCATAAGACAACAACTCCAAAATGTGTTTTTCTACGGTTGGAAATCACATTGAAGTTTTTGGTCACACACTTCACCAGAGATGAGCATTAACATTTATATAGCGAATCAATATTCTTATAAATGTTTGTATTCATTTCACAGAACCAGATTTACAAGTTATCAACCGCATGATTCGCTGCCCGCAGGACAAATTGCTCAGACTCGAAAAGACCAAGTTTATATCAACCGAACTGCTAAAATATATATATATGTTGAATTTTCTTCAAGTTGCGATAACTTATATCTTGAATTTCTTTAACTTTGTGAATGATTGAAAACGAAAAAAATTCAAAGCGATTTATCTCAGAACTAGGTTTCTGGCAATTGAAAAAGTCCAATGCGTCTGAGTTTTTGTGGAAGGCGCTTTAAATTTTCAGGGTTCGTTTCTACGCACACTAGCTACAAAACCACGTCAGATTTCGTAAATCGAGACAAAATTACGGATTTGATAATAAATAATTGAAAATATTTTTTTTTTTTATAAACAAAAAATGTCAAGTCAAAGTATCGTAACTATTTCTAAAGACCGATGTGGGTTTGTGTCTCTCGCATCTTAAAATATGTGTGTGCAAGCCCAGCAAGATTCAAGAATAACTCAGACGCATCGGAGGTTTTCGAATAAAGCCTATTTCAGAAGCATGACGAGGAGTAACTCTGTAGTTCGTGGAATACCTTTTACACAATAATTATTGATAAAGCGCAAAGACCTGCAATATCATAGCTCAGGGAAAGATAGCTTCGAATTGTATAAAACTCATGAATGAACTTCTAGCACAATAACCCTAAATGAATAACCTCTCAAATCACTACACTCATTCAAGCTAGTTCGACTCCAAAAGATAAGCAAGAAACTGTTCAGACTTACAGAACTTGTTGAAAATAGTGTCACAAAGGAAGCAACAAAGTGAAATTCGAAGAGCAATTCCTCTTCCAATCGTTCCGTCATTTGAATAATTACAATATTACAAATAATCTAGGGATTACTGTTACAATTTTGCTGCGTTACTTATTTCGTAACACAAGTTCAGAGTTCTCTAAGTTTGAGGCTCTTCGGGTAACCTTTAGACCACAGCACACCTGTCGAAGTCGCAATCATAGGCTCCGGGGGACTTCATCGTAGAGACTGCAGCATCATCGGAGGTTCAATAGTTCATCGGGCCAGCTCAAACGCGTATAATGATTACAACTGTGAAGAAAGTGGTCGTGCCAATGTCAGAATTGTGACAGTTAAATCGAGAATTTTTACTGCATAAAATTTCAAAATAGATTTTTCTCTACCTAGGTTTTCAGTTAGTTTGCGTAGGATTCTGAGAGTATCGGTACACCAAGTCAATCGAGTTGGTTCTTTGCTTTGAACAATACTCTTACGGTTCACTCTGCGAATGTTTTATAAGACAGTGCCTCCGCAGGATAATCGGCGACATCTGGCTCGATGAGCATTCCAATTTCTCGACTCTCGGTATTCCTGATCCAACGAAGCTGGAAGATCCAATCTGTCCGAAGCACCTCTGTATGAAATGCACTCGAATTTGATAAAACTGTTTCTACGAAGCGCGCGAACACGATTCAGATTTCACATTATCAAAAATGAAAACACAATCAAATAGTGTGACTACAGCGCTATGTAAGTTGACAAATTCCAATGTTACACGAGCCGAACGAACTTGATTGTTGCACCCAGCATATTCTTCCTTTCTGACTTCGGCAATGACTGAGCTGTCACGTTAGAAGAAAAGCTTTTCAAGTAGACCAGTACTACAGTGATGAAAGACGAGGAGGCTTCGAGGAGGCGTACGGATACCTAAAGTCAGTCGGCCGATGGCAGCATTTCAGCGCTGAGTACGAGGTTCTCTGTCAGCTTCTGAACTGCGCAGCCAGGCAGTGCTGCGAACTTCGTCATCTATGAAACCTTGCCCAGGATCACTCTTGGCATAGCGATGCGCATCAATGTCCAGTTTCTGTGAGTAAATAATATTTTCTCATTGCAACGCCAACTGTAAAATGTAAATTTAGATAGAACCCACAGCATGGCACCCGAATTCGAGCGACTATTTATTTGTCACTACTATTTCCGCATGCCCTTCAATCACATCTATTCGATGACTCCATGATTATATTGACCTATTCTGGCATTTTATCGTTATTTACATTTTCAAGAACAAATTATCACGTGCGATAATTGTGATTCACTAACCTTGGGGTACAATCGGCCTTTCTTCGTGCTTAGTTTATCAGGAAAGCAGTTTACCTCGTTGGTATTCGGTTGTGGTCCAACGCTTTATTTGCACCAATACCAGGTGCTCGCCGAGAAAAACTTTTGGTAATATAAATATATAATATATTATAATATAATTTCATAAATCAAAGACGACGAAAAGTATTTTTATTATGAAGTTACGCTTATCTCGGGCAAGACCGAGATGCGGTAATTTCATCGCTATACACTTTGGCGTACCGGGACCTCGCGAATGTGAACGGTTCGTGGCCTAATCCAGCCTAATCTCGCAGACAGGGTCGTCGCTTATCTCGGGCAAGACCGAGATGCGGTAATTTCATCGCTATACACTTTGGTGTACCGGGACCTCGCGAATGTGAACGGTTCGGGGCCTAATCCAGCCTAATCTCGCAGACAGGGTCGTCGCATCGGATTTTCGTGAGCGCGGTTCTACGGTCAGCGAGAGCCACTCTCCCCGACACGCGACGTCAATGGTAAACTGAGGCGTCGGGCCAGTGTTTCCATGCGCGCGCAAGCTCAAGGTTCCGCTATAGGCCGCGAAATTTGTTTTCTGGGTGGCGTGTGTTCGTAGATTGTCCATTGCTGATCGGAACCTGACGAGAAGGAGTAAAGAAAAAATGAAAATAAAAAAGAAGACGACGAAGAAAGAAATTTGATCGCAGTAAGTACAATACATTTTTGCTAAATTGTACCTCAAGGTGATCCGTTTTTCATCTTCAATGTTCAATCCCATTCGTACTCCAAAAAATTTGAGAAAGTGAAGCAAAACAACTCGTAGAACCCAAATAAGCTCCATTATTATTTTTTTTTTTTTACAAGGCCGTAAAAAAAATATTATATCGCTTCCAGAGCTTTCCTTTATCATATTTCCCAAATTTTTTTATGGTTACTGTATTACTCCATAATCAGTATTGGAAGTACGAAGACATCAGTCAAGTACGAATAGGAGCACAGTCCTAGGAGTAACTGCTCATTATTGTACTATCCCTATTCCTCGTCTCTCGGCGTCGCTGAATCGTCTATACTTTGTGTATGAGCAAGTCTGTCTGCCAATTCTAGACATCGGATCCGGCCTCACCCCCTCAGATATTCTCGCAAATTTTTGGAGCTGGAAGTTCTCATCGAAAAACAGTGTCCCTAATTTTGTCAAATTTTTATCCCTTATATAATGGTGAAGTAAAACAACTCGTGGAACCCAAATGAGATCTAAAAATATTGACAGTCGCTGACGTAGCTGTTGTTTGTCATTTTTCCAAAACTTGTCTGGTAACGGATATGGGCACTTTTAGGTCCTCGGAGTAACTGCTCATTATTGTACTATCCCCACTCATCGGTGCCTCTCGCCGTCGCGGAATCAGTTACTCTGTGTATGAACATGGAAAACAAGCCAATAGACGCGTAGCCATGCGACGTTATATGAATATGCTTTTGGGCATCAGGGAAGTTTCAGGAACATTTCTTTCTTCTTCACTTTTACATTACCTATTCGAGGTGCCTTCGAACAATCGCGAAGTATTATGCATGACAAGATTCCGGAGTATCGAAATAAAATAATGTCAAACTCCAGTACAGAGACGGATGACTCTGATTACTTTCTCAACGATTATTCTCTCAATATCTTCGTCCACGCTCATCATTTTGCCGTCACAATATAAGGTCGTCCACGACTTGATTTCTATTTCACATTCCAGTAGTTTGGGAAAAAATAATTTGGACGTATTTTTTCCTTTTCCGTTTAAACAAAAATGGCAGTATGTACAACGAATTGAAAACTACTAGTTTATGACGTCACCCATGTAGGCTCGTGATTTCCGTACTCAAAGACTCTTGCCCCGTAGTTGACGTTGTCCAGGTGGTCAAACTGATCATTTACATTCCCCAGGTCTTTCGCTTCGTAGTTTTCACTCTCGTTGTCTTCGGGTTGTTGATTTACATGCTCCAGGACCCTCGCCCCGTAGATTACGTTATCTAGCTGGTCAAATTGCTGACTTACGTGACCCAGGTCGTCCGCTTCGTAGTTTTCACTATAGTTGTCATCGAGTCGTTGATCTCCGTGCTTCAGGACTTTTGTCCCGTGGTTAACGTTATCCAGGTAGTCAAACTGGTGATTCACATTCCTCAGGTCTTTTGCTTCGTATTAGGACCTACGCCCCGTAGTTCGCGTTGTCCAGGTGGTCAAACTGGTGTTTCACATTCCCCAGGTCTTTTGCTTCGTATTAGGACCTTCGCCTCGTAGTTTACGTTGTCCAGGTAGTCAAACTGATGATTTACATTCATCAGGTCTTTTGCTTCGTATTAGGACCTTCGTCTCGTAGTTTACGTTGTCCAGTTGGTCGAACTGATGATTCACATTCCTCAGGTCTCTTGCTTCGTGGTTTTCACTCTCATGGTCATCGGGTTGTTGATTTTCATGCTCCAGGACCTTCGCCCCGTAGTTTACGTTGTCCAGGTGGTCAAACTGGTGATTTACATTTCCCAGGTCTTTTGCTTCGTATTAGGACCTTCACCTCGTAGTTGACGTTGTCCAGGAGGTCAAACTGATGATTTACATTCCTCCTGGGGGATGTAAATCATCAGTTTGACCTCCTGGACAACGTCAACTACGAGGTGAAGGTCCTAATACGAAGCAAAAGACCTGGGAAATGTAAATCACCAGTTTGACCACCTGGACAACGTAAACTACGGGGCGAAGGTCCTGGAGCATGAAAATCAACAACCCGATGACCATGAGAGTGAAAACTACGAAGCAAAAGACCTGAGGAATGTAAATCATCAGTTTGACCACCTGGACAACGTATACTACGAGGCGAAGGTCCTAATTCAAAGCAAAAGACCTGAGGAATGTAAATCATCAGTTTGACCACCTGGACAATGTAAACTACGGGGCAAAAATCCTGAAGCACGGAGATCAACGACTCGATGACAACGATAGTGAAAACTACGAAGGGGACGACCTGGGTAACGTAAGTCAGCAGTTTGACCAGCTAGACAACGTGATCTACGGGGCGAGGGTCCTGGAGCATGTAAATCAACAACCCGAAGACAACGAGAGTGAAAACTACGAAGCGAAAGACCTGGGGAATGTAAATGATCAGTTCAATTACCTGGACAACGTCAACTACGGGGCAAGAGTCCTTGAGTACGGAAATCACGAGCCTGGCGACCTGGATAACGAACGCTACGAAGCAAAAGACCTGGGGAATGTCAATCACCAGTTCGACCACCTGGACAACTCCAACTACGGGGTGAACGACGTAGGGCACGAGAATGACCGACCGGGCGACGTAAAGAATACAAATTACGCAATAAAAAACCGGAATTTCGGGCAAAGTTCATACGACGCGGGCACTATCAGTTTGACAGAATTGCTACGAGACTGAGCACGTCACGTTACGGCCGTCTTATTGGGTAGACTAAACCTTCTATAACCCAGCAACGACGGCGCCCTGGAAGTTTTTGATAGGGAACTTTATTCTTAGATTTCGACAAGAAATCTGCATGTGAAATCTTTTCCACGACTTGGGAATCACGCTGTATATATCAAAATCAGTGAAATTCAATTGCCTATAACATTCGCAATTTTAATTGGAAAAAAAAAATGTTCTCACTATTTTCAGTTATTTTTCACTTCATGCGCCCCAAAAAGTAAAACAAAATTTTTTTTTTTGGACGACCCCATTCGAACAATCTGTAGTTTACTGTCCCGCCAATCCGTTTGTATCCCTAACATCGCATTCACCTCTATGCACAGTCTATCTATCTGAATCCCTCTGATAGTCTGTTCGAATTCAAAGTCCCGCCAATCCGTTTGTATCCCTAATTTCGTATTTACTTCTATCCAAAGCCTATCTATCTGAATCACTGGCCAAACAGTACTACATAAAGGTACTGGTTTGTCAGTCGTCATTCGATCATTTGAACGAATAAACTGAATCACTGATTGAATTAGTGAAATTTTAACGGTTTCATACCTAGAGAGTAAATTGGATTTTCTAACTACGTATGACCGTAAATTGTTTCAACAATTTTAGATATGGCGGCTGAGGATGTCCGTGTTCTTGTTTACCGACGAATCCAGAGGGAATTACAACTGCCCAATGACCATTTTCGGCTTGAAGAAAACTGTGTTCGTTGTTTGTTATGTACAGCGGCATTGGTCGTATTAAAGAGATACACATTCGAGCGTCACCTACGATCCGCTAAACACCAAGCGGCTCTTCAGATACGGAATGAACCAGTTTTCCCGAATCCACAACATCTGACAAACTTGGACATTCGACACTCTGCGTTTTTCAAAGACTTCACAAGCGCATGCATGAAATCAGATATTTGTTTGGACAAAGTTTGTCAACCTGCTTTTGCCACCTTTCTCCAAACTCATACGCAACACACAATCCCAGATGCAACAACAATGAGCAAAACTTATGTGCCCATTATATACAGGGTAATTCAGAATAGGGTACTTTCCTTACACCGGTGGATTCTTCGTGAAAATCTAAGACAAAAATTATTGATCCTAAAATGTCGACTGCTGAGCCGTGTTCGGGTAGGAGCCGTTTAAAGTAAGCCAATACGGGAGCAGATACGAGAATGGCTCGCCGCCGCTACGCCGCTATTGTTAATCTGCCGAATTTCACGACGCTCCACTCGCCATCAAACGACGATCAGACGTCCGCGGCCGCGGCTGATGCATGTACAGGGGATGCAATGGAAACGTAAGAATGCGGATGTTACCAAATTACGAATCTAATAAGGTGAAGGCGGGAGAGATGCCACACTTTTTGGAGTAAATTCATAACTTCTACAAAAATAGATATCAACAAACGGATTTATCAGTGACCATTCCTTAAACTATGTACTATAATGTGGCCTTAACAAAAAATAGATAAACCTTTATTTTCATATTAAAAATACGTGAACAAAAAACATAAATTCATGGTGGTCACTAGTCAGGGAAAATCGGGAAGTCAGGGAAAAGTCAGGGAATTTTTCAGCGAGTCATGGAATTTTATGGCGACACAGAACAAGACAGAATAAAAGGTCCCCCGTGATTTTTTCTTCTTTCTACCTTGCGCGGAATTCTTAATCAATCAATGTGAATAGTGGTAAAACTTGTATAAGCTAAAAAATAATTCAAAAAATCATTCTCTATCAGCATCGATTCAGAGCGTTGTTTATTATAAGTATACTTGAATAACCACTCATTGGCCCGTAATTCAGTCAGGGAAAAATTATAATTTGGTCAGGGAAAAGTCAGGGAATTTTTTTGACTGTTTGTAGTGGCCACCATGTAATATTGCCTAATGAGAATACTGATTTTCGCTTCGCGCATGGAACGTACATCTCAAATTGGGCTGTAGGAATTCGATAAAACCATACCATTAATGAAAACTGTAGCGAGGCCAGTGATACTTGCATTAATAGGCCCCCCTCCGCCGTATGAAATTGCAACGAGGAAAATTCGTACGTACCGTCTTCTTTCCGCTATCACTTTCTTCTTTGTACGAATTCGATTGCAATATCGATTGTCGTCTGCCTCATTACTCTGATTAGTGCTGGCCACGAGACGAGACTTGTCTTTATCTCGTCTCGTCTCGTCTCGTTCAACTAACTCGAGACCGACGCGATACCGCCGCAGACGTTCCGAGACGATACCGAGACGCGACTCTCGATGAAACTCTCGTTCATCTTTTGGTATAAAATCCTGTCATGTGCCATTTCTCATGTTTCCGGTTAGAACCGTTTGTTTACTTTTTTTACATTTTTTTTAGGCACATGTGCAATATCTGTCTCGTCTCGTCTCGTGGCCAGCCCTAACTCTGATACTAAACATAAATCAGCATTGCAACACCATCGGTCGGCAAATCTCAGAGATATAAGAAATGTGGCATCTCTCCTGACTTTACCTTATCACAGATTTATTCATGAATATCGAATCGGCCTTATTCAAGGACTGTTATCATAGGCGTCCGTAATTTATAATTACTTTTGAACCAGCTTTTAATTACACCACTAGAGTAAAAACGTAATAGCCCTAATTTACAGATCAGCTAACTCGCAAATCAGAAGCATCAACCGACAAGCGAAGTAGTAGAAATTTGTACGGAAGAGGAATAAAAGGAAATAAAAATACTAAATCAATGCTGATTTTTACTCGCTGTCAGTGAATAGTTAAAAATAAAGGTCGCGGAATTCTTACCGTTCGGAGCTTTGAAGATTCGGAACTCTGAACCGGCCCCATTATGAGCGAAAAATTGATTATTTCGACGTTTTTCAGCTATCAAAATTGTGCAGTGAATATTTTAAACTAAAAACTAAGTTTCAAGGACCAACTACTGAATCAATTGAAAACTACCGGATCAATGAGTTACAAAATTTCATCACATTTAAGTCGTATAAAATCCAGGATTAAAACATTTTTGTTTTTTCAAATCCCTTGACCATTCTACAAATGTCATCTATTAACCCAGAAAGTACCGCACCGATCGAATCCAGAATAATATAATTAGTTCTAAGATACCGAAAACCGTATCGTTTGCTCCAACGAAAATTAATATCCGTCCATTCTTTTCCGAGACATCGTTGGTCAGTAAATCGACTACATCCGCACACACAGGCACCATTACGTTCCGTTGAAATGGTAAGATGTGATTTTATGTACCTTAAACCGTGGAGATCTATTGAAAACGAAACTTATTTTTGGATCAGTTATTATAATAGCTTTCCTTCTTCTTACGCGAGACCCTGAACATTATTTCGAGCTCTAATATTTGGTCTTGATCTTCGATTGATTGATTAAAAAAATTAATACTATAGAAATCGGTAACCTGGTCATCCGCGGTGGTCATCCTACGGATCTAGACCAACTTCTACGTAAAATCATTCCTGCGTCTACCTTCATATGAATGAACTTTTATTTTAATTGTTTTATCGATGAAAATCACCAGTATCGTGGTAAACGCCATACATTTCTTCCCGCGCACAGTTAGAACAATAATAAATATTAATAATAATAATGATAATAATAATGATAATAACAATCTTCCAATTATAAATATAGAAAAACAAAAATGATGAAAAAAAGTGTATCGACAAGCGATTCAATCGCCAGTTGAATTGAAAGGTAAACTGCACGAGGCGATTTTTTATCATCAATCTGCTTGTGCCCTCCAGTATCTTAAGTGTTCAAAGTGCCCCCCTAACTCTCGAACACACGCACGCGCTCGTCGCACCAAGTTATCTTGCGTTTTTAATAACATTTCAGGAGTCACAAGTGCAAACGCCTCGTGCAGTTTACGTTCCAATTCATCTTGCGATTGAATTGGATGGCGATACACGTATTCTTTAATAAATCCCCATGAAGAAAAGTCTAGGGGGGTTAGGTCTGGCGATCTTGGCGGCCAGTTGACAGTGCCACCACGGCCAATCCACTGGTTCTCAAATTGCCTGCTTAATAGGGCTTGGACAACTCGAGCGGTGTGGGGTGGAGCACCGTCGTGCTGATACCACATATTTCGTCTCTCCGCCAGCGGAATGTCTTCCAGGAGTTCCGGTAGCTCGTTTTCTAGAAAAAGTCTGTATGACCCGCCATTGAGCCGAGCTGGTAGAACACATGGACCGATCTGCGTATGCAAAATATGATTGACGGTGAAATGTTCGGGATTATGCGATACTAAACCCAAAGACGTAGAGAAAAAAAATGATTCAATATCAAGTGTTTACGGCTGGTAGTGAGAAATATGATATTGCTGATAAATTTATATGTAATTGAATATTGTTTATTCCAAATCTAAGTCTGAAGAGCCCGAATCACACACCCACCACCCTGATCTCAATCTCCTCTTACCCTACACTTTACTCTACGTAATTCTGTAGCTTTGTTACTCCGAATATATGGGTCATAATTAGTTTAATCGGTTTGATATATGAAAGTTGAATAATGACTAATGTGATTTACTTACGACGGTGCCTCCGTAAATACCAGCCCACAAATTTAAGCTCCATCGGACCTGGAAGCTTTGTATTCTTCGGCGATGCGGATTTTGATTTTTGCTAGCCCATTCGTGAAAATTGTGCGAATTAAACACACCTTCACGCGTAAAATGACATTCGTCGGTGAAGAGGATTCTCTTTGTGAAATCCCGATCGATCTCGTGTTGATGTAGAAGCCATTGGCAAAAGGCAAGCCGACGTGGAGGATCGCCTTCCTGCAGACTTTGTACCGGTGTATAGTGGAATGCGTGTTGTTGATCGTCGATTATAATTCGTTGGACCGTGCTAAAAGACAAGTTGAACATTCGAGCTACAGTTCGGATGCTCCTCTCCGCATCTAATCTGAACGCTCGTAACACCGCTTCTTCGTTGACTCTGTTCCGAGCAGTGCGCGGTGCTCCATGACCTACCCCATATCTTGAAGGTAAAAGGCTACCTTGGACTCTTGCCCTATTAACTAACTTCAATATAACTTTAGCCGTCGGTTGTCTACGTCTCAGAAATCGTATCCCATACTCGCGAACAGTTTCGTTCGCGTTTCTGTCACAGAAACCGTACAACATTAGCATTTCAGCATATTGAGCCGCGGTATAATTCATAATTATTTAATGCGTATGATTTTTAATATTTTCTGTTAATCTGTATTGCAATCGTAATGAAATCTAGATATCAATTGTTTGTCAAATATGAACGTTGTTATTATCATAATTGATTAGTTATATTTTTTTTATTTTTATTCACCGATCAGAGAAGGTGGTGGAATTGGAGCGCAGCGCACAGCTCGAAGCAGGATTGAGGTAGTAGTCTCGTGAAATTTTTTGAGATAGATTTCCATGCGAATTTTTATAGAGGATCTTTTTAGTGCTATACAAACATTGACTTAGTTTGGAGGAACTGTACCGTTCAGAAGTAAAGATACTAATTATTAAAAAAAATTTTTTTACACGCGCTCTCATGGCCGAAATCGAACATTAGTTATGAAAAAAAACGACGAGATAGATTTTGAAAAAACTTCGCCCAATGGTATAATAATCCTTTCCACATATTCAAAAAACAAAATGATCTGTTTTCACCGTTCCAAACAAGAAATAGAAGCTTCAAAATTATGAATATAATCGATAAAATAATAATAATAATAATAATAATAATGATATTAAAAATGCTCATAATAAAATAATAATAACTATCAAAAGTCTTTGAGTAGAACCCGGCAAATGGCCGAGCAACTACCACTACGCGCCCTCAAAACTATTGGCTGATGATTTTGCGAGACTACTACCTTAAGGAGGGTCCTCAGTAATTTTACGGAAAAAGGAACGCAATGATGTACAGCTTTGAAATTTTAAGGATATATCCATAAATTAGTCTAAAATGAATCCTCAAAATTTCCAATACATTTACCGTATAAATTGTTGAGAAAAAAAACATTGAAAAACTGAATTCCACATTTTTTTTGTTCAAAAATGGCGATGATTTACGAAAAAACTTGATTCTGATACATATTCTTAGGCAGTTAAACTGAATGCAACTGAGGACCGTCCTTAATGAATAAATATTATTGCAAGCATTTAGAGAAGATCCGGAGAGGAGCATCCGAATAAATTGTCGCTCAAATGTTTGACTTGTCCTTTGGCACGGTACAGAGAATCATGATAAACGATGATCAGCAACATCCGTTCTACTATACACCGGTGCAAGGTCTGCAGGAAGGCAATCCTCCTCGTCGGCTTGCCTTCTGCCAATGGCTTTTACAATAGCACGGAGAATAGCCTATACCGTTGAGAAATATCTAGAGAAAAAAATTACGGTCCGTAGGAATTCAAGAAGAATGAAAAGGAATACCGATTTGAAAAATTTTAGCAATCGTGACGCCATTTTGAGAATTTATATTTATGTGATCGGGCTAGAGGGTATAAAGGGTCATTCGTAGCTTGAAAATATACCTGGTTTTTTTTTTTGTAACGGTTTATCGTCAAAAAGCATCTTTTACAACCGGTGAGAATTATTATCTTCATTTTTTCAGATGGGTGTAATTGCATTGTATACGTGGAAAATTCGTATTGTATATTAAAATTATTGTTCGTATAAACCAAGCTACGGAATTTCGAATAGTCAAGTGTAGTAAGAGGAGATGGAGATCGGGGTGGCGGGTGAGTGGTGCGGAGTCTCAAGACTTAGATTTGAAATGAACAATAATCAATTTGATATAAATTTATCAGCAATGTCATATAATTCTTACTACCCGCCCACGCCGCAAACACTTGACATTGAATTTTTTTTCCGCGTATTTGGGTATTAGTATCATATAATTCCGAAAATCCCAGTGTCAATTTCGTTTTGCATACCCAGGGCGGTCCGTGTGTTCTGCCAGCTCGGCTCAATGGCGAATCTTACAGAAATTTTATTACGAACGCGCTGCTACAAGAACTGCTCGAAGAGATTCCGCTGGTAGACAGGCGAAATATGTGATACCAGCGTGATGGTGCTCCACCCCACACCGCTCCAGCTGTCCAAGCTTTTCTAAACGTTAATTTTGCCAACCACTGGATTGGCCGTGGTGGCACCGTGAGTTGGCCGCCAAGATCGCGAGACCTGTCCCCCCTTGATTTTTCGCTATGGGGATTCACAAGCGGATTAAAAATTTCTATCTTTATCATATTTGTATCATATCTTTTGATTCAGGGATGCTAAGTGCAAACGACTCGTGCAGTTTACACAGAAAATAAATTTCTCGTTTCAAGAAAAATATTTCTTGTTTTAAGGGACTGTAGTAGGTTCTTGAATGTTTTTCGATTAAATCAAGAAAATATGTTCTAAATTCGAACTAAGAAGACGGTACGTACGAATTTTCCTCGTTGCAATTTCATACGGCGGAGGGGGGCCTATTAATGCAAGTATCACTGGCCTCGCTACAGTTTTCATTAATGGTATGGTTTTATCGAATTCCTACAGCCCAATTTGAGATGTACGTTCCATGCGCGAAGCGAAAATCAGTATTCTCATTAGGCAATATTACATGGTGGCCACTACAAACAGTCAAAAAAATTCCCTGACTTTTCCCTGACCAAATTATAATTTTTCCCTGACTGAATTACGGGCCAATGAGTGGTTATTCAAGTATACTTATAATAAACAACGCTCTGAATCGATGCTGATAGAGAATGATTTTTTGAATTATTTTTTAGCTTATACAAGTTTTACCACTATTCACATTGATTGATTAAGAATTCCGCGCAAGGTAGAAAGAAGAAAAAATCACGGGGGACCTTTTATTCTGTCTTGTTCTGTGTCGCCATAAAATTCCATGACTCGCTGAAAAATTCCCTGACTTTTCCCTGACTTCCCGATTTTCCCTGACTAGTGACCACCATGAATTTATGTTTTTTGTTCACGTATTTTTAATATGAAAATAAAGGTTTATCTATTTTTTGTTAAGGCCACATTATAGTACATAGTTTAAGGAATGGTCACTGATAAATCCGTTTGTTAATATCTATTTTTGTAGAAGTTATGAATTTACTCCAAAAAGTGTGGCATCTCTCCCGCCTTCACCTTATTAGATTCGTAATTCGGTAACATCCGCATTCTTATGTTTCCATTGCATCCCCTGTACATGCATCAGCCGCGGCCGCGGACGTCTGATCGTCGTTTGATGGCGAGTGGAGCGTCGTGAAATTCGGCAGATTAACAATAGCGGCGTAGCGGCGGCGAGCCATTCTCGTATCTGCTCTCGTATTGACTTACTTTAAACGGCTCCTACCCGAACACGGCTCAGCAGTCGACATTTTAGAATCAATAATTTTTGTCTTAGATTTTCACGAGGAAGCCACCGGTGTGAGGAAAGTACCCCATTCTGAATCACCCTGTATAACGAAACTTCAACGGCTATACGAGAAGAAATAGGAGATTGTCCTATTTGGGTTTCAGTGGACGAAACAATAGACTCTAAGCGTCGCTGCGTCACCAACGTTATTATCGGTGCATTATATCAAGACCGAGCTTCCACTGGACGGCAGATTAGATGTGGAGAAGTTGTGAGAGCAAACGCTGCAAACATGGCTGCGTATGTGATTGACAGCTTGAATAAGTTCGAGCCGGCAGGATTTGAGCCAAACAGAGTTCTGCTATACTTGACGGATGCTGCTTCGTACAAAAAGGCGTCTGCAGGAATTCTCGCACAAACATACCCGAAACTCGTAAACGTGATATGTTTAGCACTCGCATGTCACAATGTAGCTGAAAAAGTAAGAGAGTGTTATGAGGAGATTAATGATGTCGTCGCTAGTGCCTAAGAAGTTTTCTCTAAATCTGAAACCCGTGCTGGAATCTTCAAAGCTGCGCTTCCAAATGTACCTCTACCACCAAAACCGGTGACGACACGATGGGGTACGTGGATCCAAGCTTGTCAGTATTATTGTTTACACTACGGCGACGTGAAAGCAGTTTTTATGAACCTCGAAGAGAACAGTGAAGCTGTGAGAAATTTGCAAGCATATTTGGGAAGACATGGAATCCTCGGAGAGTTGGAAGACATTGCTGCCAAATTTTCGTGTCTAGTTTCAAGTGTCAAGCAACTACAAAAATAAGGATGTAGCCTAGCTCAAACGTGCGAACGGATTGCTGAATTAAAACAAGAATTCCGAGAAGATCTGGAGATTTATCACGAAATCCGTGATGAAATTGTTCAGGTTTTCGGCGACAACGATGGATTCACGGAGATGATTAACATAAACAACTGTATAATCAATGGCAGAATGCAAAATTTGCCAGATAATTGGATTGATGATGACGCCCTCAGTATGAAATATGCACCGTTTACTTGCGCAGATGTGGCAAGATCGTTTAGCATATATAAAGCGTACTATGGAAAGAACAGGCAAAGTATGACGTTCGAATCACTGTGTCAGCATATTGTAATTAACTACAACAAAGACATGGGACGTGAGAATGAGGATACGGAAGTGGATTCTGATAAAGATGGGTGAAAGTTTTTCCATTCAACGACGAGTTTTCCACAAATTACCAGCAAGATAGTTACACGTAAAAAAAATTGTTACGGTCACGCGAGGAACATGACCTTTTTTCAAACTACTCTCGATTTTCCCATCTTCTATGCTGTTCTCATTGCACTTATGATTTTCTAATATTTTTAAAGTTCCTACGTTCCCAGGACTCAAGTTACGGTCGCGCGAGGGAGATGACCTTTTTTCAAACTACTCCCGATTTTCCCGTCTTTTCTCTCATTCTCATCTCTACTCATTATATGAATCACAGTTCCTACGCTCCCAGGATTTAATTCACGTTCACGCGAGGGAAATGACCTGTTTTCGAACTACTCCCGATTTTCCAATCTTCTATGTTATTCTCATTTAGTTTTATAATTCTTCAATATCATCAAAGTTCTTACGTTTCCAGGATCAAAGTCACGGTCACGCGAGGGAGATGACCTTTTTTCAAACTACTCCCGATTTTCCCGTCTTTTCTGTCATTCTCATCTCTTCTCATTATATTAATCACAGTTCCTACGATCCCAGGATTCAAGTCACGGTCACGCGAGGGAGATGACCTGTCTTCAAACTACTCCCGATTTTCCCATCTTCTATGTTATGCTCAGTTAGTCTTATAATTCTTCAATATTATCACAGTTCCTACGCTCCCAGGATTCAAGTCACGGTCACGCGAGGAAGATGACCTGTCTTCAAACTACTCCTGATTTCCCCATCTTCTATGTTATTCTCATTGAGTCTTATAATTCTTTGATATTATCAAAGTTCCTACGTTCCCAGGATCGAAGTCACGGTCACGCGAGGGAGATGACCTTTTTTCAAACTACTCCAGATTTTCCCGTCTTTTCTCTCATTCTCATCTCTTCTCATCGTATCAATCACAGTTCCTACGCTCCCAGGATTCAAGTCACGGTCACGCGAGGTAGATGACCTTTTTTCAAACTACTCCCGATTCTCCCGTCTTTTCTCTCATTCTCATCTATCCTTATTATATGAATCACACATCCTACGCTCCCAGGATTCAAGTCACGGTCACGCGAGGGAGATGACCTGTTTTCAAACTACTCCCGATTTTCACAACTTCTATGTTCTTCTCATTCAGTCGTATAATTCTTTGATATTATCAAAGTTACTACGTTCCCAGGATCAAAGTCACGGTCACGCGAGGGAGATGACCTTTTTTCAAACTACTCCCGATTTTCCCATCTTTTATGTTATTCTCATTTAGTCTGATAATTGTTTGATATTATCAAAGTTCCTACGTTCCCAGGATCAAAGTCACGGTCACGCGAGGGAGATGACCTTTTTTCAAACTACTCCCGATTTTCTCGTCTTTTCTCTCATTCTCATCTCTTCTCATCATATTAATCACAGTTCCCACGCTCCCAGGATTCAAGTCACGATCACGCGACGGAGATGACCTGTTTTCAAACTACTCCCGATTTTCCCGCTTATTCTATTATTCTCATCTGTTGTTATTGCATTTTCTAATTTCAAATCAAAGTTCCTAAGCTCCCAGGATTCAAGTCACGGTCACGCGAGGGAGATGACCTGTTTCCAAACTACTCCCGATTTTGCCATGTTCTATGTGATTCTCATTTAGTCTTATAATTCTTTAATATTATCAAAGTTCCTACGTTCCCAGGATCAAAGTCACGGTCACGCGAGGAAGATGACCTTTTTCAAACTACTCCAGATTTTCCCGTCATTTCTCTTATTCTCATCTCTTCTTATTGTATTAATCACAGTTCCTACGCTCCCAGGATTCAAGTCACGGTCACGCGAGGGAGATTACCTTTTCTCAAACTACTCCCGATTTTCACATCTTCTATGTTCTTCTCATTCAGTCTTATAATTCTTTGATATTATCAAAGTTACTACGTTCGCAGGATCAAAGTCACGGTCACGCGAGGGAAATGACCTTTTTTCAAACTACTTCCGATTTTCCCGTCTTTTCTCTCATTGTCATCTCTTTTCATTATATTAATCACAGTTCCTACGCTGCCAGAATTCAAGTCACGGTCACGCGAGGGAGATGACCTGTTTTCAAACTACTACCGATTTTCCCATCTTCTATGTTATTCTTATTTAGTCTCATAATTCTTCAATATTATCAAAGTTCCTACGTTCCCAGGATCAAAGTCACGGTCACGCGAGGGAGATGATCTTTTTCCGTACTACTCCCGATTCTCCCGTCTTTTCTCTTATTCTCATCTATTCTCATTATATTAATCACAGTTCCTACGCTCTCAGGATTCAAGTCACGGTCACGCGAGGGAGACGACCTGTTTTCAAACTACAACCGATTTTGCCATGTTCTATGTTATTCTCATTTAGTCTTATAATTCTTTGATATCATCAAAGTTCCTACGTTTCCAGGATCAAAGTCACGGTCAGGCGAGGGAGATGACCTTTTTTCAAACTACTCCCGATTTTCCCGTCTTTTCTGTCATTCTCATCTCTTCTGATTATATTAATCACAGTTCCTACGATTCCAGGATTCAAGTCACGGTCACGCGAGGGAGATGACCTGTTTTCAAACTACTCCCGATTTTCCCATCTTCTATGTTATGCTCATTTAGTCTCATAATTTTTCAATATTATCACAGTTCCTACGCTCCCAGGATTCAAGTCACGGTCACGCGAGGAAGATGACCTGTCTTCAAACTACTCCTGATTCCCCCATCTTCTATGTTATTCTCATTGAGTCTTATAATTCTTTGATATTATCAAAGTTCCTACGTTCCCAGGATCGAAGTCACGGTCACGCGAGGGAGATGACCTTTTTTCAAACTACTCCAGATTTTCCCGTCTTTTCTCTCATTCTCATCTCTTCTCATCGTATCAATCACAGTTCCTACGCTCCCAGGATTCAAGTCACGGTCACGCGAGGTAGATGACCTTTTTTCAAACTACTCCCGATTTTCCCGTCTTTTCTCTCATTCTCATTTCTTTTCATTATATTAATCACAGTTCCTACGCTGCCAGAATTCAAGTCACGGTCACGCGAGGGAGATGACCTGTTTTCAAACTACTCCCGATTTTCACAACTTCTATGTTCTTCTCATTCAGTCGTATAATTCTTTGATATTATCAAAGTTACTACGTTCCCAGGATCAAAGTCACGGTCACGCGAGGGAGATGACCTTTTTTCAAACTACTCCCGATTTTCCCATCTTTTATGTTATTCTCATTTAGTCTGATAATTGTTTGATATTATCAAAGTTCCTACGTTCCCAGGATCAAAGTCACGGTCACGCGAGGGAGATGACCTTTTTTCAAACTACTCCCGATTTTCCCATCTTTTATGTTATTCTCATTTAGTCTGATAATTGTTTGATATTATCAAAGTTCCTACGTTCCCAGGATCAAAGTCACGGTCACGCGAGGGATATGACCTTTTTTCAAACTACTCCCGATTTTCTCGTCTTTTCTCTCATTCTCATCTCTTCTCATGATATTCATCACAGTTCCCACGCTCCCAGGATTCGAGTCACGATCACGCGACGGAGATGACCTGTTTTCAAACTACTCCCCATTTTCCCGCTTATTCTATTATTCTCATCTGTTTTCATTATATTTTCTAATATCAAATCAAAGTTTCCACGCTCCCAGGATTCAAGTCACGGTCACGCGAGGGAGATGACCTGTTTTCGAACTACTCCCGATTTTCCCATCTTCTATGTTATTCTCATTTAGTCTTATAATTCTTTAATATTATGAAGGTTCCTACGTTCCCAGAATCAAAGTCACGGTCACGCGAGGGAGATGACCTTTTGTCAAACTACTCCCGATTTTCCCGCTTATTCTCTTATTCTCATCTCTTCTTATTGTAATCATCACAGTTCCTACGCTCCCAGGATTCAAGTCACGGTCACGCGAGGGGGATGACCTTTTTTCAAACTACTCCCGATTTTCCCGTCTTTTTTCTCATTCTCGTCTCTTCTCATTATATTAATCACAGTTCCTACGCTCCCAGGATTCAAGTCACGGTCACGCGAGGGAGATGACCTGTTTTCGAACTACACCCGATTTTCCCGCTTATTTTCTTATTCTCATCTGTTTTCATCATATTTTCTAATATCAAATCAAAGTTCCTACGCTCCCAGGATTCAAGTCACGGTCACGCGAGGGATATGACCTTTTTTCTAACTACTCCTGATTTTCCCGTCATTTCTCTCATTCTCATCTTTTCTTATTGTTTCAATCACAGTTTCTACGCTCCCAGGATTCAAGTCACGGTCACGCGAGGGGGATGACCTTTTTTCAAACTACTCCCGATTTTCCCATGTTCTATGTTATTCTCATTTAGTCTTATAATTCTTTCATATTATCAAAGTTCCTACGTTCTCAGGATCGAAGTCACGGTCACGCGAGGGAGATGACCTTTTTTCAAACTACTCCTGATTTTCCCGTCATTTCTCTCATTCTCATCTTTTTTTATTTTATCAATCACAGTTCCTACGCTCCCAGGATTCAAGTCACGGTCAGGCGAGGGAGATGACCTTTTTTCAAACTACTCCCGATTTTCCAGTCTTTTCTCTCATTCTCATTTTTTTTCATTATATTAATCACAGTTCCTACGCTGCCAGAATTCAAGTCACGGTCACCCGAGGAAGATGACCTGTTTTCAAACTACTCCCGATTTTCCCATCTTCTATGTTATTCTCATTTAGTCTCATAATTCTTTGATATTATCAAAGTTTCTACGTTCCCAGGATCAAAGTCACGGTCACGCGTGGGAAATGACCTTTTTTCGTACTACTCCCGATTTTCCCGTCTCTTCTCTGATTCTCATCTATTCTCATTATATTCATCACAGTTCCTACGCTCCCAGGATTCAAGTCACGGTCACGCGAGGGAAATGACCTTTTTTCAAACTACTTCCGATTTTCCCGTCTTTCCTCTCATTCTCATCTCTTCTCATTATATGAATCACAGTTCCTACGCTCCCAGGATCCAAGTCACGGTCACGCGAGGGAGATGACCTGTTTTCAAACTACAACCGATTTTCCCATCTTCTATGTTATTCTCATTTAGTCTTATGATTCTTTAATATTATCAAAGTTCCTACGTTTCCAGGATCAAAGTAACGGTCAGGCGAGGGAGATGACCTTTTTTCAAACTACTCCCGATTTTCCCGTCTTTTCTCTCATTGTCATCTCTTTTCATTATATTAATCACAGTTCCTACGCTGCCAGAATTTAAGTCACGGTCACGCGAGGGAGATGACCTGTTTTCAAACTACTACCGATTTTCCCATTTTCTATGTTATTCTTATTTAGTCTCATAATTCTTCAATATTATCGGAGTTCCTACGTTCCCAGGATCAAAGTCACGGTCACGCGAGAGAGATGACCTTTTTTCGTACTACTCCCGATTCCGCCGTCTTTTCTCTTATTCTCATCTATTCTCATTATATGAATCACAGTTCCTACGCTCCCAGGATTCAAGTCACGGTAACGCGAGGGAGATGACCTGTTTTCAAACTACTCCCGATTTTCCCATTTTCTATGTTATTCTCATTGAGTCTTATAATTCTTCAATATTATCAAAGTTTCTACGTTCCCAGGATCAAAGTCACGGTCACGCGAGGGAGATGACCTGTTTTCAAACTACAACCGATTTTCCCATCTTCTATGTTATTCTCATTCAGTCTTATAATTCTTCGATATCATCAAAGTTCCTACGTTTCCAGGATCAAAGTCACGGTCAGGCGAGGGAGATGACCTTTTTTCAAACTACTCCCGATTTTCCCGTGTTTTATTTCATTCTCATCTCTTTTCATTATATTAATCACAGTTCCTACGCTGCCAGAATTCAAGTCACGGTCACCCGAGGGAGATTACCTGTTTCCAAACTACTACCGATTTTCCCATCTTCTATGTTGTTCTCATTTAGTCTCATAATTCTTTGATATTATCAAAGTTTCTACGTTCCCAGGATCAAAGTCACGGTCACGCGTGGGGGATGACCTTTTTCCGTACTACTCCCGATTTTCCCGTCTCTTCTCTGATTCTCATCTATTCTCATTATATTAATCACAGTTCCTACGCTCCCAGGATTCAAGTCACGGTCACGCGAGGGAAATGACCTTCTTTCAAACTACTCCCGATTTTCCCGTCTTTCCTCTTATTCTCATCTCTTCTCATTATATGAATCACAGTTCCTACGCTCCCAGGATCAAAGTCACGGTCACGCGAGGGAGATGACCTTTTTTCAAACTACTCCCGATTTTCCCATCTTTTATGTTATTCTCATTTAGTCTGATAATTGTTTGATATCATCAAAGTTCCTACGTTCCCAGGATCAAAGTCACGGTCACGCGAGGGAGATGACCTTTTTTCAAACTACTCCCGATTTTCTCGTCTTTTCTCTCATTCTCATCTCTTCTCATCATATTAATCACAGTTCCCACGCTCCCAGGATTCAAGTCACGATCACGCGACGGAGATGACCTGTTTTCAAACTACTCCCGATTTTCCCGCTTATTCTATTATTCTTATCTGTTTTCATTATATTTTCTGATATCAAATCAAAGTTTTTACGCTCCCAGGATTCAAGTTACGGTCACGCGAGGGAGATGACCTGTTTTCAAACTACTCCCGATTTTCCCATCTTCTATGTTATTCTCATTTAGTCTTATAATTCTTTAATATTATGAAGGTTCCTACGTTCCCAGAATCAAAGTCACGGTCACGCGAGGGAGATGACCTTTTGTCAAACTACTCCCGATTTTCCCGCTTATTCTCTTATTCTCATCTCTTCTTATTGTAATCATCACAGTTCCTACGCTCCCAGGATTCAAGTCACGGTCACGCGAGGGGGATGACCTGTTGTAAAAACACTCCCGATTTCCCCATGTTCTATGTTATTCTCATTTAGTCTTATAATTCTTTAATATTATCAAAGTTCCTACGTTCCCAGGATCAAAGTCACGGTCACGCGAGGGAGATGACCTTTTTTCAAACTATTCCTGATTTTCCCGTCATTTCTCTCATTCTCATCTCTTCTTATTGTATCAATCACAGTTCCTACGCTCCCAGGATTCAAGTCACGGTCACGCGAGGGGGATGACCTTTTTTCAAACTACTCCCGATTTTCCCGTCTTTTTTTTCATTCTCATCTATTGTCATTATAATACTCACAGTTCCTACGCTCCCAGGATTCAAGTCACGGTCACACGAGGGAGATGACCTGTTTTCAAACTACTCCCAATTTTCACAACTTCTATGTTCTTCTCATTCAGTCTTATAATTCTTTGATATTATCAAAGTTACTACGTTCCCAGGTTTAAAGTCACGGTCACGCGAGGGAGATGACCTTTTATCAAACTACTCCCGATTTTCTCGTCTTTTCTCTCATCCTCATCTCTTCTCATTATAATCATCACAGTTCCTACGCTGCCAGAATTCAAGTCACGGTCACCCGAGGAAGATGACCTGTTTTCAAACTACTACCGATTTTCCCATCTTCTATGTTATTCTCATTTAGTCTCATAATTCTTTGATATTATCAAAGTTTCTACGTTCCCAGGATCAAAGTCACGGTCACGCGTGGGAGATGACCTTCTTTCGTACTACTCCCGATTTTCACATCTTCTATGTTATTCTCATTTAGTCTTATAATTCTTTGATATTATCAAAGTTCCTACGTTCCCAGGATCGAATTCACGTTCACGCGAGGGACATAACCTTTTTTCAAACTACTCCCGATTTTCCCGCTTATTCTCTTATTCTCATCTGTTTTCATTATATTTTCTGATTTCAAATCAAAGTTCCTACGCTTCCAGGATTCAAGTCACGGTCACGCGAGGGAGATGACCTGTTTTCAAACTACTCCCGATTTTCCCATGTTCTATGTTATTCTCATCTAGTCTTATAATTCTTTCGTATTATCAAAGTTCCTACGTTCCCAGGATCAAAGTCACGGTCACGCGAGGGAGATGACCTTTTTTCAAACTACTCCTGATTTTCCCGTCATTTCTCTCATTCTCATCTTTTCTTATTGTATCAATCACAGTTCCTACGCTCCCAGGATTCAAGTCACGGTCACGCGAGGAAGATGACTTTTTTTCAAACTACTCCCGATTTTCCCTTCTTTTTTCTCATTCTCATCTATTCTCATTATATTACTCACAGTTCCTACGCTCCCAGGATTCAAGTAACGGTCACACGAGGGGGATGACCTGTTTTCAAACTACTGCCGATTTTCACAACTTCTATGTTCTTGTCATTCAGTCTTATAATTCTTTGATATTATCAAAGTAACTACGTTCCCAGGATCAAAGTCACGGTCACGCGAGGGAGATGACCTTTTTTCAAACTACTCCTGATTTTCCCATCATTTCTCTCATTCTCATCTTTTTTTATTGTATCAATCACAGTTTCTACGCTCCCAGGATTCGAGTCGCGGTCACGCGAGGGGGATGACCTTTTTTCAAACTACTCCCGATTTTCCCGTCTTTTTTCTCATTCTCATCTATTCTCATTATATTACTCACAGTTCCTACGCTTCCAGGATTCAAGTCACGGTCACACGAGGGAGATGACCTGTTTTCAAACTACTCCCGATTTTCACAACTTCTATGTTCTTCTCATTCAGTCGTATAATTCTTTGATATTATCAAAGTTACTACGTTCCCAGGATCAAAGTCACGGTCACGCGAGGGAGATGACCTTTTTTCAAACTACTCCCGATTTTCCCATCTTTTATGTTATTCTCATTTAGTCTGATAATTGTTTGATATTATCAAAGTTCCTACGTTCCCAGGATCAAAGTCACGGTCACGCGAGGGAGATGACCTTTTTTCAAACTACTCCCGATTTTCTCGTCTTTTCTCTCATTCTCATCTCTTCTCATCATATTAATCACAGTTCCCACGCTCCCAGGATTCGAGTCACGATCACGCGACGGAGATGACCTGTTTTCAAACTACTCCCGATTTTCCCGCTTATTCTATTATTCTTATCTGTTTTCATTATATTTTCTGATATCAAATCAAAGTTTTTACGCTCCCAGGATTCAAGTTACGGTCACGCGAGGGAGATGACCTGTCTTCAAACTACTCCCGATTTTCCCATCTTCTATGTTATTCTCATTTAGTCTTATAATTCTTTAATATTATGAAGGTTCCTACGTTCCCAGAATCAAAGTCACGGTCACGCGAGGGAGATGACCTTTTGTCAAACTACTCCCGATTTTCCCGCTTATTCTCTTATTCTCATCTCTTCTTATTGTAATCATCACAGTTCCTACGCTCCCAGGATTCAAGTCACGGTCACGCGAGGGGGATGACCTGTTGTCAAAATACTCCCGATTTCCCCATGTTCTATGTTATTCTCATTTAGTCTTATAATTCTTTAATATTATCAAAGTTCCTACGTTCCCAGGATCAAAGTCACGGTCACGCGAGGGAGATGACCTTTTTTCAAACTATTCCTGATTTTCCCGTCATTTCTCTCATTCTCATCTCTTCTTATTGTATCAATCACAGTTCCTACGCTCTCAGGATTCAAGTCACGGTCACGCGAGGGGGATGACCTTTTTTCAAACTACTCCCGATTTTCCCGTCTTTTTTCTCATTCTCATCTATTGTCATTATAATACTCACAGGTCCTACGCTCCCAGGATTCAAGTCACGGTCACACGAGGGAGATGACCTGTTTTCAAACTACTCCCAATTTTCCTAACTTCTATGTTCTTCTCATTCAGTCTTATAATTCTTTGATATTATCAAAGTTACTACGTTTCCAGGTTTAAAGTCACGGTCACGCGAGGGAGATGACCTTTTATCAAACTACTCCCGATTTTCCCGTCTTTTCTCTCATCCTCATCTCTTCTCATTATAATCATCACAGTTCCTACGATCCCAGGATTCAAGTCACGGTCACGCGAGGGAGATGACCTGTTTTTAAACTACTCCCGATTTTCCCATCTTCTATGTTATTCTCATTTAGTCTTATAATTCTTGAATATTATCACAGTTCCTACGCTGCCAGGATTCAAGTCACGGTCACGCGAGGGAGATGACCTGTTTTCAAACTACTACCGATTTTCCCGCTTATTCTTTCATTCTCATCTGTTTTCATCATATTTTCTAATATCAAATCAAAGTTCCTACGCTCCCAGTATTCAAGTCACGGTCACGCGAGGGAGATGACCTGTTTTCAAACTACAACCGATTTTTCCATCTTTTATGTTATTCTCATTTAGTCTTATAATTCTTTAATATTATCAAAGTTCCTACGTTTTCAGGATCAAAGTCACGGTCAGGCGAGGGAGATGACCTTTTTCCAAACTACTCCCGATTTTCCCGTCTTTTCTCTCATTCTCATCTCTTCTCATTATATTGATCACAGTTCCTACGCTGCCAGAATTCAAGTCACGGTCACGCGAGGGAGATGACCTGTTTTCAAACTACTCCCGATTTTCACATCTTCTATGTTATTCTCATTTAGTCTTATAATATCTTGATATTATCAAAGTTGCTACGTTTCCAGGATCAAAGTCACGGTCGCGCGAGGGAAATGACCTTTTTTCAAACTACTCCCGATTTTTCCGTCTTCCCTCTCATTCTCATCTCTTCTTATTATATAAATCACAGTTCCTACGCTCCCAGGATTCAAGTCACGGTCCTGCGAGGGAGATGACCTGTTTCCAAACTACTCCCGATTTTCCCATTTTCTATGTTATTCTCATTTAGTCTTATAATTCTTTGATATTATCAAAGTTCCTACGTTCCCAGGATCAAAGTCACGGTCACGCGAGGGAGATGACCTTTTTTTCAAACTACTACCGATATTCTTGTCTTTTCTCTCATTCTGATCTCTTCTCATTATATTAATCACAGTTCCTACGATCCCAGGATTCAAGTCACGGTCACGCAAGGGAGATGACCTGTTCTCAAACTACTCCCGATTTTCTCTTCTTTTCTCTCATTCTCATCTCTCCTCATTATATTGATCACAGTTCCCACGCTCCAGGGAATCAAGTCACGGTCACGCGACGGAGATGACCTATTTTCAAACTACTCCTGACTTTCCGCTTATTCTATTATTCTCATTTGTTTTCATTATATTTTCTAATATCAAATCAAAGTTTCTACGCTCCCAGGATTCAAGTCACGGTCACGCGAGGGAGCTGACCTGTTTTCAAACTACTCCCGATTTTGCCATGTTCTATGTTATTTTCATTTAGTCCTATAATTCTTCAATATTATCAAGGTTCCTACGTTCCCAGGATCAAAGTCACGGTCACGCGAGGGAGATGACCTTTCTTCAAACTACTCTAGATTTTCCCGTCATTTCTCTCATTCTCATCTCTTCTTATTGTATTGATCACAGTTCCTACGCTCCCAGGATTCAAGTCACGGTCACGCGAGGGGGATGACCTTTTTTCAAACTACTCCCGATTTTCCCGTCTTTTTTCTCATTCTCATCTATTCTCATTATAATACTCACAGTTCCTACGCTCCCAGGATTTAAGTCACGGTCACACGAGGGAGATGACCTGTTTTCAAACTACTCCCAATTTTCACAACTTCTATGTTCTTCTCATTCAGTCTTATAATTCTTTGATATTATCAAAGTTACTACGTTCCCAGGATCAAAGTCACGGTCACGCGAGGGAGATTACCTTTTACGAAACTACTCACGATTTTCCCGTCTTTTCTCTCATCCTCATCTCTTCTCATTATAATAATCACAGTTCCTACGATCCCAGGATTCAAGTCACGGTCACGCGAGGGAGAAGACCTGTTTTTAAACTACTTCCGATTTTCCCATCTTCTATGTTATTCTCATTTAGTCTTATAATTCTTGAATATTATCACAGTTCCTACGCTCCCAGGATTTAAGTCACGGTCACGCGAGGGAGATGACCTGTTTTCAAACTACTCCCGATTTTCCCATCTTGTATGTTATTCTCATTTAGTTTTATAATTGTTTGATATTATCAAAGTTTCCACGCTCCCAGGATTCAAGTCACGGTCACGCGACGGAGATGACCTGTTTTCAAACTACTCCCGATTCTCCCATTTCCTATTTTATTCTCATTTAGTCTTATAATTCTTTAATATTATCAAAGTTCCTACGTTCCCAGGATCAAAAACACGGTCACGCGAGGGAGATGACCTTTTTTTCAAACTACTCCCGATATTCCCGTCTTTTCTCTCATTCTCATCTCTTCTCATTATATTAATTACAGTTCCTACGATCCCAGAATTCAAGTCACGGTCACGCGAGGGAAATGACCTTATTCCAAACTACACCCGATTTTCTCGCCATTTCTCTCATTCTCATCTCTTCTCATTGTATCAATCACAGTTCCTACTCTCCCAGGATTCAAGTCACGGTCACGCGAGGGGGATGACCTTTTTTCAAACTACTCCCGATTTTCCCGTCTTTTTTCTTATTCTCATCTATTCTCATTATATTACTCACAGTTCCTACGCTCCCAGAATTCAAGTCACGGTCATGCGAGGGAGATGACCTGTTTTCAAACTACTCCCAATTTTCCCATGTTCTATGTTATTCTCATTTAGTCTCATAATTCTTTAATATTATCAAAGTTCCTACGTTCCCAGGATCAAAGTCACGGTCACGCGAGGGAGATGACCTTTTTTCAAACTACTCCTGATTTTCCCGCCATTTCTCTCATTCTAATCTCTTCTCATTGTATCAATCACAGTTCCTACGCTCCCAGTATTCAAGTCACGGTCACGCGAGGGGGATGACCTTTTTTCAAACTACTCTTGATTTTCCCGTCTTTTTTCTTATTCCCATCTATTCTCATTATATTACTCACAGTTCCTACGCTCCCAGGATTCAAGGTCACGGTCACACGAGGGAGATGACCTGTTTTCGAACTACTCCCAATTTTCACAACTTCTATGTTCTTCTCATTCAGTCTTATAATTCTTTGATATTATCAAAGTTACTACGTTCCCAGGATTCAAGTCACGGTCACGCGAGGGGGAT
Organism: Tenthredo livida; assembly: GCA_963992785.1. Taxonomy (NCBI): domain Eukaryota; kingdom Metazoa; phylum Arthropoda; class Insecta; order Hymenoptera; family Tenthredinidae; genus Tenthredo; species Tenthredo livida. Next base: position 14,966,476 of record OZ023071.1, read on the forward strand.
GACCTTTTTTCAAACTACTGCCGATTTTCCCATCTTCTATGTTATTCTCATTTAGTCTTATAATTCTTGAATATTATCACAGTTCCTACGCTCCCAGGATTTAAGTCACGGTCACGCGAGGGAGATGACCTGTTTTCAAACTACTCCCGATTTTCCCATCTTGTATGTTATTCTCATTTAGTTTTATAATTGTTTGATATTATCAAAGTTTCCACGCTCCCAGGATTCAAGTCACGGTCACGCGACGGAGATGACCTGTTTTCAAACTACTCCCGATTCTCCCATTTCCTATTTTATTCTCATTTAGTCTTATAATTCTTTAATATTATCAAAGTTCCTACGTTCCCAGGATCAAACACACGGTCACGCGAGGGAGATGACCTTTTTTTCAAACTACTCCCGATATTCCCGTCTTTTCTCTCATTCTCATCTCTTCTCATTATATTAATTACAGTTCCTACGATCCCAGAATTCAAGTCACGGTCACGCGAGGGAAATGACCTTATTCCAAACTACACCCGATTTTCCCGCCATTTCTCTCATTCTCATCTCTTCTCATTGTATCAATCACAGTTCCTACGCTCCCAGGATTCAAGTCACGGTCACGCGAGGGGGATGACCTTTTTTCAAACTACTCCCGATTTTCCCGTCTTTTTTCTTATTCTCATCTATTCTCATTATATTACTCACAGTTCCTACGCTCCCAGAATTCAAGTCACGGTCATGCGAGGGAGATGACCTGTTTTCAAACTACTCCCAATTTTCCCATGTTCTATGTTATTCTCATTTAGTCTTATAATTCTTTAATATTATCAAAGTTCCTACGTTCCCAGGATCAAAGTCACGGTCACGCGAGGGAGATGACCTTTTTTCAAACGACTCCTGATTTTCCCGCCATTTCTCTCATTCTAATCTCTTCTCATTGTATCAATCACAGTTCCTACGCTCCCAGTATTCAAGTCACGGTCACGCGAGGGGGATGACCTTTTTTCAAACTACTCTTGATTTTCCCGTCTTTTTTCTTATTCTCATCTATTCTCATTATATTACTCACAGTTCCTACGCTCCCAGGATTCAAGGTCACGGTCACACGAGGGAGATGACCTGTTTTCGAACTACTCCCAATTTTCACAACTTCTATGTTCTTCTCATTCAGTCTTATAATTCTTTGATATTATCAAAGTTACTACGTTCCCAGGATTCAAGTCACGGTCACGCGAGGGGGATGACCTTTTTTCAAACTACTGCCGATTTTCCCTTTTTTTTTCTTATTCTCATCTATTCTCATTATATTACTCACAGTTCCTACGCTCCCAGAATTCAAGTCACGGTCACCCGAGGGAGATGACCTGTTTTCGAACTACTACCGATTTTCCCATCTTCTATGTTATTCTTATTTAGTCTCATAATTCTCTAATATTATCAAAGTTTCTACGTTCCCAGGATCAAAGTCACGGTCACCCGAGGAAGATGACCTTTTTTCGTACTACTCCCGATTCTCCCGTCTCTTCTCTTATTCTCATCTATTCTCATTATATTATTCACAGTTCCTACGCTCCCAGGATTCAAGTCACGGTCACGCGAGGGAGATGACCTGTTCTCAAACTACTCCCGATTTTCCCATCTTCTATGTTATTCTCATTGAGTCTTATAATTCTTCGATATTATGAAGGTTCCTACGTTCCCAGAATCAAAGTCACGGTCACGCGAGGGAGATGACCTTTTTTCAAACTTCTTCCGATTTTTCCGCTTATTCTCTTATTCTCATCTGTTGTTATTATATTTTCTGATTCCAAATCGGAGTTCTAACGCTCCCAGGATTCAAGTCACGGTCACGCGAGGGAGATGACCTGTTTTCAAACTACAACCGATTTTCCCATCTTCTATGTTATTCTCATTTAGTCTTATAATTCTTTAATAATATCACAGTTCCTACGCTCCCAGGATTCAAGTCACGGTCACGCGAGGGAGATGACCTGTTTTCGAACTACACCCGATTTTCCCGCTTATTCTCTTATTCTCATCTGTTTTCATCATATTTTCTAATATCAAATCAAAGTTCCTACGCTCCCAGGATTCAAGTCACGGTCACGCGAGGGAAATGACCTTTTTTCAAACTACTCCTGATTTTCCCGTCATTTCTCTCATTCTCATCTTTCCTTATTGTATCAATCACAGTTTCTACGCTCCCAGGATTCAAGTCACGGTCACGCGAGGGGGATGACCTTTTTTCAAACTACTCCCGATTTTCCCGTCTTTTTTCTCATTCTCATCTATTCTTATTATATTACTCACAGTTCCTACGCTCCCAGGATTCAAGTCACGGTCACACGAGGGAGATGACTTTTTTCAAACTACTCCCGATTTTCCCATCTTCTATGTTATTCTCATTTAGTCTCATAATTCTTTGATATTATCAAAGTTTCTACGTTCCCAGGATCAAAGTCACGGTCACGCGTGGGAAATGACCTTTTTTCGTACTACTCCCGATTTTCCCGTCTCTTCTCTGATTCTCATCTATTCTCATTATATTCATCACAGTTCCTACGCTGCCAGAATTCAAGTCACGGTCACCCGAGGAAGATGACCCGTTTTCAAACTGCTCCCGATTTTCCCATCTTCTATGTTATTCTCATTTAGTCTCATAATTCTTTGATATTATCAAAGTTTCTACGTTCCCAGGATCAAAGTCACGGTCACGCGTGGGAAATGACCTTTTTTCGTACTACTCCCGATTTTCCCGTCTCTTCTCTGATTCTCATCTATTCTCATTATATTCATCACAGTTCCTACGCTCCCAGGATTCAAGTCACGGTCACGCGAGGGAAATGACCTTTTTTCAAACTACTTCCGATTTTCCCGTCTTTCCTCTCATTCTCATCTCTTCTCATTATATGAATCACAGTTCCTACGCTCCCAGGATTCAAGTAACGGTCACACGAGGGGGATGACCTGTTTTCAAACTACTCCCGATTTTCCCATCTTCTATGTTATTCTCATTTGGTCTTATAATTCTTTGATATTATCAAAGTTCCTACGTTCCCAGGATCAAAGTCACGGTCACGCGTGGGAGATGACCTTTTTTCGAACTACTCCCGATTTTCCCATCTTCTATGTTATTCCCAATCGTCTTATAATTCTTCAATATCATCACAGTTCCTACGCTCCCAGAATCCAAGTCACGGTCACGCTAGGTAGATGACCTGTTTTCAAACTACTCACGATTTTCCCATCTTCTATGTTATTCTCATTCAGTCTGATAATTCTTTGATATTATCAAAGTTCCTACGTTCCCAGGATCAAAGTCACGGTCACGCGAGGGAGATGACGTTTTTTCAAACTACTCCCGATTTTCCCGCTTATTCTCTTATTCTCATCTGTTTTTACTATATTTTCTAATTTCAAATCAAAGTTCCTACGCTCCCAGGATTCAAGTCACGGTCACGCGAGGGAGACGACCTGTTTTTAAACGACTCCCGATTTTCCCATCTTTGATGTTATTCTCATTTACTCTTATAATTCTTTGATATTATCAAAGTTCCTACGTTCCCAGAATCAAAGTCACGGTCACGCGAGGGAGATGACCTTTTTCCAAACTACTCCCGATTTTTCTGTTTTTTCTCTCATTTTCATCTCTTCTCACCATATTAATCACAGTTCCCACGCTCCCAGGATTCAAGTCACGGTCACGCGAGGGAGATGACCTGTTTTCAAACTACACCCGATTTTCCCGCTCATTCTCTCATTCTTATCTGTTATCATCATATTTTCTAATATCAAATCAAAGTTCCTACGCTCCCAGGATTCAAGTCACGGTCACGCGAGGAAAATGACCTTTTTTCAAACTACTCCCGATTTTCCCGTCTTTCCTCTCATTCTCATCTCTTCTCATTATATGAATCACAGTTTCAACGCTCCCAGGATCCAAGTCACGGTCACGCGAGGGAGACGACCTGTTTTCAAACGACTCCCGATTTTCCCATCTTTGATGTTATTCTCATTTACTCTTATAATTCTTTGACGCGTGGGAGATGACCTCTTTTCGAACTACTCCCGATTTTCCCATCTTCTATGTTATTTCCATTAGTCTTATAATTCTCCAATATCATCACAGTCCCTACGCTCCCAGAATCCAAGTCACGGTCACGCGAGGGAGAGGACCTGTTTTCAAACTACTCCCGATTTTCCCATCTTCTATGTTATTCTCATTTGGTCTTATAATTCTTTGATATTATCAAAGTTCCTACGTTCCCAGGATCAAAGTCACGGTCACGCGTGGGAGATGACCTTTTTTCGAACTACTCCCGATTTTCCCATCTTCTATGTTATTCCCAATCGTCTTATAATTCTTCAATATCATCACAGTTCCTACGCTCCCAGAATCCAAGTCACGGTCACGCTAGGTAGATGACCTGTTTTCAAACTACTCACGATTTTCCCATCTTCTATGTTATTCTCATTCAGTCTGATAATTCTTTGATATTATCAAAGTTCCTACGTTCCCAGGATCAAAGTCACGGTCACGCGAGGGAGATGACGTTTTTTCAAACTACTCCCGATTTTCCCGCTTATTCTCTTATTCTCATCTGTTTTTACTATATTTTCTAATTTCAAATCAAAGTTCCTACGCTCCCAGGATTCAAGTCACGGTCACGCGAGGGAGACGACCTGTTTTTAAACGACTCCCGATTTTCCCATCTTTGATGTTATTCTCATTTACTCTTATAATTCTTTGATATTATCAAAGTTCCTACGTTCCCAGAATCAAAGTCACGGTCACGCGAGGGAGATGACCTTTTTCCAAACTACTCCCGATTTTTCTGTTTTTTCTCTCATTTTCATCTCTTCTCACCATATTAATCACAGTTCCCACGCTCCCAGGATTCAAGTCACGGTCACGCGAGGGAGATGACCTGTTTTCAAACTACACCCGATTTTCCCGCTCATTCTCTCATTCTTATCTGTTATCATCATATTTTCTAATATCAAATCAAAGTTCCTACGCTCCCAGGATTCAAGTCACGGTCACGCGAGGAAAATGACCTTTTTTCAAACTACTCCCGATTTTCCCGTCTTTCCTCTCATTCTCATCTCTTCTCATTATATGAATCACAGTTTCAACGCTCCCAGGATCCAAGTCACGGTCACGCGAGGGAGATGACCTGTTTTCAAACTACTACCGATTTTCCCATTTTCTATGTTATTTTCATTTAGTCTCATGATTCTTCAATATTATAAACGTTCCTACGTTCCCAGGATTAAAGTCACGGTCACGCGAGGGAGATGACCTTGTTTCAAACTACTTCAGATTTTCCCGTCTTTTCTCTCATTCTCATTTCTACTCATCGTATTCATCACAGTTCCTACGCTCCCAGGATTCAAGTCACGGTCACGCGAGGGAGATGACCTGTTTTCAAACTACTTCCGATTTTCCCATCTTCTATGTTATTCTCATTTAGTCTTATAATTCTTCAATATCATCACCGTTACTACGCTCCCAGGATTCAATTCACGGTCACGCGGGGGAGACGACCTGTTTTTAAACGACTTCTGATTTTCCCATCTTTGATGTTATTCTCATTTACTCTTATAATTCTTTGATATTATCAAAGTTCCTACGTTCCCAGAATTAAAGTCACGGTCACGCGAGGCAGATGACCTTTTTCCAAACTACTCCCGATTTTTCTGTTTTTTCTCTCATTCTCATCTCTTCTCACCATATTAATCACAGTTCCCACGCTCCCAGGATTCAAGTCACGGTCACGCGAGGGAGATGACCTGTTTTCAAACTACTCCCGATTTTCCCATCTTCTATGTTATTCTCATTTAGTCTTATAATTCTTCGATATTATGAAAGTTCCTGCGTTCCCAGGATCAAAGTCACGGTCACGCGTGGGAGATGACCTCTTTTCGAACTACTCCCGATTTTCCCATCTTCTATGTTATTTCCATTAGTCTTATAATTCTCCAATATTATCACAGTCCCTACGCTCCCAGAATCCAAGTCACGGTCACGCGAGGGAGATGACCTGTTTTCAAACTACTCCCGATTTTCCCATCTTCTATGTTATTCTCATTTGGTCTTATAATTCTTTGATATTATCAAAGTTCCTACGTTCCCAGGATCAAAGTCACGGTCACGCGAGGGAGATGACCTTTTTTCAAATTAGTCCCGATTTTCCCGTCTTTTCTCTTATTCTCATTCATTCCCATTATATTAATCACAGTTCCTACGCTCCCAGGATTCAAGTCACGGTCACGCGAGGAAGATGACATTTTTTCAAACTACTCCCCAGTTTACCGTCTTTTCTCTCATTCTCAACTATTCTCATTATAATAATGACAGTTCCTACGCTCCCAGGATTCAAGTCACGGTCACGCGAGGGAGATGACCTGTTTTCAAACTACTACCGATTTTCCCATTTTCTGTGTTATTCTCATTTAGTCTCATGATTCTTTAATATTATCAAAGTTCCTACGTTCCCAGGATCAAAGTCACGGTCACGCGAGGGAGATGACCTTCTTTCAAACTACCACAGATTTTCCCGTCTTTTCTCTCATACTCATCTCTTCTCATCGTATTCATCACAGTTCCTACGCTCCCAGGATTCAAGTCACGGTCACGCGAGGCAGATGACCTGTTTTCAAACGACTACCGATTTTCCCATTTTCTATGTTATTCTCATTTAGTCTCATGATTCTTCATTATTATCAAAGTTCCTACGTTCCGAGGATCAAAGTCACGGTCACGCGAGGAAGATGACCTTCTTTCAAACTACTTCAGATTTTCCCGTCTTTTCTCTCATTCTCATCTCTTCTCATCGTATTCATCACAGTTCCTACGCTCCCAGGATTCAAGTCACGGTCACGCGAGGGAGATGACCTGTTTTCAAACTACTTCCGATTTTCCCATCTTCTATGTTATTCTCATTCAGTCTTATAATTCTTCAATATCATCACCGTTCCTACGCTCCCAGGATTCAAGTCACGGTCACGCGAGGGAGACGACCTGTTTTTAAACGACTCCCGATTTTCCCATCTTTGATGTTATTCTCATTTACTCTTATAATTCTTTGATATTATCAAAGTTCCTACGTTCCCAGAATCAAAGTCACGGTCACGCGAGGGAGATGACCTTTTTTCAAACTACTCCCGATTTTTCCGATTTTTCCCTCATTCTCATCTCTTCTCACCATATTAATCACAGTTCCCACGCTCCCAGGATTCGAGTCACGGTCACGCGACGGAGATGACCTGTTTTCAAACTACTCCCGATTTTCCCATCTTCTATGTTATTCTCATTTAGTCTTATAATTCTTCGATATTATGAAAGTTCCTGCGTTCCCAGGATCAAAGTCACGGTCACGCGTGGGAGATGACCTCTTTTCGGACTACTCCCGATTTTCCCATCTTCTATGTTATTTCCATTAGTCTTATAATTCTCCAATATTATCACAGTCCCTACGCTCCCAGAATCCAAGTCACGGTCACGCGAGGGAGATGACCTGTTTTCAAACTACTCCCGATTTTTCCATCTTCTATGTTATTCTCATTTGGTCTTATAATTCTTTGATATTATCAAAGTTCCTACGTTCCCAGGATCAAAGTCACGGTCACGCGAGGGAGATGACCTTTTTTCAAATTAGTCCCGATTTTCCCGTCTTTTCTCTTATTCTCATTCATTCCCATTATATTAATCACAGTTCCTACGCTCCCAGGATTCAAGTCACGGTCACGCGAGGAAGATGACCTTTTTTCAAACTACTCCCCAGTTTACCGTCTTTTCTCTCATTCTCAACTATTCTCATTATAATAATGACAGTTCCTACGCTCCCAGGATTCAAGTCACGGTCACGCGAGGGAGATGACCTGTTTTCAAACTACTACCGATTTTCCCATTTTCTGTGTTATTCTCATTTAGTCTCATGATTCTTTAATATTATCAAAGTTCCTACGTTCCCAGGATCAAAGTCACGGTCACGCGAGGGAGATGACCTTCTTTCAAACTACCACAGATTTTCCCGTCTTTTCTCTCATACTCATCTCTTCTCATCGTATTCATCACAGTTCCTACGCTCCCAGGATTCAAGTCACGGTCACGCGAGGCAGATGACCTGTTTTCAAACGACTACCGATTTTCCCATTTTCTATGTGATTCTCATTTAGTCTCATGATTCTTCATTATTATCAAAGTTCCTACGTTCCCAGGATCAAAGTCACGGTCACGCGAGGAAGATGACCTTCTTTCAAACTACTTCAGATTTTCCCGTCTTTTCTCTCATTCTCATCTCTTCTCATCGTATTCATCACAGTTCCTACGCTCCCAGGATTCAAGTCACGGTCACGCGAGGGAGATGACCTGTTTTCAAACTACTTCCGATTTTCCCATCTTCTATGTTATTCTCATTCAGTCTTATAATTCTTCAATATCATCACCGTTCCTACGCTCCCAGGATTCAAGTCACGGTCACGCGAGGGAGACGACCTGTTTTTAAACGACTCCCGATTTTCCCATCTTTGATGTTATTCTCATTTACTCTTATAATTCTTTGATATTATCAAAGTTCCTACGTTCCCAGAATCAAAGTCACGGTCACGCGAGGGAGATGACCTTTTTTCAAACTACTCCCGATTTTTCCGATTTTTCCCTCATTCTCATCTCTTCTCACCATATTAATCACAGTTCCCACGCTCCCAGGATTCAAGTCACGGTCACGCGACGGAGATGACCTGTTTTCAAACTACTCCCGATTTTCCCATCTTCTATGTTATTCTCATTTAGTCTTATAATTCTTCGATATTATGAAAGTTCCTGCGTTCCCAGGATCAAAGTCACGGTCACGCGTGGGAGATGACCTCTTTTCGGACTACTCCCAATTTTCCCATCTTCTATGTTATTTCCATTAGTCTTATAATTCTCCAATATTATCACAGTCCCTACGCTCCCAGAATCCAAGTCACGGTCACGCGAGGGAGATGACCTGTTTTCAAACTACTCCCGATTTTCCCATCTTCTATGTTATTCTCATTTGGTCTTATAATTCTTTGATATTATCAAAGTTCCTACGTTCCCAGGATCAAAGTCACGGTCACGCGAGGGAGATGACCTTTTTTCAAATTAGTCCCGATTTTCCCGTCTTTTCTCTTATTCTCATTCATTCCCATTATATTAATCACAGTTCCTACGCTCCCAGGATTCAAGTCACGGTCACGCGAGGAAGATGACCTTTTTTCAAACTACTCCCCAGTTTACCGTCTTTTCTCTCATTCTCAACTATTCTCATTATAATAATGACAGTTCCTACGCTCCCAGGATTCAAGTCACGGTCACGCGAGGGAGATGACCTGTTTTCAAACTACTACCGATTTTCCCATTTTCTGTGTTATTCTCATTTAGTCTCATGATTCTTTAATATTATCAAAGTTCCTACGTTCCCAGGATCAAAGTCACGGTCACGCGAGGGAGATGACCTTCTTTCAAACTACCACAGATTTTCCCGTCTTTTCTCTCATACTCATCTCTTCTCATCGTATTCATCACAGTTCCTACGCTCCCAGGATTCAAGTCACGGTCACGCGAGGCAGATGACCTGTTTTCAAACGACTACCGATTTTCCCATTTTCTATGTGATTCTCATTTAGTCTCATGATTCTTCATTATTATCAAAGTTCCTACGTTCCCAGGATCAAAGTCACGGTCACGCGAGGAAGATGACCTTCTTTCAAACTACTTCAGATTTTCCCGTCTTTTCTCTCATTCTCATCTCTTCTCATCGTATTCATCACAGTTCCTACGCTCCCAGGATTCAAGTCACGGTCACGCGAGGGAGATGACCTGTTTTCAAACTACTTCCGATTTTCCCATCTTCTACGTTATTCTCATTCAGTCTTATAATTCTTCAATATCATCACCGTTCCTACGCTCCCAGGATTCAAGTCACGGTCACGCGAGGGAGACGACCTGTTTTTAAACGACTCCCGATTTTCCCATCTTTGATGTTATTCTCATTTACTCTTATAATTCTTTGATATTATCAAAGTTCCTACGTTCCCAGAATCAAAGTCACGGTCACGCGAGGGAGATGACCTTTTTTCAAACTACTCCCGATTTTTCCGATTTTTCCCTCATTCTCATCTCTTCTCACCATATTAATCACAGTTCCCACGCTCCCAGGATTCAAGTCACGGTCACGCGACGGAGATGACCTGTTTTCAAACTACTCCCGATTTTCCCGCTTATTCTATTATTCTCATCTGTTTTCATTATATTTTCTGATATTTAATCAAAGTTTCTACGCTCCCAGGATTCAAGTCACGGTCACGCGAGGGAGATCACCTTTTTTCAAACTACTTCAGATTTTCCCGTCATTTCTCTCATTCTCATCTCTTCTTATTGTATTAATCACAGTTCCTACGCTCCCAGGATTCAAGTCATGGTCACGCGAGGGAAATGACCTTTTTTCAAACTACTCCCGATTTCCCCGTCTTTTTTCTCATTCTCATCTATTCTCATTATATTGCTCACAGTTCCCACGCTCCCAGGATTCAAGTCACGGTCACACGAGGGGGATGACCTGTTTTCAAACTACTCCCGATTTTCATATCTTCTATGTTCTTCTCATTCAGTCTTATAATTCTTTGATATTATCAAAGTTACTACGTTCTAAGGATCAAAGTCACGGTCACTCGAGGGAGATGACCTGTTTCGAACTACTCCCGATTTTTCCATCTTCCATGTTATTCACATTAGTCTTATGATTCTTCAATATTATCACAGTTCCTACGCTCCTAGAATCCAAGTCACGGTCACGCGAGGGAGATGACCTGTTCTCAAACTACTTCCGATTTTTCCGTTTTTTCTCTCATTCTCATCTCTTCTCACCATATTAATCACAGTTCCCACGCTCCCAGGATTCAAGTCACGGTCACGCGACGGAGATGACCTGTTTTCAAATTACTCCCGATTTTCCCGCTTATTCTTTTATTCTCATCTGTTCGCATTATATTTTCCAATATCAAATCAAAGTTCCTACGCTTCCAGGATTCAAGTCACGGTCACGCGAGGGAGATGACCTGTTTTCAAACTACTCCCGATTTTCCCATCTTCTATGTTATTCTCATTCAGTCTTATAATTCTTCGATATTATGAAAGTTCCTGCGTTCCCAGGATCAAAGTCACGGTCACGCGTGGGAGATGACCTTTTTTCGAACTACTCCCGATTTTCCCATCTTCTATGTTATTCCCATTAGTCTTATAATTCTTCAATATCATCACAGTTCCTACGCTCCCAGAATCCAAGTCACGGTCACGCTAGGTAGATGACCTGTTTTCAAACTACTCACGATTTTCCCATCTTCTATGTTATTCTCATTTAGTCTGATAATTCTTTGATATTATCAAAGTTCCTACGTTCCCAGGATCAAAGTCACGGTCACGCGAGGGAGATGACCTTTTTTCAAACTACTCCCGATTTTCCCGCTTATTCTCTTATTCTCATCTGTTTTTACTATATTTTCTAATTTCAAATCAAAGTTCCTACGCTCCCAGGATTCAAGTCACGGTCACGCGAGGGAGACGACCTGTTTTTAAACGACTCCCGATTTTCCCATCTTTGATGTTATTCTCATTTAGTCTTATAATTCTTTGATATTATCAAAGTTCCTACGTTCCCATAATCAAAGTCACGGTCACGCGAGGCAGATGACCTTTTTCCAAACTACTCCCGATTTTTCTGTTTTTTCTCTCATTCTCATCTCTTCTCACCGTATTGCTCACAGTTCTCACGCTCCCAGGATTCAAGTCACGGTCACACGAGGGGGATGACCTGTTTTCAAACTACTACCGATTTTCATATCTTCTATGTTCTTCTCATATAGTCTCATAATTCTTTGATATTATCAAAGTTACTACGTTCTAAGGATCAAAGTCACGGTCACTCGAGGGAGATGACCTGTTTTCGAACTACTCCCGATTTTTCCATCTTCCATGTTATTCACATTAGTCTTATGATTCTTCAATATTATCACAGTTCCTACGCTCCCAGAATCCAAGTCACGGTCACGCGAGGGAGATGACCTGTTTTCAAACTACTTCCGATTTTTCCGTTTTTTCTCTCATTCTCATCTCTTCTCACCATATTAATCACAGTTCCCACGCTCCCAGGATTCAAGTCACGGTCACGCGAGGGAGATGACCTGTTTTCAAATTACTCCCGATTTTCCCGCTTATTCTCTTATTCTCATCTGTTCTCATTATATTTTCCAATATCAAATCAAAGTTCCTACGCTTCCAGGATTCAAGTCACGGTCACGCGAGGGAGATGACCTGTTTTCAAACTACTCCCGATTTTCCGATCTTCTATGTTATTCTCATTCAGTCTTATAATTCTTCGATATTATGAAAGTTCCTGCGTTCCCAGGATCAAAGTCACGGTCACGCGTGGGAGATGACCTTTTTTCGAACTACTCCCGATTTTCCCATCTTCTATGTTATTCCCAGTAGTCTTATAATTCTTCAATATTATCACAGTTCCTACGCTCCCAGAATCCAAGTCACGGTCACGCTAGGTAGATGACCTGTTTTCAAACTACTCCCGATTTTTCCATCTTCTATGTTATTCTCATTTAGTCCGATAATTCTTTGATATTATCAAAGTTTCTACGTTCCCAGGATCAAAGTCACGGTCACGCGTGGGAGATGACCTTTTTTCAAACTGCTTCCGATTTTCCCGCTTATTCTCTTATTCTCATCTGTTTTTACTATATTTTCTAATTTCAAATCAAAGTTCCTACGCTCCCAGAATTCAAGTCACGGTCACGCGAGGGAGACGACCTGTTTTTAAACGACTCCCGATTTTCCCATCTTTGATGTTATTCTCATTTAGTCTTATAATTCTTTGATATTATCAAAGTTTCTACGTTCCCATAATCAGAGTCACGGTCACGCGAGGCAGATGACCTTTTTCCAAACTACTCCCGATTTTTCTGTCTTTTCTCTCATTCTCATCTCTTCTCACAATATTAATCATAGTTCCCACGCTCCCAGGATTCAAGTCACGGTCACCCGAGGGAGATGACATTTTTACAAACTACTCCCGATTTTCCCATCTTCTATGTTATTCTCATTTAGTCGAATAATTCTTCGATATTATGGAAGTTCCTGCGTTCCCAGGATCAAAGTCACGGTCACGCGTGGGAGATGACCTTTTTTCGAACTACTCCCGATTTTCCCATCTTCTATGTCATTCCCATTGGTCTTATGATTCTTCAATATTATCACAGTTCCTACGCTGTCAGAATCCAAGTCACGGTCACGCGAGGGAGACGACCTGTTTTCAAACTACTCCCGATTTTCTCGGCTTCTCTTTCATTCTCATCTCTTCTCATCGTATCAATCACAGTTCCTACGCTCCCAGGATTCAAGTCACGGTCACGCGAGGTAGATGACCTTTTTTCAAACTACTCCCGATTCTCCCGTCTTTTCTCTCATTCTCATCTATCCTTATTATATGAATCACACATCCTACGCTCCCAGGATTCAAGTCACGGTCACGCGAGGGAGATGACCTGTTTTCAAACTACTCCCGATTTTCACAACTTCTATGTTCTTCTCATTCAGTCGTATAATTCTTTGATATTATCAAAGTTACTACGTTCCCAGGATCAAAGTCACGGTCACGCGAGGGAGATGACCTTTTTTCAAACTACTCCCGATTTTCCCATCTTTTATGTTATTCTCATTTAGTCTGATAATTGTTTGATATTATCAAAGTTCCTACGTTCCCAGGATCAAAGTCACGGTCACGCGAGGGAGATGACCTTTTTTCAAACTACTCCCGATTTTCTCGTCTTTTCTCTCATTCTCATCTCTTCTCATCATATTAATCACAGTTCCCACGCTCCCAGGATTCAAGTCACGATCACGCGACGGAGATGACCTGTTTTCAAACTACTCCCGATTTTCCCGCTTATTCTATTATTCTCATCTGTTGTTATTGCATTTTCTAATTTCAAATCAAAGTTCCTAAGCTCCCAGGATTCAAGTCACGGTCACGCGAGGGAGATGACCTGTTTCCAAACTACTCCCGATTTTGCCATGTTCTATGTGATTCTCATTTAGTCTTATAATTCTTTAATATTATCAAAGTTCCTACGTTCCCAGGATCAAAGTCACGGTCACGCGAGGAAGATGACCTTTTTCAAACTACTCCAGATTTTCCCGTCATTTCTCTTATTCTCATCTCTTCTTATTGTATTAATCACAGTTCCTACGCTCCCAGGATTCAAGTCACGGTCACGCGAGGGAGATTACCTTTTCTCAAACTACTCCCGATTTTCACATCTTCTATGTTCTTCTCATTCAGTCTTATAATTCTTTGATATTATCAAAGTTACTACGTTCGCAGGATCAAAGTCACGGTCACGCGAGGGAAATGACCTTTTTTCAAACTACTTCCGATTTTCCCGTCTTTTCTCTCATTGTCATCTCTTTTCATTATATTAATCACAGTTCCTACGCTGCCAGAATTCAAGTCACGGTCACGCGAGGGAGATGACCTGTTTTCAAACTACTACCGATTTTCCCATCTTCTATGTTATTCTTATTTAGTCTCATAATTCTTCAATATTATCAAAGTTCCTACGTTCCCAGGATCAAAGTCACGGTCACGCGAGGGAGATGATCTTTTTCCGTACTACTCCCGATTCTCCCGTCTTTTCTCTTATTCTCATCTATTCTCATTATATTAATCACAGTTCCTACGCTCTCAGGATTCAAGTCACGGTCACGCGAGGGAGACGACCTGTTTTCAAACTACAACCGATTTTGCCATGTTCTATGTTATTCTCATTTAGTCTTATAATTCTTTGATATCATCAAAGTTCCTACGTTTCCAGGATCAAAGTCACGGTCAGGCGAGGGAGATGACCTTTTTTCAAACTACTCCCGATTTTCCCGTCTTTTCTGTCATTCTCATCTCTTCTGATTATATTAATCACAGTTCCTACGATTCCAGGATTCAAGTCACGGTCACGCGAGGGAGATGACCTGTTTTCAAACTACTCCCGATTTTCCCATCTTCTATGTTATGCTCATTTAGTCTCATAATTTTTCAATATTATCACAGTTCCTACGCTCCCAGGATTCAAGTCACGGTCACGCGAGGAAGATGACCTGTCTTCAAACTACTCCTGATTCCCCCATCTTCTATGTTATTCTCATTGAGTCTTATAATTCTTTGATATTATCAAAGTTCCTACGTTCCCAGGATCGAAGTCACGGTCACGCGAGGGAGATGACCTTTTTTCAAACTACTCCAGATTTTCCCGTCTTTTCTCTCATTCTCATCTCTTCTCATCGTATCAATCACAGTTCCTACGCTCCCAGGATTCAAGTCACGGTCACGCGAGGTAGATGACCTTTTTTCAAACTACTCCCGATTTTCCCGTCTTTTCTCTCATTCTCATTTCTTTTCATTATATTAATCACAGTTCCTACGCTGCCAGAATTCAAGTCACGGTCACGCGAGGGAGATGACCTGTTTTCAAACTACTCCCGATTTTCACAACTTCTATGTTCTTCTCATTCAGTCGTATAATTCTTTGATATTATCAAAGTTACTACGTTCCCAGGATCAAAGTCACGGTCACGCGAGGGAGATGACCTTTTTTCAAACTACTCCCGATTTTCCCATCTTTTATGTTATTCTCATTTAGTCTGATAATTGTTTGATATTATCAAAGTTCCTACGTTCCCAGGATCAAAGTCACGGTCACGCGAGGGAGATGACCTTTTTTCAAACTACTCCCGATTTTCCCATCTTTTATGTTATTCTCATTTAGTCTGATAATTGTTTGATATTATCAAAGTTCCTACGTTCCCAGGATCAAAGTCACGGTCACGCGAGGGAGATGACCTTTTTTCAAACTACTCCCGATTTTCTCGTCTTTTCTCTCATTCTCATCTCTTCTCATGATATTCATCACAGTTCCCACGCTCCCAGGATTCGAGTCACGATCACGCGACGGAGATGACCTGTTTTCAAACTACTCCCCATTTTCCCGCTTATTCTATTATTCTCATCTGTTTTCATTATATTTTCTAATATCAAATCAAAGTTTCCACGCTCCCAGGATTCAAGTCACGGTCACGCGAGGGAGATGACCTGTTTTCAAACTACTCCCGATTTTCCCATCTTCTATGTTATTCTCATTTAGTCTTATAATTCTTTAATATTATGAAGGTTCCTACGTTCCCAGAATCAAAGTCACGGTCACGCGAGGGAGATGACCTTTTGTCAAACTACTCCCGATTTTCCCGCTTATTCTCTTATTCTCATCTCTTCTTATTGTAATCATCACAGTTCCTACGCTCCCAGGATTCAAGTCACGGTCACGCGAGGTGGATGACCTTTTTTCAAACTACTCCCGATTTTCCCGTCTTTTTTCTCATTCTCGTCTCTTCTCATTATATTAATCACAGTTCCTACGCTCCCAGGATTCAAGTCACGGTCACGCGAGGGAGATGACCTGTTTTCGAACTACACCCGATTTTCCCGCTTATTTTCTTATTCTCATCTGTTTTCATCATATTTTCTAATATCATATCAAAGTTCCTACGCTCCCAGGATTCAAGTCACGGTCACGCGAGGGATATGACCTTTTTTCTAACTACTCCTGATTTTCCCGTCATTTCTCTCATTCTCATCTTTTCTTATTGTTTCAATCACAGTTTCTACGCTCCCAGGATTCAAGTCACGGTCACGCGAGGGGGATGACCTTTTTTCAAACTACTCCCGATTTTCCCATGTTCTATGTTATTCTCATTTAGTCTTATAATTCTTTCATATTATCAAAGTTCCTACGTTCTCAGGATCGAAGTCACGGTCACGCGAGGGAGATGACCTTTTTTCAAACTACTCCTGATTTTCCCGTCATTTCTCTCATTCTCATCTTTTTTTATTTTATCAATCACAGTTCCTACGCTCCCAGGATTCAAGTCACCGTCAGGCGAGGGAGATGACCTTTTTTCAAACTACTCCCGATTTTGCAGTCTTTTCTCTCATTCTCATTTTTTTTCATTATATTAATCACAGTTCCTACGCTGCCAGAATTCAAGTCACGGTCACCCGAGGAAGATGACCTGTTTTCAAACTACTCCCGATTTTCCCATCTTCTATGTTATTCTCATTTAGTCTCATAATTCTTTGATATTATCAAAGTTTCTACGTTCCCAGGATCAAAGTCACGGTCACGCGTGGGAAATGACCTTTTTTCGTACTACTCCCGATTTTCCCGTCTCTTCTCTGATTCTCATCTATTCTCATTATATTCATCACAGTTCCTACGCTCCCAGGATTCAAGTCACGGTCACGCGAGGGAAATGACCTTTTTTCAAACTACTTCCGATTTTCCCGTCTTTCCTCTCATTCTCATCTCTTCTCATTATATGAATCACAGTTCCTACGCTCCCAGGATCCAAGTCACGGTCACGCGAGGGAGATGACCTGTTTTCAAACTACAACCGATTTTCCCATCTTCTATGTTATTCTCATTTAGTCTTATGATTCTTTAATATTATCAAAGTTCCTACGTTTCCAGGATCAAAGTAACGGTCAGGCGAGGGAGATGACCTTTTTTCAAACTACTCCCGATTTTCCCGTCTTTTCTCTCATTGTCATCTCTTTTCATTATATTAATCACAGTTCCTACGCTGCCAGAATTTAAGTCACGGTCACGCGAGGGAGATGACCTGTTTTCAAACTACTACCGATTTTCCCATTTTCTATGTTATTCTTATTTAGTCTCATAATTCTTCAATATTATCGGAGTTCCTACGTTCCCAGGATCAAAGTCACGGTCACGCGAGAGAGATGACCTTTTTTCGTACTACTCCCGATTCCGCCGTCTTTTCTCTTATTCTCATCTATTCTCATTATATGAATCACAGTTCCTACGCTCCCAGGATTCAAGTCACGGTAACGCGAGGGAGATGACCTGTTTTCAAACTACTCCCGATTTTCCCATTTTCTATGTTATTCTCATTGAGTCTTATAATTCTTCAATATTATCAAAGTTTCTACGTTCCCAGGATCAAAGTCACGGTCACGCGAGGGAGATGACCTGTTTTCAAACTACAACCGATTTTCCCATCTTCTATGTTATTCTCATTCAGTCTTATAATTCTTCGATATCATCAAAGTTCCTACGTTTCCAGGATCAAAGTCACGGTCAGGCGAGGGAGATGACCTTTTTTCAAACTACTCCCGATTTTCCCGTGTTTTATTTCATTCTCATCTCTTTTCATTATATTAATCACAGTTCCTACGCTGCCAGAATTCAAGTCACGGTCACCCGAGGGAGATTACCTGTTTCCAAACTACTACCGATTTTCCCATCTTCTATGTTGTTCTCATTTAGTCTCATAATTCTTTGATATTATCAAAGTTTCTACGTTCCCAGGATCAAAGTCACGGTCACGCGTGGGGGATGACCTTTTTCCGTACTACTCCCGATTTTCCCGTCTCTTCTCTGATTCTCATCTATTCTCATTATATTAATCACAGTTCCTACGCTCCCAGGATTCAAGTCACGGTCACGCGAGGGAAATGACCTTCTTTCAAACTACTCCCGATTTTCCCGTCTTTCCTCTTATTCTCATCTCTTCTCATTATATGAATCACAGTTCCTACGCTCCCAGGATCAAAGTCACGGTCACGCGAGGGAGATGACCTTTTTTCAAACTACTCCCGATTTTCCCATCTTTTATGTTATTCTCATTTAGTCTGATAATTGTTTGATATCATCAAAGTTCCTACGTTCCCAGGATCAAAGTCACGGTCACGCGAGGGAGATGACCTTTTTTCAAACTACTCCCGATTTTCTCGTCTTTTCTCTCATTCTCATCTCTTCTCATCATATTAATCACAGTTCCCACGCTCCCAGGATTCAAGTCACGATCACGCGACGGAGATGACCTGTTTTCAAACTACTCCCGATTTTCCCGCTTATTCTATTATTCTTATCTGTTTTCATTATATTTTCTGATATCAAATCAAAGTTTTTACGCTCCCAGGATTCAAGTTACGGTCACGCGAGGGAGATGACCTGTTTTCAAACTACTCCCGATTTTCCCATCTTCTATGTTATTCTCATTTAGTCTTATAATTCTTTAATATTATGAAGGTTCCTACGTTCCCAGAATCAAAGTCACGGTCACGCGAGGGAGATGACCTTTTGTCAAACTACTCCCGATTTTCCCGCTTATTCTCTTATTCTCATCTCTTCTTATTGTAATCATCACAGTTCCTACGCTCCCAGGATTCAAGTCACGGTCACGCGAGGGGGATGACCTGTTGTAAAAATACTCCCGATTTCCCCATGTTCTATGTTATTCTCATTTAGTCTTATAATTCTTTAATATTATCAAAGTTCCTACGTTCCCAGGATCAAAGTCACGGTCACGCGAGGGAGATGACCTTTTTTCAAACTATTCCTGATTTTCCCGTCATTTCTCTCATTCTCATCTCTTCTTATTGTATCAATCACAGTTCCTACGCTCCCAGGATTCAAGTCACGGTCACGCGAGGGGGATGACCTTTTTTCAAACTACTCCCGATTTTCCCGTCTTTTTTTTCATTCTCATCTATTGTCATTATAATACTCACAGTTCCTACGCTCCCAGGATTCAAGTCACGGTCACACGAGGGAGATGACCTGTTTTCAAACTACTCCCAATTTTCACAACTTCTATGTTCTTCTCATTCAGTCTTATAATTCTTTGATATTATCAAAGTTACTACGTTCCCAGGTTTAAAGTCACGGTCACGCGAGGGAGATGACCTTTTATCAAACTACTCCCGATTTTCCCGTCTTTTCTCTCATCCTCATCTCTTCTCATTATAATCATCACAGTTCCTACGCTGCCAGAATTCAAGTCACGGTCACCCGAGGAAGATGACCTGTTTTCAAACTACTACCGATTTTCCCATCTTCTATGTTATTCTCATTTAGTCTCATAATTCTTTGATATTATCAAAGTTTCTACGTTCCCAGGATCAAAGTCACGGTCACGCGTGGGATATGACCTTCTTTCGTACTACTCCCGATTTTCACATCTTCTATGTTATTCTCATTTAGTCTTATAATTCTTTGATATTATCAAAGTTCCTACGTTCCCAGGATCGAATTCACGTTCACGCGAGGGACATAACCTTTTTTCAAACTACTCCCGATTTTCCCGCTTATTCTCTTATTCTCATCTGTTTTCATTATATTTTCTGATTTCAAATCAAAGTTCCTACGCTTCCAGGATTCAAGTCACGGTCACGCGAGGGAGATGACCTGTTTTCAAACTACTCCCGATTTTCCCATGTTCTATGTTATTCTCATCTAGTCTTATAATTCTTTCGTATTATCAAAGTTCCTACGTTCCCAGGATCAAAGTCACGGTCACGCGAGGGAGATGACCTTTTTTCAAACTACTCCTGATTTTCCCGTCATTTCTCTCATTCTCATCTTTTCTTATTGTATCAATCACAGTTCCTACGCTCCCAGGATTCAAGTCACGGTCACGCGAGGAAGATGACTTTTTTTCAAACTACTCCCGATTTTCCCTTCTTTTTTCTCATTCTCATCTATTCTCATTATATTACTCACAGTTCCTACGCTCCCAGGATTCAAGTAACGGTCACACGAGGGGGATGACCTGTTTTCAAACTACTGCCGATTTTCACAACTTCTATGTTCTTGTCATTCAGTCTTATAATTCTTTGATATTATCAAAGTAACTACGTTCCCAGGATCAAAGTCACGGTCACGCGAGGGAGATGACCTTTTTTCAAACTACTCCTGATTTTCCCATCATTTCTCTCATTCTCATCTTTTTTTATTGTATCAATCACAGTTTCTACGCTCCCAGGATTCGAGTCACGGTCACGCGAGGGGGATGACCTTTTTTCAAACTACTCCCGATTTTCCCGTCTTTTTTCTCATTCTCATCTATTCTCATTATATTACTCACAGTTCCTACGCTTCCAGGATTCAAGTCACGGTCACACGAGGGAGATGACCTGTTTTCAAACTACTCCCGATTTTCACAACTTCTATGTTCTTCTCATTCAGTCGTATAATTCTTTGATATTATCAAAGTTACTACGTTCCCAGGATCAAAGTCACGGTCACGCGAGGGAGATGACCTTTTTTCAAACTACTCCCGATTTTCCCATCTTTTATGTTATTCTCATTTAGTCTGATAATTGTTTGATATTATCAAAGTTCCTACGTTCCCAGGATCAAAGTCACGGTCACGCGAGGGAGATGACCTTTTTTCAAACTACTCCCGATTTTCTCGTCTTTTCTCTCATTCTCATCTCTTCTCATCATATTAATCACAGTTCCCACGCTCCCAGGATTCGAGTCACGATCACGCGACGGAGATGACCTGTTTTCAAACTACTCCCGATTTTCCCGCTTATTCTATTATTCTTATCTGTTTTCATTATATTTTCTGATATCAAATCAAAGTTTTTACGCTCCCAGGATTCAAGTTACGGTCACGCGAGGGAGATGACCTGTCTTCAAACTACTCCCGATTTTCCCATCTTCTATGTTATTCTCATTTAGTCTTATAATTCTTTAATATTATGAAGGTTCCTACGTTCCCAGAATCAAAGTCACGGTCACGCGAGGGAGATGACCTTTTGTCAAACTACTCCCGATTTTCCCGCTTATTCTCTTATTCTCATCTCTTCTTATTGTAATCATCACAGTTCCTACGCTCCCAGGATTCAAGTCACGGTCACGCGAGGGGGATGACCTGTTGTCAAAATACTCCCGATTTCCCCATGTTCTATGTTATTCTCATTTAGTCTTATAATTCTTTAATATTATCAAAGTTCCTACGTTCCCAGGATCAAAGTCACGGTCACGCGAGGGAGATGACCTTTTTTCAAACTATTCCTGATTTTCCCGTCATTTCTCTCATTCTCATCTCTTCTTATTGTATCAATCACAGTTCCTACGCTCTCAGGATTCAAGTCACGGTCACGCGAGGGGGATGACCTTTTTTCAAACTACTCCCGATTTTCCCGTCTTTTTTCTCATTCTCATCTATTGTCATTATAATACTCACAGGTCCTACGCTCCCAGGATTCAAGTCACGGTCACACGAGGGAGATGACCTGTTTTCAAACTACTCCCAATTTTCCTAACTTCTATGTTCTTCTCATTCAGTCTTATAATTCTTTGATATTATCAAAGTTACTACGTTTCCAGGTTTAAAGTCACGGTCACGCGAGGGAGATGACCTTTTATCAAACTACTCCCGATTTTCCCGTCTTTTCTCTCATCCTCATCTCTTCTCATTATAATCATCACAGTTCCTACGATCCCAGGATTCAAGTCACGGTCACGCGAGGGAGATGACCTGTTTTTAAACTACTCCCGATTTTCCCATCTTCTATGTTATTCTCATTTAGTCTTATAATTCTTGAATATTATCACAGTTCCTACGCTGCCAGGATTCAAGTCACGGTCACGCGAGGGAGATGACCTGTTTTCAAACTACTACCGATTTTCCCGCTTATTCTTTCATTCTCATCTGTTTTCATCATATTTTCTAATATCAAATCAAAGTTCCTACGCTCCCAGTATTCAAGTCACGGTCACGCGAGGGAGATGACCTGTTTTCAAACTACAACCGATTTTTCCATCTTTTATGTTATTCTCATTTAGTCTTATAATTCTTTAATATTATCAAAGTTCCTACGTTTTCAGGATCAAAGTCACGGTCAGGCGAGGGAGATGACCTTTTTCCAAACTACTCCCGATTTTCCCGTCTTTTCTCTCATTCTCATCTCTTCTCATTATATTGATCACAGTTCCTACGCTGCCAGAATTCAAGTCACGGTCACGCGAGGGAGATGACCTGTTTTCAAACTACTCCCGATTTTCACATCTTCTATGTTATTCTCATTTAGTCTTATAATATCTTGATATTATCAAAGTTGCTACGTTTCCAGGATCAAAGTCACGGTCGCGCGAGGGAAATGACCTTTTTTCAAACTACTCCCGATTTTTCCGTCTTCCCTCTCATTCTCATCTCTTCTTATTATATAAATCACAGTTCCTACGCTCCCAGGATTCAAGTCACGGTCCTGCGAGGGAGATGACCTGTTTCCAAACTACTCCCGATTTTCCCATTTTCTATGTTATTCTCATTTAGTCTTATAATTCTTTGATATTATCAAAGTTCCTACGTTCCCAGGATCAAAGTCACGGTCACGCGAGGGAGATGACCTTTTTTTCAAACTACTACCGATATTCTTGTCTTTTCTCTCATTCTGATCTCTTCTCATTATATTAATCACAGTTCCTACGATCCCAGGATTCAAGTCACGGTCACGCAAGGGAGATGACCTGTTCTCAAACTACTCCCGATTTTCTCTTCTTTTCTCTCATTCTCATCTCTCCTCATTATATTGATCACAGTTCCCACGCTCCAGGGAATCAAGTCACGGTCACGCGACGGAGATGACCTATTTTCAAACTACTCCTGACTTTCCGCTTATTCTATTATTCTCATTTGTTTTCATTATATTTTCTAATATCAAATCAAAGTTTCTACGCTCCCAGGATTCAAGTCACGGTCACGCGAGGGAGCTGACCTGTTTTCAAACTACTCCCGATTTTGCCATGTTCTATGTTATTTTCATTTAGTCCTATAATTCTTCAATATTATCAAGGTTCCTACGTTCCC
Source organism: Tenthredo livida (assembly GCA_963992785.1). NCBI lineage: Eukaryota > Metazoa > Arthropoda > Insecta > Hymenoptera > Tenthredinidae > Tenthredo > Tenthredo livida. The sequence goes on from OZ023071.1 coordinate 14,990,231, forward strand.
AGGATCAAAGTCACGGTCACGCGAGGGAGATGACCTTTCTTCAAACTACTCTAGATTTTCCCGTCATTTCTCTCATTCTCATCTCTTCTTATTGTATTGATCACAGTTCCTACGCTCCCAGGATTCAAGTCACGGTCACGCGAGGGGGATGACCTTTTTTCAAACTACTCCCGATTTTCCCGTCTTTTTTCTCATTCTCATCTATTCTCATTATAATACTCACAGTTCCTACGCTCCCAGGATTTAAGTCACGGTCACACGAGGGAGATGACCTGTTTTCAAACTACTCCCAATTTTCACAACTTCTATGTTCTTCTCATTCAGTCTTATAATTCTTTGATATTATCAAAGTTACTACGTTCCCAGGATCAAAGTCACGGTCACGCGAGGGAGATTACCTTTTACGAAACTACTCACGATTTTCCCGTCTTTTCTCTCATCCTCATCTCTTCTCATTATAATAATCACAGTTCCTACGATCCCAGGATTCAAGTCACGGTCACGCGAGGGAGAAGACCTGTTTTTAAACTACTTCCGATTTTCCCATCTTCTATGTTATTCTCATTTAGTCTTATAATTCTTGAATATTATCACAGTTCCTACGCTCCCAGGATTTAAGTCACGGTCACGCGAGGGAGATGACCTGTTTTCAAACTACTCCCGATTTTCCCATCTTGTATGTTATTCTCATTTAGTTTTATAATTGTTTGATATTATCAAAGTTTCCACGCTCCCAGGATTCAAGTCACGGTCACGCGACGGAGATGACCTGTTTTCAAACTACTCCCGATTCTCCCATTTCCTATTTTATTCTCATTTAGTCTTATAATTCTTTAATATTATCAAAGTTCCTACGTTCCCAGGATCAAAAACACGGTCACGCGAGGGAGATGACCTTTTTTTCAAACTACTCCCGATATTCCCGTCTTTTCTCTCATTCTCATCTCTTCTCATTATATTAATTACAGTTCCTACGATCCCAGAATTCAAGTCACGGTCACGCGAGGGAAATGACCTTATTCCAAACTACACCCGATTTTCTCGCCATTTCTCTCATTCTCATCTCTTCTCATTGTATCAATCACAGTTCCTACTCTCCCAGGATTCAAGTCACGGTCACGCGAGGGGGATGACCTTTTTTCAAACTACTCCCGATTTTCCCGTCTTTTTTCTTATTCTCATCTATTCTCATTATATTACTCACAGTTCCTACGCTCCCAGAATTCAAGTCACGGTCATGCGAGGGAGATGACCTGTTTTCAAACTACTCCCAATTTTCCCATGTTCTATGTTATTCTCATTTAGTCTCATAATTCTTTAATATTATCAAAGTTCCTACGTTCCCAGGATCAAAGTCACGGTCACGCGAGGGAGATGACCTTTTTTCAAACTACTCCTGATTTTCCCGCCATTTCTCTCATTCTAATCTCTTCTCATTGTATCAATCACAGTTCCTACGCTCCCAGTATTCAAGTCACGGTCACGCGAGGGGGATGACCTTTTTTCAAACTACTCTTGATTTTCCCGTCTTTTTTCTTATTCCCATCTATTCTCATTATATTACTCACAGTTCCTACGCTCCCAGGATTCAAGGTCACGGTCACACGAGGGAGATGACCTGTTTTCGAACTACTCCCAATTTTCACAACTTCTATGTTCTTCTCATTCAGTCTTATAATTCTTTGATATTATCAAAGTTACTACGTTCCCAGGATTCAAGTCACGGTCACGCGAGGGGGATGACCTTTTTTCAAACTACTGCCGATTTTCCCATCTTCTATGTTATTCTCATTTAGTCTTATAATTCTTGAATATTATCACAGTTCCTACGCTCCCAGGATTTAAGTCACGGTCACGCGAGGGAGATGACCTGTTTTCAAACTACTCCCGATTTTCCCATCTTGTATGTTATTCTCATTTAGTTTTATAATTGTTTGATATTATCAAAGTTTCCACGCTCCCAGGATTCAAGTCACGGTCACGCGACGGAGATGACCTGTTTTCAAACTACTCCCGATTCTCCCATTTCCTATTTTATTCTCATTTAGTCTTATAATTCTTTAATATTATCAAAGTTCCTACGTTCCCAGGATCAAAAACACGGTCACGCGAGGGAGATGACCTTTTTTTCAAACTACTCCCGATATTCCCGTCTTTTCTCTCATTCTCATCTCTTCTCATTATATTAATTACAGTTCCTACGATCCCAGAATTCAAGTCACGGTCACGCGAGGGAAATGACCTTATTCCAAACTACACCCGATTTTCCCGCCATTTCTCTCATTCTCATCTCTTCTCATTGTATCAATCACAGTTCCTACGCTCCCAGGATTCAAGTCACGGTCACGCGAGGGGGATGACCTTTTTTCAAACTACTCCCGATTTTCCCGTCTTTTTTCTTATTCTCATCTATTCTCATTATATTACTCACAGTTCCTACGCTCCCAGAATTCAAGTCACGGTCATGCGAGGGAGATGACCTGTTTTCAAACTACTCCCAATTTTCCCATGTTCTATGTTATTCTCATTTAGTCTTATAATTCTTTAATATTATCAAAGTTCCTACGTTCCCAGGATCAAAGTCACGGTCACGCGAGGGAGATGACCTTTTTTCAAACGACTCCTGATTTTCCCGCCATTTCTCTCATTCTAATCTCTTCTCATTGTATCAATCACAGTTCCTACGCTCCCAGTATTCAAGTCACGGTCACGCGAGGGGGATGACCTTTTTTCAAACTACTCTTGATTTTCCCGTCTTTTTTCTTATTCTCATCTATTCTCATTATATTACTCACAGTTCCTACGCTCCCAGGATTCAAGGTCACGGTCACACGAGGGAGATGACCTGTTTTCGAACTACTCCCAATTTTCACAACTTCTATGTTCTTCTCATTCAGTCTTATAATTCTTTGATATTATCAAAGTTACTACGTTCCCAGGATTCAAGTCACGGTCACGCGAGGGGGATGACCTTTTTTCAAACTACTGCCGATTTTCCCTTTTTTTTTCTTATTCTCATCTATTCTCATTATATTACTCACAGTTCCTACGCTCCCAGAATTCAAGTCACGGTCACCCGAGGGAGATGACCTGTTTTCGAACTACTACCGATTTTCCCATCTTCTATGTTATTCTTATTTAGTCTCATAATTCTCTAATATTATCAAAGTTTCTACGTTCCCAGGATCAAAGTCACGGTCACCCGAGGAAGATGACCTTTTTTCGTACTACTCCCGATTCTCCCGTCTCCTCTCTTATTCTCATCTATTCTCATTATATTATTCACAGTTCCTACGCTCCCAGGATTCAAGTCACGGTCACGCGAGGGAGATGACCTGTTCTCAAACTACTCCCGATTTTCCCATCTTCTATGTTATTCTCATTGAGTCTTATAATTCTTCGATATTATGAAGGTTCCTACGTTCCCAGAATCAAAGTCACGGTCACGCGAGGGAGATGACCTTTTTTCAAACTTCTTCCGATTTTTCCGCTTATTCTCTTATTCTCATCTGTTGTTATTATATTTTCTGATTCCAAATCGGAGTTCTAACGCTCCCAGGATTCAAGTCACGGTCACGCGAGGGAGATGACCTGTTTTCAAACTACAACCGATTTTCCCATCTTCTATGTTATTCTCATTTAGTCTTATAATTCTTTAATAATATCACAGTTCCTACGCTCCCAGGATTCAAGTCACGGTCACGCGAGGGAGATGACCTGTTTTCGAACTACACCCGATTTTCCCGCTTATTCTCTTATTCTCATCTGTTTTCATCATATTTTCTAATATCAAATCAAAGTTCCTACGCTCCCAGGATTCAAGTCACGGTCACGCGAGGGAAATGACCTTTTTTCAAACTACTCCTGATTTTCCCGTCATTTCTCTCATTCTCATCTTTCCTTATTGTATCAATCACAGTTTCTACGCTCCCAGGATTCAAGTCACGGTCACGCGAGGGGGATGACCTTTTTTCAAACTACTCCCGATTTTCCCGTCTTTTTTCTCATTCTCATCTATTCTCATTATATTACTCACAGTTCCTACGCTCCCAGGATTCAAGTCACGGTCACACGAGGGAGATGACTTTTTTCAAACTACTCCCGATTTTCCCATCTTCTATGTTATTCTCATTTAGTCTCATAATTCTTTGATATTATCAAAGTTTCTACGTTCCCAGGATCAAAGTCACGGTCACGCGTGGGAAATGACCTTTTTTCGTACTACTCCCGATTTTCCCGTCTCTTCTCTGATTCTCATCTATTCTCATTATATTCATCACAGTTCCTACGCTGCCAGAATTCAAGTCACGGTCACCCGAGGAAGATGACCTGTTTTCAAACTGCTCCCGATTTTCCCATCTTCTATGTTATTCTCATTTAGTCTCATAATTCTTTGATATTATCAAAGTTTCTACGTTCCCAGGATCAAAGTCACGGTCACGCGTGGGAAATGACCTTTTTTCGTACTACTCCCGATTTTCCCGTCTCTTCTCTGATTCTCATCTATTCTCATTATATTCATCACAGTTCCTACGCTCCCAGGATTCAAGTCACGGTCACGCGAGGGAAATGACCTTTTTTCAAACTACTTCCGATTTTCCCGTCTTTCCTCTCATTCTCATCTCTTCTCATTATATGAATCACAGTTCCTACGCTCCCAGGATTCAAGTAACGGTCACACGAGGGGGATGACCTGTTTTCAAACTACTCCCGATTTTCCCATCTTCTATGTTATTCTCATTTGGTCTTATAATTCTTTGATATTATCAAAGTTCCTACGTTCCCAGGATCAAAGTCACGGTCACGCGTGGGAGATGACCTTTTTTCGAACTACTCCCGATTTTCCCATCTTCTATGTTATTCCCAATCGTCTTATAATTCTTCAATATCATCACAGTTCCTACGCTCCCAGAATCCAAGTCACGGTCACGCTAGGTAGATGACCTGTTTTCAAACTACTCACGATTTTCCCATCTTCTATGTTATTCTCATTCAGTCTGATAATTCTTTGATATTATCAAAGTTCCTACGTTCCCAGGATCAAAGTCACGGTCACGCGAGGGAGATGACGTTTTTTCAAACTACTCCCGATTTTCCCGCTTATTCTCTTATTCTCATCTGTTTTTACTATATTTTCTAATTTCAAATCAAAGTTCCTACGCTCCCAGGATTCAAGTCACGGTCACGCGAGGGAGACGACCTGTTTTTAAACGACTCCCGATTTTCCCATCTTTGATGTTATTCTCATTTACTCTTATAATTCTTTGATATTATCAAAGTTCCTACGTTCCCAGAATCAAAGTCACGGTCACGCGAGGGAGATGACCTTTTTCCAAACTACTCCCGATTTTTCTGTTTTTTCTCTCATTTTCATCTCTTCTCACCATATTAATCACAGTTCCCACGCTCCCAGGATTCAAGTCACGGTCACGCGAGGGAGATGACCTGTTTTCAATCTACACCCGATTTTCCCGCTCATTCTCTCATTCTTATCTGTTATCATCATATTTTCTAATATCAAATCAAAGTTCCTACGCTCCCAGGATTCAAGTCACGGTCACGCGAGGAAAATGACCTTTTTTCAAACTACTCCCGATTTTCCCGTCTTTCCTCTCATTCTCATCTCTTCTCATTATATGAATCACAGTTTCAACGCTCCCAGGATCCAAGTCACGGTCACGCGAGGGAGACGACCTGTTTTCAAACGACTCCCGATTTTCCCATCTTTGATGTTATTCTCATTTACTCTTATAATTCTTTGACGCGTGGGAGATGACCTCTTTTCGAACTACTCCCGATTTTCCCATCTTCTATGTTATTTCCATTAGTCTTATAATTCTCCAATATCATCACAGTCCCTACGCTCCCAGAATCCAAGTCACGGTCACGCGAGGGAGATGACCTGTTTTCAAACTACTCCCGATTTTCCCATCTTCTATGTTATTCTCATTTGGTCTTATAATTCTTTGATATTATCAAAGTTCCTACGTTCCCAGGATCAAAGTCACGGTCACGCGTGGGAGATGACCTTTTTTCGAACTACTCCCGATTTTCCCATCTTCTATGTTATTCCCAATCGTCTTATAATTCTTCAATATCATCACAGTTCCTACGCTCCCAGAATCCAAGTCACGGTCACGCTAGGTAGATGACCTGTTTTCAAACTACTCACGATTTTCCCATCTTCTATGTTATTCTCATTCAGTCTGATAATTCTTTGATATTATCAAAGTTCCTACGTTCCCAGGATCAAAGTCACGGTCACGCGAGGGAGATGACGTTTTTTCAAACTACTCCCGATTTTCCCGCTTATTCTCTTATTCTCATCTGTTTTTACTATATTTTCTAATTTCAAATCAAAGTTCCTACGCTCCCAGGATTCAAGTCACGGTCACGCGAGGGAGACGACCTGTTTTTAAACGACTCCCGATTTTCCCATCTTTGATGTTATTCTCATTTACTCTTATAATTCTTTGATATTATCAAAGTTCCTACGTTCCCAGAATCAAAGTCACGGTCTTGCGAGGGAGATGACCTTTTTCCAAACTACTCCCGATTTTTCTGTTTTTTCTCTCATTTTCATCTCTTCTCACCATATTAATCACAGTTCCCACGCTCCCAGGATTCAAGTCACGGTCACGCGAGGGAGATGACCTGTTTTCAAACTACACCCGATTTTCCCGCTCATTCTCTCATTCTTATCTGTTATCATCATATTTTCTAATATCAAATCAAAGTTCCTACGCTCCCAGGATTCAAGTCACGGTCACGCGAGGAAAATGACCTTTTTTCAAACTACTCCCGATTTTCCGGTCTTTCCTCTCATTCTCATCTCTTCTCATTATATGAATCACAGTTTCAACGCTCCCAGGATCCAAGTCACGGTCACGCGAGGGAGATGACCTGTTTTCAAACTACTACCGATTTTCCCATTTTCTATGTTATTTTCATTTAGTCTCATGATTCTTCGATATTATAAAAGTTCCTACGTTCCCAGGATTAAAGTCACGGTCACGCGAGGGAGATGACCTTGTTTCAAACTACTTCAGATTTTCCCGTCTTTTCTCTCATTCTCATTTCTACTCATCGTATTCATCACAGTTCCTACGCTCCCAGGATTCAAGTCACGGTCACGCGAGGGAGATGACCTGTTTTCAAACTACTTCCGATTTTCCCATCTTCTATGTTATTCTCATTTAGTCTTATAATTCTTCAATATCATCACCGTTACTACGCTCCCAGGATTCAATTCACGGTCACGCGGGGGAGACGACCTGTTTTTAAACGACTTCTGATTTTCCCATCTTTGATGTTATTCTCATTTACTCTTATAATTCTTTGATATTATCAAAGTTCCTACGTTCCCAGAATTAAAGTCACGGTCACGCGAGGCAGATGACCTTTTTCCAAACTACTCCCGATTTTTCTGTTTTTTCTCTCATTCTCATCTCTTCTCACCATATTAATCACAGTTCCCACGCTCCCAGGATTCAAGTCACGGTCACGCGAGGGAGATGACCTGTTTTCAAACTACTCCCGATTTTCCCATCTTCTATGTTATTCTCATTTAGTCTTATAATTCTTCGATATTATGAAAGTTCCTGCGTTCCCAGGATCAAAGTCACGGTCACGCGTGGGAGATGACCTCTTTTCGAACTACTCCCGATTTTCCCATCTTCTATGTTATTTCCATTAGTCTTATAATTCTCCAATATTATCACAGTCCCTACGCTCCCAGAATCCAAGTCACGGTCACGCGAGGGAGATGACCTGTTTTCAAACTACTCCCGATTTTCCCATCTTCTATGTTATTCTCATTTGGTCTTATAATTCTTTGATATTATCAAAGTTCCTACGTTCCCAGGATCAAAGTCACGGTCACGCGAGGGAGATGACCTTTTTTCAAATTAGTCCCGATTTTCCCGTCTTTTCTCTTATTCTCATTCATTCTCATTATATTAATCACAGTTCCTACGCTCCCAGGATTCAAGTCACGGTCACGCGAGGGAGATGACCTGTTTTCAAACTACTCCCGATTTTCCCATCTTCTATGTTATTCCCAATCGTCTTATAATTCTTCAATATCATCACAGTTCCTACGCTCCCAGAATCCAAGTCACGGTCACGCTAGGTAGATGACCTGTTTTCAAACTACTCACGATTTTCCCATCTTCTATGTTATTCTCATTCAGTCTGATAATTCTTTGATATTATCAAAGTTCCTACGTTCCCAGGATCAAAGTCACGGTCACGCGAGGGAGATGACGTTTTTTCAAACTACTCCCGATTTTCCCGCTTATTCTCTTATTCTCATCTGTTTTTACTATATTTTCTAATTTCAAATCAAAGTTCCTACGCTCCCAGGATTCAAGTCACGGTCACGCGAGGGAGACGACCTGTTTTTAAACGACTCCCGATTTTCCCATCTTTGATGTTATTCTCATTTACTCTTATAATTCTTTGATATTATCAAAGTTCCTACGTTCCCAGAATCAAAGTCACGGTCACGCGAGGGAGATGACCTTTTTCCAAACTACTCCCGATTTTTCTGTTTTTTCTCTCATTTTCATCTCTTCTCACCATATTAATCACAGTTCCCACGCTCCCAGGATTCAAGTCACGGTCACGCGAGGGAGATGACCTGTTTTCAATCTACACCCGATTTTCCCGCTCATTCTCTCATTCTTATCTGTTATCATCATATTTTCTAATATCAAATCAAAGTTCCTACGCTCCCAGGATTCAAGTCACGGTCACGCGAGGAAAATGACCTTTTTTCAAACTACTCCCGATTTTCCCGTCTTTCCTCTCATTCTCATCTCTTCTCATTATATGAATCACAGTTTCAACGCTCCCAGGATCCAAGTCACGGTCACGCGAGGGAGACGACCTGTTTTCAAACGACTCCCGATTTTCCCATCTTTGATGTTATTCTCATTTACTCTTATAATTCTTTGACGCGTGGGAGATGACCTCTTTTCGAACTACTCCCGATTTTCCCATCTTCTATGTTATTTCCATTAGTCTTATAATTCTCCAATATCATCACAGTCCCTACGCTCCCAGAATCCAAGTCACGGTCACGCGAGGGAGATGACCTGTTTTCAAACTACTCCCGATTTTCCCATCTTCTATGTTATTCTCATTTGGTCTTATAATTCTTTGATATTATCAAAGTTCCTACGTTCCCAGGATCAAAGTCACGGTCACGCGTGGGAGATGACCTTTTTTCGAACTACTCCCGATTTTCCCATCTTCTATGTTATTCCCAATCGTCTTATAATTCTTCAATATCATCACAGTTCCTACGCTCCCAGAATCCAAGTCACGGTCACGCTAGGTAGATGACCTGTTTTCAAACTACTCACGATTTTCCCATCTTCTATGTTATTCTCATTCAGTCTGATAATTCTTTGATATTATCAAAGTTCCTACGTTCCCAGGATCAAAGTCACGGTCACGCGAGGGAGATGACGTTTTTTCAAACTACTCCCGATTTTCCCGCTTATTCTCTTATTCTCATCTGTTTTTACTATATTTTCTAATTTCAAATCAAAGTTCCTACGCTCCCAGGATTCAAGTCACGGTCACGCGAGGGAGACGACCTGTTTTTAAACGACTCCCGATTTTCCCATCTTTGATGTTATTCTCATTTACTCTTATAATTCTTTGATATTATCAAAGTTCCTACGTTCCCAGAATCAAAGTCACGGTCACGCGAGGGAGATGACCTTTTTCCAAACTACTCCCGATTTTTCTGTTTTTTCTCTCATTTTCATCTCTTCTCACCATATTAATCACAGTTCCCACGCTCCCAGGATTCAAGTCACGGTCACGCGAGGGAGATGACCTGTTTTCAAACTACACCCGATTTTCCCGCTCATTCTCTCATTCTTATCTGTTATCATCATATTTTCTAATATCAAATCAAAGTTCCTACGCTCCCAGGATTCAAGTCACGGTCACGCGAGGAAAATGACCTTTTTTCAAACTACTCCCGATTTTCCGGTCTTTCCTCTCATTCTCATCTCTTCTCATTATATGAATCACAGTTTCAACGCTCCCAGGATCCAAGTCACGGTCACGCGAGGGAGATGACCTGTTTTCAAACTACTACCGATTTTCCCATTTTCTATGTTATTTTCATTTAGTCTCATGATTCTTCGATATTATAAAAGTTCCTACGTTCCCAGGATTAAAGTCACGGTCACGCGAGGGAGATGACCTTGTTTCAAACTACTTCAGATTTTCCCGTCTTTTCTCTCATTCTCATTTCTACTCATCGTATTCATCACAGTTCCTACGCTCCCAGGATTCAAGTCACGGTCACGCGAGGGAGATGACCTGTTTTCAAACTACTTCCGATTTTCCCATCTTCTATGTTATTCTCATTTAGTCTTATAATTCTTCAATATCATCACCGTTACTACGCTCCCAGGATTCAATTCACGGTCACGCGGGGGAGACGACCTGTTTTTAAACGACTTCTGATTTTCCCATCTTTGATGTTATTCTCATTTACTCTTATAATTCTTTGATATTATCAAAGTTCCTACGTTCCCAGAATTAAAGTCACGGTCACGCGAGGCAGATGACCTTTTTCCAAACTACTCCCGATTTTTCTGTTTTTTCTCTCATTCTCATCTCTTCTCACCATATTAATCACAGTTCCCACGCTCCCAGGATTCAAGTCACGGTCACGCGAGGGAGATGACCTGTTTTCAAACTACTCCCGATTTTCCCATCTTCTATGTTATTCTCATTTAGTCTTATAATTCTTCGATATTATGAAAGTTCCTGCGTTCCCAGGATCAAAGTCACGGTCACGCGTGGGAGATGACCTCTTTTCGAACTACTCCCGATTTTCCCATCTTCTATGTTATTTCCATTAGTCTTATAATTCTCCAATATTATCACAGTCCCTACGCTCCCAGAATCCAAGTCACGGTCACGCGAGGGAGATGACCTGTTTTCAAACTACTCCCGATTTTCCCATCTTCTATGTTATTCTCATTTGGTCTTATAATTCTTTGATATTATCAAAGTTCCTACGTTCCCAGGATCAAAGTCACGGTCACGCGAGGGAGATGACCTTTTTTCAAATTAGTCCCGATTTTCCCGTCTTTTCTCTTATTCTCATTCATTCTCATTATATTAATCACAGTTCCTACGCTCCCAAGATTCAAGTCACGGTCACGCGAGGGAGATGACCTGTTTTCAAACTACTCCCGATTTTCCCATCTTCTATGTTATTCTCATTCAGTCTTATAATTCTTCGATATTATGAAAGTTCCTGCGTTCCCAGGATCAAAGTCACGGTCACGCGTGGGAGATGACCTTTTTTCGAACTACTCCCGATTTTCCCATCTTCTATGTTATTCCCATTAGTCTTATAATTCTTCAATATCATCACAGTTCCTACGCTCCCAGAATCCAAGTCACGGTCACGCTAGGTAGATGACCTGTTTTCAAACTACTCACGATTTTCCCATCTTCTATGTTATTCTCATTTAGTCTGATAATTCTTTGATATTATCAAAGTTCCTACGTTCCCAGGATCAAAGTCACGGACACGCGAGGGAGATGACCTTTTTTCAAACTACTCCCGATTTTCCCGCTTATTCTCTTATTCTCATCTGTTTTTACTATATTTTCTAATTTCAAATCAAAGTTCCTACGCTCCCAGGATTCAAGTCACGGTCACGCGAGGGAGACGACCTGTTTTTAAACGACTCCCGATTTTCCCATCTTTGATGTTATTCTCATTTAGTCTTATAATTCTTTGATATTATCAAAGTTCCTACGTTCCCATAATCAAAGTCACGGTCACGCGAGGCAGATGACCTTTTTCCAAACTACTCCCGATTTTTCTGTTTTTTCTCTCATTCTCATCTCTTCTCACCGTATTGCTCACAGTTCTCACGCTCCCAGGATTCAAGTCACGGTCACACGAGGGGGATGACCTGTTTTCAAACTACTACCGATTTTCATATCTTCTATGTTCTTCTCATATAGTCTCATAATTCTTTGATATTATCAAAGTTACTACGTTCTAAGGATCAAAGTCACGGTCACTCGAGGGAGATGACCTGTTTTCGAACTACTCCCGATTTTTCCATCTTCCATGTTATTCACATTAGTCTTATGATTCTTCAATATTATCACAGTTCCTACGCTCCCAGAATCCAAGTCACGGTCACGCGAGGGAGATGACCTGTTTTCAAACTACTTCCGATTTTCCCGTTTTTTCTCTCATTCTCATCTCTTCTCACCATATTAATCACAGTTCCCACGCTCCCAGGATTCAAGTCACGGTCACGCGAGGGAGATGACCTGTTTTCAAATTACTCCCGATTTTCCCGCTTATTCTCTTATTCTCATCTGTTCTCATTATATTTTCCAATATCAAATCAAAGTTCCTACGCTTCCAGGATTCAAGTCACGGTCACGCGAGGGAGATGACCTGTTTTCAAACTACTCCCGATTTTCCGATCTCCTATGTTATTCTCATTCAGTCTTATAATTCTTCGATATTATGAAAGTTCCTGCGTTCCCAGGATCAAAGTCACGGTCACGCGTGGGAGATGACCTTTTTTCGAACTACTCCCGATTTTCCCATCTTCTATGTTATTCCCAGTAGTCTTATAATTCTTCAATATTATCACAGTTCCTACGCTCCCAGAATCCAAGTCACGGTCACGCTAGGTAGATGACCTGTTTTCAAACTACTCCCGATTTTTCCATCTTCTATGTTATTCTCATTTAGTCTGATAATTCTTTGATATTATCAAAGTTTCTACGTTCCCAGGATCAAAGTCACGGTCACGCGTGGGAGATGACCTTTTTTCAAACTACTTCCGATTTTCCCGCTTATTCTCTTATTCTCATCTGTTTTTACTATATTTTCTAATTTCAAATCAAAGTTCCTACGCTCCCAGAATTCAAGTCACGGTCACGCGACGGAGACGACCTGTTTTTAAACGACTCCCGATTTTCCCATCTTTGATGTTATTCTCATTTAGTCTTATAATTCTTTGATATTATCAAAGTTTCTACGTTCCCATAATCAGAGTCACGGTCACGCGAGGCAGATGACCTTTTTCCAAACTACTCCCGATTTTTCTGTCTTTTCTCTCATTCTCATCTCTTCTCACAATATTAATCATAGTTCCCACGCTCCCAGGATTCAAGTCACGGTCACCCGAGGGAGATGACATTTTTACAAACTACTCCCGATTCTCCCGTTTCTTCTCTCATTCTCATCTCTTCTCACCATATCAATCACAGTTCCCACGCTCCCAGGATTAAAGTCACAGTCACGCGAGGGAGATGACCTGTTTTCAAACTACTCCCGATTTTCTCATCTTCTATGTTATTCTCATTTAGTCTAATAATTCTTCGATATTATGGAAGTTCCTGCGTTCCCAGGATCAAAGTCACGGTCACGCGTGGGAGATGACCTTTTTTCGAACTACTCCCGATTTTCCCATCTTCTATGTTATTCCCATTGGTCTTATGATTCTTCAATATTATCACAGTTCCTACGCTGTCAGAATCCAAGTCACGGTCACGCGAGGGAGACGACCTGTTTTCAAACTACTCCCGATTTTCTCGGCTTCTCTTTCATTCTCATCTCTTCTCATCATATTAATCACAGTTCCCACGCTCGCAGGATTCAAGTCACGGTCACGCGACGGAGATGACCTGTTTTCGAGCTACTCCCGATTTTACCACTTATTCTATTATTCTCATCTGTTTTCATTATATTTTCTAATATCAAATCAAAGTTTCTACGCTACCAGGATTCAAGTCATGGTCACGCGAGGGAGATGACCTTTTTTCAAACTACTCCCGATTTTCCCGTCTTTTTTCTCATTCTCATCTATTCTCATTATATTGCTCACAGTTCCCACGCTCCCAGGATTCAAGTCACGGTCACACGAGGGAGATGACCTGTTTTCAAACTACTACCGATTTTCATATCTTCTATGTTCTTCTCATTCAGTCTTATAATTCTTCGATATTATCAAAGTTACTACGTTCCCAGGATCAAAGTCACGGTCACTCGAGGGAGATGACCTGTTTTCGAACTACTTCCGATTTTTCCATCTTTCATGTTATTCCCATTAGTGTTATGATTCTTCAATATTATCACAGTTCCTACGCTCCCAGAATCCAAGTCACGGTCACGCGAGGGAGATGACCTGTTTTCAAACGACTTCCGATTTTCCCATCTTCTATGTTATTCTCATTTAGTCTTATAATTCTTTAATATTATCGAAGTTCCTACGTTTTCAGGATCAAAGTCACGGTCAGGCGAAGGATATGACCTTTCTTCAAACTACTCCCGATTTTCCCGTCTTTTCTCTCATTCTCATCTCTTCTCACCATATCAATCACAGTTCCCACGCTCCCAGGATCCAAGTCACGGTCACGCGAGGGAGATGACCTGTTTTCAAACTACTCCCGATTCTCCCATTTTCTATGTTATTCTTATTGAGTCTTATGATTCTTCAATATTATCACATTTCCTACGCTCCCAGGATTCAAGTCACGGTCACGCGAGGGAGACGACCTGTTTTTAAACGACTCCCGATTTTCCCATCTTTGATGTTATTCTCATTTACTCTTATAATTCTTTGATATTATCAAAGTTCCTACGTTCCCAGAATTAAAGTCACGGTCACGCGAGGCAGATGACCTTTTTCCAAACTACTCCCGATTTTTCTGTTTTTTCTCTCATTCTCATCTCTTCTCACCATATTAATCACAGTTTCCACGCTCCCAGGATTCAAGTCACGGTCACGCGAGGGAGATGACCTGTTTTCAAACTACTCCCGATTTTCCCATCTTCTATGTTATTCTCATTTAGTCTTATAATTCTTCGATATTATGAAAGTTCCTGCGTTCCCAGGATCAAAGTCACGGTCACGCGTGGGAGATGACCTCTTTTCGAACTACTCCCGATTTTCCCATCTTCTATGTTATTTCCATTAGTCTTATAATTCTCCAATATTATCACAGTCCCTACGCTCCCAGAATCCAAGTCACGGTCACGCGAGGGAGATGACCTGTTTTCAAACTACTCCCGATTTTCCCATCTTCTATGTTATTCTCATTTGGTCTTATAATTCTTTGATATCATCAAAGTTCCTACGTTCCCAGGATCAAAGTCACGGTCACGCGAGGGAGATGACCTTTTTTCAAATTAGTCCCGATTTTCCCGTCTTTTCTCTTATTCTCATTCATTCCCATTATATTAATCACAGTTCCTACGCTCCCAGGATTCAAGTCACGGTCACGCGAGGAAGATGACATTTTTTCAAACTACTCCCCAGTTTACCGTCTTTTCTCTCATTCTCAACTATTCTCATTATCATAATGACAGTTCCTACGCTCCCAGGATTCAAGTCACGGTCACGCGAGGGAGATGACCTGTTTTCAAACTACTACCGATTTTCCCATTTTCTGTGTTATTCTCATTTAGTCTCATGATTCTTTAATATTATCAAAGTTCCTACGTTCCCAGGATCAAAGTCACGGTCACGCGAGGGAGATGACCTTCTTTCAAACTACCACAGATTTTCCCGTATTTTCTCTCATACTCATCTCTTCTCATCGTATTCATCACAGTTCCTACGCTCCCAGGATTCAAGTCACGGTCACGCGAGGCAGATGACCTGTTTTCAAACGACTACCGATTTTCCCATTTTCTATGTTATTCTCATTTAGTCTCATGATTCTTCATTATTATCAAAGTTCCTACGTTCCCAGGATCAAAGTCACGGTCACGCGAGGAAGATGACCTTCTTTCAAACTACTTCAGATTTTCCCGTCTTTTCTCTCATTCTCATCTCTTCTCATCGTATTCATCACAGTTCCTACGCTCCCAGGATTCAAGTCACGGTCACGCGAGGGAGATGACCTGTTTTCAAACTACTTCCGATTTTCCCATCTTCTATGTTATTCTCATTCAGTCTTATAATTCTTCAATATCATCACCGTTCCTACGCTCCCAGGATTCAAGTCACGGTCACGCGAGGGAGACGACCTGTTTTTAAACGACTCCCGATTTTCCCATCTTTGATGTTATTCTCATTTACTCTTATAATTCTTTGATATTATCAAAGTTCCTACGTTCCCAGAATCAAAGTCACGGTCACGCGAGGGAGATGACCTTTTTTCAAACTACTCCCGATTTTTCCGATTTTTCCCTCATTCTCATCTCTTCTCACCATATTAATCACAGTTCCCACGCTCCCAGGATTCAAGTCACGGTCACGCGACGGAGATGACCTGTTTTCAAACTACTCCCGATTTTCCCATCTTCTATGTTATTCTCATTTAGTCTTATAATTCTTCGATATTATGAAAGTTCCTGCGTTCCCAGGATCAAAGTCACGGTCACGCGTGGGAGATGACCTCTTTTCGGACTACTCCCGATTTTCCCATCTTCTATGTTATTTCCATTAGTCTTATAATTCTCCAATATTATCACAGTCCCTACGCTCCCAGAATCCAAGTCACGGTCACGCGAGGGAGATGACCTGTTTTCAAACTACTCCCGATTTTCCCATCTTCTATGTTATTCTCATTTGGTCTTATAATTCTTTGATATTATCAAAGTTCCTACGTTCCCAGGATCAAAGTCACGGTCACGCGAGGGAGATGACCTTTTTTCAAATTAGTCCCGATTTTCCCGTCTTTTCTCTTATTCTCATTCATTCCCATTATATTAATCACAGTTCCTACGCTCCCAGGATTCAAGTCACGGTCACGCGAGGAAGATGACCTTTTTTCAAACTACTCCCCAGTTTACTGTCTTTTCTCTCATTCTCAACTATTCTCATTATAATAATGACAGTTCCTACGCTCCCAGGATTCAAGTCACGGTCACGCGAGGGAGATGACCTGTTTTCAAACTACTACCGATTTTCCCATTTTCTGTGTTATTCTCATTTAGTCTCATGATTCTTTAATATTATCAAAGTTCCTACGTTCCCAGGATCAAAGTCACGGTCACGCGAGGGAGATGACCTTCTTTCAAACTACCACAGATTTTCCCGTCTTTTCTCTCATACTCATCTCTTCTCATCGTATTCATCACAGTTCCTACGCTCCCAGGATTCAAGTCACGGTCACGCGAGGCAGATGACCTGTTTTCAAACGACTACCGATTTTCCCATTTTCTATGTGATTCTCATTTAGTCTCATGATTCTTCATTATTATCAAAGTTCCTACGTTCCCAGGATCAAAGTCACGGTCACGCGAGGAAGATGACCTTCTTTCAAACTACTTCAGATTTTCCCGTCTTTTCTCTCATTCTCATCTCTTCTCATCGTATTCATCACAGTTCCTACGCTCCCAGGATTCAAGTCACGGTCACGCGAGGGAGATGACCTGTTTTCAAACTACTTCCGATTTTCCCATCTTCTATGTTATTCTCATTCAGTCTTATAATTCTTCAATATCATCACCGTTCCTACGCTCCCAGGATTCAAGTCACGGTCACGCGAGGGAGACGACCTGTTTTTAAACGACTCCCGATTTTCCCATCTTTGATGTTATTCTCATTTACTCTTATAATTCTTTGATATTATCAAAGTTCCTACGTTCCCAGAATCAAAGTCACGGTCACGCGAGGGAGATGACCTTTTTTCAAACTACTCCCGATTTTTCCGATTTTTCCCTCATTCTCATCTCTTCTCACCATATTAATCACAGTTCCCACGCTCCCAGGATTCAAGTCACGGTCACGCGACGGAGATGACCTGTTTTCAAACTACTCCCGATTTTCCCATCTTCTATGTTATTCTCATTTAGTCTTATAATTCTTCGATATTATGAAAGTTCCTGCGTTCCCAGGATCAAAGTCACGGTCACGCGTGGGAGATGACCTCTTTTCGGACTACTCCCGATTTTCCCATCTTCTATGTTATTTCCATTAGTCTTATAATTCTCCAATATTATCACAGTCCCTACGCTCCCAGAATCCAAGTCACGGTCACGCGAGGGAGATGACCTGTTTTCAAACTACTCCCGATTTTCCCATCTTCTATGTTATTCTCATTTGGTCTTATAATTCTTTGATATTATCAAAGTTCCTACGTTCCCAGGATCAAAGTCACGGTCACGCGAGGGAGATGACCTTTTTTCAAATTAGTCCCGATTTTCCCGTCTTTTCTCTTATTCTCATTCATTCCCATTATATTAATCACAGTTCCTACGCTCCCAGGATTCAAGTCACGGTCACGCGAGGAAGATGACCTTTTTTCAAACTACTCCCCAGTTTACCGTCTTTTCTCTCATTCTCAACTATTCTCATTATAATAATGACAGTTCCTACGCTCCCAGGATTCAAGTCACGGTCACGCGAGGGAGATGACCTGTTTTCAAACTACTACCGATTTTCCCATTTTCTGTGTTATTCTCATTTAGTCTCATGATTCTTTAATATTATCAAAGTTCCTACGTTCCCAGGATCAAAGTCACGGTCACGCGAGGGAGATGACCTTCTTTCAAACTACCACAGATTTTTCCGTCTTTTCTCTCATACTCATCTCTTCTCATCGTATTCATCACAGTTCCTACGCTCCCAGGATTCAAGTCACGGTCACGCGAGGCAGATGACCTGTTTTCAAACGACTACCGATTTTCCCATTTTCTATGTGATTCTCATTTAGTCTCATGATTCTTCATTATTATCAAAGTTCCTACGTTCCCAGGATCAAAGTCACGGTCACGCGAGGAAGATGACCTTCTTTCAAACTACTTCAGATTTTCCCGTCTTTTCTCTCATTCTCATCTCTTCTCATCGTATTCATCACAGTTCCTACGCTCCCAGGATTCAAGTCACGGTCACGCGAGGGAGATGACCTGTTTTCAAACTACTTCCGATTTTCCCATCTTCTATGTTATTCTCATTCAGTCTTATAATTCTTCAATATCATCACCGTTCCTACGCTCCCAGGATTCAAGTCACGGTCACGCGAGGGAGACGACCTGTTTTTAAACGACTCCCGATTTTCCCATCTTTGATGTTATTCTCATTTACTCTTATAATTCTTTGATATTATCAAAGTTCCTACGTTCCCAGAATCAAAGTCACGGTCACGCGAGGGAGATGACCTTTTTTCAAACTACTCCCGATTTTTCCGATTTTTCCCTCATTCTCATCTCTTCTCACCATATTAATCACAGTTCCCACGCTCCCAGGATTCAAGTCACGGTCACGCGACGGAGATGACCTGTTTTCAAACTACTCCCGATTTTCCCGCTTATTCTATTATTCTCATCTGTTTTCATTATATTTTCTGATATTTAATCAAAGTTTCTACGCTCCCAGGATTCAAGTCACGGTCACGCGAGGGAGATCACCTTTTTTCAAACTACTTCAGATTTTCCCGTCATTTCTCTCATTCTCATCTCTTCTTATTGTATTAATCACAGTTCCTACGCTCCCAGGATTCAAGTCATGGTCACGCGAGGGAAATGACCTTTTTTCAAACTACTCCCGATTTCCCCGTCTTTTTTCTCATTCTCATCTATTCTCATTATATTGCTCACAGTTCCCACGCTCCCAGGATTCAAGTCACGGTCACACGAGGGGGATGACCTGTTTTCAAACTACTCCCGATTTTCATATCTTCTATGTTCTTCTCATTCAGTCTTATAATTCTTTGATATTATCAAAGTTACTACGTTCTAAGGATCAAAGTCACGGTCACTCGAGGGAGATGACCTGTTTTCGAACTACTCCCGATTTTTCCATCTTCCATGTTATTCACATTAGTCTTATGATTCTTCAATATTATCACAGTTCCTACGCTCCTAGAATCCAAGTCACGGTCACGCGAGGGAGATGACCTGTTCTCAAACTACTTCCGATTTTTCCGTTTTTTCTCTCATTCTCATCTCTTCTCACCATATTAATCACAGTTCCCACGCTCCCAGGATTCAAGTCACGGTCACGCGACGGAGATGACCTGTTTTCAAATTACTCCCGATTTTCCCGCTTATTCTTTTATTCTCATCTGTTCGCATTATATTTTCCAATATCAAATCAAAGTTCCTACGCTTCCAGGATTCAAGTCACGGTCACGCGAGGGAGATGACCTGTTTTCAAACTACTCCCGATTTTCCCATCTTCTATGTTATTCTCATTCAGTCTTATAATTCTTCGATATTATGAAAGTTCCTGCGTTCCCAGGATCAAAGTCACGGTCACGCGTGGGAGATGACCTTTTTTCGAACTACTCCCGATTTTCCCATCTTCTATGTTATTCCCATTAGTCTTATAATTCTTCAATATCATCACAGTTCCTACGCTCCCAGAATCCAAGTCACGGTCACGCTAGGTAGATGACCTGTTTTCAAACTACTCACGATTTTCCCATCTTCTATGTTATTCTCATTTAGTCTGATAATTCTTTGATATTATCAAAGTTCCTACGTTCCCAGGATCAAAGTCACGGTCACGCGAGGCAGATGACCTTTTTCCAAACTACTCCCGATTTTTCTGTCTTTTCTCTCATTCTCATCTCTTCTCACAATATTAATCATAGTTCCCACGCTCCCAGGATTCAAGTCACGGTCACCCGAGGGAGATGACATTTTTACAAACTACTCCCGATTTTCCCATCTTCTATGTTATTCTCATTTAGTCGAATAATTCTTCGATATTATGGAAGTTCCTGCGTTCCCAGGATCAAAGTCACGGTCACGCGTGGGAGATGACCTTTTTTCGAACTACTCCCGATTTTCCCATCTTCTATGTCATTCCCATTGGTCTTATGATTCTTCAATATTATCACAGTTCCTACGCTGTCAGAATCCAAGTCACGGTCACGCGAGGGAGACGACCTGTTTTCAAACTACTCCCGATTTTCTCGGCTTCTCTTTCATTCTCATCTCTTCTCATCATATTAATCACAGTTCCCACGCTCGCAGGATTCAAGTCACGGTCACGCGACGGAGATGACCTGTTTTCGAGCTACTCCCGATTTTACCACTTATTCTATTATTCTCATCTGTTTTCATTATATTTTCTAATATCAAATCAAAGTTTCTACGCTACCAGGATTCAAGTCATGGTCACGCGAGGGAGATGACCTTTTTTCAAACTACTCCCGATTTTCCCGTCTTTTTTCTCATTCTCATCTATTCTCATTATATTGCTCACAGTTCCCACGCTCCCAGGATTCAAGTCACGGTCACACGAGGGAGATGACCTGTTTTCAAACTACTACCGATTTTCATATCTTCTATGTTCTTCTCATTCAGTCTTATAATTCTTCGATATTATCAAAGTTACTACGTTCCCAGGATCAAAGTCACGGTCACTCGAGGGAGATGACCTGTTTTCGAACTACTCCCGATTTTTCCATCTTTCATGTTATTCCCATTAGTGTTATGATTCTTCAATATTATCACAGTTCCTACGCTCCCAGAATCCAAGTCACGGTCACGCGAGGGAGATGACCTGTTTTCAAACGACTTCCGATTTTCCCATCTTCTATGTTATTCTCATTTAGTCTTATAATTCTTTAATATTATCGAAGTTCCTACGTTTTCAGGATCAAAGTCACGGTCAGGCGAAGGATATGACCTTTCTTCAAACTACTCCCGATTTTCCCGTCTTTTCTCTCATTCTCATCTCTTCTCACCATATCAATCACAGTTCCCACGCTCCCAGGATCCAAGTCACGGTCACGCGAGGGAGATGACCTGTTTTCAAACTACTCCCGATTCTCTCATTTTCTATGTTATTCTTATTGAGTCTTATGATTCTTCAATATTATCACATTTCCTACGCTCCCAGGATTCAAGTCACGGTCACGCGAGGGAGACGACCTGTTTTTAAACGACTCCCGATTTTCCCATCTTTGATGTTATTCTCATTTACTCTTATAATTCTTTGATATTATCAAAGTTCCTACGTCCCCAGAATCGAAGTCACGGTCACGCGAGGGAGATGACCTTTTTTCAAACTACTCCCGATTTTTCCGTTTTTTCTCTCATTCTCATCTCTTCTCACCATATTAATCACAGTTCCCACGCTCCCAGGATTCAAGTCACAGTCACGCAAGGGAGATGACCTGTTTTCAAATTACTTCCGATTTTCCCGCTCATTCTCTTATTCTCATCTGTTCTCATTATATTTTCCAATATCGAATCAAAGTTCCTACGCTTCCAGGATTCAAGTCACGGTCACGCGAGGGAGTTGACCTGTTTTCAAACTACTCCCGATTTTTCCATCTTCTATGTTATTCTTATTCAGTCTTATAATTCTTCGATATTATGAAAGTTCCTGCGTTCCCAGGATCAAAGTCACGGTCACGCGTGGGAGATGACCTTTTTTCGAACTACTCCCGATTTTCCCATCTTCTATGTTATTCCCATTAGTCTTATAATTCTTCAATATCATCACAGTTCCTACGCTTCCAGGATTCAAGTCACGGTCACGCGAGGGAGTTGACCTGTTTTCAAACTACTCCCGATTTTTCCATCTTCTATGTTATTCTTATTCAGTCTTATAATTCTTCGATATTATGAAAGTTCCTGCGTTCCCAGGATCAAAGTCACGGTCACGCGAGGGAGATGACCTTTTTTCAAACTACTCCCGATTTTCCCGCTTATTCTCTTATTCTCATCTGTTTTTACTATATTTTCTAATTTCAAATCAAAGTTCCTACGCTCCCAGGATTCAAGTCACGGTCACGCGAGGGAGACGACCTGTTTTTAAACGACTCCCGATTTTCCCATCTTTGATGTTATTCTCATTTACTCTTATAATTCTTTGATATTATCAAAGTTCCTACGTTCCCAGAATCAAAGTCACGGTCACGCGAGGGAGATGACCTTTTTCCAAACTACTCCCGATTTTGCTGTTTTTTCTCTCATTCTCATCTCTTCTCACCATATTAATCACAGTTCCCACGCTCCCAGGATTCAAGTCACGGTCACGCGAGGGAGATGACCTGTTTTCAAACTACTCCCGATTTTCCCATCTTCTATGTTATTCTCAATTAGTCTTATAATTCTTCGATATTATGAAAGTTCCTGCGTTCCCAGGATCAAAGTCACGGTCACGCGTGGGAGATGACCTTTTTTCGAACTACTCCCGATTTTCCCATCTTCTATGTTATTCCCATTAGTCTTATAATTCTTCAATATTATCACAGTTCCTACGCTCCCAGAATCCAAGTCACGGTCACGCGAGGGAGATGACCTGTTTTCAAACTACTTCCGATTTTCCCATCTTCTATGTTATTCTCATTTAGTCTTATAATTCTCTGATATTATAAAAGTTCCTACGTTCCCAGGATCAAAGTCACGGTCACGCGAGGGAGATGACCTTTTTTCAAACTACTCCAGATTTTCCCGTCATTTCTCTCATTCTCATCTCTTCTCATTATATTCATCACAGTTCCTACGCTCCCAGGATTCGAGTCACTGTCACGCGAGGGAGATGACCTGTTTTCAAACTACACCCGATTTTCCCGCTCATTCTCTCATTCTCATCTGTTATCATCATATTTTCTAATATCAAATCAAAGTTCCTACGCTCCCAGGATTCAAGTCACGGTCACGCGAGGGAGATGACCTGTTTTCAAACTACAACCGATTTTCCCATCTTCTATGTTTTTCTCATTTAGTCTTATAATTCTTTAATATTATCAAAGTTCCTACGTTTTCAGGATCAAAGTCACGGTCAGGCGAGGGATATGACCTTTTTTCAAACTACTCCCGATTTTCCCGTCTTTTCTCTCATTCTCATCTCTTCTCACCATATCAATCACAGTTCCCACGCTCCCAGGATTCAAGTCACGGTCACGCGAGGGAGATGACCTGTTTTCAAACTACTCCCGATTCTTCCATTTTCTATGTTATTCTCATTGAGTCTTATGATTCTTTAATATTATCACAGTTCCTACGCTCCCAGGATTCAAGTCACGGTCACGCGAGGAAAATGACCTTTTTTCAAACTACTCCCGATTTTCCCGTCTTTCCTCTCATTCTCATCTCTTCTCATCATATGAATCACAGTTTCAACGCTCCCAGGATTCAAGTCACGGTCACGCGAGGGAGATGACCTGTTTTCAAACTACTACCGATTTTCCCATTTTCTATGTTATTTTCATTTAGTCTCATGATTCTTTAATATTATAAAAGTTCCTACGTTCCCAGGATTAAAGTCACGGTCACGCGAGGGAGATGACCTTGTTTCGAACTACTTCAGATTTTCCCGTCTTTTCTCTCATTCTCATCTCTACTCATCGTATTCATCACAGTTCCTACGCTCCCAGGATTCAAGTCACGGTCACGCGAGGGAGATGACCTGTTTTCAAACTACTTCCGATTTTCCCATCTTCTATGTTATTCTCATTTAGTCTTATAATTCTTCAATATCATCACCGTTACTACGCTCTCAGGATTCAATTCACGGTCACGCGGGGGAGACGACCTGTTTTTAAACGACTCCTGATTTTCCCATCTTTGATGTTATTCTCATTTACTCTTGTAATTCTTTGATATTATCAAAGTTCCTACGTTCCCAGAATCAAAGTCACGGTCACGCGAGGGAGATGACCTTTTTTCAAACTACTCCCGATTTTTCCGTTTTTTCTCTCATTCTCATCTCTTCTCACCATATTAATCACAGTTCCCACGCTCCCAGGATTCAAGTCACGGTCACGCGAGGGAGTCGACCTGTTTTTAAACGACTCCCGATTCTCCCATCTTTGATGTTATTCTCATTTAGTCTTATAATTCTTTGATATTATCAAAGTTCCTACGTTCCCATCATCAAAGTCACGGTCACGCGAGGCAGATGACCTTTTTCCAAACGACTCCCGATTTTTCTGTTTTTTCTCTCATTCTCATCTCTTCTCACCATATTAATCACAGTTCCCACGCTCCCAGGATTCAAGTCACGGTCACGCGAGGGAGAAGACCTGTTTTCAAACTACTCCCGATTTTCCCATCTTCTATGTTATTCTCATTTAGTCTTATAATTCTTCGATATTATGAAAGTTCCTGCGTTCCCAGGATCAAAGTCACGGTCACGCGTGGGAGATAACCTCTTTTCGAACTACTCCCGATTTTCCCATCTTCTATGTTATTTCCATTAGTCTTATAATTCTCCAATATTATCACAGTCTCTACGCTCCCAGAATCCAAGTCACGGTCACGCGAGGGAGATGACCTGTTTTCAAACTACTCCCGATTTTCCCATCTTCTATGTTATTCTCATTTGGTCTTATAATTCTTCAATATTATCAAAGTTCCTACGTTCCCAGGATCAAAGTCACGGTCACGCGAGGGAGATGACCTTTTTTCAAATTAGTCCCGATTTTCCCGTCTTTTCTCTTATTCTCATTCATTCTCATTATATTAATCACAGTTCCTACGCTCCCAGGATTCAAGTCACGGTCACGCGAGGAAGATGACCTTTCTTCAAACTACTCCCCAGTTTACCGTCTTTTCTCTCATTCTCAACTATTCTCATTATAATAATGACAGTTCCTACGCTCCCAGGATTCAAGTCACGGTCACGCGAGGGAGATGACCTGTTTTCAAACTACTACCGATTTTCCCATTTTCTGTGTTATTCTCATTTAGTCTCATGATTCTTTAATATTATCAAAGTTCCTACGTTCCCAGGATCAAAGTCACGGTCACGCGAGGAAGATGACCTTCTTTCAAACTACTTCAGATTTTCCCGTCTTTTCTCTCATTCTCATCTCTTCTCATCGTATTCATCACAGTTCCTACGCTCCCAGGATTCAAGTAACGGTCACGCGAGGCAGATGACCTATTTTCAAACTACTACCGATTTTCCCATTTTCTATGTTATTCTCATTTAGTCTCATGATTCTTCATTATTATCAAAGTTCCTACGTTCCCAGGATCAAAGTCACGGTCACGCGAGGAAGATGACCTTCTTTCAAACTACTTCAGATTTTCCCGTCTTTTCTCTCATTCTCATCTCTTCTCATCGTATTCATCACAGTCCCTACGCTCCCAGAATCCAAGTCACGGTCACGCGAGGGAGATGACCTGTTTTCAAACTACTCCCGATTTTCCCATCTTCTATGTTATTCTCATTTGGTCTTATAATTCTTTGATATTATCAAAGTTCCTACGTTCCCAGGATCAAAGTCACGGTCACGCGTGGGAGATGACCTTTTTTCGAACTACTCCCGATTTTCCCATCTTCTATGTTATTCCCAATCGTCTTATAATTCTTCAATATCATCACAGTTCCTACGCTCCCAGAATCCAAGTCACGGTCACGCTAGGTAGATGACCTGTTTTCAAACTACTCTTGATTTTCCCATCTTCTATGTTATTCTCATTCAGTCTGATAATTCTTTGATATTATCAAAGTTCCTACGTTCCCAGGATCAAAGTCACGGTCACGCGAGGGAGATGACGTTTTTTCAAACTACTCCCGATTTTCCCGCTTATTCTCTTATTCTCATCTGTTTTTACTATATTTTCTAATTTCAAATCAAAGTTCCTACGCTCCCAGGATTCAAGTCACGGTCACGCGAGGGAGACGACCTGTTTTTAAACGACTCCCGATTTTCCCATCTTTGATGTTATTCTCATTTACTCTTATAATTCTTTGATATTATCAAAGTTCCTACGTTCCCAGAATCAAAGTCACGGTCACGCGAGGGAGATGACCTTTTTCCAAACTACTCCCGATTTTTCTGTTTTTTCTCTCATTTTCATCTCTTCTCACCATATTAATCACAGTTCCCACGCTCCCAGGATTCAAGTCACGGTCACGCGAGGGAGATGACCTGTTTTCAAACTACACCCGATTTTCCCGCTCATTCTCTCATTCTCATCTGTTATCATCATATTTTCTAATATCAAATCAAAGTTCCTACGCTCCCAGGATTCAAGTCACGGTCACGCGAGGAAAATGACCTTTTTTCAAACTACTCCCGATTTTCCCGTCTTTCCTCTCATTCTCATCTCTTCTCATTATATGAATCACAGTTTCAACGCTCCCAGGATTCAAGTCACGGTCACGCGAGGGAGATGACCTGTTTTCAAACTACTACCGATTTTCCCATTTTCTATGTTATTTTCATTTAGTCTCATGATTCTTTAATATTATAAAAGTTCCTACGTTCCCAGGATTAAAGTCACGGTCACGCGAGGGAGATGACCTTGTTTCAAACTACTTCAGATTTTCCCGTCTTTTCTCTCATTCTCATTTCTACTCATCGTATTCATCACAGTTCCTACGCTCCCAGGATTCAAGTCACGGTCACGCGAGGGAGATGACCTGTTTTCAAACTACTTCCGATTTTCCCATCTTCTATGTTATTCTCATTTAGTCTTATAATTCTTCAATATCATCACCGTTACGACGCTCCCAGGATTCAATTCACGGTCACGCGGGGGAGACGACCTGTTTTTAAACGACTTCTGATTTTCCCATCTTTGATGTTATTCTCATTTACTCTTATAATTCTTTGATATTATCAAAGTTCCTACGTTCCCAGAATTAAAGTCACGGTCACGCGAGGCAGATGACCTTTTTCCAAACTACTCCCGATTTTTCTGTTTTTTCTCTCATTCTCATCTCTTCTCACCATATTAATCACAGTTTCCACGCTCCCAGGATTCAAGTCACGGTCACGCGAGGGAGATGACCTGTTTTCAAACTACTCCCGATTTTCCCATCTTCTATGTTATTCTCATTTAGTCTTATAATTCTTCGATATTATGAAAGTTCCTGCGTTCCCAGGATCAAAGTGACGGTCACGCGTGGGAGATGACCTCTTTTCGAACTACTCCCGATTTTCCCATCTTCTATGTTATTTCCATTAGTCTTATAATTCTCCAATATTATCACAGTCCCTACGCTCCCAGAATCCAAGTCACGGTCACGCGAGGGAGATGACCTGTTTTCAAACTACTCCCGATTTTCCCATCTTCTATGTTATTCTCATTTGGTCTTATAATTCTTTGATATCATCAAAGTTCCTACGTTCCCAGGATCAAAGTCACGGTCACGCGAGGGAGATGACCTTTTTTCAAATTAGTCCCGATTTTCCCGTCTTTTCTCTTATTCTCATTCATTCCCATTATATTAATCACAGTTCCTACGCTCCCAGGATTCAAGTCACGGTCACGCGAGGAAGATGACATTTTTTCAAACTACTCCCCAGTTTACCGTCTTTTCTCTCATTCTCAACTATTCTCATTATCATAATGACAGTTCCTACGCTCCCAGGATTCAAGTCACGGTCACGCGAGGGAGATGACCTGTTTTCAAACTACTACCGATTTTCCCATTTTCTGTGTTATTCTCATTTAGTCTCATGATTCTTTAATATTATCAAAGTTCCTACGTTCCCAGGATCAAAGTCACGGTCACGCGAGGGAGATGACCTTCTTTCAAACTACCACAGATTTTCCCGTCTTTTCTCTCATACTCATCTCTTCTCATCGTATTCATCACAGTTCCTACGCTCCCAGGATTCAAGTCACGGTCACGCGAGGCAGATGACCTGTTTTCAAACGACTACCGATTTTCCCATTTTCTATGTTATTCTCATTTAGTCTCATGATTCTTCATTATTATCAAAGTTCCTACGTTCCCAGGATCAAAGTCACGGTCACGCGAGGAAGATGACCTTCTTTCAAACTACTTCAGATTTTCCCGTCTTTTCTCTCATTCTCATCTCTTCTCATCGTATTCATCACAGTTCCTACGCTCCCAGGATTCAAGTCACGGTCACGCGAGGGAGATGACCTGTTTTCAAACTACTTCCGATTTTCCCATCTTCTATGTTATTCTCATTCAGTCTTATAATTCTTCAATATCATCACCGTTCCTACGCTCCCAGGATTCAAGTCACGGTCACGCGAGGGAGACGACCTGTTTTTAAACGACTCCCGATTTTCCCATCTTTGATGTTATTCTCATTTACTCTTATAATTCTTTGATATTATCAAAGTTCCTACGTTCCCAGAATCAAAGTCACGGTCACGCGAGGGAGATGACCTTTTTTCAAACTACTCCCGATTTTTCCGATTTTTCCCTCATTCTCATCTCTTCTCACCATATTAATCACAGTTCCCACGCTCCTAGGATTCAAGTCACGGTCACGCGACGGAGATGACCTGTTTTCAAACTACTCCCGATTTTCCCGCTTATTCTATTATTCTCATCTGTTTTCATCATATTTTCTGATATTTAATCAAAGTTTCTACGCTCCCAGGATTCAAGTCACGGTCACGCGAGGGAGATCACCTTTTTTCAAACTACTTCAGATTTTCCCGTCATTTCTCTCATTCTCATCTCTTCTTATTGTATTAATCACAGTTCCTACGCTCCCAGGATTCAAGTCATGGTCACGCGAGGGAAATGACCTTTTTTCAAACTACTCCCGATTTCCCCGTCTTTTTTCTCATTCTCATCTATTCTCATTATATTGCTCACAGTTCCCACGCTCCCAGGATTCAAGTCACGGTCACACGAGGGGGATGACCTGTTTTCAAACTACTCCCGATTTTCATATCTTCTATGTTCTTCTCATTCAGTCTTATAATTCTTTGATATTATCAAAGTTACTACGTTCTAAGGATCAAAGTCACGGTCACTCGAGGGAGATGACCTGTTTTCGAACTACTCCCGATTTTTCCATCTTCCATGTTATTCACATTAGTCTTATGATTCTTCAATATTATCACAGTTCCTACGCTCCTAGAATCCAAGTCACGGTCACGCGAGGGAGATGACCTGTTCTCAAACTACTTCCGATTTTTCCGTTTTTTCTCTCATTCTCATCTCTTCTCACCATATTAATCACAGTTCCCACGCTCCCAGGATTCAAGTCACGGTCACGCGAGGGAGATGACCTGTTTTCAAACTACTCCCGATTTTCCCATCTTCTATGTTATTCTCATTCAGTCTTATAATTCTTCGATATTATGAAAGTTCCTGCGTTCCCAGGATCAAAGTCACGGTCACGCGTGGGAGATGACCTTTTTTCGAACTACTCCCGATTTTCCCATCTTCTATGTTATTCCCATTAGTCTTATAATTCTTCAATATCATCACAGTTCCTACGCTCCCAGAATCCAAGTCACGGTCACGCTAGGTAGATGACCTGTTTTCAAACTACTCACGATTTTCCCATCTTCTATGTTATTCTCATTTAGTCTGATAATTCTTTGATATTATCAAAGTTCCTACGTTCCCAGGATCAAAGTCACGGACACGCGAGGGAGATGACCTTTTTTCAAACTGGTCCCGATTTTCCCGCTTATTCTCTTATTCTCATCTGTTTTTACTATATTTTCTAATTTCAAATCAAAGTTCCTACGCTCCCAGGATTCAAGTCACGGTCACGCGAGGGAGACGACCTGTTTTTAAACGACTCCCGATTTTCCCATCTTTGATGTTATTCTCATTTAGTCTTATAATTCTTTGATATTATCA
Organism: Tenthredo livida; assembly: GCA_963992785.1. Taxonomy (NCBI): domain Eukaryota; kingdom Metazoa; phylum Arthropoda; class Insecta; order Hymenoptera; family Tenthredinidae; genus Tenthredo; species Tenthredo livida. The sequence goes on from OZ023071.1 coordinate 15,020,707, forward strand.
AAGTTCCTACGTTCCCATAATCAAAGTCACGGTCACGCGAGGCAGATGACCTTTTTCCAAACTACTCCCGATTTTTCTGTTTTTTCTCTCATTCTCATCTCTTCTCACCGTATTGCTCACAGTTCTCACGCTCCCAGGATTCAAGTCACGGTCACACGAGGGGGATGACCTGTTTTCAAACTACTACCGATTTTCATATCTTCTATGTTCTTCTCATATAGTCTCATAATTCTTTGATATTATCAAAGTTACTACGTTCTAAGGATCAAAGTCACGGTCACTCGAGGGAGATGACCTGTTTTCGAACTACTCCCGATTTTTCCATCTTCCATGTTATTCACATTAGTCTTATGATTCTTCAATATTATCACAGTTCCTACGCTCCCAGAATCCAAGTCACGGTCACGCGAGGGAGATGACCTGTTTTCAAACTACTTCCGATTTTCCCGTTTTTTCTCTCATTCTCATCTCTTCTCACCATATTAATCACAGTTCCCACGCTCCCAGGATTCAAGTCACGGTCACGCGAGGGAGATGACCTGTTTTCAAATTACTCCCGATTTTCCCGCTTATTCTCTTATTCTCATCTGTTCTCATTATATTTTCCAATATCAAATCAAAGTTCCTACGCTTCCAGGATTCAAGTCACGGTCACGCGAGGGAGATGACCTGTTTTCAAACTACTCCCGATTTTCCGATCTCCTATGTTATTCTCATTCAGTCTTATAATTCTTCGATATTATGAAAGTTCCTGCGTTCCCAGGATCAAAGTCACGGTCACGCGTGGGAGATGACCTTTTTTCGAACTACTCCCGATTTTCCCATCTTCTATGTTATTCCCAGTAGTCTTATAATTCTTCAATATTATCACAGTTCCTACGCTCCCAGAATCCAAGTCACGGTCACGCTAGGTAGATGACCTGTTTTCAAACTACTCCCGATTTTTCCATCTTCTATGTTATTCTCATTTAGTCTGATAATTCTTTGATATTATCAAAGTTTCTACGTTCCCAGGATCAAAGTCACGGTCACGCGTGGGAGATGACCTTTTTTCAAACTACTTCCGATTTTCCCGCTTATTCTCTTATTCTCATCTGTTTTTACTATATTTTCTAATTTCAAATCAAAGTTCCTACGCTCCCAGAATTCAAGTCACGGTCACGCGAGGGAGACGACCTGTTTTTAAACGACTCCCGATTTTCCCATCTTTGATGTTATTCTCATTTAGTCTTATAATTCTTTGATATTATCAAAGTTTCTACGTTCCCATAATCAGAGTCACGGTCACGCGAGGCAGATGACCTTTTTCCAAACTACTCCCGATTTTTCTGTCTTTTCTCTCATTCTCATCTCTTCTCACAATATTAATCATAGTTCCCACGCTCCCAGGATTCAAGTCACGGTCACCCGAGGGAGATGACATTTTTACAAACTACTCCCGATTCTCCCGTTTCTTCTCTCATTCTCATCTCTTCTCACCATATCAATCACAGTTCCCACGCTCCCAGGATTAAAGTCACAGTCACGCGAGGGAGATGACCTGTTTTCAAACTACTCCCGATTTTCCCATCTTCTATGTTATTCTCATTTAGTCTAATAATTCTTCGATATTATGGAAGTTCCTGCGTTCCCAGGATCAAAGTCACGGTCACGCGTGGGAGATGACCTTTTTTCGAACTACTCCCGATTTTCCCATCTTCTATGTTATTCCCATTGGTCTTATGATTCTTCAATATTATCACAGTTCCTACGCTGTCAGAATCCAAGTCACGGTCACGCGAGGGAGACGACCTGTTTTCAAACTACTCCCGATTTTCTCGGCTTCTCTTTCATTCTCATCTCTTCTCATCATATTAATCACAGTTCCCACGCTCGCAGGATTCAAGTCACGGTCACGCGACGGAGATGACCTGTTTTCGAGCTACTCCCGATTTTACCACTTATTCTATTATTCTCATCTGTTTTCATTATATTTTCTAATATCAAATCAAAGTTTCTACGCTACCAGGATTCAAGTCATGGTCACGCGAGGGAGATGACCTTTTTTCAAACTACTCCCGATTTTCCCGTCTTTTTTCTCATTCTCATCTATTCTCATTATATTGCTCACAGTTCCCACGCTCCCAGGATTCAAGTCACGGTCACACGAGGGAGATGACCTGTTTTCAAACTACTACCGATTTTCATATCTTCTATGTTCTTCTCATTCAGTCTTATAATTCTTCGATATTATCAAAGTTACTACGTTCCCAGGATCAAAGTCACGGTCACTCGAGGGAGATGACCTGTTTTCGAACTACTCCCGATTTTTCCATCTTTCATGTTATTCCCATTAGTGTTATGATTCTTCAATATTATCACAGTTCCTACGCTCCCAGAATCCAAGTCACGGTCACGCGAGGGAGATGACCTGTTTTCAAACGACTTCCGATTTTCCCATCTTCTATGTTATTCTCATTTAGTCTTATAATTCTTTAATATTATCGAAGTTCCTACGTTTTCAGGATCAAAGTCACGGTCAGGCGAAGGATATGACCTTTCTTCAAACTACTCCCGATTTTCCCGTCTTTTCTCTCATTCTCATCTCTTCTCACCATATCAATCACAGTTCCCACGCTCCCAGGATCCAAGTCACGGTCACGCGAGGGAGATGACCTGTTTTCAAACTACTCCCGATTCTCCCATTTTCTATGTTATTCTTATTGAGTCTTATGATTCTTCAATATTATCACATTTCCTACGCTCCCAGGATTCAAGTCACGGTCACGCGAGGGAGACGACCTGTTTTTAAACGACTCCCGATTTTCCCATCTTTGATGTTATTCTCATTTACTCTTATAATTCTTTGATATTATCAAAGTTCCTACGTTCCCAGAATTAAAGTCACGGTCACGCGAGGCAGATGACCTTTTTCCAAACTACTCCCGATTTTTCTGTTTTTTCTCTCATTCTCATCTCTTCTCACCATATTAATCACAGTTTCCACGCTCCCAGGATTCAAGTCACGGTCACGCGAGGGAGATGACCTGTTTTCAAACTACTCCCGATTTTCCCATCTTCTATGTTATTCTCATTTAGTCTTATAATTCTTCGATATTATGAAAGTTCCTGCGTTCCCAGGATCAAAGTCACGGTCACGCGTGGGAGATGACCTCTTTTCGAACTACTCCCGATTTTCCCATCTTCTATGTTATTTCCATTAGTCTTATAATTCTCCAATATTATCACAGTCCCTACGCTCCCAGAATACAAGTCACGGTCACGCGAGGGAGATGACCTGTTTTCAAACTACTCCCGATTTTCCCATCTTCTATGTTATTCTCATTTGGTCTTATAATTCTTTGATATCATCAAAGTTCCTACGTTCCCAGGATCAAAGTCACGGTCACGCGAGGGAGATGACCTTTTTTCAAATTAGTCCCGATTTTCCCGTCTTTTCTCTTATTCTCATTCATTCCCATTATATTAATCACAGTTCCTACGCTCCCAGGATTCAAGTCACGGTCACGCGAGGAAGATGACATTTTTTCAAACTACTCCCCAGTTTACCGTCTTTTCTCTCATTCTCAACTATTCTCATTATCATAATGACAGTTCCTACGCTCCCAGGATTCAAGTCACGGTCACGCGAGGGAGATGACCTGTTTTCAAACTACTACCGATTTTCCCATTTTCTGTGTTATTCTCATTTAGTCTCATGATTCTTTAATATTATCAAAGTTCCTACGTTCCCAGGATCAAAGTCACGGTCACGCGAGGGAGATGACCTTCTTTCAAACTACCACAGATTTTCCCGTCTTTTCTCTCATACTCATCTCTTCTCATCGTATTCATCACAGTTCCTACGCTCCCAGGATTCAAGTCACGGTCACGCGAGGCAGATGACCTGTTTTCAAACGACTACCGATTTTCCCATTTTCTATGTTATTCTCATTTAGTCTCATGATTCTTCATTATTATCAAAGTTCCTACGTTCCCAGGATCAAAGTCACGGTCACGCGAGGAAGATGACCTTCTTTCAAACTACTTCAGATTTTCCCGTCTTTTCTCTCATTCTCATCTCTTCTCATCGTATTCATCACAGTTCCTACGCTCCCAGGATTCAAGTCACGGTCACGCGAGGGAGATGACCTGTTTTCAAACTACTTCCGATTTTCCCATCTTCTATGTTATTCTCATTCAGTCTTATAATTCTTCAATATCATCACCGTTCCTACGCTCCCAGGATTCAAGTCACGGTCACGCGAGGGAGACGACCTGTTTTTAAACGACTCCCGATTTTCCCATCTTTGATGTTATTCTCATTTACTCTTATAATTCTTTGATATTATCAAAGTTCCTACGTTCCCAGAATCAAAGTCACGGTCACGCGAGGGAGATGACCTTTTTTCAAACTACTCCCGATTTTTCCGATTTTTCCCTCATTCTCATCTCTTCTCACCATATTAATCACAGTTCCCACGCTCCCAGGATTCAAGTCACGGTCACGCGACGGAGATGACCTGTTTTCAAACTACTCCCGATTTTCCCGCTTATTCTATTATTCTCATCTGTTTTCATCATATTTTCTGATATTTAATCAAAGTTTCTACGCTCCCAGGATTCAAGTCACGGTCACGCGAGGGAGATCACCTTTTTTCAAACTACTTCAGATTTTCCCGTCATTTCTCTCATTCTCATCTCTTCTTATTGTATTAATCACAGTTCCTACGCTCCCAGGATTCAAGTCATGGTCACGCGAGGGAAATGACCTTTTTTCAAACTACTCCCGATTTCCCCGTCTTTTTTCTCATTCTCATCTATTCTCATTATATTGCTCACAGTTCCCACGCTCCCAGGATTCAAGTCACGGTCACACGAGGGGGATGACCTGTTTTCAAACTACTCCCGATTTTCATATCTTCTATGTTCTTCTCATTCAGTCTTATAATTCTTTGATATTATCAAAGTTACTACGTTCTAAGGATCAAAGTCACGGTCACTCGAGGGAGATGACCTGTTTTCGAACTACTCCCGATTTTTCCATCTTCCATGTTATTCACATTAGTCTTATGATTCTTCAATATTATCACAGTTCCTACGCTCCTAGAATCCAAGTCACGGTCACGCGAGGGAGATGACCTGTTCTCAAACTACTTCCGATTTTTCCGTTTTTTCTCTCATTCTCATCTCTTCTCACCATATTAATCACAGTTCCCACGCTCCCAGGATTCAAGTCACGGTCACGCGAGGGAGATGACCTGTTTTCAAACTACTCCCGATTTTCCCATCTTCTATGTTATTCTCATTCAGTCTTATAATTCTTCGATATTATGAAAGTTCCTGCGTTCCCAGGATCAAAGTCACGGTCACGCGTGGGAGATGACCTTTTTTCGAACTACTCCCGATTTTCCCATCTTCTATGTTATTCCCATTAGTCTTATAATTCTTCAATATCATCACAGTTCCTACGCTCCCAGAATCCAAGTCACGGTCACGCTAGGTAGATGACCTGTTTTCAAACTACTCACGATTTTCCCATCTTCTATGTTATTCTCATTTAGTCTGATAATTCTTTGATATTATCAAAGTTCCTACGTTCCCAGGATCAAAGTCACGGACACGCGAGGGAGATGACCTTTTTTCAAACTACTCCCGATTTTCCCGCTTATTCTCTTATTCTCATCTGTTTTTACTATATTTTCTAATTTCAAATCAAAGTTCCTACGCTCCCAGGATTCAAGTCACGGTCACGCGAGGGAGACGACCTGTTTTTAAACGACTCCCGATTTTCCCATCTTTGATGTTATTCTCATTTAGTCTTATAATTCTTTGATATTATCAAAGTTCCTACGTTCCCATAATCAAAGTCACGGTCACGCGAGGCAGATGACCTTTTTCCAAACTACTCCCGATTTTTCTGTTTTTTCTCTCATTCTCATCTCTTCTCACCGTATTGCTCACAGTTCTCACGCTCCCAGGATTCAAGTCACGGTCACACGAGGGGGATGACCTGTTTTCAAACTACTACCGATTTTCATATCTTCTATGTTCTTCTCATATAGTCTCATAATTCTTTGATATTATCAAAGTTACTACGTTCTAAGGATCAAAGTCACGGTCACTCGAGGGAGATGACCTGTTTTCGAACTACTCCCGATTTTTCCATCTTCCATGTTATTCACATTAGTCTTATGATTCTTCAATATTATCACAGTTCCTACGCTCCCAGAATCCAAGTCACGGTCACGCGAGGGAGATGACCTGTTTTCAAACTACTTCCGATTTTCCCGTTTTTTCTCTCATTCTCATCTCTTCTCACCATATTAATCACAGTTCCCACGCTCCCAGGATTCAAGTCACGGTCACGCGAGGGAGATGACCTGTTTTCAAATTACTCCCGATTTTCCCGCTTATTCTCTTATTCTCATCTGTTCTCATTATATTTTCCAATATCAAATCAAAGTTCCTACGCTTCCAGGATTCAAGTCACGGTCACGCGAGGGAGATGACCTGTTTTCAAACTACTCCCGATTTTCCGATCTCCTATGTTATTCTCATTCAGTCTTATAATTCTTCGATATTATGAAAGTTCCTGCGTTCCCAGGATCAAAGTCACGGTCACGCGTGGGAGATGACCTTTTTTCGAACTACTCCCGATTTTCCCATCTTCTATGTTATTCCCAGTAGTCTTATAATTCTTCAATATTATCACAGTTCCTACGCTCCCAGAATCCAAGTCACGGTCACGCTAGGTAGATGACCTGTTTTCAAACTACTCCCGATTTTTCCATCTTCTATGTTATTCTCATTTAGTCTGATAATTCTTTGATATTATCAAAGTTTCTACGTTCCCAGGATCAAAGTCACGGTCACGCGTGGGAGATGACCTTTTTTCAAACTACTTCCGATTTTCCCGCTTATTCTCTTATTCTCATCTGTTTTTACTATATTTTCTAATTTCAAATCAAAGTTCCTACGCTCCCAGAATTCAAGTCACGGTCACGCGAGGGAGACGACCTGTTTTTAAACGACTCCCGATTTTCCCATCTTTGATGTTATTCTCATTTAGTCTTATAATTCTTTGATATTATCAAAGTTTCTACGTTCCCATAATCAGAGTCACGGTCACGCGAGGCAGATGACCTTTTTCCAAACTACTCCCGATTTTTCTGTCTTTTCTCTCATTCTCATCTCTTCTCACAATATTAATCATAGTTCCCACGCTCCCAGGATTCAAGTCACGGTCACCCGAGGGAGATGACATTTTTACAAACTACTCCCGATTCTCCCGTTTCTTCTCTCATTCTCATCTCTTCTCACCATATCAATCACAGTTCCCACGCTCCCAGGATTAAAGTCACAGTCACGCGAGGGAGATGACCTGTTTTCAAACTACTCCCGATTTTCCCATCTTCTATGTTATTCTCATTTAGTCTAATAATTCTTCGATATTATGGAAGTTCCTGCGTTCCCAGGATCAAAGTCACGGTCACGCGTGGGAGATGACCTTTTTTCGAACTACTCCCGATTTTCCCATCTTCTATGTTATTCCCATTGGTCTTATGATTCTTCAATATTATCACAGTTCCTACGCTGTCAGAATCCAAGTCACGGTCACGCGAGGGAGACGACCTGTTTTCAAACTACTCCCGATTTTCTCGGCTTCTCTTTCATTCTCATCTCTTCTCATCATATTAATCACAGTTCCCACGCTCGCAGGATTCAAGTCACGGTCACGCGACGGAGATGACCTGTTTTCGAGCTACTCCCGATTTTACCACTTATTCTATTATTCTCATCTGTTTTCATTATATTTTCTAATATCAAATCAAAGTTTCTACGCTACCAGGATTCAAGTCATGGTCACGCGAGGGAGATGACCTTTTTTCAAACTACTCCCGATTTTCCCGTCTTTTTTCTCATTCTCATCTATTCTCATTATATTGCTCACAGTTCCCACGCTCCCAGGATTCAAGTCACGGTCACACGAGGGAGATGACCTGTTTTCAAACTACTACCGATTTTCATATCTTCTATGTTCTTCTCATTCAGTCTTATAATTCTTCGATATTATCAAAGTTACTACGTTCCCAGGATCAAAGTCACGGTCACTCGAGGGAGATGACCTGTTTTCGAACTACTCCCGATTTTTCCATCTTTCATGTTATTCCCATTAGTGTTATGATTCTTCAATATTATCACAGTTCCTACGCTCCCAGAATCCAAGTCACGGTCACGCGAGGGAGATGACCTGTTTTCAAACGACTTCCGATTTTCCCATCTTCTATGTTATTCTCATTTAGTCTTATAATTCTTTAATATTATCGAAGTTCCTACGTTTTCAGGATCAAAGTCACGGTCAGGCGAAGGATATGACCTTTCTTCAAACTACTCCCGATTTTCCCGTCTTTTCTCTCATTCTCATCTCTTCTCACCATATCAATCACAGTTCCCACGCTCCCAGGATCCAAGTCACGGTCACGCGAGGGAGATGACCTGTTTTCAAACTACTCCCGATTCTCCCATTTTCTATGTTATTCTTATTGAGTCTTATGATTCTTCAATATTATCACATTTCCTACGCTCCCAGGATTCAAGTCACGGTCACGCGAGGGAGACGACCTGTTTTTAAACGACTCCCGATTTTCCCATCTTTGATGTTATTCTCATTTACTCTTATAATTCTTTGATATTATCAAAGTTCCTACGTCCCCAGAATCGAAGTCACGGTCACGCGAGGGAGATGACCTTTTTTCAAACTACTCCCGATTTTTCCGTTTTTTCTCTCATTCTCATCTCTTCTCACCATATTAATCACAGTTCCCACGCTCCCAGGATTCAAGTCACGGTCACACGAGGGGGATGACCTGTTTTCAAACTACTACCGATTTTCATATCTTCTATGTTCTTCTCATATAGTCTCATAATTCTTTGATATTATCAAAGGCAAAGGGAACTGTTACTACGTTCTAAGGATCAAAGTCACGGTCACTCGAGGGAGATGACCTGTTTTCGAACTACTCCCGATTTTTCCATCTTCCATGTTATTCACATTAGTCTTATGATTCTTCAATATTATCACAGTTCCTACGCTCCCAGAATCCAAGTCACGGTCACGCGAGGGAGATGACCTGTTTTCAAACTACTTCCGATTTTTCCGTTTTTTCTCTCATTCTCATCTCTTCTCACCATATTAATCACAGTTCCCACGCTCCCAGGATTCAAGTCACGGTCACGCGAGGGAGATGACCTGTTTTCAAATTACTCCCGATTTTCCCGCTTATTCTCTTATTCTCATCTGTTCTCATTATATTTTCCAATATCAAATCAAAGTTCCTACGCTTCCAGGATTCAAGTCACGGTCACGCGAGGGAGATGACCTGTTTTCAAACTACTCCCGATTTTCCGATCTTCTATGTTATTCTCATTCAGTCTTATAATTCTTCGATATTATGAAAGTTCCTGCGTTCCCAGGATCAAAGTCACGGTCACGCGTGGGAGATGACCTTTTTTCGAACTACTCCCGATTTTCCCATCTTCTATGTTATTCCCAGTAGTCTTATAATTCTTCAATATTATCACAGTTCCTACGCTCCCAGAATCCAAGTCACGGTCACGCTAGGTAGATGACCTGTTTTCAAACTACTCCCGATTTTTCCATCTTCTATGTTATTCTCATTTAGTCTGATAATTCTTTGATATTATCAAAGTTTCTACGTTCCCAGGATCAAAGTCACGGTCACGCGTGGGAGATGACCTTTTTTCAAACTACTTCCGATTTTCCCGCTTATTCTCTTATTCTCATCTGTTTTTACTATATTTTCTAATTTCAAATCAAAGTTCCTACGCTCCCAGAATTCAAGTCACGGTCACGCGAGGGAGACGACCTGTTTTTAAACGACTCCCGATTTTCCCATCTTTGATGTTATTCTCATTTAGTCTTATAATTCTTTGATATTATCAAAGTTTCTACGTTCCCATAATCAGAGTCACGGTCACGCGAGGCAGATGACCTTTTTCCAAACTACTCCCGATTTTTCTGTCTTTTCTCTCATTCTCATCTCTTCTCACAATATTAATCATAGTTCCCACGCTCCCAGGATTCAAGTCACGGTCACCCGAGGGAGATGACATTTTTACAAACTACTACCGATTTTCCCATCTTCTATGTTATTCTTATTTAGTCTCATGATTCTTTAATATTATCAAAGTTTCTACGTTCCCAGGATCAAAGTCACGGTCACGCGAGGGAAATGACCTTTTTCCAAACTACTCCCGATTCTCCCGTTTCTTCTCTCATTCTCATCTCTTCTCACCATATCAATCACAGTTCCCACGCTCCCAGAATTCAAGTCACGGTCACGCGAGGGAGATGACCTGTTTTCAAACTACTCCCGATTTTCCCATCTTCTATGTTATTCTCATTTAGTCTAATAATTCTTCGATATTATGGAAGTTCCTGCGTTCCCAGGATCAAAGTCACGGTCACGCGTGGGAGATGACCTTTTTTCGAACTACTCCCGATTTTCCCATCTTCTATGTTATTCCCATTGGTCTTATGATTCTTCAATATTATCACAGTTCCTACGCTGTCAGAATCCAAGTCACGGTCACGCGAGGGAGACGACCTGTTTTCAAACTACTCCCGATTTTCTCGGCTTCTCTTTCATTCTCATCTCTTCTCATCATATTAATCACAGTTCCCACGCTCCCAGGATTCAAGTCACGGTCACACGAGGGAGATGACCTGTTTTCAAACTACTACCGATTTTCATATCTTCTATGTTCTTCTCATTCAGTCTTATAATTCTTCGATATTATCAAAGTTACTACGTTCCCAGGATCAAAGTCACGGTCACTCGAGGGGGATGACCTGTTTTCGAACTACTCCCGATTTTTCCATCTTTCATGTTATTCCCATTAGTGTTATGATTCTTCAATATTATCACAGTTCCTACGCTCCCAGAATCCAAGTCACGGTCACGCGAGGGAGATGACCTGTTTTCAAACGACTTCCGATTTTCCCATCTTCTATGTTATTCTCATTTAGTCTTATAATTCTTTAATATTATCGAAGTTCCTACGTTTTCAGGATCAAAGTCACGGTCAGGCGAAGGATATGACCTTTCTTCAAACTACTCCCGATTTTCCCGTCTTTTCTCTCATTCTCATCTCTTCTCACCATATCAATCACAGTTCCCACGCTCCCAGGATCCAAGTCACGGTCACGCGAGGGAGATGACCTGTTTTCAAACTACTCCCGATTCTCCCATTTTCTATGTTATTCTTATTGAGTCTTATGATTCTTCAATATTATCACATTTCCTACGCTCCCAGGATTCAAGTCACGGTCACGCGAGGGAGACGACCTGTTTTTAAACGACTCCCGATTTTCCCATCTTTGATGTTATTCTCATTTACTCTTATAATTCTTTAATATTATCAAAGTTCCTACGTCCCCAGAATCGAAGTCACGGTCACGCGAGGGAGATGACCTTTTTTCAAACTACTCCCGATTTTTCCGTTTTTTCTCTCATTCTCATCTCTTCTCACCATATTAATCACAGTTCCCACGCTCCCAGGATTCAAGTCACAGTCACGCAAGGGAGATGACCTGTTTTCAAATTACTTCCGATTTTCCCGCTCATTCTCTTATTCTCATCTGTTCTCATTATATTTTCCAATATCGAATCAAAGTTCCTACGCTTCCAGAATTCAAGTCACGGTCACGCGAGGGAGTTGACCTGTTTTCAAACTACTCCCGATTTTTCCATCTTCTATGTTATTCTTATTCAGTCTTATAATTCTTCGATATTATGAAAGTTCCTGCGTTCCCAGGATCAAAGTCACGGTCACGCGTGGGAGATGACCTTTTTTCGAACTACTCCCGATTTTCCCATCTTCTATGTTATTCCCATTAGTCTTATAATTCTTCAATATCATCACAGTTCCTACGCTCCCAGATTCCAAGTCACGGTCACGTTAGGTAGATGACCTGTTTTCAAACTACTCACGATTTTCCCATCTTCTATGTTATTCTCATTTAGTCTGATAATTCTTTGATATTATTAAAGTTCCTACGTTCCCAGGATCAAAGTCACGGTCACGCGAGGGAGATGACCTTTTTTCAAACTACTCCCGATTTTCCCGCTTATTCTCTTATTCTCATCTGTTTTTACTATATTTTCTAATTTCAAATCAAAGTTCCTACGCTCCCAGGATTCAAGTCACGGTCACGCGAGGGAGACGACCTGTTTTCAAACGACTCCCGATTTTCCCATCTTTGATGTTATTCTCATTTACTCTTATAATTCTTTGATATTATCAAAGTTCCTACGTTCCCAGAATCAAAGTCACGGTCACGCGAGGGAGATGACCTTTTCCCAAACTACTCCCGATTTTGCTGTTTTTTCTCTCATTCTCATCTCTTCTCACCATATTAATCACAGTTCCCACGCTCCCAGGATTCAAGTCACGGTCACGCGAGGGAGATGACCTGTTTTCAAACTACTCCCGATTTTCCCATCTTCTATGTTATTCTCAATTAGTCTTATAATTCTTCGATATTATGAAAGTTCCTGCGTTCCCAGGATCAAAGTCACGGTCACGCGTGGGAGATGACCTTTTTTCGAACTACTCCCGATTTTCCCATCTTCTATGTTATTCCCATTAGTCTTATAATTCTTCAATATTATCACAGTTCCTACGCTCCCAGAATCCAAGTCACGGTCACGCGAGGGAGATGACCTGTTTTCAAACTACTTCCGATTTTCCCATCTTCTATGTTATTCTCATTTAGTCTTATAATTCTCTGATATTATAAAAGTTCCTACGTTCCCAGAATCAAAGTCACGGTCACGCGAGGGAGATGACCTTTTTTCAAACTACTCCAGATTTTCCCGTCATTTCTCTCATTCTCATCTCTTCTCATTATATTCATCACAGTTCCTACGCTCCCAGGATTCGAGTCACTGTCACGCGAGGGAGATGACCTGTTTTCAAACTACACCCGATTTTCCCGCTCATTCTCTCATTCTCATCTGTTATCATCATATTTTCTAATATCAAATCAAAGTTCCTACGCTCCCAGGATTCAAGTCACGGTCACGCGAGGGAGATGACCTGTTTTCAAACTACAACCGATTTTCCCATCTTCTATGTTTTTCTCATTTAGTCTTATAATTCTTTAATATTATCAAAGTTCCTACGTTTTCAGGATCAAAGTCACGGTCAGGCGAGGGATATGACCTTTTTTCAAACTACTCCCGATTTTCCCGTCTTTTCTCTCATTCTCATCTCTTCTTACCATATCAATCACAGTTCCCACGCTCCCAGGATTCAAGTCACGGTCACGCGAGGGAGATGACCTGTTTTCAAACTACTCCCGATTCTTCCATTTTCTATGTTATTCTCATTGAGTATTATGATTCTTTAATATTATCACAGTTCCTACGCTCCCAGGATTCAAGTCACGGTCACGCGAGGAAAATGACCTTTTTTCAAACTACTCCCGATTTTCCCGTCTTTCCTCTCATTCTCATCTCTTCTCATCATATGAATCACAGTTTCAACGCTCCCAGGATTCAAGTCACGGTCACGCGAGGGAGATGACCTGTTTTCAAACTACTACCGATTTTCCCATTTTCTATGTTATTTTCATTTAGTCTCATGATTCTTTAATATTATAAAAGTTCCTACGTTCCCAGGATTAAAGTCACGGTCACGCGAGGGAGATGACCTTGTTTCAAACTACTTCAGATTTTCCCGTCTTTTCTCTCATTCTCATCTCTACTCATCGTATTCATCACAGTTCCTACGCTCCCAGGATTCAAGTCACGGTCACGCGAGGGAGATGACCTGTTTTCAAACTACTTCCGATTTTCCCATCTTCTATGTTATTCTCATTTAGTCTTATAATTCTTCAATATCATCACCGTTACTACGCTCTCAGGATTCAATTCACGGTCACGCGGGGGAGACGACCTGTTTTTAAACGACTCCTGATTTTCCCATCTTTGATGTTATTCTCATTTACTCTTGTAATTCTTCGATATTATCAAAGTTCCTACGTTCTCAGAATCAAAGTCACGGTCACGCGAGGGAGATGACCTTTTTTCAAACTACTCCCGATTTTTCCGTTTTTTCTCTCATTCTCATCTCTTCTCACCATATTAATCACAGTTCCCACGCTCCCAGGATTCAAGTCACGGTCACGCGAGGGAGATGACCTGTTTTCAAACTACTCCCGATTTTCCCATCTTCTATGTTATTCTCATTTAGTCTTATAATTCTTCGATATTATGAAAGTTCCTGCGTTCCCAGGATCAAAGTCACGGTCACGCGTGGGAGATAACCTCTTTTCGAACTACTCCCGATTTTCCCATCTTCTATGTTATTTCCATCAGTCTTATAATTCTCCAATATTATCACAGTCCCTACGCTCCCAGAATCCAAGTCACGGTCACGCGAGGGAGATGACCTGTTTTCAAACTACTCCCGATTTTCCCATCTTCTATGTTATTCTCATTTGGTCTTATAATTCTTTAATATTATCAAAGTTCCTACGTTCCCAGGATCAAAGTCACGGTCACGCGAGGGAGATGACCTTTTTTCAAATTAGTCCCGATTTTCCCGTCTTTTCTCTTATTCTCATTCATTCTCATTATATTAATCACAGTTCCTACGCTCCCAGGATTCAAGTCACGGTCACGCGAGGAAGATGACCTTTCTTCAAACTACTCCCCAGTTTACCGTCTTTTCTCTCATTCTCAACTATTCTCATTATAATAATGACAGTTCCTACGCTCCCAGGATTCAAGTCACGGTCACGCGAGGGAGATGACCTGTTTTCAAACTACTACCGATTTTCCCATTTTCTGTGTTATTCTCATTTAGTCTCATGATTCTTTAATATTATCAAAGTTCCTACGTTCCCAGGATCAAAGTCACGGTCACGCGAGGAAGATGACCTTCTTTCAAACTACTTCAGATTTTCCCGTCTTTTCTCTCATTCTCATCTCTTCTCATCGTATTCATCACAGTTCCTACGCTCCCAGGATTCAAGTCACGGTCACGCGAGGCAGATGACCTATTTTCAAACTACTACCGATTTTCCCATTTTCTATGTTATTCTCATTTAGTCTCATGATTCTTCATTATTATCAAAGTTCCTACGTTCCCAGGATCAAAGTCACGGTCACGCGAGGAAGATGACCTTCTTTCAAACTACTTCAGATTTTCCCGTCTTTTCTCTCATTCTCATCTCTTCTCATCGTATTCATCACAGTTCCTACGCTCCCAGGATTCAAGTCACGGTCACGCGAGGGAGATGACCTGTTTTCAAACTACTTCCGATTTTCCCATCTTCTATGTTATTCTCATTCAGTCTTATAATTCTTCAATATCATCACCGTTCCTACGCTCCCAGGATTCAAGTCACGGTCACGCGAGGGAGACGACCTGTTTTTAAACGACTCCCGATTTTCCCATCTTTGATGTTATTCTCATTTACTCTTATAATTCTTTGATATTATCAAAGTTCCTACGTTCCCAGAATCAAAGTCACGGTCACGCGAGGAAGATGACCTTTTTTCAAACTACTCCCGATTTTTCCGATTTTTCTCTCATTCTCATCTCTTCTCACCATATTAATCACAGTTCCCACGCTCCCAGGATTCAAGTCACGGTCACGCGACGGAGATGACCTGTTTTCAAACTACTCCCGATTTTCCCGCTTATTCTATTATTCTCATCTGTTTTCATTATATTTTCTAATATTTAATCAAAGTTTCTACGCTCCCAGGATTCAAGTCACGGTCACGCGAGGGAGATGACCTTTTTTCAAACTACTCCAGATTTTCCCGTCATTTCTCTCATTCTCATCTCTTCTTATTGTATCAATCACAGTTCCTACGCTCCCAGGATTCAAGTCATGGTCATGCGAGGGAAATGACCTTTTTTCAAACTACTCCCGATTTCCCCGTCTTTTTTCTCATTCTCATCTATTCTCATTATATTGCTCACAGTTCCCACGCTCCCAGGATTCAAGTTACGGTAACACGAGGGGGATGACCTGTTTTCAAACTACTCCCGATTTTCATATCTTCTATGTTCTTCTCATTCAGTCTTATAATTCTTTGATATTATCAAAGTTACTACGTTCTAAGGATCAAAGTCACGGTCACTCGAGGGAGATGACCTGTTTTCGAACTACTCCCGATTTTTCCATCTTCCATGTTATTCACATTAGTCTTATGATTCTTCAATATTATCACAGTTCCTACGCTCCTAGAATCCAAGTCACGGTCACGCGAGGGAGATGACCTGTTCTCAAACTACTTCCGATTTTTCCGTTTTTTCTCTCATTCTCATCTCTTCTCACCATATTAATCACAGTTCCCACGCTCCCAGGATTCAAGTCACGGTCACGCGACGGAGATGACCTGTTTTCAAATTACTCCCGATTTTCCCGCTTATTCTTTTATTCTCATCTGTTCTCATCATATTTTCCAATATCAAATCAAAGTTCCTACGCTTCCAGGATTCAAGTCACGGTCACGCGAGGGAGATGACCTGTTTTCAAACTACTCCCGATTTTCCCATCTTCTATGTTATTCTCATTCAGTCTTATAATTCTTCGATATTATGAAAGTTCCTGCGTTCCCAGGATCAAAGTCACGGTCACGCGTGGGAGATGACCTTTTTTCGAACTACTCCCGATTTTCCCATCTTCTATGTTATTCCCATTAGTCTTATAATTCTTCAATATCATCACAGTTCCTACGCTCCCAGAATCCAAGTCACGGTCACGCTAGGTAGATGACCTGTTTTCAAACTACTCACGATTTTCCCATCTTCTATGTTATTCTCATTTAGTCTGATAATTCTTTGATATTATCAAAGTTCCTACGTTCCCAGGATCAAAGTCACGGTCACGCGAGGGAGATGACCTTTTTTCAAACTACTCCCGATTTTCCCGCTTATTCTCTTATTCTCATCTGTTTTTACTATATTTTCTAATTTCAAATCAAAGTTCCTACGCTCCCAGGATTCAAGTCACGGTCACGCAAGGGAGACGACCTGTTTTTAAACGACTCCCGATTTTCCCATCTTTGATGTTATTCTCATTTAGTCTTATAATTCTTTGATATTATCAAAGTTCCTACGTTCCCATAATCAAAGTCACGGTCACGCGAGGCAGATGACCTTTTTCCAAACTACTCCCGATTTTTCTGTTTTTTCTCTCATTCTCATCTCTTCTCACCGTATTGCTCACAGTTCTCACGCTCCCAGGATTCAAGTCACGGTCACACGAGGGGGATGACCTGTTTTCAAACTACTACCGATTTTCATATCTTCTATGTTCTTCTCATATAGTCTCATAATTCTTCGATATTATCAAAGTTACTACGTTCTAAGGATCAAAGTCACGGTCACTCGAGGGAGATGACCTGTTTTCGAACTACTCCCGATTTTTCCATCTTCCATGTTATTCACATTAGTCTTATGATTCTTCAATATTATCACAGTTCCTACGCTCCCAGAATCCAAGTCACGGTCACGCGAGGGAGATGACCTGTTTTCAAACTACTTCCGATTTTTCCGTTTTTTCTCTCATTCTCATCTCTTCTCACCATATTAATCACAGTTCCCACGCTCCCAGGATTCAAGTCACGGTCACGCGAGGGAGATGACCTGTTTTCAAATTACTCCCGATTTTCCCGCTTATTCTCTCATTCTCATCTGTTCTCATTATATTTTCCAATATCAAATCAAAGTTCCTACGCTTCCAGGATTCAAGTCACGGTCACGCGAGGGAGATGACCTGTTTTCAAACTACTCCCGATTTTCCGATCTTCTATGTTATTCTCATTCAGTCTTATAATTCTTCGATATTATGAAAGTTCCTGCGTTCCCAGGATCAAAGTCACGGTCACGCGTGGGAGATGACCTTTTTTCGAACTACTCCCGATTTTCCCATCTTCTATGTTATTCCCAGTAGTCTTATAATTCTTCAATATTATCACAGTTCCTACGCTCCCAGAATCCAAGTCACGGTCACGCTAGGTAGATGACCTGTTTTCAAACTACTCCCGATTTTTCCATCTTCTATGTTATTCTCATTTAGTCTGATAATTCTTTGATATTATCAAAGTTTCTACGTTCCCAGGATCAAAGTCACGGTCACGCGTGGGAGATGACCTTTTTTCAAACTACTTCCGATTTTCCCGCTTATTCTCTTATTCTCATCTGTTTTTACTATATTTTCTAATTTCAAATCAAAGTTCCTACGCTTCCAGGATTCAAGTCACGGTCACGCGAGGGAGATGACCTGTTTTCAAACTACTCCCGATTTTCCCATCTTCTATGTTATTCTCATTTAGTCTAATAATTCTTCGATATTATGGAAGTTCCTGCGTTCCCAGGATCAAAGTCACGGTCACGCGTGGGAGATGACCTTTTTTCGAACTACTCCCGATTTTCCCATCTTCTATGTTATTCCCATTGGTCTTATGATTCTTCAATATTATCACAGTTCCTACGCTGTCAGAATCCAAGTCACGGTCACGCGAGGGAGACGACCTGTTTTCAAACTACTCCCGATTTTCTCGGCTTCTCTTTCATTCTCATCTCTTCTCATCATATTAATCACAGTTCCCACGCTCGCAGGATTCAAGTCACGGTCACGCGACGGAGATGACCTGTTTTCGAGCTACTCCCGATTTTGCCACTTATTCTATTATTCTCATCTGTTTTCATTATATTTTCTAATATCAAATCAAAGTTTCTACGCTACCAGGATTCAAGTCATGGTCACGCGAGGGAGATGACCTTTTTTCAAACTACTCCCGATTTTCCCGTCTTTTTTCTCATTCTTATCTATTCTCATTATATTGCTCACAGTTCCCACGCTCCCAGGATTCAAGTCACGGTCACACGAGGGAGATGACCTGTTTTCAAACTACTACCGATTTTCATATCTTCTATGTTCTTCTCATTCAGTCTTATAATTCTTCGATATTATCAAAGTTACTACGTTCCCAGGATCAAAGTCACGGTCACTCGAGGGAGATGACCTGTTTTCGAACTACTCCCGATTTTTCCATCTTTCATGTTATTCCCATTAGTGTTATGATTCTTCAATATTATCACAGTTCCTACGCTCCCAGAATCCAAGTCACGGTCACGCGAGGGAGATGACCTGTTTTCAAACTACTTCCGATTTTCCCATCTTCTATGTTATTCTCATTTAGTCTTATAATTCTCTGATATTATAAAAGTTCCTACGTTCCCAGGATCAAAGTCACGGTCACGCGAGGGAGATGACCTTTTTTCAAACTACTCCAGATTTTCCCGTCATTTCTCTCATTCTCATCTCTTCTCATTATATTCATCACAGTTCCTACGCTCCCAGCATTCGAGTCACTGTCACGCGAGGGAGATGACCTGTTTTCAAACGACACCCGATTTTCCCGCTCATTCTCTCATTCTCATCTGTTATCATCATATTTTCTAATATCAAATCAAAGTTCCTACGCTCCCAGGATTCAAGTCACGGTCACGCGAGGGAGATGACCTGTTTTCAAACTACAACCGATTTTCCCATCTTCTATGTTTTTCTCATTTAGTCTTATAATTCTTTAATATTATCAAAGTTCCTACGTTTTCAGGATCAAAGTCACGGTCAGGCGAGGGATATGACCTTTTTTCAAACTACTCCCGATTTTCCCGTCTTTTCTCTCATTCTCATCTCTTCTCACAATATCAATCACAGTTCCCACGCTCCCAGGATTCAAGTCACGGTCACGCGAGGGAGATGACCTGTTTTCAAACTACTCCCGATTCTTCCATTTTCTATGTTATTCTCATTGAGTCTTATGATTCTTTAATATTATCACAGTTCCTACGCTCCCAGGATTCAAGTCACGGTCACGCGAGGAAAATGACCTTTTTTCAAACTACTCCCGATTTTCCCGTCTTTCCTCTCATTCTCATCTCTTCTCATCATATGAATCACAGTTTCAACGCTCCCAGGATTCAAGTCACGGTCACGCGAGGGAGATGACCTGTTTTCAAACTACTACCGATTTTCCCATTTTCTATGTTATTTTCATTTAGTCTCATGATTCTTTAATATTATAAAAGTTCCTACGTTCCCAGGATTAAAGTCACGGTCACGCGAGGGAGATGACCTTGTTTCAAACTACTTCAGATTTTCCCGTCTTTTCTCTCATTCTCATCTCTACTCATCGTATTCATCACAGTTCCTACGCTCCCAGGATTCAAGTCACGGTCACGCGAGGGAGATGACCTGTTTTCAAACTACTTCCGATTTTCCCATCTTCTATGTTATTCTCATTCAGTCTTATAATTCTTCAATATCATCACCGTTACTACGCTCTCAGGATTCAATTCACGGTCACGCGGGGGAGACGACCTGTTTTTAAACGACTCCTGATTTTCCCATCTTTGATGTTATTCTCATTTACTCTTGTAATCCTTTGATATTATCAAAGTTCCTACGTTCCCAGAATCAAAGTCACGGTCACGCGAGGGAGATGACCTTTTTTCAAACTACTCCCGATTTTTCCGTTTTTTCTCTCATTCTCATCTCTTCTCACCATATTAATCACAGTTCCCACGCTCCCAGGATTCAAATCACGGTCACGCGAGGGAGTCGACCTGTTTTTAAACGACTCCCGATTTTCCCATCTTTGATGTTATTCTCATTTAGTCTTATAATTCTTTGATATTATCAAAGTTCCTACGTTCCCATAATCAAAGTCACGGTCACGCGAGGCAGATGACCTTTTTCCAAACTACTCCCGATTTTTCTGTTTTTTCTCTCATTCTCATCTCTTCTCACCATATTAATCACAGTTCCCACGCTCCCAGGATTCAAGTCACGGTCACGCGAGGGAGATGACCTGTTTTCAAACTACTCCCGATTTTCCCATCTTCTATGTTATTCTCATTTAGTCTTATAATTCTTCGATATTATGAAAGTTCCTGCGTTCCCAGGATCAAAGTCACGGTCACGCGTGGGAGATAACCTCTTTTCGAACTACTCCCGATTTTCCCATCTTCTATGTTATTTCCATTAGTCTTATAATTCTCCAATATTATCACAGTCCCTACGCTCCCAGAATCCAAGTCACGGTCACGCGAGGGAGATGACCTGTTTTCAAACTACTCCCGATTTTCCCATCTTCTATGTTATTCTCATTTGGTCTTATAATTCTTTAATATTATCAAAGTTCCTACGTTCCCAGGATCAAAGTCACGGTCACGCGAGGGAGATGACCTTTTTTCAAATTAGTCCCGATTTTCCCGTCTTTTCTCTTATTCTCATTCATTCTCATTATATTAATCACAGTTCCTACGCTCCCAGGATTCAAGTCACGGTCACGCGAGGAAGATGACCTTTCTTCAAACTACTCCCCAGTTTACCGTCTTTTCTCTCATTCTCAACTATTCTCATTATAATAATGACAGTTCCTACGCTCCCAGGATTCAAGTCACGGTCACGCGAGGGAGATGACCTGTTTTCAAACTACTACCGATTTTCCCATTTTCTGTGTTATTCTCATTTAGTCTCATGATTCTTTAATATTATCAAAGTTCCTACGTTCCCAGGATCAAAGTCACGGTCACGCGAGGAAGATGACCTTCTTTCAAACTACTTCAGATTTTCCCGTCTTTTCTCTCATTCTCATCTCTTCTCATCGTATTCATCACAGTTCCTACGCTCCCAGGATTCAAGTCACGGTCACGCGAGGCAGATGACCTATTTTCAAACTACTACCGATTTTCCCATTTTCTATGTTATTCTCATTTAGTCTCATGATTCTTCATTATTATCAAAGTTCCTACGTTCCCAGGATCAAAGTCACGGTCACGCGAGGAAGATGACCTTCTTTCAAACTACTTCAGATTTTCCCGTCTTTTCTCTCATTCTCATCTCTTCTCATCGTATTCATCACAGTTCCTACGCTCCCAGGATTCAAGTCACGGTCACGCGAGGGAGATGACCTGTTTTCAAACTACTTCCGATTTTCCCATCTTCTATGTTATTCTCATTCAGTCTTATAATTCTTCAATATCATCACCGTTCCTACGCTCCCAGGATTCAAGTCACGGTCACGCGAGGGAGACGACCTGTTTTTAAACGACTCCCGATTTTCCAATCTTTGATGTTATTCTCATTTACTCTTATAATTCTTTGATATTATCAAAGTTCCTACGTTCCCAGAATCAAAGTCACGGTCACGCGAGGAAGATGACCTTTTTTCAAACTACTCCCGATTTTTCCGATTTTTCTCTCATTCTCATCTCTTCTCACCATATTAATCACAGTTCCCACGCTCCCAGGATTCAAGTCACGG
Source organism: Tenthredo livida (assembly GCA_963992785.1). Classification (NCBI taxonomy): domain Eukaryota; kingdom Metazoa; phylum Arthropoda; class Insecta; order Hymenoptera; family Tenthredinidae; genus Tenthredo; species Tenthredo livida. The sequence goes on from OZ023071.1 coordinate 15,043,074, forward strand.
TCACGCGACGGAGATGACCTGTTTTCAAACTACTCCCGATTTTCCCGCTTATTCTATTATTCTCATCTGTTTTCATTATATTTTCTAATATTTAATCAAAGTTTCTACGCTCCCAGGATTCAAGTCACGGTCACGCGAGGGAGATGACCTTTTTTCAAACTACTCCAGATTTTCCCGTCATTTCTCTCATTCTCATCTCTTCTTATTGTATTAATCACAGTTCCTACGCTCCCAGGATTCAAGTCATGGTCATGCGAGGGAAATGACCTTTTTTCAAACTACTCCCGATTTCCCCGTCTTTTTTCTCATTCTCATCTATTCTCATTATATTGCTCACAGTTCCCACGCTCCCAGGATTCAAGTTACGGTAACACGAGGGGGATGACCTGTTTTCAAACTACTCCCGATTTTCATATCTTCTATGTTCTTCTCATTCAGTCTTATAATTCTTTGATATTATCAAAGTTACTACGTTCTAAGGATCAAAGTCACGGTCACTCGAGGGAGATGACCTGTTTTCGAACTACTCCCGATTTTTCCATCTTCCATGTTATTCACATTAGTCTTATGATTCTTCAATATTATCACAGTTCCTACGCTCCTAGAATCCAAGTCACGGTCACGCGAGGGAGATGACCTGTTTTCAAACTACTTCCGATTTTTCCGTTTTTTCTCTCATTCTCATCTCTTCTCACCATATTAATCACAGTTCCCACGCTCCCAGGATTCAAGTCACGGTCACGCGAGGGAGATGACCTGTTTTCAAATTACTCCCGATTTTCCCGCTTATTCTTTTATTCTCATCTGTTCTCATTATATTTTCCAATATCAAATCAAAGTTCCTACGCTTCCAGGATTCAAGTCACGGTCACGCGAGGGAGATGACCTGTTTTCAAACTACTCCCGATTTTCCCATCTTCTATGTTATTCTCATTCAGTCTTATAATTCTTCGATATTATGAAAGTTCCTGCGTTCCCAGGATCAAAGTCACGGTCACGCGTGGGAGATGACCTTTTTTCGAACTACTCCCGATTTTCCCATCTTCTATGTTATTCCCAGTAGTCTTATAATTCTTCAATATTATCACAGTTCTTACGCTCCCAGAATCCAAGTCACGGTCACGCTAGGTAGATGACCTGTTTTCAAACTACTCCCGATTTTTCCATCTTCTATGTTATTCTCATTTAGTCTGATAATTCTTTGATATTATCAAAGTTTCTACGTTCCCAGGATCAAAGTCACGGTCACGCGAGGGAGATGACCTTTTTTCAAACTACTCCCGATTTTCCCGCTTATTCTCTTATTCTCATCTGTTTTTACTATATTTTCTAATTTCAAATCAAAGTTCCTACGCTCCCAGGATTCAAGTCACGGTCACGCGAGGGAGACGACCTGTTTTTAAACGACTCCCGATTTTCCCATCTTTGATGTTATTCTCCTTTAGTCTTATAATTCTTTGATATTATCAAAGTTCCTACGTTCCCATAATCAAAGTCACGGTCACGCGAGGCAGATGACCTTTTTCCAAACTACTCCCGATTTTTCTGTTTTTTCTCTCATTCTCATCTCTTCTCACCATATTAATCACAGTTCCCACGCTCCCAGGATTCGAGTCACGGTCACCCGAGGGAGATGACATTTTTACAAACTACTACCGATTTTTCCATCTTTTATGTTATTCTTATTTAGTCTCATGATTCTTCAATATTATCAAAGTTTCTACGTTCCCAGGATCAAAGTCACGGTCACGCGAGGGAAATGACCTTTTTTCAAACTACTCCCGATTCTCCCGTTTCTTCTTTCATTCTCATCTCTTCTCACCATATCAATAACATTTCCCACGCTCCCAGGATTCAAGTCACGGTCACGCGAGGGAGATGACCTGTTTTCAAACTACTCCCGATTTTGCCATCTTCTATGTTATTCTCATTTAGTCGAATAATTCTTCGATATTATGAAAGTTCCTGCGTTCCCAGGATCAAAGTCACGGTCACGCGTGGGAGATGACCTTTTTTCGAACTACTCCCGATTTTCCCATCTTCTATGTTATTCCCATTGGTCTCATGATTCTTCAATATTATCACAGTTCCTACGCTGTCAGAATCCAAGTCACGGTCACGCGAGGGAGACGACCTGTTTTCAAACTACTCCCGATTTTCTCGGCTTCTCTTTCATTCTCATCTCTTCTTATCATATTAATCACAGTTTCCACGCTCCCAGGATTCAAGTCACGGTCACGCGACGGAGATGACCTGTTTTCAAGCTACTCCCGATTTTACCGCTTATTCTATTATTCTCATCTGTTTTCATTAAATTTTCTGATATCAAATCAAAGTTTCTACGCTACCAGGATTCAAGTCACGGTCACGCGAGGAAGATGACCTGTTTTCAAGCTACTCCAGATGTCCCCGTCATTTCTCTCATTCTCATCTCTTCTTATTGTATTAATCACAGTTTCTACGCTCCCAGGATTCAAGTCATGGTCACGCGAGGGAGATGACCTTTTTTCAAACTACTCCTGATTTTCCCGTCTTTTTTCTCATTCTCATCTATTCTCATTATATTGCTCACAGTTCCCACGCTTCCAGGATTCAAGTCACGGTCACGCGTGGGAGATAACCTCTTTTCGAACTACTCCCGATTTTCCCATCTTCTATGTTATTTCCATTAGTCTTATAATTCTCCAATATTATCACAGTCCCTACGCTCCCAGAATCCAAGTCACGGTCACGCGAGGGAGATGACCTGTTTTCAAACTACTCCCGATTTTCCCATCTTCTATGTTATTCTCATTTGGTCTTATAATTCTTTAATATTATCAAAGTTCCTACGTTCCCAGGATCAAAGTCACGGTCACGCGAGGGAGATGACCTTTTTTCAAATTAGTCCCGATTTTCCCGTCTTTTCTCTTATTCTCATTCATTCTCATTATATTAATCACAGTTCCTACGCTCCCAGGATTCAAGTCACGGTCACGCGAGGAAGATGACCTTTCTTCAAACTACTCCCCAGTTTACCGTCTTTTCTCTCATTCTCAACTATTCTCATTATAATAATGACAGTTCCTACGCTCCCAGGATTCAAGTCACGGTCACGCGAGGGAGATGACCTGTTTTCAAACTACTACCGATTTTCCCATTTTCTGTGTTATTCTTATTTAGTCTCATGATTCTTTAATATTATCAAAGTTCCTACGTTCCCAGGATCAAAGTCACGGTCACGCGAGGAAGATGACCTTCTTTCAAACTACTTCAGATTTTCCCGTCTTTTCTCTCATTCTCATCTCTTCTCATCGTATTCATCACAGTTCCTACGCTCCCAGGATTCAAGTCACGGTCACGCGAGGCAGATGACCTATTTTCAAACTACTACCGATTTTCCCATTTTCTATGTTATTCTCATTTAGTCTCATGATTCTTCATTATTATCAAAGTTCCTGCGTTCCCAGGATCAAAGTCACGGTCACGCGTGGGAGATAACCTCTTTTCGAACTACTCCCGATTTTCCCATCTTCTATGTTATTTCCATTAGTCTTATAATTCTCCAATATTATCACAGTCCCTACGCTCCCAGAATCCAAGTCACGGTCACGCGAGGGAGATGACCTGTTTTCAAACTACTCCCGATTTTCCCATCTTCTATGTTATTCTCATTTGGTCTTATAATTCTTTAATATTATCAAAGTTCCTACGTTCCCAGGATCAAAGTCACGGTCACGCGAGGGAGATGACCTTTTTTCAAATTAGTCCCGATTTTCCCGTCTTTTCTCTTATTCTCATTCATTCTCATTATATTAATCACAGTTCCTACGCTCCCAGGATTCAAGTCACGGTCACGCGAGGAAGATGACCTTTCTTCAAACTACTCCCCAGTTTACCGTCTTTTCTCTCATTCTCAACTATTCTCATTATAATAATGACAGTTCCTACGCTCCCAGGATTCAAGTCACGGTCACGCGAGGGAGATGACCTGTTTTCAAACTACTACCGATTTTCCCATTTTCTGTGTTATTCTTATTTAGTCTCATGATTCTTTAATATTATCAAAGTTCCTACGTTCCCAGGATCAAAGTCACGGTCACGCGAGGAAGATGACCTTCTTTCAAACTACTTCAGATTTTCCCGTCTTTTCTCTCATTCTCATCTCTTCTCATCGTATTCATCACAGTTCCTACGCTCCCAGGATTCAAGTCACGGTCACGCGAGGGAGATGACCTGTTTTCAAACTACTTCCGATTTTCCCATCTTCTATGTTATTCTCATTCAGTCTTATAATTCTTCAATATCATCACCGTTCCTACGCTCCCAGGATTCAAGTCACGGTCACGCGAGGGAGACGACCTGTTTTTAAACGACTCCCGATTTTCCAATCTTTGATGTTATTCTCATTTACTCTTATAATTCTTTGATATTATCAAAGTTCCTACGTTCCCAGAATCAAAGTCACGGTCACGCGAGGAAGATGACCTTTTTTCAAACTACTCCCGATTTTTCCGATTTTTCTCTCATTCTCATCTCTTCTCACCATATTAATCACAGTTCCCACGCTCCCAGGATTCAAGTCACGGTCACGCGACGGAGATGACCTGTTTTCAAACTACTCCCGATTTTCCCGCTTATTCTATTATTCTCATCTGTTTTCATTATATTTTCTAATATTTAATCAAAGTTTCTACGCTCCCAGGATTCAAGTCACGGTCACGCGAGGGAGATGACCTTTTTTCAAACTACTCCAGATTTTCCCGTCATTTCTCTCATTCTCATCTCTTCTTATTGTATTAATCACAGTTCCTACGCTCCCAGGATTCAAGTCATGGTCATGCGAGGGAAATGACCTTTTTTCAAACTACTCCCGATTTCCCCGTCTTTTTTCTCATTCTCATCTATTCTCATTATATTGCTCACAGTTCCCACGCTCCCAGGATTCAAGTTACGGTAACACGAGGGGGATGACCTGTTTTCAAACTACTCCCGATTTTCATATCTTCTATGTTCTTCTCATTCAGTCTTATAATTCTTTGATATTATCAAAGTTACTACGTTCTAAGGATCAAAGTCACGGTCACTCGAGGGAGATGACCTGTTTTCGAACTACTCCCGATTTTTCCATCTTCCATGTTATTCACATTAGTCTTATGATTCTTCAATATTATCACAGTTCCTACGCTCCTAGAATCCAAGTCACGGTCACGCGAGGGAGATGACCTGTTTTCAAACTACTTCCGATTTTTCCGTTTTTTCTCTCATTCTCATCTCTTCTCACCATATTAATCACAGTTCCCACGCTCCCAGGATTCAAGTCACGGTCACGCGAGGGAGATGACCTGTTTTCAAATTACTCCCGATTTTCCCGCTTATTCTTTTATTCTCATCTGTTCTCATTATATTTTCCAATATCAAATCAAAGTTCCTACGCTTCCAGGATTCAAGTCACGGTCACGCGAGGGAGATGACCTGTTTTCAAACTACTCCCGATTTTCCCATCTTCTATGTTATTCTCATTCAGTCTTATAATTCTTCGATATTATGAAAGTTCCTGCGTTCCCAGGATCAAAGTCACGGTCACGCGTGGGAGATGACCTTTTTTCGAACTACTCCCGATTTTCCCATCTTCTATGTTATTCCCAGTAGTCTTATAATTCTTCAATATTATCACAGTTCTTACGCTCCCAGAATCCAAGTCACGGTCACGCTAGGTAGATGACCTGTTTTCAAACTACTCCCGATTTTTCCATCTTCTATGTTATTCTCATTTAGTCTGATAATTCTTTGATATTATCAAAGTTTCTACGTTCCCAGGATCAAAGTCACGGTCACGCGAGGGAGATGACCTTTTTTCAAACTACTCCCGATTTTCCCGCTTATTCTCTTATTCTCATCTGTTTTTACTATATTTTCTAATTTCAAATCAAAGTTCCTACGCTCCCAGGATTCAAGTCACGGTCACGCGAGGGAGACGACCTGTTTTTAAACGACTCCCGATTTTCCCATCTTTGATGTTATTCTCCTTTAGTCTTATAATTCTTTGATATTATCAAAGTTCCTACGTTCCCATAATCAAAGTCACGGTCACGCGAGGCAGATGACCTTTTTCCAAACTACTCCCGATTTTTCTGTTTTTTCTCTCATTCTCATCTCTTCTCACCATATTAATCACAGTTCCCACGCTCCCAGGATTCGAGTCACGGTCACCCGAGGGAGATGACATTTTTACAAACTACTACCGATTTTTCCATCTTTTATGTTATTCTTATTTAGTCTCATGATTCTTCAATATTATCAAAGTTTCTACGTTCCCAGGATCAAAGTCACGGTCACGCGAGGGAAATGACCTTTTTTCAAACTACTCCCGATTCTCCCGTTTCTTCTTTCATTCTCATCTCTTCTCACCATATCAATAACATTTCCCACGCTCCCAGGATTCAAGTCACGGTCACGCGAGGGAGATGACCTGTTTTCAAACTACTCCCGATTTTGCCATCTTCTATGTTATTCTCATTTAGTCGAATAATTCTTCGATATTATGAAAGTTCCTGCGTTCCCAGGATCAAAGTCACGGTCACGCGTGGGAGATGACCTTTTTTCGAACTACTCCCGATTTTCCCATCTTCTATGTTATTCCCATTGGTCTCATGATTCTTCAATATTATCACAGTTCCTACGCTGTCAGAATCCAAGTCACGGTCACGCGAGGGAGACGACCTGTTTTCAAACTACTCCCGATTTTCTCGGCTTCTCTTTCATTCTCATCTCTTCTTATCATATTAATCACAGTTTCCACGCTCCCAGGATTCAAGTCACGGTCACGCGACGGAGATGACCTGTTTTCAAGCTACTCCCGATTTTACCGCTTATTCTATTATTCTCATCTGTTTTCATTAAATTTTCTGATATCAAATCAAAGTTTCTACGCTACCAGGATTCAAGTCACGGTCACGCGAGGAAGATGACCTGTTTTCAAGCTACTCCAGATGTCCCCGTCATTTCTCTCATTCTCATCTCTTCTTATTGTATTAATCACAGTTTCTACGCTCCCAGGATTCAAGTCATGGTCACGCGAGGGAGATGACCTTTTTTCAAACTACTCCTGATTTTCCCGTCTTTTTTCTCATTCTCATCTATTCTCATTATATTGCTCACAGTTCCCACGCTTCCAGGATTCAAGTCACGGTCACGCGTGGGAGATAACCTCTTTTCGAACTACTCCCGATTTTCCCATCTTCTATGTTATTTCCATTAGTCTTATAATTCTCCAATATTATCACAGTCCCTACGCTCCCAGAATCCAAGTCACGGTCACGCGAGGGAGATGACCTGTTTTCAAACTACTCCCGATTTTCCCATCTTCTATGTTATTCTCATTTGGTCTTATAATTCTTTAATATTATCAAAGTTCCTACGTTCCCAGGATCAAAGTCACGGTCACGCGAGGGAGATGACCTTTTTTCAAATTAGTCCCGATTTTCCCGTCTTTTCTCTTATTCTCATTCATTCTCATTATATTCATCACAGTTCATACGCTCCCAGGATTCAAGTCACGGTCACGCGAGGAAGATGACCTTTCTTCAAACTACTCCCCAGTTTACCGTCTTTTCTCTCATTCTCAACTATTCTCATTATAATAATGACAGTTCCTACGCTCCCAGGATTCAAGTCACGGTCACGCGAGGGAGATGACCTGTTTTCAAACTACTACCGATTTTCCCATTTTCTGTGTTATTCTTATTTAGTCTCATGATTCTTTAATATTATCAAAGTTCCTACGTTCCCAGGATCAAAGTCACGGTCACGCGAGGAAGATGACCTTCTTTCAAACTACTTCAGATTTTCCCGTCTTTTCTCTCATTCTCATCTCTTCTCATCGTATTCATCACAGTTCCTACGCTCCCAGGATTCAAGTCACGGTCACGCGAGGCAGATGACCTATTTTCAAACTACTACCGATTTTCCCATTTTCTATGTTATTCTCATTTAGTCTCATGATTCTTCATTATTATCAAAGTTCCTGCGTTCCCAGGATCAAAGTCACGGTCACGCGTGGGAGATAACCTCTTTTCGAACTACTCCCGATTTTCCCATCTTCTATGTTATTTCCATTAGTCTTATAATTCTCCAATATTATCACAGTCCCTACGCTCCCAGAATCCAAGTCACGGTCACGCGAGGGAGATGACCTGTTTTCAAACTACTCCCGATTTTCCCATCTTCTATGTTATTCTCATTTGGTCTTATAATTCTTTAATATTATCAAAGTTCCTACGTTCCCAGGATCAAAGTCACGGTCACGCGAGGGAGATGACCTTTTTTCAAATTAGTCCCGATTTTCCCGTCTTTTCTCTTATTCTCATTCATTCTCATTATATTAATCACAGTTCCTACGCTCCCAGGATTCAAGTCACGGTCACGCGAGGAAGATGACCTTTCTTCAAACTACTCCCCAGTTTACCGTCTTTTCTCTCATTCTCAACTATTCTCATTATAATAATGACAGTTCCTACGCTCCCAGGATTCAAGTCACGGTCACGCGAGGGAGATGACCTGTTTTCAAACTACTACCGATTTTCCCATTTTCTGTGTTATTCTTATTTAGTCTCATGATTCTTTAATATTATCAAAGTTCCTACGTTCCCAGGATCAAAGTCACGGTCACGCGAGGAAGATGACCTTCTTTCAAACTACTTCAGATTTTCCCGTCTTTTCTCTCATTCTCATCTCTTCTCATCGTATTCATCACAGTTCCTACGCTCCCAGGATTCAAGTCACGGTCACGCGAGGCAGATGACCTATTTTCAAACTACTACCGATTTTCCCATTTTCTATGTTATTCTCATTTAGTCTCATGATTCTTCATTATTATCAAAGTTCCTACGTTCCCAGGATCAAAGTCACGGTCACGCGAGGAAGATGACCTTCTTTCAAACTACTTCAGATTTTCCCGTCTTTTCTCTCATTCTCATCTCTTCTCATCGTATTCATCACAGTTCCTACGCTCCCAGGATTCAAGTCACGGTCACGCGAGGGAGATGACCTGTTTTCAAACTACTTCCGATTTTCCCATCTTCTATGTTATTCTCATTCAGTCTTATAATTCTTCAATATCATCACCGTTCCTACGCTCCCAGGATTCAAGTCACGGTCACGCGAGGGAGACGACCTGTTTTTAAACGACTCCCGATTTTCCAATCTTTGATGTTATTCTCATTTACTCTTATAATTCTTTGATATTATCAAAGTTCCTACGTTCCCAGAATCAAAGTCACGGTCACGCGAGGAAGATGACCTTTTTTCAAACTACTCCCGATTTTTCCGATTTTTCTCTCATTCTCATCTCTTCTCACCATATTAATCACAGTTCCCACGCTCCCAGGATTCAAGTCACGGTCACGCGACGGAGATGACCTGTTTTCAAACTACTCCCGATTTTCCCGCTTATTCTATTATTCTCATCTGTTTTCATTATATTTTCTAATATTTAATCAAAGTTTCTACGCTCCCAGGATTCAAGTCACGGTCACGCGAGGGAGATGACCTTTTTTCAAACTACTCCAGATTTTCCCGTCATTTCTCTCATTCTCATCTCTTCTTATTGTATTAATCACAGTTCCTACGCTCCCAGGATTCAAGTCATGGTCATGCGAGGGAAATGACCTTTTTTCAAACTACTCCCGATTTCCCCGTCTTTTTTCTCATTTTCATCTATTCTCATTATATTGCTCACAGTTCCCACGCTCCCAGGATTCAAGTTACGGTAACACGAGGGGGATGACCTGTTTTCAAACTACTCCCGATTTTCATATCTTCTATGTTCTTCTCATTCAGTCTTATAATTCTTTGATATTATCAAAGTTACTACGTTCTAAGGATCAAAGTCACGGTCACTCGAGGGAGATGACCTGTTTTCGAACTACTCCCGATTTTTCCATCTTCCATGTTATTCACATTAGTCTTATGATTCTTCAATATTATCACAGTTCCTACGCTCCTAGAATCCAAGTCACGGTCACGCGAGGGAGATGACCTGTTTTCAAACTACTTCCGATATTTCCGTTTTTTCTCTCATTCTCATCTCTTCTCACCATATTAATCACAGTTCCCACGCTCCCAGGATTCAAGTCACGGTCACGCGAGGGAGATGACCTGTTTTCAAATTACTCCCGATTTTCCCGCTTATTCTTTTATTCTCATCTGTTCTCATTATATTTTCCAATATCAAATCAAAGTTCCTACGCTTCCAGGATTCAAGTCACGGTCACGCGAGGGAGATGACCTGTTTTCAAACTACTCCCGATTTTCCCATCTTCTATGTTATTCTCATTCAGTCTTATAATTCTTCGATATTATGAAAGTTCCTGCGTTCCCAGGATCAAAGTCACGGTCACGCGTGGGAGATGACCTTTTTTCGAACTACTCCCGATTTTCCCATCTTCTATGTTATTCCCAGTAGTCTTATAATTCTTCAATATTATCACAGTTCTTACGCTCCCAGAATCCAAGTCACGGTCACGCTAGGTAGATGACCTGTTTTCAAACTACTCCCGATTTTTCCATCTTCTATGTTATTCTCATTTAGTCTGATAATTCTTTGATATTATCAAAGTTTCTACGTTCCCAGGATCAAAGTCACGGTCACGCGAGGGAGATGACCTTTTTTCAAACTACTCCCGATTTTCCCGCTTATTCTCTTATTCTCATCTGTTTTTACTATATTTTCTAATTTCAAATCAAAGTTCCTACGCTCCCAGGATTCAAGTCACGGTCACGCGAGGGAGACGACCTGTTTTTAAACGACTCCCGATTTTCCCATCTTTGATGTTATTCTCCTTTAGTCTTATAATTCTTTGATATTATCAAAGTTCCTACGTTCCCATAATCAAAGTCACGGTCACGCGAGGCAGATGACCTTTTTCCAAACTACTCCCGATTTTTCTGTTTTTTCTCTCATTCTCATCTCTTCTCACCATATTAATCACAGTTCCCACGCTCCCAGGATTCGAGTCACGGTCACCCGAGGGAGATGACATTTTTACAAACTACTACCGATTTTTCCATCTTTTATGTTATTCTTATTTAGTCTCATGATTCTTCAATATTATCAAAGTTTCTACGTTCCCAGGATCAAAGTCACGGTCACGCGAGGGAAATGACCTTTTTTCAAACTACTCCCGATTCTCCCGTTTCTTCTCTCATTTTATCTCTTCTCACCATATCAATAACATTTCCCACGCTCCCAGGATTCAAGTCACGGTCACGCGAGGGAGATGACCTGTTTTCAAACTACTCCCGATTTTGACATCTTCTATGTTATTCTCATTTAGTCGAATAATTCTTCGATATTATGAAAGTTCCTGCGTTCCCAGGATCAAAGTCACGGTCACGCGTGGGAGATGACCTTTTTTCGAACTACTCCCGATTTTCCCATCTTCTATGTTATTCCCATTGGTCTCATGATTCTTCAATATTATCACAGTTCCTACGCTGTCAGAATCCAAGTCACGGTCACGCGAGGGAGACGACCTGTTTTCAAACTACTCCCGATTTTCTCGGCTTCTCTTTCATTCTCATCTCTTCTTATCATATTAATCACAGTTTCCACGCTCCCAGGATTCAAGTCACGGTCACGCGACGGAGATGACCTGTTTTCAAGCTACTCCCGATTTTACCGCTTATTCTATTATTCTCATCTGTTTTCATTAAATTTTCTGATATCAAATCAAAGTTTCTACGCTACCAGGATTCAAGTCACGGTCACGCGAGGAAGATGACCTGTTTTCAAGCTACTCCAGATGTCCCCGTCATTTCTCTCATTCTCATCTCTTCTTATTGTATTAATCACAGTTTCTACGCTCCCAGGATTCCAAGTCATGGTCACGCGAGGGAGATGACCTTTTTTCAAACTACTCCTGATTTTCCCGTCTTTTTTCTCATTCTCATCTATTCTCATTATATTGCTCACAGTTCCCACGCTTCCAGGATTCAAGTCACGGTCACTCGAGGGAGATGACCTGTTTTCGAACTACTCCCGATTTTTCCATCTTCCATGTTATTCCCATTAGTGTTATGATTCTTCAATATTATCACAGTTCCTACGCTCCCAGAATCTAAGTCACGGTCACGCGAGGGAGATGACCTGTTTTCAAACGACTTCCGATTTTCCCATCTTCTATGTTATTCTCATTTAGTCTTATAATTCTTTAATATTATCGAAGTTCCTACGTTTTCAGGATCAAAGTCACGGTCAGGCGAAGGATATGACCTTTCTTCAAACTACTCCCGATTTTCCCGTCTTTTCTCTCATTCTCATCTCTTCTCACCATATCAATCACAGTTCCCACGCTCCCAGGATTCAAGTCACGGTCACGCGAGGGAGATGACCTGTTTTCAAACTACTCCCGATTCTCCCATTTTCGATGTTATTCTTATTGAGTCTTATGATTCTTCAATATTATCACAGTTCCCACGATCCCAGGATTCAAGTCACGGTCACGCGAGGGAGATGACCTGTTTTCAAACTACTTCCGATTTTCCCATCTTCCATTTTATTCTCATTTAGTCTTATAATTCTTTGATATTATCAAAGTTCCTACGTTCCCAGGATCAAATTCACGGTCACGCGAGGGAGATGACATTTTTTCAAACTACTCCCGATTTTATAGTCTGTTCTCTCATTCTCATGTTTTCTCATTATATTGATCACAGGTCCTACGCTCCTAGGATTCAAGTCACGGTCACGCGAGGGAGATGACCTGTTTCCAAACTACTTCCGATTTTCCCATCTTCTATGTTATTCTCATTCAGTCTTATAATTCTTCAATATCATCACCGTTCCTACGCTCCCAGGATTCAAGTCACGGTCACGCGAGGGAGACGACCTGTTTTTAAACGACTCCCGATTTTCCCATCTTTGATGTTATTCTCATTTACTCTCATAATTCTTTGATATTATCAAAGTTCCTACGTCCCCAGAATCGAAGTCACGGTCACGCGAGGGAGATGACCTTTTTTCAAACTACTCCCGATTTTTCCGTTTTTTCTCTCATTCTCATCTCTTCTCACCATATTGATCACAGTTCTTACGCTCCCAGGATTCAAGTCACGGTCACGCAAGGGAGATGACCTGTTTTCAAATTACTTCCGATTTTCCCGCTTATTCTCTTATTCTCATCTGTTCTCATTATATTTTCCAATATCAAATCAAAGTTCCTACGCTTCCAGGATTCAAGTCACGGTCACGCGAGGGAGATGACCTGTTTTCAAACTACTCCCAATTTTTCCATCTTCTATGTTATTTTCATTCAGTCTTATAATTCTTCGATATTATGAAAGTTCCTGCGTTCCCAGGATCAAAGTCACGGTCACGCGTGGGAGATGACCTTTTTTCGAACTACTCCCGATTTTCCCATCATCTATGTTATTCCCATTAGTCTTATAATTCTTCAATATCATCACAGTTCCTACGCTCCCAGAATCCAAGTCACGGTCACGCTAGGTAGATGACCTATTTTCAAACTACTCACGATTTTCCCATCTTCTATGTTATTCTCATTTAGTCTGATAATTCTTTGATATTATCAAAGTTCCTACGTTCCCAGGATCAAAGTCACGGTCACGCGAGGGAGATGACCTTTTTTCAAACTACTCCCGATTTTCCCGCTTATTCTCTTATTCTCATCTGTTTTTACTATATTTTCTAATTTCAAATCAAAGTTCCTACGCTTCCAGGATTCAAGTCACGGTCACGCGAGGGAGACGACCTGTTTTTGACCGACTTCCGATTTTCCCATCTTTGATGTTATTCTCATTTAGTCTTATAATTCTTTGATATTATCAAAGTTCCTACGTTCCCATAATCAAAGTCACGGTCACGCGAGGCAGATGACCTTTTTCCAAACTACTCCCGATTTTTCTGTTTTTTCTCTCATTCTCATCTCTTCTCACCATATTAATCACAGTTCCCACGCTCCCAGGATTCAAGTCACGGTCACGCGAGGGAGATGACCTGTTTTCAAACTACTCCCGATTTTCCCATCTTCTATGTTATCCTCATTTAGTCTTATAATTCTTCGATATTATGAAAGTTTCTGCGTTCCCAGGATCAAAGTCACGGTCACGCGAGGCAGATGACCTTTTTCCAAACTACTCCCGATTTTTCTGTTTTTTCTCTCATTCTTATCTCTTCTCACCATATTAATCACAGTTCCCACGCTCCCAGGATTCAAGTCACGGTCACGCGAGGGAGATGACCTGTTTTCAAACTACTCCCGATTTTCCCATCTTCTATGTTATTTCCATTAGTCTTATAATTCTCCAATATTATCACAGTCCCTACGCTCCCAGAATCCAAGTCACGGTCACGCGAGGGAGATGACCTGTTTTCAAACTACTCCCGATTTTCCCATCTTCTATGTTATTCTCATTTGGTCTTATAATTCTTTAATATTATCAAAGTTCCTACGTTCCCAGGATCAAAGTCACGGTCACGCGAGGGAGATGACCTTTTTTCAAATTAGTCCCGATTTTCCCGTCTTTTCTCTTATTCTCATTCATTCTCATTATATTAATCACAGTTCCTACGCTCCCAGGATTCAAGTCACGGTCACGCGAGGAAGATGACCTTTCTTCAAACTACTCCCCAGTTTACCGTCTTTTCTCTCATTCTCAACTATTCTCATTATAATAATGACAGTTCCTACGCTCCCAGGATTCAAGTCACGGTCACGCGAGGGAGATGACCTGTTTTCAAACTACTACCGATTTTCCCATTTTCTGTGTTATTCTCATTTAGTCTCATGATTCTTCATTATTATCAAAGTTCCTACGTTCCCAGGATCAAAGTCACGGTCACGCGAGGAAGATGACCTTCTTTCAAACTACTTCAGATTTTCCCGTCTTTTCTCTCATTCTCATCTCTTCTCATCGTATTCATCACAGTTCCTACGCTCCCAGGATTCAAGTCACGGTCACGCGAGGGAGATGACCTGTTTTCAAACTACTTCCGATTTTCCCATCTTCTATGTTATTCTCATTCAGTCTTATAATTCTTCAATATCATCACCGTTCCTACGCTCCCAGGATTCAAGTCACGGTCACGCGAGGGAGACGACCTGTTTTTAAACGACTCCCGATTTTCCAATCTTTGATGTTATTCTCATTTACTCTTATAATTCTTTGATATTATCAAAGTTCCTACGTTCCCAGAATCAAAGTCACGGTCACGCGAGGAAGATGACCTTTTTTCAAACTACTCCCGATTTTTCCGATTTTTCTCTCATTCTCATCTCTTCTCACCATATTAATCACAGTTCCCACGCTCCCAGGATTCAAGTCACGGTCACGCGACGGAGATGACCTGTTTTCAAACTACTCCCGATTTTCCCGCTTATTCTATTATTCTCATCTGTTTTCATTATATTTTCTAATATTTAATCAAAGTTTCTACGCTCCCAGGATTCAAGTCACGGTCACGCGAGGGAGATGACCTTTTTTCAAACTACTCCAGATTTTCCCGTCATTTCTCTCATTCTCATCTCTTCTTATTGTATTAATCACAGTTCCTACGCTCCCAGGATTCAAGTCATGGTCATGCGAGGGAAATGACCTTTTTTCAAACTACTCCCGATTTCCCCGTCTTTTTTCTCATTCTCATCTATTCTCATTATATTGCTCACAGTTCCCACGCTCCCAGGATTCAAGTTACGGTAACACGAGGGGGATGACCTGTTTTCAAACTACTCCCGATTTTCATATCTTCTATGTTCTTCTCATTCAGTCTTATAATTCTTTGATATTATCAAAGTTACTACGTTCTAAGGATCAAAGTCACGGTCACTCGAGGGAGATGACCTGTTTTCGAACTACTCCCGATTTTTCCATCTTCCATGTTATTCACATTAGTCTTATGATTCTTCAATATTATCACAGTTCCTACGCTCCTAGAATCCAAGTCACGGTCACGCGAGGGAGATGACCTGTTTTCAAACTACTTCCGATATTTCCGTTTTTTCTCTCATTCTCATCTCTTCTCACCATATTAATCACAGTTCCCACGCTCCCAGGATTCAAGTCACGGTCACGCGAGGGAGATGACCTGTTTTCAAATTACTCCCGATTTTCCCGCTTATTCTTTTATTCTCATCTGTTCTCATTATATTTTCCAATATCAAATCAAAGTTCCTACGCTTCCAGGATTCAAGTCACGGTCACGCGAGGGAGATGACCTGTTTTCAAACTACTCCCGATTTTCCCATCTTCTATGTTATTCTCATTCAGTCTTATAATTCTTCGATATTATGAAAGTTCCTGCGTTCCCAGGATCAAAGTCACGGTCACGCGTGGGAGATGACCTTTTCTCGAACTACTCCCGATTTTCCCATCTTCTATGTTATTCCCAGTAGTCTTATAATTCTTCAATATTATCACAGTTCTTACGCTCCCAGAATCCAAGTCACGGTCACGCTAGGTAGATGACCTGTTTTCAAACTACTCCCGATTTTTCCATCTTCTATGTTATTCTCATTTAGTCTGATAATTCTTTGATATTATCAAAGTTTCTACGTTCCCAGGATCAAAGTCACGGTCACGCGAGGGAGATGACCTTTTTTCAAACTACTCCCGATTTTCCCGCTTATTCTCTTATTCTCATCTGTTTTTACTATATTTTCTAATTTCAAATCAAAGTTCCTACGCTCCCAGGATTCAAGTCACGGTCACGCGAGGGAGACGACCTGTTTTTAAACGACTCCCGATTTTCCCATCTTTGATGTTATTCTCCTTTAGTCTTATAATTCTTTGATATTATCAAAGTTCCTACGTTCCCATAATCAAAGTCACGGTCACGCGAGGCAGATGACCTTTTTCCAAACTACTCCCGATTTTTCTGTTTTTTCTCTCATTCTCATCTCTTCTCACCATATTAATCACAGTTCCCACGCTCCCAGGATTCGAGTCACGGTCACCCGAGGGAGATGACATTTTTACAAACTACTACCGATTTTTCCATCTTTTATGTTATTCTTATTTAGTCTCATGATTCTTCAATATTATCAAAGTTTCTACGTTCCCAGGATCAAAGTCACGGTCACGCGAGGGAAATGACCTTTTTTCAAACTACTCCCGATTCTCCCGTTTCTTCTCTCATTCTCATCTCTTCTCACCATATCAATAACATTTCCCACGCTCCCAGGATTCAAGTCACGGTCACGCGAGGGAGATGACCTGTTTTCAAACTACTCCCGATTTTGACATCTTCTATGTTATTCTCATTTAGTCGAATAATTCTTCGATATTATGAAAGTTCCTGCGTTCCCAGGATCAAAGTCACGGTCACGCGTGGGAGATGACCTTTTTTCGAACTACTCCCGATTTTCCCATCTTC
The DNA here is from genome assembly GCA_963992785.1 of Tenthredo livida. Classification (NCBI taxonomy): domain Eukaryota; kingdom Metazoa; phylum Arthropoda; class Insecta; order Hymenoptera; family Tenthredinidae; genus Tenthredo; species Tenthredo livida. The sequence goes on from OZ023071.1 coordinate 15,060,445, forward strand.
TATGTTATTCCCATTGGTCTCATGATTCTTCAATATTATCACAGTTCCTACGCTGTCAGAATCCAAGTCACGGTCACGCGAGGGAGACGACCTGTTTTCAAACTACTCCCGATTTTCTCGGCTTCTCTTTCATTCTCATCTCTTCTTATCATATTAATCACAGTTTCCACGCTCCCAGGATTCAAGTCACGGTCACGCGACGGAGATGACCTGTTTTCAAGCTACTCCCGATTTTACCGCTTATTCTATTATTCTCATCTGTTTTCATTAAATTTTCTGATATCAAATCAAAGTTTCTACGCTACCAGGATTCAAGTCACGGTCACGCGAGGAAGATGACCTGTTTTCAAGCTACTCCAGATGTCCCCGTCATTTCTCTCATTCTCATCTCTTCTTATTGTATTAATCACAGTTTCTACGCTCCCAGGATTCCAAGTCATGGTCACGCGAGGGAGATGACCTTTTTTCAAACTACTCCTGATTTTCCCGTCTTTTTTCTCATTCTCATCTATTCTCATTATATTGCTCACAGTTCCCACGCTTCCAGGATTCAAGTCACGGTCACTCGAGGGAGATGACCTGTTTTCGAACTACTCCCGATTTTTCCATCTTCCATGTTATTCCCATTAGTGTTATGATTCTTCAATATTATCACAGTTCCTACGCTCCCAGAATCTAAGTCACGGTCACGCGAGGGAGATGACCTGTTTTCAAACGACTTCCGATTTTCCCATCTTCTATGTTATTCTCATTTAGTCTTATAATTCTTTAATATTATCGAAGTTCCTACGTTTTCAGGATCAAAGTCACGGTCAGGCGAAGGATATGACCTTTCTTCAAACTACTCCCGATTTTCCCGTCTTTTCTCTCATTCTCATCTCTTCTCACCATATCAATCACAGTTCCCACGCTCCCAGGATTCAAGTCACGGTCACGCGAGGGAGATGACCTGTTTTCAAACTACTCCCGATTCTCCCATTTTCGATGTTATTCTTATTGAGTCTTATGATTCTTCAATATTATCACAGTTCCCACGATCCCAGGATTCAAGTCACGGTCACGCGAGGGAGATGACCTGTTTTCAAACTACTTCCGATTTTCCCATCTTCCATTTTATTCTCATTTAGTCTTATAATTCTTTGATATTATCAAAGTTCCTACGTTCCCAGGATCAAATTCACGGTCACGCGAGGGAGATGACATTTTTTCAAACTACTCCCGATTTTATAGTCTGTTCTCTCATTCTCATGTTTTCTCATTATATTGATCACAGGTCCTACGCTCCTAGGATTCGAGTCACGGTCACGCGAGGGAGATGACCTGTTTCCAAACTACTTCCGATTTTCCCATCTTCTATGTTATTCTCATTCAGTCTTATAATTCTTCAATATCATCACCGTTCCTACGCTCCCAGGATTCAAGTCACGGTCACGCGAGGGAGACGACCTGTTTTTAAACGACTCCCGATTTTCCCATCTTTGATGTTATTCTCATTTACTCTCATAATTCTTTGATATTATCAAAGTTCCTACGTCCCCAGAATCGAAGTCACGGTCACGCGATGGAGATGACCTTTTTTCAAACTACTCCCGATTTTTCCGTTTTTTCTCTCATTCTCATCTCTTCTCACCATATTGATCACAGTTCTTACGCTCCCAGGATTCAAGTCACGGTCACGCAAGGGAGATGACCTGTTTTCAAATTACTTCCGATTTTCCCGCTTATTCTCTTATTCTCATCTGTTCTCATTATATTTTCCAATATCAAATCAAAGTTCCTACGCTTCCAGGATTCAAGTCACGGTCACGCGAGGGAGATGACCTGTTTTCAAACTACTCCCAATTTTTCCATCTTCTATGTTATTTTCATTCAGTCTTATAATTCTTCGATATTATGAAAGTTCCTGCGTTCCCAGGATCAAAGTCACGGTCACGCGTGGGAGATGACCTTTTTTCGAACTACTCCCGATTTTCCCATCTTCTATGTTATTCCCATTAGTCTTATAATTCTTCAATATCATCACAGTTCCTACGCTCCCAGAATCCAAGTCACGGTCACGCTAGGTAGATGACCTATTTTCAAACTACTCACGATTTTCCCATCTTCTATGTTATTCTCATTTAGTCTGATAATTCTTTGATATTATCAAAGTTCCTACGTTCCCAGGATCAAAGTCACGGTCACGCGAGGGAGATGACCTTTTTTCAAACTACTCCCGATTTTCCCGCTTATTCTCTTATTCTCATCTGTTTTTACTATATTTTCTAATTTCAAATCAAAGTTCCTACGCTTCCAGGATTCAAGTCACGGTCACGCGAGGGAGACGACCTGTTTTTGACCGACTTCCGATTTTCCCATCTTTGATGTTATTCTCATTTAGTCTTATAATTCTTTGATATTATCAAAGTTCCTACGTTCCCATAATCAAAGTCACGGTCACGCGAGGCAGATGACCTTTTTCCAAACTACTCCCGATTTTTCTGTTTTTTCTCTCATTCTCATCTCTTCTCACCATATTAATCACAGTTCCCACGCTCCCAGGATTCAAGTCACGGTCACGCGAGGGAGATGACCTGTTTTCAAACTACTCCCGATTTTCCCATCTTCTATGTTATCCTCATTTAGTCTTATAATTCTTCGATATTATGAAAGTTTCTGCGTTCCCAGGATCAAAGTCACGGTCACGCGAGGCAGATGACCTTTTTCCAAACTACTCCCGATTTTTCTGTTTTTTCTCTCATTCTTATCTCTTCTCACCATATTAATCACAGTTCCCACGCTCCCAGGATTCAAGTCACGGTCACGCGAGGGAGATGACCTGTTTTCAAACTACTCCCGATTTTCCCATCTTCTATGTTATTCTCATTTAGTCTTATAATTCTTCGATATTATGAAAGTTCCTGCGTTCCCAGGATCAAAGTCACGGTCACGCGTGGGAGATAACCTCTTTTCGAACTACTCCCGATTTTCCCATCTTCTATGTTATTTCCATTAGTCTTATAATTCTCCAATATTATCACAGTCCCTACGCTCCCAGAATCCAAGTCACGGTCACGCGAGGGAGATGACCTGTTTTCAAACTACTCCCGATTTTCCCATCTTCTATGTTATTCTCATTTGGTCTTATAATTCTTTAATATTATCAAAGTTCCTACGTTCCCAGGATCAAAGTCACGGTCACGCGAGGGAGATGACCTTTTTTCAAATTAGTCCCGATTTTCCCGTCTTTTCTCTTATTCTCATTCATTCTCATTATATTAATCACAGTTCCTACGCTCCCAGGATTCAAGTCACGGTCACGCGAGGAAGATGACCTTTCTTCAAACTACTCCCCAGTTTACCGTCTTTTCTCTCATTCTCAACTATTCTCATTATAATAATGACAGTTCCTACGCTCCCAGGATTCAAGTCACGGTCACGCGAGGGAGATGACCTGTTTTCAAACTACTACCGATTTTCCCATTTTCTGTGTTATTCTTATTTAGTCTCATGATTCTTTAATATTATCAAAGTTCCTACGTTCCCAGGATCAAAGTCACGGTCACGCGAGGAAGATGACCTTCTTTCAAACTACTTCAGATTTTCCCGTCTTTTCTGTAATTCTCATCTCTTCTCATCGTATTCATCACAGTTCCTACGCTCCCAGGATTCAAGTCACGGTCACGCGAGGCAGATGACCTATTTTCAAACTACTACCGATTTTCCCATTTTCTATGTTATTCTCATTTAGTCTCATGATTCTTCATTATTATCAAAGTTCCTACGTTCCCAGGATCAAAGTCACGGTCACGCGAGGAAGATGACCTTCTTTCAAACTACTTCAGATTTTCCCGTCTTTTCTCTCATTCTCATCTCTTCTCATCGTATTCATCACAGTTCCTACGCTCCCAGGATTCAAGTCACGGTCACGCGAGGCAGATGACCTATTTTCAAACTACTACAGATTTTCCCATTTTCTATGTTATTCTCATTTAGTCTCATGATTCTTCATTATTATCAAAGTTCCTGCGTTCCCAGGATCAAAGTCACGGTCACGCGTGGGAGATAACCTCTTTTCGATCTACTCCTGATTTTCCCATCTTCTATGTTATTTCCATTAGTCTTATAATTCTCCAATATTATCACAGTCCCTACGCTCCCAGAATCCAAGTCACGGTCACGCGAGGGAGATGACCTGTTTTCAAACTACTCCCGATTTTCCCATCTTCTATGTTATTCTCATTTGGTCTTATAATTCTTTAATATTATCAAAGTTCCTACGTTCCCAGGATCAAAGTCACGGTCACGCGAGGGAGATGACCTTTTTTCAAATTAGTCCCGATTTTCCCGTCTTTTCTCTTATTCTCATTCATTCTCATTATATTAATCACAGTTCCTACGCTCCCAGGATTCAAGTCACGGTCACGCGAGGAAGATGACCTTTCTTCAAACTACTCCCCAGTTTACCGTCTTTTCTCTCATTCTCAACTATTCTCATTATAATAATGACAGTTCCTACGCTCCCAGGATTCAAGTCACGGTCACGCGAGGGAGATGACCTGTTTTCAAACTACTACCGATTTTCCCATTTTCTGTGTTATTCTTATTTAGTCTCATGATTCTTTAATATTATCAAAGTTCCTACGTTCCCAGGATCAAAGTCACGGTCACGCGAGGAAGATGACCTTCTTTCAAACTACTTCAGATTTTCTCGTCTTTTCTCTCATTCTCATCTCTTCTTATCGTATTCATCACAGTTCCTACGCTCCCAGGATTCAAGTCACGGTCACGCGAGGCAGATGACCTATTTTCAAACTACTACCGATTTTCCCATTTTCTATGTTATTCTCATTTAGTCTCATGATTCTTCATTATTATCAAAGTTCCTACGTTCCCAGGATCAAAGTCACGGTCACGCGAGGAAGATGACCTTCTTTCAAACTACTTCAGATTTTCCCGTCTTTTCTCTCATTCTCATCTCTTCTCATCGTATTCATCACAGTTCCTACGCTCCCAGGATTCAAGTCACGGTCACGCGAGGCAGATGACCTATTTTCAAACTACTATCGATTTTCCCATTTTCTATGTTATTCTCATTTAGTCTCATGATTCTTCATTATTATCAAAGTTCCTGCGTTCCCAGGATCAAAGTCACGGTCACGCGTGGGAGATAACCTCTTTTCGAACTACTCCCGATTTTCCCATCTTCTATGTTATTTCCATTAGTCTTATAATTCTCCAATATTATCACAGTCCCTACGCTCCCAGAATCCAAGTCACGGTCACGCGAGGGAGATGACCTGTTTTCAAACTACTCCCGATTTTCCCATCTTCTATGTTATTCTCATTTGGTCTTATAATTCTTTAATATTATCAAAGTTCCTACGTTCCCAGGATCAAAGTCACGGTCACACGAGGGAGATGACCTTTTTTCAAATTAGTCCCGATTTTCCCGTCTTTTCTCTTATTCTCATTCATTCTCATTATATTAATCACAGTTCCTACGCTCCCAGGATTCAAGTCACGGTCACGCGAGGAAGATGACCTTTCTTCAAACTACTCCCCAGTTTACCGTCTTTTCTCTCATTCTCAACTATTCTCATTATAATAATGACAGTTCCTACGCTCCCAGGATTCAAGTCACGGTCACGCGAGGGAGATGACCTGTTTTCAAACTACTACCGATTTTCCCATTTTCTGTGTTATTCTTATTTAGTCTCATGATTCTTTAATATGATCAAAGTTCCTACGTTCCCAGGATCAAAGTCACGGTCACGCGAGGAAGATGACCTTCTTTCAAACTACTTCAGATTTTCCCGTCTTTTCTCTCATTCTCATCTCTTCTCATCGTATTCATCACAGTTCCTACGCTCCCAGGATTCAAGTCACGGTCACGCGAGGCAGATGACCTATTTTCAAACTACTACCGATTTTCCCATTTTCTATGTTATTCTCATTTAGTCTCATGATTCTTCATTATTATCAAAGTTCCTACGTTCCCAGGATCAAAGTCACGGTCACGCGAGGAAGATGACCTTCTTTCAAACTACTTCAGATTTTCCCGTCTTTTCTCTCATTCTCATCTCTTCTCATCGTATTCATCACAGTTCCTACGCTCCCAGGATTCAAGTCACGGTCACGCGAGGGAGATGACCTGTTTTCAAACTACTTCCGATTTTCCCATCTTCTATGTTATTCTCATTCAGTCTTATAATTCTTCAATATCATCACCGTTCCTACGCTCCCAGGATTCAAGTCACGGTCACGCGAGGGAGACGACCTGTTTTTAAACGACTCCCGATTTTCCAATCTTTGATGTTATTCTCATTTACTCTTATAATTCTTTGATATTATCAAAGTTCCTACGTTCCCAGAATCAAAGTCACGGTCACGCGAGGAAGATGACCTTTTTTCAAACTACTCCCGATTTTCCCGATTTTTCTCTCATTCTCATCTCTTCTCACCATATTAATCACAGTTCCCACGCTCCCAGGATTCAAGTCACGGTCACGCGACGGAGATGACCTGTTTTCAAACTACTCCCGATTTTCCCGCTTATTCTATTATTCTCATCTGTTTTCATTATATTTTCTAATATTTAATCAAAGTTTCTACGCTCCCAGGATTCAAGTCACGGTCACGCGAGGGAGATGACCTTTTTTCAAACTACTCCAGATTTTCCCGTCATTTCTCTCATTCTCATCTCTTCTCATTGTATTAATCACAGTTCCTACGCTCCCAGGATTCAAGTCATGGTCATGCGAGGGAAATGACCTTTTTTCAAACTACTCCCGATTTCCCCGTCTTTTGTCTCATTCTCATCTATTCTCATTATATTGCTCACAGTTCCCACGCTCCCAGGATTCAAGTTACGGTAACACGAGGGGGATGACCTGTTTTCAAACTACTCCCGATTTTCATATCTTCTATGTTCTTCTCATTCAGTCTTATAATTCTTTGATATTATCAAAGTTACTACGTTCTAAGGATCAAAGTCACGGTCACTCGAGGGAGATGACCTGTTTTCGAACTACTCCCGATTTTTCCATCTTCCATGTTATTCACATTAGTCTTATGATTCTTCAATATTATCACAGTTCCTACGCTCCTAGAATCCAAGTCACGGTCACGCGAGGGAGATGACCTGTTTTCAAACTACTTCCGATTTTTCCGTTTTTTCTCTCATTCTCATCTCTTCTCACCATATTAATCACAGTTCCCACGCTCCCAGGATTCAAGTCACGGTCACGCGAGGGAGATGACCTGTTTTCAAATTACTCCCGATTTTCCCGCTTATTCTTTTATTCTCATCTGTTCTCATTATATTTTCCAATATCAAATCAAAGTTCCTACGCTTCCAGGATTCAAGTCACGGTCACGCGAGGGAGATGACCTGTTTTCAAACTACTCCCGATTTTCCCATCTTCTATGTTATTCTCATTCAGTCTTATAATTCTTCGATATTATGAAAGTTCCTGCGTTCCCAGGATCAAAGTCACGGTCACGCGTGGGAGATGACCTTTTTTCGAACTACTCCCGATTTTCCCATCTTCTATGTTATTCCCAGTAGTCTTATAATTCTTCAATATTATCACAGTTCTTACGCTCCCAGAATCCAAGTCACGGTCACGCTAGGTAGATGACCTGTTTTCAAACTACTCCCGATTTTTCCATCTTCTATGTTATTCTCATTTAGTCTGATAATTCTTTGATATTATCAAAGTTTCTACGTTCCCAGGATCAAAGTCACGGTCACCCGAGGGAGATGACATTTTTACAAACTACTACCGATTTTTCCATCTTTTATGTTATTCTTATTTAGTCTCATGATTCTTCAATATTATCAAAGTTTCTACGTTCCCAGGATCAAAGTCACGGTCACGCGAGGGAAATGACCTTTTTTCAAACTACTCTCGATTCTCCCGTTTCTTCTCTCATTCTCATCTCTTCTCACCATATCAATAACATTTCCCACGCTCCCAGGATTCAAGTCACGGTCACGCGAGGGAGATGACCTGTTTTCAAACTACTCCCGATTTTGCCATCTTCTATGTTATTCTCATTTAGTCGAATAATTCTTCGATATTATGAAAGTTCCTGCGTTCCCAGGATCAAAGTCACGGTCACGCGTGGGAGATGACCTTTTTTCGAACTACTCCCGATTTTCCCATCTTCTATGTTATTCCCATTGGTCTCATGATTCTTCAATATTATCACAGTTCCTACGCTGTCAGAATCCAAGTCACGGTCACGCGAGGGAGACGACCTGTTTTCAAACTACTCCCGATTTTCTCGGCTTCTCTTTCATTCTCATCTCTTCTTATCATATTAATCACAGTTTCCACGCTCCCAGGATTCAAGTCACGGTCACGCGACGGAGATGACCTGTTTTCAAGCTACTCCCGATTTTACCGCTTATTCTATTATTCTCATCTGTTTTCATTAAATTTTCTGATATCAAATCAAAGTTTCTACGCTACCAGGATTCAAGTCACGGTCACGCGAGGAAGATGACCTGTTTTCAAGCTACTCCAGATGTCCCCGTCATTTCTCTCATTCTCATCTCTTCTTATTGTATTAATCACAGTTTCTACGCTCCCAGGATTCAAGTCATGGTCACGCGAGGGAGATGACCTTTTTTCAAACTACTCCTGATTTTCCCGTCTTTTTTCTCATTCTCATCTATTCTCATTATATTGCTCACAGTTCCCACGCTTCCAGGATTCAAGTCACGGTCACTCGAGGGAGATGACCTGTTTTCGAACTACTCCCGATTTTTTCATCTTCCATGTTATTCCCATTAGTGTTATGATTCTTCAATATTATCACAGTTCCTACGCTCCCAGAATCTAAGTCACGGTCACGCGAGGGAGATGACCTGTTTTCAAACGACTTCCGATTTTCCCATCTTCTATGTTATTCTCATTTAGTCTTATAATTCTTTAATATTATCGAAGTTCCTACGTTTTCAGGATCAAAGTCACGGTCAGGCGAAGGATATGACCTTTCTTCAAACTACTCCCGATTTTCCCGTCTTTTCTCTCATTCTCATCTCTTCTCACCATATCAATCACAGTTCCCACGCTCCCAGGATTCAAGTCACGGTCACGCGAGGGAGATGACCTGTTTTCAAACTTCTCCCGATTCTCCCATTTTCGATGTTATTCTTATTGAGTCTTATGATTCTTCAATATTATCACAGTTCCCACGATCCCAGGATTCAAGTCACGGTCACGCGAGGGAGATGACCTGTTTTCAAACTACTTCCGATTTTCCCATCTTCCATTTTATTCTCATTTAGTCTTATAATTCTTTGATATTATCAAAGTTCCTACGTTCCCAGGATCAAATTCACGGTCACGCGAGGGAGATGACATTTTTTCAAACTACTCCCGATTTTATAGTCTGTTCTCTCATTCTCATGTTTTCTCATTATATTGATCACAGGTCCTACGCTCCTAGGATTCAAGTCACGGTCACGCGAGGGAGATGACCTGTTTCCAAACTACTTCCGATTTTCCCATCTTCTATGTTATTCTCATTCAGTCTTATAATTCTTCAATATCATCACCGTTCCTACGCTCCCAGGATTCAAGTCACGGTCACGCGAGGGAGACGACCTGTTTTTAAACGACTCCCGATTTTCCCATCTTTGATGTTATTCTCATTTACTCTCATAATTCTTTGATATTATCAAAGTTCCTACGTCCCCAGAATCGAAGTCACGGTCACGCGAGGGAGATGACCTTTTTTCAAACTACTCCCGATTTTTCCGTTTTTTCTCTCATTCTCATCTCTTCTCACCATATTAATCACAGTTCCCACGCTCCCAGGATTCAAGTCACGGTCACGCAAGGGAGATGACCTGTTTTCAAATTACTTCCGATTTTCCCGCTTATTCTCTTATTCTCATCTGTTCTCATTATATTTTCCAATATCAAATCAAAGTTCCTACGCTTCCAGGATTCAAGTCACGGTCACGCGAGGGAGATGACCTGTTTTCAAACTACTCCCAATTTTTCCATCTTCTATGTTATTCTCATTTAGTCTGATAATTCTTTGATATTATCAAAGTTCCTACGTTCCCAGGATCAAAGTCACGGTCACGCGTGGGAGATGACCTTTTTTCGAACTACTCCCGATTTTCCCATCTTCTATGTTATTCCCATTAGTCTTATAATTCTTCAATATCATCACAGTTCCTACGCTCCCAGAATCCAAGTCACGGTCACGCTAGGTAGATGACCTATTTTCAAACTACTCACGATTTTCCCATCTTCTATGTTATTCTCATTTAGTCTGATAATTCTTTGATATTATCAAAGTTCCTACGTTCCCAGGATCAAAGTCACGGTCACGCGAGGGAGATGACCTTTTTTCAAACTACTCCCGATTTTCCCGCTTATTCTCTTATTCTCATCTGTTTTTACTATATTTTCTAATTTCAAATCAAAGTTCCTACGCTTCCAGGATTCAAGTCACGGTCACGCGAGGGAGACGACCTGTTTTTGACCGACTTCCGATTTTCCCATCTTTGATGTTATTCTCATTTAGTCTTATAATTCTTTGATATTATCAAAGTTCCTACGTTCCCATAATCAAAGTCACGGTCACGCGAGGCAGATGACCTTTTTCCAAACTACTCCCGATTTTTCTGTTTTTTCTCTCATTCTCATCTCTTCTCACCATATTAATCACAGTTCCCACGCTCCCAGGATTCAAGTCACGGTCACGCGAGGGAGATGACCTGTTTTCAAACTACTCCCGATTTTCCCATCTTCTATGTTATCCTCATTTAGTCTTATAATTCTTCGATATTATGAAAGTTTCTGCGTTCCCAGGATCAAAGTCACGGTCACGCGTGGGAGATGACCTTTTTTCGAACCACTCCCGATTTTCCCATCTTCTATGTTATTCTCATTAGTCTTATAATTCTTCAATATTATCACAGTTCCTACGCTCCCAGAATCCAAGTCACGGTCACGCGAGGGAGATGACCTGTTTTCAAACTACTTCCGATTTTCCCATCTTCTATGTTATTCTCATTTAGTCTTATAATTCTCTGATATTATAAAAGTTCCTACGTTCCCAGGATCAAAGTCACGGTCACGCGAGGGAGATGACCTTTTTTCAAACTACTCCAGATTTTCCCGTCATTTCTCCCATTCTCATCTCTTCTCATTATATTATTCACAGTTCCTACGCTCCCAGGATTCGAGTCACTGTCACGCGAGGAAGATGACCTGTTTTCAAACTACACCCGATTTTCCCGCTTATTCTCTCATTCTCATCTGTTTTCATCATATTTTCTAATATCAAATCAAAGTTCCTACGCTCCCAGGATTCAAGTCACGGTCACGCGAGGGAGATGACCTGTTTTCGAACTGCAACCGATTTTCCCATCTTCTATGTTATTCTCATTTAGTCTTATAATTCTTTAATATTATCAAAGTTCCTACGTTTTCAGGATCAAAGTCACGGTCAGGCGAGGGATATGACCTTTTTTCAAACTACTTCCGATTTTCCCGTCTTTTCTCTCATTCTCATCTCTTCTCACCATATCAATCACAGTTCCTACGCTCCCAGGATTCAAGTCACGGTCACGCGAGGGAGATGACCTGTTTTCAAACTACTCCCGATTCTCCCATTTTCTATGTTATTCTCATTGAGTCTTATGATTCTTCAATATTATCACAGTTCCTACGCTCCCAGGATTCAAGTCACGGTCACGCGAGGGAAATGACCTTTTTTCAAACTACTCCCGATTTTCCCGTCTTTCCTCTCATTCTCATCTCTTCTCATTATATGAATCACAGTTTCAACGCTCCCAGGATTCAAGTCACGGTCACGCGAGGGGGATGATCTGTTTTCAAACTACTACCGATTTTCCCATTTTCTATGTTATTCTCATTTAGTCTCATGATTCTTTAATATTATGAAAGTTCCTACGTTCCCAGGATCAAAGTCACGGTCACGCGAGGGAGATGACCTTGTTTCAAACTACTTCAGATTTTCCCGTCTTTTCTCTCATTCTCATCTCTTCTCATCGTATTCATCACAGTTCCTACGCTCCCAGGATTCAAGTCACGGTCACGCGAGGGAGATGACCTGTTTTCAAACTACTTCCGATTTTCCCATCTTCTATGTTATTCTCATTTAGTCTTATAATTCTTCAATATCATCACCGTTCCTACGCTCCCAGGATTCAATTCACGGTCACGCGGGGGAGACGACCTGTTTTTAAACGACTCCTGATTTTTCCATCTTTGATGTTATTCTCATTTACTCTTATAATTCTTTGATATTATCAAAGTTCCTACGTTCCCAGAATCAAAGTCACGGTCACGCGAGGGAGATGACCTTTTTTCAAACTACTCTCGATTTTTCCGTTTTTTCTCTCATTCTCATCTCTTCTCACCATATTAATCACAGTTCCCACGCTCCCAGGATTCAAGTCACGGTCACGCGAGGGAGACGACCTGTTTTTAAACGACTCCCGATTTTCCCATCTTCTATGTTATTCTCATTTAGTCTTATAATTCTTCGATATTATGAAAGTTCCTGCGTTCCCAGGATCAAAGTCACGGTCACGCGTGGGAGATGACCTCTTTTCGAACTACTCCCGATTTTCCCATTTTCTATGTTATTTCCATTAGTCTTATAATTCTCCAATATTATCACAGTCCCTACGCTCCCAGAATCCAAGTCACGGTCACGCGAGGGAGATGACCTGTTTTCAAACTACTCCCGATTTTCCCATCTTCTATGTTATTCTCATTCGGTCTTATAATTCTTCAATATTATCAAAGTTCCTACGTTCCCAGGATCAAAGTCACGGTCACGCGAGGGAGATGACCTTTTTTCAAATTAGTCCCGATTTTCCCGTTTTTTCTCTTATTCTCATTCATTCTCATTATATTAATCACAGTTCCTACGCTCCCAGGATTCAAGTCACGGTCACGCGAGGAAGATGACCTTTTTTCAAACTACTCCCCATTTTACCGTCTTTTCTCTCATTCTCAACTATTCTCATTATAATAATGACAGTTCCTACGCTCCCAGGATTCAAGTCACGGTCACGCGAGGGAGATGACCTGTTTTCAAACTACTCCCAATTTTCCCATCTTCTATGTTATTCTCATTTAGTCTTATAATTCTTTGATATTATCAAAGTTCCTACGTTCCCAGGATCAAATTCACGGTCACGCGAGGGAGATGACATTTTTTCAAACTACTCCCGATTTTACAGTCTGTTCTCTCATTCTCATCTTTTCTCATTATATTGATCACAGTTCCTACGCTCCTAGGATTCAAGTCACGGTCACGCGAGAGAGATGACCTGTTCTCAAACTACTCCCGATTTTCCCGCTTATTCTCTTATTCTCATCTGTTTTCATTATCGGTGCAAAAACCTTCCGCCAAGTCCATTAATGTGTGGATCACTCCACCAAAAAATAATCAAATGTTGTGCTCGCTCACTCGATTGGTTAATGATTATGAACATACAAAAGCATTGAAATCGGATACAACTGCCAAGTACCTGTACAATGATAAAAGTTTGGAATTGAAAAATTTGTTCAAACTAAATAACATTGTACTCGTTTGCTCGCTGCGCTCGCTCACTCTATTGGCTTATCATCATGGGTTGAAAAAACAATTCGGATGAAGAAATTGAAGATGTCAACATTTATCAAAAAATATTCATAACGCAAAAATAATTTGAAAAAAATTTGAAAAAAAAATTTGGAGTCCGTGATACGTTGGCGGGCCAATGTTTAAATATCTATCTGATGACATTGACATGGTTCGCGATCGATATTTTATATTCCTTTTTCTACAAAAGGCCCCCCAAGTACCACTACCTCCAAATATGGTTCATGATAATAGTTCAATCATTTTGAATAATACTGTATAATAAAAATGTATAATGATGGAATAGTCATATTTTAACCAACCAAGTTAGTGTATTAAGAATGATTGAGTCGTGAAGCAAATAGAAAATAAAGTCGATTCTTCATGCCATTATTAGGATCAAGTGTCTTTGTTTGGGAAGCACTAACTACTTATTCATTTATATTTGTTCGTGCACCCTCGGTCTAAGACGAATCCTATCACACTATTATATTAAAACGTACAATTGTGTGAGGAATCTCAAACTCCGTGATGTATATACTATGCGACGTTCCAATACTGGATGGTATCATAAAAATGGTTTTGGTCGTAATAATCCTGTAATAAAATAAGAGATTAGTAGATTAGTAGCACTATATCCTCCTATATGCATTCAGGTTGAAGAGTGAATCCGCATGACTTGTATGCGCATGGCTGCGTAAGACTCTAACTGAGTTACGTGATGTATGGTGAAAATATTAATTTTTTCATCCATCGTCAGCTGCTGAATGAAACGTTGGTAATTCTGACCGATCTAGCAGTAACTCTGTAGTGTTCCAGCCAATATACGATATCAATGTTTTTTAATCCAAATAGGCTCAATAACTATTTTACCAAACGAAATTGTGTATCACAATTTTGTCATACCTGAATGCATAAAAAGGTAGAGATATCAGTGCATAATACATGTTATCGTGTTAATCGATTATTTCATAATCATTTTTGCCGATAATCACCAATGAATTGTGGCAACATGTTTCTTGTTTCAAACTTTTTTTTTTGCATAACCAGGTATTGTTGTTTCAGTGTTTGACTCAGGTCCAGTTCCACAATCGAAGGTTAAAATTTGTACTAGGTTTAAATTGCTGAAGATTGCCTGTCGTTGGCTAAATCCGTCGTTAAGCCAAGTTTAAACTGTAAACTTATTTTAAAGTCAAGTTGTGGAACTGGGCCTTAATTTCAAACTGACTGTGAGAGATCATAGTACATCGCGGTGATGAATAGTTGAATTACAGAATAAATCTGTCATTGAAAATGTATGTGTCATGTTCAGTCTGTCTGAATTTATTGCCAAATTGTTTGTGCATAGGTATAGATATACGTTTGAATGTATTTTATATTTGCTTTCGTTCATGACCATTCTTATATTGTTTGTACGTAATTATCTTGTGAATTCATTAGCAATAATTTGATAGATATATTTCATATTTGCTTTCGTTTTTGACCATTCTTATATTGTTTGTACGTAATCATTTTGTGAATTATTGGCAATCATTTTTAGGTTTCAATTTCGTTTTCTTTTTGATGTTGGATATATTTCAGTTGCCTCCTTTATACTATAACTTTGCCATACCATGGTTAATTGTTTTTCATTTTTCACATTATTGGATATATTTTAGTTGCCTCCTTTTTACTATACCTTTGCTATACCATGGTCAATTGTTTTTCATTTCTCACATTATTGGATATATTTTAGTTGCCTCCTTTTTACCATAACTTCAACCATACCATGGTGAAATTTTTTCATTAACAGTGGCATACATATGTATTGTTTTGGTCAATAGTTTCATTTGGTGTTATCGGCACACGTTAATCATAATATTAATAATAATAATAACAGAAAGTATTACTATTATCATTCTATAGTCATGGGCAAAATTATATAGTTACTTTTCGTTTTGACCATAGCTTTCAAACATTGTGCCAAATGGTTTGTATGTAGGTATAGATTGTGCACTATGTACAGATTTTTTTCCATTTCCATTGGTATACATGGTGTAACGGATGTAATAGTATTTTGGCAACCATATATATATAACCTGTATATGGTGCTTAAATCACAGTCATTTGCCTATTTTTATTCATATCATTTTATTACATATATATGTATTTTGCAGCGACTTTCCTAACAGCGAACCAATGTCTTTCGCTATCTCAACCAACTGAATGAGGCGAGCGCCTGGTAGAGTAAGAGACAGGTGACGAAAGGCTATGGTTTTCGCGGATAGGAAATAGCATGGTGTTGCGTTTTACATAACTACTAACATACATTCAATCTTCGGATTCGATTTGAAACAATGAATTTGGCGTATTGGTTCGGAATTGTGCATAGGCATAACAAATGATTTCCACTTCATGTATAGTGAATATTCGAATAAAAAAGAGGAGTCTGTTTTGATTTTGTATATGAGACATATTTATATTTTGCCTGTAATCAGCTCTACTGGGTAATTTTACTAGCTGAACTTCAATTATGCCAGCAGACATATTCATGCGACTGTTGTTCTTTCAATTCACGGCTAGATTGACTATAGTTGGATGAGACTCTCTTTCGTTATCGTTTTCGACACTATACGATACGACGGACGACTTGTGCACAGGCATATTATAATATGATATATTTCGCAGCTGTCAGCTAAGATCGTTTCAAATGAAATTTTTCACCTGTGATGCAAGTCAGTCCGTTGTACTGCATACAATGATACCAATGAAACAGATGTTACACTGATTCAAATTCGTCCAGCATCCATCAAGATAATATGTATCGAGTCATAATTCACCGAAGCGTAAGCAATATGCAATTGATATTTTGTAAGTTAGGGATATCAGTTATTGTACATGTCTCTATAAACTCATGGTACATGTTATATGATAGATGCTGGAGCCAAATTTGGTATAAGTCCACAGCTGTGTCTTGGTTAAGCGTATAAGTTATGTCTATTATACGTTATCAGTATGACAGTTTATTCTGTAATACAACTATTCACCGAAACGATGTACTATGATCTCTCACTGACTGGTTATGCGTATATCATGATTACGTACATATTTTCTGCGTTAGGCATTCCGAACCAATAATTGACTGTGATTTAATATTGATATCGAAAAAATCAGTCTGATTTTTTTCAGTGATTCATAAAATCTTAGAGTTCTTTGATTGTCAACTCTTTGTCCACATGTATTATGAAGTACCAGCCAATTTATCGATTGCATGCCTGTACATGTGGTTATAATATTTGAGACCAATGTATTGGGATCCTTGGAATGGGCGTGGCTTCGTAAAATAGCCGACTTTCAACAGTTCTATTTTTCGTCACTAGTTAGCGTATCAAGGTTCTAAGCCCTCTCATTGGTTACAGCTGGTTACTGTAGCCGAGTTTCAACAGTTCTATTTTCTGCCACTAGTTGGCGTATCGAGATTCTAAGGATCCCAATATACACTGTTTTTTCAATTGCAGAGTTCATATTTCCAAGTTATTTTGTTTTTTTTTCTTCACATTTTCAGGTAGAATTATTTACAAATAATTAGAGACAAATAGAAACAATCTCCAATATAAATGTTTGATTTTTGATATATTATACATGTAGTTTGACTCGTGAAAGAATTATCTTCGTTTTTTATTTATTTTTTTTTCACGGTGGGAAACTTTTGTTCAGTACTTACTTACTGACCTATTCGGATAATTGATCGAATAGTCATATTGTACTATAAAATATATTTATATTTGTAATTGTGAATAGGGCTGGTAAGCCTGTGATGGTATACATGGTATATATATTATCAAACAAACATGTAATTGGCAAAGCATTCATGGCGATATAAATCGGAAATTTTATGATATCGCTTCTAATACCATCATGTAAATGTCCTTGGCTCCCCGTGGCCAGATCTGTTTATGTACTTGCGTATCGTTTACACCCAGCCAATTATTTGCTTTATCTTTTAGCATTGCAGTATAGTGACCACTATCTATACTTTTACCGTGATGAAATATCGCGCTATTTATCTTGAATTTCTTATTGTCGAGGGTAATCTTTGTAGTTGGTACTGCGTTCAATTTGAAATTTGTTATTTTAGATGCCTGCTCATCTTGATATGTAAATATCATGAACTGCACGACAATTATATGTTTTACCGAAGCAATTACAGTTTTTTGTAGCTTATTGCTTTTCTGACAATTCTCGCACGTACTGTCAAGTCTTGTCCATCGTGACAAAGTGTTATTTAACAAATCTTGTAGGTTCTTGGGGCTCTTGATACCTGGTGTAAACGATACGGGTATGGCTAAAATGTAATTTGGCTGTGCGATCTCAGAGCTGAGTCCGCAATCGTTACATCTGATCGTCGTGATCAACTGATGTTCAATCGTTTTTTGAATTACATTAGATTTCTCGCAAATAGCTGTAAGAAACTCAGCCGCGTCTTGTTGTAGATTTTCTGTGAAATTTTCGCCTGCTAATTCTCGAACCGCAAAGGAATTTAATGTTGCACTACTTGTGACGTAAGAATGGGCTAATTTTTCTAATGGGTCGTTATTATTCAATTTAATCAATTCTTGTACTATATTTGAGCAGTGGAATATACACTGCAGAGTGGCATTCGCGTAACATGAAACACTGTCCTTATTTTCCATGCCAACAATGGTGCGCAACGGATTTGGCAATGTATTATCATCTACTTCGATTTGTATATTTTGCGTGCATGGTGGAACCGACCATACGGTGTCTTTGACCGTTAATTTAGTCGCACGTGTAATATTAATTTCCGCCAATTCAGGTTTGTATTGTGCCCTAAGTCGATTGTACTCGACTAGTGCAGCTTCCCGAACTTTTACTGCCTGCGGATTGAAATTTATCAAATGTAATCCGTCGAGAGATTTGACTCTTGACAATGCAACGTATGCTTGTCCAGCAGTGAATACAGTCTGGCCTATGTCTATAACTATGCTGTTCAAAGTTAAGCCCTGGCTTTTATGTATCGTGATTCCGTAACTAAGGGACAGGGGAAATTGATTTCTGAATATAAAGGCACCATTCATTATTTCGAATTTTGTGGATACTCTTTCGATGGTATACTCTTTCCCCGATGCTAGGGCAATCGTTAATGATTGTACCTCGCGTGTGTCGATATCTCTATTTACGGAAATCACATGACCTATGGTACCGTTTATAATACCTGTAGATACGTCGATGTTTCGTCTAATCATGATTTTGGCCCCAATCTTAACCGTTATTGTTTTTGCGAGTCCAGCCGTGCGAGTGCTGTCTTCGTGTTCCTGATTCAAGAGTTTAGTTATTTTTTCCTTCAAATACGGTATGCAATCAATGCTGTCTTTGGCGTTGAGTTCAATTTCGTCGCCTGGAATTTTGGTTAACATGGCTGTGTTTAAAATGTCACATTGGTTCCGAGTCGGAAAAAGACAGACTGTATCTATCGATAATTGGTTGATATAATTGCATAATTCGTCCAGTCTGGCTCCGACCGACGTACCGGTAAGGTTTACTTTCCTAGAATCTAGAATCTGTTGGTCGGCGGTGGTCATAATTCCGAATCTAACCCGAGTTAATATTTCTTGGTAAGTCGTATCATTCTGTTGGCGTACGTTTGTCAACAGCTCGTCGTACGAAAATAGATCGGTCCATAGATTGACCGCACCTACTGAGCCAATATATTTCTGTATTTTGTCTTTCGACAGATTCAGGTACGCTGAATCCGCATTTACTGGCGGGAGTTGTAATAAATCACCCATAAGTAGAATATGTTTTCCACCGAACCAGCCATCATTAGTATTTTTTGTATCAAATATTTCAGTTAGTCTTAAGTGAATATACATTAACGTGACGTTTGATATCATTGAAACCTCATCTATAATGAACAATACTACATCTTTTAATTGGTTTCGCAAGATTTTCAATACCTCGTCGGACAATTCTTTGTATTTGGGCGTGCCGCCGTGCTCAACTGGTAGCTGGAACAGTCTGTGGACTGTCAGTCCGTCGACATCAAAAGCCGCCAAACCTGTTGGTGCCGTGACAGCAGTCGTTGCACCGAGTATTTGTTTTGTCCAGCACCTAATAGTTTTTATGAGAAAACTCTTACCCGTACCACCAGCTCCACTTACGAACATTCGTAATGGTTCACTACGCGTTGAGATTGAAGAGGTTTTGACAGTATCAAATATTATTTTCTGTTCGTCATTGAGTTGTGATACCATGTCAACTATGTCCAGATCTTTTAGTTGCCCTTCCGCGTTATTCAAGTCCTGCATAGCCAAGTCGGCCTCTACTGGCTGATAATGTAACGGATTATCTCTGTTGTCATTTGAATCTTGGCTCAGATTGCTCATCATATTCGTAAGGTCATCCAGCTTTTGTTCGACCAATTCTTTCACCTGATCGAAACCTTTTTGAATATCGGACAATCGCTCGTGGTAACTCATTAATTCTAATAGGTCTGTCTTGCTTTTCTCGAACGCCTCGGCGTACGAATTACAGTCACTTTTCAACTCATCAGTATCACGCCACGGTTTGAAAAGTAGCAATAACGCATGGAAATACTTTTCAGGCTCTACATTCGGATTATATTTGTAGTGATTTATCAAATAACCGCGCTGTCTTTTTTTTAAATACAAACCACCGCCTAAATCGTATACCTTTGCATTACTATTTTGTGGTATTACTTTAGTTATTTCGTACCATTTGGCGTAGTCGTATAAATGTACCAACTCTAATTCCTCTGGTCTATTCGGATAGTAATCGTCAATGAGTGACGGATAGAAAATATCCGTCGAACCCGGAAATAGTTTTTCTACAGTTTTGTACGATTTAACTCTTTTATTTCTAAGCTGATTTACGTCCAACCATTTTATAGTTGTGTCAGGATCAGTTCCGTACAACGGAATACCTAACAGTGTGTCGGCAGCTTCCAGAGCCCCGCATTCTCTGTTATTCAAACTGCGCATTGCCACACTCCACAGCCGGCGGCTCAACGACTTGGTGGAATTGATATCATGAAACATGTCGGTTGTGTGACTAGTTTCAGGTTTAGTACTGTACCTAGTACAATACCAATTGAGTATTGTCGATTTTTCGCCTATGAACTGCAAGTCCATGTTTCCTTCCCACGCACTAAGGACAACCGGATTATAGTCATTTATGAAGGCTTCCTCTGTATTTCGTGGTAAGTCGACGAGTCTACTTTTTGATTTTAGCTGTTTTCTACCCGCAATGGACATGGCCACGTCTTTTATTACCAGCGTGTCTGTAATTGGTCTGGGGAATCCGAATCTGCATATTTTCGCAAATCCTTTTTTAGTTTTCTTATTCCGCATACAATAATCGTTATGCTTGTGTCTCTGATGCGTGTCTACTCGACGATACAACGTCGGCGATATATGTTTATTGGGCAGTGTGCAAGTAATATGCTTGGAAATGAAGTTGGCGATGTCTTCCGTAGATGATTCTCCGATTGTAGGAGCATCCTTAATCCAGACCAACAAATGGAAGTGCTGTGTTCCTCTGCCTTGGTACTCTCGTCTCCAAAAGTAATGGCTGATTTCTCCAATTGGATTATCATTGGAACATATGAATTTCAGCATCGCCCGAAATTTATTGTCTAGATATCTTGAGGCCGAAACTGGGTCCCTTGCTACCAATTCACTTGTAGACATACCGGCCATTTTTGGTCCGTTAACGTTTCTGATATATTCAGCTAAATCATCCCACATCCACTCGCTGGGACTCAGCGTAAGAAACCACGTTGCCGGACCATAATTTTGTACCATACATCCCAAGTCATTTCTGGGTTTGCTCCAATACTGGTCTGTATTCCGTAATTTCGCGAAAATGGTGGTCAGATTTCCATCAAGCTGTTCTTTTGACATTAATTCCAAATATTGACCGGCATTCATTTTTTCCTTTGGATTAATGACATTTAATTTGTGAAATATACCACCCTTTAACTGCCGTATGTTCGAGTCGTGTAACAGGTAGAACAAATACTGTTGATTCAACCTGGAGACGGAACGAGTGGACATAAGCCTGCATTTTATGTAGTCGAATTCTCGCAGAGGGATCGCGCGGTCTTGATGCTGGCCGTTGTTACCATAAGGATACAAGTCTGGGAAGCACACGACGTCAAGATATTTATCCCATTGACTTAAGGGTGCTTCTTCTACCTTGAGCATTTGATATAGAGCCGTTGCGTTTTTATTTTCCCTATCGGCACTGATAGGATAGATGGTATACTGCTCGTAGTAATCTTCGCTATCCATTATTTGTGTTAATATCGCCCGACGCTTAGTACTCGTCTCGTCATTGCACTCCATAACTTTATCCGCATGTTCTTCCGAACCGGGCTCTTTTGTCTCCACCTGAATTTCCACGTCTTGCGCAAGTAAATCTAACAACGAGTCTGGCTCAGCGGGTAATTCAATCTCAGCATAAAAAGGATTATTTTCTTTGAGCCAAATGAGTGTCTCGTAAATTTTTTTCACGTCCACCAAACTACTCCACACGACTTTCGACTTATTCGGTAGTCCATAGACCATCACGAACAGTTCTTGATTCAGATTTAGCGCGTCAGTCGGTGCAGGTAATTTTTTTAGTGTTTCTTCTAACGGTAACGGTAAATGGAACGTTCGACCTTTTACTTTCTGTACTCGCAACTTATTCGGAAGATTTTTTTTCGCTACTGTATCCATTCTTAGTACCGTTTGAAAAGCCTTTGCCCTTTGTATGAGGATTTTTTCATAATCATTTAGAGTGAAGAGAACAGGTGGTACGTCGCCTATAGCTAGCTGATTCAATAAACACGTTGGTGGCATTTCATTATCACGGAACTTTTCTAAACAGTATTTACAGATATAATCAGACGCATTGTCGGACGCATCGATGTGAGTTTTCATCTGTGACCAATAGTGCCCTGTGATAGGTTTTCTAAGTTTTTTCATATCTCGCGTGTCTCTACGGTAACAAAGTTTTTCGCACGATACGCAAGCCAATTGTGGTGTATCCATTGATTGTTGGACTAGCTCATGGAATGCACGCCTATATTTGTTCGCAATTTCATCTTCGTTTAAATTTATTACTTCAGAACACAGTTGATACATAGCAGCTTTCTCGGCTGTTTCGCTGGAAAGTTCTTGCAAAAGAAGTACATCTCCTCGTACTAAGGCACTGTCTATACAATTAATTTTCTCCACTAGTCTCATAAGTTCGTAAATGTATCTCGTGAAATACCGAATCTGTGGGAAGTGCGGATGCAATAATTGAAGCGGTAAGAATTTCGAATTGCAATTCACAGGATTGGTATAGCAAATTTGTGCGTGTCCTAATTTGTGCTGTGACTTATTGACACTACATTGGTTCCAGTGTTTCAATGTATTACGAATATTCGCTATTTTCCATGAGCGTATCGCCTGAAACACATATTCTAGCCTATTAACGGTATTTGAATTCGGTTTCACACACAGTTCTGAGCAAACCCATGATTTTCGTACATGTGTGCTTGCAGTTACCGGTGAAACGTTAGTTATTTTTCCCGTTGATGTACTGATAAGCGGGTCTATTACAATGTGAAGCTCATCATAAGCTGTATCGGTATAATAAGGGTCGGACGAGCCCGTATGTTTCGATTCCCCGCAAAAGGCTGCAATTTTCGATTCTATATCAGACGATTCTGCCGCTCGTACCGAACAGATCTCGATCTTATTCTTCAGATGATTCATCGTACGTCTCACGCTTAGTACGATACGTTTTCTCGCTTGAATGCACCATTTTATAATATTTTCAGCCTCAATTCGTTTCTGTGGCTTTGATTTACAATTCATTTTTGCGGATACGATGGTGATATATTTTTCTACCGATCCTAACAGTGTTATCGTACTGCTCCGCCTACCTAAATGCCTATATTTTTTCAGAATATTTTTAGTTCTAGTAAATTTCTGTTGCCCTTTCAGTTCTGTACGAGCGCGTCTGACTTTGTCGAGTATTGCCTTGTTCACATCGCGATTAATGGCATACTTGTTTCGTTCATATTTTTTTTTCATTTCTGAATTGAGAGAATATTCATTAAATTCGTACTTTTTTTTGTTCTCGGGGTGTGCAGAATATTCAATTCTTTGTTTTGTGGCCTTCATCTCAGGATTGGCTGCATATTTGGTTCTTTCATGGGTCTGTTTGATATTGGGATTTACTGTGTATTTCATTCTTTCATGTGTTCTTTTTATATCAGGATTGGCTGCATATTTTGTTCTTTCATGGGTCTGTTTGATATTAGGATTTACTGTGTATTTTATCCTTTCATGTGTTCTTTTGATATCAGGATTGGCTGTGTATTTCATCCTTTCATGTGTTTTTTTGATATCAGGATTGGCTGTATATTTTGTTCTTTCACGTGTTTTTTTGATATCAGGATTGGCAGCATATTTTTGTCTCTCACGTGTCTGTTGGATCTTAGCATTAGCTTCATATTTTTCTCTTTGCGATACATCAGTTGTTTTCTTCTCGTACAATGTTTTTTGTTCTGTATAGACTTCGCGTCTTTTTTTGTTCATTTGGTCTTTGTGAGTGGCCCACCATCTATTCTTGCGATTTGTCTGTGTTGGGAGAGTTATTTTTGTTTTATCGCTATTGCATTGTTGTTCACTTTTTTCACTACTATCGTCCGTCGTACTTTGTGAAGCAAGTGAAATGTTATGCCGTGGTACTGTTCGACAGACCGATGTATACGTTTTCGCGGGCGATTCTTGTTTTTCCGACCGGTCTGTATTTTGGTCTTGTGCGATTGTAGTGATGTCCGACTGTGCTATTGTGGTGATTTCCATTGCAGGAAACGCACTTATTGTCTTTTCGGTGAGTATGCGTAGTAAATGCTGCCTCATCGTTAGTGTCGTTCTTCTACGCCCATCGTTATCTACGTAATAGCGCTCGGTCACAGGGTCCTTACCTAGTGCAAGTGATGTTGCGATTGCACATGCAAACACCCCGCATGATTTTGAATCCGGTTGTATTTGTACATTTTCGTACATAATCGAATGTTTTTCATACAGACGATTTAATATATCTTGTTGGAGCGGCGATAATTGGTGTCTCAACGTATCGTACACGTGTACTACCGATCCATCGTAGTATATGCAAGTCCAGTGACCGATCTCGTCTGGACCAATGTTTTCGCTGTAGAGGATCTGAATATCCCGATCGTTGGTAACACGTTGATACCAATGTAATCCTTGATAGAATATCGGATCTTGTGGTTTAAAAGTCGTCGTGTCAGTTAAAACGTTTAGAAATGCGTTTATACACTTGTCATGTAGCTCCTCTGCAATGTTCATAATGCAGGCTGCGATCTGTGCCCTATTTGCACGTACTATTGCATTAACGTCTATTTGTTCGTCAGTGTCGTCTGTAACGTCTATTATAAGTGGTAAATTTACGTCAGCTGTTTTACTGCGTTTTGGCGTGTCAGTTTTACCTATTCTGGCGGATCGCTTCGCCTCTTTTTGTTGTTGCTGCATTTTGCTATGGCTACGTTTCCTATTTTTCGGCATTGTTATTTATTGGACTACCTGTATTAAATACTACTCAACTTATACTTAGGATTTGTCTATTCATCCTATATTGTGTATTGTGTTTATTGTATATTCTGACTTTCTTGTATTTATGAATCAATAATTGTTATTGAGTGTACTCACATATAGATTTTGTCGGGTCCTCTCACCTAACTGTTGCGTGAATTCTATTTTATACACAATTATACAATAAATTTTTTTATGCACGTATTTGGAAAATCAAAGAAATCCACTATGTTTATTATCGTAATCGTACGTCGATTTTACAATCTTTAATACCGTTTGAGAAACGATGTGTGAAAATTAACTTTTGCCGGCACTGCAGTACGCTGACACGAATAACCTCGAACTTGTCGATTAAGAACAATATATTGCGTACTGACAATGATATAGAATTATTGATATTATTGTTACAGTAAAGAAAATGAATAAATTCGCGTGTCTGTGTGAATTCGAACGATGTTCAAATGCACTGAAATAACACTCACTTGTTGAATAATTGCAATATTTATCTTTCGATACGCGCTTTGCAATATCTCCAAGTGGAATGGAAGTTCTACTTCCTATTCGCTGACTTTTCTAAATGACGTTCCTAAAGTCATCTATTTGAGTTGATCTCATCTGTATTGTACTTGTTATTTCTGAAATTTGTCAATAGAGTGCAGTCCTATTGACGCGTATTTTATGTGGACAATTTATTCATCACATGTTTCAATTTAATTACTCGTTCTATTTTTTCGAAGATTGCTTCTTAATTAATTTACTTAGTTGTCTTCTCAATATAATTCTGTTGTGATAATAATTGCAATACGTAAATAGATTGATAATTTTGGTTGAACTAAACTTGTCCAGTCAGTGCTGACAGGACATCGCCATCTGGGCAAATTTTTATGAAGTTGGACAATTTGTTTAAAATTGTTTGATTTTGTGTGTGAGTATGTGATCTTGTCAATTTATATGCTACTAGATCAACGGTTTCAACCCTTCATTGGCTTCATTCTGCATTCAAATCTCGAGGACGCAAGATGGGTAAGTATACATACACGCTTTCTTATATTGTGTTACGGTCTGTTTTGTTGTAATTGTGTATTCCATAACATTTTTCAAACAAATGAAGTACTCTGATTCAGCTATTATTCGAGTATTGTATGTACATGCGAATAATGGGTCGAGTAATAGAAAGATGCGTGTTCTAATTTTTTACGGCCAGTTACTCCCTTTTGTATTATCATGTGATTGGTTGATTGTTTCAAGCTGACATAGTCTAATTTTATCAATTGTCTTCAATGGGTGGCAACGCTTATACGTTATCTTCATATTTCATTTATTTTGAAAAAAATTGTAGGATCTAAAGTAGGGCTGTATTCTAAGCTAACTGCTAAGAGCCCATTTACCGACACCATTTTGTAATACAATATTATATTGAACTTTAATCAAATCCAGAATTGGGAATGTAAGCTGATTCAATTTTGAAATTCAATTTTTCTGATTAGCTTGATGTTTTGCATAGCCAATAATTTTCTTTGATTTTGTTGTTTTGGAGCAAGCCTTAGATGTTTGTAATGCATTCATAATTATTCAATTGAATAATTATCCTATTGAATTGTTCTGTATTTAATAATAATGGGGGCTATAATATGGTGTATTTACTAAAAATGTGTTTTATTTGGTTTATAGCAAATGATGAAGATATTGCGATGGGAGGTGGTGAGGGTGGCAGCGAGGGGCCACCAATATTAGATCAGCCCCAAACCGAGGCAATGGTATGTACAGTATTAAAATACATTTATTCTCAGCGGACCATTGAAATATGTGTTTTCTTAGACCCTAGTGAAGTAGTTCTTAGATTAGACAAGAATTTATGCATGAAGATTTTTTTTCAATTTTTCTAATTAAGCTTACAATCAATTGTGTGCAATATTTTTTTTGAATTTTTGTTTCTTAAGAAATGAACATTTTATAAATCACTTGTTGAAGTATTTATTTAACCCTAAAAATCTTGTCGTAAACGATACTAATAGTTGATGTTTTAATTTACAGATCAGAGAGTTGTATACGATCTTAGGGCGGTACATGGGGCAACAGTCCCATGTACCAGCCCCAGAAAGTCAGAATGGAGAAAGAGGGAGAGAAAAAGGAAGAGGAAGAGGAAGAGGTAGAGGAAGAGGAAATGACGGAGCAGGAGGGAGAGAAGCAGATAGAGATGAAGATGGAATTAAAGAAAATAAAGCTAAAAATAAAGATGGAGATGTAAAGAAAGGAGGAAGAGTAGAAAGCGGAAGTGGACGAGTAAAAGGTGGAGGAGTAAAAGGAGGAGGAGTAAAAGGTGGAGGAGTAAAAGGAGGAGGAGGAAAAGGAGGAGGTGGAAAAAGCAGGGCTGGTGGAGGTGGACAGGGGAGATACGGTGGGGTTGGACGAGGAACAGGTGGTGGAGTTGGACAAGAAACAGGGAGAAAAGAGGGATTCAACTGGCGGGGACAAGGAACGGGGGGATTCAACTGGCGGGGACAAGGAACGAGGGGATTCAACTGGCGGGGACAAGGAACGGGGGGATTCAATTGGCGGGGACAAGGAACGGGGGGATTTAACTGGCGGGGACGAGGAACAGGGGGATGGAACTGGCGAGGGAGAGGGGGGCGAGGGAGAGGAGGCAGAGGACGAGGGGGCTCCGTCCAGGTCTATTTTTAGTTTTCTTTAATAAAAGTATTTTTTCATAGTCTGATGTGTATGATTCATTCTTACCTTTTTTCCCATCAACTGGGTGCTGGTGTATTGGACAATAATGTAAATACCTGTTCATTTGGATTCCTTTTTTACTTTTGTTTATTCCTGTTTCTTTGTGATTGCAATTATGTATATGGACTGGAGTTTTGCCCTTACTCGACCTACATGGAATACGACAATGGTAATGCACTAGTTCGGTAATTGAGTTGAGTTTTCTATATCGTAACGTTTATTTTGAAGCTTGTTCTGCAGTTTACTTCTTCATTTTTTTCCATTGCCAATGGCTTTCGTTTTTTATGGATCATGACCTAGTAAATGACTCTGACTTATATGTTATTTTATATGCATAGTTGGCTGCAGGTGATTACCATGCATATCTTGGGTAATTTTACCAGGCCAAGTTTATATCTTCTTTGTGTCAAATTTTCCTTCTATTATTTCTCAATTTTTATCTCCAGATATTTATCATATGATTGAATTGAATCTCAGTTTATGTCACATGGTCATTTATTACATCAAAATGTCAATTGAATTTCATTCTACCTGTCTACTTTGATTCTGAATTGGTGATCCAGTTATTCTGAAATTTGCAATTTATTGTCCAGGGCTTGTGTGTGGATCATTGGTGGGTATATACAATTATCATTTCTACAATAAGTTATCTAATGTGGTATCTATGTGCATCAGTGAATATATAGTTTGTTTGTTATTAATGACTAATCTTGATGATTCCATTGTTTCGTGGAACAGATTTTGAATTCAATCTTAGAGTTTTCAAAATCGTTATTTTCAAGTTTTCGCACTCTGCATGTTTATAACTTGTTATGTTGAATAGTTGTTACAAAATTCACGAATAGGATGAAACTAACAAGGGATTGATATACAGCTTTGCTTGCGAATGTATGCATAAATATAATAGTTTATTAATGATTAATAATTCATCATACACGTAATGTATAGTTTTGTAATATATTCGATGTTGCAATAAAAGCGTTAGTATCAGCATTAACAGGTCGACTTGAATAATCACAGTTAGTTAGCATATTACACAAACAAGAAATAATATGTAGTATGGAATAGGTAGATTAAGTCAGTGGTTGGATTTACAGCAGAGGTTCTTCCATTCAGATACAGGCCAATGTGTACGGTTTGAAGTGATTGATCAAGTACTTATTAATTTATAGTGTATATATGAGGTTGAAATGTCTCATAAGTGCCTATTGATAGTTCGAAATAGTGCAGTTAATTTTCCGGAAATTCAAAAGTGCTGCATAATTTCAAAGAATTCATGTCATTTCACTAATAATCTAATCGATAGCATATTTCAAGGTATCAAACGATTTGACTAGATTTTTAAAGATATTAAATGCTCCAACTCATTTCAAACACCCCGTCCATACCCTGCCTCTCGCACTCATATATTGCAATATATATGGGTAATTCCACCCCAACCCGACCTACGTCTGACCCTCACCCCTTCCGATTAGAGTCGTAATTTTTTATGTTGTTCCACCTTTTCGAGAAAACACTGAACTCTGTTCAGATGTTTTGAAAACCATCCCATTTACCTATGATTTTGGAAAATGAACACATCGATAGCCGGAATTGAAAAATCTGAAAAAATTCTCAAACATCCTGCTTTAGTTATCAAAATTTTCAGGCCTTCAGCCAAAGTGGGCAAACGGCTGCTTCTCATATTATTCAACAATGTTCACGGAAAGACTGTAAAGATCATGGAAGCGGACGTCTGCTCACTTTGGGCTGAGGCTTGGAAATTTTTATAAACAAAGCAGGGTTTTTCAGAATTTTTCGAAAATTTTCCAAAATTTTCGAAAATTGAAAATTTTGACCTCGATTGTATAACTAGGTGAAGTTAGTGGTTGGTAGGCTACTAGAAGTTGGCTCATTTGAAGAAGATACGTAGAGTGTTGTCACTTTGGAGCAGCTGTGGGCTACCTCTGTTCTGGGACATTGTCTTGCCGAAATATTATTTTCGTCTGGTCCAATGGATTAATGATAGGATAGGAATGGTCCAGGCGACTGTGAAAGATATGAAATAACAAAGAATTAAGGGAGAGATTCCAGTATATTACTACTAATTTTCGTAGCATTATCATTTTGGAGCTATGCGCTGTGGGCTACCTATGTTGTGGAACGCTGTTTCGCCGAAGTGTTATGTTCGTCTATTTCAACGGAGTCGGAACCGGGGTCTTGTGGCGTCGTTTTGACGAAGTATTATCTTTGTCTATTCCAATAGATTGATAAGAGAATAGGAATGGTCCATATAACTGTAAAACATACGAAATAACAAAGAATTGAAGGAGAGATTTCAGTATATTACTACTAATTTTCCTAGCGTTATCATTTTTGAGCTATGGACTGTGGGCTACCCGTGTCTTGGGACGCTGTTTCGCCGAAGTGTTATGTTCGTCTCTTTTAACAGATTGATAATTAACCAGAATCTTGGTTTTTGGACGTCGTTTTATTGAAGTGTTATCTTCGTCTATTCCATTGGATTTATGAGAGGATAGGAATGGTCGGGTGACTGTAGCTGTAAAAGATATAAAATAACAAAGAATTGAAGGAAAGATTTCAGAATATTAGTACTAATTGTCCTAGCATTGTTATCAGTTTGGAGCGTGGACTACCTTTGTCTCGAAACGCTGTTTTATCGAAGTCTTATGTTCGTCTATCTCAACGGATTAATAAGCGGAACCTTTCTTCTGGGATTCGGGGATGTCGTTTTGTCAAAGTCTTATCTCCGTCTATTCCGATGGACTTATAAGAGGATAGGAATGGTCCACGTGATTGTAGCTGCGAAAGATATAAAATAACAAAGAATTGAAGGAAAGATTTCAGAATATCAGTACTAATTGTCCTAGCATTGTTATCATTTCGCAGCCATGGGCTACCTTTGTCTCGAAACGCTCTTTCAACGACGTCTTATGTTTGTCTATCTCAACGGATTAATAAGCGGAACCTTTCTTCTGGGATTCTGGGATGTCGTTTTGTCAGAGTCTTATCTCCGTCTATTCCGATGGACCTATAGGCGGATAGGAATGGTCCACGTGATTGTAGCTGCGAAAGATATAAAATAACAAAGAATCAGAATATTAGTACTAATTGTCCTAGCATTGTTATCAGTTTGGAGCGTGGACTATCTTTGTCTCGAAACGCTGTTTTATCGAAGTGTTATGTTCGTCTATCTCAACGGATTAATAAGCGGAACCTTTCTTCTGGGATTCGGGGATGTCGTTTTGTCAAAGTCTTATCTCCGTCTATTCCGATGGACTTATAAGAGGATAGGAATGGTCCACGTGATTGTAGCTGCGAAAAATATAAAATAACAAAGAATTGAAGGAAAGATTTCAGAATATCAGTACTAATTGTCCTAGCATTGTTATCATTTCGCAGCCATGGGCTACTTTTGTCTCGAAACGCTCTTTCAACGACGTCTTATGTTTGTCTATCTCAACGGATTAATAAGCGGAACCTTTCTTCTGGGATTCTGGGATGTCGTTTTGTCAAAGTCTTATCTCCGTCTATTCCGATGGACTTATAAGAGGATAGGAATGGTCCACGTGATTGTAGCTGCGAAAGATATAAAATAACAAAGAATTGACGTAAGATTTCAGAATATTAGTACTAATTGTCCTAGCATTGTTATCAGTTTAGAACGTGGGCTACCTTTGTCTCGAAACGCTCTTTCAACGACGTCTTA
This sequence comes from Tenthredo livida, assembly GCA_963992785.1. Classification (NCBI taxonomy): domain Eukaryota; kingdom Metazoa; phylum Arthropoda; class Insecta; order Hymenoptera; family Tenthredinidae; genus Tenthredo; species Tenthredo livida. The sequence continues at coordinate 15,092,110 of OZ023071.1, forward strand.
TGTTTGTCTATCTCAACGGATTAATAAGCGGAACCTTTCTTCTGGGATTCTGGGATGTCGTTTTGTCAAAGTCTTATCTCCGTCTATTCCGATGGACCTAAAGGAGGATAGGAATGGTCCACGTGATTGTAGCTGCGAAAGATATAAAATAACAAAGAATCAGAATATTAGTACTAATTGTCCTAGCATTGTTATCAGTTTGGAGCGTGGACTACCTTTGTCTCGAAACGCTGTTTTATCGAAGTCTTATGTTCGTCTATCTCAACGGATCAATAAGCGGAACCTTTCTTCTGGGATTCGGGGATGTCGTTTTGTCAAAGTCTTATCTCCGTCTATTCCGATGGACTTATAAGAGGATAGGAATGGTCCACGTGATTGTAGCTGCGAAAGATATAAAATAATAAAGAATTAGAATATTAGTACTAATTGTCCTAGCATTGTTATCAGTTTGGAGCGTGGACTACCTTTGTCTCGAAACGCTGTTTTATCGAAGTCTTATGTTCGTGTATCTCAACGGATTAATAAGCGGAACCTTTCTTCTGGGATTCGGGGATGTCGTTTTGTCAAAGTCTTATCTCCGTCTATTCCGATGGATTTATAAGAGGATAGGAATGGTCCAGGTAATTGTAGCTGCGAAAGATATAAAATAACAAAGAATTGAAGAAAAGATTTCAGAATATTAGTACTAATTGTCCTAGCATTGTTATCAGTTTGGAGCGTGGACTACCTTTGTCTCGAAACGCTGTTTTATCGAAGTATTATGTTCGTCTATCTCAACGGATTAATAAGCGGAACCTTTCTTCTGGGATTCGGGGATGTCGTTTCGTCAAAGTCTTATCTCCGTCTATTCCGATGGACTTATAAGAGGATAGGAATGGTGCACGTGATTGTAGCTGCGAAAGATATAAAATAACAAAGAATTGAAGGAAAGATTTCAGAATATCAGTACTAATTTTCCTAGGATTGTGATCATTTCGGAGCCATAAACTGTGGGCTACCTTTGTCTTGGGACGCTGTTTTGTCGAAGTGTTATGTTCGTCTATCTCAACGGATTGATAATCGGAACCTTCGTTCGGGATGTCGTTTTGTCAACGCGATATCTTCGATTATCCCAATGGATCGATGATAGGATAGGAAAGGACTAGGCGACTGAAACATAGAAAATGAAAAAGGATTAAATGAGAGGTTTCGTATCACTACTAATTCCCCTAACATTGTTATTACGTTGGAGCTATAAGTTGTAGGCTACCTTCGTTTTGGGACGATGTTTCGCCGAAATGTTATCTTCGTCTATTTCAACTGATTGGTGATCGCAAACTTTTTTTTTGGGACGTTGTTTTGTCGAAGCATTATCTTCGACTATTTCAATAGATCGATGATAGGATAGGAAAAGGCCAGGCAACTGTGAAACGTAGAAAATGACAAAGGATTAAATGAGAGGTTTCGTATCACTACTAATTTTCCTAACATTGTTATTACGTTGGAGCTATGAGTTGTAGGCTACCTTCGTTGAACAGGTGAAGCAGGTAAACGCAAGGATGGCATCGGCACTGAAAGTTAATCGGCGCTATGCTAACGCCAAGAGATCCAGAATTGCATCGCAAGTGATGGTACGAAACATACAAATCAATAAACAAATAACGAGTCATGAATTTGGTGGAAATAAAGAAGTTGAGGCTGGTCTATTCGTCTATTATATGTAAAATCTAGTGAAAATCAATGTACGTACGTACCGTTTAATGTAGGTCATCATAACCTTCTTTTCACTTGCTTCGGTTTAAAGTGAAATAATATTTTGCCAGGTTCGTTGGTTTATTCTTTATCTATATCTGAACCCAGCTTAGAGGATCTGTTCCGTGCAATTACAACAGGCCATCTCATGCAGATTTATTGAATAATAACGGTCATCGGCGTGAAACCACGGACGTCGCACTATTTCACTGTGATTATTGTTCACTGATTCACTGCATCACTGATTCACTGATGTAAAACCATTAGCATGACCGATAACACCATATTTAATTATATAACATAAACATATGACCATATAATATGATTATATATAAATTACGAATATTTTAATCAATATAGCGCGATCCGACAGCTGTCCGACGGCCATTTTGATTTCGACGATCCTCTGTAGCTCACTTGGTAACTTCATTATCATATATCGACCGAGTGCGGATTCAGATTCATGCCAAAATCAATAGGGGGCGAGATTTCAATGCCTTGTACCCACGTTTCAAATTTCAAGTCGATCCGTTTCACCGTTCGTTCAGAAACGTGAGGACAAGCAAGCGTCTAGCGAAAATCTGACCGGGAAGAAGAAGAAGAAGAAGAAGAAGAAGAAGATGCTTTTTCATCAACTTTCGTGACTGATATATCAGAAACCAGTGTACCGATTGCGATCAAATTTATACAGCGAAGTCGTGTGGTGGGGGAATATCTGTTCTGTAAATTTGATCGAAAAATATTGACGCGTTCCGAAGATATGACCTCGTGTTTACAGGTATAAAGAGTTCCCCCGAGAAAATAGAGTCCCGGCTAGCGCTCGCCTCTCTACGGGTATACCTACGGGTATATATACGGGTACGGGTACTTGGCGGCGATTCGCTGCCGCGAATCTTGATTCCCAAAAACACCGTTTCCTCCGATAATTGCATTCATGAATGGAAATAAGCCAAATCTACAATGTATGAGTGAATAAAATTTAGAGGTAATAGTCAGTTAATAGTCATCTAACAGTCTTGTGTCATACAGGCTAAGCCTAATCGTAAAATTATCCGTTCACAATTATTATTCTATTTATCACTATAAATTTTACACTTCAGTCGATTCGCATAACCTCAGAAGCTCAAGATCGTAGGATTTAAGATAATTAACCTATCGAAACATGTTTGTTGGCGGATATCACTTAAATGAACTTGGTGTGAGGTTCTCGCACCTAAGTGGCTTTTGGGAGGTATTCGCTAGTTTTTGTACGTTCAAATTTTGCATCAAGCATTGCTCGTACTTTCTTTTATTTCCTTTATTTGGATTTAAAAATATGAAATGACAACACGCGTCTGCTGGTGTAGCGGACGGTTTCTGTCTGCGATACTGGCGCTATCTACGTCGGAACTATCTCGTATACTGACGTCACTCTATACAACTTTTGTGTGGTTTCCCGTCTGATGATTTTATATGGGAATGGTTTGAATTGGCTGAATCTTGGTCTGAAGAACACTAATGAAAAGAACAAACATTGTACGTGGAAACGGGGTATCAGAATCTGTAGTTAATGATATCTCAGCACTCCGGACACCGATTTAATCGATCTAAGGCTCAAATGAAAGCTTTTCATGCCCACATCCTAGATTAAATTAGTTTCATTTGTGTATGTTGTGAGGTGAAAGAAAACGAAGATACTAGTTCGCGGTATAGGTTAGGGTAGTTGCCCCTCGGGTATAAAGACTCGTTGAGTCTCGTGCTTGAAAAAAATTTTTTTTAATGTACTTGGCGCGAGACTCTACCGAGTCTCTTGATATTTTCTAATATCAAATCATAGTCCCTACGCTCCCAGGATTCAAGTCACGGTCACGCGAGGGAGATGACATTTTTTCAAACTACTACCGATTTTCCCATCTTCTATGTTATTCTTATTTAGTCTCATGATTCTTTAATATTATCAAAGTTTCTACGTTCCCAGGATCAAAGTCACGGTCACGCGAGGCAGATGATGACCTTTTTTATAACTACTCCCGATTTTTCCGTCTTTTTTCTCATTCTCATATCTTCTCATCATTTTCTGAATGTTTGCATCTCTTCAGAACTGATGAAAAAACCGTCGAAGTTTCGCATCTCTTCACTGAGATGTACGAGCTGACCGATTCGAATTTACCAACGCGTCGAAGTTCCGTATCTTGTCACCGAGATGAACGAGCTGACCGACTCGAATTCACCAACGCGCCGAAGTTTCGTATCTTTCCACCGAGATGAACGAGCTGACCGACTCGAATTCACCAACGCGTCGAAGTTTCGTATCTTGTCACCGAGATGAACGAGCTGACCGACTTGAATTCACCAACGCGTCGAAGTTTCGCATCTCTTCACCGAGATGAACGAGCTGACCGACTCGAATTCCACAACGCGTCGAAGTTTCGCATCTCTTCACTGAGATGTACGAGCTGACCGATTCGAATTCACCAACGCGTCGAAGTTTCGTATCTTTTCACCGAGATGAACGAGCTGACCGACTCGAATTCACCAACGCGTCGAAGTTTCGTATCTTTTTACCGAGATGTACGAGCTGACCGACTTGAATTCACCAACGCGTCGAAGTTTCGCATCTCTTCACCGAGATGAACGAGCTGACCGACAGGAGGGAAACCTCTCGAGAGACATGGTCAATTAGCCTCCTCGTGGAGTCTCCTGGAAATACCCGTGGTTACGCGAGTAGCTAATAATTGACGTTCGCTGATACAATAAATTTGGAAATATTCAGAAAAAACACGTAATCAAAAACATAAATTGTGAGTATTTTTTCATCATATTCCTTCGATTTTAATCATGCTTACTATTAAAACTAATTCAATATACTTCAAATTAGTAGTTGTAAAAAGATGAAGTCTATTGCGATTCGAAGGTCGCCTAAGACGATCAGCGGTTTGTTAGAACTCTTTCTTCAATTATTGACCTACCATTAAACCGAGAATATTCGGTGAGAGTAAACGATCCCTTTCCTATGGCAAAACAACACAGGCGCGCACCGCGTTCGCGAGGCTCGTTCGGAAGGGGATAAGGTGCCAGTAGCATTGTTGCGTAGGTACAGGTAGGTACATGTTTATTTGAAATTTCAGTATGTTTTTCTACAATCTACCTAGAAAAGATTGACCCAGTGAGCAAGTGAATAATATTAAAAAAAAAACTTTTCTTTCAATTTTGACGTTTTAAAAATTTCTGTGTGACCTCTACAAAATTCTTAATTTCAATGTGAGCTCAAAATAGAAAGGCGAAAAAATATTGCCACCCTAATGTAGAAACGACTGAAGCTACGCTCAGACACACATATATTATATATAATATCGGCCCCCTATTGAGCCTAGCGGCCTATTGAGTGGCATACTAATGCCAAAAAGGCATACAGTTTTTTGCAAACTTTGTCTGTCGCTTTGAAAACATGAGAATCGCATAGAAAGTCAAAAAAAAAAAAAATTCGTTTTCCTAAAACCAAAAAGGCCTATGGCCAAAAAGATATGCTCGCCATAGCATTAGTTTTTTTTTTTTTTTTACCCTCATGCCAAAAAGGCATATCTTTTGGGACCTAGGCCCTTCTGGTTTTAGGAAAATTGATCTTTTTTTTGACTTTTCATGCGTTTTTCATGTTTCCAAAGCGATAGGCAAAGTTTGAAAAAACTATATGCCGTTTTGGCATTAGTATGCCATAAAGGCCTATAACGACGATATGCCTGTATGGCATTAGTGACGCAAAATATAATCATTCACAATGAAATAAGTGAAATCATTACACCGTACCGAACCAAGACATTGCACGATTTGTAAAACAACTTAGAAAAGGCATAAATATGTGTTTGAATTTGAATTTGCGTGTTGTATTTTATTGTTATTTATTTTTGTTTATATGCCTTTTTGGCATTAGTTATCATTTCGCCTAAAACCAAAAAGGCATATGCATAATTATAGGCCTTTTCGGTTTTATTTTTGTTTTTTCTCAGAATATCCATTTCAAGTTATTCTGAAGCGATTGGGCAAAAAAAAAAATTATATGCCTTTATGACTCTTACGGTAGATCTATATACAGCGTATGCCTTTATGGCATTAGGGACGCGATATATTCCGTATTTCATAATTTTATCAACCATTTCATGATCGTTTCAAACTTTGTTACTGGTCATATTAATGTTAATCGTTTACAGAATATGTCATGATTTTTACCCCTCATTGCATTAATCCTTTCTCTTTTATAACAATTTCCACATTTGAATTTATAACTTAAATTCCGAGTAAAATTAATGAGTAGTCCTGTACTGATTTATAGGGTTTTCTAGGAAATACAATGAAAGATGAATAAAAGATCGTATGGTTTTATGATTTTATTTAAAATTGATATAATAATTGCGGACTTCGCCCGCACTCTCGCTGCCCCGATTCTTTCTTTCTCCAGTCCCAACCCCATCCCCCGCTCCTTTCCGTTCCCCATCTACTTTCCCAGAATTTTTCCTGCTCCCGCCTGCCACCCCTTCTTTTTTTCCACCTCCTCTGCCCACCCTTTACCCTGCCGCTGGCCCCCGCCGCCTCTTTTTCGAAAAATAAACAAAAAATTATCACGAAATATATTTCATCGAAAATGGTGGGGAATACAATGGAAGTTTCGAATTACTCTGTGTGGTTGCACTCACTTTTCTGCCCGCTCCGCCTTGGTCATCTTGGGCTTTTTGTTTTCCCCCGGCGCCTCCGATCCCCCCGGTGCCACTGCCGATCCCGCCTCCCTCTTGTCGGCCTGGGGGTTAAATACGCGGAGTTTTACTTGACATATCCGTGAAATTAATTTTTGCCTTTTTGATATTTATATGTGACAGTCGTCAATATCTCCATTTTTTCTTCATTTTCGCACTCGTCAATGTACACTCGAAACATTTTCACCGTATAAATAAAAATTTAGAACACAGAAGCGTGTGTGCCATTTTTTTTTGTATGAAACAGACGTATGTAGTCCGGTAGAGTCCGGTTCGGTAACAGGAGAACGTATCTCCGCAATCAGGTATGGAGATACGTTTTTATGTTACAAATCATTTGACACTCGGAAAAGTTCAAAAATACATGCGTATCTCCAGAATAAATAGATTCCTATCAATTCATGGAATTATGTAGTTTAGAAATTATTTATAATAAAACCAGGTAAGTGTCGAGTTACGACTGTGTCACATGAAATCCGTGGAGATACGTTACTATCATACCGAATTATGAATGATGGCTCTTTTCATTGATCAAAGAATTTCCAATCCTACAGATAGGGTTGCCAACCATACTTTATAATAACGTATCCTACTTTATTTTTGATGAATATACTTTATACTTTTGCATTGGAATAAAATATTCGAAAATACTTTATTTCGAATCTTTACTGTAATGCATAAAACAAAACACACCTAAGCGTAATTTCCGAGAGATTTATCGATAGTTAAAATAAAACAGAACGTAGTATACACGATTAATAATGATTATTAGTTACTGATCGAAACGGTATAGATGTCACTACCGTCGACATCAATTATCATCGTCTATATCGGTCTATTCCTAACTTATTTCCTATTTGCTCTCTGTTCCCGCAACTTCAGCTTTCACTGAAAGAGTTTTTTCGGTGATGAATGTGAAGTGGCGAGAAGAGAGAAACAGATCATCCATATATTCAATGGAAAATTGATTATTCACTTATTTGAATCTAGACTTAGATTGTAAAACTAGCTGTCCAACTTTCAAAAACAACCAAACATTGTTAGCATGTGCTGAAGGACAAAAAAATAGGTATTCAAGCCAATAAAAACTGAAATTTGAAAAATTATTCTTTTTTTCTCACAAATACTTTTTTTTCCCCTCTACAAAGAATCAGTTACGTTATTTTTCTCAAAAAAAGTTGGCAACCCTACCTACAGAGTACAATTTTTTCGGAGTTACGTCTGTCTGACCACGAAAAAGGTCATTCTTGGCGCTTACGTGATGTTATTGTGCCTATGTTATTATTAGCTGTCGATATGTATTATTTGATATGTCGGTTATTTTTTAAAATGTAACATGGTTTATGATAACGTAATATGAATGTACTACTATCCGATCTTCCGTTAATTCGAACTAGGCTCGGTACCAATTGCTTCGAATAATCTAGGGTCTACTGTACGATCTTTGAAATAATCCGAACTGTGCGTTGTGTAAATTTTGAAAAATAAGTCTGTGGTTCAATTAAACTACCGCGATTATGTCGCGTAGGTCGATGCCCTTCCCTGTTTCCTCCGTCGTCTCATTTTGTTTCTCTTTGGCAGCTATTTTTTCCTGCTCCATTTTCAGCCTCTCTGGCTCTAATTTCCGCCGCATCTCCGTCACCCTCTCCAATTCTTTATCCACCCTCTTTATTCTCCTCTCCATCTTCTTCCAGTCCTTCTCCAACGCTTTATTATCTGTCATTATTACTAATCCAAAAAAACATATAGTTAGAGGTATGATAAACCATGTTTCTACGACTAGAATAGTCAAGCGAGCTTTTGCTCCAAAAATGTACTACTTACCGCAACGAATTTCCAATAACGAATGATAGGCGACTCACCAGGCACGCGTCAGGCCCTGGTCAAGGGCCACCTAATTCATGAGCGCGCGACCGAGCGACGTGTCGCGCGACACGTGCGTTGCGCGTCGGCCCTGCGGTAGGCGGAGCTGCGATCTTCCGTATCGGAGCAGCGATCGGCTTTCGATGACTTTGGCTTGTTTAGATTCGCCAAAAATTTTAGATACTCGAAGTACCATATATGAATCATTTTTTGACCTGTTAGAAAGTTTTTGCAGTCACGTTACATCGAAATTTACTTACATCGAGCTTTCTCCGCACTTTCGAAATAAGCCTGCGGGTTAATATCCCTGCTGGAAGTAAAAAGATAGAAAAGGATAGCAAATTGTGGGATAGAAAAAGATAGACATTTTCTATCCGTCGCAACTATATGATTTGCATCCCTCAAACGATATCTCTTTCTATCCATCAGTTTAATCTTTACTTGTATGTATCTTTTTGTATCAATGAGTCCTATCCCTTACGTTTACCGAGTTTATCTTTTTCTATCCTAAGGTTAATCATTGGAGTTCATGAATTCGTATCATTTTCTATCCACATTTATCTATCCATCGCTATCCACAAAGTATCTCCGAAGGTCTATCTATCTGAATACCCACTCGAATCTTTTATTGTCGGCAGCCATTTTTTTTCTGTTCGTCCGTTTCCGAATCCGAATCCGTTTGTATCCTTAATTTCGCATTCACTTTTATCCACAACCTATCTATCTAAATCCCTCTGATGGTCTGTTCAAATTCAAAGTCCCGCCAATCCGTTTGTATACCTAATTTCGTCGAATGTCTGCGGAATAGTGAAAAGTATATACGAATCCTCGATTTTCTATCCAATCTTACCCACGGTCTATCTATGTTAATCCCTTTCAATGTCAATTACAATTCAAAGTAGAGTCTATCTATTTGTATCCCGTGTTCTTATGCAATCTTATTCACAATCTATCCATGTTAATCCCTTTTAATATCAATTAGAATTCAGGGTCGGGTCTATCTACTTGTATTTACCTTTCCTAATCCAATCTTATCCACGGATTATCTATGGTAATCCCTTTCAATGTTTATTAGAATTTAAAGTCGGGTCTATCCGTTCGTATTCCCGTTTTCTCATCCAATTTAATCCACAGTCTATCGATGTGAATTTCTTTCAATGTCAATTGAAATTCAAGGTCGGGTCCATCCTTTCGTATCCTCCTTTTCTTATCCGATCTTATCCATGTGAATTCATTCCAATGTAAATTGAAATCAAAATTCAGGTCTTTCCATTCCTATCCACGTTTTCCTATCCAATCTTATCCACCATCTGTCCGTGTTAATCCCTTTTAACCTTTTTCCGGCCACTGTTCCATGTATGGAACAAAAGTAAAAGTGACCGCCAGCGCGCGTACGTTGTTGTTATTAAAAAAAAAAACAAAAAAACTTGAACATTTTTTTTTTTCACGCAATCAAATAATTCGGCCGGGAAGAGGTTAATGTCAATTAATATTCAGTCAGCTTTAGATTTTTGTATACTATTATCCATATCTGAGTCTAACACCGTATATATCTATGTAGATCTCATGCTATCCCATAGCTAACCAGATATTGGATTGTGTAACATTTTACCGCCAATTGGATTATCTATAGGATCTTACTTTCGAGTAGAAATTGCAGGGCCTGCATCTGCAGTGCAATCACACAGCGAACATACTATGAACTCACCGTAGACAGAGTTTCATAGCAAATTGGGGATATAAAAGGACAGGCGTGATTCGGAATTTCGACGAGCATCGGGAATGATTCAGATAGATTGACTGTGAATAGAAGTGCATGCGAATTGGGAATGGACAAAGATAAACGCAATTCGGAATTACGACAGATATCGAAAATGATTTGAATAGATAGGCTGCGCACAGAAGTGGATACGAAATTAGGGATACGAACGGATTGGCGGGACTTTGAATTCAAATAGGCATCGAATGAGATTCAGATAGTTAGGAGTGAACAAGAAATTGGGAATATGCAAAGATAGGCGCGATTCTTGTAAATGTAACATTGTGACGTCACCCAATGTTAACATACATCTATATACAGGGTGTCTGAAAATTCGCGTACGCGAAGCTTACCGGCGGATTCCTTGCGAAATAATAAGACGAAAGTTACCTATGCAAAAAAGTCTGCGAGGACTTGGTTCTCCCGTAAGAAGGATTTAATAACGAACCAATTAGCGTTCGTCTATAGAAAATACTATCTAAAATCCGCAATAATCCGCATCGCCGTCCGCCTTACAAGGGAGAACGAGACAATAATGTGTATTCCTCGCTCCGCCCGCCGCGCTTGAAGCCGCCGTAAGCGATTGACATTAGACAGTCGGTTTATGTGATAAAAATTCCGAAGAGAACGTGAATTTTCGCGACCTATTCCCGGTATCTTGACTCCCTCGGGTTGTCATCGCGTCTGTAAGTCCCGAGAGAATTACAAATAATGACGATAGCTTTCTTAAACCATCCCCCGTCTCACGGCCCGGCTCGAGTTATACAATTTTTCGAAAATCATCCATACGATGAAGCGAGGTAATCCCATTCAGCCGGGACAGTCGTAATCCGTTCGTAGATGGGATAAGAGATTCAGAGTCCCGTTTTAAGAAATAATGAATGATTTCAAACGAATCGTAGGATGATGAAATGAAAAGCAAATTCAAGCTTCTCCAATATTACGTATTTTGAAATTAATTTTACAAATGATCACAAATATTGATCCGAGGTCCCTTTGATCATTACCTGTTGTAGGGCGCGGCCAAAGTTACACAGTGTTTCGAAAATCATACATATGATGAAGCGAGGTAATCCCATTCAGCCGAGAGAGTCGTAATCCGCCGAACATGATTTTTCATATTGATAATTAACACTTGCGTGTAGGCGCGAAATTTTCATACGCGGCATTCCACGTGAAATCGCCCCGACCATAACGATGACCCCCTCAGAATTGGTTCAAACTTTGTGTAATGATATAGTTAGTTGATAAGAGAATGTCTGATTTTTTATCGATTTTCATTATTATTATTATTATTATTATTATTATTTTTATTTTTATTATTTTTATTAACTATTGATAGGTACTATGTACAAAAAAAAAGTTCCGATCCAGAAAGTTTCAGTTTTGAGTGAACTTTGAAGGTATGGCATGCGAAAAAATTATTTAAACAAATACCGAAAAGTTGAAAAATATAATAAAACATGGTTTTTCGGATTTTTCGGATACCATGCGATTTTTTTGGCTGAAAATTGCCGAGAATATTCCTCTGTTGGTGTATGACATTGAAGTTTGCATCGTCGGAACGCAACGAAATTCAACGTAGATGAAAAAAAAATATACATAGCATAAAAATTATCCTACTAGGCTTAATAACATTTCCAAGTTATTTCTAGTCGTTTGCACTTTTTGAACATAGCAGGATCATTTTTGGTAGATTATTATATTCGAACTATTTTTTTTCAGATTTCGTTGCGTTACAACGATGAGACTTCAATGTTATGTTAGTGTAGAAAACTGTTAGTCCAGTCAATCAGTCATTTGACCGTGCATTTCAGGTAGGCAGCGATTTCTTCGGGGGGGGGGGGGGGGGGCTTCGTACGGGGGGTCGGCCGTGAGTGTTAGACTCACCTTCCGGGACTGGGGTGTTGCCATTTTCCTGCTATCTTAGAGTGAATGTGTTATCGTTTTTTTTTTCTTCATCTCGGTAACCGTAAGGCCAACAAAAATTTTGTGGACAGCATTTTTAGTCAGTACAATTATCTATAACTTTGATTCGAAATTAATAATAAAACATTTAAGAGCAGAAAAAGATAAAAAATAACGGGAATGAAAAACTTTGAGGCAAGATAACTCTCAAATTTCCAATCCTACAATAAAAATACCTCAGTGCCTTTTTATAGAGCATTTCTTAGTACACTCGAACCTCCGCTATTTGACCGAGTCGGGACCGAGCGTTTCTGCTATTTGACAAAAGTAGGGGCCTCCTACTCCTTGTGGATGGTTTTCTGTGCAGCCAGTTCGCGCCACTCCGCCCCGATGTTAAGGGGAACGCTGCCGAATAGTAGGGGTTAAGCCCGTAAAATAGCAGAGGGCAAGTGCGGTCAAATAGCGGAGTTCGTCAAATAGCGGGTGGTCGAATAGCGGAGGTTCGAGTGTAACAAGTAAGTGAGGGTACGTAGGTGAGTAAAATCACGTCAAGTGGACCCCCCCCCCCATTCCACACTTGATCATTGATTCCGAGTCGAATATTTCTGAGTAAAAAGCACAGGATATTGTTGAAGGACGATGTATTTATATGGAAATATATTTATATCTGGCGTAGGGTGGGGTACTCCGGTACCTCATACCACCACCAATCGCCCATTCGACGTCGGATATATTTCATATTTGCTGTAATGATAACAGTCTCTTGTTGAAACGTACGGAAGGGCGAGCCACTTTGATGATTTCGATGTTTTTTACATAGGTCAGTATATAGATAGCGACCAGGGGAGAGATGCCAGAGGAGAGATGTTTCTGCGGAAAATCGTTAATAATATGGAGACAAATTATGTTATCAATTCTCAACTTAAACAGGGTGACTATTGCACGTATTGCAATAGATGTTGCGTAAAACTAAGATAAATTCATAACTAATGGCGACATATAACTGACCAGGGTAGATTCAAGGATGACTCTTCCACAAACCCGATCGTGGCAGTTGCTCCGCGCTAACTGAGAAACGAATATGCAAAGGCGTTCACCCTTTACGTGTTGCATACTTGGTGGCAAACCCATTGTATTATCTCAAAATAACGGTCTTAAAAATGCCAGGGGAGGAGACGTCGAAAGTGTGGGACAAAACGGAATATATAATATTTTGAAAAATAGTCATTCGAAATCAATTTTGTTACCGAAATAACATTATACGTTTATACAGCTATAAGAAAAACCATTTTTCATTATTACATTTCATTTGAAAATTTGACAACATTGCTACTAGGGATGGGCGATATATATCGATATATCGATATATCGATATTCTCACGCAAAAATATCGATATTTATCGTCGATATTCAGTGGTCCGATATATTGCCGTATCGATATCGTAGGTGCCGATATCGAATGTCGATATTGACAGCAATGTCGGAGTTGTGCCTAGTCTGCACACGCACTTTCACATCGGGTATATTCAGGGTCTTAGCCAATCACTGAATTTCCACAACAGAAGTGACTAATCAGTTGACAGATTTCTTGAATATTTTCAAATATATCCGATCTTGAAGTGCGTGTGCAACCCAGGCATAATGCCTACGACTTCATATCGATATATCGAAATATCGATACACCAATGTCCGATATTTAGGCGTATCGATATTTTGTACGTCGATACGTATCGATATGCAATATCGATATTTTTTTAAATATCGCCCATCCCTAATTGCTACCGCAATCAACAAATTTGTCGAAGGGACATGCCAGGGTAGAGACAATTTGGCTGTTTGGGCTCAATTTTCTGGAATTCTGAAAATACTTTATAATCGAAATTCAGCGGACCGTATCGAACACACTTTGGTCATTCAAAATTTTTTAATTTTTTCATCTTCACTGTTTTTTTTCTAAAAGACACCAAAAGACCCAATATCTTCGAACTACCCATGTATATGATCGAATGGGAATATCCCGAGAACGTCAGATATATCTTGGTAATGTGATGGGATATCCTATGGATGTTTCGATGATCCTGGACATATAAAGAATATCCATGGGATATCCAAATGATCCTGGATATGTACAGGCTGTATAAGACATGAAAAGGACATTCGATAGACGTCCTGTGCTGTGTGGGATATTATGTACGTTACTAGTCGCATGCGTGTGCTTATGCTTCGCCTGCCAATATTGTATTCTTCAATGTATTCGAATTACGCGCTATAAACATTTCGAATTGAATGTGGGCGAACCATTTCGAGTAAATTGTCGAAGGTTGGTGTGTTCATTCTTGTGTACCGATGAAACAGTACATAGTCTTCTCTTGATTCTTGATGAAGGTTATTATAATCTCCTTGATTGAGCCTGCTTTGGTTAATGGGTCTAACCCACCAACGCCGATTCCTTCACCAAGACATGAGGCGTCTTCTACGGAAAACCATGTAAAACGAAATACATGTCATCACAGCTTCGATTAGAAACTCAACGTCATCTATGATCTGCATTCAATAAGAATAATCACACGAATGAATAAATTTCAAATAGTTCCGGTGAAAAGGTCTTTAAATTAAAATTACAATAAAATACTCTCGAACACTCTCATATATGAAGTAGCTCCGTCAACTCAGACACCCATTTAACTTAGGGTCTCCGAACATTATGTAATAATTTGCACACGTTGTTGGGGATGGATTTTTTTTTTTTTTTTCAATTTATTACCGGTCATTGCATTCCAGACATGGGTTTAAACAATCATTATTATTGAAAAAACAAAAAAAATTCATAAAAATGGGAATACGAAAGCTGATATCCCACCGAAATATCTATGAATATTTATACATATTTCTTAAGTATGCATGTAGTAAGTACCTCGTAGTCTTGCTTGTATGTAATTATCGTCGGATTTCACTTTGTCACTCACAATTATTAATAAATTATTTTACTCGTCAATATCCTGGCTCAGAACCGGCGAGTTTATCTGAAACACGTGTTGCGCGGTTCGGGCGCGCCGGTGTTGGCGCGCAGCCACGCGAGAACGAACGGCAACATCGCAACGTTGCAGACGCGCACCGCCATAGTCGTAGCCAGCGGCTTGCCACTATTTACCCCCTCCACTTTCTTAATTGACAACTTATACCAAACGCATACCACAACAAAAAGCATAAAAATGAAAACAAATATTGAAATATTGCTCCATTCAGTTGGTAATGTTGTGATTTAAGTGAGTCGAAGAAGGGTCCTATCTAATAACATTGAGTGGCAAGCCGCTGGTCCTAGCCCGTCCTAACCCATAACGTTAACCCCGAGCAACCATTGTCAGATTGTTTGCTTGTATGATAATTTTTAATAGCATATTAATTTGCAACCGTTGTCAGAAAATGTATAACGAAACTATTTCTGTGACTGTGATACATAATAGATTACAACTTTACGCTAACCCTAACCTATCAATCTTCGCATGGTACTACTTATGCGATAGATATATCGCTGATACGTTCGAATCTTAAACAGGATTGTTTGAGTTTCACAATGGGGAAATTTTAATGGAAAACGGAAATAAGTGTGTGTGTGTGTGGTGTCCTCAATTAAATAAGCAAGTGCATCAAATTATCCAGTTTCGCCGTCCTGCACCGTCAGGCAGTTGTTCGCTACAATGCTATAAGTTTACGTGAAATAAATAAGAAGGAACGAAAATAAAGATCAAAGTGAAAAAAAATGTATAAATTTGAAAGTCCGAAAAAGTCCGGAATTAGTCAGGAGTCATATGTAAGGCTACCAGACGTCCCGGATTAGGCGGGACAGTCCCGGATTTCAGCCAAGTGTCCTGGATTTTTTTTTACCCCGAATTCGTACCGCATTTATAAAAATTGTCCCGCATGTCCCGAATCATGTGCGAGTTCGTTTCAATTTTTTTTTTCACAAGTATTCGTTAGACATCGATACGACCCGAAACAACGCGTCTTCGCGCCTGCTACCCCGAGAGTCGAGATATCTGCTTGACGATACTAAGATTATGAAATATAAAAAAATATATGAAAAGTTCAATTCTTATGTGAAACGTCATAATCATGAAATACAAAATTCCCTACGCTCATCTCAAGTATTATTAAAAAAATATTAGTAAAAAAATTGAACAGCTGAATGATTGAATGCATACATTATTTCGGGGCAGAAGGGGGGGGGGGGGGGGTGTAATAGTGGTGTCCCGCATTTCCCTAGTTCAAATCTGGTAGCCTTAGTCATATGGCTGTTAAATATAGGAGATGCCTGAAGATTCAATTGATAAATTAACCGGGCCAACAATCAGCCAACACGTGCTGATAATGGACATGGCTGAATCCGCATGGTAAGGAGTCTGCCTGTAATTCTTGGCACGAGGCGAGAAGAGAATCCCGGCTTTTTTTTTCCATCTTATCAATGGGAAAATGAAAATCATAAGGCTGACATAAAGAACATATCGATACCAACTTTCTAATACGTCGTAACCCACAAAATTTCAGAAATTGACTTTTTTTTCAAAATTGAATGATGATAATGTTGTGCAGCTTATGTTCAAGTTTCAGCGGTAGAATCGTTGATTTACTATTTCTAAATAAATATTCCAATCCGTCAAGTCCTATCTTTTCAATGGTAATAGTGAAGCGTTTTCATGGCATCCTGAACAATTTTACAAATATGGGTTACGACGTATTAGAACGTGGGTATCGATATATAACTCATAAGGATATTTGAAATAACGCTGTGCCTATTCGCACGACAGATTGACTTCAAGAGAGACATTTCAGACGGGTAGAGTAACTCTAATGGAGTTACGCAAGAGTCACGCAAAAATGTTGTACTGCTTTTTTTGCACTGCTGAACCACCGGGTGAGTGGCTTTGCGTCGTGACCCAGGCTAACAATTAAGGGAAATCATCCCTCTCGCACTCATACCACCCAGTGGGCGGATTCTCGGACGGGATTCATAATTTTTTTCGTAAGTGCCCCAGTCTCGTTTCATATTATGAAAAAAAATTAATAACTCCATCACTTCAATTCTCCTAAAATTTTTGTGTGATTCTTCCGTGGCTCTATTGGAGTGTCTCTGGAGTGTCTGAAGTGTCTGGAGTGTCTGTCTTGGAGTCAATCTGTCGTGCGAATAGGCACATCGTTCAAATAAATACGCATATTACGCAGGATCTTACTTTGAACGAACGATGCGCACCAGCTAATCACTGACAGCACTGTCGGCACATGTATATGAAGGTATTTAATTGCTCGTCCTACTTTATTATAAAATTGAAGAATATATTCAATTGTCACGATTCATATTTGCGTTTTTATACTCAGATTCATTGAATCCGATGGATCAACAAGAGAAAGAATCATAGTTCTACTTTTCATCGAGTGATGTGTCAGGTCAGAATGATTCACAGAGTCCGGATCAGAGCATCATTTTTAGTCTAAAAGCACAAGCTGCAAACAACTTGAGAATAATTTTATCTGAAAAAATCAACACAGCTAGGCCTATACAGTCTACGCAAATTTTGGGTGGAGGTGAGTGTTCTTTGCGATGGCACATGAATAACCGTGATATCAAAATACCACAATTCTGAAATGGAATCCTCCAGTATATTTATTAGGTACCGACAGAAATGTTTTTATAATACATCCAATTCCCACGATTCACATTTCCGTTTTCATACTCAGATTCATTCAATACGATAGATCAACCCGACAAAGAATTATAGTTCTACTTCTTCATCAAGTGAATTGTAATCAGTTTGGAGCGTGGGCTACCTTTGTCTCGAAATGCTGTTTTACCGAAGTCTCATGTTCTTCCAGCTCAACGGATTAATAAGCGGAACCTTTCTTCTGGGATGTCGTTTTGTCAAAGTCTTATCTCCGTCTATTCCGATGGATTTATAAGAGGATAGGAATGGTCCATGTGATTGTAGCTGCGAAAGATATCAGAAGAATAACAAAGAATTGAAGGAAATATTTCAGAATATCAGTGTACCAATTGTGCTAGCATTGTTATCAGTTTGGAGCGTGGGCTACCTTTGTCTCGAAACGCTGTTTTACCGAAGTCTCATGTTCGTCTAGCTCAACGGATTAATAAGCGGAACCTTTCTTCTGGGATGTCGTTTTGTCAAAGTCTGATCTTCGTCTATTCAGATGGATTTATAAGAGGATAGGAATGGTCCATGTGATTGTAGCTGCGAAAGATATAGAATAACAAAGAATTGAAGGAAAGATTTCAGAATATTAGTACTAATTGTCCTAGCATTGTTATCAGTTTGGAGCGTGGGCTACCTTTGTCTCAGAACGATGTTTTACCGAAGTCTCATGTCCGTCTAGCTCAACGGATTAATAAGCGGAACCTTTCTTCTGGGATATCGTTTTGTCAAAGTCTTATCTCCGTCTATTCCGATGGATTCATAGGACGATAGGAATGGTCCATGTGATTGTAGCTGCGAAAGATATAGATTAACGAAAAATTGAAGGGAAGATTTCAGAATATGAGTTTAATTGTCCTAGCAATGTTATCAGTTTGGAGCGTGGGCTACCTTTGTCTCGAAACGCTGTTTCACCGAAGTCTTATGTTCGTCTAGCTCAACGAATTGATCAGCGGAACCTTTCTTCTGGGATGTCGTTTTGTCAAAGTCTGATCTCCGTCTATTCAGATGGATTCATAAGAGGATAGGAATGGTCCATGTGATTGTAGCTGCGAAAGATATCAGAAGAATAACAAAGAATTGAAGGAAATATTTCAGAATATCAGTGTACCAATTGTGCTAGCATTGTTATCAGTTTGAAGCGTGGGCTACCTTTGTCTCGAAACGCTGTTTTACCGAAGTCTCATGTTCGTCTAGCTCAACGGATTGATAAGCGGAACCGTTCTTCTGGGATATCGTTTTGTCAAAGTCTTATCTCCGTCTATTCCGATGGATTCATAGGACGATAGGAATGGTCCATGTGATTGTAGCTGCGAAAGATATAGATTAACAAAGAATTGAAGAAAAGATTCCAGAATATTAGTTTAATTGTCCTAGCATTGTTATCAGTTTGGAGCGTGGGCTACCTTTGTCTCGAAACGCTGTTTTACCGGAGTCTTATGTTCGTCTAGCTCA
Source organism: Tenthredo livida (assembly GCA_963992785.1). Lineage (NCBI taxonomy): Eukaryota > Metazoa > Arthropoda > Insecta > Hymenoptera > Tenthredinidae > Tenthredo > Tenthredo livida. Next base: position 15,111,252 of record OZ023071.1, read on the forward strand.
ACGAATTGATCAGCGGAACCTTTCTTCTGTGATGTCGTTCTGTCAAAGTCTGATCTCCGTCTATTCAGATGGATTTATAAGAGGATAGGAATGGTCAATGTGATTGTAGCTGCGAAAGATATAGAATAACAAAGAATTGAAGGAAAGATTTCAGAATATCAGTAGTAATTGTCCTAGCATTGTTATTAGTTTGGAGCATGGGCTACCTTTGTCTCAAAACGCTGTTTCACCGAAGTCTTATGTTCGTCTAGCTCAACGGATTGATAAGCGGAACCTTTCTTCTGGGATTCTGGGATGTCGTTTTGTCGAAGTCTTATCTCTGTCTATTCCGATGGATTCATAAGAGGATAGGAATGGTCCATGTGATTGTAGCTATGGAAGATATAGAATAACAAAGAATTGGAGGGAAGATTTCCGAATATTAGTACTAATTGTCCTAGCATTGTTATCAGTTTGAAGCGTGGGCTACCTTTGTCTCGAAACGCTGTTTCACCGAAGTCTTATGTTCGTCTAGCTCAACGGATTGATAAGCGTAACCTTTCTTCTGGGATTCTGGGATGTCGTTTTGTCAAAATCTTATCTCTGTCTATTTCGATGGATTTATAAGAGGATAGGAATGGTCCATGTGATTGTAGCTACGGAAGATATAGAATAACAAAGAATTGAAGAAAAGATTTCCGAATATTAGTGCTAATTGTCCTAGCATTGTAATCAGTTTGGAGCGTGGGCTACCTTTGTCTCGAAACGCTGTTTTACCGAAGTCTCATGTTCTTCCAGCTCAACGGATTAATAAGCGGAACCTTTCTTCTGGGATATCGGTTTGTCAAAGTTTTATCTCCGTCTATTCCGATGGATTTATAAGAGGATCGGAATGGTCCATGTGATTGTAGCTGCGAAAGATATAGACTAACAACGAATTGAAGGAAAGATTTCAGAATATTAGTACTGATTGTCACAGCATTGTGATCAGTTTGGAGCGTGGGCTACCTTTGTCTCGAAACGCTGTTTTACCGAAGTCTCATGTTCGTCTAGCTCAACGGATTAATAAGCGGAACCTTTCTTCTGAGATATCGTTTTGTCAAAGTCTTATCTCCGTCTATTCCGATGGATTCATAGGAGGATAGAAATGGTCCATGTGATTGTAGCTGCGAAAGATATAGAGTAACAAAGAATTGAAGGAAAGATTTCAGAATATTAGTACTGATTGTCCTAGCATTGTGATCAGTTTGGAGCGTGGGCTACCTTTGTCTCGAAACGCTGTTTTACCGAAGTCTTATGTTCGTCTAGCTCAACGAATCGATCAGCGGAACCTTTCTTCTGGGATGTCGTTTTGTCAAAGTCTGATCTTCGTCTATTCAGATGGATTTATAAGAGGATAGGAATGGTCCATGTGATTGTAGCTGCGAAAGATATAGAATAACAAAGAATTGAAGGAAAGATTTCAGAATATTAGTAGTAATTGTCCTAGCATTGTTATCAGTTTGGAGCGTGGGCTACCTTTGTCTCAAAACGCTGTTTTACCGAAGTCTTATGTTTGTCTAGCTCAACGGATTGATAAGCGGAACCTTTCTTCTGGGATTCTGGGATGTCGTTTTGTCAAAGTCTTATCTGTGTCTATTCCGATGGATTCATAAGAGGATAGGAATGGTCCATGTGATTGTAGCTACGGAAGATATAGAATAACAAAGAATTGAAGGAAAGATTTCCGAATATTAGTACTAATTGTCCTAGCATTGTTATCAGTTTGGAGCGTGGGCTACCTTTGTCTCGGAACGCTGTTTCACCGAAGTCTCATGTTCGTCTAGCTCAACGGATTGATAATCGTAACCTTTCTTCTGGGATTCTGGAATGTCGTTTTGTCAAAATCTTATCTCTGTCTATTTCGATGGATTTATGAGAGGATAGGAATGGTCCATGTGATTGTAGCTACGGAAGATATAGAATAACAAAGAATTGAAGTAAAGATTTCCGAATATTAGTACTAATTGTCCTAGCATTGTTATTAGTTTGGAGCGTGGGCTACCTTTGTCTCGAAACGCTGTTTTACCGAAGTCTCATGTTCGTCTAGCTCGACGGATTAATAAGCGGAACTTTTCTTCTGTGATGTCGTTTTGTCAAAGTCTTATCTCCGTCTATTCCGATGCATTTATAAGAGGATAGGAATGGTCCATGTGATTGTAGCTGCGAAAGATATTAGTAGAATAACAGAGAATTGAAGGAAAAATTTCAGAAAATTAATGTACTAATTGTCCTAGCATTGTTATCAGTTTGGAGCGTGGGCTACCTTTGTCTCGAAAAGCTGTTTTACCGAAGTCTTATGTTCGTCTAGTTCAACGAATTGATCAGCGGAACCTTTCTCCTGGGATTCTGGGATGTCGTTTTGTCAAAGTCTTATCTCTGTCTATTCCGATGGATTTATAAGAGGATAGGAATGGTCCATGTGATTGTAGCTGCGGAAGATATTAGAAGAATAACAAAGAATTCGAGGAAAGATTTCAGAATATTAGTGTACTCATTGTCCTAGCATTGTTATCAGTTTGGAGCGTGGGCTACCTTCGTCTCAAAACGATGTTTTACCGAAGTCTTATGTCCGTCTAGCTCAACGGATTAATAAGCGGAACCTTTCTTCTGGGATATCGTTTTGTCAAAGTCTTATCTCCGTCTATTCCGATGGATTCATAGGACGATAGGAATGGTCCATGTGATTGTAGCTGCGAAAGATATAGATTAACAAAGAATTGAAGGAAAGATTTCAGAATATTAGTTTAATTGTCCTAGCATTGTTATCAGTTTGGAGCGTGGGCTACCTTTGTCTCGAAACGCTGTTTTACCGGAGTCTTATGTTCGTCTAGCTCAACGAATTGATCAGCGGAACCTTTCTTCTGGGATGTCGTTTTGTCAAAGTCTGATCTCCGTCTATTCAGATGGATTTATAAGAGGATAGGAATGGTCCATGTGATTGTAGCTGCGAAAGATATAGAATAACAAAGAATTGAAGGTAAGATTTCAGAATATCAGTAGTAATTGTCCTAGCATTGTTATCAGTTTGGAGCGTGGGCTACCTTTGTCTCAAAACGCTGTTTTACCGAAGTCTTATGTTCGTCTAGCTCAACGGATAGATAAGCGGAACCTTTCTTCTGGGATTCTGGGATGTCGTTTCGTCAAAGTCTTATCTCTGTCTATTCCGATGGATTCATAAGAGGCTAGGAATAATCCATGTGATTGTAGCTACGGAAGATATAGAATAACAAAGAATTGAAGGAAAGATTTCCGAATATTAGTACTAATTGTCCTAGCATTGTTATCAGTTTGGAGCGTGGGCTACCTCTGTCTCGAAACGCTGTTTCACCGAAGTCTTATGTTCGTCTAGCTCAACGGATTGATAAGCGTAACCTTTCTTCTGGGATTCTGGGATGTCGTTTTGTCAAAATCTTATCTTTGTCTATTTCGATGGATTCATAAGAGGATAGGAATGGTCCATGTGATTGTAGCTGCGAAAGATATCAGAAGAATAACAAAGAATTGAAGGAAATATTTCAGAATATCAGTGTACCAATTGTGCTAGCATTGTTATCAGTTTGGAGCGTGGGCTACCTTTGTCTCGAAACGCTGTTTCACCGAAGTCTTATGTTCGTCTAGCTCAACGAATTGATCAGCGGAACCTTTCTTCTGGGATGTCGTTTTGTCAAAGTCTGATCTCCGTCTATTCAGATGGATTCATAAGAGGATAGGAATGGTCCATGTGATTGTAGCTGCGAAAGATATCAGAAGAATAACAAAGAATTGAAGGAAATATTTCAGAATATCAGTGTACTAATTGTGCTACCATTGTTATCAGTTTGGAGCGTGGGCTACCTTTGTCTCGAAACGCTGTTTTACCGAAGTCTCATGTTCGTCTAGCTCAACGGATTGATAAGCGGAACCTTTCTTCTGGGATATCGTTTTGTCAAAGTCTTATCTCCGTCTATTCCGATGGATTCATAGGACGATAGGAATGGTCCATGTGATTGTAGCTGCGAAAGATATAGATTAACAAAGAATTGAAGAAAAGATTCCAGAATATTAGTTTAATTGTCCTATCATTGTTATCAGTTTGGAGCGTGGGCTACCTTTGTCTCGAAACGCTGTTTTACCGGAGTCTTATGTTCGTCTAGCTCAACGAATTGATCAGCGGAACCTTTCTTCTGTGATGTCGTTCTGTCAAAGTCTGATCTCCGTCTATTCAGATGGATTTATAAGAGGATAGGAATGGTCCATGTGATTGTAGCTGCGAAAGATATAGAATAACAAAGAATTGAAGGAAAGATTTCAGAATATCAGTAGTAATTGTCCTAGCATTGTTATTAGTTCGGAGCATGGGCTACCTTTGTCTCAAAACGCTGTTTCACCGAAGTCTTATGTTCGTCTAGCTCAACGGATTGATAAGCGGAACCTTTCTTCTGGGATTCTGGGATGTCGTTTTGTCGAAGTCTTATCTCTGTCTATTTCGATGGATTTATAAGAGGATAGGAATGGTCCATGTGATTGTAGCTACGGAAGATATAGAATAACAAAGAATTGAAGAAAAGATTTCCGAATATTAGTGCTAATTGTCCTAGCATTGTAATCAGTTTGGAGCGTGGGCTACCTTTGTCTCGAAACGCTGTTTTACCGAAGTCTCATGTTCTTCCAGCTCAACGGATTAATAAGCGGAACCTTTCTTCTGGGATATCGGTTTGTCAAAGTTTTATCTCCGTCTATTCCGATGGATTTATAAGAGGATCGGAATGGTCCATGTGATTATAGCTGCGAAAGATATAGAGTAACAAAGAATTGAAGGAAAGATTTCAGAATATTAGTACTGATTGTCACAGCATTGTGATCAGTTTGGAGCGTGGGCTACCTTTGTCTCGAAACGCTGTTTTACCGAAGTCTCATGTTCGTCTAGCTCAACGGATTAATAAGCGGAACCTTTCTTCTGAGATATCGTTTTGTCAAAGTCTGATCTTCGTCTATTCAGATGGATTTATAAGAGGATAGGAATGGTCCATGTGATTGTAGCTGCGAAAGATATAGAATAACAAAGAATTGAAGGAAAGATTTCAGAATATTAGTAGTAATTGTCCTAGCATTGTTATCAGTTTGGAGCGTGGGCTACCTTTGTCTCAAAACGCTGTTTTACCGAAGTCTTATGTTCGTCTAGCTCAACGGATTGATAAGCGGAACCTTTCTTCTGGGATTCTGGGATGTCGTTTTGTCAAAGTCTTATCTGTGTCTATTCCGATGGATTCATAAGAGGATAGGAATGGTCCATGTGATTGTAGCTACGGAAGATATAGAATAACAAAGAATTGAAGGAAAGATTTCCGAATATTAGTACTAATTGTCCTAGCATTGTTATCAGTTTGGAGCGTGGGCTACCTTTGTCTCGGAACGCTGTTTCACCGAAGTCTCATGTTCGTCTAGCTCAACGGATTGATAATCGTAACCTTTCTTCTGGGATTCTGGGATGTCGTTTTGTCAAAATCTTATCTCTGTCTATTTCGATGGATTTATGAGAGGATAGGAATGGTCCATGTGACTGTAGCTACGGAAGATATAGAATAACAAAGAATTGAAGTAAAGATTTCCGAATATTAGTACTAATTGTCCTAGCATTGTTATTAGTTTGGAGCGTGGGCTACCTTTGTCTCGAAACGCTGTTTTACCGAAGTCTCATGTTCGTCTAGCTCGACGGATTAATAAGCGGAACTTTTCTTCTGTGATGTCGTTTTGTCAAAGTCTTATCTCCGTCTATTCCGATGCATTTATAAGAGGATAGGAATGGTCCATGTGATTGTAGCTGCGAAAGATATTAGGAGAATAACAGAGAATTGAAGGAAAAATTTCAGAAAATTAATGTACTAATTGTCCTAGCATTGTTATCAGTTTGGAGCGTGGGCTACCTTTGTCTCGAAAAGCTGTTTTACCGAAGTCTTATGTTCGTCTAGTTCAACGAATTGATCAGCGGAACCTTTCTCCTGGGATTCTGGGATGTCGTTTTGTCAAAGTCTTATCTCTGTCTATTCCGATGGATTTATAAGAGGATAGGAATGGTCCATGTGATTGTAGCTGCGGAAGATATTAGAAGAATAATAAAGAATTCGAGGAAAGATTTCAGAATATTAGTGTACTCATTGTCCTAGCATTGTTATCAGTTTGGAGCGTGGGCTACCTTCGTCTCAAAACGATGTTTTACCGAAGTCTTATGTCCGTCTAGCTCAACGGATTAATAAGCGGAACCTTTCTTCTGGGATATCGTTTTGTCTAAGTCTTATCTCCGTCTATTCCGATGGATTCATAGGACGATAGGAATGGTCCATGTGATTGTAGCTGCGAAAGATATAGATTAACAAAGAATTGAAGGAAAGATTTCAGAATATTAGTTTAATTGTCCTAGCATTGTTATCAGTTTGGAGCGTGGGCTACCTTTGTCACGAAACGCTGTTTTACCGGAGTCTTATGTTCGTCTAGCTCAACGAATTGATTAGCGGAACCTTTCTTCTGGGATGTCGTTTTGTCAAAGTCTGATCTCCGTCTATTCAGATGGATTTATAAGAGGATAGGAATGGTCCATGTGATTGTAGCTGCGAAAGATATAGAATAACAAAGAATTGAAGGAAAGATTTCAGAATATCAGTAGTAATTGTCCTAGCATTGTTATCAGTTTGGAGCGTGGGCTACCTTTGTCTCAAAACGCTGTTTTACCGAAGTCTTATGTTCGTCTAGCTCAACGGATTGATAAGCGGAACCTTTCTTCTGGGATTCTGGGATGTCGTTTCGTCAAAGTCTTATCTCTGTCTATTTCGATGGATTCATAAGAGGCTAGGAATGGTCCATGTGATTGTAGCTACGGAAGATATAGAATAACAAAGAATTGAAGGAAAGATTTCCGAATATTAGTACTAATTGTCCTAGCATTGTTATCAGTTTGGAGCGTGGGCTACCTCTGTCTCGAAACGCTGTTTCACCGAAGTCTTATGTTCGTCTAGCTCAACGGATTGATAAGCGTAACCTTTCTTCTGGGATTCTGGGATGTCGTTTTGTCAAAATCTTATCTTTGTCTATTTCGATGGATTCATAAGAGGATAGGAATGGTCCATGTGATTGTAGCTGCGAAAGATATCAGAAGAATAACAAAAAATTGAAGGAAATATTTCAGAATATCAGTGTACCAATTGTGCTAGCATTGTTATCAGTTTGGAGCGTGGGCTACCTTTGTCTCGAAACGCTGTTTCACCGAAGTCTTATGTTCGTCTAGCTCAACGAATTGATCAGCGGAACCTTTCTTCTGGGATGTCGTTTTGTCAAAGTCTGATCTCCGTCTATTCAGATGGATTCATAAGAGGATAGGAATGGTCCATGTGATTGTAGCTGCGAAAGATATCAGAAGAATAACAAAGAATTGAAGGAAATATTTCAGAATATCAGTGTACCAATTGTGCTAGCATTGTTATCAGTTTGGAGCGTGGGCTACCTTTGTCTCGAAACGCTGTTTTACCGAAGTCTCATGTTCGTCTAGCTCAACGGATTGATAAGCGGAACCTTTCTTCTGGGATATCGTTTTGTCAAAGTCTGATCTCCGTCTATTCAGATGGATTTATAAGAGGATAGGAATGGTCCATGTGATTGTAGCTGCGAAAGATGTAGAATAACAAAGAATTGAAGGAAAGATTTCAGAATATTAGTAGTAATTGTCCTAGCATTGTTATCAGTTTGGAGCGTGGGCTACCTTTGTCTCAAAACGCTGTTTTACCGAAGTCTTATGTTCGTCTAGCTCAACGGATTGATAAGCGGAACCTTTCTTCTGGGATTCTGGGATGTCGTTTTGTCAAAGTCTTATCTGTGTCTATTCCGATGGATTCATAAGAGGATAGGAATGGTCCATGTGATTGTAGCTACGGAAGATATAGAATAACAAAGAATTGAAGGAAAGATTTCCGAATATTAGTACTAATTGTCCTAGCATTGTTATCAGTTTGGAGCGTGGGCTACCTTTGTCTCGGAACGCTGTTTCACCGAAGTCTCATGTTCGTCTAGCTCAACGGATTGATAATCGTAACCTTTCTTCTGGGATTCTGGGATGTCGTTTTGTCAAAATCTTATCTCTGTCTATTTCGATGGATTTATGAGAGGATAGGAATGGTCCATGTGATTGTAGCTACGGAAGATATAGAATAACAAAGAATTGAAGTAAAGATTTCCGAATATTAGTACTAATTGTCCTAGCATTGTTATTAGTTTGGAGCGTGGGCTACCTTTGTCTCGAAACGCTGTTTTACCGAAGTCTCATGTTCGTCTAGCTCGACGGATTAATAAGCGGAACTTTTCTTCTGTGATGTCGTTTTGTCAAAGTCTTATCTCCGTCTATTCCGATGCATTTATAAGAGGATAGGAATGGTCCATGTGATTGTAGCTGCGAAAGATATTAGGAGAATAACAGAGAATTGAAGGAAAAATTTCAGAAAATTAATGTACTAATTGTCCTAGCATTGTTATCAGTTTGGAGCGTGGGCTACCTTTGTCTCGAAAAGCTGTTTTACCGAAGTCTCATGTTCGTCTAGTTCAACGAATTGATCAGCGGAACCTTTCTCCTGGGATTCTGGGATGTCGTTTTGTCAAAGTCTTATCTCTGTCTATTCCGATGGATTTATAAGAGGATAGGAATGGTCCATGTGATTGTAGCTGCGGAAGATATTAGAAGAATAACAAAGAATTCGAGGAAAGATTTCAGAATATTAGTGTACTCATTGTCCTAGCATTGTTATCAGTTTGGAGCGTGGGCTACCTTCGTCTCAAAACGATGTTTTACCGAAGTCTTATGTCCGTCTAGCTTAACGGATTAATAAGCGGAACCTTTCTTCTGGGATATCGTTTTGTCAAAGTCTTATCTCCGTCTATTCCGATGGATTCATAGGACGATAGGAATGGTCCATGTGATTGTAGCTGCGAAAGATATAGATTAACAAAGAATTGAAGGAAAGATTTCAGAATATTAGTTTAATTGTCCTAGCATTGTTATCAGTTTGGAGCGTGGGCTACCTTTGTCTCAAAACGCTGTTTTACCGAAGTCTTATGTTTGTCTAGCTCAACGGTTTGATAAGCGGAACCTTTCTTCTGGGATTCTGGGATGTCGTTTTGTCAAAGTCTTATCTGTGTCTATTCCGATGGATTCATAAGAGGATAGGAATGGTCCATGTGATTGTAGCTACGGAAGATATAGAATAACAAAGAATTGAAGGAAAGATTTCCGAATATTAGTACTAATTGTCCTAGCATTGTTATCAGTTTGGAGCGTGGGCTACCTTTGTCTCGGAACGCTGTTTCACCGAAGTCTCATGTTCGTCTAGCTCAACGGATTGATAATCGTAACCTTTCTTCTGGGATTCTGGAATGTCGTTTTGTCAAAATCTTATCTCTGTCTATTTCGATGGATTTATGAGAGGATAGGAATGGTCCATGTGATTGTAGCTACGGAAGATATAGAATAACAAAGAATTGAAGTAAAGATTTCCGAATATTAGTACTAATTGTCCTAGCATTGTTATTAGTTTGGAGCGTGGGCTACCTTTGTCTCGAAACGCTGTTTTACCGAAGTCTCATGTTCGTCTAGCTCGACGGATTAATAAGCGGAACTTTTCTTCTGTGATGTCGTTTTGTCAAAGTCTTATCTCCGTCTATTCCGATGCATTTATAAGAGGATAGGAATGGTCCATGTGATTGTAGCTGCGAAAGATATTAGTAGAATAACAGAGAATTGAAGGAAAAATTTCAGAAAATTAATGTACTAATTGTCCTAGCATTGTTATCAGTTTGGAGCGTGGGCTACCTTTGTCTCGAAAAGCTGTTTTACCGAAGTCTTATGTTCGTCTAGTTCAACGAATTGATCAGCGGAACCTTTCTCCTGGGATTCTGGGATGTCGTTTTGTCAAAGTCTTATCTCTGTCTATTCCGATGGATTTATAAGAGGATAGGAATGGTCCATGTGATTGTAGCTGCGGAAGATATTAGAAGAATAACAAAGAATTCGAGGAAAGATTTCAGAATATTAGTGTACTCATTGTCCTAGCATTGTTATCAGTTTGGAGCGTGGGCTACCTTTGTCTCGAAACGCTGTTTCACCGAAGTCTTATGTTCGTCTAGCTCAACGAATTGATCAGCGGAACCTTTCTTCTGGGATGTCGTTTTGTCAAAGTCTGATCTCCGTCTATTCAGATGGATTCATAAGAGGATAGGAATGGTCCATGTGATTGTAGCTGCGAAAGATATCAGAAGAATAACAAAGAATTGAAGGAAATATTTCAGAATATCAGTGTACTAATTGTGCTAGCATTGTTATCAGTTTGGAGCGTGGGCTACCTTTGTCTCGAAACGCTGTTTTACCGAAGTCTCATGTTCGTCTAGCTCAACGGATTGATAAGCGGAACCTTTCTTCTGGGATATCGTTTTGTCAAAGTCTTATCTCCGTCTATTCCGATGGATTCATAGGACGATAGGAATGGTCCATGTGATTGTAGCTGCGGAAGATATAGATTAACAAAGAATTGAAGAAAAGATTCCAGAATATTAGTTTAATTGTCCTAGCATTGTTATCAGTTTGGAGCGTGGGCTACCTTTGTCTCGAAACGCTGTTTTACCGGAGTCTTATGTTCGTCTAGCTCAACGAATTGATCAGCGGAACCTTTCTTCTGTGATGTCGTTCTGTCAAAGTCTGATCTCCGTCTATTCAGATGGATTTATAAGAGGATAGGAATGGTCCATGTGATTGTAGCTGCGAAAGATATGGAATAACAAAGAATTGAAGGAAAGATTTCAGAATATCAGTAGTAATTGTCCTAGCATTGTTATTAGTTTGGAGCATGGGCTACCTTTGTCTCAAAACGCTGTTTCACCGAAGTCTTATGTTCGTCCAGCTCAACGGATTGATAAGCGGAACCTTTCTTCTGGGATTCTGGGATGTCGTTTTGTCGAAGTCTTATCTCTGTCTATTTCGATGGATTTATAAGAGGATAGGAATGGTCCATGTGATTGTAGCTACGGAAGATATAGAATAACAAAGAATTGAAGAAAAGATTTCCGAATATTAGTGCTAATTGTCCTAGCATTGTAATCAGTTTGGAGCGTGGGCTACCTTTGTCTCGAAACGCTGTTTTACCGAAGTCTCATGTTCTTCCAGCTCAACGGATTAATAAGCGGAACCTTTCTTCTGGGATATCGGTTTGTCAAAGTTTTATCTCCGTCTATTCCGATGGATTTATAAGAGGATCGGAATGGTCCATGTGATTGTAGCTGCGAAAGATATAGAGTAACAAAGAATTGAAGGAAAGATTTCAGAATATTAGTACTGATTGTCACAGCATTGTGATCAGTTTGGAGCGTGGGCTACCTTTGTCTCGAAACGCTGTTTTACCGAAGTCTCATGTTCGTCTAGCTCAACGGATTAATAAGCGGAACCTTTCGTCTGAGATATCGTTTTGTCAAAGTCTTATCTCCGTCTATTCCGATGGATTCATAGGAGGATAGAAATGGTCCATGTGATTGTAGCTGCGAAAGATATAGAGTAACAAAGAATTGAAGGAAAGATTTCAGAATATTAGTACTGATTGTCCTAGCATTGTGATCAGTTTGGAGCGTGGGCTACCTTTGTCTCGAAACGCTGTTTTACCGAAGTCTTATGTTCGTCTAGCTCAACGAATTGATCAGCGGAACCTTTCTTCTGGGATGTCGTTTTGTCAAAGTCTGATCTTCGTCTATTCAGATGGATTTATAAGAGGATAGGAATGGTCCATGTGATTGTAGCTGCGAAAGATATAGAATAACAAAGAATTGAAGGAAAGATTTCAGAATATTAGTAGTAATTGTCCTAGCATTGTTATCAGTTTGGAGCGTGGGCTACCTTTGTCTCAAAACGCTGTTTTACCGAAGTCTTATGTTCGTCTAGCTCAACGGATTGATAAGCGGAACCTTTCTTCTGGGATTCTGGGATGTCGTTTTGTCAAAGTCTTATCTGTGTCTATTCCGATGGATTCATAAGAGGATAGGAATGGTCCATGTGATTGTAGCTACGAAAGATATAGAATAACAAAGAATTGAAGGAAAGATTTCCGAATATTAGTACTAATTGTCCTAGCATTGTTATCAGTTTGGAGCGTGGGCTACCTTTGTCTCGGAACGCTGTTTCACCGAAGTCTCATGTTCGTCTAGCTCAACGGATTGATAATCGTAACCTTTCTTCTGGGATTCTGGGATGTCGTTTTGTCAAAATCTTATCTCTGTCTATTTCGATGGATTTATGAGAGGATAGGAATGGTCCATGTGATTGTAGCTACGGAAGATATAGAATAACAAAGAATTGAAGTAAAGATTTCCGAATATTAGTACTAATTGTCCTAGCATTGTTATTAGTTTGGAGCGTGGGCTACCTTTGTCTCGAAACGCTGTTTTACCGAAGTCTCATGTTCGTCTAGCTCGACGGATTAATAAGCGGAACTTTTCTTCTGTGATGTCGTTTTGTCAAAGTCTTATCTCCGTCTATTCCGATGCATTTATAAGAGGATAGGAATGGTCCATGTGATTGTAGCTGCGAAAGATATTAGGAGAATAACAGAGAATTGAAGGAAAAATTTCAGAAAATTAATGTACTAATTGTCCTAGCATTGTTATCAGTTTGGAGCGTGGGCTACCTTTGTCTCGAAAAGCTGTTTTACCGAAGTCTCATGTTCGTCTAGTTCAACGAATTGATCAGCGGAACCTTTCTCCTGGGATTCTGGGATGTCGTTTTGTCAAAGTCTTATCTCTGTCTATTCCGATGGATTTATAAGAGGATAGGAATGGTCCATGTGATTGTAGCTGCGGAAGATATTAGAAGAATAACAAAGAATTCGAGGAAAGATTTCAGAATATTAGTGTACTCATTGTCCTAGCATTGTTATCAGTTTGGAGCGTGGGCTACCTTCGTCTCAAAACGATGTTTTACCGAAGTCTTATGTCCGTCTAGCTCAACGGATTAATAAGCGGAACCTTTCTTCTGGGATATCGTTTTGTCAAAGTCTTATCTCCGTCTATTCCGATGGATTCATAGGACGATAGGAATGGTCCATGTGATTGTAGCTGCGAAAGATATAGATTAACAAAGAATTGAAGGAAAGATTTCAGAATATTAGTTTAATTGTCCTAGCATTGTTATCAGTTTGGAGCGTGGGCTACCTTTGTTTCGAAACGCTGTTTTACCGGAGTCTTATGTTCGTCTAGCTCAACGAATTGATCAGCGGAACCTTTCTTCTGGGATGTCGTTTTGTCAAAGTCTGATCTCCGTCTATTCAGATGGATTTATAAGAGGATAGGAATGGTCCATGTGATTGTAGCTGCGAAAGATATAGAATAACAAAGAATTGAAGAAAAGATTTCAGAATATCAGTAGTAATTGTCCTAGCATTGTTATCAGTTTGGAGCGTGGGCTACCTTTGTCTCGAAACGCTGTTTTACCGAAGTCTCATGTTCGTCTAGCTCGACGGATTAATAAGCGGAACTTTTCTTCTGTGATGTCGTTTTGTCAAAGTCTTATCTCCGTCTATTCCGATGCATTTATAAGAGGATAGGAATGGTCCACGTGATTGTAGCTGCGAAAGATATTAGGAGAATAACAGAGAATTGAAGGAAAAATTTCAGAAAATTAATGTACTAATTGTCCTAGCATTGTTATCAGTTTGGAGCGTGGGCTACCTTTGTCTCGAAAAGCTGTTTTACTGAAGTCTTATGTTCGTCTCGTTCAACGAATTGATCAGCGGAACCTTTCTCCTGGGATTCTGGGATGTCGTTTTGTCAAAGTCTTATCTCTGTCTATTCCGATGGATTTATAAGAGGATAGGAATGGTCCATAGGATTGTAGCTGCGGAAGATATTAAAAGAATAACAAAGAATTCGAGGAAAGATTTCAGAATATTAGTGTACTCATTGTCCTAGCATTGTTATCAGTTTGGAGCCTGGGCTACCTTCGTCTCAAAACGATGTTTTACCGAAGTCTTATGTCCGTCTAGCTCAACGGATCAATAAGCGGAACCTTTCTTCTGGGATATCGTTTTGTCAAAGTCTTATCTCCGTCTATTCCGATGGATTCATAGGACGATAGGAATGGTCCATGTGATTGTAGCTGCGAAAGATATAGATTAACAAAGAATTGAAGGAAAGATTTCAGAATATTAGTTCAATTGTCCTAGCATTGTTATCAGTTTGGAGCGTGGGCTACCTTTGTCTCGGAACGCTGTTTTACCGGAGTCTTATGTTCGTCTAGCTCAACGAATTGATCAGCGGAACCTTTCTTCTGGGATGTCGTTTTGTCAAAGTCTGATCTCCGTCTATTCAGATGGATTTATAAGAGGATAGGAATGGTCCATGTGATTGTAGCTGCGAAAGATATAGAATAACAAAGAATTGAAGGAAAGATTTCAGAATATCAGTAGTAATTGTCCTAGCATTGTTATCAGTTTGGAGCGTGGGCTACCTTTGTCTCAAAACGCTGTTTTACCGAAGTCTTATGTTCGTCTAGCTCAACGGATTGATAAGCGGAACCTTTCTTCTGGGATTCTGGGATGTCGTTTCGTCAAAGTCTTATCTCTGTCTATTCCGATGGATTCATAAGAGGCTAGGAATGGTCCATGTGATTGTAGCTACGGAAGATATAGAATAACAAAGAATTGAAGGAAAGATTTCCGAATATTAGTACTAATTGTCCTAGCATTGTTATCAGTTTGGAGCGTGGGCTACCTCTGTCTCGAAACGCTGTTTCACCGAAGTCTTATGTTCGTCTAGCTCAACGGATTGATAAGCGTAACCTTTCTTCTGGGATTCTGGGATGTCGTTTTGTCAAAATCTTATCTTTGTCTATTTCGATGGATTCATAAGAGGATAGGAATGGTCCATGTGATTGTAGCTGCGAAAGATATTAGTAGAATAACAGAGAATTGAAGGAAAAATTTCAGAAAATTAATGTACTAATTGTTCTAGCATTGTTATCAGTTTGGAGCGTGGGCTACCTTTGTCTCGAAAAGCTGTTTTACCGAAGTCTTATGTTCGTCTAGTTCAACGAATTGATCAGCGGAACCTTTCTCCTGGGATTCTGGGATGTCGTTTTGTCAAAGTCTTATCTCTGTCTATTCCGATGGATTTATAAGAGGATAGGAATGGTCCATGTGATTGTAGCTGCGGAAGATATTAGAAGAATAACAAAGAATTCGAGGA
The DNA here is from genome assembly GCA_963992785.1 of Tenthredo livida. Classification (NCBI taxonomy): domain Eukaryota; kingdom Metazoa; phylum Arthropoda; class Insecta; order Hymenoptera; family Tenthredinidae; genus Tenthredo; species Tenthredo livida. The sequence continues at coordinate 15,126,507 of OZ023071.1, forward strand.
AAGATTTCAGAATATTAGTGTACTCATTGTCCTAGCATTGTTATCAGTTTGGAGCGTGGGCTACCTTTGTCTCGAAACGCTGTTTCACCGAAGTCTTATGTTCGTCTAGCTCAACGAATTGATCAGCGGAACCTTTCTTCTGGGATGTCGTTTTGTCAAAGTCTGATGTCCGTCTATTCAGATGGATTCATAAGAGGATAGGAATGGTCCATGTGATTGTAGCTGCGAAAGATATCAGAAGAATAACAAAGAATTGAAGGAAATATTTCAGAATATCAGTGTACTAATTGTGCTAGCATTGTTATCAGTTTGGAGCGTGGGCTACCTTTGTCTCGAAACGCTGTTTTACCGAAGTCTCATGTTCGTCTAGCTCAACGGATTGATAAGCGGAACCTTTCTTCTGGGATATCGTTTTGTCAAAGTCTTATCTCCGTCTATTCCGATGGATTCATAGGACGATAGGAATGGTCCATGTGATTGTAGCTGCGAAAGATATAGATTAACAAAGAATTGAAGAAAAGATTCCAGAATATTAGTTTAATTGTCCTAGCATTGGTATCAGTTTGGAGCGTGGGCTACCTTTGTCTCGAAACGCTGTTTTACCGGAGTCTTATGTTCGTCTAGCTCAACGAATTGATCAGCGGAACCTTTCTTCTGTGATGTCGTTCTGTCAAAGTCTGATCTCCGTCTATTCAGATGGATTTATAAGAGGATAGGAATGGTCCATGTGATTGTAGCTGCGAAAGATATAGAATAACAAAGAATTGAAGGAAAGATTTCAGAATATCAGTAGTAATTGTCCTAGCATTGTTATTAGTTTGGAGCATGGGCTACCTTTGTCTCAAAACGCTGTTTCACCGAAGTCTTATGTTCGTCCAGCTCAACGGATTGATAAGCGGAACCTTTCTTCTGGGATTCTGGGATGTCGTTTTGTCGAAGTCTTATCTCTGTCTATTTCGATGGATTTATAAGAGGATAGGAATGGTCCATGTGATTGTAGCTACGGAAGATATAGAATCACAAAGAATTGAAGAAAAGATTTCCGAATATTAGTGCTAATTGTCCTAGCATTGTAATCAGTTTGGAGCGTGGGCTACCTTTGTCTCGAAACGCTGTTTTACCGAAGTCTCATGTTCTTCCAGCTCAACGGATTAATAAGCGGAACCTTTCTTCTGGGATATCGGTTTGTCAAAGTTTTATCTCCGTCTATTCCGATGGATTTATAAGAGGATCGGAATGGTCCATGTGATTGTAGCTGCGAAAGATATAGAGTAACAAAGAATTGAAGGAAAGATTTCAGAATATTAGTACTGATTGTCACAGCATTGTGATCAGTTTGGAGCGTGGGCTACCTTTGTCTCGAAACGCTGTTTTACCGAAGTCTCATGTTCGTCTAGCTCAACGGATTAATAAGCGGAACCTTTCGTCTGAGATATCGTTTTGTCAAAGTCTTATCTCCGTCTATTCCGATGGATTCATAGGAGGATAGAAATGGTCCATGTGATTGTAGCTGCGAAAGATATAGAGTAACAAAGAATTGAAGGAAAGATTTCAGAATATTAGTACTGATTGTCCTAGCATTGTGATCAGTTTGGAGCGTGGGCTACCTTTGTCTCGAAACGCTGTTTTACCGAAGTCTTATGTTCGTCTAGCTCAACGAATTGATCAGCGGAACCTTTCTTCTGGGATGTCGTTTTGTCAAAGTCTGATCTTCGTCTATTCAGATGGATTTATAAGAGGATAGGAATGGTCCATGTGATTGTAGCTGCGAAAGATATAGAATAACAAAGAATTGAAGGAAAGATTTCAGAATATTAGTAGTAATTGTCCTAGCATTGTTATCAGTTTGGAGCGTGGGCTACCTTTGTCTCAAAACGCTGTTTTACCGAAGTCTTATGTTCGTCTAGCTCAACGGATTGATAAGCGGAACCTTTCTTCTGGGATTCTGGGATGTCGTTTTGTCAAAGTCTTATCTGTGTCTATTCCGATGGATTCATAAGAGGATAGGAATGGTCCATGTGATTGTAGCTACGAAAGATATAGAATAACAAAGAATTGAAGGAAAGATTTCCGAATATTAGTACTAATTGTCCTAGCATTGTTATCAGTTTGGAGCGTGGGCTACCTTTGTCTCGGAACGCTGTTTCACCGAAGTCTCATGTTCGTCTAGCTCAACGGATTGATAATCGTAACCTTTCTTCTGGGATTCTGGGATGTCGTTTTGTCAAAATCTTATCTCTGTCTATTTCGATGGATTTATGAGAGGATAGGAATGGTCCATGTGATTGTAGCTACGGAAGATATAGAATAACAAAGAATTGAAGTAAAGATTTCCGAATATTAGTACTAATTGTCCTAGCATTGTTATTAGTTTGGAGCGTGGGCTACCTTTGTCTCGAAACGCTGTTTTACCGAAGTCTCATGTTCGTCTAGCTCGACGGATTAATAAGCGGAACTTTTCTTCTGTGATGTCGTTTTGTCAAAGTCTTATCTCCGTCTATTCCGATGCATTTATAAGAGGATAGGAATGGTCCATGTGATTGTAGCTGCGAAAGATATTAGGAGAATAACAGAGAATTGAAGGAAAAATTTCAGAAAATTAATGTACTAATTGTCCTAGCATTGTTATCAGTTTGGAGCGTGGGCTACCTTTGTCTCGAAAAGCTGTTTTACCGAAGTCTCATGTTCGTCTAGTTCAACGAATTGATCAGCGGAACCTTTCTCCTGGGATTCTGGGATGTCGTTTTGTCAAAGTCTTATCTCTGTCTATTCCGATGGATTTATAAGAGGATAGGAATGGTCCATGTGATTGTAGCTGCGGAAGATATTAGAAGAATAACAAAGAATTCGAGGAAAGATTTCAGAATATTAGTGTACTCATTGTCCTAGCATTGTTATCAGTTTGGAGCGTGGGCTACCTTCGTCTCAAAACGATGTTTTACCGAAGTCTTATGTCCGTCTAGCTCAACGGATTAATAAGCGGAACCTTTCTTCTGGGATATCGTTTTGTCAAAGTCTTATCTCCGTCTATTCCGATGGATTCATAGGACGATAGGAATGGTCCATGTGATTGTAGCTGCGAAAGATATAGATTAACAAAGAATTGAAGGAAAGATTTCAGAATATTAGTTTAATTGTCCTAGCATTGTTATCAGTTTGGAGCGTGGGCTACCTTTGTTTCGAAACGCTGTTTTACCGGAGTCTTATGTTCGTCTAGCTCAACGAATTGATCAGCGGAACCTTTCTTCTGGGATGTCGTTTTGTCAAAGTCTGATCTCCGTCTATTCAGATGGATTTATAAGAGGATAGGAATGGTCCATGTGATTGTAGCTGCGAAAGATATAGAATAACAAAGAATTGAAGAAAAGATTTCAGAATATCAGTAGTAATTGTCCTAGCATTGTTATCAGTTTGGAGCGTGGGCTACCTTTGTCTCGAAACGCTGTTTTACCGAAGTCTCATGTTCGTCTAGCTCGACGGATTAATAAGCGGAACTTTTCTTCTGTGATGTCGTTTTGTCAAAGTCTTATCTCCGTCTATTCCGATGCATTTATAAGAGGATAGGAATGGTCCACGTGATTGTAGCTGCGAAAGATATTAGGAGAATAACAGAGAATTGAAGGAAAAATTTCAGAAAATTAATGTACTAATTGTCCTAGCATTGTTATCAGTTTGGAGCGTGGGCTACCTTTGTCTCGAAAAGCTGTTTTACTGAAGTCTTATGTTCGTCTCGTTCAACGAATTGATCAGCGGAACCTTTCTCCTGGGATTCTGGGATGTCGTTTTGTCAAAGTCTTATCTCTGTCTATTCCGATGGATTTATAAGAGGATAGGAATGGTCCATAGGATTGTAGCTGCGGAAGATATTAAAAGAATAACAAAGAATTCGAGGAAAGATTTCAGAATATTAGTGTACTCATTGTCCTAGCATTGTTATCAGTTTGGAGCCTGGGCTACCTTCGTCTCAAAACGATGTTTTACCGAAGTCTTATGTCCGTCTAGCTCAACGGATCAATAAGCGGAACCTTTCTTCTGGGATATCGTTTTGTCAAAGTCTTATCTCCGTCTATTCCGATGGATTCATAGGACGATAGGAATGGTCCATGTGATTGTAGCTGCGAAAGATATAGATTAACAAAGAATTGAAGGAAAGATTTCAGAATATTAGTTCAATTGTCCTAGCATTGTTATCAGTTTGGAGCGTGGGCTACCTTTGTCTCGGAACGCTGTTTTACCGGAGTCTTATGTTCGTCTAGCTCAACGAATTGATCAGCGGAACCTTTCTTCTGGGATGTCGTTTTGTCAAAGTCTGATCTCCGTCTATTCAGATGGATTTATAAGAGGATAGGAATGGTCCATGTGATTGTAGCTGCGAAAGATATAGAATAACAAAGAATTGAAGGAAAGATTTCAGAATATCAGTAGTAATTGTCCTAGCATTGTTATCAGTTTGGAGCGTGGGCTACCTTTGTCTCAAAACGCTGTTTTACCGAAGTCTTATGTTCGTCTAGCTCAACGGATTGATAAGCGGAACCTTTCTTCTGGGATTCTGGGATGTCGTTTCGTCAAAGTCTTATCTCTGTCTATTCCGATGGATTCATAAGAGGCTAGGAATGGTCCATGTGATTGTAGCTACGGAAGATATAGAATAACAAAGAATTGAAGGAAAGATTTCCGAATATTAGTACTAATTGTCCTAGCATTGTTATCAGTTTGGAGCGTGGGCTACCTCTGTCTCGAAACGCTGTTTCACCGAAGTCTTATGTTCGTCTAGCTCAACGGATTGATAAGCGTAACCTTTCTTCTGGGATTCTGGGATGTCGTTTTGTCAAAATCTTATCTTTGTCTATTTCGATGGATTCATAAGAGGATAGGAATGGTCCATGTGATTGTAGCTGCGAAAGATATCAGAAGAATAACAAAGAATTGAAGGAAATATTTCAGAATATCAGTGTACCAATTGTGCTAGCATTGTTATCAGTTTGGAGCGTGGGCTACCTTTGTCTCGGAACGCTGTTTTACCAAAGTCTTATGTTCGTCTAGCTCAACGAATTGATCAGCGGAACCTTTCTTCTGGGATGTCGTTTTGTCAAAGTCTGATCTCCGTCTATTCAGATGGATTCATAAGAGGATAGGAATGGTCCATGTGATTGTAGCTGCGAAAGATATCAGAAGAATAACAAAGAATTGAAGGAAATATTTCAGAATATCAGTGTACCAATTGTGCTAGCATTGTTATCAGTTTGGAGCGTGGGCTACCTTTGTCTCGAAACGCTGTTTTACCGAAGTCTCATGTTCGTCTAGCTCAACGGATTGATAAGCGGAACCTTTCTTCTGGGATATCGTTTTGTCAAAGTCTGATCTCCGTCTATTCAGATGGATTTATAAGAGGATAGGAATGTTCCATGTGATTGTAGCTGCGAAAGATATAGAATAACAAAGAATTGAAGGAAAGATTTCAGAATATTAGTAGTAATTGTCCTAGCATTGTTATCAGTTTGGAGCGTGGGCTACCTTTGTCTCAAAACGCTGTTTTACCGAAGTCTTATGTTCGTCTAGCTCAACGGATTGATAAGCGGAACCTTTCTTCTGGGATTCTGGGATGTCGTTTTGTCAAAGTCTTATCTGTGTCTATTCCGATGGATTCATAAGAGGATAGGAATGGTCCATGTGATTGTAGCTACGGAAGATATAGAATAACAAAGAATTGAAGGAAAGATTTCCGAATATTAGTACTAATTGTCCTAGCATTGTTATCAGTTTGGAGCGTGGGCTACCTTTGTCTCGGAACGCTGTTTCACCGAAGTCTCATGTTCGTCTAGCTCAACGGATTGATAATCGTAACCTTTCTTCTGGGATTCTGGGATGTCGTTTTGTCAAAATCTTATCTCTGTCTATTTCGATGGATTTATGAGAGGATAGGAATGGTCCATGTGATTGTAGCTACGGAAGATATAGAATAACAAAGAATTGAAGTAAAGATTTCCGAATATTAGTACTAATTGTCCTAGCATTGTTATTAGTTTGGAGCGTGGGCTACCTTTGTCTCGAAACGCTGTTTTACCGAAGTCTCATGTTCGTCTAGCTTGACGGATTAATAAGCGGAACTTTTCTTCTGTGATGTCGTTTTGTCAAAGTCTTATCTCCGTCTATTCCGATGCATTTATAAGAGGATAGGAATGGTCCATGTGATTGTAGCTGCGAAAGATATTAGGAGAATAACAGAGAATTGAAGGAAAAATTTCAGAAAATTAATGTACTAATTGTCCTAGCATTGTTATCAGTTTGGAGCGTGGGCTACCTTTGTCTCGAAAAGCTGTTTTACCGAAGTCTCATGTTCGTCTAGTTCAACGAATTGATCAGCGGAACCTTTCTCCTGGGATTCTGGGATGTCGTTTTGTCAAAGTCTTATCTCTGTCTATTCCGATGGATTTATAAGAGGATAGGAATGGTCCATGTGATTGTAGCTGCGGAAGATATTAGAAGAATAACAAAGAATTCGAGGAAAGATTTCAGAATAATAGTGTACTCATTGTCCTAGCATTGTTATCAGTTTGGAGCGTGGGCTACCTTCGTCTCAAAACGATGTTTTACCGAAGTCTTATGTCCGTCTAGCTCAACGGATTAATAAGCGGAACCTTTCTTCTGGGATATCGTTTTGTCAAAGTCTTATCTCCGTCTATTCCGATGGATTCATAGGACGATAGGAATGGTCCATGTGATTGTAGCTGCGAAAGATATAGATTAACAAAGAATTGAAGGAAAGATTTCAGAATATTAGTTTAATTGTCCTAGCATTGTTATCAGTTTGGAGCGTGGGCTACCTTTGTCTCAAAACGCTGTTTTACCGAAGTCTTATGTTTGTCTAGCTCAACGGATTGATAAGCGGAACCTTTCTTCTGGGATTCTGGGATGTCGTTTTGTCAAAGTCTTATCTGTGTCTATTCCGATGAATTCATAAGAGGATAGGAATGGTCCATGTGATTGTAGCTACGGAAGATATAGAATAACAAAGAATTGAAGGAAAGATTTCCGAATATTAGTACTAATTGTCCTAGCATTGTTATCAGTTTGGAGCGTGGGCTACCTTTGTCTCGGAACGCTGTTTCACCGAAGTCTCATGTTCGTCTAGCTCAACGGATTGATAATCGTAACCTTTCTTCTGGGATTCTGGAATGTCGTTTTGTCAAAATCTTATCTCTGTCTATTTCGATGGATTTATGAGAGGATAGGAATGGTCCATGTGATTGTAGCTACGGAAGATATAGAATAACAAAGAATTGAAGTAAAGATTTCCGAATATTAGTACTAATTGTCCTAGCATTGTTATTAGTTTGGAGCGTGGGCTACCTTTGTCTCGAAACGCTGTTTTACCGAAGTCTCATGTTCGTCTAGCTCGACGGATTAATAAGCGGAACTTTTCTTCTGTGATGTCGTTTTGTCAAAGTCTTATCTCCGTCTATTCCGATGCATTTATAAGAGGATAGGAATGGTCCATGTGATTGTAGCTGCGAAAGATATTAGTAGAATAACAGAGAATTGAAGGAAAAATTTCAGAAAATTAATGTACTAATTGTCCTAGCATTGTTATCAGTTTGGAGCGTGGGCTACCTTTGTCTCGAAAAGCTGTTTTACCGAAGTCTTATGTTCGTCTAGTTCAACGAATTGATCAGCGGAACCTTTCTCCTGGGATTCTGGGATGTCGTTTTGTCAAAGTCTTATCTCTGTCTATTCCGATGGATTTATAAGAGGATAGGAATGGTCCATGTGATTGTAGCTGCGGAAGATATTAGAAGAATAACAAAGAATTCGAGGAAAGATTTCAGAATATTAGTGTACTCATTGTCCTAGCATTGTTATCAGTTTGGAGCGTGGGCTACCTTTGTCTCGAAACGCTGTTTCACCGAAGTCTTATGTTCGTCTAGCTCAACGAATTGATCAGCGGAACGTTTCTTCTGGGATGTCGTTTTGTCAAAGTCTGATGTCCGTCTATTCAGATGGATTCATAAGAGGATAGGAATGGTCCATGTGATTGTAGCTGCGAAAGATATCAGAAGAATAACAAAGAATTGAAGGAAATATTTCAGAATATCAGTGTACTAATTGTGCTAGCATTGTTATCAGTTTGGAGCGTGGGCTACCTTTGTCTCGAAACGCTGTTTTACCGAAGTCTCATGTTCGTCTAGCTCAACGGATTGATAAGCGGAACCTTTCTTCTGGGATATCGTTTTGTCAAAGTCTTATCTCCGTCTATTCCGATGGATTCATAGGACGATAGGAATGGTCCATGTGATTGTAGCTGCGAAAGATATAGATTAACAAAGAATTGAAGAAAAGATTCCAGAATATTAGTTTAATTGTCCTAGCATTGTTATCAGTTTGGAGCGTGGGCTACCTTTGTCTCGAAACGCTGTTTTACCGGAGTCTTATGTTCGTCTAGCTCAACGAATTGATCAGCGGAACCTTTCTTCTGTGATGTCGTTCTGTCAAAGTCTGATCTCCGTCTATTCAGATGGATTTATAAGAGGATAGGAATGGTCCATGTGATTGTAGCTGCGAAAGATATAGAATAACAAAGAATTGAAGGAAAGATTTCAGAATATCAGTAGTAATTGTCCTAGCATTGTTATTAGTTTGGAGCATGGGCTACCTTTGTCTCAAAACGCTGTTTCACCGAAGTCTTATGTTCGTCCAGCTCAACGGATTGATAAGTGGAACCTTTCTTCTGGGATTCTGGGATGTCGTTTTGTCGAAGTCTTATCTCTGTCTATTTCGATGGATTTATAAGAGGATAGGAATGGTCCATGTGATTGTAGCTACGGAAGATATAGAATCACAAAGAATTGAAGAAAAGATTTCCGAATATTAGTGCTAATTGTCCTAGCATTGTAATCAGTTTGGAGCGTGGGCTACCTTTGTCTCGAAACGCTGTTTTACCGAAGTCTCATGTTCTTCCAGCTCAACGGATTAATAAGCGGAACCTTTCTTCTGGGATATCGGTTTGTCAAAGTTTTATCTCCGTCTATTCCGATGGATTTATAAGAGGATCGGAATGGTCCATGTGATTGTAGCTGCGAAAGATATAGAGTAACAAAGAATTGAAGGAAAGATTTCAGAATATTAGTACTGATTGTCACAGCATTGTGATCAGTTTGGAGCGTGGGCTACCTTTGTCTCGAAACGCTGTTTTACCGAAGTCTCATGTTCGTCTAGCTCAACGGATTAATAAGCGGAACCTTTCTTCTGAGATATCGTTTTGTCAAAGTCTTATCTCCGTCTATTCCGATGGATTCATAGGAGGATAGAAATGGTCCATGTGATTGTAGCTGCGAAAGATATAGAGTAACGAAGAATTGAAGGAAAGATTTCAGAATATTAGTACTGATTGTCCTAGCATTGTGATCAGTTTGGAGCGTGGGCTACCTTTGTCTCGAAACGCTGTTTTACCGAAGTCTTATGTTCGTCTAGCTCAACGGATTGATAAGCGGAACCTTTCTTCTGGGATTCTGGGATGTCGTTTTGTCAAAGTCTTATCTGTGTCTATTCCGATGGATTCATAAGAGGATAGGAATGGTCCATGTGATTGTAGCTACGGAAGATATAGAATAACAAAGAATTGAAGGAAAGATTTCCGAATATTAGTACTAATTGTCCTAGCATTGTTATCAGTTTGGAGCGTGGGCTACCTTTGTCTCGGAACGCTGTTTCACCGAAGTCTCATGTTCGTCTAGCTCAACGGATTGATAATCGTAACCTTTCTTCTGGGATTCTGGGATGTCGTTTTGTCAAAATCTTATCTCTGTCTATTTCGATGGATTTATGAGAGGATAGGAATGGTCCATGTGATTGTAGCTACGGAAGATATAGAATAACAAAGAATTGAAGTAAAGATTTCCGAATATTAGTACTAATTGTCCTAGCATTGTTATTAGTTTGGAGCGTGGGCTACCTTTGTCTCGAAACGCTGTTTTACCGAAGTCTCATGTTCGTCTAGCTCGACGGATTAATAAGCGGAACTTTTCTTCTGTGATGTCGTTTTGTCAAAGTCTTATCTCCGTCTATTCCGATGCATTTATAAGAGGATAGGAATGGTCCATGTGATTGTAGCTGCGAAAGATATTAGGAGAATAACAGAGAATTAAAGGAAAAATTTCAGAAAATTAATGTACTAATTGTCCTAGCATTGTTATCAGTTTGGAGCGTGGGCTACCTTTGTCTCGAAAAGCTGTTTTACCGAAGTCTCATGTTCGTCTAGTTCAACGAATTGATCAGCGGAACCTTTCTCCTGGGATTCTGGGATGTCGTTTTGTCAAAGTCTTATCTCTGTCTATTCCGATGGATTTATAAGAGGATAGGAATGGTCCATGTGATTGTAGCTGCGGAAGATATTAGAAGAATAACAAAGAATTCGAGGAAAGATTTCAGAATATTAGTGTACTCATTGTCCTAGCATTGTTATCAGTTTGGAGCGTGGGCTACCTTCGTCTCAAAACGATGTTTTACCGAAGTCTTATGTCCGTCTAGCTTAACGGATTAATAAGCGGAACCTTTCTTCTGGGATATCGTTTTGTCAAAGTCTTATCTCCGTCTATTCCGATGGATTCATAGGACGATAGGAATGGTCCATGTGATTGTAGCTGCGAAAGATATAGATTAACAAAGAATTGAAGGAAAGATTTCAGAATATTAGTTTAATTGTCCTAGCATTGTTATCAGTTTGGAGCGTGGGCTACCTTTGTCTCAAAACGCTGTTTTACCGAAGTCTTATGTTTGTCTAGCTCAACGGATTGATAAGCGGAACCTTTCTTCTGGGATTCTGGGATGTCGTTTTGTCAAAGTCTTATCTGTGTCTATTCCGATGGATTCATAAGAGGATAGGAATGGTCCATGTGATTGTAGCTACGGAAGATATAGAATAACAAAGAATTGAAGGAAAGATTTCCGAATATTAGTACTAATTGTCCTAGCATTGTTATCAGTTTGGAGCGTGGGCTACCTTTGTCTCGGAACGCTGTTTCACCGAAGTCTCATGTTCGTCTAGCTCAACGGATTGATAATCGTAACCTTTCTTCTGGGATTCTGGAATGTCGTTTTGTCAAAATCTTATCTCTGTCTATTTCGATGGATTTATGAGAGGATAGGAATGGTCCATGTGATTGTAGCTACGGAAGATATAGAATAACAAAGAATTGAAGTAAAGATTTCCGAATATTAGTACTAATTGTCCTAGCATTGTTATTAGTTTGGAGCGTGGGCTACCTTTGTCTCGAAACGCTGTTTTACCGAAGTCTCATGTTCGTCTAGCTCGACGGATTAATAAGCGGAACTTTTCTTCTGTGATGTCGTTTTGTCAAAGTCTTATCTCCGTCTATTCCGATGCATTTATAAGAGGATAGGAATGGTCCATGTGATTGTAGCTGCGAAAGATATGAGTAGAATAACAGAGAATTGAAGGAAAAATTTCAGAAAATTAATGTACTAATTGTCCTAGCATTGTTATCAGTTTGGAGCGTGGGCTACCTTTGTCTCGAAAAGCTGTTTTACCGAAGTCTTATGTTCGTCTAGTTCAACGAATTGATCAGCGGAACCTTTCTCCTGGGATTCTGGGATGTCGTTTTGTCAAAGTCTTATCTCTGTCTATTCCGATGGATTTATAAGAGGATAGGAATGGTCCATGTGATTGTAGCTGCGGAAGATATTAGAAGAATAACAAAGAATTCGAGGAAAGATTTCAGAATATTAGTGTACTCATTGTCCTAGCATTGTTATCAGTTTGGAGCGTGGGCTACCTTTGTCTCGAAACGCTGTTTCACCGAAGTCTTATGTTCGTCTAGCTCAACGAATTGATCAGCGGAACCTTTCTTCTGGGATGTCGTTTTGTCAAAGTCTGATCTCCGTCTATTCAGATGGATTCATAAGAGGATAGGAATGGTCCATGTGATTGTAGCTGCGAAAGATATCAGAAGAATAACAAAGAATTGAAGGAAATATTTCAGAATATCAGTGTACTAATTGTGCTAGCATTGTTATCAGTTTGGAGCGTGGGCTACCTTTGTCTCGAAACGCTGTTTTACCGAAGTCTCATGTTCGTCTAGCTCAACGGATTGATAAGCGGAACCTTTCTTCTGGGATATCGTTCTGTCAAAGTCTTATCTCCGTCTATTCCGATGGATTCATAGGACGATAGGAATGGTCCATGTGATTGTAGCTGCGGAAGATATAGATTAACAAAGAATTGAAGAAAAGATTCCAGAATATTAGTTTAATTGTCCTAGCATTGTTATCAGTTTGGAGCGTGGGCTACCTTTGTCTCGAAACGCTGTTTTACCGGAGTCTTATGTTCGTCTAGCTCAACGAATTGATCAGCGGAACCTTTCTTCTGTGATGTCGTTCTGTCAAAGTCTGATCTCCGTCTATTCAGATGGATTTATAAGAGGATAGGAATGGTCCATGTGATTGTAGCTGCGAAAGATATAGAATAACAAAGAATTGAAGGAAAGATTTCAGAATATCAGTAGTAATTGTCCTAGCATTGTTATTAGTTTGGAGCATGGGCTACCTTTGTCTCAAAACGCTGTTTCACCGAAGTCTTATGTTCGTCCAGCTCAACGGATTGATAAGCGGAACCTTTCTTCTGGGATTCTGGGATGTCGTTTTGTCGAAGTCTTATCTCTGTCTATTTCGATGGATTTATAAGAGGATAGGAATGGTCCATGTGATTGTAGCTACGGAAGATATAGAATAACAAAGAATTGAAGAAAAGATTTCCGAATATTAGTGCTAATTGTCCTAGCATTGTAATCAGTTTGGAGCGTGGGCTACCTTTGTCTCGAAACGCTGTTTTACCGAAGTCTCATGTTCTTCCAGCTCAACGGATTAATAAGCGGAACCTTTCTTCTGGGATATCGGTTTGTCAAAGTTTTATCTCCGTCTATTCCGATGGATTTATAAGAGGATCGGAATGGTCCATGTGATTGTAGCTGCGAAAGATATAGAGTAACAAAGAATTGAAGGAAAGATTTCAGAATATTAGTACTGATTGTCACAGCATTGTGATCAGTTTGGAGCGTGGGCTACCTTTGTCTCGAAACGCTGTTTTACCGAAGTCTCATGTTCGTCTAGCTCAACGGATTAATAAGCGGAACCTTTCTTCTGAGATATCGTTTTGTCAAAGTCTTATCTCCGTCTATTCCGATGGATTCATAGGAGGATAGAAATGGTCCATGTGATTGTAGCTGCGAAAGATATAGAGTAACAAAGAATTGAAGGAAAGATTTCAGAATATTAGTACTGATTGTCCTAGCATTGTGATCAGTTTGGAGCGTGGGCTACCTTTGTCTCGAAACGCTGTTTTACCGAAGTCTTATGTTCGTCTAGCTCAACGAATTGATCAGCGGAACCTTTCTTCTGGGATGTCGTTTTGTCAAAGTCTGATCTTCGTCTATTCAGATGGATTTATAAGAGGATAGGAATGGTCCATGTGATTGTAGCTGCGAAAGATATAGAATAACAAAGAATTGAAGGAAAGATTTCAGAATATTAGTAGTAATTGTCCTAGCATTGTTATCAGTTTGGAGCGTGGGCTACCTTTGTCTCAAAACGCTGTTTTACCGAAGTCTTATGTTCGTCTAGCTCAACGGATTGATAAGCGGAACCTTTCTTCTGGGATTCTGGGATGTCGTTTTGTCAAAGTCTTATCTGTGTCTATTCCGATGGATTCATAAGAGGATAGGAATGGTCCATGTGATTGTAGCTACGGAAGATATAGAATAACAAAGAATTGAAGGAAAGATTTCCGAATATTAGTACTAATTGTCCTAGCATTGTTATCAGTTTGGAGCGTGGGCTACCTTTGTCTCGGAACGCTGTTTCACCGAAGTCTCATGTTCGTCTAGCTCAACGGATTGATAATCGTAACCTTTCTTCTGGGATTCTGGGATGTCGTTTTGTCAAAATCTTATCTCTGTCTATTTCGATGGATTTATGAGAGGATAGGAATGGTCCATGTGATTGTAGCTACGGAAGATATAGAATAACAAAGAATTGAAGTAAAGATTTCCGAATATTAGTACTAATTGTCCTAGCATTGTTATTAGTTTGGAGCGTGGGCTACCTTTGTCTCGAAACGCTGTTTTACCGAAGTCTCATGTTCGTCTAGCTCGACGGATTAATAAGCGGAACTTTTCTTCTGTGATGTCGTTTTGTCAAAGTCTTATCTCCGTCTATTCCGATGCATTTATAAGAGGATAGGAATGGTCCATGTGATTGTAGCTGCGAAAGATATTAGGAGAATAACAGAGAATTGAAGGAAAAATTTCAGAAAATTAATGTACTAATTGTCCTAGCATTGTTATCAGTTTGGAGCGTGGGCTACCTTTGTCTCGAAAAGCTGTTTTACCGAAGTCTCATGTTCGTCTAGTTCAACGAATTGATCAGCGGAACCTTTCTCCTGGGATTCTGGGATGTCGTTTTGTCAAAGTCTTATCTCTGTCTATTCCGATGGATTTATAAGAGGATAGGAATGGTCCATGTGATTGTAGCTGCGGAAGATATTAGAAGAATAACAAAGAATTCGAGGAAAGATTTCAGAATATTAGTGTACTCATTGTCCTAGCATTGTTATCAGTTTGGAGCGTGGGCTACCTTCGTCTCAAAACGATGTTTTACCGAAGTCTTATGTCCGTCTAGCTCAACGGATTAATAAGCGGAACCTTTCTTCTGGGATATCGTTTTGTCAAAGTCTTATCTCCGTCTATTCCGATGGATTCATAGGACGATAGGAATGGTCCATGTGATTGTAGCTGCGAAAGATATAGATTAACAAAGAATTGAAGGAAAGATTTCAGAATATTAGTTTAATTGTCCTAGCATTGTTATCAGTTTGGAGCGTGGGCTACCTTTGTTTCGAAACGCTGTTTTACCGGAGTCTTATGTTCGTCTAGCTCAACGAATTGATCAGCGGAACCTTTCTTCTGGGATGTCGTTTTGTCAAAGTCTGATCTCCGTCTATTCAGATGGATTTATAAGAGGATAGGAATGGTCCATGTGATTGTAGCTGCGAAAGATATAGAATAACAAAGAATTGAAGGAAAGATTTCAGAATATCAGTAGTAATTGTCCTAGCATTGTTATCAGTTTGGAGCGTGGGCTACCTTTGTCTCAAAACTCTGTTTTACCGAAGTCTTATGTTCGTCTAGCTCAACGGATTGATAAGCGGAACCTTTCTTCTGGGATTCTGGGATGTCGTTTCGTCAAAGTCTTATCTCTGTCTATTCCGATGTATTCATAAGAGGCTAGGAATGGTCCATGTGATTGTAGCTACGGAAGATATAGAATAACAAAGAATTGAAGGAAAGATTTCCGAATATTAGTACTAATTGTCCTAGCATTGTTATCAGTTTGGAGCGTGGGCTACCTCTGTCTCGAAACGCTGTTTCACCGAAGTCTTATGTTCGTCTAGCTCAACGGATTGATAAGCGTAACCTTTCTTCTGGGATTCTGGGATGTCGTTTTGTCAAAATCTTATCTTTGTCTATTTCGATGGATTCATAAGAGGATAGGAATGGTCCATGTGATTGTAGCTGCGAAAGATATCAGAAGAATAACAAAGAATTGAAGGAAATATTTCAGAATATCAGTGTACCAATTGTGCTAGCATTGTTATCAGTTTGGAGCGTGGGCTACCTTTGTCTCGAAACGCTGTTTCACCGAAGTCTTATGTTCGTCTAGCTCAACGAATTGATCAGCGGAACCTTTCTTCTGGGATGTCGTTTTGTCAAAGTCTGATCTCCGTCTATTCAGATGGATTCATAAGAGGATAGGAATGGTCCATGTGATTGTAGCTGCGAAAGATATCAGAAGAATAACAAAGAATTGAAGGAAATATTTCAGAATATCAGTGTACCAATTGTGCTAGCATTGTTATCAGTTTGGAGCGTGGGCTACCTTTGTCTCGAAACGCTGTTTTACCGAAGTCTCATGTTCGTCTAGCTCAACGGATTGATAAGCGGAACCTTTCTTCTGGGATATCGTTTTGTCAAAGTCTTATCTCCGTCTATTCCGATGGATTCATAGGACGATAGGAATGGTCCATGTGATTGTAGCTGCGAAAGATATAGATTAACAAAGAATTGAAGAAAAGATTCCAGAATATTAGTTTAATTGTCCTAGCATTGTTATCAGTTTGGAGCGTGGGCTACCTTTGTCTCGAAACGCTGTTTTACCGGAGTCTTATGTTCGTCTAGCTCAACGAATTGATCAGCGGAACCTTTCTTCTGTGATGTCGTTCTGTCAAAGTCTGATCTCCGTCTATTCAGATGGATTTATAAGAGGATAGGAATGGTCCATGTGATTGTAGCTGCGAAAGATATAGAATAACAAAGAATTGAAGGAAAGATTTCAGAATATCAGTAGTAATTGTCCTAGCATTGTTATCAGTTTGGAGCGTGGGCTACCTTTGTCTCAAAACGCTGTTTTACCGAAGTCTTATGTTCGTCTAGCTCAACGGATTGATAAGCGGAACCTTTCTTCTGGGATTCTGGGATGTCGTTCCGTCAAAG
This sequence comes from Tenthredo livida, assembly GCA_963992785.1. Taxonomy (NCBI): domain Eukaryota; kingdom Metazoa; phylum Arthropoda; class Insecta; order Hymenoptera; family Tenthredinidae; genus Tenthredo; species Tenthredo livida. The sequence goes on from OZ023071.1 coordinate 15,143,066, forward strand.
TCTTATCTCTGTCTATTCCGATGGATTCATAAGAGGCTAGGAATGGTCCATGTGATTGTAGCGACGGAAGATATAGAATAACAAAGAATTGAAGGAAAGATTTCCGAATGTTAGTACTAATTGTCCTAGCATTGTTATCAGTTTGGAGCGTGGGCTACCTCTGTCTCGAAACGCTGTTTCACCGAAGTCTCATGTTCGTCTAGCTCAACGGATTGATACGCGTAACCTTTCTTCTGGGATTCTGGGATGTCGTTTTGTCAAAATCTTATCTCTGTGTATTTCGATGGATTTATAAGAGGATAGGAATGGTCCATGTGATTGTAGCTACGGAAGATATAGAATAACAATGAATTGAAGAAAAGATTTCCGAATATTAGTGCTAATTGTCCTAGCATTGTAATCAGTTTGGAGCGTGGGCTACCTTTGTCTCGAAACGCTGTTTTACCGAAGTCTCATGTTCTTCCAGCTCAACGGATTAATAAGCGGAACCTTTCTTCTGGGATCCCGGTTTGTCAAAGTTTTATATCCGTCTATTCCGATGGATTTATAAGAGGATCGAAATGGTCCATGTGATTGTAGCTGCGAAAGATATAGAGTAACAAAGAATTGAAGGAAAGATTTCAGAATATTAGTACTGATTGTCACAGCATTGTGATCAGTTTGGAGCGTGGGCTACCTTTGTCTCGAAACGCTGTTTTACCGAAGTCTCATGTTCGTCTAGCTCAACGGATTGATAAGCGGAACCTTTCTTCTGGGATTCTGGGATGTCGTTTTGTCAAAGTCTTATCTGTGTCTATTCCGATGGATTCATAAGAGGATAGGAATGGTCCATGTGATTGTAGCTACGGAAGATATAGAATAACAAAGAATTGAAGGAAAGATTTCCGAATATTAGTACTAATTGTCCTAGCATTGTTATCAGTTTGGAGCGTGGGCTACCTTTGTCTCGGAACGCTGTTTCACCGAAGTCTCATGTTCGTCTAGCTCAACGGATTGATAATCGTAACCTTTCTTCTGGGATTCTGGAATGTCGTTTTGTCAAAATCTTATCTCTGTCTATTTCGATGGATTTATGAGAGGATAGGAATGGTCCATGTGATTGTAGCTACGGAAGATATAGAATAACAAAGAATTGAAGTAAAGATTTCCGAATATTAGTACTAATTGTCCTAGCATTGTTATTAGTTTGGAGCGTGGGCTACCTTTGTCTCGAAACGCTGTTTTACCGAAGTCTCATGTTCGTCTAGCTCGACGGATTAATAAGCGGAACTTTTCTTCTGTGATGTCGTTTTGTCAAAGTCTTATCTCCGTCTATTCCGATGCATTTATAAGAGGATAGGAATGGTCCATGTGATTGTAGCTGCGAAAGATATTAGTAGAATAACAGAGAATTGAAGGAAAAATTTCAGAAAATTAATGTACTAATTGTCCTAGCATTGTTATCAGTTTGGAGCGTCGGCTACCTTTGTCTCGAAAAGCTGTTTTACCGAAGTCTTATGTTCGTCTAGTTCAACGAATTGATCAGCGGAACCTTTCTCCTGGGATTCTGGGATGTCGTTTTGTCAAAGTCTTATCTCTGTCTATTCCGATGGATTTATAAGAGGATAGGAATGGTCCATGTGATTGTAGCTGCGGAAGATATTAGAAGAATAACAAAGAATTCGAGGAAAGATTTCAGAATATTAGTGTACTCATTGTCCTAGCATTGTTATCAGTTTCGAGCGTGGGCTACCTTCGTCTCAGAACGATGTTTTACCGAAGTCTTATGTCCGTCTAGCTCAACGGATTAATAAGCGGAACCTTTCTTCTGGGATATCGTTTTGTCAAAGTCTTATCTCCGTCTATTCCGATGGATTCATAGGACGATAGGAATGGTCCATGTGATTGTAGCTGCGAAGGATATAGATTAACAAAGAATTGAAGGAAAGATTTCAGAATATTAGTTTAATTGTCCTAGCATTGTTATCAGTTTGGAGCGTGGGCTACCTTTGTCTCGAAACGCTGTTTTACCGGAGTCTTATGTTCGTGTAGCTCAACGAATTGATCAGCGGAACCTTTCTTCTGTGATGTCGTTCTGTCAAAGTCTGATCTCCGTCTATTCAGATGGATTTATAAGAGGATAGGAATGGTCCATGTGATTGTAGCTGCGAAAGATATAGAATAACAAAGAATTGAAGGAAAGATTTCAGAATATCAGTAGTAATTGTCCTAGCATTGTTATCAGTTTGGAGCGTGGGCTACCTTTGTCTCAAAACTCTGTTTTACCGAAGTCTTATGTTCGTCTAGCTCAACGGATTGATAAGCGGAACCTTTCTTCTGGGATTCTGGGATGTCGTTTCGTCAAAGTCTTATCTCTGTCTATTCCGATGTATTCATAAGAGGCTAGGAATGGTCCATGTGATTGTAGCTACGGAAGATATAGAATAACAAAGAATTGAAGGAAAGATTTCCGAATATTAGTACTAATTGTCCTAGCATTGTTATCAGTTTGGAGCGTGGGCTACCTCTGTCTCGAAACGCTGTTTCACCGAAGTCTTATGTTCGTCTAGCTCAACGGATTGATAAGCGTAACCTTTCTTCTGGGATTCTGGGATGTCGTTTTGTCAAAATCTTATCTTTGTCTATTTCGATGGATTCATAAGAGGATAGGAATGGTCCATGTGATTGTAGCTGCGAAAGATATCAGAAGAATAACAAAGAATTGAAGGAAATATTTCAGAATATCAGTGTACCAATTGTGCTAGCATTGTTATCAGTTTGGAGCGTGGGCTACCTTTGTCTCGAAACGCTGTTTCACCGAAGTCTTATGTTCGTCTAGCTCAACGAATTGATCAGCGGAACCTTTCTTCTGGGATGTCGTTTTGTCAAAGTCTGATCTCCGTCTATTCAGATGGATTCATAAGAGGATAGGAATGGTCCATGTGATTGTAGCTGCGAAAGATATCAGAAGAATAACAAAGAATTGAAGGAAATATTTCAGAATATCAGTGTACCAATTGTGCTAGCATTGTTATCAGTTTGGAGCGTGGGCTACCTTTGTCTCGAAACGCTGTTTTACCGAAGTCTCATGTTCGTCTAGCTCAACGGATTGATAAGCGGAACCTTTCTTCTGGGATATCGTTTTGTCAAAGTCTTATCTCCTTCTATTCCGATGGATTCATAGGACGATAGGAATGGTCCATGTGATTGTAGCTGCGAAAGATATAGATTAACAAAGAATTGAAGAAAAGATTCCAGAATATTAGTTTAATTGTCCTAGCATTGTTATCAGTTTGGAGCGTGGGCTACCTTTGTCTCGAAACGCTGTTTTACCGGAGTCTTATGTTCGACTAGCTCAACGAATTGATCAGCGGAACCTTTCTTCTGTGATGTCGTTCTGTCAAAGTCTGATCTCCGTCTATTCAGATGGATTTATAAGAGGATAGGAATGGTCCATGTGATTGTAGCTGCGAAAGATATAGAATAACAAAGAATTGAAGGAAAGATTTCAGAATATCAGTAGTAATTGTCCTAGCATTGTTATCAGTTTGGAGCGTGGGCTACCTTTGTCTCAAAACGCTGTTTTACCGAAGTCTTATGTTCGTCTAGCTCAACGGATTGATAAGCGGAACCTTTCTTCTGGGATTCTGGGATGTCGTTCCGTCAAAGTCTTATCTCTGTCTATTCCGATGGATTCATAAGAGGCTAGGAATGGTCCATGTGATTGTAGCGACGGAAGATATAGAATAACAAAGAATTGAAGGAAAGATTTCCGAATGTTAGTACTAATTGTCCTAGCATTGTTATCAGTTTGGAGCGTGGGCTACCTCTGTCTCGAAACGCTGTTTCACCGAAGTCTCATGTTCGTCTAGCTCAACGGATTGATACGCGTAACCTTTCTTCTGGAATTCTGGGATGTCGTTTTGTCAAAATCTTATCTCTGTGTATTTCGATGGATTTATAAGAGGATAGGAATGGTCCATGTGATTGTAGCTACGGAAGATATAGAATAACAATGAATTGAAGAAAAGATTTCCGAATATTAGTGCTAATTGTCCTAGCATTGTAATCAGTTTGGAGCGTGGGCTACCTTTGTCTCGAAACGCTGTTTTACCGAAGTCTCATGTTCTTCCAGCTCAACGGATTAATAAGCGGAACCTTTCTTCTGGGATCCCGGTTTGTCAAAGTTTTATATCCGTCTATTCCGATGGATTTATAAGAGGATCGAAATGGTCCATGTGATTGTAGCTGCGAAAGATATAGAGTAACAAAGAATTGAAGGAAAGATTTCAGAATATTAGTACTGATTGTCACAGCATTGTGATCAGTTTGGAGCGTGGGCTACCTTTGTCTCGAAACGCTGTTTTACCGAAGTCTCATGTTCGTCTAGCTCAACGGATTGATAAGCGGAACCTTTCTTCTGGGATTCTGGGATGTCGTTTTGTCAAAGTCTTATCTGTGTCTATTCCGATGGATTCATAAGAGGATAGGAATGGTCCATGTGATTGTAGCTACGGAAGATATAGAATAACAAAGAATTGAAGGAAAGATTTCCGAATATTAGTACTAATTGTCCTAGCATTGTTATCAGTTTGGAGCGTGGGCTACCTTTGTCTCGGAACGCTGTTTCACCGAAGTCTCATGTTCGTCTAGCTCAACGGATTGATAATCGTAACCTTTCTTCTGGGATTCTGGAATGTCGTTTTGTCAAAATCTTATCTCTGTCTATTTCGATGGATTTATGAGAGGATAGGAATGGTCCATGTGATTGTAGCTACGGAAGATATAGAATAACAAAGAATTGAAGTAAAGATTTCCGAATATTAGTACTAATTGTCCTAGCATTGTTATTAGTTTGGAGCGTGGGCTACCTTTGTCTCGAAACGCTGTTTTACCGAAGTCTCATGTTCGTCTAGCTCGACGGATTAATAAGCGGAACTTTTCTTCTGTGATGTCGTTTTGTCAAAGTCTTATCTCCGTCTATTCCGATGCATTTATAAGAGGATAGGAATGGTCCATGTGATTGTAGCTGCGAAAGATATTAGTAGAATAACAGAGAATTGAAGGAAAAATTTCAGAAAATTAATGTACTAATTGTCCTAGCATTGTTATCAGTTTGGAGCGTCGGCTACCTTTGTCTCGAAAAGCTGTTTTACCGAAGTCTTATGTTCGTCTAGTTCAACGAATTGATCAGCGGAACCTTTCTCCTGGGATTCTGGGATGTCGTTTTGTCAAAGTCTTATCTCTGTCTATTCTGATGGATTTATAAGAGGATAGGAATGGTCCATGTGATTGTAGCTGCGGAAGATATTAGAAGAATAACAAAGAATTCGAGGAAAGATTTCAGAATATTAGTGTACTCATTGTCCTAGCATTGTTATCAGTTTCGAGCGTGGGCTACCTTCGTCTCAGAACGATGTTTTACCGAAGTCTTATGTCCGTCTAGCTCAACGGATTAATAAGCGGAACCTTTCTTCTGGGATATCGTTTTGTCAAAGTCTTATCTCCGTCTATTCCGATGGATTCATAGGACGATAGGAATGGTCCATGTGATTGTAGCTGCGAAGGATATAGATTAACAAAGAATTGAAGGAAAGATTTCAGAATATTAGTTTAATTGTCCTAGCATTGTTATCAGTTTGGAGCGTGGGCTACCTTTGTCTCGAAACGCTGTTTTACCGGAGTCTTATGTTCGTCTAGCTCAACGAATTGATCAGCGGAACCTTTCTTCTGGGATGTCGTTTTGTCAAAGTCTGATCTCCGTCTATATAGATGGATCTATAAGAGGATAGGAATGGTCCATGTGATTGTAGCTGCGAAAGATATAGAATAACAAAGAATTGAAGGAAAGATTTCAGAATATCAGTAGTAATTGTCCTAGCATTGTTATCAGTTTGGAGCGTGGGCTACCTTTGTCTCAAAACGCTGTTTTACCGAAGTCTTATGTTCGTCTAGCTCAACGGATAGATAAGCGGAACCTTCCTTCTGGGATTCTGGGATGTCGTTTCGTCAAAGTCTTATCTCTGTCTATTCCGATGGATTCATAAGAGGCTAGGAATGGTCCATGTGATTGTAGCTACGGAAGATATAGAATAACAAAGAATTGAAGGAAAGATTTCCGAATATTAGTACTAATTGTCCTAGCATTGTTATCAGTTTGGAGCGTGGGCTACCTCTGTCTCGAAACGCTGTTTCACCGAAGTCTTATGTTCGTCTAGCTCAACGGATTGATAAGCGTAACCTTTCTTCTGGGATTCTGGGATATCGTTTTGTCAAAGTCTTATCTCCGTCTATTCCGATGGATTCATAGGACGATAGGAATGGTCCATGTGATTGTAGCTGCGAAAGATATAGATTAACAAAGAATTGAAGGAAAGATTTCAGAATATTAGTTTAATTGTCCTAGCATTGTTATCAGTTTGGAGCGTGGGCTACCTTTGTCACGAAACGCTGTTTTACCGGAGTCTTATGTTCGTCTAGCTCAACGAATTGATTAGCGGAACCTTTCTTCTGGGATGTCGTTTTGTCAAAGTCTGATCTCCGTCTATTCAGATGGATTTATAAGAGGATAGGAATGGTCCATGTGATTGTAGCTGCGAAAGATATAGAATAACAAAGAATTGAAGGAAAGATTTCAGAATATCAGTAGTAATTGTCCTAGCATTGTTATCAGTTTGGAGCGTGGGCTACCTTTGTCTCAAAACGCTGTTTTACCGAAGTCTTATGTTCGTCTAGCTCAACGGATTGATAAGCGGAACCTTTCTTCTGGGATTCTGGGATGTCGTTTCGTCAAAGTCTTATCTCTGTCTATTCCGATGGATTCATAAGAGGCTAGGAATGGTCCATGTGATTGTAGCTACGGAAGATATAGAATAACAAAGAATTGAAGGAAAGATTTCCGAATATTAGTACTAATTGTCCTAGCATTGTTATCAGTTTGGAGCGTGGGCTACCTCTGTCTCGAAACGCTGTTTCACCGAAGTCTTATGTTCGTCTAGCTCAACGGATTGATAAGCGTAACCTTTCTTCTGGGATTCTGGGATGTCGTTTTGTCAAAATCTTATCTTTGTCTATTTCGATGGATTCATAAGAGGATAGGAATGGTCCATGTGATTGTAGCTGCGAAAGATATCAGAAGAATAACAAAGAATTGAAGGAAATATTTCAGAATATCAGTGTACCAATTGTGCTAGCATTGTTATCAGTTTGGAGCGTGGGCTACCTTTGTCTCGAAACGCTGTTTCACCGAAGTCTTATGTTCGTCTAGCTCAACGAATTGATCAGCGGAACCTTTCTTCTGGGATGTCGTTTTGTCAAAGTCTGATCTCCGTCTATTCAGATGGATTCATAAGAGGATAGGAATGGTCCATGTGATTGTAGCTGCGAAAGATATCAGAAGAATAACAAAGAATTGAAGGAAATATTTCAGAATATCAGTGTACCAATTGTGCTAGCATTGTTATCAGTTTGGAGCGTGGGCTACCTTTGTCTCGAAACGCTGTTTCACCGAAGTCTCATGTTCGTCTAGCTCAACGGATTGATAAGCGGAACCTTTCTTCTGGGATATCGTTTTGTCAAAGTCTGATCTCCGTCTATTCAGATGGATTTATAAGAGGATAGGAATGGTCCATGTGATTGTAGCTGCGAAAGATATAGAATAACAAAGAATTGAAGGAAAGATTTCAGAATATTAGTAGTAATTGTCCTAGCATTGTTATCAGTTTGGAGCGTGGGCTACCTTTGTCTCAAAACGCTGTTTTACCGCAGTCTTATGTTCGTCTAGCTCAACGGATTGATAAGCGGAACCTTTCTTCTGGGATATCGTTTTGTCAAAGTCTTATCTCCGTCTATTCCGATGGATTCATAGGACGATAGGAATGGTCCATGTGATTGTAGCTGCGAAAGATATAGATTAACAAAGAATTGAAGAAAAGATTCCAGAATATTAGTTTAATTGTCCTAGCATTGTTATCAGTTTGGAGCGTGGGCTACCTTTGTCTCGAAACGCTGTTTTACCGGAGTCTTATGTTCGTGTAGCTCAACGAATTGATCAGCGGAACCTTTCTTCTGTGATGTCGTTCTGTCAAAGTCTGATCTCCGTCTATTCAGATGGATTTATAAGAGGATAGGAATGGTCCATGTGATTGTAGCTGCGAAAGATATAGAATAACAAAGAATTAAAGGAAAGATTTCAGAATATCAGTAGTAATTGTCCTAGCATTGTTATCAGTTTGGAGCGTGGGCTACCTTTGTCTCAAAACGCTGTTTTACCGAAGTCTTATGTTCGTCTAGCTCAACGGATTGATAAGCGGAACCTTTCTTCTGGGATTCTGGGATGTCGTTCCGTCAAAGTCTTATCTCTGTCTATTCCGATGGATTCATAAGAGGCTAGGAATGGTCCATGTGATTGTAGCGACGGAAGATATAGAATAACAAAGAATTGAAGGAAAGATTTCCGAATGTTAGTACTAATTGTCCTAGCATTGTTATCAGTTTGGAGCGTGGGCTACCTCTGTCTCGAAACGCTGTTTCACCGAAGTCTTATGTTCGTCTAGCTCAACGGATTGATACGCGTAACCTTTCTTCTGGGATTCTGGGATGTCGTTTTGTCAAAATCTTATCTCTGTCTATTTCGATGGATTTATAAGAGGATAGGAATGGTCCATGTGATTGTAGCTACGGAAGATATAGAATAACAATGAATTGAAGAAAAGATTTCCGAATATTAGTGCTAATTGTCCTAGCATTGTAATCAGTTTGGAGCGTGGGCTACCTTTGTCTCGAAACGCTGTTTTACCGAAGTCTCATGTTCTTCCAGCTCAACGGATTAATAAGCGGAACCTTTCTTCTGGGATCCCGGTTTGTCAAAGTTTTATATCCGTCTATTCCGATGGATTTATAAGAGGATCGAAATGGTCCATGTGATTGTAGCTGCGAAAGATATAGAGTAACAAAGAATTGAAGGAAAGATTTCAGAATATTAGTACTGATTGTAACAGCATTGTGATCAGTTTGGAGCGTGGGCTACCTTTGTCTCGAAACGCTGTTTTACCGAAGTCTCATGTTCGTCTAGCTCAACGGATTAATAAGCGGAACCTTTCTTCTGAGATATCGTTTTGTCAAAGTCTTATCTCCGTCTATTCCGATGGATTTATAGGAGGATAGAAATGGTCCATGTGATTGTAGCTGCGAAAGATATAGAGTAACAAAGAATTGAAGGAAAGATTTCAGAATATTAGTACTGATTGTCCTAGCATTGTGATCAGTTTGGAGCGTGGGCTACCTTTGTCTCGAAACGCTGTTTTACCGAAGTCTTATGTTCGTCTAGCTCAACGAATTGATCAGCGGAACCTTTCTTCTGGGATGTCGTTTTGTCAAAGTCTGATCTTCGTCTATTCAGATGGATTTATAAGAGGATAGGAATGGTCCATGTGATTGTAGCTGCGAAAGATATAGAATAACAAAGAATTGAAGGAAAGATTTCAGAATATTAGTAGTAATTGTCCTAGCATTGTTATCAGTTTGTAGCGTGGGCTACCTTTGTCTCAAAACGCTGTTTTACCGAAGTCTTATGTTCGTCTAGCTCAACGGATTGATAAGCGGAACCTTTCTTCTGGGATTCTGGGATGTCGTTTTGTCAAAGTCTTATCTCTGTCTATTCCGATGGATTCATAAGAGGATAGGAATGGTCCATGTGATTGTAGCTACAGAAGATATAGAATAACGAAGAATTGAAGGAATGATTTCCGAATATTTGTACTAATTGTCCTAGCATTGTTATCAGTTTGGAGCGTGGGCTACCTTTGTCTCGGAACGCTGTTCCACCGAAGTCTTATGTTCGTCTAGCCCAACGGATTGATAATCGTAACCTTTCTTCTGGGATTCTGGGATGTCGTTTTGTCAAAATCTTATCTCTGTCTATTTCGTTGGATTTATGAGAGGATAGGAATGGTCCATGTGATTGTAGCTACGGAAGATATAGAATAACAAAGAATTGAAGTAAGGATTTCCGAATATTAGTACTAATTGTCCTAGCATTGTTATTAGTTTGGAGCGTGGGCTACCTTTGTCTCGAAACGCTGTTTTACCGAAGTCTCATGTTCGTCTAGCTCGACGGATTAATAAGCGGAACTTTTCTTCTGTGATGTCGTTTTGTCAAAGTCTTATCTCCGTCTATTCCGATGCATTTATAAGAGGATAGGAATGGTCCACGTGATTGTAGCTGCGAAAGATATTAGGAGAATAACAGAGAATTGAAGGAAAAATTTCAGAAAATTAATGTACTAATTGTCCTAGCATTGTTATCAGTTTGGAGCGTGGGCTACCTTTGTCTCGAAAAGCTGTTTTACCGAAGTCTTATGTTCGTCTCGTTCAACGAATTGATCAGCGGAACCTTTCTCCTGGGATTCTGGGATGTCGTTTTTCTCAAAGTCTTATCTCTGTCTATTCCGATGGATTTATAAGAGGATAGGAATGGTCCATAGGATTGTAGCTGCGGAAGATATTAAAAGAATAACAAAGAATTCGAGGAAAGATTTCAGAATATTAGTGTACTCATTGTCCTAGCATTGTTATCAGTTTGGAGCCTGGGCTACCTTCGTCTCAAAACGATGTTTTACCGAAGTCTTATGTCCGTCTAGCTCAACGGATCAATAAGCGGAACCTTTCTTCTGGGATATCGTTTTGTCAAAGTCTTATCTCCGTCTATTCCGATGGATTCATAGGACGATAGGAATGGTCCATGTGATTGTAGCTGCGAAAGATATAGATTAACAAAGAATTGAAGGAAAGATTTCAGAATATTAGTTCAATTGTCCTAGCATTGTTATCAGTTTGGAGCGTGGGCTACCTTTGTCTCGGAACGCTGTTTTACCGGAGTCTTATGTTCGTCTAGCTCAACGAATTGATCAGCGGAACCTTTCTTCTGGGATGTCGTTTTGTCAAAGTCTGATCTCCGTCTATTCAGATGGATTTATAAGAGGATAGGAATGGTCCATGTGATTGTAGCTGCGAAAGATATAGAATAACAAAGAATTGAAGGAAAGATTTCAGAATATCAGTAGTAATTGTCCTAGCATTGTTATCAGTTTGGAGCGTGGGCTACCTTTGTCTCAAAACGCTGTTTTACCGAAGTCTTATGTTCGTCTAGCTCAACGGATTGATAAGCGGAACCTTTCTTCTGGGATTCTGGGATGTCGTTTCGTCAAAGTCTTATCTCTGTCTATTCCGATGGATTCATAAGAGGCTAGGAATGGTCCATGTGATTGTAGCTACGGAAGATATAGAATAACAAAGAATTGAAGGAAAGATTTCCGAATATTAGTACTAATTGTCCTAGCATTGTTATCAGTTTGGAGCGTGGGCTACCTCTGTCTCGAAACGCTGTTTCACCGTAGTCTTATGTTCGTCTAGCTCAACGGATTGATAAGCGTAACCTTTCTTCTGGGATTCTGGGATGTCGTTTTGTCAAAATCTTATCTTTGTCTATTTCGATGGATTCATAAGAGGATAGGAATGGTCCATGTGATTGTAGCTGCGAAAGATATCAGAAGAATAACAAAGAATTGAAGGAAATATTTCAGAATATCAGTGTACCAATTGTGCTAGCATTGTTATCAGTTTGGAGCGTGGGCTACCTTTGTCTCGAAACGCTGTTTTACCGAAGTCTCATGTTCGTCTAGCTCAACGAATTGATCAGCGGAACCTTTCTTCTGGGATGTCGTTTTGTCAAAGTCTGATCTCCGTCTATTCAGATGGATTCATAAGAGGATAGGAATGGTCCATGTGATTGTAGCTGCGAAAGATATCAGAAGAATAACAAAGAATTGAAGGAAATATTTCAGAATATCAGTGTACCAATTGTGCTAGCATTGTTATCAGTTTGGAGCGTGGGCTACCTTTGTCTCGAAACGCTGTTTTACCGAAGTCTCATGTTCGTCTAGCTCAACGGATTGATAAGCGGAACCTTTCTTCTGGGATATCGTTTTGTCAAAGTCTGATCTCCGTCTATTCAGATGGATTTATAAGAGGATAGGAATGTTCCATGTGATTGTAGCTGCGAAAGATATAGAATAACAAAGAATTGAAGGAAAGATTTCAGAATATTAGTAGTAATTGTCCTAGCATTGTTATCAGTTTGGAGCGTGGGCTACCTTTGTCTCAAAACGCTGTTTTACCGAAGTCTTATGTTCGTCTAGCTCAACGGATTGATAAGCGGAACCTTTCTTCTGGGATTCTGGGATGTCGTTTTGTCAAAGTCTTATCTGTGTCTATTCCGATGGATTCATAAGAGGATAGGAATGGTCCATGTGATTGTAGCTACGGAAGATATAGAATAACAAAGAATTGAAGGAAAGATTTCCGAATATTAGTACTAATTGTCCTAGCATTGTTATCAGTTTGGAGCGTGGGCTACCTTTGTCTCGGAACGCTTTTTCACCGAAGTCTCATGTTCGTCTAGCTCAACGGATTGATAATCGTAACCTTTCTTCTGGGATTCTGGGATGTCGTTTTGTCAAAATCTTATCTCTGTCTATTTCGATGGATTTATGAGAGGATAGGAATGGTCCATGTGATTGTAGCTACGGAAGATATAGAATAACAAAGAATTGAAGTAAACATTTCCGAATATTAGTACTAATTGTCCTAGCATTGTTATTAGTTTGGAGCGTGGGCTACCTTTGTCTCGAAACGCTGTTTTACCGAAGTCTCATGTTCGTCTAGCTCGACGGATTAATAAGCGGAACTTTTCTTCTGTGATGTCGTTTTGTCAAAGTCTTATCTCCGTCTATTCCGATGCATTTATAAGAGGATAGGAATGGTCCATGTGATTGTAGCTGCGAAAGATATTAGGAGAATAACAGAGAATTGAAGGAAAAATTTCAGAAAATTAATGTACTAATTGTCCTAGCATTGTTATCAGTTTGGAGCGTGGGCTACCTTTGTCTCGAAAAGCTGTTTTACCGAAGTCTCATGTTCGTCTAGTTCAACGAATTGATCAGCGGAACCTTTCTCCTGGGATTCTGGGATGTCGTTTTGTCAAAGTCTTATCTCTGTCTATTCCGATGGATTTATAAGAGGATAGGAATGGTCCATGTGATTGTAGCTGCGGAAGATATTAGAAGAATAACAAAGAATTCGAGGAAAGATTTCAGAATAATAGTGTACTCATTGTCCTAGCATTGTTATCAGTTTGGAGCGTGGGCTACCTTCGTCTCAAAACGATGTTTTACCGAAGTCTTATGTCCGTCTAGCTCAACGGATTAATAAGCGGAACCTTTCTTCTGGGATATCGTTTTGTCAAAGTCTTATCTCCGTCTATTCCGATGGATTCATAGGACGATAGGAATGGTCCATGTGATTGTAGCTGCGAAAGATATAGATTAACAAAGAATTGAAGGAAAGATTTCAGAATATTAGTTTAATTGTCCTAGCATTGTTATCAGTTTGGAGCGTGGGCTACCTTTGTCTCAAAACGCTGTTTTACCGAAGTCTTATGTTTGTCTAGCTCAACGGATTGATAAGCGGAACCTTTCTTCTGGGATTCTGGGATGTCGTTTTGTCAAAGTCTTATCTGTGTCTATTGCGATGGATTCATAAGAGGATAGGAATGGTCCATGTGATTGTAGCTACGGAAGATATAGAATAACAAAGAATTGAAGGAAAGATTTCCGAATATTAGTACTAATTGTCCTAGCATTGTTATCAGTTTGGAGCGTGGGCTACCTTTGTCTCGGAACGCTGTTTCACCGAAGTCTCATGTTCGTCTAGCTCAACGGATTGATAATCGTAACCTTTCTTCTGGGATTCTGGAATGTCGTTTTGTCAAAATCTTATCTCTGTCTATTTCGATGGATTTATGAGAGGATAGGAATGGTCCATGTGATTGTAGCTACGGAAGATATAGAATAACAAAGAATTGAAGTAAAGATTTCCGAATATTAGTACTAATTGTCCTAGCATTGTTATTAGTTTGGAGCGTGGGCTACCTTTGTCTCGAAACGCTGTTTTACCGAAGTCTCATGTTCGTCTAGCTCGACGGATTAATAAGCGGAACTTTTCTTCTGTGATGTCGTTTTGTCAAAGTCTTATCTCCGTCTATTCCGATGCATTTATAAGAGGATAGGAATGGTCCATGTGATTGTAGCTGCGAAAGATATTAGTAGAATAACAGAGAATTGAAGGAAAAATTTCAGAAAATTAATGTACTAATTGTCCTAGCATTGTTATCAGTTTGGAGCGTGGGCTACCTTTGTCTCGAAAAGCTGTTTTACCGAAGTCTTATGTTCGTCTAGTTCAACGAATTGATCAGCGGAACCTTTCTCCTGGGATTCTGGGATGTCGTTTTGTCAAAGTCTTATCTCTATCTATTCCGATGGATTTATAAGAGGATAGGAATGGTCCATGTGATTGTAGCTGCGGAAGATATTAGAAGAATAACAAAGAATTCGAGGAAAGATTTCAGAATATTAGTGTACTCATTGTCCTAGCATTGTTATCAGTTTGGAGCGTGAGCTACCTTTGTCTCGAAACGCTGTTTCACCGAAGTCTTATGTTCGTCTAGCTCAACGAATTGATCAGCGGAACCTTTCTTCTGGGATGTCGTTTTGTCAAAGTCTGATCTCCGTCTATTCAGATGGATTCATAAGAGGATAGGAATGGTCCATGTGATTGTAGCTGCGAAAGATATCAGAAGAATAACAAAGAATTGAAGGAAATATTTCAGAATATCAGTGTACTAATTGTGCTAGCATTGTTATCAGTTTGGAGCGTGGGCTACCTTTGTCTCGAAACGCTGTTTTACCGAAGTCTCATGTTCGTCTAGCTCAACGGATTGATAAGCGGAACCTTTCTTCTGGGATATCGTTTTGTCAAAGTCTTATCTCCGTCTATTCCGATGGATTCATAGGACGATAGGAATGGTCCATGTGATTGTAGCTGCGAAAGATATAGATTAACAAAGAATTGAAGAAAAGATTCCAGAATATTAGTTTAATTGTCCTAGCATTGTTATCAGTTTGGAGCGTGGGCTACCTTTGTCTCGAAACGCTGTTTTACCGGAGTCTTATGTTCGTCTAGCTCAACGAATTGATCAGCGGAACCTTTCTTCTGTGATGTCGTTCTGTCAAAGTCTGATCTCCGTCTATGCAGATGGATTTATAAGAGGATAAGAATGGTCCATGTGATTGTAGCTGCGAAAGATATAGAATAACAAAGAATTGAAGGAAAGATTTCAGAATATCAGTAGTAATTGTCCTAGCATTGTTATTAGTTTGGAGCATGGGCTACCTTTGTCTCAAAACGCTGTTTCACCGAAGTCTTATGTTCGTCCAGCTCAACGGATTGATAAGCGGAACCTTTCTTCTGGGATTCTGGGATGTCGTTTTGTCGAAGTCTTATCTCTGTCTATTTCGATGGATTTATAAGAGGATAGGAATGTTCCATGTGATTGTAGCTACGGAAGATATAGAATAACAAAGAATTGAAGAAAAGATTTCCGAATATTAGTGCTAATTGTCCTAGCATTGTAATCAGTTTGGAGCGTGGGCTACCTTTGTCTCGAAACGCTGTTTTACCGAAGTCTCATGTTCTTCCAGCTCAACGGATTAATAAGCGGAACCTTTCTTCTGGGATATCGGTTTGTCAAAGTTTTATCTCCGTCTATTCCGATGGATTTATAAGAGGATCGGAATGGTCCATGTGATTGTAGCTGCGAAAGATATAGAGTAACAAAGAATTGAAGGAAAGATTTCAGAATATTGGTACTGATTGTCACAGCATTGTGATCAGTTTGGAGCGTGGGCTACCTTTGTCTCGAAACGCTGTTTTACCGAAGTCTCATGTTCGTCTAGCTCAACGGATTAATAAGCGGAACCTTTCTTCTGAGATATCGTTTTGTCAAAGTCTTATCTCCGTCTATTCCGATGGATTCATAGGAGGATAGAAATGGTCCATGTGATTGTAGCTGCGAAAGATATAGAGTAACGAAGAATTGAAGGAAAGATTTCAGAATATTAGTACTGATTGTCCTAGCATTGTGATCAGTTTGGAGCGTGGGCTACCTTTGTCTCGAAACGCTGTTTTACCGAAGTCTTATGTTCGTCTAGCTCAACGGATTGATAAGCGGAACCTTTCTTCTGGGATTCTGGGATGTCGTTTTGTCAAAGTCTTATCTGTGTCTATTCCGATGGATTCATAAGAGGATAGGAATGGTCCATGTGATTGTAGCTACGGAAGATATAGAATAACAAAGAATTGAAGGAAAGATTTCCGAATATTAGTACTAATTGTCCTAGCATTGTTATCAGTTTGGAGCGTGGGCTACCTTTGTCTCGGAACGCTGTTTCACCGAAGTCTCATGTTCGTCTAGCTCAACGGATTGATAATCGTAACCTTTCTTCTGGGATTCTGGGATGTCGTTTTGTCAAAATCTTATCTCTGTCTATTTCGATGGATTTATGAGAGGATAGGAATGGTCCATGTGATTTTAGCTACGGAAGATATAGAATAACAAAGAATTGAAGTAAAGATTTCCGAATATTAGTACTAATTGTCCTAGCATTGTTATTAGTTTGGAGCGTGGGCTACCTTTGTCTCGAAACGCTGTTTTACCGAAGTCTCATGTTCGTCTAGCTCGACGGATTAATAAGCGGAACTTTTCTTCTGTGATGTCGTTTTGTCAAAGTCTTATCTCCGTCTATTCCGATGCATTTATAAGAGGATAGGAATGGTCCATGTGATTGTAGCTGCGAAAGATATTAGGAGAATAACAGAGAATTGAAGGAAAAATTTCAGAAAATTAATGTACTAATTGTCCTAGCATTGTTATCAGTTTGGAGCGTGGGCTACCTTTGTCTCGAAAAGCTGTTTTACCGAAGTCTCATGTTCGTCTAGTTCAACGAATTGATCAGCGGAACCTTTCTCCTGGGATTCTGGGATGTCGTTTTGTCAAAGTCTTATCTCTGTCTATTCCGATGGATTTATAAGAGGATAGGAATGGTCCATGTGATTGTAGCTGCGGAAGATATTAGAAGAATAACAAAGAATTCGAGGAAAGATTTCAGAATATTAGTGTACTCATTGTCCTAGCATTGTTATCAGTTTGGAGCGTGGGCTACCTTCGTCTCAAAACGATGTTTTACCGAAGTCTTATGTCCGTCTAGCTTAACGGATTAATAAGCGGAACCTTTCTTCTGGGATATCGTTTTGTCAAAGTCTTATCTCCGTCTATTCCGATGGATTCATAGGACGATAGGAATGGTCCATGTGATTGTAGCTGCGAAAGATATAGATTAACAAAGAATTGAAGGAAAGATTTCAGAATATTAGTTTAATTGTCCTAGCATTGTTATCAGTTTGGAGCGTGGGCTACCTTTGTCTCAAAACGCTGTTTTACCGAAGTCTTATGTTTGTCTAGCTCAACGGATTGATAAGCGGAACCTTTCTTCTGGGATTCTGGGATGTCGTTTTGTCAAAGTCTTATCTGTGTCTATTCCGATGGATTCATAAGAGGATAGGAATGGTCCATGTGATTGTAGCTACGGAAGATATAGAATAACAAAGAATTGAAGGAAAGATTTCCGAATATTAGTACTAATTGTCCTAGCATTGTTATCAGTTTGGAGCGTGGGCTACCTTTGTCTCGGAACGCTGTTTCACCGAAGTCTCATGTTCGTCTAGCTCAACGGATTGATAATCGTAACCTTTCTTCTGGGATTCTGGAATGTCGTTTTGTCAAAATCTTATCTCTGTCTATTTCGATGGATTTATGAGAGGATAGGAATGGTCCATGTGATTGTAGCTACGGAAGATATAGAATAACAAAGAATTGAAGTAAAGATTTCCGAATATTAGTACTAATTGTCCTAGCATTGTTATTAGTTTGGAGCGTGGGCTACCTTTGTCTCGAAACGCTGTTTTACCGAAGTCTCATGTTCGTCTAGCTCGACGGATTAATAAGCGGAACTTTTCTTCTGTGATGTCGTTTTGTCAAAGTCTTATCTCCGTCTATTCCGATGCATTTATAAGAGGATAGGAATGGTCCATGTGATTGTAGCTGCGAAAGATATTAGTAGAATAACAGAGAATTGAAGGAAAAATTTCAGAAAATTAATGTACTAATTGTCCTAGCATTGTTATCAGTTTGGAGCGTGGGCTACCTTTGTCTCGAAAAGCTGTTTTACCGAAGTCTTATGTTCGTCTAGTTCAACGAATTGATCAGCGGAACGTTTCTCCTGGGATTCTGGGATGTCGTTTTGTCAAAGTCTTATCTCTGTCTATTCCGATGGATTTATAAGAGGATAGGAATGGTCCATGTGATTGTAGCTGCGGAAGATATTAGAAGAATAACAAAGAATTCGAGGAAAGATTTCAGAATATTAGTGTACTCATTGTCCTAGCATTGTTATCAGTTTGGAGCGTGGGCTACCTTTGTCTCGAAACGCTGTTTCACCGAAGTCTTATGTTCGTCTAGCTCAACGAATTGATCAGCGGAACCTTTCTTCTGGGATGTCGTTTTGTCAAAGTCTGATCTCCGTCTATTCAGATGGATTCATAAGAGGATAGGAATGGTCCATGTGATTGTAGCTGCGAAAGATATCAGAAGAATAACAAAGAATTGAAGGAAATATTTCAGAATATCAGTGTACTAATTGTGCTAGCATTGTTATCAGTTTGGAGCGTGGGCTACCTTTGTCTCGAAACGCTGTTTTACCGAAGTCTCATGTTCGTCTAGCTCAACGGATTGATAAGCGGAACCTTTCTTCTGGGATATCGTTTTGTCAAAGTCTTATCTCCGTCTATTCCGATGGATTCATAGGACGATAGGAATGGTCCATGTGATTGTAGCTGCGGAAGATATAGATTAACAAAGAATTGAAGAAAAGATTCCAGAATATTAGTTTAATTGTCCTAGCATTGTTATCAGTTTGGAGCGTGGGCTACCTTTGTCTCGAAACGCTGTTTTACCGGAGTCTTATGTTCGTCTAGCTCAACGAATTGATCAGCGGAACCTTTCTTCTGTGATGTCGTTCTGTCAAAGTCTGATCTCCGTCTATTCAGATGGATTTATAAGAGGATAGGAATGGTCCATGTGATTGTAGCTGCGAAAGATATAGAATAACAAAGAATTGAAGGAAAGATTTCAGAATATCAGTAGTAATTGTCCTAGCATTGTTATTAGTTTGGAGCATGGGCTACCTTTGTCTCAAAACGCTGTTTCACCGAAGTCTTATGTTCGTCCAGCTCAACGGATTGATAAGCGGAACCTTTCTTCTGGGATTCTGGGATGTCGTTTTGTCGAAGTCTTATCTCTGTCTATTTCGATGGATTTATAAGAGGATAGGAATGGTCCATGTGATTGTAGCTACGGAAGATATAGAATAACAAAGAATTGAAGAAAAGATTTCCGAATATTAGTGCTAATTGTCCTAGCATTGTAATCAGTTTGGAGCGTGGGCTACCTTTGTCTCGAAACGCTGTTTTACCGAAGTCTCATGTTCTTCCAGCTCAACGGATTAATAAGCGGAACCTTTCTTCTGGGATATCGGTTTGTCAAAGTTTTATCTCCGTCTATTCCGATGGATTTATAAGAGGATCGGAATGGTCCATGTGATTGTAGCTGCGAAAGATATAGAGTAACAAAGAATTGAAGGAAAGATTTCAGAATATTAGTACTGATTGTCACAGCATTGTGATCAGTTTGGAGCGTGGGCTACCTTTGTCTCGAAACGCTGTTTTACCGAAGTCTCATGTTCGTCTAGCTCAACGGATTAATAAGCGGAACCTTTCTTCTGAGATATCGTTTTGTCAAAGTCTTATCTCCGTCTATTCCGATGGATTCATAGGAGGATAGAAATGGTCCATGTGATTGTAGCTGCGAAAGATATAGAGTAACAAAGAATTGAAGGAAAGATTTCAGAATATTAGTACTGATTGTCCTAGCATTGTGATCAGTTTGGAGCGTGGGCTACCTTTGTCTCGAAACGCTGTTTTACCGAAGTCTTATGTTCGTCTAGCTCAACGAATTGATCAGCGGAACCTTTCTTCTGGGATGTCGTTTTGTCAAAGTCTGATCTTCGTCTATTCAGATGGATTTATAAGAGGATAGGAATGGTCCATGTGATTGTAGCTGCGAAAGATATAGAATAACAAAGAATTGAAGGAAAGATTTCAGAATATTAGTAGTAATTGTCCTAGCATTGTTATCAGTTTGGAGCGTGGGCTACCTTTGTCTCAAAACGCTGTTTTACCGAAGTCTTATGTTCGTCTAGCTCAACGGATTGATAAGCGGAACCTTTCTTCTGGGATTCTGGGATGTCGTTTTGTCAAAGTCTTATCTGTGTCTATTCCGATGGATTCATAAGAGGATAGGAATGGTCCATGTGATTGTAGCTACGGAAGATATAGAATAACAAAGAATTGAAGGAAAGATTTCCGAATATTAGTACTAATTGTCCTAGCATTGTTATCAGTTTGGAGCGTGGGCTACCTTTGTCTCGGAACGCTGTTTCACCGAAGTCTCATGTTCGTCTAGCTCAACGGATTGATAATCGTAACCTTTCTTCTGGGATTCTGGGATGTCGTTTTGTCAAAATCTTATCTCTGTCTATTTCGATGGATTTATGAGAGGATAGGAATGGTCCATGTGATTGTAGCTACGGAAGATATAGAATAACAAAGAATTGAAGTAAAGATTTCCGAATATTAGTACTAATTGTCCTAGCATTGTTATTAGTTTGGAGCGTGGGCTACCTTTGTCTCGAAACGCTGTTTTACCGAAGTCTCATGTTCGTCTAGCTCGACGGATTAATAAGCGGAACTTTTCTTCTGTGATGTCGTTTTGTCAAAGTCTTATCTCCGTCTATTCCGATGCATTTATAAGAGGATAGGAATGGTCCATGTGATTGTAGCTGCGAAAGATATTAGGAGAATAACAGAGAATTGAAGGAAAAATTTCAGAAAATTAATGTACTAATTGTCCTAGCATTGTTATCAGTTTGGAGCGTGGGCTACCTTTGTCTCGAAAAGCTGTTTTACCGAAGTCTCATGTTCGTCTAGTTCAACGAATTGATCAGCGGAACCTTTCTCCTGGGATTCTGGGATGTCGTTTTGTCAAAGTCTTATCTCTGTCTATTCCGATGGATTTATAAGAGGATAGGAATGGTCCATGTGATTGTAGCTGCGGAAGATATTAGAAGAATAACAAAGAATTCGAGGAAAGATTTCAGAATATTAGTGTACTCATTGTCCTAGCATTGTTATCAGTTTGGAGCGTGGGCTACCTTCGTCTCAAAACGATGTTTTACCGAAGTCTTATGTCCGTCTAGCTCAACGGATTAATAAGCGGAACCTTTCTTCTGGGATATCGTTTTGTCAAAGTCTTATCTCCGTCTATTCCGATGGATTCATAGGACGATAGGAATGGTCCATGTGATTGTAGCTGCGAAAGATATAGATTAACGAAGAATTGAAGGAAAGATTTCAGAATATTAGTTTAATTGTCCTAGCATTGTTATCAGTTTGGAGCGTGGGCTACCTTTGTTTCGAAACGCTGTTTTACCGGAGTCTTATGTTCGTCTAGCTCAACGAATTGATCAGCGGAACCTTTCTTCTGGGATGTCGTTTTGTCAAAGTCTGATCTCCGTCTATTCAGATGGATTTATAAGAGGATAGGAATGGTCCATGTGATTGTAGCTGCGAAAGATATAGAATAACAAAGAATTGAAGGAAAGATTTCAGAATATCAGTAGTAATTGTCCTAGCATTGTTATCAGTTTGGAGCGTGGGCTACCTTTGTCTCAAAACGCTGTTTTACCGAAGTCTTATGTTCGTCTAGCTCAACGGATTGATAAGCGGAACCTTTCTTCTGGGATTCTGGGATGTCGTTTCGTCAAAGTCTTATCTCTGTCTATTCCGATGTATTCATAAGAGGCTAGGAATGGTCCATGTGATTGTAGCTACGGAAGATATAGAATAACAAAGAATTGAAGGAAAGATTTCCGAATATTAGTACTAATTGTCCTAGCATTGTTATCAGTTTGGAGCGTGGGCTACCTCTGTCTCGAAACGCTGTTTCACCGAAGTCTTATGTTCGTCTAGCTCAACGGATTGATAAGCGTAACCTTTCTTCTGGGATTCTGGGATGTCGTTTTGTCAAAATCTTATCTTTGTCTATTTCGATGGATTCATAAGAGGATAGGAATGGTCCATGTGATTGTAGCTGCGAAAGATATCAGAAGAATAACAAAGAATTGAAGGAAATATTTCAGAATATCAGTGTACCAATTGTGCTAGCATTGTTATCAGTTTGGAGCGTGGGCTACCTTTGTCTCGAAACGCTGTTTCACCGAAGTCTTATGTTCGTCTAGCTCAACGAATTGATCAGCGGAACCTTTCTTCTGGGATGTCGTTTTGTCAAAGTCTGATCTCCGTCTATTCAGATGGATTCATAAGAGGATAGGAATGGTCCATGTGATTGTAGCTGCGAAAGATATCAGAAGAATAACAAAGAATTGAAGGAAATATTTCAGAATATCAGTGTACCAATTGTGCTAGCATTGTTATCAGTTTGGAGCGTGGGCTACCTTTGTCTCGAAACGCTGTTTTACCGAAGTCTCATGTTCGTCTAGCTCAACGGATTGATAAGCGGAACCTTTCTTCTGGGATATCGTTTTGTCAAAGTCTTATCTCCGTCTATTCCGATGGATTCATAGGACGATAGGAATGGTCCATGTGATTGTAGCTGCGAAAGATATAGATTAACAAAGAATTGAAGAAAAGATTCCAGAATATTAGTTTAATTGTCCTAGCATTGTTATCAGTTTGGAGCGTGGGCTACCTTTGTCTCGAAACGCTGTTTTACCGGAGTCTTATGTTCGTCTAGCTCAACGAATTGATCAGCGGAACCTTTCTTCTGTGATGTCGTTCTGTCAAAGTCTGATCTCCGTCTATTCAGATGGATTTATAAGAGGATAGGAATGGTCCATGTGATTGTAGCTGCGAAAGATATAGAATAACAAAGAATTGAAGGAAAGATTTCAGAATATCAGTAGTAATTGTCCTAGCATTGTTATCAGTTTGGAGCGTGGGCTACCTTTGTCTCAAAACGCTGTTTTACCGAAGTCTTATGTTCGTCTAGCTCAACGGATTGATAAGCGGAACCTTTCTTCTGGGATTCTGGGATGTCGTTCCGTCAAAGTCTTATCTCTGTCTATTCCGATGAATTCATAAGAGGCTAGGAATGGTCCATGTGATTGTAGCGACGGAAGATATAGAATAACAAAGAATTGAAGGAAAGATTTCCGAATGTTAGTACTAATTGTCCTAGCATTGTTATCAGTTTGGAGCGTGGGCTACCTCTGTCTCGAAACGCTGTTTCACCGAAGTCTTATGTTCGTCTAGCTCAACGGATTGATACGCGTAACCTTTCTTCTGGGATTCTGGGATGTCGTTTTGTCAAAATCTTATCTCTGTGTATTTCGATGGATTTATAAGAGGATAGGAATGGTCCATGTGATTGTAGCTACGGAAGATATAGAATAACAATGAATTGAAGAAAAGATTTCCGAATATTAGTGCTAATTGTCCTAGCATTGTAATCAGTTTGGAGCGTGGGCTACCTTTGTCTCGAAACGCTGTTTTACCGAAGTCTCATGTTCTTCCAGCTCAACGGATTAATAAGCGGAACCTTTCTTCTGGGATCCCGGTTTGTCAAAGTTTTATATCCGTCTATTCCGATGGATTTATAAGAGGATCGAAATGGTCCATGTGATTGTAGCTGCGAAAGATATAGAGTAACAAAGAATTGAAGGAAAGATTTCAGAATATTAGTACTGATTGTCACAGCATTGTGATCAGTTTGGAGCGTGGGCTACCTTTGTCTCGAAACGCTGTTTTACCGAAGTCTCATGTTCGTCTAGCTCAACGGATTAATAAGCGGAACCTTTCTTCTGAGATATCGTTTTGTCAAAGTCTTATCTCCGTCTATTCCGATGGATTTATAGGAGGATAGAAATGGTCCATGTGATTGTAGCTGCGAAAGATATAGAGTAACAAAGAATTGAAGGAAAGATTTCAGAATATTAGTACTGATTGTCCTAGCATTGTGATCAGTTTGGAGCGTGGGCTACCTTCGTCTCGAAACGCTGTTTTACCGAAGTCTTATGTTCGTCTAGCTCAACGAATTGATCAGCGGAACCTTTCTTCTGGGATGTCGTTTTGTCAAAGTCTGATCTTCGTCTATTCAGATGGATTTATAAGAGGATAGGAATGGTCCATGTGATTGTTGCTGCGAAAGATATAGAATAACAAAGAATTGAAGGAAAGATTTCAGAATATTAGTAGTAATTGTCCTAGCATTGTTATCAGTTTGGAGCGTGGGCTACCTATGTCTCAAAACGCTGTTTTACCGAAGTCTTATGTTCGTCTAGCTCAACGGATTGATAAGCGGAACCTTTCTTCTGGGATTCTGGGATGTCGTTTTGTCAAAGTCTTATCTCTGTCTATTCCGATGGATTCATAAGAGGATAGGAATGGTCCATGTGATTGTAGCTACGGAAGATATAGAATAACAAAGAATTGAAGGAAAGATTTCCGAATATTTGTACTAATTGTCCTAGCATTGTTATCAGTTTGGAGCGTGGGCTACCTTTGTCTCGGAACGCTGTTCCACCGAAGTCTTATGTTCGTCTAGCCCAACGGATTGATAATCGTAACCTTTCTTCTGGGATTCTGGGATGTCGTTTTGTCAAAATCTTATCTCTGTCTATTTCGTTGGATTTATGAGAGGATAGGAATGGTCCATGTGATTGTAGCTACGGAAGATATAGAATAACAAAGAATTGAAGTAAGGATTTCCGAATATTAGTACTAATTGTCCTAGCATTGTTATTAGTTTGGAGCGTGGGCTACCTTTGTCTCGAAACGCTGTTTTACCGAAGTCTCATGTTCGTCTAGCTCGACGGATTAATAAGCGGAACTTTTCTTCTGTGATGTCGTTTTGTCAAAGTCTTATCTCCGTCTATTCCGATGCATTTATAAGAGGATAGGAATGGTCCACGTGATTGTAGCTGCGAAAGATATTAGGAGAATAACAGAGAATTGAAGAAAAAATTTCAGAAAATTAATGTACTAATTGTCCTAGCATTGTTATCAGTTTGGAGCGTGGGCTACCTTTGTCTCGAAAAGCTGTTTTACCGAAGTCTTATGTTCGTCTCGTTCAACGAATTGATCAGCGGAACCTTTCTCCTAGGATTCTGGGATGTCGTTTTGTCAAAGTCTTATCTCTGTCTATTCCGATGGATTTATAAGAGGATAGGAATGGTCCATAGGATTGTAGCTGCGGAAGATATTAGAAGAATAACAAAGAATTCGAGGAAAGATTTCAGAATATTAGTGTACTCATTGTCCTAGCATTGTTATCAGTTTGGAGCGTGGGCTACCTTCGTCTCAAAACGATGTTTTACCGAAGTCTTATGTCCGTCTAGCTCAACGGATCAATAAGCGGAACCTTTCTTCTGGGATATCGTTTTGTCAAAGTCTTATCTCCGTCTATTCCGATGGATTCATAGGACGATAGGAATGGTCCATGTGATTGTAGCTGCGAAAGATATAGATTAACAAAGAATTGAAGGAAAGATTTCAGAATATTAGTACTAATTGTCCTAGCATTGTTATCAGTTTGGAGCGTGGGCTACCTTTGTCTCGAAACGCTGTTTTACCGGAGTCTTATGTTCGTCTAGCTCAACGAATTGATCAGCGGAACCTTTCTCCTGGGATGTCGTTTTGTCAAAGTCTGATCTCCGTCTATTCAGATGGATTTATAAGAGGATAGGAATGGTCCATGTGATTGTAGCTGCGAAAGATATAGAATAACAAAAAATTGAAGAAAAGATTTCAGAATATCAGTAGTAATTGTCCTAGCATTGTTATCAGTTTGGAGCGTGGGCTACCTGTGTCTCAAAACGCTGTTTTACCGAAGTCTTATGTTCGTCTAGCTCAACTGATTGATGAGCGGAACCTTTCTTCTGGGATTCTGGGATGTCGTTTCGTCAAAGTCTCATCTCTGTCTATTCCGATGGATTCATAAGAGGCTAAGAATGGTCCATTGGTTGTAGCTACGGAAGATATAGAATAACAAAGAATTGAAGGAAAGATTTCCGAATATTAGTACTAATTGTCCCAGCATTGTTATCAGTTTGGAGCGTGGGCTACCTCTGTCTCGAAACGCTGTTTCACCGAAGTCTTATGTTCGTCTAGCTCAACGGATTGATAAGCGTAACCTTTCTTCTGGGATTCTGGAATGTCGTTTTGTCAAAATCTTATCTTTGTCTATTTCGATGGATTCATAAGAGGATAGGAATGGTCCATGTGATTGTAGCTACGGAAGATATGGAATAACAAAGAATTGAAGAAAAGATTTCCGAATATTAGTACTAATTGTCCTAGCATTGTAATCAGTTTGGAGCGTGGGCTACCTTCGTCTCGAAACGCTGTTTTACCGGAGTCTCATGTTCTTCCAGCTCAACGGATTAATAAGCGGTACCTTTCTTCTGGGATATCGTTTTGTCAAAGTCTTATCTCCGTCTATTCCGATGGATTCATAGGACGATAGGAATGGTCCTTGTGATTGTAGCTGCGAAAGATATAGATTAACAAAGAATTGAAGGAAAGATTTCAGAATATTAGTTTGATTGTCCTAGCATTGTTATCAGTTTGGAGCGTGGGCTATCTTTGTCTCGAAACGCTGTTTTACCGGAGTCTTATGTTCGTCTAGCTCAACGAATTGATCAGCGGAACCTTTCTTCTGGGATGTCGTTTTGTCAAAGTCTGATCTCCGTCTATTCAGATGGATTTATAAGACGATAGGAATGGTCCATGTGATTGTAGCTGCGAAAGATATAGAATAACAAAGAATTGACGGAAAGATTTCAGAATATTAGTAGTAATTGTCCTAGCATTGTTATCAGTTTGGAGCGTGGGCTACCTTTGTCTCAAAACGCTGTTTTACCGAAGTCTTATGTTCGTCTAGCTCAACGGATTGATAAGCGGAACCTTTCTTCTGGGATTCTGGGATGTCGTTTTGTCAAAGTCTTATCTCTGTCTATTCCGATGGATTCATAAGAGGATAGGAAATGGTCCATGTGATTGTAGCTACGGAAGATATAGAATAACAAAGAATTGAAGGAAAGATTTCCGAATATTAGTACTAATTGTCCTAGCATTGTTATCAGTTTGGAGCGTGGGCTACCTTTGTCTCGGAACGCTGTTTCACCGAAGTCTTATGTTCGTCTAGCTCAACGGATTGATAATCGTAACCTTTCTTCTGGGATTCTGGGATGTCGTTTTGTCAAAATCTTATCTCTGTCTATTTCGATGGATTTATGAGAGGATAGGAATGGTCCATGTGATTGTAGCTACGGAAGATATAGAATAACAAAGAATTGAAGTAAAGATTTCCGAATATTAGTACTAATTGTCCTAGCATTGTTATTAGTTTGGAGCGTGGGCTACCTTTGTCTCGAAACGCTGTTTTACCGGAGTCTCATGTTCTTCCAGCTCAACGGATTAATAAGCGGAACCTTTCTTCTGGGATATCGTTTTGTCAAAGTCTTATCTCCGTCTATTCCGATATATTCATAGGACGATAGGAATGGTCCATGTGATTGTAGCTGCGGAAGATATAGATTAACGAAGAATTGAAGGAAAGATTTCAGAATATTAGTTTAATTGTCCTAGCATTGTTATCAGTTTGGAGCGTGGGCTACCTTCGTCTCGAAAAGCTGTTTTACCGAAGTCTTATGTTCGTCTAGTTCAACGAATTGATCAGCGGAACCTTTCTCCTGGGATTCTGGGATGTCGTTTTGTCAAAGTCTTATCTCTGTCTATTCCGATGGATTTATAAGAGGATAGGAATGGTCCATGTGATTGTAGCTGCGGAAGATATTAGAAGAATAACAAAGAATTCGAGGAAAGATTTCAGAATATTAGTGTACTCATTGTCCTAGCATTGTTATCAGTTTGGAGCGTGGGCTACCTTCGTCTCAAAACGATGTTTTACCGAAGTATTATGTCCGTCTAGCTCAACGGATTAATAAGCGGAACCTTTCTTCTGGGATATCGTTTTGTCAAAGTCTTATCTCCGTCTATTCCGATGGATTCATAGGACGATAGGAATGGTCCATGTGATTGTAGCTGCGAAAGATATAGATTAACAAAGAATTGAAGGAAAGATTTCAGAATATCAGTAGTAATTGTCCTAGCATTGTTATCAGTTTGGAGCGTGGGCTACCTTTGTCTCAAAACGCTGTTTTACCGAAGTCTTATGTTCGTCTAGCTCAACGGATTGATAAGCGGAACCTTTCTTCTGGGATTCTGGGATGTCGTTTCGTCAAAGTCTTATCTCTGTCTATTCCGATGGATTCATAAGAGGCTAGGAATGGTCCATGTGATTGTAGCTACGGAAGATATAGAATAACAAAGAATTGAAGGAAAGATTTCCGAATATTAGTACTGATTGTCCTAGCATTGTTATCAGTTTGGAGCGTGGGCTACCTCTGTCTCGAAACGCTGTTTCACCGAAGTCTTATGTTCGTCTAGCTCAACGGATTGATAAGCGTAACCTTTCTTCTGGGATTCTGGGATGTCGTTTTGTCAAAATCTTATCTTTGTCTATTTCGATGGATTCATAAGAGGATAGGAATGGTCCATGTAATTGTCGCTACGGAAGATATAGAATAACAAAGAATTGAAGAAAAGATTTCCGAATATTAGTACTAATTGTCCTAGCATTGTAATCAGTTTGGAGCGTGGGCTACCTTTGTCTCGAAACGCTGTTTTACCGGAGTCTCATGTTCTTCCAGCTCAACGGATTAATAAGCGGAACCTTTCTTCTGGGATATCGTTTTGTCAAAGTCTTATCTCCGTCTATTCCGATATATTCAGAGGACGATAGGAATGGTCCATGTGATTGTAGCTGCGGAAGATATAGATTAACAAAGAATTGAAGGAAAGATTTCAGAATATTAGTTTAATTGTCCTAGCATTGTTATCAGTTTGGAGCGTGGGCTACCTTTGTCTCGAAACGCTGTTTTACCGGAGTCTTATGTTCGTCTAGCTCAACGAATTGATCAGCGGAACCTTTCTTCTGGGATGTCATTTTGTCAAAGTCTGATCTCCGTCTATTCAGATGGATTTATAAGAGGATAGGAATGGTCCATGTGATTGTAGCTGCGAAAGATATAGAATAACAAAGAATTGAACGAAAGATTTCAGAATATCAGTAGTAATTGTCCTAGCATTGTTATCAGTTTGGAGCGTGGGCTACCTTTGTCTCAAAACGCTGTTTTACCGAAGTCTTATGTTCGTCTAGCTCAACGGATTGATAAGCGCAACCTTTCTTCTGGGATTCTGGGATGTCGTTTCGTCAAAGTCTTATCTCTGTCTATTCCGATGGATTCATAAGAGGATAGGAATGGTCCATGTGATTGTAGCTACGGAAGATATAGAATAACAAAGAATTGAAGGGAAGATTTCCGAATATTAGTACTAATTGTCCTAGCATTGTTATCAGTTTGAAGCGTGGGCTACCTTTGTCTCGAAACGCTGTTTCACCGAAGTCTTATGTTCGTCTAGCTCAACGGATTGATAAGCGTAACCTTTCTTCTGGGATTCTGGGATGTCGTTTTGTCAAAATCTCATCTCTGTCTATTTCGATGGATTTATAAGAGGATAGGAATGGTCCATGTGATTGTAGCTACGGAAGATATAGAATAACAAAGAATTGAAGAAAAAAATTTCCGAATATTAGTGCTAATTGTCCTAGCATTGTAATCAGTTTGGAGCGTGGGCTACCTTTGTCTCGAAACGCTGTTTTACCGAAGTCTCATGTTCTTCCAGCTCAACGGATTAATAAGCGGAACCTTTCTTCTGGGATGTCGGTTTGTCAAAGTTTTATCTCCGTCTATTCCGATGGATTTATAAGAGGATCGGAATGGTCCATGTGATTGTAGCTGCGAAAGATATAGAGTAACAAAGAATTGAAGGAAAGATTTCAGGATATTAGTACTGATTGTCACAGCATTGTGATCAGTTTGGAGCGTGGGCTACCTTTGTCTCGAAACGCTGTTTTACCGAAGTCTTATGTTCGTCTAGCTCAACGGATTAATAAGCGGAACCTTTCTTCTGAGATATCGTTTTGTCAAAGTCTTATCTCCGTCTATTCCGATGGATTTATAGGAGGATAGAAATGGTCCATGTGATTGTAGCTGCGAAAGATATAGAGTAACAAAGAATTGAAGGAAAGATTTCAGAATATTAGTACTGATTGTCCTAGCATTGTGATCAGTTTGGAGCGTGGGCTACCTTTGTCTCGAAACGCTGTTTTACCGAAGTCTTATGTTCGTCTAGCTCAACGAATTGATCAGCGGAACCTTTCTTCTGGGATGTCGTTTTGTCAAAGTCTGATCTTCGTCTATTCAGATGGATTTATAAGAGGATAGGAATGGTCCATGTGATTGTAGCTGCGAAAGATATAGAATAACAAAGAATTGAAGGAAAGATTTCAGAATATTAGTAGTAATTGTCCTAGCATTGTTATCAGTTTGGAGCGTGGGCTACCTTTGTCTCAAAACGCTGTTTTACCGAAGTCTTATGTTCGTCTAGCTCAACGGATTGATAAGCGGAACCTTTCTTCTGGGATTCTGGGATGTCGTTTTGTCAAAGTCTTATCTCTGTCTATTCCGATGGATTCATAAGAGGATAGGAATGGTCCATGTGATTGTAGCTACGGAAGATATAGAATAACAAAGAATTGAAGCAAAGATTTCCGAATATTAGTACTAATTGTCCTAGCATTGTTATCAGTTTGGAGCGTGGGCTACCTTTTTCTCGGAACGCTGTTTCACCGAAGTCTTATGTTCGTCTAGCTCAACGGATTGATAATCGTAACCTTTCTTCTGGGATTCTGGGATGTCGTTTTGTCAAAATCTTATCTCTGTCTATTTCGATGGATTTATGAGAGGATAGGAATGGTCCATGTGATTGTAGCTACGGAAGATATAGAATAACAAAGAATTGAAGTAAAGATTTCCGAATATTAGTACTAATTGTCCTGGCATTGTTATTAGTTTGGAGCGTGGGCTACCTTTGTTTCGAAACGCTGTTTTACCGAAGTCTCATGTTCGTCTAGCTCGACGGATTAATAAGCAAAACTTTTCTTCTGTGATGTCGTTTTGTCAAAGTCTTATCTCCGTCTATTCCGATGCATTTATAAGAGGATAGGAATGGTCCATGTGATTGTAGCTGCGAAAGATATGAGGAGAATAACAGAGAATTGAAGGAAAAATTTCAGAAAATTAGTGTACTAATTGTCCTAGCATTGTTATCAGTTTGGAGCGTGGGCTACCTTTGTCTCGAAAAGCTGTTTTACCGAAGTCTTATGTTCGTCTAGTTCAACGAATTGATCAGCGGAACCTTTCTCCTGGGATTCTGGGATGTCGTTTTGTCAAAGACTTATCTCTGTCTATTCCGATGGATTTATAAGAGGATAGAAATGGTCCATGTGATTGTAGCTGCGGAAGATATTAGGAGAATAACAAAGAATTCGAGAAAAGATTTCAGAATATTAGTGTACTCATTGTCCTAGCATTGTTATCAGTTTGGAGCGTGGGCTACCTTCGTCTCAAAACGATGTTTTACCGAAGTCTTATGTCTGTCTAGCTCAACGGATTAATAAGCGGAACCTTTCTTCTGGGATATCGTTTTGTCAAAGTCTTATCTCCGTCTATTCCGATGGATTCATAGGACGATAGGAATGGTCCATGTGATTGTAGCTGCGAAAGATATAGATTAACAAAGAATTGAAGGAAAGATTTCAGAATATTAGTTTAATTGTCCTAGC
This sequence comes from Tenthredo livida, assembly GCA_963992785.1. NCBI lineage: Eukaryota > Metazoa > Arthropoda > Insecta > Hymenoptera > Tenthredinidae > Tenthredo > Tenthredo livida. The sequence goes on from OZ023071.1 coordinate 15,174,942, forward strand.
ATTGTTATCAGTTTGGAGCGTGGGCTACCTTTGTCTCGAAACGCTGTTTTACCGGAGTCTTATGTTCGTCTAGCTCAACGAATTGATCAGCGGAACCTTTCTTCTGGGATGTCGTTTTGTCAAAGTCTGATCTCCGTCTATTCAGATGGATTTATAAGAGGATAGGAATGGTCCATGTGATTGTAGCTGCGAAAGATATAGATTAACAAAGAATTGAAGGAAAGATTTCAGAATATCAGTAGTAATTGTCCTAGCATTGTTATCAGTTTGGAGCGTGGGCTACCTTTGTCTCAAAACGCTGTTTTACCGAAGTCTTATGTTCGTCTAGCTCAACGGATTGATAAGCGGAACCTTTCTTCTGGGATTCTGGGATGTCGTTTCGTCAAAGTCTTATCTCTGTCTATTCCGATGGATTCATAAGAGGCTAGGAATGGTCCATGTGATTGTAGCTACGGAAGATATAGAATAACAAAGAATTGAAGGAAAGATTTCCGAATATTAGTACTGATCGTCCTAGCATTGTTATCAGTTTGGAGCGTGGGCTACCTCTGTCTCGAAACGCTGTTTCACCGAAGTCTTATGTTCGTCTAGCTCAACGGATTGATAAGCGTAACCTTTCTTCTGGGATTCTGGGATGTCGTTTTGTCAAAATCTTATCTTTGTCTATTTCGATGGATTCATAAGAGGATAGGAATGGTCCATGTAATTGTCGCTACGGAAGATATAGAATAACAAAGAATTGAAGAAAAGATTTCCGAATATTAGTACTAATTGTCCTAGCATTGTAATCAGTTTGGAGCGTGGGCTACCTTTGTCTCGAAACGCTGTTTTACCGGAGTCTCATGTTCTTCCAGCTCAACGGATTAATAAGCGGAACCTTTCTTCTGGGATATCGTTTTGTCAAAGTCTTATCTCCGTCTATTCCGATATATTCAGAGGACGATAGGAATGGTCCATGTGATTGTAGCTGCGGAAGATATAGATTAACAAAGAATTGAAGGAAAGATTTCAGAATATTAGTTTAATTGTCCTAGCATTGTTATCAGTTTGGAGCGTGGGCTACCTTTGTCTCGAAACGCTGTTTTACCGGAGTCTTATGTTCGTCTAGCTCAACGAATTGATCAGCGGAACCTTTCTTCTGGGATGTCGTTTTGTCAAAGTCTGATCTCCGTCTATTCAGATGGATTTATAAGAGGATAGGAATGGTCCATGTGATTGTAGCTGCGAAAGATATAGAATAACAAAGAATTGAACGAAAGATTTCAGAATATCAGTAGTAATTGTCCTAGCATTGTTATCAGTTTGGAGCGTGGGCTACCTTTGTCTCAAAACGCTGTTTTACCGAAGTCTTATGTTCGTCTAGCTCAACGGATTGATAAGCGCAACCTTTCTTCTGGGATTCTGGGATGTCGTTTCGTCAAAGTCTTATCTCTGTCTATTCCGATGGATTCATAAGAGGATAGGAATGGTCCATGTGATTGTAGCTACGGAAGATATAGAATGACAAAGAATTGAAGGGAAGATTTCCGAATATTAGTACTAATTGTCCTAGCATTGTTATCAGTTTGAAGCGTGGGCTACCTTTGTCTCGAAACGCTGTTTCACCGAAGTCTTATGTTCGTCTAGCTCAACGGATTGATAAGCGTAACCTTTCTTCTGGGATTCTGGGATGTCGTTTTGTCAAAATCTCATCTCTGTCTATTTCGATGGATTTATAAGAGGATAGGAATGGTCCATGTGATTGTAGCTACGGAAGATATAGAATAACAAAGAATTGAAGAAAAAAATTTCCGAATATTAGTGCTAATTGTCCTAGCATTGTAATCAGTTTGGAGCGTGGGCTACCTTTGTCTCGAAACGCTGTTTTACCGAAGTCTCATGTTCTTCCAGCTCAACGGATTAATAAGCGGAACCTTTCTTCTGGGATTCTGGGATGTCGTTTTGTCAAAGTCTTATCTCTGTCTATTCCGATGGATTCATAAGAGGATAGGAATGGTCCATGTGATTGTAGCTACGGAAGATATAGAATAACAAAGAATTGAAGCAAAGATTTCCGAATATTAGTACTAATTGTCCTAGCATTGTTATCAGTTTGGAGCGTGGGCTACCTTTTTCTCGGAACGCTGTTTCACCGAAGTCTTATGTTCGTCTAGCTCAACGGATTGATAAGCGTAACCTTTCTTCTGGGATTCTGGGATGTCGTTTTGTCAAAATCTTATCTCTGTCTATTTCGATGGATTTATGAGAGGATAGGAATGGTCCATGTGATTGTAGCTACGGAAGATATAGAATAACAAAGAATTGAAGTAAAGATTTCCGAATATTAGTACTAATTGTCCTAGCATTGTTATTAGTTTGGAGCGTGGGCTACCTTTGTTTCGAAACGCTGTTTTACCGAAGTCTCATGTTCGTCTAGCTCGACGGATTAATAAGCAAAACTTTTCTTCTGTGATGTCGTTTTGTCAAAGTCTTATCTCCGTCTATTCCGATGCATTTATAAGAGGATAGGAATGGTCCATGTGATTGTAGCTGCGAAAGATATGAGGAGAATAACAGAGAATTGAAGGAAAAATTTCAGAAAATTAGTGTACTAATTGTCCTAGCATTGTTATCAGTTTGGAGCGTGGGCTACCTTTGTCTCGAAAAGCTGTTTTACCGAAGTCTTATGTTCGTCTAGTTCAACGAATTGATCAGCGGAACCTTTCTCCTGGGATTCTGGGATGTCGTTTTGTCAAAGTCTTATCTCTGTCTATTCCGATGGATTTATAAGAGGATAGGAATGGTCCATGTGATTGTAGCTGCGGAAGATATTAGGAGAATAACAAAGAATTCGAGAAAAGATTTCAGAATATTAGTGTACTCATTGTCCTAGCATTGTTATCAGTTTGGAGCGTGGGCTACCTTCGTCTCAAAACGATGTTTTACCGAAGTCTTATGTCTGTCTAGCTCAACGGATTAATAAGCGGAACCTTTCTTCTGGGATATCGTTTTGTCAAAGTCTTATCTCCGTCTATTCCGATGGATTCATAGGACGATAGGAATGGTCCATGTGATTGTAGCTGCGAAAGATATAGATTAACAAAGAATTGAAGGAAAGATTTCAGAATATTAGTTTAATTGTCCTAGCATTGTTATCAGTTTGGAGCGTGGGCTACCTTTGTCTCGAAACGCTGTTTTACCGGAGTCTTATGTTCGTCTAGCTCAACGAATTGATCAGCGGAACCTTTCTTCTGGGATGTCGTTTTGTCAAAGTCTGATCTCCGTCTATTCAGATGGATTTATAAGAGGATAGGAATGGTCCATGTGATTGTAGCTGCGAAAGATATAGATTAACAAAGAATTGAAGGAAAGATTTCAGAATATCAGTAGTAATTGTCCTAGCATTGTTATCAGTTTGAAGCGTGGGCTACCTTTGTCTCAAAACGCTGTTTTACCGAAGTCTTATGTTCGTCTAGCTCAACGGATTGATAAGCGGAACCTTTCTTCTGGGATTCTGGGATGTCGTTTCGTCAAAGTCTTATCTCTGTCTATTCCGATGGATTCATAAGAGGCTAGGAATGGTCCATGTGATTGTAGCTACGGAAGATATAGAATAACAAAGAATTGAAGGAAAGATTTCCGAATATTAGTACTGATTGTCCTAGCATTGTTATCAGTTTGGAGCGTGGGCTACCTCTGTCTCGAAACGCTGTTTCACCGAAGTCTTATGTTCGTCTAGCTCAACGGATTGATAAGCGTAACCTTTCTTCTGGGATTCTGGGATGTCGTTTTGTCAAAATCTTATCTTTGTCTATTTCGATGGATTCATAAGAGGATAGGAATGGTCCATGTAATTGTCGCTACGGAAGATATAGAATAACAAAGAATTGAAGGGAAGATTTCCGAATATTAGTACTAATTGTCCTAGCATTGTTATCAGTTTGAAGCGTGGGCTACCTTTGTCTCGAAACGCTGTTTCACCGAAGTCTTATGTTCGTCTAGCTCAACGGATTGATAAGCGTAACCTTTCTTCTGGGATTCTGGGATGTCGTTTTGTCAAAATCTCATCTCTGTCTATTTCGATGGATTTATAAGAGGATAGGAATGGTCCATGTGATTGTAGCTACGAAAGATATAGAATAACAAAGAATTGAAGAAAAAAATTTCCGAATATTAGTGCTAATTGTCCTAGCATTGTAATCAGTTTGGAGCGTGGGCTACCTTTGTCTCGAAACGCTGTTTTACCGAAGTCTCATGTTCTTCCAGCTCAACGGATTAATAAGCGGAACCTTTCTTCTGGGATGTCGGTTTGTCAAAGTTTTATCTCCGTCTATTCCGATGGATTTCTAAGAGGATCGGGATGGTCCATGTGATTGTAGCTGCGAAAGATATAGAGTAACAAAGAATTGAAGGAAAGATTTTAGGATATTAGTACTGATTGTCACAGCATTGTGATCAGTTTGGAGCGTGGGCTACCTTTGTCTCGAAACGCTGTTTTACCGAAGTCTTATGTTCGTCTAGCTCAACGGATTAATAAGCGGAACCTTTCTTCTGAGATATCGTTTTGTCAAAGTCTTATCTCCGTCTATTCCGATGGATTTATAGGAGGATAGAAATGGTCCATGTGATTGTAGCTGCGAAAGATATAGAGTAACAAAGAATTGAAGGAAAGATTTCAGAATATTAGTACTGATTGTCCTAGCATTGTGATCAGTTTGGAGCGTGGGCTACCTTTGTCTCGAAACGCTGTTTTACCGAAGTCTTATGTTCGTCTAGCTCAACGAATTGATCAGCGGAACCTTTCTTCTGGGATGTCGTTTTGTCAAAGTCTGATCTTCGTCTATTCAGATGGATTTATAAGAGGATAGGAATGGTCCATGTGATTGTAGCTGCGAAAGATATAGAATAACAAAGAATTGAAGGAAAGATTTCAGAATATTAGTAGTAATTGTCCTAGCATTGTTATCAGTTTGGAGCGTGGGCTACCTTTGTCTCAAAACGCTGTTTTACCGAAGTCTTATGTTCGTCTAGCTCAACGGATTGATGAGCGGAACCTTTCTTCTGGGATTCTGGGATGTCGTTTCGTCAAAGTCTTATCTCTGTCTATTCCGATGGATTCATAAGAGGCTAGGAATGGTCCATGTGATTGTAGCTACGGAAGATATAGAATAACAAAGAATTGAAGGAAAGATTTCCGAATATTAGTACTGATTGTCCTAGCATTGTTATCAGTTTGGAGCGTGGGCTACCTCTGTCTCGAAACGCTGTTTCACCGAAGTCTTATGTTCGTCTAGCTCAACGGATTGATAAGCGTAACCTTTCTTCTGGGATTCTGGGATGTCGTTTTGTCAAAATCTTATCTTTGTCTATTTCGATGGATTCATAAGAGGATAGGAATGGTCCATGTAATTGTCGCTACGGAAGATATAGAATAACAAAGAATTGAAGAAAAGATTTCCGAATATTAGTACTAATTGTCCTAGCATTGTAATCAGTTTGGAGCGTGGGCTACCTTTGTCTCGAAACGCTGTTTTACCGGAGTCTCATGTTCTTCCAGCTCAACGGATTAATAAGCGGAACCTTTCTTCTGGGATATCGTTTTGTCAAAGTCTTATCTCCGTCTATTCCGATATATTCAGAGGACGATAGGAATGGTCCATGTGATTGTAGCTGCGGAAGATATAGATTAACAAAGAATTGAAGGAAAGATTTCAGAATATTAGTTTAATTGTCCTAGCATTGTTATCAGTTTGGAGCGTGGGCTACCTTTGTCTCGAAACGCTGTTTTACCGGAGTCTTATGTTCGTCTAGCTCAACGAATTGATCAGCGGAACCTTTCTTCTGGGATGTCGTTTTGTCAAAGTCTGATCTCCGTCTATTGAGATGGATTTATAAGAGGATAGGAATGGTCCATGTGATTGTAGCTGCGAAAGATATAGAATAACAAAGAATTGAACGAAAGATTTCAGAATATCAGTAGTAATTGTCCTAGCATTGTTATCAGTTTGGAGCGTGGGCTACCTTTGTCTCAAAACGCTGTTTTACCGAAGTCTTATGTTCGTCTAGCTCAACGGATTGATAAGCGCAACCTTTCTTCTGGGATTCTGGGATGTCGTTTCGTCAAAGTCTTATCTCTGTCTATTCCGATGGATTCATAAGAGGATAGGAATGGTCCATGTGATTGTAGCTACGGAAGATATAGAATAACAAAGAATTGAACGGAAGATTTCCGAATATTAGTACTAATTGTCCTAGCATTGTTATCAGTTTGAAGCGTGGGCTACCTTTGTCTCGAAACGCTGTTTCACCGAAGTCTTATGTTCGTCTAGCTCAACGGATTGATAAGCGTAACCTTTCTTCTGGGATTCTGGGATGTCGTTTTGTCAAAATCTCATCTCTGTCTATTTCGATGGATTTATAAGAGGATAGGAATGGTCCATGTGATTGTAGCTACGAAAGATATAGAATAACAAAGAATTGAAGAAAAAAATTTCCGAATATTAGTGCTAATTGTCCTAGCATTGTAATCAGTTTGGAGCGTGGGCTACCTTTGTCTCGAAACGCTGTTTTACCGAAGTCTCATGTTCTTCCAGCTCAACGGATTAATAAGCGGAACCTTTCTTCTGGGATGTCGGTTTGTCAAAGTTTTATCTCCGTCTATTCCGATGGATTTATAAGAGGATCGGAATGGTCCATGTGATTGTAGCTGCGAAAGATATAGAGTAACAAAGAATTGAAGGAAAGATTTCAGGATATTAGTACTGATTGTCACAGCATTGTGATCAGTTTGGAGCGTGGGCTACCTTTGTCTCGAAACGCTGTTTTACCGAAGTCTTATGTTCGTCTAGCTCAACGGATTAATAAGCGGAACCTTTCTTCTGAGATATCGTTTTGTCAAAGTCTTATCTCCGTCTATTCCGATGGATTTATAGGAGGATAGAAATGGTCCATGTGATTGTAGCTGCGAAAGATATAGAGTAACAAAGAATTGAAGGAAAGATTTCAGAATATTAGTACTGATTGTCCTAGCATTGTGATCAGTTTGGAGCGTGGGCTACCTTTGTCTCGAAACGCTGTTTTACCGAAGTCTTATGTTCGTCTAGCTCAACGAATTGATCAGCGGAACCTTTCTTCTGGGATGTCGTTTTGTCAAAGTCTGATCTTCGTCTATTCAGATGGATTTATAAGAGGATAGGAATGGTCCATGTGATTGTAGCTGCGAAAGATATAGAATAACAAAGAATTGAAGGAAAGATTTCAGAATATTAGTAGTAATTGTCCTAGCATTGTTATCAGTTTGGAGCGTGGGCTACCTTTGTCTCAAAACGCTGTTTTACCGAAGTCTTATGTTCGTCTAGCTCAACGGATTGATAAGCGGAACCTTTCTTCTGGGATTCTGGGATGTCGTTTTGTCAAAGTCTTATCTCTGTCTATTCCGATGGATTCATAAGAGGATAGGAATGGTCCATGTGATTGTAGCTACGGAAGATATAGAATAACAAAGAATTGAAGCAAAGATTTCCGAATATTAGTACTAATTGTCCTAGCATTGTTATCAGTTTGGAGCATGGGCTACCTTTTTCTCGGAACGCTGTTTCACCGAAGTCTTATGTTCGTCTAGCTCAACGGATTGATAATCGTAACCTTTCTTCTGGGATTCTGGGATGTCGTTTTGTCAAAATCTTATCTCTGTCTATTTCGATGGATTTATGAGAGGATAGGAATGGTCCATGTGATTGTAGCTACGGAAGATATAGAATAACAAAGAATTGAAGTAAAGATTTCCGAATATTAGTACTAATTGTCCTAGCATTGTTATTAGTTTGGAGCGTGGGCTACCTTTGTTTCGAAACGCTGTTTTACCGAAGTCTCATGTTCGTCTAGCTCGACGGATTAATAAGCAAAACTTTTCTTCTGTGATGTCGTTTTGTCAAAGTCTTATCTCCGTCTATTCCGATGCATTTATAAGAGGATAAGAATGGTCCATGTGATTGTAGCTGCGAAAGAAATGAGGAGAATAACAGAGAATTGAAGGAAAAATTTCAGAAAATTAGTGTACTAATTGTCCTAGCATTGTTATCAGTTTGGAGCGTGGGCTACCTTTGTCTCGAAAAGCTGTTTTACCGAAGTCTTATGTTCGTCTAGTTCAACGAATTGATCAGCGGAACCTTTCTCCTGGGATTCTGGGATGTCGTTTTGTCAAAGTCTTATCTCTGTCTATTCCGATGGATTTATAAGAGGATAGGAATGGTCCATGTGATTGTAGCTGCTGAAGATATTAGGAGAATAACAAAGAATTCGAGAAAAGATTTCAGAATATTAGTGTACTCATTGTCCTAGCATTGTTATCAGTTTGGAGCGTGGGCTACCTTCGTCTCAAAACGATGTTTTACCGAAGTCTTATGTCTGTCTAGCTCAACGGATTAATAAGCGGAACCTTTCTTCTGGGATATCGTTTTGTCAAAGTCTTATCTCCGTCTATTCCGATGGATTCATAGGACGATAGGAATGGTACATGTGATTGTAGCTGCGAAAGATATAGATTAACAAAGAATTGAAGGAAAGATTTCAGAATATTAGTTTAATTGTCCTAGCATTGTTATCAGTTTGGAGCGTGGGCTACCTTTGTCTCGAAACGCTGTTTTACCGGAGTCTTATGTTCGTCTAGCTCAACGAATTGATCAGCGGAACCTTTCTTCTGGGATGTCGTTTTGTCAAAGTCTGATCTCCGTCTATTCAGATGGATTTATAAGAGGATAGGAATGGTCCATGTGATTGTAGCTGCGAAAGATATAGAATAACAAAGAATTGAAGGAAAGATTTCAGAATATCAGTAGTAATTGTCCTAGCATTGTTATCAGTTTGGAGCGTGGGCTACCTTTGTCTCAAAACGCTGTTTTACCGAAGTCTTATGTTCGTCTAGCTCAACGGATTGATAAGCGGAACCTTTCTTCTGGGATTCTGGGATGTCGTTCCGTCAAAGTCTTATCTCTGTCTATTCCGATGGATTCATAAGAGGCTAGAAATGGTCCATGTGATTGTAGCTACGGAAGATATAGAATAACAAAGAATTGAAGAAAAGATTTCCGAATATTAGTACTAATTGTCCTAGCATTGTAATCAGTTTGGAGCGTGGGCTACCTTTGTCTCGAAACGCTGTTTTACCGGAGTCTCATGTTCTTCCAGCTCAACGGATTAATAAGCGGAACCTTTCTTCTGGGATATCGTTTTGTCAAAGTCTTATCTCCGTCTATTCCGATGGATTCATAGGACGATAGGAATGGTCCATGTGATTGTAGCTGCGAAAGATATAGATTAACAAAGAATTGAAGGAAAGATTTCAGAATATTAGTTTAATTGTCCTAGCATTGTTATCAGTTTGGAGCGTGGGCTACCTTTGTCTCAAAACGCTGTTTTACCGAAGTCTTATGTTCGTCTAGCTCAACGGATTGATAAGCGGAACCTTTCTTCTGGGATTCTGGGATGTCGTTCCGTCAAAGTCTTATCTCTGTCTATTCCGATGGATTCATAAGAGGCTAGAAATGGTCCATGTGATTGTAGCTACGGAAGATATAGAATAACAAAGAATTGAAGAAAAGATTTCCGAATATTAGTACTGATTGTCCTAGCATTGTGATCAGTTTGGAGCGTGGGCTACCTTTGTCTCGAAACGCTGTTTTACCGAAGTCTTATGTTCGTCTAGCTCAACGAATTGATCAGCGGAACCTTTCTTCTGGGATGTCGTTTTGTCAAAGTCTGATCTTCGTCTATTCAGATGGATTTATAAGAGGATAGGAATGGTCCATGTGATTGTAGCTGCGAAAGATATAGAATAACAAAGAATTGAAGGAAAGATTTCAGAATATTAGTAGTAATTGTCCTAGCATTGTTATCAGTTTGGAGCGTGGGCTACCTTTGTCTCAAAACGCTGTTTTACCGAAGTCTTATGTTCGTCTAGCTCAACGGATTGATAAGCGGAACCTTTCTTCTGGGATTCTGGGATGTCGTTTTGTCAAAGTCTTATCTCTGTCTATTCCGATGGATTCATAAGAGGATAGGAATGGTCCATGTGATTGTAGCTACGGAAGATATAGAATAACAAAGAATTGAAGCAAAGATTTCCGAATATTAGTACTAATTGTCCTAGCATTGTTATCAGTTTGGAGCATGGGCTACCTTTTTCTCGGAACGCTGTTTCACCGAAGTCTTATGTTCGTCTAGCTCAACGGATTGATAATCGTAACCTTTCTTCTGGGATTCTGGGATGTCGTTTTGTCAAAATCTTATCTCTGTCTATTTCGATGGATTTATGAGAGGATAGGAATGGTCCATGTGATTGTAGCTACGGAAGATATAGAATAACAAAGAATTGAAGTAAAGATTTCCGAATATTAGTACTAATTGTCCTAGCATTGTTATTAGTTTGGAGCGTGGGCTACCTTTGTTTCGAAACGCTGTTTTACCGAAGTCTCATGTTCGTCTAGCTCGACGGATTAATAAGCAAAACTTTTCTTCTGTGATGTCGTTTTGTCAAAGTCTTATCTCCGTCTATTCCGATGCATTTATAAGAGGATAAGAATGGTCCATGTGATTGTAGCTGCGAAAGATATGAGGAGAATAACAGAGAATTGAAGGAAAAATTTCAGAAAATTAGTGTACTAATTGTCCTAGCATTGTTATCAGTTTGGAGCGTGGGCTACCTTTGTCTCGAAAAGCTGTTTTACCGAAGTCTTATGTTCGTCTAGTTCAACGAATTGATCAGCGGAACCTTTCTCCTGGGATTCTGGGATGTCGTTTTGTCAAAGTCTTATCTCTGTCTATTCCGATGGATTTATAAGAGGATAGGAATGGTCCATGTGATTGTAGCTGCTGAAGATATTAGGAGAATAACAAAGAATTCGAGAAAAGATTTCAGAATATTAGTGTACTCATTGTCCTAGCATTGTTATCAGTTTGGAGCGTGGGCTACCTTCGTCTCAAAACGATGTTTTACCGAAGTCTTATGTCTGTCTAGCTCAACGGATTAATAAGCGGAACCTTTCTTCTGGGATATCGTTTTGTCAAAGTCTTATCTCCGTCTATTCCGATGGATTCATAGGACGATAGGAATGGTCCATGTGATTGTAGCTGCGAAAGATATAGATCAACAAAGAATTGAAGGAAAGATTTCAGAATATTAGTTTAATTGTCCTAGCATTGTTATCAGTTTGGAGCGTGGGCTACCTTTGTCTCGAAACGCTGTTTTACCGGAGTCTTATGTTCGTCTAGCTCAACGAATTGATCAGCGGAACCTTTCTTCTGGGATGTCGTTTTGTCAAAGTCTGATCTCCGTCTATTCAGATGGATTTATAAGAGGATAGGAATGGTCCATGTGATTGTAGCTGCGAAAGATATAGAATAACAAAGAATTGAAGGAAAGATTTCAGAATATCAGTAGTAATTGTCCTAGCATTGTTATCAGTTTGGAGCGTGGGCTACCTTTGTCTCAAAACGCTGTTTTACCGAAGTCTTATGTTCGTCTAGCTCAACGGATTGATAAGCGGAACCTTTCTTCTGGGATTCTGGGATGTCGTTCCGTCAAAGTCTTATCTCTGTCTATTCCGATGGATTCATAAGAGGCTAGAAATGGTCCATGTGATTGTAGCTACGGAAGATATAGAATAACAAAGAATTGAAGAAAAGATTTCCGAATATTAGTACTAATTGTCCTAGCATTGTAATCAGTTTGGAGCGTGGGCTACCTTTGTCTCGAAACGCTGTTTTACCGGAGTCTCATGTTCTTCCAGCTCAACGGATTAATAAGCGGAACCTTTCTTCTGGAATATCGTTTTGTCAAAGTCTTATCTCCGTCTATTCCGATGGATTCATAGGACGATAGGAATGGTCCATGTGATTGTAGCTGCGAAAGATATAGATTAACAAAGAATTGAAGGAAAGATTTCAGAATATTAGTTTAATTGTCCTAGCATTGTTATCAGTTTGGAGCGTGGGCTACCTTTGTCTCGAAACGCTGTTTTACCGGAGTCTTATGTTCGTCTAGCTCAACGAATTGATCAGCGGAACCTTTCTTCTGGGATGTCGTTTTGTCAAAGTCTGATCTCCGTCTATTCAGATGGATTTATAAGAGGATAGGAATGGTCCATGTGATTGTAGCTGCGAAAGATATAGAATAACAAAGAATTGAAGGAAAGATTTCAGAATATCAGTAGTAATTGTCCTAGCATTGTTATCAGTTTGGAGCGTGGGCTACCTTTGTCTCAAAACGCTGTTTTACCGAAGTCTTATGTTCGTCTAGCTCAACGGATTGATAAGCGGAACCTTTCTTCTGGGATTCTGGGATGTCGTTCCGTCAAAGTCTTATCTCTGTCTATTCCGATGGATTCATAAGAGGCTAGGAATGGTCCATGTGATTGTAGCTACGGAAGATATAGAATAACAAAGAATTGAAGGAAAGATTTCCGAATATTAGTACTAATTGTCCTAGCATTGTTATCAGTTTGGAGCGTGGGCTACCTCTGTCTCGAAACGCTGTTTCACCGAAGTCTTATGTTCGTCTAGCTCAACGGATTGATAAGCGTAACCTTTCTTCTGGGATTCTGGGATGTCGTTTTGTCAAAATCTTATCTTTGTCTATTTCGATGGATTCATAAGAGGATAGGAATGGTCCATGTGATTGTAGCTACGGAAGATATAGAATAACAAAGAATTGAAGGAAAGATTTCCGAATATTAGTACTAATTGTCCTAGCATTGTTATCAGTTTGGAGCGTGGGCTACCTCTGTCTCGAAACGCTGTTTCACCGAAGTCTTATGTTCGTCTAGCTCAACGGATTGATGAGCGTAACCTTTCTTCTGGGATTCTGGGATGTCGTTTTGTCAAAATCTTATCTTTGTCTATTTCGATGGATTCATAAGAGGATAGGAATGGTCCATGTGATTGTAGCTACGGAAGATATAGAATAACAAAGAATTGAACAAAAGATTTCCGAATATTAGTACTAATTGTCCTAGCATTGTAATCAGTTTGGAGCGTGGGCTACCTTTGTCTCGAAACGCTGTTTTACCGGAGTCTCATGTTCTTCCAGCTCAACCGATTAATAAGCGGAACCTTTCTTCTGGGATATCGTTTTGTCAAAGTCTTATCTCCGTCTATTCCGATGGATTCATAGGACGATAGGAATGGTCCATGTGATTGTAGCTGCGAAAGATATAGATTAACAAAGAATTGAAGGAAAGATTTCAGAATATTAGTTTAATTGTCCTAGCATTGTTATCAGTTTGGAGCGTGGGCTACCTTTGTCTCGAAACGCTGTTTTACCGGAGTCTTATGTTCGTCTAGCTCAACGAATTGATCAGCGGAACCTTTCTTCTGGGATGTCGTTTTGTCAAAGTCTGATCTCCGTCTATTCAGATGGATTTAGGAGAGGATAGGAATGGTCCATGTGATTGTAGCTGCGAAAGTTATAGAATAACAAAGAATTGAAGGAAAGATTTCAGAATATCAGTAGTAATTGTCCTAGCATTGTTATCAGTTTGGAGCGTGGGCTACCTTTGTCTCAAAACGCTGTTTTACCGAAGTCTTATGTTCGTCTAGCTCAACGGATTGATAAGCGGAACCTTTCTTCTGGGATTCTGGGATGTCGTTTTGTCAAAATCTTATCTCTGTCTATTTCGATGGATTTATAAGAGGATAGGAATGGTCCATGTGATTGTAGCTACGGAAGATATAGAATAACAATGAATTGAAGAAAAGATTTCCGAATATCAGTGCTAATTGTCCCAGCATTGTAATCAGTTTGGAGCGCGGGCTACCTTTGTCTCGAAACGCTGTTTTACCGAAGTCTCATGTTCTTCCAGCTCAACGGATTAATAAGCGGAACCTTTCTTCTGGGATGTCGGTTTGTCAAAGTTTTATATCCATCTATTCCGATGGATTTATAAGAGGATCGAAATGGTCCATGTGATTGTAGCTGCGAAAGATATAGAGTAACAAAGAATTGAAGGAAAGATTTCAGAATATTAGTACTGATTGTCACAGCATTGTGATCAGTTTGGAGCGTGGGCTACCTTTGTCTCGAAACGCTGTTTTACCGAAGTCTTATGTTCGTCTAGCTCAAAGAATTGATCAGCGGAACCTTTCTTCTGGGATGTCGTTTTGTCAAAGTCTGATCTTCGTCTATTCAGATGGATTTATAAGAGGATAGGAATGGTCCATGTGATTGTAGCTGCGAAAGATATAGAATAACAAAGAATTGAAGGAAAGATTTCAGAATATTAGTAGTAATTGTCCTAGCATTGTTATCAGTTTGGAGCGTGGGCTACCTTTGTCTCAAAACGCTGTTTTACCGAAGTCTTATGTTCGTCTAGCTCAACGGATTGATAAGCGGAACCTTTCTTCTGGGATTCTGGGATGTCGTTTCGTCAAAGTCTTATCTCTGTCTATTCCGATGGATTCATAAGAGGATAGGAATGGTCCATGTGATTGTAGCTACGGAAGATATAGAATAACAAAGAATTGGAGGGAAGATTTCCGAATATTAGTACTAATTGTCCTAGCATTGTTATCAGTTTGAAGCGTGGGCTACCTTTGTCTCGAAACGCTGTTTCACCGAAGTCTTATGTTCGTCTAGCTCAACGGATTGATAAGCGTAACCTTTCTTCTGGGATTCTGGGATGTCGTTTTGTCAAAATCTTATCTCTGTCTATTTCGATGGATTTATAAGAGGATAGGAATGGTCCATGTGATTGTAGCTACGGAAGATATAGAATAACAATGAATTGAAGAAAAGATTTCCGAATATTAGTGCTAATTGTCCTAGCATTGTAATCAGTTTGGAGCGTGGGCTACCTTTGTCTCGAAACGCCGTTTTACCGAAGTCTCATGTTCTTCCAGCTCAACGGATTAATAAGCGGAACCTTTCTTCTGGGATGTCGGTTTGTCAAAGTTTTATATCCGTCTATTCCGATGGATTTATAAGAGGATCGAAATGGTCCATGTGATTGTAGCTGCGAAAGATATAGAGTAACAAAGAATTGAACGAAAGATTTCAGAATATTAGTACTGATTGTCACAGCATTGTGATCAGTTTGGAGCGTGGGCTACCTTTGTCTCGAAACGCTGTTTTACCGAAGTCTCATGTTCGTCTAGCTCAACGGATTAATAAGCGGAACCTTTCTTCTGAGATATCGTTTTGTCAAAGTCTTATCTCCGTCTATTCCGATGGATTTATAGGAGGATAGGAATGGTCCATGTGATTGTAGCTGCGAAAGATATAGAGTAACAAAGAATTGAAGGAAAGATTTCAGAATATTAGTACTGATTGTCCTAGCATTGTGATCAGTTTGGAGCGTGGGCTACCTTTGTCTCGAAACGCTGTTTTACCGAAGTCTTATGTTCGTCTAGCTCAACGAATTGATCAGCGGAACCTTTCTTCTGGGATGTCGTTTTGTCAAAGTCTGATCTTCGTCTATTCAGATGGATTTATAAGAGGATAGGAATGGTCCATGTGATTGTAGCTGCGAAAGATATAGAATAACAAAGAATTGAAGGAAAGATTTCAGAATATTAGTAGTAATTGTCCTAGCATTGTTATCAGTTTGGAGCGTGGGCTACCTTTGTCTCAAAACGCTGTTTTACCGAAGTCTTATGTTCGTCTAGCTCAACGAATTGATAAGCGGAACCTTTCTTCTGGGATTCTGGGATGTCGTTCCGTCAAAGTCTTATCTTTGTCCATTCCGATGGATTCATAAGAGGCTAGGAATGGTCCATGTGATTGTAGCTACGGAAGATATAGAATAACAAAGAATTGAAGGAAAGATTTCCGAATATTAGTACTAATTGTCCTAGCATTGTTATCAGTTTGGAGCGTGGGCTACCTCTGTCTCGAAACGCTGTTTCACCGAAGTCTTATGTTCGTCCAGCTCAACGGATTGATAAGCGTAACCTTTCTTCTGGGATTCTGGGATGTCGTTTTGTCAAAATCTTATCTTTGTCTATTTCGATAGATTCATAAGAGGATAGGAATGGTCCATGTGATTGTAGCTACGGAAGATATAGAATAACAAAGAATTGAAGAAAAGATTTCCGAATATTAGAACTAATTGGCCTAGCATTGTAATCAGTTTGGAGCGTGGGCTACCTTTGTCTCGAAACGCTGTTTTACCGGAGTCTCATGTTCTTCCAGCTCAACGGATTAATAAGCGGAACCTTTCTTCTGGGATATCGTTTTGTCAAAGTCTTATCTCCGTCTATTCCGATGGATTCATAGGACGATAGGAATGGTCCA
This sequence comes from Tenthredo livida, assembly GCA_963992785.1. NCBI lineage: Eukaryota > Metazoa > Arthropoda > Insecta > Hymenoptera > Tenthredinidae > Tenthredo > Tenthredo livida. The sequence continues at coordinate 15,191,206 of OZ023071.1, forward strand.
TGTGATTGTAGCTGCGAAAGATATAGATTAACAAAGAATTGAAGGAAAGATTTCAGAATATTAGTTTAATTGTCCTATCATTGTTATCAGTTTGGAGCGTGGGCTACCTTTGTCTCGAAACGCTGTTTTACCGGAGTCTTATGTTCGTCTAGCTCAACGAATTGATCAGCGGAACCTTTCTTCTGGGATGTCGTTTTGTCAAAGTCTGATCTCCGTCTATTCAGATGGATTTAGGAGAGGATAGGAATGGTCCATGTGATTGTAGCTGCGAAAGATATAGCATAACAAAGAATTGAAGGAAAGATTTCAGAATATCAGTAGTAATTGTCCTAGCATTGTTATCAGTTTGGAGCGTGGGCTACCTTTGTCTCAAAACGCTGTTTTACCGAAGTCTTATGTTCGTCTAGCTCAACGGATTGATAAGCGGAACCTTTCTTCTGGGATTCTGGGATGTCGTTTCGTCGAAGTCTTATCTCTGTCTATTCCGATGGATTCATAAGAGAATAGGAATGGTCCATGTGATTGTAGCTACGGAAGATATAGAATAACAAAGAATTGGAGGGAAGATTTCCGAATATTAGTAGTAATTGTCCTAGCATTGTTATCAGTTTGGAGCGTGGGCTACCTTTGTCTCGGAACGCTGTTTTACCGAAGTCTTATGTTCGTCTAGCTCAACGAATTGATCAGCGGAACCTTTCTTCTGGGATGTCGTTTTGTCAAAGTCTGATCTTCGTCTATTCAGATGGATTTATAAGAGGATAGGAATGGTCCATGTGATTGTAGCTGCGAAAGATATAGAATAACAAAGAATTGAAGGAAAGATTTCAGAATATTAGTAGTAATTGTCCTAGCATTGTTATCAGTTTGGAGCGTGGGCTACCTTTGTCTCGGAACGCTGTTTCACCGAAGTCTTATGTTCGTCTAGCTCAACGGATTGATAATCGTAACCTTTCTTCTGGGATTCTGGGATGTCGTTTTGTCAAAATCTTATCTCTGTCTATTTCGATGGATTTATGAGAGGATAGGAATGGTCCATGTGATTGTAGCTACGGAAGATATAGAATAACAAAGAATTGAAGTAAGGATTTCCGAATATTAGTACTAATTGTCCTAGCATTGTTATTAGTTTGGAGCGTGGGCTACCTTTGTCTCGAAACGCTGTTTTACCGAAGTCTCATGTTCGTCTAGCTCGACGGATTAATAAGCGGAACTTTTCTTCTGTGATGTCGTTTTGTCAAAGTCTTATCTCCGTCTATTCCGATGCATTCATAAGAGGATAGGAATGGTCCATGTGATTGTAGCTGCGAAAGATATTAGGAGAATAACAGAGAATTGAAGGAAAAATTTCAGAAGATTAGTGTACTAATTGTCCTAGCATTGTTATCAGTTTGGAGCGTGGGCTACCTTTGTCTCGAAAGGCTGTTTTACCGAAGTCTTATGTTCGTCTCGTTCAACGAATTGATCAGCGGAACCTTTCTCCTGGGATTCTGGGATGTCGTTTTGTCAAAGTCTTATCTCTGTCTATTCCGATAGATTTATAAGAGGATAGGAATGGTCCATAGGATTGTAGCTGCGGAAGATATTCGAAGAATAACAAAGAATTCGAGGAAAGATTTCAGAATATTAGTGTACTCATTGTCCTAGCATTGTTATCAGTTTGGAGCGTGGGCTACCTTCGTCTCAAAACGATGTTTTACCGAAGTCTTATGTCCGTCTAGCTCAACGGATCAATAAGCGGAACCTTTCTTCTGGGATATCGTTTTGTCAAAGTCTTATCTCCGTCTATTCCGATGGATTCATAGGACGATAGGAATGGTCCATGTGATTGTAGCTGCGAAAGATATAGATTAACAAAGAATTGAAGGAAAGATTTCAGAATATTAGTTCAATTGTCCTAGCATTGTTATCAGTTTGGAGCGTGGGCTACCTTTGTCTCGAAACGCTGTTTTACCGGAGTCTTATGTTCGTCTAGCTCAACGAATTGATCAGCGGAACCTTTCTTCTGGGATGTCGTTTTGTCAAAGTCTGATCTCCGTCTATTCAGATGGATTTATAAGAGGATAGGAATGGTCCATGTGATTGTAGCTGCGAAAGATATAGAATAACAAAAAATTGAAGAAAAGATTTCAGAATATCAGTAGTAATTGTCCTAGCATTGTTATCAGTTTGGAGCGTGGGCTACCTTTGTCTCAAAACGCTGTTTTACCGAAGTCTTATGTTCGTCTAGCTCAACGGATTGATAAGCGGAACCTTTCTTCTGGGATTCTGGGATGTCGTTTCGTCAAAGTCTCATCTCTGTCTATTCCGATGGATTCATAAGAGGCTAGGAATGGTCCATGTGATTGTAGCTACGGAAGATATAGAATAACAAAGAATTGAAGGAAAGATTTCCGAATATTAGTACTAATTGTCCTAGCATTGTTATCAGTTTGGAGCGTGGGCTACCTCTGTCTCGAAACGCTGTTTCACCGAAGTCTTATGTTCGTCTAGCTCAACGGATTGATGAGCGTAACCTTTCTTCTGGGATTCTGGAATGTCGTTTTGTCAAAATCTTATCTTTGTCTATTTCGATGGATTCATAAGAGGATAGGAATGGTCCATGTGATTGTAGCTACGAAAGATATAGAATAACAAAGAATTGAAGAAAAGATTTCCGAATATTAGTACTAATTGTCCTAGCATTGTAATCAGTTTGGAGCGTGGGCTACCTTCGTCTCGAAACGCTGTTTCACCGGAGTCTCATGTTCTTCCAGCTCAACGGATTAATAAGCGGAACCTTTCTTCTGGGATATCGTTTTGTCAAAGTCTTATCTCCGTCTATTCCGATGGATTCATAGGACGATAGGAATGGTCCTTGTGATTGTAGCTGCGAAAGATATAGATTAACAAAGAATTAAAGGAAAGATTTCAGAATATTAGTTTAATTGTCCTAGCATTGTTATCAGTTTGGAGCGTGGGCTACCTTTGTCTCGAAACGCTGTTTTACCGGAGTCTTATGTTCGTCTAGCTCAACGAATTGATCAGCGGAACCTTTCTTCTGGGATGTCGTTTTGTCAAAGTCTGATCTCCGTCTATTCAGATGGATTTATAAGAGGATAGGAATGGTCCATGTGATTGTGGCTGCGAAAGATATAGAATAACAAAGAATTAAAGGAAAGATTTCAGAATATTAGTAGTAATTGTCCTAGCATTGTTATCAGTTTGGAGCGTGGGCTACCTTTGTCTCAAAACGCTGTTTTACCGAAGTCTTATGTTCGTCTAGCTCAACGGATTGATAAGCGGAACCTTTCTTCTGGGATTCTGGGATGTCGTTTTGTCAAAGTCTTATCTCTGTCTATTCCGATGGATTCATAAGAGAATAGGAAATGGTCCATGTGATTGTAGCTACGGAAGATATAGAATAACAAAGAATTGAAGGAAAGATTTCCGAATATTAGTACTAATTGTCCTAGCATTGTTATCAGTTTGGAGCGTGGGCTACCTTTGTCTCGGAACGCTGTTTCACCGAAGTCTTATGTTCGTCTAGCTCAACGGATTGATAATCGTAACCTTTCTTCTGGGATTCTGGGATGTCGTTTTGTCAAAATCTTATCTCTGTCTATTTCGATGGATTTCTGAGAGGATAGGAATGGTCCATGTGATTGTAGCTACGGAAGATATAGAATAACAAAGAATTGAAGTAAAGATTTCCGAATATTAGTACTAATTGTCCTAGCATTGTTATTAGTTTGGAGCGTGGGCTACCTTTGTCTCGAAACGCTGTTTTACCGGAGTCTCATGTTCTTCCAGCTCAACGGATTAATAAGCGGAACCTTTCTTCTGGGATATCGTTTTGTCAAAGTCTTATCTCCGTCGATTCCGATATATTCATAGGACGATAGGAATGGTCCATGTGATTGTAGCTGCGGAAGATATAGATCAACGAAGAATTGAAGGAAAGATTTCAGAATATTAGTTTAATTGTCCTAGCATTGTTATCAGTTTGGAGCGTGGGCTACCTTCGTCTCGAAAAGCTGTTTTACCGAAGTCTTATGTTCGTCTAGTTCAACGAATTGATCAGCGGAACCTTTCTCCTGGGATTCTGGGATGTCGTTTTGTCAAAGTCTTATCTCTGTCTATTCCGATGGATTTATAAGAGGATAGGAATGGTCCATGTGATTGTAGCTGCGGAAGATATTAGAAGAATAACAAAGAATTCGAGGAAAGATTTCAGAATATTAGTGTACTCATTGTCCTAGCATTGTTATCAGTTTGGAGCGTGGGCTACCTTCGTCTCAAAACGATGTTTTACCGAAGTCTTATGTCCGTCTAGCTCAACGGATTAATAAGCGGAACCTTTCTTCTGGGATATCGTTTTGTCAAAGTCTTATCTCCGTCTATTCCGATGGATTCATAGGACGATAGGAATGGTCCATGTGATTGTAGCTGCGAAAGATATAGAATAACAAAGAATTGAAGGAAAGATTTCAGAATATCAGTAGTAATTGTCCTAGCATTGTTATCAGTTTGGAGCGTGGGCTACCTTTGTCTCAAAACGCTGTTTTACCGAAGTCTTATGTTCGTCTAGCTCAACGGATAGATAAGCGGAACCTTTCTTCTGGGATTCTGGGATGTCGTTTCGTCAAAGTCTTATCTCTGTCTATTCCGATGGATTCATAAGAGGCTAGGAATGGTCCATGTGATTGTAGCTACGGAAGATATAGAATAACAAAGAATTGAAGGAAAGATTTCCGAATATTAGTACTAATTGTCCTAGCATTGTTATCAGTTTGGAGCGTGGGCTACCTCTGTCTCGAAACGCTGTTTCACCGAAGTCTTATGTTCGTCTAGCTCAACGGATTGATAAGCGTAACCTTTCTTCTGGGATTCTGGGATGTCGTTTTGTCAAAATCTTATCTTTGTCTATTTCGATGGATTCATAAGAGGATAGGAATGGTCCATGTGATTGTAGCTGCGAAAGATATCAGAAGAATAACAAAGAATTGAAGGAAATATTTCAGAATATCAGTGTACCAATTGTGCTAGCATTGTTATCAGTTTGGAGCGTGGGCTACCTTTGTCTCGAAACGCTGTTTTACCGGAGTCTCATGTTCTTCCAGCTCAACGGATTAATAAGCGGAACCTTTCTTCTGGGATATCGTTTTGTCAAAGTCTTATCTCCGTCTATTCCGATATATTCATAGGACGATAGGAATGGTCCATGTGATTGTAGCTGCGGAAGATATAGATTAACGAAGAATTGAAGGAAAGATTTCAGAATATTAGTTTAATTGTCCTAGCATTGTTATCAGTTTGGAGCGTGGGCTACCTTCGTCTCGAAAAGCTGTTTTACCGAAGTCTTATGTTCGTCTAGTTCAACGAATTGATCAGCGGAACCTTTCTCCTGGGATTCTGGGATGTCGTTTTGTCAAAGTCTTATCTCTGTCTATTCCGATGGATTTATAAGAGGATAGGAATGGTCCATGTGATTGTAGCTGCGGAAGATATTAGAAGAATAACAAAGAATTCGAGGAAAGATTTCAGAATATTAGTGTACTCATTGTCCTAGCATTGTTATCAGTTTGGAGCGTGGGCTACCTTCGTCTCAAAACGATGTTTTACCGAAGTCTTATGTCCGTCTAGCTCAACGGATTAATAAGCGGAACCTTTCTTCTGGGATATCGTTTTGTCAAAGTCTTATCTCCGTCTATTCCGATGGATTCATAGGACGATAGGAATGGTCCATGTGATTGTAGCTGCGAAAGATATAGAATAACAAAGAATTGAAGGAAAGATTTCAGAATATCAGTAGTAATTGTCCTAGCATTGTTATCAGTTTGGAGCGTGGGCTACCTTTGTCTCAAAACGCTGTTTTACCGAAGTCTTATGTTCGTCTAGCTCAACGGATAGATAAGCGGAACCTTTCTTCTGGGATTCTGGGATGTCGTTTCGTCAAAGTCTTATCTCTGTCTATTCCGATGGATTCATAAGAGGCTAGGAATGGTCCATGTGATTGTAGCTACGGAAGATATAGAATAACAAAGAATTGAAGGAAAGATTTCCGAATATTAGTACTAATTGTCCTAGCATTGTTATCAGTTTGGAGCGTGGGCTACCTCTGTCTCGAAACGCTGTTTCACCGAAGTCTTATGTTCGTCTAGCTCAACGGATTGATAAGCGTAACCTTTCTTCTGGGATTCTGGGATGTCGTTTTGTCAAAATCTTATCTTTGTCTATTTCGATGGATTCATAAGAGGATAGGAATGGTCCATGTGATTGTAGCTGCGAAAGATATCAGAAGAATAACAAAGAATTGAAGGAAATATTTCAGAATATCAGTGTACCAATTGTGTTAGCATTGTTATCAGTTTGGAGCGTGGGCTACCTTTGTCTCGAAACGCTGTTTCACCGAAGTCTTATGTTCGTCTAGCTCAACGAATTGATCAGCGGAACCTTTCTTCTGGGATGTCGTTTTGTCAAAGTCTGATCTCCGTCTATTCAGATGGATTCATAAGAGGATAGGAATGGTCCATGTGATTGTAGCTGCGAAAGATATCAGAAGAATAACAAAGAATTGAAGGAAATATTTCAGAATATCAGTGTACCAATTGTGCTAGCATTGTTATCAGTTTGGAGCGTGGGCTACCTTTGTCTCGAAAAGCTGTTTTACCGGAGTCTCATGTTCTTCCAGCTCAACGGATTAATAAGCGGAACCTTTCTTCTGGGATATCGTTTTGTCAAAGTCTTATCTCCGTCTATTCCGATATATTCATAGGACGATAGGAATGGTCCATGTGATTGTAGCTGCGGAAGATATAGATTAACGAAGAATTGAAGGAAAGATTTCAGAATATTAGTTTAATTGTCCTAGCATTGTTATCAGTTTGGAGCGTGGGCTACCTCCGTCTCGAAAAGCTGTTTTACCGAAGTCTTATGTTCGTCTAGTTCAACGAATTGATCAGCGGAACCTTTCTCCTGGGATTCTGGGATGTCGTTTTGTCAAAGTCTTATCTCTGTCTATTCCGATGGATTTATAAGAGGATAGGAATGGTCCATGTGATTGTAGCTGCGGAAGATATTAGAAGAATAACAAAGAATTCGAGGAAAGATTTCAGAATATTAGTGTACTCATTGTCCTAGCATTGTTATCAGTTTGGAGCGTGGGCTACCTTCGTCTCAAAACGATGTTTTACCGAAGTCTTATGTCCGTCTAGCTCAACGGATTAATAAGCGGAACCTTTCTTCTGGGATATCGTTTTGTCAAAGTCTTATCTCCGTCTATTCCGATGGATTCATAGGACGATAGGAATGGTCCATGTGATTGTAGCTGCGAAAGATATAGAATAACAAAGAATTGAAGGAAAGATTTCAGAATATCAGTAGTAATTGTCCTAGCATTGTTATCAGTTTGGAGCGTGGGCTACCTTTGTCTCAAAACGCTGTTTTACCGAAGTCTTATGTTCGTCTAGCTCAACGGATAGATAAGCGGAACCTTTCTTCTGGGATTCTGGGATGTCGTTTCGTCAAAGTCTTATCTCTGTCTATTCCGATGGATTCATAAGAGGCTAGGAATGGTCCATGTGATTGTAGCTACGGAAGATATAGAGTAACAAAGAATTGAAGGAAAGATTTCCGAATATTAGTACTAATTGTCCTAGCATTGTTATCAGTTTGGAGCGTGGGCTACCTCTGTCTCGAAACGCTGTTTCACCGAAGTCTTATGTTCGTCTAGCTCAACGGATTGATAAGCGTAACCTTTCTTCTGGGATTCTGGGATGTCGTTTTGTCAAAATCTTATCTTTGTCTATTTCGATGGATTCATAAGAGGATAGGAATGGTCCATGTGATTGTAGCTGCGAAAGATATCAGAAGAATAACAAAGAATTGAAGGAAATATTTCAGAATATCAGTGTACCAATTGTGCTAGCATTGTTATCAGTTTGGAGCGTGGGCTACCTTTGTCTCGAAACGCTGTTTCACCGAAGTCTTATGTTCGTCTAGCTCAACGAATTGATCAGCGGAACCTTTCTTCTGGGATGTCGTTTTGTCAAAGTCTGATCTCCGTCTATTCAGATGGATTCATAAGAGGATAGGAATGGTCCATGTGATTGTAGCTGCGAAAGATATCAGAAGAATAACAAAGAATTGAAGGAAATATTTCAGAATATCAGTGTACTAATTGTGCTAGCATTGTTATCAGTTTGGAGCGTGGGCTACCTTTGTCTCGAAACGCTGTTTTACCGAAGTCTCATGTTCGTCTAGCTCAACGGATTGATAAGCGGAACCTTTCTTCTGGGATATCGTTTTGTCAAAGTCTTATCTCCGTCTATTCCGATGGATTCATAGGACGATAGGAATGGTCCATGTGATTGTAGCTGCGAAAGATATAGATTAACAAAGAATTGAAGAAAAGATTCCAGAATATTAGTTTAATTGTCCTAGCATTGTTATCAGTTTGGAGCGTGGGCTACCTTTGTCTCGAAACGCTGTTTTACCGGAGTCTTATGTTCGTCTAGCTCAACGAATTGATCAGCGGAACCTTTCTTCTGTGATGTCGTTCTGTCAAAGTCTGATCTCCGTCTATTCAGATGGATTTATAAGAGGATAGGAATGGTCCATGTGATTGTAGCTGCGAAAGATATAGAATAACAAAGAATTGAAAGAAAGATTTCAGAATATCAGTAGTAATTGTCCTAGCATTGTTATTAGTTCGGAGCATGGGCTACCTTTGTCTCAAAACGCTGTTTCACCGAAGTCTTATGTTCGTCTAGCTCAACGGATTGATAAGCGGAACCTTTCTTCTGGGATTCTGGGATGTCGTTTTGTCGAAGTCTTATCTCTGTCTATTTCGATGGATTTATAAGAGGATAGGAATGGTCCATGTGATTGTAGCTACGGAAGATATAGAATAACAAAGAATTGAAGAAAAGATTTCCGAATATTAGTGCTAATTGTCCTAGCATTGTAATCAGTTTGGAGCGTGGGCTACCTTTGTCTCGAAACGCTGTTTTGCCGAAGTCTCATGTTCTTCCAGCTCAACGGATTAATAAGCGGAACCTCTCTTCTGGGATATCGGTTTGTCAAAGTTTTATCTCCGTCTATTCCGATGGATTTATGAGAGGATCGGAATGGTCCATGTGATTGTAGCTGCGAAAGATATAGAGTAACAAAGAATTGAAGAAAAGATTTCAGAATATTAGTACTGATTGTCACAGCATTGTGATCAGTTTGGAGCGTGGGCTACCTTTGTCTCGAAACGCTGTTTTACCGAAGTCTCATGTTCGTCTAGCTCAACGGATTAATAAGCGGAACCTTTCTTCTGAGATATCGTTTTGTCAAAGTCTTATCTCCGTCTATTCCGATGGATTCATAGGAGGATAGAAATGGTCCATGTGATTGTAGCTGCGAAAGATATAGAGTAACAAAGAATTGAAGGAAAGATTTCAGAATATTAGTACTGATTGTCCTAGCATTGTTATCAGTTTGGAGCGTGGGCTACCTCTGTCTCGAAACGCTGTTTCACCGAAGTCTTATGTTCGTCTAGCTCAACGGATTGATAAGCGTAACCTTTCTTCTGGGATTCTGGGATGTCGTTTTGTCAAAATCTTATCTTTGTCTATTTCGATGGATTCATAAGAGGATAGGAATGGTCCATGTAATTGTAGCTACGGAAGATATAGAATAACAAAGAATTGAAGAAAAGATTTCCGAATATTAGTACTAATTGTCCTAGCATTGTAATCAGTTTGGAGCGTGGGCTACCTTTGTCTCGAAACGCTGTTTTACCGGAGTCTCATGTTCTTCCAGCTCAACGGATTAATAAGCGGAACCTTTCTTCTGGGATATCGTTTTGTCAAAGTCTTATCTCCGTCTATTCCTATATATTCAGAGGACGATAGGAATGGTCCATGTGATTGTAGCTGCGGAAGATATAGATTAACAAAGAATTGAAGGAAAGATTTCAGAATATTAGTTTAATTGTCCTAGCATTGTTATCAGTTTGGAGCGTGGGCTACCTTTGTCTCGAAACGCTGTTTTACCGGAGTCTTATGTTCGTCTAGCTCAACGAATTGATCAGCGGAACCTTTCTTCTGGGATGTCGTTTTGTCAAAGTCTGATCTCCGTCTATTTAGATGGATTTATAAGAGGATAGGAATGGTCCATGTGATTGTAGCTGCGAAAGATATAGAATAACAAAGAATTGAACGAAAGATTTCAGAATATCAGTAGTAATTGTCCTAGCATTGTTATCAGTTTGGAGCGTGGGCTACCTTTGTCTCGAAACGCTGTTTTACCGAAGTCTTATGTTCGTCTAGCTCAACGGATTGATAAGCGGAACCTTTCTTCTGGGATTCTGGGATGTCGTTTCGTCAAAGTCTTATCTCTGTCTATTCCGATGGATTCATAAGAGGATAGGAATGGTCCATGTGATTGTAGCTACGGAAGATATAGAATAACAAAGAATTGGAGGGAAGATTTCCGAATATTAGTACTAATTGTCCTAGCATTGTTATCAGTTTGAAGCGTGGGCTACCTTTGTCTCGAAACGCTGTTTCACCGAAGTCTTATGTTCGTCTAGCTCAACGGATTGATAAGCGTAACCTTTCTTCTGGGATTCTGGGATGTCGTTTTGTCAAAATCTTATCTCTGTCTATTTCGATGGATTTATAAGAGGATAGGAATGGTCCATGTGATTGTAGCTACGGAAGATATAGAATAACAAAGAATTGAAGAAAAAAATTTCCGAATATTAGTGCTAATTGTCCTAGCATTGTAATCAGTTTGGAGCGTGGGCTACCTTTGTCTCGAAACGCTGTTTTACCGAAGTCTCATGTTCTTCCAGCTCAACGGATTAATAAGCGGAACCTTTCTTCTGGGATGTCGGTTTGTCAAAGTTTTATCTCCGTCTATTCCGATGGATTTATAAGAGGATCGGAATGGTCCATGTGATTGTAGCTGCGAAAGATATAGAGTAACAAAGAATTGAAGGAAAGATTTCAGGATATTAGTACTGATTGTCACAGCATTGTGATCAGTTTGGAGCGTGGGCTACCTTTGTCTGGAAACGCTGTTTTACCGAAGTCTCATGTTCGTCTAGCTCAACGGATTAATAAGCGGAACCTTTCTTCTGAGATATCGTTTTGTCAAAGTCTTATCTCCGTCTATTCCGATGGATTTATAGGAGGATAGAAATGGTCCATGTGATTGTAGCTGCGAAAGATATAGAGTAACAAAGAATTGAAGGAAAGATTTCAGAATATTAGTACTGATTGTCCTAGCATTGTGATCAGTTTGGAGCGTGGGCTACCTTTGTCTCGAAACGCTGTTTTACCGAAGTCTTATGTTCGTCTAGCTCAACGAATTGATCAGCGGAACCTTTCTTCTGGGATGTCGTTTTGTCAAAGTCTGATCTTCGTCTATTCAGATGGATTTATAAGAGGATAGGAATGGTCCATGTGATTGTAGCTGCGAAAGATATAGAATAACAAAGAATTGAAGGAAAGATTTCAGAATATTAGTAGTAATTGTCCTAGCATTGTTATCAGTTTGGAGCGTGGGCTACCTTTGTCTCAAAACGCTGTTTTATCGAAGTCTTATGTTCGTCTAGCTCAACGGATTAATAAGCGGAACCTTTCTTCTGGGATTCTGGGATGTCGTTTTGTCAAAGTCTTATCTCTGTCTATTCCGATGGATTCATAAGAGGATAGGAATGGTCCATGTGATTGTAGCTACGGAAGATATAGAATAACAAAGAATTGAAGCAAAGATTTCCGAATATTAGTACTAATTGTCCTAGCATTGTTATCAGTTTGGAGCGTGGGCTACCTTTGTCTCGGAACGCTGTTTCACCGAAGTCTTATGTTCGTCTAGCTCAACGGATTGATAATCGTAACCTTTCTTCTGGGATTCTGGGATGTCGTTTCGTCAAAATCTTATCTCTGTCTATTTCGATGGATTTATGAGAGGATAGGAATGGTCCATGTGATTGTAGCTACGGAAGATTTAGAATAACAAAGAATTGAAGTAAAGATTTCCGAATATTAGTACTAATTGTCCTAGCATTGTTATTAGTTTGGAGCGTGGGCTACCTTTGTTTCGAAACGCTGTTTTACCGAAGTTTCATGTTCGTCTAGCTCGACGGATTAATAAGCAAAACTTTTCTTCTGTGATGTCGTTTTGTCAAAGTCTTATCTCCGTCTATTCCGATGCATTTATAAGAGGATAGGAATGGTCCATGTGATTGTAGCTGCGAAAGATATGAGGAGAATAACAGAGAATTGAAGGAAAAATTTCAGAAAATTAGTGTACTAATTGTCCTAGCATTGTTATCAGTTTGGAGTGTGGGCTACCTTTGTCTCGAAAAGCTGTTTTACCGAAGTCTTATGTTCGTCTAGTTCAACGAATTGATCAGCGGAACCTTTCTCCTGGGATTCTGGGATGTCGTTTTGTCAAAGTCTTATCTCTGTCTATTCCGATGGATTTATAAGAGGATAGGAATGGTCCATGTGATTGTAGCTGCGGAAGATATTAGAAGAATAACAAAGAATTCGAGAAAAGATTTCAGAATATTAGTGTACTCATTGTCCTAGCATTGTTATCAGTTTGGAGCGTGGGCTACCTTCGTCTCAAAACGATGTTTTACCGAAGTCTTATGTCTGTCTAGCTCAACGGATTAATAAGCGGAACCTTTCTTCTGGGATATCGTTTTGTCAAAGTCTTATCTCCGTCTATTCCGATGGATTCATAGGACGATAGGAATGGTCCATGTGATTGTAGCTGCGAAAGATATAGATTAACAAAGAATTGAAGGAAAGATTTCAGAATATTAGTTTAATTGTCCTAGCATTGTTATCAGTTTGGAGCGTGGGCTACCTTTGTCTCGAAACGCTGTTTTACCGGAGTCTTATGTTCGTCTAGCTCAACGAATTGATCAGCGGAACCTTTCTTCTGGGATGTCGTTTTGTCAAAGTCTGATCTCCGTCTATTCAGATGGATTTATAAGAGGATAGGAATGGTCCATGTGATTGTAGCTGCGAAAGATATAGAATAACAAAGAATTGAAGGAAAGATTTCAGAATATCAGTAGTAATTGTCCTAGCATTGTTATCAGTTTGGAGCGTGGGCTACCTTTGTCTCAAAACGCTGTTTTACCGAAGTCTTATGTTCCTCTAGCTCAACGGATTGATAAGCGGAACCTTTCTTCTGGGATTCTGGGATGTCGTTCCGTCAAAGTCTTATCTCTGTCTATTCCGATGGATTCATAAGAGGCTAGGAATGGTCCATGTGATTGTAGCTACGGAAGATATAGAATAACAAAGAATTGAAGGAAAGATTTCCGAATATTAGTACTAATTGTCCTAGCATTGTTATCAGTTTGGAGCGTGGGCTACCTCTGTCTCGAAACGCTGTTTCACCGAAGTCTTATGTTGGTCTAGCTCAACGGATTGATAAGCGTAACCTTTCTTCTGGGATTCTGGGATGTCGTTTTGTCAAAATCTTATCTTTGTCTATTTCGATGGATTCATAAGAGGATAGGAATGGTCCATGTGATTGTAGCTACGGAAGATATAGAATAACAAAGAATTGAAGAAAAGATTTCCGAATATTAGTACTAATTGTCCTAGCATTGTAATCAGTTTGGAGCGTGGGCTACCTTTGTCTCGAAACGCTGTTTTACCGGAGTCTCATGTTCTTCCAGCTCAACGGATTAATAAGCGGAACCTTTCTTCTGGGATATCGTTTTGTCAAAGTCTTATCTCCGTCTATTCCGATGGATTCATAGGACGATAGGAATGGTCCATGTGATTGTAGCTGTGAAAGATATAGATTAACAAAGAATTGAAGGAAAGATTTCAGAATATTAGTTTAATTGTCCTAGCATTGTTATCAGTTTGGAGCGTGGGCTACCTTTGTCTCGAAACGCTGTTTTACCGGAGTCTTATGTTCGTCTAGCTCAACGAATTGATCAGCGGAACCTTTCTTCTGGGATGTCGTTTTGTCAAAGTCTGATCTCCGTCTATTCAGATGGATTTATAAGAGGATAGGAATGGTCCATGTGATTGTAGCTGCGAAAGATATAGAATAACAAAGAATTGAAGGAAAGATTTCAGAATATCAGTAGTAATTGTCCTAGCATTGTTATCAGTTTGGAGCGTGGGCTACCTTTGTCTCAAAACGCTGTTTTACCGAAGTCTTATGTTCCTCTAGCTCAACGGATTGATAAGCGGAACCTTTCTTCTGGGATTCTGGGATGTCGTTCCGTCAAAGTCTAATCTCTGTCTATTCCGATGGATTCATAAGAGGCTAGGAATGGTCCATGTGATTGTAGCTACGGAAGATATAGAATAACAAAGAATTGAAGGAAAGATTTCCGAATATTAGTACTAATTGTCCTAGCATTGTTATCAGTTTGGAGCGTGGGCTACCTCTGTCTCGAAACGCTGTTTCACCGAAGTCTTATGTTCGTCTAGCTCAACGGATTGATAAGCGTAACCTTTCTTCTGGGATTCTGGGATGTCGTTTTGTCAAAATCTTATCTTTGTCTATTTCGATGGATTCATAAGAGGATAGGAATGGTCCATGTGATTGTAGCTACGGAAGATATAGAATAACAAAGAATTGAAGAAAAGATTTCCGAATATTAGTACTAATTGTCCTAGCATTGTAATCAGTTTGGAGCGTGGGCTACCTTTGTCTCGAAACGCTGTTTTACCGGAGTCTCATGTTCTTCCAGCTCAACGGATTGATAAGCGGAACCTTTCTTCTGGGATATCGTTTTGTCAAAGTCTTATCTCCGTCTATTCCGATGGATTCATAGGACGATAGGAATGGTCCATGTGATTGTAGCTGCGAAAGATATAGATTAACAAAGAATTGAAGGAAAGATTTCAGAATATTAGTTTAATTGTCCTAGCATTGTTATCAGTTTGGAGCGTGGGCTACCTTTGTCTCGAAACGCTGTTTTACCGGAGTCTTATGTTCGTCTAGCTCAACGAATTGATCAGCGGAACCTTTCTTCTGGGATGTCGTTTTGTCAAAGTCTGATCTCCGTCTATTCAGATGGATTTATAAGAGGATAGGAATGGTCCATGTGATTGTAGCTGCGAAAGATATAGAATAACAAAGAATTGAAGGAAAGATTTCAGAATATCAGTAGTAATTGTCCTAGCATTGTTATCAGTTTGGAGCGTGGGCTACCTTTGTCTCAAAACGCTGTTTTACCGAAGTCTTATGTTCGTCTAGCTCAACGGATTGATAAGCGGAACCTTCCTTCTGGGATTCTGGGATGTCGTTCCGTCAAAGTCTTATCTCTGTCTATTCCGATGGATTCATAAGAGGCTAGGAATGGTCCATGTGATTGTAGCTACGGAAGATATAGAATAACAAAGAATTGAAGGAAAGATTTCCGAATATTAGTACTAATTGTCCTAGCATTGTTATCAGTTTGGAGCGTGGGCTACCTTTGTCTCGAAACGCTGTTTTACCGGAGTCTCATGTTCTTCCAGCTCAACGGATTAATAAGCGGAACCTTTCTTCTGGGATATCGTTTTGTCAAAGTCTTATCTCCGTCTATTCCGATGGATTCATAGGACGATAGGAATGGTCCATGTGATTGTAGCTGCGAAAGATATAGATTAACAAAGAATTGAAGGAAAGATTTCAGAATATTAGTTTAATTGTCCTAGCATTGTTATCAGTTTGGAGCGTGGGCTACCTTTGTCTCGAAACGCTGTTTTACCGGAGTCTTATGTTCGTCTAGCTCAACGAATTGATCAGCGGAACCTTTCTTCTGGGATGTCGTTTTGTCAAACTCTGATCTCCGTCTATTCAGATGGATTTAGGAGAGGATAGGAATGGTTCATGTGATTGTAGCTGCGAAAGTTATAGAATAACAAAGAATTGAAGGAAAGATTTCAGAATATCAGTAGTAATTGTCCTAGCATTGTTATCAGTTTGGAGCGTGGGCTACCTTTGTCTCAAAACGCTGTTTTACCGAAGTCTTATGTTCGTCTAGCTCAACGGATTGATAAGCGGAACCTTTCTTCTGGGATTCTGGGATGTCGTTTCGTCAAAGTCTTATCTCTGTCTTTTCCGATGGATTCATAAGAGGATAGGAATGGTCCATGTGATTGTAGCTACGGAAGATATAGAATAACAAAGAATTGGAGGGAAGATTTCCGAATATTAGTACTAATTGTCCTAGCATTGTTATCAGTTTGAAGCGTGGGCTACCTTTGTCTCGAAACGCTGTTTCACCGAAGTCTGATGTTCGTCTAGCTCAACGGATTGATAAGCGTAACCTTTCTTCTGGGATTCTGGGATGTCGTTTTGTCAAAATCTTATCTCTGTCTATTTCGATGGATTTATAAGAGGATAGGAATGGTCCATGTGATTGTAGCTACGGAAGATATAGAATAACAATGAATTGAAGAAAAGATTTCCGAATATCAGTGCTAATTGTCCCAGCATTGTAATCAGTTTGGAGCGCGGGCTACCTTTGTTTCGAAACGCTGTTTTACCGAAGTCTCATGTTCTTCCAGCTCAACGGATTAATAAGCGGAACCTTTCTTCTGGGATGTCGGTTTGTCAAAGTTTTATATCCGTCTATTCCGATGGATTTATAAGAGGATCGAAATGGTCCATGTGATTGTAGCTGCGAAAGATATAGAGTAACAAAGAATTGGAGGAAAGATTTCAGAATATTAGTACTGATTGTCACAGCATTGTGATCAGTTTGGAGCGTGGGCTACCTTTGTCTCGAAACGCTGTTTTACCGAAGTCTCATGTTCGTCTAGCTCAAAGAATTGATCAGCGGAACCTTTCTTCTGGGATGTCGTTTTGTCAAAGTCTGATCTTCGTCTATTCAGATGGATTTATAGGAGGATAGGAATGGTCCATGTGATTGTAGCTGCGAAAGATATAGAATAACAAAGAATTGAAGGAAAGATTTCAGAATATTAGTAGTAATTGTCCTAGCATTGTTATCAGTTTGGAGCGTGGGCTACCTTTGTCTCAAAACGCTGTTTTACCGAAGTCTTATGTTCGTCTAGCTCAACGGATTAATAAGCGGAACCTTTCTTCTGGGATTCTGGGATGTCGTTTTGTCAAAGTCTTATCTCTGTCTATTCCGATGGATTCATAAGAGGATAGGAATGGTCCATGTGATTGTAGCTACGGAAGATATAGAATAACAAAGAATTGAAGGAAAGATTTCCGAATATTTGTACTAATTGTCCTAGCATTGTTATCAGTTTGGAGCGTGGGCTACCTTTGTCTCGGAACGCTGTTCCACCGAAGTCTTATGTTCGTCCAGCCCAACGGATTGATAATCGTAACCTTTCTTCTGGGATTCTGGGATGTCGTTTTGTCAAAATCTTATCTCTGTCTATTTCGATGGATTTATGAGAGGATAGGAATGGTCCATGTGATTGTAGCTACGGAAGATATAGAATAACAAAGAATTGAAGTAAGGATTTCCGAATATTAGTACTAATTGTCCTAGCATTGTTATTAGTTTGGAGCGTGGGCTACCTTTGTCTCGAAACGCTGTTTTACCGAAGTCTCATGTTCGTCTAGCTCGACGGATTAATAAGCGGAACTTTTCTTCTGTGATGTCGTTTTGTCAAAGTCTTATCTCCGTCTATTCCGATGCATTTATAAGAGGATAGGAATGGTCCATGTGATTGTAGCTGCGAAAGATATTAGGAGAATAACAGAGAATTGAAGGAAAAATTTCAGAAAATTAGTGTACTAATTGTCCTAGCATTGTTATCAGTTTGGAGCGTGGGCTACCTTTGTCTCGAAAAGCTGTTTTACCGAAGTCTTATGTTCGTCTCGTTCAACGAATTGATCAGCGGAACCTTTCTCCTGGGATTCTGGGATGTCGTTTTGTCAAAGTCTTATCTCTGTCTATTCCGATGGATTTATAAGAGGATAGGAATGGTCCATAGGATTGTAGCTGCGGAAGATATTCGAAGAATAACAAAGAATTCGAGGAAAGATTTCAGAATATTAGTATACTCATTGTCCTAGCATTGTTATCAGTTTGGAGCGTGGGCTACCTTCGTCTCGAAACGATGTTTAACCGAAGTCTTATGTCCGTCTAGCTCAACGGATCAATAAGCGGAACCTTTCTTCTGGGATATCGTTTTGTCAAAGTCTTATCTCCGTCTATTCCGATGGATTCATAGGACGATAGGAATGGTCCATGTGATTGTAGCTGCGAAAGATATAGATTAACAAAGAATTGAAGGAAAGATTTCAGAATATTAGTTCAATTGTCCTAGCATTGTTATCAGTTTGGAGCGTGGGCTACCTTTGTCTCGGAACGCTGTTTTACCGGAGTCTTATGTTCGTTTAGCTCAACGAATTGATCAGCGGAACCTTTCTTCTGCGATGTCGTTTTGTCAAAGTCTGATCTCCGTCTATTCAGATGGATTCATAAGAGGATAGGAATGGTCCATGTGATTGTAGCTGCGAAAGATATAGAATAACAAAGAATTGAAGGAAAGATTTCAGAATATCAGTAGTAATTGTCCTAGCATTGTTATCAGTTTGGAGCGTGGGCTACCTTTGTCTCAAAACGCTGTTTTACCGAAGTCTTATGTTCGTCTAGCTCAACGGATTGATAAGCGGAACCTTTCTTCTGGGATTCTGGGATGTCGTTTCGTCAAAGTCTCATCTCTGTCTATTCCGATGGATTCATAAGAGGCTAGGAATGGTCCATGTGATTGTAGCTACGGAAGATATAGAATAACAAAGAATTGAAGAAAAGATTTCCGAATATTAGTACTAATTGTCCTAGCATTGTTATCAGTTTGGAGCGTGGGCTACCTCTGTCTCGAAACGCTGTTTCACCGAAGTCTTATGTTCGTCTAGCTCAACGGATTGATAAGCGTAACCTTTCTTCTGGGATTCTGGAATGTCGTTTTGTCAAAATCTTATCTTTGTCTATTTCGATGGATTCATAAGAGGATAGGAATGGTCCATGTGATTGTAGCTACGGAAGATATAGAATAACAAAGAATTGAAGAAAAGATTTCCGAATATTAGTACTAATTGTCCTAGCATTGTAATCAGTTTGGAGCGTGGGCTACCTTTGTCTCGAAACGCTGTTTTACCGGAGTCTCATGTTCTTCCAGCTCAACGGATTAATAAGCGGAACCTTTCTTCTGGGATATCGTTTTGTCAAAGTCTTATCTCCGTCTATTCCGATGGATTCATAGGACGATAGGAATGGTCCATGTGATTGTAGCTGCGAAAGATATAGATTAACAAAGAATTGAAGGAAAGATTTCAGAATATTAGTTTAATTGTCCTAGCATTGTTATCAGTTTGGAGCGTGGGCTACCTTTGTCTCGAAACGCTGTTTTACCGGAGTCTTATGTTCGTCTAGCTCAACGAATTGATCAGCGGAACCTTTCTTCTGGGATGTCGTTTTGTCAAAGTCTGATCTCCGTCTATTCAGATGGATTTAGGAGAGGATAGGAATGGTTCATGTGATTGTAGCTGCGAAAGTTATAGAATAACAAAGAATTGAAGGAAAGATTTCAGAATATCAGTAGTAATTGTCCTAGCATTGTTATCAGTTTGGAGCGTGGGCTACCTTTGTCTCAAAACGCTGTTTTACCGAAGTCTTATGTTCGTCTAGCTCAACGGATTGATAAGCGGAACCTTTCTTCTGGGATTCTGGGATGTCGTTTCGTCAAAGTCTTATCTCTGTCTTTTCCGATGGATTCATAAGAGGATAGGAATGGTCCATGTGATTGTAGCTACGGAAGATATAGAATAACAAAGAATTGGAGGGAAGATTTCCGAATATTAGTACTAATTGTCCTAGCATTGTTATCAGTTTGAAGCGTGGGCTACCTTTGTCTCGAAACGCTGTTTCACCGAAGTCTTATGTTCGTCTAGCTCAACGGATTGATAATCGTAACCTTTCTTCTGGGATTCTGGGATGTCGTTTTGTCAAAATCTTATCTCTGTCTATTTCGATGGATTTATGAGAGGATAGGAATGGTCCATGTGATTGTAGCTACGGAAGATATAGAATAACAAAGAATTGAAGTAAAGATTTCCGAATATTAGTACTAATTGTCCTAGCATTGTTATTAGTTTGGAGCGTGGGCTACCTTTGTTTCGAAACGCTGTTTTACCGAAGTCTCATGTTCGTTTAGCTCGACGGATTAATAAGCAGAACTTTTCTTCTGTGATGTCGTTTTGTCAAAGTCTTATCTCCGTCTATTCCGATGCATTTATAAGAGGATAGGAATGGTCCATGTGATTGTAGCTGCGAAAGATATAGAATAACAAAGAATTGAAGGAAAGATTTCAGAATATTAGTAGTAATTGTCCTAGCATTGTTATCAGTTTGGAGCGTGGGCTACCTTTGTCTCGAAAAGCTGTTTTACCGAAGTCTTATGTTCGTCTAGCTCAACGGATTGATAAGCGGAACCTTTCTTCTGGGATTCTGGGATGTCGTTTCGTCAAAGTCTTATCTCTGTCTATTCCGATGGATTCATAAGAGGATAGGAATGGTCCATGTGATTGTAGCTACGGAAGATATAGAATAACAAAGAATTGAAGGAAAGATTTCCGAATATTTGTACTAATTGTCCTAGCATTGTTATCAGTTTGGAGCGTGGGCTACCTTTGTCTCGGAACGCTGTTCCACCGAAGTCTTATGTTCGTCTAGCCCAACGGATTGATAATCGTAACCTTTCTTCTGGGATTCTGGGATGTCGTTTTGTCAAAATCTTATCTCTGTCTATTTCGATGGATTTATGAGAGGATAGGAATGGTCCATGTGATTGTAGCTACGGAAGATATAGAATAACAAAGAATTGAAGTAAGGATTTCCGAATATTAGTACTAATTGTCCTAGCATTGTTATTAGTTTGGAGCGTGGGCTACCTTTGTCTCGAAACGCTGTTTTACCGAAGTCTCATGTTCGTCTAGCTCGACGGATTAATAAGCGGAACTTTTCTTCTGTGATGTCGTTTTGTCAAAGTCTTATCTCCGTCTATTTCGATGCATTTATAAGAGGATAGGAATGGTCCATGTGATTGTAGCTGCGAAAGATATTAGGAGAATAACAGAGAATTGAAGGAAAAATTTCAGAAAATTAGTGTACTAATTGTCCTAGCATTGTTATCAGTTTGGAGCGTGGGCTACCTTTGTCTCGAAAAGCTGTTTTACCGAAGTCTTATGTTCGTCTCGTTCAACGAATTGATCAGCGGAACCTTTCTCCTGGGATTCTGGGATGTCGTTTTGTCAAAGTCTTATCTCTGTCTATTCCGATGGATTTATAAGAGGATAGGAATGGTCCATAGGATTGTAGCTGCGGAAGATATTAGAAGAATAACAAAGAATTCGAGGAAAGATTTCAGAATATTAGTGTACTCATTGTCCTAGCATTGTTATTAGTTTGAAGCGTGGGCTACCTTCGTCTCAAAACGATGTTTTACCGAAGTCTTATGTCCGTCTAGCTCAACGGATCAATAAGCGGAACCTTTCTTCTGGGATATCGTTTTGTCAAAGTCTTATCTCCGTCTATTCCGATGGATTCATAGGACGATAGGAATGGTCCATGTGATTGTAGCTGCGAAAGATATAGATTAACAAAGAATTGAAGGAAAGATTTCAGAATATTAGTTCAATTGTCCTAGCATTGTTATCAGTTTGGAGCGTGGGCTACCTTTGTCTCGGAACGCTGTTTTACCGGAGTCTTATGTTCGTCTAGCTCAACGAATTGATCAGCGGAACCTTTCTTCTGGGATGTCGTTTTGTCAAAGTCTGATCTCCGTCTATTCAGATGGATTTATAAGAGGATAGGAATGGTCCATGTGATTGTGGCTGCGAAAGATATAGAATAACAAAGAATTGAAGGAAAGATTTCAGAATATCAGTAGTAATTGTCCTAGCATTGTTATCAGTTTGGAGCGTGGGCTACCTTTGTCTCAAAACGCTAGTTTACCGAAGTCTTATGTTCGTCTAGCTCAACGGATTGATAAGCGGAACCTTTCTTCTGGGATTCTGGGATGTCGTTTCGTCAAAGTCTCATCTCTGTCTATTCCGATGGATTCATAAGAGGCTAGGAATGGTCCATGTGATTGTAGCTACGGAAGATATAGAATAACAAAGAATTGAAGAAAAGATTTCCGAATATTAGTACTAATTGTCCTAGCATTGTTATCAGTTTGGAGCGTGGGCTACCTCTGTCTCGAAACGCTGTTTCACCGAAGTCTTATGTTCGTCTAGCTCAACGGATTGATAAGCGTAACCTTTCTTCTGGGATTCTGGAATGTCGTTTTGTCAAAATCTTATCTTTGTCTATTTCGATGGATTCATAAGAGGATAGGAATGGTCCATGTGATTGTAGCTACGGAAGATATAGAATAACAAAGAATTGAAGAAAAGATTTCCGAATATTAGTACTAATTGTCCTAGC
This sequence comes from Tenthredo livida, assembly GCA_963992785.1. Taxonomy (NCBI): domain Eukaryota; kingdom Metazoa; phylum Arthropoda; class Insecta; order Hymenoptera; family Tenthredinidae; genus Tenthredo; species Tenthredo livida. Next base: position 15,213,635 of record OZ023071.1, read on the forward strand.
ATTGTAATCAGTTTGGAGCGTGGGCTACCTTTGTCTCGAAACGCTGTTTTACCGGAGTCTCATGTTCTTCCAGCTCAACGGATTAATAAGCGGAACCTTTCTTCTGGGATATCGTTTTGTCAAAGTCTTATCTCCGTCTATTCCGATGGATTCATAGGACGATAGGAATGGTCCATGTGATTGTAGCTGCGAAAGATATAGATTAACAAAGAATTGAAGGAAAGATTTCAGAATATTAGTTTAATTGTCCTAGCATTGTTATCAGTTTGGAGCGTGGGCTACCTTTGTCTCGAAACGCTGTTTTACCGGAGTCTTATGTTCGTCTAGCTCAACGAATTGATCAGCGGAACCTTTCTTCTGGGATGTCGTTTTGTCAAAGTCTGATCTCCGTCTATTCAGATGGATTTAGGAGAGGATAGGAATGGTTCATGTGATTGTAGCTGCGAAAGTTATAGAATAACAAAGAATTGAAGGAAAGATTTCAGAATATCAGTAGTAATTGTCCTAGCATTGTTATCAGTTTGGAGCGTGGGCTACCTTTGTCTCAAAACGCTGTTTTACCGAAGTCTTATGTTCGTCTAGCTCAACGGATTGATAAGCGGAACCTTTCTTCTGGGATTCTGGGATGTCGTTTCGTCAAAGTCTTATCTCTGTCTTTTCCGATGGATTCATAAGAGGATAGGAATGGTCCATGTGATTGTAGCTACGGAAGATATAGAATAACAAAGAATTGGAGGGAAGATTTCCGAATATTAGTACTAATTGTCCTAGCATTGTTATCAGTTTGAAGCGTGGGCTACCTTTGTCTCGAAACGCTGTTTCACCGAAGTCTTATGTTCGTCTAGCTCAACGGATTGATAATCGTAACCTTTCTTCTGGGATTCTGGGATGTCGTTTTGTCAAAATCTTATCTCTGTCTATTTCGATGGATTTATGAGAGGATAGGAATGGTCCATGTGATTGTAGCTACGGAAGATATAGAATAACAAAGAATTGAAGTAAAGATTTCCGAATATTAGTACTAATTGTCCTAGCATTGTTATTAGTTTGGAGCGTGGGCTACCTTTGTTTCGAAACGCTGTTTTACCGAAGTCTCATGTTCGTTTAGCTCGACGGATTAATAAGCAGAACTTTTCTTCTGTGATGTCGTTTTGTCAAAGTCTTATCTCCGTCTATTCCGATGCATTTATAAGAGGATAGGAATGGTCCATGTGATTGTAGCTGCGAAAGATATAGAATAACAAAGAATTGAAGGAAAGATTTCAGAATATTAGTAGTAATTGTCCTAGCATTGTTATCAGTTTGGAGCGTGGGCTACCTTTGTCTCGAAAAGCTGTTTTACCGAAGTCTTATGTTCGTCTAGCTCAACGGATTGATAAGCGGAACCTTTCTTCTGGGATTCTGGGATGTCGTTTCGTCAAAGTCTTATCTCTGTCTATTCCGATGGATTCATAAGAGGATAGGAATGGTCCATGTGATTGTAGCTACGGAAGATATAGAATAACAAAGAATTGAAGGAAAGATTTCCGAATATTTGTACTAATTGTCCTAGCATTGTTATCAGTTTGGAGCGTGGGCTACCTTTGTCTCGGAACGCTGTTCCACCGAAGTCTTATGTTCGTCTAGCCCAACGGATTGATAATCGTAACCTTTCTTCTGGGATTCTGGGATGTCGTTTTGTCAAAATCTTATCTCTGTCTATTTCGATGGATTTATGAGAGGATAGGAATGGTCCATGTGATTGTAGCTACGGAAGATATAGAATAACAAAGAATTGAAGTAAGGATTTCCGAATATTAGTACTAATTGTCCTAGCATTGTTATTAGTTTGGAGCGTGGGCTACCTTTGTCTCGAAACGCTGTTTTACCGAAGTCTCATGTTCGTCTAGCTCGACGGATTAATAAGCGGAACTTTTCTTCTGTGATGTCGTTTTGTCAAAGTCTTATCTCCGTCTATTCCGATGCATTTATAAGAGGATAGGAATGGTCCATGTGATTGTAGCTGCGAAAGATATTAGGAGAATAACAGAGAATTGAAGGAAAAATTTCAGAAAATTAGTGTACTAATTGTCCTAGCATTGTTATCAGTTTGGAGCGTGGGCTACCTTTGTCTCGAAAAGCTGTTTTACCGAAGTCTTATGTTCGTCTCGTTCAACGAATTGATCAGCGGAACCTTTCTCCTGGGATTCTGGGATGTCGTTTTGTCAAAGTCTTATCTCTGTCTATTCCGATGGATTTATAAGAGGATAGGAATGGTCCATAGGATTGTAGCTGCGGAAGATATTAGAAGAATAACAAAGAATTCGAGGAAAGATTTCAGAATATTAGTGTACTCATTGTCCTAGCATTGTTATTAGTTTGAAGCGTGGGCTACCTTCGTCTCAAAACGATGTTTTACCGAAGTCTTATGTCCGTCTAGCTCAACGGATCAATAAGCGGAACCTTTCTTCTGGGATATCGTTTTGTCAAAGTCTTATCTCCGTCTATTCCGATGGATTCATAGGACGATAGGAATGGTCCATGTGATTGTAGCTGCGAAAGATATAGATTAACAAAGAATTGAAGGAAAGATTTCAGAATATTAGTTCAATTGTCCTAGCATTGTTATCAGTTTGGAGCGTGGGCTACCTTTGTCTCGGAACGCTGTTTTACCGGAGTCTTATGTTCGTCTAGCTCAACGAATTGATCAGCGGAACCTTTCTTCTGGGATGTCGTTTTGTCAAAGTCTGATCTCCGTCTATTCAGATGGATTTATAAGAGGATAGGAATGGTCCATGTGATTGTGGCTGCGAAAGATATAGAATAACAAAGAATTGAAGGAAAGATTTCAGAATATCAGTAGTAATTGTCCTAGCATTGTTATCAGTTTGGAGCGTGGGCTACCTTTGTCTCAAAACGCTGTTTTACCGAAGTCTTATGTTCGTCTAGCTCAACGGATTGATAAGCGGAACCTTTCTTCTGGGATTCTGGGATGTCGTTTCGTCAAAGTCTCATCTCTGTCTATTCCGATGGATTCATAAGAGGCTAGGAATGGTCCATGTGATTGTAGCTACGGAAGATATAGAATAACAAAGAATTGAAGGAAAGATTTCCGAATATTAGTACTGATTGTCCTAGCATTGTTATCAGTTTGGAGCGTGGGCTACCTCTGTCTCGGAACGCTGTTTCACCGAAGTCTTATGTTCGTCTAGATCAACGGATTGATAAGCGTAACCTTTCTTCTGGGATTCTGGAATGTCGTTTTGTCAAAATCTTATCTTTGTCTATTTCGATGGATTCATAAGAGGATAGGAATGGTCCATGTGATTGTAGCTACGGAAGATATAGAATAACAAAGAATTGAAGAAAAGATTTCCGAATATTAGTACTAATTGTCCTAGCATTGTAATCAGTTTGGAGCGTGGGCTACCTTTGTCTCGAAACGCTGTTTTACCGGAGTCTCATGTTCTTCCAGCTCAACGGATTAATAAGCGGAACCTTTCTTCTGGGATATCGTTTTGTCAAAGTCTTATCTCCGTCTATTCCGATGGATTCATAGGACGATAGGAATGGTCCTTGTGATTGTAGCTGCGAAAGATATAGATTAACAAAGAATTGAAGGAAAGATTTCAGAATATTAGTAGTAATTGTCCTAGCATTGTTATCAGTTTGGAGCGTGGGCTACCTTTGTCTCGAAACGCTGTTTTACCGGAGTCTTATGTTCGTCTAGCTCAACGAATTGATCAGCGGAACCTTTCTTCTGGGATGTCGTTTTGTCAAAGTCTGATCTCCGTCTATTCAGATGGATTTATAAGAGGATAGGAATGGTCCATGTGATTGTAGCTGCGAAAGATATAGAATAACAAAGAATTGAAGGAAAGATTTCAGAATATTAGTAGTAATTGTCCTAGCATTGTTATCAGTTTGGAGCGTGGGCTACCTTCGTCTCAAAACGCTGTTTTACCGAAGTCTTATGTTCGTCTAGCTCAACGGATTGATAAGCGGAACCTTTCTTCTGGGATTCTGGGATGTCGTTTTGTCAAAGTCTTATCTCTGTCTATCTCGATGGATTCATAAGAGGATAGGAATGGTCCATGTGATTGTAGCTACGGAAGATATAGAATAACAAAGAATTGAAGGAAAGATTTCCGAATATTAGTACTAATTGTCCTAGCATTGTTATCAGTTTGGAGCGTGGGCTACCTTTGTCTCGGAACGCTGTTTCACCGAAGTCTTATGTTCGTCTAGCTCAACGGATTGATAATCGTAACCTTTCTTCTGGGATTCTGGGATGTCGTTTTGTCAAAATCTTATCTCTGTCTATTTCGATGGATTTATGAGAGGATAGGAATGGTCCATGTGATTGTAGCTACGGAAGATATAGAATAACAAAGAATTGAAGTAAAGATTTCCGAATATTAGTACTAATTGTCCTAGCATTGTTATTAGTTTGGAGCGTGGGCTACCTTTGTTTCGAAACGCTGTTTTACCGAAGTCTCATGTTCGTCTAGCTCGACGGATTAATAAGCAGAACTTTTCTTCTGTGATGTCGTTTTGTCAAAGTCTTATCTCCGTCTATTCCGATGCATTTATAGGAGGATAGGAATGGTCCATGTGATTGTAGCTGCGAAAGATATGAGGAGAATAACAGAGAATTGAAGGAAAAATTTCAGAAAATTAGTGTACTAATTGTCCTAGCATTGTTATCAGTTTGGAGCGTGGGCTACCTTTGTCTCGGAACGCTGTTTCACCGAAGTCTTATGTTCGTCTAGCTCAACGGATTGATAATCGTAACCTTTCTTCTGGGATTCTGGGATGTCGTTTTGTCAAAGTCTTATCTCTGTCTATTCCGATGGATTTATAAGAGGATAGGAATGGTCCATGTGATTGTAGCTGCGGAAGATATTAGAAGAATAACAAAGAATTCGAGGAAAGATTTCAGAATATTAGTGTACTCATTGTCCTAGCATTTTTATCAGTTTGGAGCGTGGGCTACCTTCGTCTCAAAACGATGTTTTACCGAAGTCTTATGTCCGTCTAGCTCAACGGATTAATAAGCGGAACCTTTCTTCTGGGATATCGTTTTGTCAAAGTCTTATCTCCGTCTATTCCGATGGATTCATAGGACGATAGGAATGGTCCATGTGATTGTAGCTGCGAAAGATATAGATTAACAAAGAATTGAAGGAAAGATTTCAGAATATTAGTTTAATTGTCCTAGCATTGTTATCAGTTTGGAGCGTGGGCTACCTTTGTCTCGAAACGCTGTTTTACCGGAGTCTTATGTTCGTCTAGCTCAACGAATTGATCAGCGGAACCTTTCTTCTGGGATGTCGTTTTGTCAAAGTCTGATCTCCGTCTATTCAGATGGATTTATAAGAGGATAGGAATGTTCCATGTGATTGTAGCTGCGAAAGATATAGAATAACAAAGAATTGAAGGAAAGATTTCAGAATATCAGTAGTAATTGTCCTAGCATTGTTATCAGTTTGGAGCGTGGGCTACCTTTGTCTCAAAACGCTGTTTTACCGAAGTCTTATGTTCGTCTAGCTCAACGGATTGATAAGCGGAACCTTTCTTCTGGGATTCTGGGATGTCGTTCCGTCAAAGTCTTATCTTTGTCCATTCCGATGGATTCATAAGAGGCTAGGAATGGTCCATGTGATTGTAGCTACGGAAGATATAGAATAACAAAGAATTGAAGGAAAGATTTCCGAATATTAGTACTGATTGTCCTAGCATTGTTATCAGTTTGGAGCGTGGGCTACCTCTGTCTCGGAACGCTGTTTCACCGAAGTCTTATGTTCGTCTAGATCAACGGATTGATAAGCGTAACCTTTCTTCTGGGATTCTGGAATGTCGTTTTGTCAAAATCTTATCTTTGTCTATTTCGATGGATTCATAAGAGGATAGGAATGGTCCATGTGATTGTAGCTACGGAAGATATAGAATAACAAAGAATTGAAGAAAAGATTTCCGAATATTAGTACTAATTGTCCTAGCATTGTAATCAGTTTGGAGCGTGGGCTACCTTTGTCTCGAAACGCTGTTTTACCGGAGTCTCATGTTCTTCCAGCTCAACGGATTAATAAGCGAAACCTTTCTTCTGGGATATCGTTTTGTCAAAGTCTTATCTCCGTCTATTCCGATGGATTCATAGGACGATAGGAATGGTCCTTGTGATTGTAGCTGCGAAAGATATAGATTAACAAAGAATTGAAGGAAAGATTTCAGAATATTAGTTTAATTGTCCTAGCATTGTTATCAGTTTGGAGCGTGGGCTACCTTTGTCTCGAAACGCTGTTTTACCGGAGTCTTATGTTCGTCTAGCTCAACGAATTGATCAGCGGAACCTTTCTTCTGGGATGTCGTTTTGTCAAAGTCTGATCTCCGTCTATTCAGATGGATTTATAAGAGGATAGGAATGGTCCATGTGATTGTAGCTGCGAAAGATATAGAATAACAAAGAATTGAAGGAAAGATTTCAGAATATTAGTAGTAATTGTCCTAGCATTGTTATCAGTTTGGAGCGTGGGCTACCTTCGTCTCAAAACGCTGTTTTACCGAAGTCTTATGTTCGTCTAGCTCAACGGATTGATAAGCGGAACCTTTCTTCTGGGATTCTGGGATGTCGTTTTGTCAAAGTCTTATCTCTGTCTATCTCGATGGATTCATAAGAGGATAGGAATGGTCCATGTGATTGTAGCTACGGAAGATATAGAATAACAAAGAATTGAAGGAAAGATTTCCGAATATTAGTACTAATTGTCCTAGCATTGTTATCAGTTTGGAGCGTGGGCTACCTTTGTCTCGGAACGCTGTTTCACCGAAGTCTTATGTTCGTCTAGCTCAACGGATTGATAATCGTAACCTTTCTTCTGGGATTCTGGGATGTCGTTTTGTCAAAATCTTATCTCTGTCTATTTCGATGGATTTATGAGAGGATAGGAATGGTCCATGTGATTGTAGCTACGGAAGATATAGAATAACAAAGAATTGAAGTAAAGATTTCCGAATATTAGTACTAATTGTCCTAGCATTGTTATTAGTTTGGAGCGTGGGCTACCTTTGTTTCGAAACGCTGTTTTACCGAAGTCTCATGTTCGTCTAGCTCGACGGATTAATAAGCAGAACTTTTCTTCTGTGATGTCGTTTTGTCAAAGTCTTATCTCCGTCTATTCCGATGCATTTATAGGAGGATAGGAATGGTCCATGTGATTGTAGCTGCGAAAGATATGAGGAGAATAACAGAGAATTGAAGGAAAAATTTCAGAAAATTAGTGTACTAATTGTCCTAGCATTGTTATCAGTTTGGAGCGTGGGCTACCTTTGTCTCGGAACGCTGTTTCACCGAAGTCTTATGTTCGTCTAGCTCAACGGATTGATAATCGTAACCTTTCTTCTGGGATTCTGGGATGTCGTTTTGTCAAAGTCTTATCTCTGTCTATTCCGATGGATTTATAAGAGGATAGGAATGGTCCATGTGATTGTAGCTGCGGAAGATATTAGAAGAATAACAAAGAATTCGAGGAAAGATTTCAGAATATTAGTGTACTCATTGTCCTAGCATTTTTATCAGTTTGGAGCGTGGGCTACCTTCGTCTCAAAACGATGTTTTACCGAAGTCTTATGTCCGTCTAGCTCAACGGATTAATAAGCGGAACCTTTCTTCTGGGATATCGTTTTGTCAAAGTCTTATCTCCGTCTATTCCGATGGATTCATAGGACGATAGGAATGGTCCATGTGATTGTAGCTGCGAAAGATATAGATTAACAAAGAATTGAAGGAAAGATTTCAGAATATTAGTTTAATTGTCCTAGCATTGTTATCAGTTTGGAGCGTGGGCTACCTTTGTCTCGAAACGCTGTTTTACCGGAGTCTTATGTTCGTCTAGCTCAACGAATTGATCAGCGGAACCTTTCTTCTGGGATGTCGTTTTGTCAAAGTCTGATATCCGTCTATTCAGATGGATTTATAAGAGGATAGGAATGTTCCATGTGATTGTAGCTGCGAAAGATATAGAATAACAAAGAATTGAAGGAAAGATTTCAGAATATCAGTAGTAATTGTCCTAGCATTGTTATCAGTTTGGAGCGTGGGCTACCTTTGTCTCAAAACGCTGTTTTACCGAAGTCTTATGTTCGTCTAGCTCAACGGATTGATAAGCGGAACCTTTCTTCTGGGATTCTGGGATGTCGTTCCGTCAAAGTCTTATCTTTGTCCATTCCGATGGATTCATAAGAGGCTAGGAATGGTCCATGTGATTGTAGCTACGGAAGATATAGAATAACAAAGAATTGAACGAAAGATTTCCGAATATTAGTACTAATTGTCCTAGCATTGTTATCAGTTTGGAGCGTGGGCTACCTCTGTCTCGAAACGCTGTTTCACCGGAGTCTTATGTTCGTCTAGCTCAACGGATTGATAAGCGTAACCTTTCTTCTGGGATTCTGGGATGTCGTTTTGTCAAAATCTGATCTTTGTCTATTTCGATGGATTCATAAGAGGATAGGAATGGTCCATGTGATTGTAGCTACGGGAGATATAGAATAACAAAGAATTGAAGAAAAGATTTCCGAATATTAGAACTAATTGGCCTAGCATTGTAATCAGTTTGGAGCGTGGGCTACCTTTGTCTCGAAACGCTGTTTCACCGGAGTCTCATGTTCTTCCAGCTCAACGGATTAATAAGCGGAACCTTTCTTCTGGGATATCGTTTTGTCAAAGTCTTATCTTCGTCTATTCCGATGGATTCATAGGACGATAGGAATGGTCCATGTGATTGTAGCTGCGAAAGATATAGATTAACAAAGAATTGAAGGAAAGATTTCAGAATATTAGTTTAATTGTCCTAGCATTGTTATCAGTTTGGAGCGTGGGCTACCTTTGTCTCGAAACGCTGTTTTACCGGAGTCTTATGTTCGTCTAGCTCAACGAATTGATCAGCGGAACCTTTCTTCTGGGATGTCGTTTTGTCAAAGTCTGATCTCCGTCTATTCAGATGGATTTAGGAGAGGATAGGAATGGTCCATGTGATTGTAGCTGCGAAAGATATAGAATAACAAAGAATTGAAGGAAAGATTTCAGAATATCAGTAGTAATTGTCCTAGCATTGTTATCAGTTTGGAGCGTGGGCTACCTTTGTCTCAAAACGCTGTTTTCCCGAAGTCTTATGTTCGTCTAGCTCAACGGATTGATAAGCGGAACCTTTCTTCTGGGATTCTGGGATGTCGTTTCGTCAAAGTCTTATCTCTGTCTATTCCGATGGATTCATAAGAGGATAGAAATGGTCCATGTGATTGTAGCTACGGAAGATATAGAATAACAAAGAATTGGAGGGAAGATTTCCGAATATTAGTACTAATTGTCCTAGCATTGTTATCAGTTTGAAGCGTGGGCTACCTTTGTCTCGAAACGCTGTTTCACCGAAGTCTCATGTTCGTCTAGCTCAACGGATTGATAAGCGTAACCTTTCTTCTGGGATTCTGGGATGTCGTTTTGTCAAAATCTTATCTCTGTCTATTTCGATGGATTTATAAAAGGATAGGAATGGTCCATGTGATTGTAGCTACGGAAGATATAGAATAACAATGAATTGAAGAAAAGATTTCCGAATATTAGTGCTAATTGTCCTAGCATTGTGATCAGTTTGGAGCGTGGGCTACCTTTGTCTCGAAACGCTGTTTTACCGGAGTCTTATGTTCGTCTAGCTCAACGAATTGATCAGCGGAACCTTTCTTCTGGGATGTCGTTTTGTCAAAGTCTGATCTCCGTCTATTCAGATGGATTTAGGAGAGAATAGGAATGGTCCATGTGATTGTAGCTGCGAAAGATATAGAATAACAAAGAATTGAAGGAAAGATTTCAGAATATCAGTAGTAATTGTCCTAGCATTGTTATCAGTTTGGAGCGTGGGCTACCTTTGTCTCAAAACGCTGTTTTACCGAAGTCTTATGTTCGTCTAGCTCAACGGATTGATAAGCGGAACCTTTCTTCTGGGATTCTGGGATGTCGTTTCGTCAAAGTCTTATCTCTGTCTATTCCGATGGATTCATAAGAGGATAGAAATGGTCCATGTGATTGTAGCTACGGAAGATATAGAATAACAAAGAATTGGAGGGAAGATTTCCGAATATTAGTACTAATTGTCCTAGCATTGTTATCAGTTTGAAGCGTGGGCTACCTTTGTCTCGAAACGCTGTTTCACCGAAGTCTTATGTTCGTCTAGCTCAACGGATTGATAAGCGTAACCTTTCTTCTGGGATTCTGGGATGTCGTTTTGTCAAAATCTTATCTCTGTCTATTTCGATGGATTTATAAGAGGATAGGAATGGTCCATGTGATTGTAGCTACGGAAGATATAGAATAACAATGAATTGCAGAAAAGATTTCCGAATATTAGTGCTAATTGTCCTAGCATTGTAATCAGTTTGGAGCGTGGGCTACCTTTGTCTCGAAACGCTGTTTTACCGAAGTCTCATGTTCTTCCAGCTCAACGGATTAATAAGTGGAACCTTTCTTCTGGGATGTCGTTTTGTCAAAGTCTGATCTTCGTCTATTCAGATGGATTTATAAGAGGATAGGAATGGTCCATGTGATTGTAGCTGCGAAAGATATAGAATAACAAAGAATTGAAGGAAAGATTTCAGAATATTAGTAGTAATTGTCCTAGCATTGTTATCAGTTTGGAGCGTGGGCTACCTTTGTCTCGGAACGCTGTTTCACCGAAGTCTTATGTTCGTCTAGCTCAACGGATTGATAATCGTAACCTTTCTTCTGGGATTCTGGGATGTCGTTTTGTCAAAGTCTTATCTCTGTCTATTCCGATGGATTTATAAGAGGATAGGAATGGTCCATGTGATTGTAGCTGCGGAAGATATTAGAAGAATAACAAAGAATTCGAGGAAAGATTTCAGAATATTAGTGTACTCATTGTCCTAGCATTTTTATCAGTTTGGAGCGTGGGCTACCTTCGTCTCAAAACGATGTTTTACCGAAGTCTTATGTCCGTCTAGCTCAACGGATTAATAAGCGGAACCTTTCTTCTGGGATATCGTTTTGTCAAAGTCTTATCTCCGTCTATTCCGATGGATTCATAGGACGATAGGAATGGTCCATGTGATTGTAGCTGCGAAAGATATAGATTAACAAAGAATTGAAGGAAAGATTTCAGAATATTAGTTTAATTGTCCTAGCATTGTTATCAGTTTGGAGCGTGGGCTACCTTTGTCTCGAAACGCTGTTTTACCGGAGTCTTATGTTCGTCTAGCTCAACGAATTGATCAGCGGAACCTTTCTTCTGGGATGTCGTTTTGTCAAAGTCTGATCTCCGTCTATTCAGATGGATTTATAAGAGGATAGGAATGTTCCATGTGATTGTAGCTGCGAAAGATATAGAATAACAAAGAATTGAAGGAAAGATTTCAGAATATCAGTAGTAATTGTCCTAGCATTGTTATCAGTTTGGAGCGTGGGCTACCTTTGTCTCAAAACGCTGTTTTACCGAAGTCTTATGTTCGTCTAGCTCAACGGATTGATAAGCGGAACCTTTCTTCTGGGATTCTGGGATGTCGTTCCGTCAAAGTCTTATCTTTGTCCATTCCGATGGATTCATAAGAGGCTAGGAATGGTCCATGTGATTGTAGCTACGGAAGATATAGAATAACAAAGAATTGAACGAAAGATTTCCGAATATTAGTACTAATTGTCCTAGCATTGTTATCAGTTTGGAGCGTGGGCTACCTCTGTCTCGAAACGCTGTTTCACCGGAGTCTTATGTTCGTCTAGCTCAACGGATTGATAAGCGTAACCTTTCTTCTGGGATTCTGGGATGTCGTTTTGTCAAAATCTTATCTTTGTCTATTTCGATGGATTCATAAGAGGATAGGAATGGTCCATGTGATTGTAGCTACGGGAGATATAGAATAACAAAGAATTGAAGAAAAGATTTCCGAATATTAGAACTAATTGGCCTAGCATTGTAATCAGTTTGGAGCGTGGGCTACCTTTGTCTCGAAACGCTGTTTCACCGGAGTCTCATGTTCTTCCAGCTCAACGGATTAATAAGCGGAACCTTTCTTCTGGGATATCGTTTTGTCAAAGTCTTATCTTCGTCTATTCCGATGGATTCATAGGACGATAGGAATGGTCCATGTGATTGTAGCTGCGAAAGATATAGATTAACAAAGAATTGAAGGAAAGATTTCAGAATATTAGTTTAATTGTCCTAGCATTGTTATCAGTTTGGAGCGTGGGCTACCTTTGTCTCGAAACGCTGTTTTACCGGAGTCTTATGTTCGTCTAGCTCAACGAATTGATCAGCGGAACCTTTCTTCTGGGATGTCGTTTTGTCAAAGTCTGATCTCCGTCTATTCAGATGGATTTAGGAGAGGATAGGAATGGTCCATGTGATTGTAGCTGCGAAAGATATAGAATAACAAAGAATTGAAGGAAAGATTTCAGAATATCAGTAGTAATTGTCCTAGCATTGTTATCAGTTTGGAGCGTGGGCTACCTTTGTCTCAAAACGCTGTTTTACCGAAGTCTTATGTTCGTCTAGCTCAACGGATTGATAAGCGGAACCTTTCTTCTGGGATTCTGGGATGTCGTTTCGTCAAAGTCTTATCTCTGTCTATACCGATGGATTCATAAGAGGATAGAAATGGTCCATGTGATTGTAGCTACGGAAGATATAGAATAACAAAGAATTGGAGGGAAGATTTCCGAATATTAGTACTAATTGTCCTAGCATTGTTATCAGTTTGAAGCGTGGGCTACCTTTGTCTCGAAACGCTGTTTCACCGAAGTCTCATGTTCGTCTAGCTCAACGGATTGATAAGCGTAACCTTTCTTCTGGGATTCTGGGATGTCGTTTTGTCAAAATCTTATCTCTGTCTATTTCGATGGATTTATAAAAGGATAGGAATGGTCCATGTGATTGTAGCTACGGAAGATATAGAATAACAATGAATTGAAGAAAAGATTTCCGAATATTAGTGCTAATTGTCCTAGCATTGTGATCAGTTTGGAGCGTGGGCTACCTTTGTCTCGAAACGCTGTTTTACCGGAGTCTTATGTTCGTCTAGCTCAACGAATTGATCAGCGGAACCTTTCTTCTGGGATGTCGTTTTGTCAAAGTCTGATCTCCGTCTATTCAGATGGATTTAGGAGAGAATAGGAATGGTCCATGTGATTGTAGCTGCGAAAGATATAGAATAACAAAGAATTGAAGGAAAGATTTCAGAATATCAGTAGTAATTGTCCTAGCATTGTTATCAGTTTGGAGCGTGGGCTACCTTTGTCTCAAAACGCTGTTTTACCGAAGTCTTATGTTCGTCTAGCTCAACGGATTGATAAGCGGAACCTTTCTTCTGGGATTCTGGGATGTCGTTTCGTCAAAGTCTTATCTCTGTCTATTCCGATGGATTCATAAGAGGATAGAAATGGTCCATGTGATTGTAGCTACGGAAGATATAGAATAACAAAGAATTGGAGGGAAGATTTCCGAATATTAGTACTAATTGTCCTAGCATTGTTATCAGTTTGAAGCGTGGGCTACCTTTGTCTCGAAACGCTGTTTCACCGAAGTCTTATGTTCGTCTAGCTCAACGGATTGATAAGCGTAACCTTTCTTCTGGGATTCTGGGATGTCGTTTTGTCAGAATCTTATCTCTGTCTATTTCGATGGATTTATAAGAGGATAGGAATGGTCCATGTGATTGTAGCTACGGAAGATATAGAATAACAATGAATTGCAGAAAAGATTTCCGAATATTAGTGCTAATTGTCCTAGCATTGTAATCAGTTTGGAGCGTGGGCTACCTTTGTCTCGAAACGCTGTTTTACCGAAGTCTCATGTTCTTCCAGCTCAACGGATTAATAAGTGGAACCTTTCTTCTGGGATGTCGTTTTGTCAAAGTCTGATCTTCGTCTATTCAGATGGATTTATAAGAGGATAGGAATGGTCCATGTGATTGTAGCTGCGAAAGATATAGAATAACAAAGAATTGAAGGAAAGATTTCAGAATATTAGTAGTAATTGTCCTAGCATTGTTATCAGTTTGGAGCGTGGGCTACCTTTGTCTCGGAACGCTGTTTCACCGAAGTCTTATGTTCGTCTAGCTCAACGGATTGATAATCGTAACCTTTCTCCTGGGATTCTGGGATGTCGTTTTGTCAAAATCTTATCTCCGTCTATTTCGATGGATTTATGAGAGGATAGAAATGGTGCATGTGATTGTAGCTACGGAAGATATAGAATAACAAAGAATTGAAGTAAGGATTTCCGAATATTAGTACTAATTGTCCTAGCATTGTCATTAGTTTGGAGCGTGGGCTACCTTTGTCTCGAAACGCTGTTTTACCGAAGTCTCATGTTCGTCTAGCTCGACGGATTAATAAGCGGAACTTTTCTTCTGTGATGTCGTTTTGTCAAAGTCTTATCTCCGTCTATTCCGATGCATTTATAAGAGGATAGGAATGGTCCATAGGATTGTAGCTGCGGAAGATATTCGAAGAATAACAAAGAATTCGAGGAAAGATTTCAGAATATTAGTGTACTCATTGTCCTAGCATTGTTATCAGTTTGGAGCGTGGGCTACCTTCGTCTCAAAACGATGTTTTACCGAAGTCTTATGTCCGTCTAGCTCAACGGATCAATAAGCGGAACCTTTCTTCTGGGATATCGTTTTGTCAAAGTCTTATCTCCGTCTATTCCGATGGATTCATAGGACGATAGGAATGGTCCATGTGATTGTAGCTGCGAAAGATATAGATTAACAAAGAATTGAAGGAAAGATTTCAGAATATTAGTTCAATTGTCCTAGCATTGTTATCAGTTTGGAGCGTGGGCTACCTTTGTCTCGAAACGCTGTTTTACCGGAGTCTTATGTTCGTCTAGCTCAACGAATTGATCAGCGGAACCTTTCTTCTGGGATGTCGTTTTGTCAAAGTCTGATCTCCGTCTATTCAGATGGATTTATAAGAGGATAGGAATGGTCCATGTGATTGTAGCTGCGAAAGATATAGAATAACAAAAAATTGAAGGAAAGATTTCAGAATATCAGTAGTAATTGTCCTAGCATTGTTATCAGTTTGGAGCGTGGGCTACCTTTGTCTCAAAACGCTGTTTTACCGAAGTCTTATGTTCGTCTAGCTCAACGGATTGATAAGCGGAACCTTTCTTCTGGGATTCTGGGATGTCGTTTCGTCAAAGTCTCATCTCTGTCTATTCCGATGGATTCATAAGAGGCTAGGAATGGTCCATGTGATTGTAGCTACGGAAGATATAGAATAACAAAGAATTGAAGGAAAGATTTCCGAATATTAGTACTAATTGTCCTAGCATTGTTATCAGTTTGGAGCGTCGGCTACCTCTGTTTTGAAACGCTGTTTCACCGAAGTCTTATGTTCGTCTAGCTCAACGGATTGATAAGCGTAACCTTTCTTCTGGGATTCTGGAATGTCGTTTTGTCAAAATCTTATCTTTGTCTATTTCGATGGATTCATAAGAGGATAGGAATGGTCCATGTGATTGTAGCTACGGAAGATATAGAATAACAAAGAATTGAAGAAAAGATTTCCGAATATTAGTACTAATTGTCCTAGCATTGTAATCAGTTTGGAGCGTGGGCTACCTTTGTCTCGAAACGCTGTTTTACCGGAGTCTCATGTTCTTCCAGCTCAACGGATTAATAAGCGGAACCTTTCTTCTGGGATATCGTTTTGTCAAAGTCTTATCTCCGTCTATTCCGATGGATTCATAGGACGATAGGAATGGTCCTTGTGATTGTAGCTGCGAAAGATATAGATTAACAAAGAATTGAAGGAAAGATTTCAGAATATTAGTTTAATTGTCCTATCATTGTTATCAGTTTGGAGCATGGGCTACCTTTGTCTCGAAACGCTGTTTTACCGGAGTCTTATGTTCGTCTAGCTCAACGAATTGATCAGCGGAACCTTTCTTCTGGGATGTCGTTTTGTCAAAGTCTGATCTCCGTCTATTCAGATGGATTTATAAGAGGATAGGAATGGTCCATGTGATTGTAGCTGCGAAAGATATAGAATAACAAAGAATTGAAGGAAAGATTTCAGAATATTAGTAGTAATTGTCCTAGCATTGTTATCAGTTTGGAGCGTGGGCTACCTTTGTCTCAAAACGCTGTTTTACCGAAGTCTTATGTTCGTCTAGCTCAACGGATTGATAAGCGGAACCTTTCTTCTGGGATTCTGGGATGTCGTTTTGTCAAAATCTTATCTCTGTCTATTTCGATGGATTTATGAGAGGATAGGAATGGTCCATGTGATTGTAGCTACGGAAGATATAGAATAACAAAGAATTGAAGTAAAGATTTCCGAATATTAGTACTAATTGTCCTAGCATTGTTATTAGTTTGGAGCGTGGGCTACCTTTGTTTCGGAACGCTGTTTTACCGAAGTCTCATGTTCGTCTAGCTCGACGGATTAATAAGCAGAACTTTTCTTCTGTGATGTCGTTTTGTCAAAGTCTTATCTCCGTCTATTCCGATGCATTTATAAGAGGATAGGAATGGTCCATGTGATTGTAGCTGCGAAAGATATGAGGAGAATAACAGAGAATTGAAGGAAAAATTTCAGAAAATTAGTGTACTAATTGTCCTAGCATTGTTATCAGTTTGGAGCGTGGGCTAACTTTGTCTCGAAAAGCTGTTTTACCGAAGTCTTATGTTCGTCTAGTTCAACGAATTGATCAGCGGAACCTTTCTCCTGGGATTCTGGGATGTCGTTTTGTCAAAGTCTTATCTCTGTCTATTCCGATGAATTTATAAGAGGATAGGAATGGTCCATGTGATTGTAGCTGCGGAAGATATTAGAAGAATAACAAAGAATTCGAGGAAAGATTTCAGAATATTAGTGTACTCATTGTCCTAGCATTGTTATCAGTTTGGAGCGTGGGCTACCTTCGTCTCAGAACGATGTTTTACCGAAGTCTTATGTCCGTCTAGCTCAACGGATTAATAAGCGGAACCTTTCTTCTGGGATATCGTTTTGTCAAAGTCTTATCTCCGTCTATTCCGATGGATTCATAGGACGATAGGAATGGTCCATGTGATTGTAGCTGCGAAAGATATAGATTAACAAAGAATTGAAGGAAAGATTTCAGAATATTAGTTTAATTGTCCTAGCATTGTTATCAGTTTGGAGCGTGGGCTACCTTTGTCTCGAAACGCTGTTTTACCGGAGTCTTATGTTCGTCTAGCTCAACGAATTGATCAGCGGAACCTTTCTTCTGGGATGTCGTTTTGTCAAAGTCTGATCTCCGTCTATTCAGATGGATTTATAAGAGGATCGAAATGGTCCATGTGATTGTAGCTGCGAAAGATATAGAGTAACAAACAATTGAACGAAAGATTTCAGAATATTAGTACTGATTGTCACAGCATTGTGATCAGTTTGGAGCGTGGGCTACCTTTGTCTCGAAACGCTGTTTTACCGAAGTCTCATGTTCGTCTAGCTCAACGGATTAATAAGCGGAACCTTTCTTCTGAGATATCGTTTTGTCAAAGTCTTATCTCCGTCTATTCCGATGGATTTATAGGAGGATAGAAATGGTCCATGTGATTGTAGCTGCGAAAGATATAGAGTAACAAAGAATTGAAGGAAAGATTTCAGAATATTAGTACTGATTGTCCTAGCATTGTTATCAGTTTGGAGCGTGGGCTACCTTTGTCTCAAAACGCTGTTTTACCGAAGTCTTATGTTCGTCTAGCTCAACGGATTGATAAGCGGAACCTTTCTTCTGGGATTCTGGGATGTCGTTTCGTCAAAGTCTCATCTCTGTCTATTCCGATGGATTCATAAGAGGCTAGGAATGGTCCATGTGATTGTAGCTACGGAAGATATTCGAAGAATAACAAAGAATTCGAGGAAAGATTTCAGAATATTAGTGTACTCATTGTCCTAGCATTGTTATCAGTTTGGAGCGTGGGCTACCTTCGTCTCAAAACGATGTTTTACCGAAGTCTTATGTCCGTCTAGCTCAACGGATCAATAAGCGGAACCTTTCTTCTGGGATATCGTTTTGTCAAAGTCTTATCTCCGTCTATTCCGATGGATTCATAGGACGATAGGAATGGTCCATGTGATTGTAGCTGCGAAAGATATAGATTAACAAAGAATTGAAGGAAAGATTTCAGAATATTAGTTCAATTGTCCTAGCATTGTTATCAGTTTGGAGCGTGGGCTACCTTTGTCTCGGAACGCTGTTTTACCGGAGTCTTATGTTCGTCTAGCTCAACGAATTGATCAGCGGAACCTTTCTTCTGGGATGTCGTTTTGTCAAAGTCTGATCTCCGTCTATTCAGATGGATTCATAAGAGGATAGGAATGGTCCATGTGATTGTAGCTGCGAAAGATATAGAATAACAAAGAATTGAAGGAAAGATTTCAGAATATCAGTAGTAATTGTCCTAGCATTGTTATCAGTTTGGAGCGTGGGCTACCTTTGTCTCAAAACGCTGTTTTACCGAAGTCTTATGTTCGTCTAGCTCAACGGATTGATAAGCGGAACCTTTCTTCTGGGATTCTGGGATGTCGTTTCGTCAAAGTCTCATCTCTGTCTATTCCGATGGATTCATAAAAGGCTAGGAATGGTCCATGTGATTGTAGCTACGGAAGATATAGAATAACAAAGAATTGAAGAAAAGATTTCCGAATATTAGTACTAATTGTCCTAGCATTGTTATCAGTTTGGAGCGTGGGCTACCTCTGTCTCGAAACGCTGTTTCACCGAAGTCTTATGTTCGTCTAGCTCAACGGATTGATAAGCGTAACCTTTCTTCTGGGATTCTGGAATGTCGTTTTGTCAAAATCTTATCTTTGTCTATTTCGATGGATTCATAAGAGGATAGGAATGGTCCATGTGATTGTAGCTACGGAAGATATAGAATAACAAAGAATTGAAGAAAAGATTTCCGAATATTAGTACTAATTGTCCTAGCATTGTAATCAGTTTGGAGCGTGGGCTACCTTTGTCTCGAAACGCTGTTTTACCGGAGTCTCATGTTCTTCCAGCTCAACGGATTAATAAGCGGAACCTTTCTTCTGGGATATCGTTTTGTCAAAGTCTTATCTCCGTCTATTCCGATGGATTCATAGGACGATAGGAATGGTCCATGTGATTGTAGCTGCGAAAGATATAGATTAACAAAGAATTGAAGGAAAGATTTCAGAATATTAGTTTAATTGTCCTAGCATTGTTATCAGTTTGGAGCGTGGGCTACCTTTGTCTCGAAACGCTGTTTTACCGGAGTCTTATGTTCGTCTAGCTCAACGAATTGATCAGCGGAACCTTTCTTCTGGGATGTCGTTTTGTCAAAGTCTGATCTCCGTCTATTCAGATGGATTTAGGAGAGGATAGGAATGGTTCATGTGATTGTAGCTGCGAAAGTTATAGAATAACAAAGAATTGAAGGAAAGATTTCAGAATATCAGTAGTAATTGTCCTAGCATTGTTATCAGTTTGGAGCGTGGGCTACCTTTGTCTCAAAACGCTGTTTTACCGAAGTCTTATGTTCGTCTAGCTCAACGGATTGATAAGCGGAACCTTTCTTCTGGGATTCTGGGATGTCGTTTCGTCAAAGTCTTATCTCTGTCTTTTCCGATGGATTCATAAGAGGATAGGAATGGTCCATGTGATTGTAGCTACGGAAGATATAGAATAACAAAGAATTGGAGGGAAGATTTCCGAATATTAGTACTAATTGTCCTAGCATTGTTATCAGTTTGAAGCGTGGGCTACCTTTGTCTCGAAACGCTGTTTCACCGAAGTCTTATGTTCGTCTAGCTCAACGGATTGATAATCGTAACCTTTCTTCTGGGATTCTGGGATGTCGTTTTGTCAAAATCTTATCTCTGTCTATTTCGATGGATTTATGAGAGGATAGGAATGGTCCATGTGATTGTAGCTACGGAAGATATAGAATAACAAAGAATTGAAGTAAAGATTTCCGAATATTAGTACTAATTGTCCTAGCATTGTTATTAGTTTGGAGCGTGGGCTACCTTTGTTTCGAAACGCTGTTTTACCGAAGTCTCATGTTCGTTTAGCTCGACGGATTAATAAGCAGAACTTTTCTTCTGTGATGTCGTTTTGTCAAAGTCTTATCTCCGTCTATTCCGATGCATTTATAAGAGGATAGGAATGGTCCATGTGATTGTAGCTGCGAAAGATATAGAATAACAAAGAATTGAAGGAAAGATTTCAGAATATTAGTAGTAATTGTCCTAGCATTGTTATCAGTTTGGAGCGTGGGCTACCTTTGTCTCGAAAAGCTGTTTTACCGAAGTCTTATGTTCGTCTAGCTCAACGGATTGATAAGCGGAACCTTTCTTCTGGGATTCTGGGATGTCGTTTCGTCAAAGTCTTATCTCCGTCTTTTCCGATGGATTCATAAGAGGATAGGAATGGTCCATGTGATTGTAGCTACGGAAGATATAGAATAACAAAGAATTGAAGGAAAGATTTCCGAATATTTGTACTAATTGTCCTAGCATTGTTATCAGTTTGGAGCGTGGGCTACCTTTGTCTCGGAACGCTGTTCCACCGAAGTCTTATGTTCGTCTAGCCCAACGGATTGATAATCGTAACCTTTCTTCTGGGATTCTGGGATGTCGTTTTGTCAAAATCTTATCTCTGTCTATTTCGATGGATTTATGAGAGGATAGGAATGGTCCATGTGATTGTAGCTACGGAAGATATAGAATAACAAAGAATTGAAGTAAGGATTTCCGAATATTAGTACTAATTGTCCTAGCATTGTTATTAGTTTGGAGCGTGGGCTACCTTTGTCTCGAAACGCTGTTTTACCGAAGTCTCATGTTCGTCTAGCTCGACGGATTAATAAGCGGAACTTTTCTTCTGTGATGTCGTTTTGTCAAAGTCTTATCTCCGTCTATTCCGATGCATTTATAAGAGGATAGGAATGGTCCATGTGATTGTAGCTGCGAAAGATATTAGGAGAATAACAGAGAATTGAAGGAAAAATTTCAGAAAATTAGTGTACTAATTGTCCTAGCATTGTTATCAGTTTGGAGCGTGGGCTACCTTTGTCTCGAAAAGCTGTTTTACCGAAGTCTTATGTTCGTCTCGTTCAACGAATTGATCAGCGGAACCTTTCTCCTGGGATTCTGGGATGTCGTTTCGTCAAAGTCTTATCTCTGTCTATTCCGATGGATTTATAAGAGGATAGGAATGGTCCATAGGATTGTAGCTGCGAAAGATATTAGAAGAATAACAAAGAATTCGAGGAAAGATTTCAGAATATTAGTGTACTCATTGTCCTAGCATTGTTATTAGTTTGAAGCGTGGGCTACCTTCGTCTCAAAACGATGTTTTACCGAAGTCTTATGTCCGTCTAGCTCAACGGATCAATAAGCGGAACCTTTCTTCTGGGATATCGTTCTGTCAAAGTCTTATCTCCGTCTATTCCGATGGATTCATAGGACGATAGGAATGGTCCATGTGATTGTAGCTGCGAAAGATATAGATTAACAAAGAATTGAAGGAAAGATTTCAGAATATTAGTTCAATTGTCCTAGCATTGTTATCAGTTTGGAGCGTGGGCTACCTTTGTCTCGGAACGCTGTTTTACCGGAGTCTTATGTTCGTCTAGCTCAACGAATTGATCAGCGGAACCTTTCTTCTGGGATGTCGTTTTGTCAAAGTCTGATCTCCGTCTATTCAGATGGATTTATAAGAGGATAGGAATGGTCCATGTGATTGTAGCTGCGAAAGATATAGAATAACAAAGAATTGAAGGAAAGATTTCAGAATATCAGTAGTAATTGTCCTAGCATTGTTATCAGTTTGGAGCGTGGGCTACCTTTGTCTCAAAACGCTGTTTTACCGAAGTCTTATGTTCGTCTAGCTCAACGGATTGATAAGCGGAACCTTTCTTCTGGGATTCTGGGATGTCGTTTCGTCAAAGTCTCATCTCTGTCTATCCCGATGGATTCATAAGAGGCTAGGAATGGTCCATGTGATTGTAGCTACGGAAGATATAGAATAACAAAGAATTGAAGGAAAGATTTCCGAATATTAGTACTGATTGTCCTAGCATTGTTATCAGTTTGGAGCGTGGGCTACCTCTGTCTCGGAACGCTGTTTCACCGAAGTCTTATGTTCGTCTAGATCAACGGATTGATAAGCGTAACCTTTCTTCTGGGATTCTGGAATGTCGTTTTGTCAAAATCTTATCTTTGTCTATTTCGATGGATTCATAAGAGGATAGGAATGGTCCATGTGATTGTAGCTACGGAAGATATAGAATAACAAAGAATTGAAGAAAAGATTTCCGAATATTAGTACTAATTGTCCTAGCATTGTAATCAGTTTGGAGCGTGGGCTACCTTTGTCTCGAAACGCTGTTTTACCGGAGTCTCATGTTCTTCCAGCTCAACGGATTAATAAGCGGAACCTTTCTTCTGGGATATCGTTTTGTCAAAGTCTTATCTCCGTCTATTCCGATGGATTCATAGGACGATAGGAATGGTCCTTGTGATTGTAGCTGCGAAAGATATAGATTAACAAAGAATTGAAGGAAAGATTTCAGAATATTAGTTTAATTGTCCTAGCATTGTTATCAGTTTGGAGCGTGGGCTACCTTTGTCTCGAAACGCTGTTTTACCGGAGTCTTATGTTCGTCTAGCTCAACGAATTGATCAGCGGAACCTTTCTTCTGGGATGTCGTTTTGTCAAAGTCTGATCTCCGTCTATTCAGATGGATTTATAAGAGGATAGGAATGGTCCATGTGATTGTAGCTGCGAAAGATATAGAATAACAAAGAATTGAAGGAAAGATTTCAGAATATTAGTAGTAATTGTCCTAGCATTGTTATCAGTTTGGAGCGTGGGCTACCTTCGTCTCAAAACGCTGTTTTACCGAAGTCTTATGTTCGTCTAGCTCAACGGATTGATAAGCGGAACCTTTCTTCTGGGATTCTGGGATGTCGTTTTGTCAAAGTCTTATCTCTGTCTATCTCGATGGATTCATAAGAGGATAGGAATGGTCCATGTGATTGTAGCTACGGAAGATATAGAATAACAAAGAATTGAAGGAAAGATTTCCGAATATTAGTACTAATTGTCCTAGCATTGTTATCAGTTTGGAGCGTGGGCTACCTTTGTCTCGGAACGCTGTTTCACCGAAGTCTTATGTTCGTCTAGCTCAACGGATTGATAATCGTAACCTTTCTTCTGGGATTCTGGGATGTCGTTTTGTCAAAATCTTATCTCTGTCTATTTCGATGGATTTATGAGAGGATAGGAATGGTCCATGTGATTGTAGCTACGGAAGATATAGAATAACAAAGAATTGAAGTAAAGATTTCCGAATATTAGTACTAATTGTCCTAGCATTGTTATTAGTTTGGAGCGTGGGCTACCTTTGTTTCGAAACGCTGTTTTACCGAAGTCTCATGTTCGTCTAGCTCGACGGATTAATAAGCAGAACTTTTCTTCTGTGATGTCGTTTTGTCAAAGTCTTATCTCCGTCTATTCCGATGCATTTATAGGAGGATAGGAATGGTCCATGTGATTGTAGCTGCGAAAGATATGAGGAGAATAACAGAGAATTGAAGGAAAAATTTCAGAAAATTAGTGTACTAATTGTCCTAGCATTGTTATCAGTTTGGAGCGTGGGCTACCTTTGTCTCGAAAAGCTGTTTTACCGAAGTCTTATGTTCGTCTAGTTCAACGAATTGATCAGCGGAACCTTTCTCCTGGGATTCTGGGATGTCGTTTTGTCAAAGTCTTATCTCTGTCTATTCCGATGGATTTATAAGAGGATAGGAATGGTCCATGTGATTGTAGCTGCGGAAGATATTAGAAGAATAACAAAGAATTCGAGGAAAGATTTCAGAATATTAGTGTACTCATTGTCCTAGCATTTTTATCAGTTTGGAGCGTGGGCTACCTTTGTCTCAAAACGCTGTTTTACCGAAGTCTTATGTTCGTCTAGCTCAACGGATTGATAAGCGGAACCTTTCTTCTGGGATTCTGGGATGTCGTTTCGTCAAAGTCTTATCTCTGTCTATTCCGATGGATTCATAAGAGGATAGAAATGGTCCATGTGATTGTAGCTACGGAAGATATAGAATAACAAAGAATTGGAGGGAAGATTTCCGAATATTAGTACTAATTGTCCTAGCATTGTTATCAGTTTGAAGCGTGGGCTACCTTTGTCTCGAAACGCTGTTTCACCGAAGTCTCATGTTCGTCTAGCTCAACGGATTGATAAGCGTAACCTTTCTTCTGGGATTCTGGGATGTCGTTTTGTCAAAATCTTATCTCTGTCTATTTCGATGGAATTATAAAAGGATAGGAATGGTCCATGTGATTGTAGCTACGGAAGATATAGAATAACAATGAATTGAAGAAAAGATTTCCGAATATTAGTGCTAATTGTCCTAGCATTGTGATCAGTTTGGAGCGTGGGCTACCTTTGTCTCGAAACGCTGTTTTACCGGAGTCTTATGTTCGTCTAGCTCAACGAATTGATCAGCGGAACCTTTCTTCTGGGATGTCGTTTTGTCAAAGTCTGATCTCCGTCTATTCAGATGGATTTAGGAGAGAATAGGAATGGTCCATGTGATTGTAGCTGCGAAAGATATAGAATAACAAAGAATTGAAGGAAAGATTTCAGAATATCAGTAGTAATTGTCCTAGCATTGTTATCAGTTTGGAGCGTGGGCTACCTTTGTCTCAAAACGCTGTTTTACCGAAGTCTTATGTTCGTCTAGCTCAACGGAGTGATAAGCGGAACCTTTCTTCTGGGATTCTGGGATGTCGTTTCGTCAAAGTCTTATCTCTGTCTATTCCGATGGATTCATAAGAGGATAGGAATGGTCCATGTGATTGTAGCTACGGAAGATATAAAATAACAAAGAATTGGAGGGAAGATTTCCGAATATTAGTACTAATTGTCCTAGCATTGTTATCAGTTTGAAGCGTGGGCTACCTTTGTCTCGAAACGCTGTTTCACCGAAGTCTTATGTTCGTCTAGCTCAACGGATTGATAAGCGTAACCTTTCTTCTGGGATTCTGGGATGTCGTTTTGTCAAAATCTTATCTCTGTCTATTTCGATGGATTTATAAGAGGATAGGAATGGTCCATGTGATTGTAGCTACGGAAGATATAGAATAACAATGAATTGCAGAAAAGATTTCCGAATATTAGTGCTAATTGTCCTAGCATTGTAATCAGTTTGGAGCGTGGGCTACCTTTGTCTCGAAACGCTGTTTTACCGAAGTCTCATGTTCTTCCAGCTCAACGGATTAATAAGCGGAACCTTTCTTCTGGGATGTCGTTTTGTCAAAGTCTGATCTTCGTCTATTCAGATGGATTTATAAGAGGATAGGAATGGTCCATGTGATTGTAGCTGCGAAAGATATAGAATAACAAAGAATTGAAGGAAAGATTTCAGAATATCAGTAGTAATTGTCCTAGCATTGTTATCAGTTTGGAGCGTGGGCTACCTTTGTCTCAAAACGCTGTTTTACCGAAGTCTTATGTTCGTCTAGCTCAACGGATTGATAAGCGGAACCTTTCTTCTGGGATTCTGGGATGTCGTTCCGTCAAAGTCTTATCTTTGTCCATTCCGATGGATTCATAAGAGGCTAGGAATGGTCCATGTGATTGTAGCTACGGAAGATATAGAATAACAAAGAATTGAACGAAAGATTTCCGAATATTAGTACTAATTGTCCTAGCATTGTTATCAGTTTGGAGCGTGGGCTACCTCTGTCTCGAAACGCTGTTTCACCGAAGTCTTATGTTCGTCTAGCTCAACGGATTGATAAGCGTAACCTTTCTTCTGGGATTCTGGGATGTCGTTTTGTCAAAATCTTATCTTTGTCTATTTCGATGGATTCATAAGAGGATAGGAATGGTCCATGTGATTGTAGCTACGGAAGATATAGAATAACAAAGAATTGAAGAAAAGATTTCCGAATATTAGAACTAATTGGCCTAGCATTGTAATCAGTTTGGAGCGTGGGCTACCTTTGTCTCGAAACGCTGTTTCACCGGAGTCTCATGTTCTTCCAGCTCAACGGATTAATAAGCGGAACCTTTCTTCTGGGATATCGTTTTGTCAAAGTCTTATCTTCGTCTATTCCGATGGATTCATAGGACGATAGGAATGGTCCATGTGATTGTAGCTGCGAAAGATATAGATTAACAAAGAATTGAAGGAAAGATTTCAGAATATTAGTTTAATTGTCCTAGCATTGTTATCAGTTTGGAGCGTGGGCTACCTTTGTCTCGAAACGCTGTTTTACCGGAGTCTTATGTTCGTCTAGCTCAACGAATTGATCAGCGGAACCTTTCTTCTGGGATGTCGTTTTGTCAAAGTCTGATCTCCGTCTATTCAGATGGATTTAGGAGAGGATAGGAATGGTCCATGTGATTGTAGCTGCGAAAGATATAGAATAACAAAGAATTGAAGGAAAGATTTCAGAATATCAGTAGTAATTGTCCTAGCATTGTTATCAGTTTGGAGCGTGGGCTACCTTTGTCTCAAAACGCTGTTTTACCGAAGTCTTATGTTCGTCTAGCTCAACGGATTGATAAGCGGAACCTTTCTTCTGGGATTCTGGGATGTCGTTTCGTCAAAGTCTTATCTCTGTCTATTCCGATGGATTCATAAGAGGATAGAAATGGTCCATGTGATTGTAGCTACGGAAGATATAGAATAACAAAGAATTGGAGGGAAGATTTCCGAATATTAGTACTAATTGTCCTAGCATTGTTATCAGTTTGAAGCGTGGGCTACCTTTGTCTCGAAACGCTGTTTCACCGAAGTCTCATGTTCGTCTAGCTCAACGGATTGATAAGCGTAACCTTTCTTCTGGGATTCTGGGATGTCGTTTTGTCAAAATCTTATCTCTGTCTATTTCGATGGAATTATAAAAGGATAGGAATGGTCCATGTGATTGTAGCTACGGAAGATATAGAATAACAATGAATTGAAGAAAAGATTTCCGAATATTAGTGCTAATTGTCCTAGCATTGTGATCAGTTTGGAGCGTGGGCTACCTTTGTCTCGAAACGCTGTTTTACCGGAGTCTTATGTTCGTCTAGCTCAACGAATTGATCAGCGGAACCTTTCTTCTGGGATGTCGTTTTGTCAAAGTCTGATCTCCGTCTATTCAGATGGATTTAGGAGAGAATAGGAATGGTCCATGTGATTGTAGCTGCGAAAGATATAGAATAACAAAGAATTGAAGGAAAGATTTCAGAATATCAGTAGTAATTGTCCTAGCATTGTTATCAGTTTGGAGCGTGGGCTACCTTTGTCTCAAAACGCTGTTTTACCGAAGTCTTATGTTCGTCTAGCTCAACGGATTGATAAGCGGAACCTTTCTTCTGGGATTCTGGGATGTCGTTTCGTCAAAGTCTTATCTCTGTCTATTCCGATGGATTCATAAGAGGATAGGAATGGTCCATGTGATTGTAGCTACGGAAGATATAAAATAACAAAGAATTGGAGGGAAGATTTCCGAATATTAGTACTAATTGTCCTAGCATTGTTATCAGTTTGAAGCGTGGGCTACCTTTGTCTCGAAACGCTGTTTCACCGAAGTCTTATGTTCGTCTAGCTCAACGGATTGATAAGCGTAACCTTTCTTCTGGGATTCTGGGATGTCGTTTTGTCAAAATCTTATCTCTGTCTATTTCGATGGATTTATAAGAGGATAGGAATGGTCCATGTGATTGTAGCTACGGAAGATATAGAATAACAATGAATTGCAGAAAAGATTTCCGAATATTAGTGCTAATTGTCCTAGCATTGTAATCAGTTTGGAGCGTGGGCTACCTTTGTCTCGAAACGCTGTTTTACCGAAGTCTCATGTTCTTCCAGCTCAACGGATTAATAAGCGGAACCTTTCTTCTGGGATGTCGTTTTGTCAAAGTCTGATCTTCGTCTATTCAGATGGATTTATAAGAGGATAGGAATGGTCCATGTGATTGTAGCTGCGAAAGATATAGAATAACAAAGAATTGAAGGAAAGATTTCAGAATATTAGTAGTAATTGTCCTAGCATTGTTATCAGTTTGGAGCGTGGGCTACCTTTGTCTCGGAACGCTGTTTCACCGAAGTCTTATGTTCGTCTAGCTCAACGGATTGATAATCGTAACCTTTCTTCTGGGATTCTGGGATGTCGTTTTGTCAAAATCTTATCTCCGTCTATTTCGATGGATTTATGAGAGGATAGAAATGGTCCATGTGATTGTAGCTACGGAAGATATAGAATAACAAAGAATTGAAGTAAGGATTTCCGAATATTAGTACTAATTGTCCTAGCATTGTCATTAGTTTGGAGCGTGGGCTACCTTTGTCTCGAAACGCTGTTTTACCGAAGTCTCATGTTCGTCTAGCTCGACGGATTAATAAGCGGAACTTTTCTTCTGTGATGTCGTTTTGTCAAAGTCTTATCTCCGTCTATTCCGATGCATTTATAAGAGGATAGGAATGGTCCATAGGATTGTAGCTGCGGAAGATATTCGAAGAATAACAAAGAATTCGAGGAAAGATTTCAGAATATTAGTGTACTCATTGTCCTAGCATTGTTATCAGTTTGGAGCGTGGGCTACCTTCGGCTCAAAACGATGTTTTACCGAAGTCTTATGTCCGTCTAGCTCAACGGATCAATAAGCGGAACCTTTCTTCTGGGATATCGTTTTGTCAAAGTCTTATCTCCGTCTATTCCGATGGATTCATAGGACGATAGGAATGGTCCATGTGATTGTAGCTGCGAAAGATATAGATTAACAAAGAATTGAAGGAAAGATTTCAGAATATTAGTTCAATTGTCCTAGCATTGTTATCAGTTTGGAGCGTGGGCTACCTTTGTCTCGAAACGCTGTTTTACCGGAGTCTTATGTTCGTCTAGCTCAACGAATTGATCAGCGGAACCTTTCTTCTGGGATGTCGTTTTGTCAAAGTCTGATCTCCGTCTATTCAGATGGATTTATAAGAGGATAGGAATGGTCCATGTGATTGTAGCTGCGAAAGATATAGAATAACAAAGAATTGAAGGAAAGATTTCAGAATATCAGTAGTAATTGTCCTAGCATTGTTATCAGTTTGGAGCGTGGGCTACCTTTGTCTCAAAACGCTGTTTTACCGAAGTCTTATGTTCGTCTAGCTCAACGGATTGATAAGCGGAACCTTTCTTCTGGGATTCTGGGATGTCGTTCCGTCAAAGTCTTATCTTTGTCCATTCCGATGGATTCATAAGAGGCTAGGAATGGTCCATGTGATTGTAGCTACGGAAGATATAGAATAACAAAGAATTGAACGAAAGATTTCCGAATATTAGTACTAATTGTCCTAGCATTGTTATCAGTTTGGAGCGTGGGCTACCTCTGTCTCGAAACGCTGTTTCACCGAAGTCTTATGTTCGTCTAGCTCAACGGATTGATAAGCGTAACCTTTCTTCTGGGATTCTGGGATGTCGTTTTGTCAAAATCTTATCTTTGTCTATTTCGATGGATTCATAAGAGGATAGGAATGGTCCATGTGATTGTAGCTACGGAAGATATAGAATAACAAAGAATTGAAGAAAAGATTTCCGAATATTAGAACTAATTGGCCTAGCATTGTAATCAGTTTGGAGCGTGGGCTACCTTTGTCTCGAAACGCTGTTTCACCGGAGTCTCATGTTCTTCCAGCTCAACGGATTAATAAGCGGAACCTTTCTTCTGGGATATCGTTTTGTCAAAGTCTTATCTTCGTCTATTCCGATGGATTCATAGGACGATAGGAATGGTCCATGTGATTGTAGCTGCGAAAGATATAGATTAACAAAGAATTGAAGGAAAGATTTCAGAATATTAGTTTAATTGTCCTAGCATTGTTATCAGTTTGGAGCGTGGGCTACCTTTGTCTCGAAACGCTGTTTTACCGGAGTCTTATGTTCGTCTAGCTCAACGAATTGATCAGCGGAACCTTTCTTCTGGGATGTCGTTTTGTCAAAGTCTGATCTCCGTCTATTCAGATGGATTTAGGAGAGGATAGGAATGGTCCATGTGATTGTAGCTGCGAAAGATATAGAATAACAAAGAATTGAAGGAAAGATTTCAGAATATCAGTAGTAATTGTCCTAGCATTGTTATCAGTTTGGAGCGTGGGCTACCTTTGTCTCAAAACGCTGTTTTACCGAAGTCTTATGTTCGTCTAGCTCAACGGATTGATAAGCGGAACCTTTCTTCTGGGATTCTGGGATGTCGTTTCGTCAAAGTCTTATCTCTGTCTATTCCGATGGATTCATAAGAGGATAGAAATGGTCCATGTGATTGTAGCTACGGAAGATATAGAATAACAAAGAATTGGAGGGAAGATTTCCGAATATTAGTACTAATTGTCCTAGCATTGTTATCAGTTTGAAGCGTGGGCTACCTTTGTCTCGAAACGCTGTTTCACCGAAGTCTCATGTTCGTCTAGCTCAACGGATTGATAAGCGTAACCTTTCTTCTGGGATTCTGGGATGTCGTTTTGTCAAAATCTTATCTCTGTCTATTTCGATGGATTTATAAAAGGATAGGAATGGTCCATGTGATTGTAGCTACGGAAGATATAGAATAACAATGAATTGAAGAAAAGATTTCCGAATATTAGTGCTAATTGTCCTAGCATTGTAATCAGTTTGGAGCGTGGGCTACCTTTGTCTCGAAACGCTGTTTTACCGGAGTCTTATGTTCGTCTAGCTCAACGAATTGATCAGCGGAACCTTTCTTCTGGGATGTCGTTTTGTCAAAGTCTGATCTCCGTCTATTCAGATGGATTTAGGAGAGAATAGGAATGGTCCATGTGATTGTAGCTGCGAAAGATATAGAATAACAAAGAATTGAAGGAAAGATTTCAGAATATCAGTAGTAATTGTCCTAGCATTGTTAGCAGTTTGGAGCGTGGGCTACCTTTGTCTCAAAACGCTGTTTTACCGAAGTCTTATGTTCGTCTAGCTCAACGGATTGATAAGCGGAACCTTTCTTCTGGGATTCTGGGATGTCGTTTCGTCAAAGTCTTATCTCTGTCTATTCCGATGGATTCATAAGAGGATAGGAATGGTCCATGTGATTGTAGCTACGGAAGATATAGAATAACAAAGAATTGGAGGGAAGATTTCCGAATATTAGTACTAATTGTCCTAGCATTGTTATCAGTTTGAAGCGTGGGCTACCTTTGTCTCGAAACGCTGTTTCACCGAAGTCTTATGTTCGTCTAGCTCAACGGATTGATAAGCGTAACCTTTCTTCTGGGATTCTGGGATGTCGTTTTGTCAAAATCTTATCTCTGTCTATTTCGATGGATTTATAAGAGGATAGGAATGGTCCATGTGATTGTAGCTACGGAAGATATAGAATAACAATGAATTGCAGAAAAGATTTCCGAATATTAGTGCTAATTGTCCTAGCATTGTAATCAGTTTGGAGCGTGGGCTACCTTTGTCTCGAAACGCTGTTTTACCGAAGTCTCATGTTCTTCCAGCTCAACGGATTAATAAGCGGAACCTTTCTTCTGGGATGTCGTTTTGTCAAAGTCTGATCTACGTCTATTCAGATGGATTTATAAGAGGATAGGAATGGTCCATGTGATTGTAGCTGCGAAAGATATAGAATAACAAAGAATTGAAGGAAAGATTTCAGAATATTAGTAGTAATTGTCCTAGCATTGTTATCAGTTTGGAGCGTGGGCTACCTTTGTCTCGGAACGCTGTTTCACCGAAGTCTTATGTTCGTCTAGCTCAACGGATTGATGATCGTAACCTTTCTTCTGGGATTCTGGGATGTCGTTTTGTCAAAATCTTATCTCCGTCTATTTCGATGGATTTATGAGAGGATAGAAATGGTCCATGTGATTGTAGCTACGGAAGATATAGAATAACAAAGAATTGAAGTAAGGATTTCCGAATATTAGTACTAATTGTCCTAGCATTGTCATTAGTTTGGAGCGTGGGCTACCTTTGTCTCGAAACGCTGTTTTACCGAAGTCTCATGTTCGTCTAGCTCGACGGATTAATAAGCGGAACTTTTCTTCTGTGATGTCGTTTTGTCAAAGTCTTATCTCCGTCTATTCCGATGCATTTATAAGAGGATAGGAATGGTCCATAGGATTGTAGCTGCGGAAGATATTCGAAGAATAACAAAGAATTCGAGGAAAGATTTCAGAATATTAGTGTACTCATTGTCCTAGCATTGTTATCAGTTTGGAGCGTGGGCTACTTTCGTCTCAAAACGATGTTTTACCGAAGTCTTATGTCCGTCTAGCTCAACGGATCAATAAGCGGAACCTTTCTTCTGGGATATCGTTTTGTCAAAGTCTTATCTCCGTCTATTCCGATGGATTCATAGGACGATAGGAATGGTCCATGTGATTGTAGCTGCGAAAGATATAGATTAACAAAGAATTGAAGGAAAGATTTCAGAATATTAGTTCAATTGTCCTAGCATTGTTATCAGTTTGGAGCGTGGGCTACCTTTGTCTCGAAACGCTGTTTTACCGGAGTCTTATGTTCGTCTAGCTCAACGAATTGATCAGCGGAACCTTTCTTCTGGGATGTCGTTTTGTCAAAGTCTGATCTCCGTCTATTCAGATGGATTTATAAGAGGATAGGAATGGTCCATGTGATTGTAGCTGCGAAAGATATAGAATAACAAAGAATTGAAGGAAAGATTTCAGAATATCAGTAGTAATTGTCCTAGCATTGTTATCAGTTTGGAGCGTGGGCTACCTTTGTCTCAAAACGCTGTTTTACCGAAGTCTTATGTTCGTCTAGCTCAACGGATTGATAAGCGGAACCTTTCTTCTGGGATTCTGGGATGTCGTTTCGTCAAAGTCTCATCTCTGTCTATTCCGATGGATTCATAAGAGGCTAGGAATGGTCCATGTGATTGTAGCTACGGAAGATATAGAATAACAAAGAATTGAAGGAAAGATTTCCGAATATTAGTACTAATTGTCCTAGCATTGTTATCAGTTTGGAGCGTCGGCTACCTCTGTTTTGAAACGCTGTTTCATCGAAGTCTTATGTTCGTCTAGCTCAACGGATTGATAAGCGTAACCTTTCTTCTGGGATTCTGGAATGTCGTTTTGTCAAAATCTTATCTTTGTCTATTTCGATGGATTCATAAGAGGATAGGAATGGTCCATGTGATTGTAGCTACGGAAGATATAGAATAACAAAGAATTGAAGAAAAGATTTCCGAATATTAGTACTAATTGTCCTAGCATTGTAATCAGTTTGGAGCGTGGGCTACCTTTGTCTCGAAACGCTGTTTTACCGGAGTCTCATGTTCTTCCACCTCAACGGATTAATAAGCGGAACCTTTCTTCTGGGATATCGTTTTGTCAAAGTCTTATCTCCGTCTATTCCGATGGATTCATAGGACGATAGGAATGGTCCTTGTGATTGTAGCTGCGAAAGATATAGATTAACAAAGAATTGAAGGAAAGATTTCAGAATATTAGTTTAATTGTCCTAGCATTGTTATCAGTTTGGAGCGTGGGCTACCTTTGTCTCGAAACGCCGTTTTACCGGAGTCTTATGTTCGTCTAGCTCAACGAATTGATCAGCGGAACCTTTCTTCTGGGATGTCGTTTTGTCAAAGTCTGATCTCCGTCTATTCAGATGGATTTATAAGAGGATAGGAATGGTCCATGTGATTGTAGCTGCGAAAGATATAGAATAACAAAGAATTGAAGGAAAGATTTCAGAATATTAGTAGTAATTGTCCTAGCATTGTTATCAGTTTGGAGCGTGGGCTACCTTTGTCTCAAAACGCTGTTTTACCGAAGTCTTATGTTCGTCTAGCTCAACGGATTGATAAGCGGAACCTTTCTTCTGGGATTCTGGGATGTCGTTTTGTCAAAATCTTATCTCTGTCTATTTCGATGGATTTATGAGAGGATAGGAATGGTCCATGTGATTGTAGCTACGGAAGATATAGAATAACAAAGAATTGAAGTAAAGATTTCCGAATATTAGTACTAATTGTCCTAGCATTGTTATAAGTTTGGAGCGTGGGCTACCTTTGTTTCGAAACGCTGTTTTACCGAAGTCTCATGTTCGTCTAGCTCGACGGATTAATAAGCAGAACTTTTCTTCTGTGATGTCGTTTTGTCAAAGTCTTATCTCCGTCTATTCCGATGCATTTATAAGAGGATAGGAATGGTCCATGTGATTGTAGCTGCGAAAGATATGAGGAGAATAACAGAGAATTGAAGGAAAAATTTCAGAAAATTAGTGTACTAATTGTCCTAGCATTGTTATCAGTTTGGAGCGTGGGCTAACTTTGTCTCGAAAAGCTGTTTTACCGAAGTCTTATGTTCGTCTAGTTCAACGAATTGATCAGCGGAACCTTTCTCCTGGGATTCTGGGATGTCGTTTTGTCAAAGTCTTATCTCTGTCTATTCCGATGAATTTATAAGAGGATAGGAATGGTCCATGTGATTGTAGCTGCGGAAGATATTAGAAGAATAACAAAGAATTCGAGGAAAGATTTCAGAATATTAGTGTACTCATTGTCCTAGCATTGTTATCAGTTTGGAGCGTGGGCTACCTTCGTCTCAGAACGATGTTTTACCGAAGTCTTATGTCCGTCTAGCTCAACGGATTAATAAGCGGAACCTTTCTTCTGGGATATCGTTTTGTCAAAGTCTTATCACCGTCTATTCCGATGGATTCATAGGACGATAGAAATGGTCCATGTGATTGTAGCTGCGAAAGATATAGATTAACAAAGAATTGAAGGAAAGATTTCAGAATATTAGTTTAATTGTCCTAGCGTTGTTATCAGTTTGGAGCGTGGGCTACCTTTGTCTCGAAACGCTGTTTTACCGGAGTCTTATGTTCGTCTAGCTCAACGAATTGATCAGCGGAACCTTTCTTCTGGGATGTCGTTTTGTCAAAGTCTGATCTCCGTCTATTCAGATGGATTTATAAGAGGATCGAAATGGTCCATGTGATTGTAGCTGCGAAAGATATAGAGTAACAAACAATTGAACGAAAGATTTCAGAATATTAGTACTGATTGTCACAGCATTGTGATCAGTTTGGAGCGTGGGCTACCTTTGTCTCGAAACGCTGTTTTACCGAAGTCTCATGTTCGTCTAGCTCAACGGATTAATAAGCGGAACCTTTCTTCTGAGATATCGTTTTGTCAAAGTCTTATCTCCGTCTATTCCGATGGATTTATAGGAGGATAGAAATGGTCCATGTGATTGTAGCTGCGAAAGATATAGAGTAACAAAGAATTGAAGGAAAGATTTCAGAATATTAGTACTGATTGTCCTAGCATTGTTATCAGTTTGGAGCGTGGGCTACCTTTGTCTCAAAACGCTGTTTTACCGAAGTCTTATGTTCGTCTAGCTCAACGGATTGATAAGCGGAACCTTTCTTCTGGGATTCTGGGATGTCGTTTCGTCAAAGTCTCATCTCTGTCTATTCCGATGGATTCATAAGAGGCTAGGAATGGTCCATGTGATTGTAGCTACGGAAGATATAAAATAACAAAGAATTGAAGGAAAGATTTCCGAATATTAGTACTGATTGTCCTAGCATTGTTATCAGTTTGGAGCGTGGGCTACCTCTGTCTCGAAACGCTTTTTCACCGAAGTCTTATGTTCGTCTAGCTCAACGGATTGATAAGCGTAACCTTTCTTCTGGGATTCTGGAATGTCGTTTTGTCAAAATCTTATCTTTGTCTATTTCGATGGATTCATAAGAGGATAGGAATGGTCCATGTGATTGTAGCTACGGAAGATATAGAATAACAAAGAATTGAAGAAAAGATTTCCGAATATTAGTACTAATTGTCCTAGCATTGTAATCAGTTTGGAGCGTGGGCTACCTTTGTCTCGAAACGCTGTTTTACCGGAGTCTCATGTTCTTCCAGCTCAACGGATTAATAAGCGGAACCTTTCTTCTGGGATATCGTTTTGTCAAAGTCTTATCTCCGTCTATTCCGATGGATTCATAGGACGATAGGAATGGTCCTTGTGATTGTAGGTGCGAAAGATATAGATTAACAAAGAATTGAAGGAAAGATTTCAGAATATTAGTTTAATTGTCCTAGCATTGTTATCAGTTTGGAGCGTGGGCTACCTTTGTCTCAAAACGCTGTTTTACCGAAGTCTTATGTTCGTCTAGCTCAACGGATTAATAAGCGGAACCTTTCTTCTGGGATTCTGGGATGTCGTTTCGTCAAAGTCTTATCTCTGTCTATTCCGATGGATTCATAAGAGGATAGGAATGGTCCATGTGATTGTAGCTACGGAAGATATAGAATAACAAAGAATTGGAGGGAAGATTTCCGAATATTAGTACTAATTGTCCTAGCATTGTTATCAGTTTGAAGCGTGGGCTACCTTTGTCTCGAAACGCTGTTTCACCGAAGTCTTATGTTCGTCTAGCTCAACGGATTGATAAGCGTAACCTTTCTTCTGGGATTCTGGAATGTCGTTTTGTCAAAATCTTATCTTTGTCTATTTCGATGGATTCATAAGAGGATAGGAATGGTCCATGTGATTGTAGCTACGGAAGATATAGAATAACAAAGAATTGAAGAAAAGATTTCCGAATATTAGTACTAATTGTCCTAGCATTGTAATCAGTTTGGAGCGTGGGCTACCTTTGTCTCGAAACGCTGTTTTACCGGAGTCTCATGTTCTTCCAGCTCAACGGATTAATAAGCGGAACCTTTCTTCTGGGATATCGTTTTGTCAAAGTCTTATCTCCGTCTATTCCGATGGATTCATAGGACGATAGGAATGGTCCTTGTGATTGTAGGTGCGAAAGATATAGATTAACAAAGAATTGAAGGAAAGATTTCAGAATATTAGTTTAATTGTCCTAGCATTGTTATCAGTTTGGAGCGTGGGCTACCTTTGTCTCAAAACGCTGTTTTACCGAAGTCTTATGTTCGTCTAGCTCAACGGATTAATAAGCGGAACCTTTCTTCTGGGATTCTGGGATGTCGTTTCGTCAAAGTCTTATCTCTGTCTATTCCGATGGATTCATAAGAGGATAGGAATGGTCCATGTGATTGTAGCTACGGAAGATATAGAATAACAAAGAATTGGAGGGAAGATTTCCGAATATTAGTACTAATTGTCCTAGCATTGTTATCAGTTTGAAGCGTGGGCTACCTTTGTCTCGAAACGCTGTTTCACCGAAGTCTTATGTTCGTCTAGCTCAACGGATTGATAAGCGTAACCTTTCTTCTGGGATTCTGGGATGTCGTTTTGTCAAAATCTTATCTCTGTCTATTTCGATGGATTTATAAGAGGATAGGAATGGTCCATGTGATTGTAGCTACGGAAGATATAGAATAACAAAGAATTGAAGAAAAGATTTCCGAATATTAGTGCTAATTGTCCTAGCATTGTAATCAGTTTGGAGCGTGGGCTACCTTTGTCTCGAAACGCTGTTTTACCGAAGTCTCATGTTCTTCCAGCTCAACGGATCAATAAGCGGAACCTTTCTTCTGAGATATCGTTTTGTCAAAGTCTTATCTCCGTCTATTCCGAAGGATTTATAGAAGGATAGAAATGGTCCATGTGATTGTAGCTGCGAAAGATATAGAGTAACGAAGAATTGAAGGAAAGATTTCAGAATATTAGTACTGATTGTCCTAGCATTGTGATCAGTTTGGAGCGTGGGCTACCTTTGTCTCGAAACGCTGTTTTACCGAAGTCTTATGTTCGTCTAGCTCAACGAATTGATCAGCGGAACCTTTCTTCTGGGATGTCGTTTTGTCAAAGTCTGATCTTCGTCTATTCAGATGGATTCATAAGAGGATAGGAATGGTCCATGTGATTGTAGCTGCGAAAGATATAGAATAACAAAGAATTGAAGGAAAGATTTCAGAATATTAGTAGTAATTGTCCTAGCATTGTTATCAGTTTGGAGCGTGGGCTACCTTTGTCTCAAAACGCTGTTTTACCGAAGTCTTATGTTCGTCTAGCTCAACGGATTGATAAGCGGAACCTTTCTTCTGGGATTCTGGGATGTCGTTTTGTCAAAGTCTTATCTCTGTCTATTCCGATGGATTCATAAGAG
The DNA here is from genome assembly GCA_963992785.1 of Tenthredo livida. NCBI lineage: Eukaryota > Metazoa > Arthropoda > Insecta > Hymenoptera > Tenthredinidae > Tenthredo > Tenthredo livida. The sequence continues at coordinate 15,251,716 of OZ023071.1, forward strand.
GATAGGAATGGTCCATGTGATTGTAGCTACGGAAGATATAGAATAACAAAGAATTGAAGAAAAGATTTCCGAATATTAGTACTAATTGTCCTAGCATTGTTATCAGTTCGGAGCGTGGGCTACCTTTGTCTCGGAACGCTGTTTCACCGAAGTCTTATGTTCGTCTAGCTCAACAGATTGATAATCGTAACCTTTCTTCTGGGATTCTGGGATGTCGTTTCGTCAAAATCTTATCTCTGTCTATTTCGATGGATTTATGAGATGATAGGAATGGTCCATGTGATTGTAGCTACGAAAGATATAGAATAACAAAGAATTGAAGTAAAGATTTCCGAATATTAGTACTAATTGTCCTAGCATTGTTATTAGTTTGGAGCGTGGGCTACCTCTGTCTCGAAACGCTGTTTTACCGAAGTCTCATGTTCGTCTAGCTCGACGGATTAATAAGCGGAACTTTTCTTCTGTGATGTCGTTTTGTCAAAGTCTTATCTCCGTCTATTCCGATGCATTTATAAGAGGATAGGAATGGTCCATGTGATTGTAGCTGCGAAAGATATTAGGAGAATAACAGAGAATTGAAGGAAAAATTTTAGAAAATTAGTGTACTAATTGTCCTAGCATTGTTATCAGTTTGGAGCGTGGGCTACCTTTGTCTCGAAAAGCTGTTTTACCGAAGTCTTATGTTCGTCTAGTTCAACGAATTGATCAGCGGAACCTTTCTCCTGGGATTCTGGGATGTCGTTTTGTCAACGTCTTATCTCTGTCTATTCCGATGGATTTATAAGAGGATAGGAATGGTCCATGTGATTGTAGCTGCGGAAGATATTGGAAGAATAACAAAGAATTCGAGGAAAGATTTCAGAATATTAGTGTACTCATTGTCCTAGCATTGTTATTAGTTTGGAGCGTGGGCTACCTTCGTCTCAAAACGATGTTTTACCGAAGTCTTATGTCCGTCTAGCTCAACGGATTAATAAGCGGAACCTTTCTTCTGGGATATCGTTTTGTCAAAGTCTTATCTCCGTCTATTCCGATGGATTCATAGGACGATAGGAATGGTCCATGTGATTGTAGCTGCGAAAGATATAGATTAACAAAGAATTGAAGGAAAGATTTCAGAATATTAGTTTAATTGTCCTAGCATTGTCATCAGTTTGTAGCGTGGGCTACCTTTGTCTCGAAACGCTGTTTTACCGGAGTCTTATGTTCGTCTAACTCAACGAATTGATCAGCGGAACCTTTCTTCTGGGATGTCGTTTTGTCAAAGTCTGATCTCCGTCTATTCAGATGGATTTATAAGAGGATAGGAATGGTCCATGTGATTGTAGCTGCGAAAGATATAGAATAACAAAGAATTGAAGGAAAGATTCCAGAATATCAGTAGTAATTGTCCTAGCATTGTTATCAGTTTGGAGCGTGGGCTACCTTTGTCTCAAAACGCTGTTTTACCGAAGTCTTATGTTCGTCTAGCTCAACGGATTGATAAGCGGAACCTTTCTTCTGGGATTCTGGGATGTCGTTTCGTCAAAGTCTTATCTCTGTCTATTCCGATGGATTCATAAGAGGCTAGGAATGGTCCATGTGATTGTAGCTACGGAAGATATAAAATAACAAAGAATTGAAGGAAAGATTTCCAAATATTAGTACTAATTGTCCTAGCATTGTTATCAGTTTGGAGCGTGGGCTACCTCTGTCTCGAAACGCTGTTTCACCGAAGTCTTATGTTCGTCTAGCTCAACGGATTGATAAGCGTAACCTTTCTTCTGGGATTCTGGGATGTCGTTTCGTCAAAGTCTTATCTCTGTCTATTCCGATGGATTCATAAGAGGCTAGGAATGGTTCATGTGATTGTAGCTACGGAAGATATAGAATAACAAAGAATTGAAGGAAAGATTTCCGAATATTAGTACTAATTGTCCTAGCATTGTTATCAGTTTGGAGCGTAGGCTACCTCTGTCTCGAAACGCTGTTTTACCGAAGTCTTATGTTCGTCTAGCTCAACGGATTGATAAGCGGAACCTTCGTTCTGGGATTCTGGGATGTCGTTTTGTCAAAGTCTTATCTTTGTCTATCTCGATGGATTCATAAGAGGATAGGAATGGTCCATGCGATTGTAGCTACGGAAGATATAGAGTAACAAAGAATTGGAGGAAAGATTCCAGAATATTAGTACTAATTGTCCTAGCATTGTTATCAGTTTGGAGCGTGGGCTACCTTTGTCTCGAAACGCTGTTTTACCGAAGTCTTATGTTCGTATAGCTCAACGGATTGATAAGCGAAACCTTTCTTCTGGGATATCGTTTTGTCAAAGTCTTATATCCGTCTATTCTGATGGATTTATAGGAGGATGGGAATGGTCCATGTGATTGTAGCTGCGAAAGATATAGAGTAACGAAGAATTGAAGGAAAGATTCCAGAATATTAGTACTAATTGTCCTAGCATTGTTATCAGTTTGGAGCGTGGGCTACCTTCGTCTCGAAACGCTGTTTTACCGAAGTCTTATGTTCGTCTAGCTCAACGAATTGATCAGCGGAACCTTTCTCCTGGGATGTCGTTTTGTCAAAGTCTGATCTCCGTCTATTCCGATGGATTTATAAGAGGATAGGAATGGTCCATGTGATTGTAGCTGCGAAAGATATAGAATAACAAAAAATTAAAGGAAAGATTTCAGAATATTAGTAGTAATTGTCCTAGCATTGTTATCAGTTTGGAGCGTGGGCTACCTTGGTCTCAAAACGCTGTTTCACCAAAGTCTTATGTTCGTCTAGCTCAACGGATTGATAAGCGTAACCTTTCTTCTGGGATTCTGGGATGTCGTTTTGTCAAAGTCTTATCTCTGTCTATTTCGATGGATTTATAAGAGGATAGGAATGGTCCATGTTATTGTAGCTACGGAAGATATAGAATAACAAAGAATTGAAGGAAAGATTTCCGAATATCAGTACTAATTGTCCTAGCATTGTTATCAGTTTGGAGCGTGGGCCACCTTTGTCTCGAAACGCTGTTTTACCGAAGTCTCATGTTCGTCTAGCTCGACGGATTAATAAGCGGAACCTTTCTTCTGGGATGTCGTTTTGTCAAAGTCTTATCTTCGTCTATTTCGATGGATTTATAAGAGGATAGGAATGGTCCATGTGATTGTAGCTGCGAAAGATATAGAATAACAAAGAATTGAAGGTAAGATTTCAGAATATTAGTAGTAATTGTCCTAGCATTGTTATCAGTTTGGAGCGTGGGCTACCTTTGTCTCAAAACGCTGTTTCACCGAAGTCTTATGTTCGTCTAGCTCAACGGATTGATGAGCGGAACGTTTGTTCTGAGATTCTGGGATGTCGTTTTGTCAAAGTCTTATCTCTGTCTATTCCGATGGATTCATAAGAGGATAGGAATGGTCCATGTGATTGTAGGTACGGAAGATATAGAATAACAAAGAATCGAAGGAAAGATTTCCGAATATTAGTACTAATTGTCCTAGCATTGTTATCAGTTTGGAGCGTGGGCTACCTTTGTCTCGAAACGCTGTTTCACCGAAGTCTCATGTTCGTCTAGCTCAACGGATTGATAAGCGTAACCTTTCTTCTGGGATTCTGGGATGTCGTTTTGTCAAAATCTTATCTCTGTCTATTCCGATGGATCTATAAGAGTATAGGAATGGTCCATGTGATTGTAGCTACGGAAAATATAGAATAACAAAGAATTGAAGGAAAGATTTCCGAATATGAGTACTAATTGTCCTAGCATTGTTATCAGTTTGGAGCGTGGGCTACCTTTGTCTCGAAACGCTGTTTCACCGAAGTCTTATGTTCGTCTAGCTCAACGGATTGATAAGCGTAACCTTTATTCTGGGATTCTGGAATGTCGTTTTGTCAAAATCTTATCTCTGTCTATTTCGATGGATTCATAAGAGGATAGGAATAGTCCATGTGATTGTAGCTACGGAAGATATAGAATAACAAAGAATTGAAGAAAAGATTTCCGAATATTAGTACTAATTGTCCTAGCATTGTAATCAGTTTGGAGCGTGGGCTACCTTTGTCTCGAAACGCTGTTTTACCGGAGTCTCATGTTCTTCCAGCTCAACGGATTAATAAGCGGAACCTTTCTTCTGGGATATCGTTTTGTCAAAGTCTTATCTCCGTCTATTCCGATGGATTCATAGGACGATAGGAGTGGTCCTTGTGATTGTAGGTGCGAAAGATATAGATTAACAAAGAATTGAAGGAAAGATTTCAGAATATTAGTTTAATTGTCCTAGCATTGTTATCAGTTTGGAGCGTGGGCTACCTTTGTCTCAAAACGCTGTTTTACCGAAGTCTTATGTTCGTCTAGCTCAACGGATTAATAAGCGGAACCTTTCTTCTGGGATTCTGGGATGTCGTTTCGTCAAAGTCTTATCTCTGTCTATTCCGATGGATTCATAAGAGGATAGGAATGGTCCATGTGATTGTAGCTACGGAAGATATAGAATAACAAAGAATTGGAGGGAAGATTTCCGAATATTAGTACTAATTGTCCTAGCATTGTTATCAGTTTGAAGCGTGGGCTACCTTTGTCTCGAAACGCTGTTTCACCGAAGTCTTATGTTCGTCTAGCTCAACGGATTGATAAGCGTAACCTTTCTTCTGGGATTCTGGGATGTCGTTTTGTCAAAATCTTATCTCTGTCTATTTCGATGGATTTATAAGAGGATAGGAATGGTCCATGTGATTGTAGCTACGGAAGATATAGAATAACAAAGAATTGAAGAAAAGATTTCCGAATATTAGTGCTAATTGTCCTAGCATTGTAATCAGTTTGGAGCGTGGGCTACCTTTGTCTCGAAACGCTGTTTTACCGAAGTCTCATGTTCTTCCAGCTCAACGGATCAATAAGCGGAACCTTTCTTCTGAGATATCGTTTTGTCAAAGTCTTATCTCCGTCTATTCCGAAGGATTTATAGAAGGATAGAAATGGTCCATGTGATTGTAGCTGCGAAAGATATAGAGTAACGAAGAATTGAAGGAAAGATTTCAGAATATTAGTACTGATTGTCCTAGCATTGTGATCAGTTTGGAGCGTGGGCTACCTTTGTCTCGAAACGCTGTTTTACCGAAGTCTTATGTTCGTCTAGCTCAACGAATTGATCAGCGGAACCTTTCTTCTGGGATGTCGTTTTGTCAAAGTCTGATCTTCGTCTATTCAGATGGATTCATAAGAGGATAGGAATGGTCCATGTGATTGTAGCTGCGAAAGATATAGAATAACAAAGAATTGAAGGAAAGATTTCAGAATATTAGTAGTAATTGTCCTAGCATTGTTATCAGTTTGGAGCGTGGGCTACCTTTGTCTCAAAACGCTGTTTTACCGAAGTCTTATGTTCGTCTAGCTCAACGGATTGATAAGCGGAACCTTTCTTCTGGGATTCTGGGATGTCGTTTTGTCAAAGTCTTATCTCTGTCTATTCCGATGGATTCATAAGAGGATAGGAATGGTCCATGTGATTGTAGCTACGGAAGATATAGAATAACAAAGAATTGAAGAAAAGATTTCCGAATATTAGTACTAATTGTCCTAGCATTGTTATCAGTTCGGAGCGTGGGCTACCTTTGTCTCGGAACGCTGTTTCACCGAAGTCTTATGTTCGTCTAGCTCAACAGATTGATAATCGTAACCTTTCTTCTGGGATTCTGGGATGTCGTTTCGTCAAAATCTTATCTCTGTCTATTTCGATGGATTTATGAGATGATAGGAATGGTCCATGTGATTGTAGCTACGAAAGATATAGAATAACAAAGAATTGAAGTAAAGATTTCCGAATATTAGTACTAATTGTCCTAGCATTGTTATTAGTTTGGAGCGTGGGCTACCTCTGTCTCGAAACGCTGTTTTACCGAAGTCTCATGTTCGTCTAGCTCGACGGATTAATAAGCGGAACTTTTCTTCTGTGATGTCGTTTTGTCAAAGTCTTATCTCCGTCTATTCCGATGCATTTATAAGAGGATAGGAATGGTCCATGTGATTGTAGCTGCGAAAGATATTAGGAGAATAACAGAGAATTGAAGGAAAAATTTTAGAAAATTAGTGTACTAATTGTCCTAGCATTGTTATCAGTTTGGAGCGTGGGCTACCTTTGTCTCGAAAAGCTGTTTTACCGAAGTCTTATGTTCGTCTAGTTCAACGAATTGATCAGCGGAACCTTTCTCCTGGGATTCTGGGATGTCGTTTTGTCAAAGTCTTATCTCTGTCTATTCCGATGGATTTATAAGAGGATAGGAATGGTCCATGTGATTGTAGCTGCGGAAGATATTGGAAGAATAACAAAGAATTCGAGGAAAGATTTCAGAATATTAGTGTACTCATTGTCCTAGCATTGTTATTAGTTTGGAGCGTGGGCTACCTTCGTCTCAAAACGATGTTTTACCGAAGTCTTATGTCCGTCTAGCTCAACGGATTAATAAGCGGAACCTTTCTTCTGGGATATCGTTTTGTCAAAGTCTTATCTCCGTCTATTCCGATGGATTCATAGGACGATAGGAATGGTCCATGTGATTGTAGCTGCGAAAGATATAGATTAACAAAGAATTGAAGGAAAGATTTCAGAATATTAGTTTAATTGTCCTAGCATTGTCATCAGTTTGTAGCGTGGGCTACCTTTGTCTCGAAACGCTGTTTTACCGGAGTCTTATGTTCGTCTAACTCAACGAATTGATCAGCGGAACCTTTCTTCTGGGATGTCGTTTTGTCAAAGTCTGATCTCCGTCTATTCAGATGGATTTATAAGAGGATAGGAATGGTCCATGTGATTGTAGCTGCGAAAGATATAGAATAACAAAGAATTGAAGGAAAGATTCCAGAATATCAGTAGTAATTGTCCTAGCATTGTTATCAGTTTGGAGCGTGGGCTACCTTTGTCTCAAAACGCTGTTTTACCGAAGTCTTATGTTCGTCTAGCTCAACGGATTGATAAGCGGAACCTTTCTTCTGGGATTCTGGGATGTCGTTTCGTCAAAGTCTTATCTCTGTCTATTCCGATGGATTCATAAGAGGCTAGGAATGGTCCATGTGATTGTAGCTACGGAAGATATAAAATAACAAAGAATTGAAGGAAAGATTTCCAAATATTAGTACTAATTGTCCTAGCATTGTTATCAGTTTGGAGCGTGGGCTACCTCTGTCTCGAAACGCTGTTTCACCGAAGTCTTATGTTCGTCTAGCTCAACGGATTGATAAGCGTAACCTTTCTTCTGGGATTCTGGGATGTCGTTTCGTCAAAGTCTTATCTCTGTCTATTCCGATGGATTCATAAGAGGCTAGGAATGGTTCATGTGATTGTAGCTACGGAAGATATAGAATAACAAAGAATTGAAGGAAAGATTTCCGAATATTAGTACTAATTGTCCTAGCATTGTTATCAGTTTGGAGCGTAGGCTACCTCTGTCTCGAAACGCTGTTTTACCGAAGTCTTATGTTCGTCTAGCTCAACGGATTGATAAGCGGAACCTTCGTTCTGGGATTCTGGGATGTCGTTTTGTCAAAGTCTTATCTTTGTCTATCTCGATGGATTCATAAGAGGATAGGAATGGTCCATGCGATTGTAGCTACGGAAGATATAGAGTAACAAAGAATTGGAGGAAAGATTCCAGAATATTAGTACTAATTGTCCTAGCATTGTTATCAGTTTGGAGCGTGGGCTACCTTTGTCTCGAAACGCTGTTTTACCGAAGTCTTATGTTCGTATAGCTCAACGGATTGATAAGCGAAACCTTTCTTCTGGGATATCGTTTTGTCAAAGTCTTATATCCGTCTATTCTGATGGATTTATAGGAGGATGGGAATGGTCCATGTGATTGTAGCTGCGAAAGATATAGAGTAACGAAGAATTGAAGGAAAGATTCCAGAATATTAGTACTAATTGTCCTAGCATTGTTATCAGTTTGGAGCGTGGGCTACCTTCGTCTCGAAACGCTGTTTTACCGAAGTCTTATGTTCGTCTAGCTCAACGAATTGATCAGCGGAACCTTTCTCCTGGGATGTCGTTTTGTCAAAGTCTGATCTCCGTCTATTCCGATGGATTTATAAGAGGATAGGAATGGTCCATGTGATTGTAGCTGCGAAAGATATAGAATAACAAAAAATTAAAGGAAAGATTTCAGAATATTAGTAGTAATTGTCCTAGCATTGTTATCAGTTTGGAGCGTGGGCTACCTTGGTCTCAAAACGCTGTTTCACCAAAGTCTTATGTTCGTCTAGCTCAACGGATTGATAAGCGTAACCTTTCTTCTGGGATTCTGGGATGTCGTTTTGTCAAAGTCTTATCTCTGTCTATTTCGATGGATTTATAAGAGGATAGGAATGGTCCATGTTATTGTAGCTACGGAAGATATAGAATAACAAAGAATTGAAGGAAAGATTTCCGAATATCAGTACTAATTGTCCTAGCATTGTTATCAGTTTGGAGCGTGGGCCACCTTTGTCTCGAAACGCTGTTTTACCGAAGTCTCATGTTCGTCTAGCTCGACGGATTAATAAGCGGAACCTTTCTTCTGGGATGTCGTTTTGTCAAAGTCTTATCTTCGTCTATTTCGATGGATTTATAAGAGGATAGGAATGGTCCATGTGATTGTAGCTGCGAAAGATATAGAATAACAAAGAATTGAAGGTAAGATTTCAGAATATTAGTAGTAATTGTCCTAGCATTGTTATCAGTTTGGAGCGTGGGCTACCTTTGTCTCAAAACGCTGTTTCACCGAAGTCTTATGTTCGTCTAGCTCAACGGATTGATGAGCGGAACGTTTGTTCTGAGATTCTGGGATGTCGTTTTGTCAAAGTCTTATCTCTGTCTATTCCGATGGATTCATAAGAGGATAGGAATGGTCCATGTGATTGTAGGTACGGAAGATATAGAATAACAAAGAATCGAAGGAAAGATTTCCGAATATTAGTACTAATTGTCCTAGCATTGTTATCAGTTTGGAGCGTGGGCTACCTTTGTCTCGAAACGCTGTTTCACCGAAGTCTCATGTTCGTCTAGCTCAACGGATTGATAAGCGTAACCTTTCTTCTGGGATTCTGGGATGTCGTTTTGTCAAAATCTTATCTCTGTCTATTCCGATGGATCTATAAGAGTATAGGAATGGTCCATGTGATTGTAGCTACGGAAAATATAGAATAACAAAGAATTGAAGGAAAGATTTCCGAATATGAGTACTAATTGTCCTAGCATTGTTATCAGTTTGGAGCGTGGGCTACCTTTGTCTCGAAACGCTGTTTCACCGAAGTCTTATGTTCGTCTAGCTCAACGGATTGATAAGCGTAACCTTTATTCTGGGATTCTGGAATGTCGTTTTGTCAAAATCTTATCTCTGTCTATTTCGATGGATTCATAAGAGGATAGGAATAGTCCATGTGATTGTAGCTACGGAAGATATAGAATAACAAAGAATTGAAGAAAAGATTTCCGAATATTAGTACTAATTGTCCTAGCATTGTAATCAGTTTGGAGCGTGGGCTACCTTTGTCTCGAAACGCTGTTTGAAGTCTCATGTTCTTCCAGCTCAACGGATTAATAAGCGAAACCTTTCTTCTGGGATGTCGTTTTGTCAAAGTCTCATCTCCGTATATTCCGATGGATTTATAAGAGGATAGAAATGGTCCATGTGATTGTAGCTGCGAAAGATATCAGGAGACTAACGAAGAATTGAAGGAAATATTTCAGAATATCAGTGTACCAATTGTGCTAGCATTGTTATCAGTTTGGAGCGTGGGCTACCTTTGTCTCGAAACGCTGTTTTACCGAAGTCTCATGTTCGTCTAGCTCAACGGATTAATAAGCGGAACCTTTCTTCTGGGATATCGTTTTGTAAAAGTCTTATCTCCGTCTATTCCGATGGATTCATAGGACGATAGAAAAGGTCCATGTGATTGTAGCTGCGAAAGATATAGATTAACAAAGAATTGAAGAAAAGATTTCAGAATATTAGTTTAATTGTCCTAGCATTGTTATCAGTTTGGAGCGTGGGCTACCTTTGTCTCGAAACGCTGTTTTACCGGAGTCTTATGTTCGTCTAGCTCAACGAATTGATCAGCGGAACCTTTCTTCTGGGATGTCGTTTTGTAAAAGTCTGATCTTTGTCTATTCAGATGGATTTATAAGAGGATAGGAATGGTCCATGTGATTGTAGCTGCGAAAGATATAGAATAACAAAGAATTGAAGGAAAGATTTCAGAATATCAGTAGTAATTGTCCTAGCATTGTTATTAGTTTGGAGCGTGGGCTACCTTTGTCTCAAAACGCTGTTTCACCGAAGTCTTATGTTCGTCTAGCTCAACGGATTGATAAGCGGAACCTTTCTTCTGGGATTCTGGGATGTCGTTTTGTCGAAGTCTTATCTCTGTCTATTTCGATGGATTTATAAGAGGATAGGAATGGTCCATTTGATTGTAGCCACGGAAGATATAGAATAACAAAGAATTGAAGAAAAGATTTTCGAATATTAGTACTAATTGTCCTAGCATTGTTATTAGTTTGGAGCGTGGGCTACCTTTGTCTCGAAACGCTGTTTTACCGAAGTCTCATGTTCGTCTAGCTCGACGGATTAATACGCGGAACTTTTCTTCTGTGATGTCGTTTTGTCAAAGTCTTATCTCCGTCTATTCCGATGGATTTATAGGAGGATAGAAATGGTCCATGTGATTGTAGCTGCGGAAGATATAGAGTAACAAAGAATCGTAGAAAAGATTTCAGAATATTAGTACTGATTGTCCTAGCATTGTTATCAGTTTGGAGCGTGCGCTACCTTTGTCTCGAAACGCTGTTTTACCGAAGTCTTATGTTCGTCTAGCTCAACGGATTGATAAGCGTAACCTTTCTTCTGGGATTCTGGGATGTCGTTTTGTCAAAATCTTATCTCTGTCTATTCCGATGGATTTATAAGAGGATAGGAATGGTCCATGTGATTGTAGCTGCGGAAGATATTAGAAGAATAACAAAGAATTCCAGGAACGATTTCAGAATATTAGTGTTCTCATTGTCCTAGCATTGTTATCAGTTTGGAGCATGGGCTACCTTCGTCTCAAAACGATGTTTTACCGAAGTCTTATGTCCGTCTAGCTCAACGGATTAATAAGCGGAACCTTTCTTCTGGGATATCGTTTTGTCAAAGTCTTATCTCCGTCTATTCCGATGGATTCATAGGACGATAGGAATGGTCCATGTGATTGTAGCTGCGAAAGATATAGATTAACAAAGAATTGAAGGAAAGATTTCAGAATATTAGTTCAATTGTGCTAGCATTGTTATCAGTTTGGAGCGTGGGCTACCTTTGTCTCGAAACGCTGTTTTACCGGAGTCTTATGTTCGTCTAGCTCAACGAATTGATCAGCGGAACCTTTCTTCTGGGATGTCGTTTTGTCAAAGTCTGATCTCCGTCTATTCAGATGGATTTATAAGAGGATAGAAATGGTCCATGTGATTGTAGCTGCGAAAGATATAGAGTAACAAAGAATTGGAGGAAAGATTTCAGAATATTAGTACTGATTGTCCTAGCATTGTTATCAGTTTGGAGCGTGCGCTACCTTTGTCTCGAAACGCTGTTTCACCGGAGTCTTATGTTCGTCTAGCTCAACGAATTGATCAGCGGAACCTTTCTCCTGGGATGTCGTTTTGTCAAAGTCTGATCTCCGTCTATTCCGATGGATTTATAAGAGGATAGGAATGGTCCATGTGATTGTAGCTGCGAAAGATATAGAATAACAAAGAATTGAAGGAAAGATTTCCGAATATTAGTACTAATTGTCCTAGCATTGTTATCAGTTTGGAGCGTGGGCTACCTTTGTCTCAAAACGCTGTTTCACCGAAGTCTTATGTTCGTCTAGCTCAACGGATTGATGAGCGGAACGTTTGTTCTGAGATTCTGGGATGTCGTTTTGTCAAAGTCTTATCTCTGTCTATTCCGATGGATTCATAAGAGGATAGGAATGGTCCATGTGATTGTAGCTACGGAAGATATAGAATAACAAAGAATTGAAGGAAAGATTTCCGAATATTAGTACTAATTGTCCTAGCATTGTTATCAGTTTGGAGCGTGGGCTACCTTTGTCTCGAAACGCTGTTTCACCGAAGTCTTATGTTCGTCTAGCTCAACGGATTGATAAGCGTAACCTTTATTCTGGGATTCTGGAATGTCGTTTTGTCAAAATCTTATCTCTGTCTATTTCGATGGATTCATAAGAGGATAGGAATAGTCCGTGTGATTGTAGCTACGGAAGATATAGAATAACAAAGAATTGAAGAAAAGATTTCCGAATATTAGTACTAATTGTCCTAGCATTGTAATCAGTTTGGAGCGTGGGCTACCTTTGTCTCGAAACGCTGTTTGAAGTCTCATGTTCTTCCAGCTCAACGGATTAATAAGCGAAACCTTTCTTCTGGGATGTCGTTTTGTCAAAGTCTCATCTCCGTATATTCCGATGGATTTATAAGAGGATAGGAATGGTCCATGTGATTGTAGCTGCGAAAGATATCAGGAGACTAACGAAGAATTGAAGGAAATATTTCAGAATATCAGTGTACCAATTGTGCTAGCATTGTTATCAGTTTGGAGCGTGGGCTACCTTTGTCTCGAAACGCTGTTTTACCGAAGTCTCATGTTCGTCTAGCTCAACGGATTAATAAGCGGAACCTTTCTTCTGGGATATCGTTTTGTCAAAGTCTTATCTCCGTCTATTCCGAAGGATTCATAGGACGATAGGAAAGGTCCATGTGATTGTAGCTGCGAAAGATATAGATTAACAAAGAATTGAAGAAAAGATTTCAGAATATTAGTTTAATTGTCCTAGCATTGTTATCAGTTTGGAGCGTGGGCTACCTTTGTCTCGAAACGCTGTTTTACCGGAGTCTTATGTTCGTCTAGCTCAACGAATTGATCAGCGGAACCTTTCTTCTGGGATGTCGTTTTGTCAAAGTCTGATCTCCGTCTATTCAGATGGATTTATAAGAGGATAGGAATGGTCCATGTGATTGTAGCTGCGAAAGATATAGAATAACAAAGAATTGAAGGAAAGATTTCAGAATATCAGTAGTAATTGTCCTAGCATTGTTATTAGTTTGGAGCGTGGGCTACCTTTGTCTCAAAACGCTGTTTCACCGAAGTCTTATGTTCGTCTAGCTCAACGGATTGATAAGCGGAACCTTTCTTCTGGGATTCTGGGATGTCGTTTTGTCGAAGTCTTATCTCTGTCTATTCCGATGGATTCATAAGAGGATAGGAATGGTCCATGTGATTGTAGCTACGGAAGATATAGAATAACAAAGAATTGAAGGAAAGATTTCCGAATATTAGTACTAATTGTCCTAGCATTGTTATCAGTTTGAAGCGTAGGCTACCTTTCACTCGAAACGCTGTTTCACCGAAGTCTTATGTTCGTCTAGCTCAACGGATTGATAAGCGTAACCTTTCTTCTGGGATTCTGGGATGTCGTTGTGTCAAAATCTTATCTCTGTCTATTTCGATGGATTTATAAGAGGATAGGAATGGTCCATTTGATTGTAGCCACGGAAGATATAGAATAACAAAGAATTGAAGAAAAGATTTTCGAATATTAGTGCTAATTGTCCTAGCATTGTAATCAGTTTGGAGCGTGGGCTACCTTTGTCTCGAAACGCTGTTTTACCGAAGTCTCATGTTCTTCCAGCTCAACGGATTAATTAGCGGAACCTTTCTTCTGGGATGTCGGTTTGTCAAAGTTTTATCTCCGTCTATTCCGATGGATTTATAAGATGATCGGAATGGTCCATGTGATTGTAGCTGCGAAAGATATAGAGTAACAAAGAATTGGAGGAAAGATTTCAGAATATTAGTACTGATTGTCACAGCATTGTGATCAGTTTGGAGCGTGGGCTACCTTTGTCTCAAAACGCTGTTTCACCGTAGTCTTATGTTCGTCTAGCTCAACGGATTGATAAGCGGAACCTTTCTTCTGGGATTCTGGGATGTCGTTTTGTCAAAGTCTTATCTCTGTCTATTCCGATGGATTCATAAGAGGATAGGAATGGTCCATGTGATTGTAGCTACGGAAGATATAGAATAACAAAGAATTGAAGGAAAGATTTCCGAATATTAGCACTCATTGTCCTAGCATTGTTATCAGTTTGGAGCGTGGGCTACCTTTGTCTCGGAACGCTGTTTCACCGAAGTCTTATATTCGTCTAGCTCAACGGATTGATAATCGTAACCTTTCTTCTGGGATTCTGGGATGTCGTTTTGTCAAAATCTTATCTCTGTCTATTTCGATGGATTTATGAGAGGATAGGAATGGTCCATGTGATTGTAGCTACGGAAGATATAGAATAACAAAGAATTGAAGTAAAGATTTCCGAATATTAGTACTAATTGTCCTAGCATTGTTATTAGTTTGGAGCGTGGGCTACCTTTGTCTCGAAACGCTGTTTTACCGAAGTCTCATGTTCGTCTAGCTCGACGGATTAATAAGCGGAACTTTTCTTCTGTGATGTCGTTTTGTCAAAGTCTTATCTCCGTCTATTCCGATGGATTTATAGGAGGATAGAAATGGTCCATGTGATTGTAGCTGCGGAAGATATAGAGTAACAAAGAATTGTAGAAAAGATTTCAGAATATTAGTACTGATTGTCCTAGCATTGTTATCAGTTTGGAGCGTGCGCTACCTTTGTCTCGAAACGCTGTTTTACCGAAGTCTTATGTTCGTCTAGCTCAACGGATTGATAAGCGTAACCTTTCTTCTGGGATTCTGGGATGTCGTTTTGTCAAAATCTTATCTCTGTCTATTCCGATGGATTTATAAGAGGATAGGAATGGTCCATGTGATTGTAGCTGCGGAAGATATTAGAAGAATAACAAAGAATTCAAGGAACGATTTCAGAATATTAGTGTTCTCATTGTCCTAGCATTGTTATCAGTTTGGAGCATGGGCTACCTTCGTCTCAAAACGATGTTTTACCGAAGTCTTATGTCCGTCTAGCTCAACGGATTAATAAGCGGAACCTTTCTTCTGGGATATCGTTTTGTCAAAGTCTTATCTCCGTCTATTCCGATGGATTCATAGGACGATAGGAATGGTCCATGTGATTGTAGCTGCGAAAGATATAGATTAACAAAGAATTGAAGGAAAGATTTCAGAATATTAGTTCAATTGTGCTAGCATTGTTATCAGTTTGGAGCGTGGGCTACCTTTGTCTCGAAACGCTGTTTTACCGGAGTCTTATGTTCGTCTAGCTCAACGAATTGATCAGCGGAACCTTTCTTCTGGGATGTCGTTTTGTCAAAGTCTGATCTCCGTCTATTCAGATGGATTTATAAGAGGATAGGAATGGTCCATGTGATTGTAGCTGCGAAAGATATAGAATAACAAAGAATTGAAGGAAAGATTTCAGAATATCAGTACTACTTGTCCTAGCATTGTAATCGGTTTGGAGCGTGGGCTACCTTCGTCTCGAAACGCTGTTTTACCGGAGTCTCATGTTCTTCCAGCTCAACGGATTAATAAGCGGAACCTTTCTTCTGGGATGTCGTTTTGTCAAAGTTTTATCTCCGTCTATTCCGATGGATTTATAAGAGGATCGGAATCGTCCATGTAATTGTAGCTGCGAAAGATATTAGAAGAATAATAAAGAATTGAAGGAATGATTTCAGAATATTGGTGTACTAATTGTCCTAGCATTGTTATCAGTTTGGAGCGTGGGCTACCTTTGTCTCAAAACGCTGTTTTACCGAAGTCTTATGTTCGTCTAGCTCAACGGATTGATAAGCGTAACCTTTCTTCCGGGATTCTGGGATGTCGTTTTGTCGAAATCTTATCTCTGTCTATTCCGAAGGATTTATAAGAGGATAGGAATGGTCCATGTGATTGTAGCTGCGAAAGATATTAGAAGAATAACAAAGAATTCAAGGAAAGATTTCAGAGTATTAGTGTACTCATTGTCCTAGCATTGTTATCAGTTTGGAGCGTGGGCTACCTTCGTCTCAAAACGATGTTTTACCGAAGTCTTATGTCCGTCTAGCTCAACGGAATAATAAGCGGAACCTTTCTTCTGGGATATCGTTTTGTCAAAGTCTTATCTCCGTCTATTCCGATGGATTCATAGGACGATAGGAATGGTCCATGTGATTGTAGCTGCGGACGATATAGATTAACAAAGAATTGAAGGAAAGATTTCAGAATATTAGTTTAATTGTCCTAGCATTGTTATCAGTTTGGAGCGTGGGCTACCTTTGTCTCGGAACGCTGTTTTACCGGAGTCTTATGTTCGTCTAGCTCAACGAATTGATCAGCGGAACCTTTCTTCTGGGATGTCGTTTTGTCAAAGTCTGATCTCCGTCTATTCAGATGGATTTATAAGAGGATAGGAATGGTACATGTGATTGTAGCTGCGAAAGATATAGAGTAACAAAGAATTGTAGAAAAGATTTCAGAATATCAGTACTGATTGTCCTAGCATTGTTATCAGTTTGGAGCGTGGGCTACCTTGGTCTCGAAACGCTGTTTCACCGAAGTCTTATGTTCGTCTAGCTCAACGGATTGATAAGCGTAACCTTTCTTCTGGGATTCTGGGATGTCGTTTTGTCGAAATCTTATCTCTGTCTATTCCGATGGATTTATAAGAGGATAGGAATGGTCCATGTGATTGTAGCTGCGACAGATATTAGAAGAATAACAAAGAATTCAAGGAAAGATTTCAGAATATTAGTGTACTCATTGTCCTAGCATTGTTATCAGTTTGGAGCGTGGGCTACCTTCGTCTCAAAACGATGTTTTACCGAAGTCTTATGTCCGTCTAGCTCAACGGATTAATAGGCGGAACCTTTCTTCTGGAATATCGTTTTGTCAAAGTCTTATCTTCGTCTATTCCGATGGATTCATAGGACGATAGGAATGGTCCATGTGATTGTAGCTGCGAAAGATATAGATTAACAGAGAATTGAAGAAAAGATTTCAGAATATTAGTTTAATTGTCCTAGCATTGTTATCAGTTTGGAGCGTGGGCTACCTTTGTCTCGAAACGCTGTTTTACCGAAGTCTCATGTTCGTCTAGCTCAACGGATCAATAAGCGGAACCTTCCTTCTGAGATATCGTTTTGTCAAAGTCTTATCTCCGTCTATTCCGATGGATTTATAGGAGGATAGAAATGGTCCATGTGATTGTAGCTGCGAAAGATATAGAGTAACAAAGAATTGAAGGGAAGATTCCAGAATATTAGTACTGATTGTCCTAGTATTGTTATCAGTTTGGAGCGTGGGCTACCTTTGTCTCGAAACGCTGTTTTACCGAAGTCTTATGTTTGTCTAGCTCAACGAATTGATCAGCGGAACCTTTCTTCTGGGATGTCGTTTTGTCAAAGTCTGATCTCCGTCTATTCCGATGGATTTATAAGAGGATAGGAATGGTCCATGTGATTGTAGCTGAGAAAGATATAGAATAACAAAGAATTGAAGGAAAGATTACAGAATATTAGTACTAATTGTCCGAGCATTGTTATCAGTTTGGAGCGTGGGCTACCTTTGTCTCAAAACGCTGTTTTACCGAAGTCTTATGTTCGTCTAGCTCAACGGATTGATAAGCGGAACCTCTCTTCTGGGATCCTGGGATGTCGTTTTGTCAAAGTCTTATCTCTGTCTATTCCGATGGATTCATAAAAGGATAGGAATGGTCCATGTGATTGTAGCTACGGAAGATATAGAATA
This sequence comes from Tenthredo livida, assembly GCA_963992785.1. NCBI lineage: Eukaryota > Metazoa > Arthropoda > Insecta > Hymenoptera > Tenthredinidae > Tenthredo > Tenthredo livida. The sequence continues at coordinate 15,269,414 of OZ023071.1, forward strand.
ACAGAGAATTGAAGGAAAGATTTCCGAATATTAGTACTAATTGTCCTAGCATTGTTATCAGTTTGGAGCGTGGGCTACCTTTGTCTCGAAACGCTGTTTCACCGAAGTCTTAAGTTCGTCTAGCTCAACGGATTGATAAGCGTAACCTTTCTTCTGGGATTCTGGGATGTCGTTTTGTCAAAATCTTATCTCTGTCTATTTCGATGGATTTATAAGAGGATAGGAGTGGTCCATGTGATTGTAGCTACGGAAGATATAGAATAACAAAGAATTGAAGAAAAGATTTCCGAGTATTAGTACTAATTGTCCAAGCATTGTTATCAGTTTGGAGCGTGGGCTAGCTTTGTTTCGAAACGCTGTTTTACCGAAGTCTCATGTTCTTCCAGCTCAACGGATTAATAAGCGGAACCTTTCTTCTGGGATGTCGTTTTGTCAAAGTCTGATCTCCGTCTATTCAGATGGATTTATAAGAGGATAGGAATGGTCCATGTGATTGTAGCTGCGAAAGATATAGAATAACAAAGAATTGAAGGAAAGATTTCAGAATATCAGTAGTAATTGTCCTAGCATTGTTATCAGTTTGGAGCGTGGGCTACCTTTGTCTCAAAACGCTGTTTTACCGAAGTCTTATGTTCGTCTAGCTCAACGGATTGATAAGCGTAACCTTTCTTCTGGGATTCTGGGATGTCGTTTTGTCAAAATCTTATCTCTGCCTATTTCGATGGATCCATAAGAGGATAGGAATGGTCCATGTGATTGTAGCTACGGAAGATATAGAATAACAAAGAATTGAAGAAAAGATTTCCGAATATTAGTACTACTTGTCCTAGCATTGTAATCGGTTTGGAGCGTGGGCTACCTTCGTCTCGAAACGCTGTTTTACCGGAGTCTCATGTTCTTCCAGCTCAACGGATTAATAAGCGGAACCTTTCTTCTGGGATGTCGTTTTGTCAAAGTTTTATCTCCGTCTATTCCGATGGATTTATAAGAGGATCGGAATCGTCCATGTAATTGTAGCTGCGAAAGATATTAGAAGAATAATAAAGAATTGAAGGAATGATTTCAGAATATTGGTGTACTAATTGTCCTAGCATTGTTATCAGTTTGGAGCGTGGGCTACCTTTGTCTCAAAACGCTGTTTTACCGAAGTCTTATGTTCGTCTAGCTCAACGGATTGATAAGCGTAACCTTTCTTCCGGGATTCTGGGATGTCGTTTTGTCGAAATCTTATCTCTGTCTATTCCGAAGGATTTATAAGAGGATAGGAATGGTCCATGTGATTGTAGCTGCGAAAGATATTAGAAGAATAACAAAGAATTCAAGGAAAGATTTCAGAGTATTAGTGTACTCATTGTCCTAGCATTGTTATCAGTTTGGAGCGTGGGCTACCTTCGTCTCAAAACGATGTTTTACCGAAGTCTTATGTCCGTCTAGCTCAACGGATTAATAAGCGGAACCTTTCTTCTGGGATATCGTTTTGTCAAAGTCTTATCTCCGTCTATTCCGATGGATTCATAGGACGATAGGAATGGTCCATGTGATTGTAGCTGCGGAAGATATAGATTAACAAAGAATTGAAGGAAAGATTTCAGAATATTAGTTTAATTGTCCTAGCATTGTTATCAGTTTGGAGCGTGGGCCACCTTTGTCTCGAAACGCTGTTTTACCGGAGTCTTATGTCCGTCTAGCTCAACGAATTGATCAGCGGAACCTTTCTTCTGGGATGTCGTTTTGTCAAAGTCTGATCTCCGTCTATTCCGATGGATTTATAAGAGGATAGGAATGGTCCATGTGATTGTAGCTGCGAAAGATATAGAATAACAAAGAATTGAAAGAAAGATTTCAGAATATTAGTAATAATTGTCCTAGCATTGTTATCAGTTTGGAGCGTGGGCTACCTCTGTCTCAAAACGCTGTTTCACCAAAGTCTCCTGTTAGTCTAGCTCAACGGATTGATGAGCGTAACCTTTCTTCTGGGATTCTGGGATGTCGTTTTGTCAAAGTCTTATCTCTGTCCATTCCGATGGATTTATAAGAGGATAGGAATGGTCCATGTGATTGTAGCTACGGAAGATATAGAATAACAAAGAATTGAAGGAAAAATTTCCGAATATTAGTACTAATTATCCTAGCATTGTTATCAGTTTGGAGCGTGGGCTACCTTTGTCTCGAAACGCTGTTTTACCGAAGTCTCATGTTCGTCTAGCTCGACGGATTAATAAGCGGAACCTTTCTTCTGAGATATCGTTTTGTCAAAGTCTTATCTCCGTCTATTCCGATGGATTTATAGGAGGATAGAAATGGTCCATGTGATTGTAGCTGCGAAAGATATAGAGTAACAAAGAATTGTAGAAAAGATTTCAGAATATTAGTACTGATTGTCCTAGCATTGTTATCAGTTTGGAGCGTGGGCTACCTTTGTCTCGAAACGCTGTTTTACCGAAGTCTTATGTTCGTCTAGCTCAACGGATTGATAAGCGTAACCTTTCTTCTGGGATTCTGGGATGTCGTTTTGTCAAAATCTTATCTCTGTCTATTCCGATGGATTTATAAGAGGATAGGAATGGTCCATGTGATTGTAGCTGCGGAAGATATTAGAAGAATAACAAAGAATTCAAGGAAAGATTTCAGAATATTAGTGTACTCATTGTCCTAGCATTGTTATCAGTTTGGAGCGTGGGCTACCTTCGTCTCAAAACGATGTTTTACCGAAGTCTTATGTCCGTCTAGCTCAACGGATTAATAAGCGGAACCTTTCTTCTGGGATATCGTTTTGTCAAAGTCTCATCTCCGTCTATTCCGATGGATTCATAGGACGATAGGAATGAGCCATGTGATTGTAGCTGCGAAAGATATAGATTAACAAAGAATTGAAGGAAAGATTTCAGAATATTAGTTTAATTGTCCTAGCATTGTTATCAGTTTGGAGCGTGGGCTACCTTTGTCTCGAAACGCTGTTTTACCGGAGTCTTATGTTCGTCTAGCTCAACGAATTGATCAGCGGAACCTTTCTTCTGGGATGTCGTTTTGTCAAAGTCTGATCTCCGTCTATTCAGATGGATTTATAAGAGGATAGGAATGGTACATGTGATTGTAGCTGCGAAAGATATAGAGTAACAAAGAATTGTAGAAAAGATTTCAGAATATCAGTACTGATTGTCCTAGCATTGTTATCAGTTTGGAGCGTGGGCTACCTTGGTCTCGAAACGCTGTTTCACCGAAGTCTTATGTTCGTCTAGCTCAACGGATTGATAAGCGTAACCTTTCTTCTGGGATTCTGGGATGTCGTTTTGTCGAAATCTTATCTCTGTCTATTCCGATGGATTTATAAGAGGATAGGAATGGTCCATGTGATTGTAGCTGCGACAGATATTAGAAGAATAACAAAGAATTCAAGGAAAGATTTCAGAATATTAGTGTACTCATTGTCCTAGCATTGTTATCAGTTTGGAGCGTGGGCTACCTTCGTCTCAAAACGATGTTTTACCGAAGTCTTATGTCCGTCTAGCTCAACGGATTAATAGGCGGAACCTTTCTTCTGGAATATCGTTTTGTCAAAGTCTTATCTTCGTCTATTCCGATGGATTCATAGGACGATAGGAATGGTCCATGTGATTGTAGCTGCGAAAGATATAGATTAACAGAGAATTGAAGAAAAGATTTCAGAATATTAGTTTAATTGTCCTAGCATTGTTATCAGTTTGGAGCGTGGGCTACCTTTGTCTCGAAACGCTGTTTTACCGAAGTCTCATGTTCGTCTAGCTCAACGGATCAATAAGCGGAACCTTCCTTCTGAGATATCGTTTTGTCAAAGTCTTATCTCCGTCTATTCCGATGGATTTATAGGAGGATAGAAATGGTCCATGTGATTGTAGCTGCGAAAGATATAGAGTAACAAAGAATTGAAGGGAAGATTCCAGAATATTAGTACTGATTGTCCTAGTATTGTTATCAGTTTGGAGCGTGGGCTACCTTTGTCTCGAAACGCTGTTTTACCGAAGTCTTATGTTTGTCTAGCTCAACGAATTGATCAGCGGAACCTTTCTTCTGGGATGTCGTTTTGTCAAAGTCTGATCTCCGTCTATTCCGATGGATTTATAAGAGGATAGGAATGGTCCATGTGATTGTAGCTGAGAAAGATATAGAATAACAAAGAATTGAAGGAAAGATTACAGAATATTAGTACTAATTGTCCGAGCATTGTTATCAGTTTGGAGCGTGGGCTACCTTTGTCTCAAAACGCTGTTTTACCGAAGTCTTATGTTCGTCTAGCTCAACGGATTGATAAGCGGAACCTCTCTTCTGGGATCCTGGGATGTCGTTTTGTCACAGTCTTATCTCTGTCTATTCCGATGGATTCATAAAAGGATAGGAATGGTCCATGTGATTGTAGCTACGGAAGATATAGAATAACAGAGAATTGAAGGAAAGATTTCCGAATATTAGTACTAATTGTCCTAGCATTGTTATCAGTTTGGAGCGTGGGCTACCTTTGTCTCGAAACGCTGTTTCACCGAAGTCTTAAGTTCGTCTAGCTCAACGGATTGATAAGCGTAACCTTTCTTCTGGGATTCTGGGATGTCGTTTTGTCAAAATCTTATCTCTGTCTATTTCGATGGATTTATAAGAGGATAGGAGTGGTCCATGTGATTGTAGCTACGGAAGATATAGAATAACAAAGAATTGAAGAAAAGATTTCCGAGTATTAGTACTAATTGTCCAAGCATTGTTATCAGTTTGGAGCGTGGGCTACCTTTGTTTCGAAACGCTGTTTTACCGAAGTCTCATGTTCTTCCAGCTCAACGGATTAATAAGCGGAACCTTTCTTCTGGGATGTCGTTTTGTCAAAGTCTTATCTCCGTCTATTCCGATGGATTTATAAGAGGATCGGAATGGTCCATGTGATTGTAGCTGCGAAAGATATTAGAAGAATAACAAAGAATTGAAGGAAAGATTTCAGAATATTAGTGTACTAATTGTCCTAGCATTGTTATCAGTTTGAAGCGTGGGCTACCTTTGTCTCAGAACGATGTTTTACCGAAGTCTTATGTCCGTCTAGCTCAACGGATTAATAAGCGGAACCTTTCTTCTGGGATATCGTTTTGTCAAAGTCTTATCTCCGTCTATTCCGATGGATTCATAGGACGATAGGAATGGTCCATGTGATTGTAGCTGCGAAAGATATAGATTAACAAAGAATTGAAAGAAAGATTTCAGAATATGAGTTTAATTGTCCTAGCATTGTTATCAGTTTGGAGCGTGGGCTACCTTTGTCTTGAAACGCTGTTTTACCGAAGTCTTATGTTCGTCTAGCTTAACGAATTGATCAGCGGAACCTTTCTTCTGGGATGTCGTTTTGTCAAAGTCTGATCTCCGTCTATTCCGATGGATTTATAAGAGGATAGGAATGGTCCATGTGATTGTAGCTGCGGAAGATATAGAATAACAAAGAATTGAAGGAAAGATTTCAGAATATTAGTACTAATTGTCCTAGCATTGTTATCAGTTTGGAGCGTGGGCTACCTTTGTCTCAAAACGCTGTTTTACCGAAGTCTTATGTTCGTCTAGCTCAACGGATTGATAAGCGTAACCTTTCTTCTGGGATTCTGGGATGTCGTTTTGTCAAAGTCATATCTCTGTCTTGTGGTGCTCTTAAATGCTATTTCACTTATATCGGCGAAATGCCGATGTAAACTCTAATCTCAGGGTGTTTAGGAATTAATCCACGGGCCTACTCTTATATAAAATCAAGAATTATGGAAGGTGACTCAATTCAGATTATATTGGTACATGTAAATAATGCGTTTTTATTTGGAATAAAAATGTAATATGGTTATAACAGTTTTTTTAAGATTAAAGTTTGAACATTGGTAGGTGAGAATCCCACGTGCCTTTTCTGAGGGCTTCTATATTAATTGAATTCTTATTTGGAAGTATTTACCGGCGGTCAACCGTGATCTTAATATCTAATACCTAATGCTAAATGTCATAACTCTGACTGAGTTATACTTGTCCTATAGCTTGTTTTAGGACTCCTATATCTAATCGCGTTTTTATCTTAATAACTATTACCTATACTTGTTGAAATCACTTTCAAGTGAGTTGAATCGAAACATATTTTATACTAAATGAAATGACTCCCTAGAGTTGAAAGTTATCTTAAAAACTAGTGCCTCCCTATTGAAAATAATGACGTTAAAAAAAGACGTCATTCAATGACGTTATTCAGTGACGTTATTAAATCACGTCATATGACGTGTCACGATTTGGAACAAAAAATAACGTCATTTAATGATGTCATTCGAAATTTTCAACCGTTCAAGAACGAAAATAACGTCTTTTTTTTTGTCAACAATACCGTTATTCCCATCAGATGACGTGATTTATATTCGACAAAAAACGGCTCCATCTTGACTTTTTCATCCCATCATTCGTTGCAAAATTAAATAATTTTAGAGTAATTTCACAATGTTTTTTCATTAAATTTGTAAGTATAAAGGTAAGTATAAATTACATTGATTTTATTTTCAATACATAGGATTCACAGCTGTTTGAATATTTTTCATTTTGCTGTGGAAGATTCAGCAGTAATATCACGAGACTTTTAAAGTTGTCGGATATTTCCCGATTATTTTGCTGCGACGGTATTCGGCGCATTTTCCCATCAAAATTTCGGCCGATAGAATTGCACCATGAGGAAAAATCCACAGTTAAGAATCAAAATTCAAAAGTCACAGTATTATAATTATAATTCAATCCGTCAGATTCGATGGAGGGTTAACTGGATTGGAGAATCTTTTGTTTATATATATATCAACATGAAAAATTACCGCAGTGACAGCACAAGTAAAATTACCAGTGGAATTATCACATGTAATACCACAAGAGCTTCAAAATTATCGGGTATTTCCCGATAGGTTCGTTGCAAACAAACAAAGGAGTCAAGTTTTTCAGGTTACAAAATCACGAGCGCGAAGCGCGAGTGATTTTTCTGAAAAACTTGCCGACTTCGTTTGATTGCAGGGAACCTTGAGGGAAATACCCGATAAATTTTGAAGTTCGAGTGGTATTCGGCGGATTATTTTTCCATCCAAATTTCGGCCGATAGAATTGCACCATGAGACAAAATCCACAGATCAAAATTTAAAAGTCACAGAATCATAATTATACTTTAATCTGTCAGATTCGATGGAGGGTTAACTGGATTGGAGAATCTTTTGTTTTTCATATATATCAACATGAAAAATTACCGCGGTGAAAGCACAAGTGAAATTACCAGTGGAATTATCAAAATTATCAGTTAAATATCGTGTAGGCTATGCAAAATAACGTCGAATGGTGCAATTCTATTGGCTGAAATTTGGATGTGAAAAATAATCAAAATTATCAGTTAAATATCGTGTACGCTATGCAAAATAACGTCGAATGGTGCAATTCTATTAGCTTAAATTTAGATGGGAAAAATAATCGTTAAAATACGTCAATAAGAGTACATGTTTGGTACTGGACACAAGTAAGATTCGTTGGCGGTATCCATGAAGACACAAATTCTATCTATAGTGCTAGTATCGATAGCTCTGAAGTCTTGACTAACAGTTACTACTCTTTTAATTTGAAATTCATGAAAATTATCATTATTATCAGGAATATCTATTACATCCACGTTTTTACAAACAGTATATTCCTGTCTGTTCAATCTGTCGACAATAAAAAAAACCATTTGAATAAAAATATTATCAACCGTCTGTGCAAAAGAATTGTTTGATCTCAATCTTACTGTATTGCAAGACAGATATGTACATTCCATTCTTACTAATTTCTTATAAACTACGGCTGAATCGGATAGATTTAGTTCTCTTACCCATCGGGCCGGTGGACGAGTCACTGCACCGAAATATCTACCATTGTTAGTTTTCAATACTTTTACGCATTCTTTTTTTTCTAAATATCGGACATAGTCAAGAACTACTGAATCAGGATCATTATGCAACATGAATTTCGTTAGAATCAATTCGCTTCTTCTCATTCCAATTACTTTACAAATTTGATGTAAAACGCCCTTAGCAGCATGTATTTGTTTCACGATTTGTCCATTACCGTTCTCGAAGCCGTAACCAGAGTGATAATGAAGAGAACCCCAGTTGACAACACTTTGCGCTAAATGAAGCAACTGATGAATATTAAAGGTCATCGCACTTCTTGAATAATAAAATTCTGTTAGTGATCGTTAATAAACGATGTGCTTCAAGTATTTGTTCCCTATTGATATTATTTTGCAATAGAATGTAATAAGCTCTCACAAAATACGACCAATGCATGGCGTAACATCTCATTCGGGGAATCATTAAAAGAGCAATAGTACTATAATACAAGGTCCAATTTTGCAATTCTTTTGCTTTCCAATGTTTTCGGTCTCGTATAGAACGAGAGTTTCGCACGAGCTTACTAGGGACCTTCAGTGCTGTTAAAGCATTATCAATAACAACAATTTCTGCATTGGTTAAAGAGTAAGGCATATTTCTGGTGTCAAGCCAATATTTAATGAATTGCTTGCCAACGCCTAAATCACTGCAATGCATTGGATCCGGAACGAACCCTGAGATAATATTAAAGTGGCTTAAACGAGTTAAAATCGATTCATTCATAAGACCGTTTACGGATCGTCCAGACTCAACAGCCTCTCGCATATGTCGCAAAGTATCAACGTCATTCCTATCATGAATTCGTTCGTCCAGTAGAATGTACTTAACACTACCACCTCTACCTACTCTAATGTAATACCCTGGGTGTAAACACCAATTACATCCGTAGAAGCCATTGAACTGAGTAAGTCCCTGCATTGGCGCGCGTGCAACTGAATCATCACAAGAACATATAGCATAATTATAAATAGTGTGGGGAGCGTCTCTTACATTGCACGTTATTCCTTCGTTTGCAAATCTATTCATTTGAGTGACACATGGTTCGAAAAAAATATCCATATTCGGCTTATTTTTTCCGAACCATAAACCGCATACTATGGGCTTTGATGTTCTTAATGTAAAAGGCAACTCATTCACTATTATTTGAATAGGCCAAATAGAAAACGTAGAGCTTTCAAATACCGGAGAACCGTCGCTGTTGAACGTCACAGTTACGAATTGATCTTTTTTGTAATCCGGCAAGGAATTTCTTAATTGTTTATACAATAAGCCACTATGGAAATCATTAATGTCGTTTCGATTTGCTGCTCGTGCTTGAACTACAGACTCATAATAAGACCAATTTTCTTCAAGATGGAGAGCTATTTCATTTTCCGAATTAATTATGCAAAAAAAGTCTGTGTATGTAGGATCATTTGACGAAAATTCTATATTATACGGATCGCAACGTGCACAATGATCCTGCTCACGATCAAACTGGGTAACATAATTTTTACAGTTTGGACAAAGTGCGTGATAGTCGACATGATCTTCAAAATTGAACATTTTATCAACTAAGTATCGTGATTGGGGTAAAATCGAAGTGCCAAAAAAAATATTTAACATTTTGAACAAATCTGCTATAGCCGATTGCGATAAGTTATGAACAAATGAATACTTCATAACTGCTAACAAAATTTCGGCTACAGTTACATTGACTTGTGCATTGATTACATCATTTGCCGCATCATCGGCCAGCATGTCCTGTAATCTGTTTTGCGGAGCATTTGCATTTATCACTGGATCTTGTACGATATGTTGATACTCAACCAAATCATCTTCGCTTGGATACTCATCATCTTGCTCGACGAATAGTTGCTGACGTAAATCTTCTCTCCATTCATCCTTAAAAATTAAAATTAATATACAATAGTAATATTTTAAATTTATGACCGAACGAATTAAAGATTCTACAGAACAAAAATAATAATGTTTAAACAAAATTGAAAAATGTAGAAGAAATAATGTAAAAACATGTAAAAGTATTCTGATTGAAAATTATGATATTACTAGATTTTTGTCAGTTCCATTTAGTTAGACGTTTAGTAGCAATTTTGCCATATATGTACTTCTGTACTATTTTCAATTCTACGAACAAGAGATTTATTTTCGTCTCCAGATTTTGGTGTTTCTGGCTTCTTTCTGGACTACTTGTTATATTGGAATTCAATAAATAAATGAGAAATAGATTTATAATGCCGTTTTCAGAATCAGTACTCGAACAAAAAAAATTAAAGAACTGTGAAATGAACGGATTCTTTGAAAGTCTAATACCAGTTTTTTCCTTTAATGATGAAGCCCGGCGATTCATTAATTAAAAAATGCAAACTAATAATCAAAGTAATATTGTCTTAGAACAGTGTCAAAAAAGCTACAAATAGCGCATGCAGTAGTTCAGTAAATCGAACTATGACAACATTTAGGCTTACTCCAGATTGGTCAGCAGATTCATGATCTGATCCACAAGTAGACATTCCATCATTGATTACAGGAATAGCAGCATCAGGTGATGAATTTGATTCCTACAGAATAACTACTGTGAATAACGCCAACATAGCAGTTTACATAATACTAACACCTATTTTCATTCAATTACTTGACTTGGAATTACGTGATCTGGTATTTGATGCTCAAGGAATTGTATTCTTTGATTATTATTCTGCGATGACCCAGATGATACCGGTTCAGAGTTTCCAGTGCATGAACTTGATTCAGACGACGATCCAGTTTCTGAATCATTTTTCATTGCGTTAAAAAAATTAGCCACCCGCTGAAATAATGATACAAAATATTAATGAAAAATATTATTTAATGAACACACAAATATTTTATTTTTTCTTTCAAGCATATTCGCAAGATTTGTATACACAATTTCATGTCAGATCTGCATACTCACTGGATAATTATCACGCCACCTCTGATTTTTTATGCTGGAGTCTGAAGATGAATCATTCCCGTCCTGCCCTCTTTGTTGATTGTATCTTGTTGTTCTCGGTGTTTGTATAGTAGGGTCGAATCTTCCCAAATTATATTGAGCCATTATTGTACGTTTTCCGAAGCAGTGATTTCTTGTGACTTGAAATTAATTCATATATTTAATTGTAACCTAAAGATTAGGGTGTGTCACAAAAAAAAAATTTTTTTCGCTGCCTTCTGAACGGATAGTACTCGTCAAGACAGAAAGATTTCCCGCTGGAAAATGTCCTAGGTCAAGGCTAAGTGGTTCCGAAACTTTTTTTAGTTTGCCATTTAAGTTACACACGAATAAAAAAAAAATTGTGGTGGATTAAGAATATTTTGTCTTTGGTCATTCTTATTATTTGAATTGTAATTTGATCGAATTAACTGTTAGCAGTAAATAAATAATAAATACGTTCCGAACGACGAACCATAAATTTAACTCACTCTAAACGTTGTGAAGTTAATAGTCAACGAGGACTGAACAATTAGCATATTGTTAGCCGCGATATGGAATGTAAAAATGTCATACAAGCACAGAACATGCGTGAATGAAATTCCCCAGACACTCAAGTCATTTACTGATCTCTATATATTAGAGATTATTTATTAGAAATCATTTATTTCTAATCTGAATTTATTTTTATTCAAAAATTGGTCATTTTTCATAAAACTCTGGAGTCAATTTTGGATTCAATTGCTTTAGAAAAAGTAAGATTCTTTTTCGTTTTTTATAATCTGGTATGGTCTTGATACTCTCATTCAATATTCGAAATCCCATCGTTTTATAAAAAAAAGAATCGCAAATAGCTCTAAGTAATAAAACTGGATGAAATAAAAATTTATTGTACATTTAATTTCTCAACAGTTAAACGTCGTCCATGGAAAATTATTTTTGGATAAAGTTTAATTCTAAGTATTCCGAAGATTAGAACCTCAGCTTTCAGACTCTTTCTGTAGACTTGAAAAATATCTAATAACTACAAAACTATGTGAATTAACCCAAAAATAGATTTTTTGTGTGTTCAATAAATAGAAAACAAAAAAAAGTTTCGGAACCACTTAGCCTTGACATCAAGAGACTCGGTAGAGTCTCGCGCCAAGTACATTAAAAAAAAAATTTCAAGCGCGAGACTCAACGAGTCTATATACCCGAGAAGCAATTACCCTAACCTATAACGCGAATTAGTATCCTCGTTTTCTTCTACCTCACATACTAAACGAATTGAAACTAATTTAATCTAGGATGTAGGCTTTCATTTGAGCCCTAGATCGATTAAATCGGTGTCCGGAGTGCTGAGATATAATTAATTACCGTTTCTGAAACCTCGTTTCCTCGTTAAAATTTTCTCTTTCCTGTTCTTCTTCTTCTTCTTCTTCTTCTTTTCTAGACTTATCGCCCGATTGGGCATGAAGTCGAACCTCTCTTTCCTGTTCTTCTTCTTCTTCTTCCTGGTAGGGCTTATCGCTTTCGCATGTAGCCACTTAGTGTTTACTTTCCTGTTCTTATTTATTTTATTTATTTATCCTTTAAAGACTTATCGCCCTTGCGGGAATGTAGTCGCAACTTTTCTGTTCTCTCTCTCTCTCTCCATTTACGACTTATCGCCTATAAAGGCATGTAGTCGAATCAACTTTCCTGTTCTTCTTCTTCTTCTTTTTCCTTTTAAGACTTATCGCCCGTTAAACTTTCCTGTTCTTCAGACCAAGATTCACACTTAAACCATTCCTATAAAATGACATACCGGGAATATTCGGTGAAGGTAACCGATCCCCTTCCTACGACCAAACCAATACAAGCGCGCACCGCGTACGTAAGACTCGACGGGCGGGGCTAGGCAGCCAGTAGTGCTTCTACCGAATCTTCCGCGCTAGGCCGAATCCGTATAGCTCACCTTGATACTTAACCTAAAAAGCAATCATCGCACTGAACACGGAAAAGAGTGAACGCGATTAAAATGAATTTGCCTGATGTGAACATTTATTTTCAAGATTTATGAACGAATTTAAAATCAAACATCAATTAATTGGATTTAAGTATTGATTATCAGTGTTTAGGATCGATATTTGAGACGAAGTGGAACAGGTAAGTGGAGGGTAAATCATTGAAGACAACATGGTCAAAAATTGGTTTATTTATTGATTTATTTATTTATTAACAGAAAAATGAAATTTATCAACGATTATTGGTTGATCGAGGGATCCATTGCTGTTGAATTATGGTGTACGCACAAACTTATCGGAGATTGAATGCTTGGGAATCGAAGAGAGGCTACCGATGAGCCACTGTCGAACGTGGTACAATTTTACTCAAACCATTTTCGTCTCTCAACGACTATTTCTATCGGAGGCCTAAGTGCTGAGATTTACCTCACCGAGGCTTCATAGCGTGCGGAGGGGCTTCGTCGTAGGAGTTTGTAGTGCGATGAGGTAGCGTGCGAGCAGCTTCGTTGCAAGGGTTTGTGGCACGTAGACGATATCCATCGAACATTCCTTACTCTAACGAGCATTCAACGTTCATGTCTCGTAGCAGGCGGAGAAGCTTTGTCGCAGATGTTCGTGGTGCGATGAGGCAGCGTACGTTTATTTCAAGGGTTCGTAGCACGTCGGCGATGTGCAGTCCTTCTCTGGACCTTGGCGAAGCCTTGCCGCACAAAAATTCACTAGAAAATGCTCGCCGACGCACTGCGAACTCTCGCACAAAGCTCCACTGTACGCTATCAACACAGTACAAACACCTGTGACGGAGTTCCTCGACGAACCCTTGCAACGAAGCTCCTCGTACGCTGCCTCGTCGCACTGGGAACATCTGCGACGAGGCTTCTTTGCCTGCTACGAGACATGAGCGTTGAATGGTCGTTGGACGAGTAAGAAATGTTCGATGAATATCGTCGACGGGCTACGGACCCTTGCAACGAAGCTACTCGGTACGCTGCCAAGCCTCGTCGACGCTGTTGCTAGCTCTCGTTTCATCGATCTCTGCTTGGTTCTCGATCACTCTTCGCAGTCTGTTGCCTGAAGTCAGCTTGGACTACGACGCCGGCGATATTTCTGCTCAAGAGTTAGCGGGCGATCAGTCATTGGGTACGTAGGATACAAAGTTAACGGATATCGAAAAGACTTACAAGACTTATAAATTCTCAGGATAGTCAGTTATACTCTCACCTTGCTGTTTCAGAGGAAGTAACGATGTCCTGGGATGGCAACATCTTCTTCAACTAGTATGAATTTATTTTTCTCCGACACCTGATTGTCGACGTACCACAAACTCCTGCGACAAATCCCCTCCGCACGCTATGAAGCCTCGGTGAGGTAAATCTCAGCACTTAGGCCTCCGATAGAAATAGTCGTTGAGAGACGAAAATGGTTTGAGTAAAATTGTACCACGTTCGACAGTGGCTCATCGGTAGCCTCTCTTCGATTCCCAAGCATTCAATCTCCGATAAGTTTGTGCGTACACCATAATTCAACAGCAATGGATCCCTCGATGAACCAATAATCGTTGATAAATTTCATTTTTCTGTTAATAAATAAATAAATCAATAAATAAACCAATTTTTGACCATGTTGTCTTCAATGATTTACCCTCCACTTACCTGTTCCACTTCGTCTCAAATATCGATCCTAAACACTGATAATCAATACTTAAATCCAATTAATTGATATTTGATTTTAAATTCGTTCATAAATCTTGAAAATAAATGTTCACATCAGGCAAATTCATTTTAATCGCGTTCACTCTTTTCCGTGTTCAGTGCGATGATTGCTTTTTAGGTTAAGTATCAAGGTGAGCTATACGGATTCGGCCTAGCGCGGAAGATTCGGTAGAGGCACCACTGGCTGCCTAGCCCCGCCCGTCGAGTCTCACGTACACGGTGCGCGCTTGTATTTGTTTGGTCGTAGGAAGGGGATCGGTTATCTTCACCGAATATTCCCGGTAGAAGGGATAAATCCACACAAAAGTTGTATAGAGTGGCGTGAGTACGGGCGTCACAGCGTAAGTCGGCGCTAGTATCGCAGACAAAAATCGTCTGCAACACTAGCAGACGCGTGTTGTCATTTCATATTTTTAAATCCCAATGAACGAAATAAAATAAAAGAAAGCACGAGCAATGATTATTACAAAATTTGAAGGTACAAAAACTAGTGAATACCCACCGAAAGCTCCTCAGGTACGAAAACCTTATGCCAAGTACATTGATGTGATAGCCACTAACAAAAATGTTTCGATAGGTTAATCTCAAATTCTACGATCTTGAGCTTTTGAGGTTATTTATGAATGCAATTATCGCAGGAAACGGTTTTTTGGAGATTCAAGTATTCAGCAAGTTACCGCTTGAGGAATTCTGACGATAGAAAATCGAGAGAAAATGTTGAAGTTGAAAAATATCAGCATAGCATGATTTGATATAAGGAACGGCAAGGAGCCAGACCAATAAAGCCGAATTCAAGCGTTGGATTGCAACGAATTTTACTCCGAGCTCTATGTCAAGCTCATCTCTGAGGGCTCGTCTGCTCAGACTCAAATTGTGAGTCAACATTATGCGTAGGATTTCGACGAGTTTTATAATCTAACTCTGTATCATCTAGTCAAAACGAGATTGTCTGTCGACGTTGTGTGTTGGACTCCGATAGGCTTTATTCTACACTCCACGTCAACGTAGTGCCTTGAGCTTAGATGAAAATAATTTTTTAATCCATGTTTTACAAACAGCTTAGATTCTCCGTTCAGAACGATTTCAAAGTCTGTATAAATATCTTTGATTACATGTAAATTAATAGTATAAACTATATATCGATACCCACGTTCTAATATGTCATATCCCACATTTGGAAAAATGTTCAGTAGGCGATGAAAACGGTTCACTATTACCATTGAAAAGATAGGACTTTACGGATTGGAATATTTATTTAAAAATAGTAAATCAACCCCAAAAAGCATCCCTGGTGCAAAAACCTTTCGCCAAGTACATTAACGTGGTTACTACCCCCAAAAAAATCCACCAACAAAAATTCCTTCCTAACAAAAGTAGTACTATAAAAATATCTTCATACAAAAGGATTGAAATCACATACAATTGCCAAGTACATGTCTTCTGTATAGCAAAAGTTTCCAACACAAGAACAGAAAACTGAATAGTCTTGTATCGTTCATTCGCTACGCTCGCTCACTGGAGCGGCTCTTGATAATTACAGGAAAAAAATCAGAAAAAAAAAATTTAGGAAGTGGTACTTGGCGGGCCATTAGAGCAATATGTATCGAACAAATGATACATAGACCTCAGTGAATACTCTTTTACTTACTCATAAATGGCCTGCAAGTACCACGTACTAAATTTTTTCTCCTGATTTTTTCCCTGTAATTACCAAGAGCCGATCGAGTGAGCGAGCGTAGCGAGTGAACGATACAAGACTATTCAGTTTTCTGTTCTTGTGTTGTAAACTTTTGCTATACAGAAGACATGTACACTAAACGTAATGGATTCTGAGCCGGATGTGTTTGACAATTCCAGAAACAGCCAATCGGCGCTCTGGATTACAAAAATGCAAAGCGCCGATTGGCTGTTTCTTCAATTGTCGAACACATCCGGTTCAGAATCCATTACGTTTAGTTTACTTGGCAATTGTATCTGATTTCAATCCTTTTGTATGAAGATATTTTTATAGTACTACTTTTGTTAGGGAGGAATTTTTGTTGGTGGATTTTTTTGGGAGTAGTAACCACGTTAATGTACTTGGAGAAAGGTTTTTGCACCAGGGGTGCTTTTTGGGGTTGATAGGACATTTTCCAGCAGGGAATCTCTCTGTCTTGACGAGTACTATCCGTTCAGAAGGTAGCAAAAACTTTTTTTCTTTGTGACACCCTACTAAAGATATTTGCGATCGGGTCAATATAATGTAACTAATCTCGTGATTAGTTATAACAAATGCCAAAATTGATAGATCTTCAAAAATACTTTGGAAACGATCATAAGCCGTTCATAGGAATTTATAAGCGTAGTGATTGCATCTGCCTTAGGAATAAATATCAGATTGGCTAAGCCAAGAATAAGAATTGTAGAATCTGACACACCTACCGATTATGTTGCTACAGCCTTGGAAGATGTAGCTGGTACTCACATTCCTCAACTCGTATTTTGTGTCATGTCACGTCGAGGTCCACTCATGTACAGCGCAATTTAGAAAAAAGTTATTTAATAATAGGCCAATACCAAGTCAAGTAGTTCAAGCAAGAACGTTAATTCAGAAAAGCCCAAGTATGACGCGCGCAGTTAGCTGTAAAATTGCCACACAATTGAATTCTATAATTTCATGTAATATAATTGTATATTATACAGGGTGATTCGGGTTGCACGGATCATTTCAGGTGGGTGTACTTCTTTTGAAAATCTAAGACCAGATTTCCGTGCGCACTGAGTGCACTTTTATCCTCTTCTATCTCCAGCTATGTCAAGGTGCGACAGAAGTACACTCAGTGCGCCACAGGGCAGTGAGTCAAACTCAGCATTAGTTGATCAATCACGGGACTTATGAGTTTTCGGTTTGGACAGTTTCAGTACGAGAATGAATATTTACTGGAAAGTCCAGCTTCGAATGTCATTTCAACAGCTTAATGTTTACAATATTCTTCTTCTACCTTTTTTCGACTTATCTTCCGGGAATCTAAGTTCTATGATATTTACATAAAAGAACGATGTAGTAATTGACCCCGTGGGAACACTCGTTACAACTGACGCTTTGCAGTGGTCGCGCACACAGTGCTGAAAACCACTGAAAACCGCCGCTTGGGCTCGCTGTTTTCCATCAAGACCGAGCGGAGGCAAACTGACAAATTGACTTCACATTTTCGCGATCATTGTCATGAACTTATCAACATAAACGCACGGCACATGCGTCACCTGCGTCACTAAACAAGGACGCTCCAACCCTCTAGTTCTCGTCTCTTTTTCTATTCCGATATCGCCATTTCGGCTGGGGCTCGATTCCGTATCTTTTATCACTGCTATCACTGGCGATAAATAGATAGATCTGTCTATTGACTGGCAATAAATAGATAGATCCATCTATTTATCGCCAGTGATAGCAGTGATAAAAGATACGGAATCGAGCCCCTGACTCCCGTACTCTATTCTTATATCTATGCTCTGGCGCTACGTCATCTCGTGTGTTCGACTACATGCCCTAACGGGCGATAAGTCATAAAAGGAGGAGGAAGAAGAAGAACATCTCGTGTGTTGGGGTAGTTACCTCAGTCCAGATAGCCAAACAAAGGTAAGAAGAAGAGGAGGTAGTTGCCGCGCGATTGCTCAATTTCAAGAAGTGTTGAAAATTTTGGCTATAAATGATTGAATGCATAATACATACAATATTAAAACTTGGAGACGATTGACCTCCTTTTTCAACTTGAGAGAGAGAGAGAGAGGCATCGGTCAGAGAACAATGTTGAATTTGTAAAGTTTAACGATTTCTTCCTTCACGCCCCCGAAAGTATTTCAATGCGAAAATCAAGAAAAAAAATTGGTCGATTTTTTTGAATCAGTCTACTGTGTACGTAAGGTTCCCAGTGGTGATGCTCACTAACGCACTGACACATGTGCGATTTTCCGGTAGTGGGGGAACTAATTTCTTGGAATCCTACTCCCCTGACCGCCCTAACGGGCGCTTACAGCGAGGTAGTACTGTAAGTCGTTTTCGCGGTCTCATCTTTGTTGAGTTTCAAGGCGCACATTAACTTTTCATTTTTTTTTTTTTTTTTTCAATTTGAGATTTTGTATCTCCTGTCATCGTCTTATGCGTGTCATTACGTGAGGTAGGTATGTGACAATATATATTTAATAAAATATTATTCTTAAATTGTTTTGCATATAGTTGAGTTTGAGGTTAGCAAAATCTCTATCGTTATATAGTTGTTTCATGCTTAATATACAGACATTAACGCCCGTATTCATTAGGGTGCCCTACTGAAAATCGTGGCATGAGATCTGATGTGAGATCTCATATAAGATGTGATGTGAGCTTATATGAGATCTGATATCAGCTCAAGCGAGAACTGATAAGCACTCACCTCAGATTGTCGTAACGAAATTGAACAAGGTTTTCATACTAGATTCTATATGAGTCTCATGTCAGATCTCCTATCAGACTGATAAAATGTACAGGGTGAAAAAATTTCTGTACTGCAGGACTTCAACTCAGAACCTTTGACTTCGTAGGTTCTTACCTTACCACTGGGCCACAACATTACTTATAAAAACAAGAATTCTCCACTTATATATTGAGTTCCATTTTCATTAACCCTTTGGAGCATACATTTTTCTATTTTTTTTTTAACTTAAAAATTTTTTACAAATAATGATAAACTAGGTGGGATGTTAAACATCCCACCGTGCATGTAAGGGTTAATGGTCGTAGTAACCCAATGCATACGTGGAAAATTCTTCGTTTCATAAGCAATGTCGTTGCATAGTGGTAAGGTAAGATCCTACGAAGTCAGAGGTTCTGAGTTCAAGTCCTGCAACACAGGATTTTTTTCTCTCTGTAAACTTTTTCAGTCTGACAGAAGATCATATAAAATCTAGTATGAAGACCTTGTTCAATTTCGTTACGACAATCTGATGTGAGTGTTTATCAGTTCTCGCTTCAGCTGATATCAGATCTCATATAAGCTCACATCACATCTTATATGAGATCTCACATTGCCGAGCTTTTCCATAGGGTGGTTCAAAAATGACTTGAGTGCTTGAATGTTGTTGCTCATCCGTGAATATGTTGTTTTTGATTTTAAAAAAATATTCCATTTTTTTGAGCTCTATAGGATAATATTTACTACTGCCTCATCGAGGTTGAAATTTTGGAAATTCTGTAATTTTTCAGCAATTTCTAAGTTCTCAGATCAAAGTACTCATTCGGCTACCTCTAGATTCTTATTCAATGAGCATTTTGGTTCAAGACGAGACTCGTACGATAATATTTGGTACTGCCTCTGAGACATCGAGAACGCTAAATAGTGAAAAATCTACAATGCATGTCTATGAGTCAGTACTAAATATTATCGTACGAGTCTCGTCTTGAACCAAAATGCTCATTGGATAGGAATCTAGAGGTAACCGGATGAGCACTTAGATCTGAAAACTTTGGAATTGCAGAAAATGACAGAATTTAGAAATTTCAACCTCGATCAGGCAGTAATAAGTATTGTCCCATGGAGTTAAAAAAAAATGGAATATTTTTCAAAAACTTCTTCAACTTGATCTGATTTTACAGCACAAAAAATTGCTTCATCGTTATAAGGTCTTACTAAATTTGTACGATAAATGTCAATTTCTTCGGTTTTTTTTGTCAAATGTGCATGTTTTGTGACACATTTCCAAAAACCCGCCGATTCATCAAAACAAAAACAATGATCGTCTGCTGGCACATGTTATTTTCATTTTCTTCACAAAAAACAAATTTCCCTCATGATTTTACACGAAAAGGAAACTTTCTATGGGCCGCCTGAAAAAATTCAATCCTCAATAACCACCCTAATATAGAATCATATATGATTATATATGATTAGACAAAATGATATTTAATCGGGAAGCTACTAATTAAGTAAATGATTAACCCGGATTTAGTATGACGGCGTCGTTTTTTGGAGATGTGTCCGTATGGCATATGCCTCTGCTCTTGTATTCCATGTCCTTGGCTTCCTAGTTTCAGTCCTCCGACCTGTACGACTGATCCTATGGAGCGGTAGACTTACTAGGAGTTGATCAGGCTTCCAGGTCATGGATTCTGCCCAAACTGGGAGGGGTGTTTACTTGGACTAAAATATGTATAAAGTACCTATACTGAATAACTCTCCGGAATGGGCCTTTATTCTATCAATTCACCTAAATGTACAATAGAAATCAGCGTAACCTGGGTTTGGAAAATTGCCATGAAATAACCAGTTTTTGCTTACCGTTATGAGATTCTGACTTACACCATATACTTCTAGACTGCGCATACCGCCTCATTCACGCTACTAGTTAGGAGAAAATGGAGCAAGTGAATGACAGAGAAACCGTCACACATATTTTTTGTTTTTTCCCTTATGTCCACGACCTCTCTGTCGCTCTAGTATAATCTTTGTTCTTTATCTTTGTCTGGCAACTCGTCTCAATCTTCCCAATGCTAAAGCATAGGCAATGCGCGGTCCAGGAGTATATGGTCTAAGGATTCTACATTGCACCGAATATCTATATATTAAATACAGTCATTATTGTACGCTTGGCGTGTTTGATGTTGACCGGTATGAAGTTGGTACCATAATTTTCTATTTCCTTCTATCCTTCGTGGTTACACAAGGAAGAAAGGAGACAGAAGATTGTTAGGCCAACTTCATACCGGTCAACATCAAACACGTATAGTGTACATTAGATTGATGAAATTTGTCATCCCAGGTATAGAGGATCACTTTATTCTGCGCCTCTGCGCGCCTATTGACATATTGCTTCTCGTCATTTATTAATCGTGAAACGTTCATTTGGTGAATTTGAAGATCTTTTCGCACTTGAAAGATGTTGAATACGTTGTCAGTCACCATACTCCCACTGGCAGCGTATGAAATCCTGTAAATGGCCATGAAGTATCAATTTCATCGCAATATCATATTTATTATTTCAGCAGAATATGTATATAGGTATAATATACCTATATACATATATACCTGCTATATATATTACACTTATCTCATGGAATGGTATTGTGTCACAACGCGTGAGGTGAAGTTGTCCGATTAATCGTTTATGGGCGACATGCTGATTCAGGAACAAACTGCTGCGAAAAAACGTTTCTAAAAATGAATTGGCAATTACTCCTCACTACACAATATTTTTGGATTTCTTTGATTCAATTATTTTCTGTATGGATTGAGGTATTGACGTCGATCGTTGCGCACGTTAGCCTCATGCGAAACTGCCTTTGTGAAAGCGTCGTCTGCAAGTTTGCTAACACATCTGTGCTCGCAGTTTCGCATACGGCTAACTATGGATCGACGTCAATACGTCAATCCATACAAAAAATAATTAAATCTAAGAATTCCAAAAATATTGTGTAGTGAGGAGTCATTGCCAATTCATATTTAGAAAGGTTTTTTTGCAGCAGTTTGTTCCTGAATTAGCATGTCGCCCATAAACGATTAATCGGACAACTTCACCTCACCCGATGTGACACAATGCCATTCCATGAGCTAAGTGTGATATATATACCTGTATACATATTCTGCTGAAATAATAAATATGATATTGCGATGAAATTGATACTTCATGGCGATTTACAGGATTTCATACGCTGCCAGTCGGAGTATGGCGACTGACTACGTATTCAACATTTTTCAAGTGCGAAAAGGTCTTCAAATTCACCGAATGAACGTTTCACGATTAATAAACGACGAGAAGCAATATGTCAATAGGCGCGCAGAGGCGCAGAATAAAATGATCCTCTATACCTGGGATGACAAATTTTATCAATCTAATGTACAATAATGACTGTCTTCAATATATAGATATTCGGTGCAATGTAGAATCTCATAACGCTAAGCAAAACTGGTCATTTCATGGCAATTTGCAAAACCCCTAGGTTATGCTGATTTCTATTGTACATTCAGGCGAATTGATGGAATGAAGGCCCCTCCGGACGGCTATTCAGCAGGTATTTTATATTCTGGTCCAAGTAAACACTCCTACCAGTTTGGGCAGGATCCATGACTTGAAAGCCTGATTGACTCCTAGTTAGACGACTGAAACTACGAAGAGGTTGCCGGTGTTTAAGTTTCTCTGGTAAATCATCTACTTAATTAGTAACTTAATATTGGTGGCCGACTAAAATAAAGTTAGTAGCTGACTAAAAAAGAGTTAGTAGGCTACTGAATGTTTATCAATACGGGCGTAAAAGTTCAAGTATGAAAATTAACTATAAATTGCTTGCTATCAATTACCTAAACATTAAATATTTTTTTTGGCAGATACCTGTCCAGTAATTTAGTGGAAAAAAAACTGATCCTACTTGGTTTGAACCTCATCAGCATTTTAGTTTAAACTATCATAATATGACAATTTTTTTAGGCAAAATTTTATTTCATTTGTTGTAGTTGCAATGAGTGAAAAGGTTGAAAGCACAAATATACCAGAAAGTGGATATTCCGATGGTGAAAGTACTGAAGTCGAGCAAGTATTAGACGACAAATTTAATAAGCAAGCAAATGCAGAAAGCACTAATGATAATGAAACTCTGTATGCTGCTGCTCGTCTATACGTTGGAAAAGGAACAGTTGAGATTATTTCTGTCAAGGAGATTCAAGATTTTGATGCAGCAAAAAGAGATTTTCCATACGATGCTTACATTGAAAATGGTTTCAATGAAGATAATGAAATCATCTATGAACCTGCTGCAATTTTAGATGTATCAAGTTAGTATAAGCTCTAATATCGCAAAGAGTATGTAACTGCACGATTAATTATTTTTATCTTGAAGGTGATCAGGAAAAGCTGAAAAATCGTACCAAAAGATGGCCAAGGCCCAAGAAACGCTTGAGTGATGTGATACAAGGACTAGCTGAAAACCGTTTAAAGGCAACGGAATCTAATAAACCAGTAAAGGCCACAAAGAAAACTACTAAGACGTCTTCTAAGTCTAAAAATGTATGTGTCCCGGGGTTGTAAATGGCTTTTTGAATGATTCCTGCCTTGTTGCCGTCAAGTGTAAAGTTGTATTACATAACTTAAGGGAAGACCCTACCGAAATCCTGACAAGGAGCAGTTTCTTATTTTTCAATTGGCCTACAAATATCAACTCAAAAGTAATACTACCAATTCTAGAATATGGCAGAATATGTTTTCAAACGAAATTTCAGTCTCCTGTGATCAAAGTGCATGCGCAGGGAACCTTTTGTAGGATCTATCCTACGCAGCGCTGCAAAAGGTTTCCTGTGTGTACACTTTTTGAATTAAAAAAAGAAATAGAAAAAATTGTACCATAATCTATAATTGGTAGCACTACTTTTTAGATTAGATATTTTTCGGCCAATTGAGAAATAAAAACTGCTTTTTGTCAAAAAAAATTTCAGTAGGGTCCTCCGTATGATGGGAGGACCCTATGGATTGTATGCCACAGTGATATCCATCAAAAGTTTTTTCATGTTCCATGGCTGATTTCTCATATTACATGATGAATTTTTATATTATTCAAATGAACATAATGCAGTTCCAATAACTCAGTATTCCTGAAAAACTAGCGTGATCCCTGTACTAAGTAAAAATCACTCTAACCAACCTTCGTGTTCGATTAAGCTCGAAGATAACACAGGAATTTTTTCGATAACTTTTCATGTTTGTATTTTTATTCAGATTATGCCTCCTTTGATGGTACCAATCCAAGAAGCAGAGCGCCAAATGTAAGAGAAAGAAGATATTTTAGCTCAAAGCAATCTAGTTTTTGATATTAACCAAAATGTTAGATCCGATATTGAAGAGGAAGTAAGAGCCAAAGATCGTTTGATTGAACAATTGAGGAGACAACTGGAAGAAGAGCGAAACAAACCTTCGAGAGTGCTTCTTTGTGACACTCCAACTTCAACACAATATTATAAATTAACTCCTGTCAGAGCACGTGAAGTATTGTTGGATGGTGAGTTTTTACGTTTACAAATTCATCATAAATTTGTTAATACATGAAAAAAATGTTTCAGATATACAATCAACACCTACATCCACTGTGCGAAGTAAGCAAAGTGTTTTTGTCACACCACCAACTTCATCGAACGAGTTTTTTAATCCAGTCAGCCCGATTATACAAACTAGACCTCGAACGCAAATGCATAAAAGTCAACAGTCTTCAAGTAAAAGTCCTTCGTCATATGATAACACGACTCTATCCTCATCATCTAAGCGCCATACACCTCCAGGGCCATCTGGTGCAAATCTAAAAAGGAAAATACATTTTCATCATGACGAAACCTCTCTATCCTTGTCATCTCAGCGGCATGCATCTCCAGGGCCATCTGGTGCAAATCTAAAAAGGAAAATACAATTTCATCATGACGAAAGCTCTCTATCCTCGTCATCTCAGCGCCATGCATCTCCAGGGCCATCTGGTGCAAATCTAAAAAGGAAAATACAATTTCATCATGACGAAACCTCTCTATCCTTGTCATCTCAGCGCCATGCATCTCCAGGGCCATCTGGTGCAAATCTAAAAAGGAAAATACAATTTCATCATGACGAAATCTCTCCATCCTTGTCATCTCAGCGCCATGCATCTCCAGGGCCATCTGGTGCAAATCTAAAAAGGAAAATACAATTTCATCATGACGAAACCTCTTTATCCTTGTCATCTCAGCGTCATGCATCTCCAGGGCCATCTGGGGGCTTATTCGCTAACTTCGCCGCTATGCATAACGGCAAAAATAACTGCGGTTCGATCGGAAACAGCCAATCGGCCGGCTATGTCTCGTGGGACAAATCTCGGTAAAATAGCTGCGAAATAGCTGCGAAATAACGCTATTCGTATTCTCTAACTTCACCTCTATCGTACTGTCGTCATAGGCAACTAATAACAATATACATTATAAAATTACGCATCACCGAAGAACTGTATCGCTGATCGCGGTGCACTACTTACACGGTGAGCAATATAATATTAAAATAGAACAGAGGATCGAAGAATTCTGGGTGAGGTCATTTAGTATGTACAGACGAGTAATTTATGTTAATTTTCAACGTCAATTTTCTGTATACTAACAATCTATGTTCAAATTTTTTTCTTTGAAGTGTCCCAGACAACACAAAAATGGAAGGCGTCTTAAAGACCCCTTATGGACGTCTAATACAACCATTTTTGACGTCTAAAAGACGTCATTAACCATTAAAGCGTCTTTAAGACGTCAAAAACCGTTGCTTTAAGGTTGACGCGCACTAGACC
Organism: Tenthredo livida; assembly: GCA_963992785.1. Lineage (NCBI taxonomy): Eukaryota > Metazoa > Arthropoda > Insecta > Hymenoptera > Tenthredinidae > Tenthredo > Tenthredo livida. Next base: position 15,295,276 of record OZ023071.1, read on the forward strand.
GTTCCGCACGGCACCGACAGGCACCGACAGGCAACGGACGGGACCGACCAGCAGCCACAGTCAGCCGCGGCAGCCGTCCGTCAAAACGATTTCTTTTGTCTTTCGTCGTATAGCTACCCGCAAATTTCTGAGTATTTTTCGGCGTTCTGTGCTAGCGCCCTACTTACCACTCACCGCAATATTCAGAAATTTGCGGGTAGCTATACGACGAAAGACAAAAGAAATCGTTTTGACGGACGGCTGCCGCGGCTGACTGTGGCTGCTGGTCGGTCCCATCCGTTGCCTGTCGGTGCCTGTCGGTGCCGTGCGGAACGGTCTAGTGCGCGTCAACCTTTAGACGTCCATATGACGTCTTTAAAGACCACTTTCAGGTTTTGTGTTGTCTGGGGTATATCGTTCAACATCTTAACTAAACAGTATCACTGTTCATTTAAGATGGATCCAAATATGGCTCTAGCTATAGCCATAATGGGCGACGACTTCGATGAAGAGGAAAATAGAGAATTGGCGATGCGGATGCGAATGCATCGATTCGCGATTAGAGACATCTCTAACCCTCTTGAAACAATGGCCCGGAAATACTTTCGGCACCATTATAGGTATTTCATATTAGTCAATTTACCGGTTCAACAATATCGAAACCACTTGTATATTTTAGAAGTCATAAGTTATACCCCTGTCTCACTGTTACACATTATTGAATACATTTTTTAATCTCCACAAGTCCAATGGGTATAAAATTATACTTTAGTACATGTTTACTGGACTCAAAATGAATCTTTGAAAAAATTATGGATGAAAAAAAAATTGATAAATATATCAATTAAATTAGCATAGGTTTTTCTTCCGGATTCGTGAGTGGCCCGCATGATAACTAAAGAACCAAGGCACTTAGAAAGTCGAAATTTTTACGAGATCTACACAATACCTTTGTGCACAATGTGAATCAGTCTCATTGATCCAGAAAAATAATTGGCGAAAATATTTGCAAAAACTAAAATTTTTCAATTTATTCAAAAAAAATATCTGATTTTCGTTTATAAAATCCTACAGAGAATTTTGCCGTTGATGCGACTGATTCATATTGTGCAAAATGGTATTATAAGATCTCGGGAAAATTTCTGCGTTCTAAGCACCTTGATTCTTTGGCTATCATGCGGGCCACCTACGAATCCGGAAAAAATCCTAAGCTAATTCAATTTCTATATTTATCATAATTTTTTTTTTTACTAGGTTCAGTCTGAGTCCAATAAACATACACTAGAATATAATTCGTTTATCTCGAATACGCTCATACGGATAGATTACAAAAGGAAACTGTGGCTTGGCTATGTCAAGTATTGGCACCTAGGATTCAGCAGATGAGAAATACATCCATCCCGATTATTCTACAAGTATGTAGATTATCGAGTATAGGGGTGTATTTAGACAATTAAGATGAAATGATTCACAGGTATTGTGTACGTTGAGATTTTTGGCTCAAGGCAGTTATCAACTATCCGTCGGTGAGTCAGAACATTTGTGTCTTTCGCAAGCATCCGTTAGTCGAGTTGTGAATCGTATTTCAACACTAATGGCCACCCTATCAAACGAGTGGGTTCAATTTCCGCGAACACTGGCCGCAAGAGCTCGCGTATCTGCTGGGCAAGTGGATTTGAGTAAATATTCATTTGAATTAGATTTTCTCCAAGGTTAATTTTTTAATATAATTTGGATAGATTTCAAGGTATGGCCGGATTTCCGGGGATAATAGGGTGTATCGACGGTACGCAAATACCGATTTTTCCACCCAATGAGATGCCATGGATGTATTTGAATCACAATAGAACGTACTCATTAAATATCCAAGCTACTTGCGATCACGAGATGAAAATAACATCATTAATGTTTTTTCCTGGATCTACCCACGATGCAAGGATATGGCGGCAATCAGCTGTAAAGCAGGAAATGGATCGACTCCATAGGGATCGCGTTGGAATGTTTCATTCATTAGGTAAATAATATCGATAAAATGTAACACGCCTGTACAAATCTTCATACAGTCAAACCTCGCTATATCGCGGTTTTGCTCACTGTAGCCCCTTCCCTTGCTCTCTCCGTTCCCCCACGCGCTTCGAGCAACTCTCCCACCGCGCGCTAGGTGCTGCCCTTCTCTTCTACTGTCTCTCTCTCTGTTACTGCGTTTGGAGAGATTCAAGTGACTGGTGGGAGAACTAAGATATATCGCGGTTCTCCGCTTTTCTCTTCCCCTATACCCCCAAATCCGCGATATAACGAGGTTTCACTGTACCTAGTTGATTCGTCAACAAATTTTTATAATTTTTAATTGAATATTACAACTACTATGAGTATAAAAGCATAAGTACGAAAAGAATCACTCATGATGGTCATATTTATGAACAGTTACGAAATTGACAAGATGCCTTTATTGTGATTGAATAGAAACAATGAACTATAAAATTGACGATATTCACAATTAAGTATTTCTAGTGAGTCGGTGACTATACTTGATCTTTCATGCGATCCGTCTTTCGTCTTACTCATGCACTTCGTTCGATTTTTTCTGCGTTAGATTGTTATGGCTGTAAAAAAAGTATTGGTAATTTACAGGTGATCAAGGCTATCCGTTACAACCGGGTTTGCTGACACCATATCGTGACCCCCAACCGGATTCACCGGAAGCCAGATATAATGACGCACATACTCACACGAGAAGTATGGTCGAAAGAGTTTTTGGAAGATTGAAAGGAAGGTGGCGTTGTTTAAAACGAGATCGAACACTACATTACAAGCCTGCGCGTGCTGGCCGTTTTATAAAAGCTTGCACTTTCCTACATAACCTTGCCATTCAATTAAAGTGAGCTATACTCATTCATTTCGCGAACCGTAATTATCTAGCGAATCAATACATGTTCAATTTTGTTTTATCGATCATTCCAGTGATCCACCACAAGGCGCCGAATTACAAGCAAACATTGAGGTTGATATCAGGGTTAATCCGGCTGATAACATCATGGTCAGAGGTAGAAATATCCGTGAAGAAATCGTTAGGCAATATTTTGCCAGGCTTGGATAATGATACAAAAATTTTAGTCAGTAGACACGGGAGAGAAATTATAATATCGCTCATCGTTTAACAGCGTTATACACCATACTGTAAATGTAAAGTTAGTCAGCTTTACATGAATGTCGTTATTCACTGAGTGTTTTTTGAATTTATTTATTAATTTAGAAAGCAAGTGTACAGTAATGTTCATTAATGGGTTCGCGGTGGCTAATTTCTCTTTTCTGACTTTTTCGGAAACGAGACTCCATTAAAAAAATAATACAATAATTCAATTTTATTTCATTTGATTGTATCCGAAAGTCATGAAAAAACAGTTAGACACCGCGAACCCATTAATGAACATTACTGTACCTATGACTAAATTGCATTCGCAGAATCATTCTCAGTGATGGTCAGTTCATTTTTTTTTTCGGGACTCGGCAATCGTTCCTCAATTCTCTCAAAGCATCTTATCAGCCGTGGAGCCCACAGTTCGAAATTATCATTCATTCTCTGAAATACAGATGCGATTAGCATGATCAAAGTTAACCCTAGGAGTACACACATATTTTTCGCTACTTAGTTACACACACCTGGGTCCGTGAGACCCGGCCAACTTCCGTATGGGGTAGTTTCCCCGATACTACGTCTATTTGGATGATTTTTTTTTTTAAATGGAAGAGCAGACTGTTAAGAAAGCACCTGCGAAGACGAAATATGTGTTTAGCTTATATTTTGTCTGAGAACGCTGTTTGAGCAGATAGAAATGTTTTGCGCAAAACGGAAAAATGCGAGTTTTGCACTCTTGGCCGGGTCTGTGAGACCCGAGGGTGTACTCCTAGGGTTAACTAAGTTAGTTAAGTGCGTGTTTTTCAATATTCATGTTGTATGTTTAAGAATCTGACTGTTTGTGTATTTGACCGTACATGGAAAAATAAACCGTTGCATAGTTGATTTTATCATCTTATAAATGAATGTTTGATATTAACTTTTAGTTGACGAACGTGTTCGATCGATGCGGTACTCAATTCTTCCATTACTCTTTGCCTGTTATTGGACGCTTGTACATACTCGGCCGCACGCACACGCCGCCTAACTATAGTTTTTGGTCTAGATTGGCTGTTGGTAGGTGCGGTGGTCGATTTAATATCCCCTTCGATACTGGTTGTTGATTTATCGAAGACATCAATGATTGTAGACGACTCCTGAGACTCCATACCAATAGCATCTTCTCGCTCTATCACTTCTCGGTGTTCCGGGCAAATTAAAATCTCAGGTGCTGATTTGATAGCGGCAGGAGTCTCAAGACTCGCCGCTGTTGAAACTGTTTCATTGGTACCTTTGGCCTCCAAATCATCAACAATTTCGTCGAAGCCTAATGATGGTATGTCGTCCTCCATACCACTCGATGTTTCTTTGCCTAATGTGCTCAGTATTTTCTCCTCCTCGGCAGTTAATGGTTCCGCCGGTGCTGGGTTTCCTGTTGTCCGCATAGACAGCTTTACTTTCCCATTATTATCACGTGACCTGCGGACGATCGCTTGCCACGCCTGCACAATAGTACAATATTGTGATACATGTAAAAAGCGCACTTGAAAATACTTGTTTAGATTGACTAGTATCATAGTATGGAGTTCAATTCAGATATGCCGAAACAATTTTGAGATCCTAAAATGTAATTCGACGATTGTATAGGTATGACATTTACTGATACACTATTCAGAATGTCTGTATGAATATTTGCTTTCCATATAATTTTCGAAAGGCTTAATCATATATATATATATTTGATGAACGAAAGTCCTAGCATTACGCCGTGACGAATGAAGCTCCGTAGGAGGGGAACAACAGTAAAATCACGTACTTTACAAACATTCATTTTGTATAGTTTCATTTTCGCGGATAGTAATTAATTATGTACACATAATTACTAACCGCTACCCACTGCTGCCAAGTTCTAGTCGGCCCCATGTTATTCAAAGTTGCGGCCAAGCTATACAAAAAAAATATCAAACAATGAATAATGATTTACTATTCCCCATGCAGAGGTCCCCAGAGTTGGGCCAAGCTTGGGCCCGTCGTACATTCCTCTATGGGTTTAAGTAGATTTTACGAGAATTAGGAGAAGTTTGAATAATTGGTTGATCTTTTACCATCTAAGTCGACATAATACATTATGTAAACAATTCGCAGCCTAAGTAAGTCATATTGTACGAAGATTTTAGTAGAACGATTACCTCGTCCACATCGCTTTGTACGTGTCATTACCACGTACACCCAGCTTCCCACGGGTCGCCAAATGATCATGCGATGTCATGTAGTTGATCAAGTGCTCTCGCTGATTTGAACTAGTTTTTGGGGCACGTTTCAATTTTTCTGTCAGCTTAGTCAACGAGCTCCGTTTACTGATTGAAAATTTTTTGAACAAAAAATTAAATATTATACACGTACAATTTCATTCTACTATTCTACGCATATGAAACTCTTCCCAATCATACTACTTTATACTATACATAGAATGAGAGGTTAACTCCGAATATGGAAGGGAGATGTTATTTTTGTTGCAATCATTTATGAAATCGTGTGGGAAGATTTATTTGAAAGATCGAATACATCACACATAAGATAGCTGCAATTGTTACTTACTTTTGATGGTTAGCATTCATTTCAATTACGAAAATGTGTTCACACGCGCTATACCTGACAGATACGTATATAACGCTTGCACTGCTTCTTCAAAGACGCGTGCACAATCCGAAAACGACGCGTTGCTGTGATTGATTAACAACTGCATTCGACTAACCCGCGTAACCGCTGACATCTGTATATCTATGAAACGCGGTTATGAAATGTTAAACATTCACTTGTTTTTCAGCGTTATTCGAGTCACCGCTATTTTGACGTTATATCGACGTTATCTTTGCCGTTATAAATAGCGGCGAAGTTAGCGAATAAGCCCCCTGGTCTGAATCTGAAAAAGCTACAATTTCGTCAGGACAAAACGAACTTGTCCTCGTCATCGAAGCGTCATGCGTCTCCAGGGCCATCTGGTCTAAATCTAAAAAAGAAGATGCAATTCCACCATCACAGAAATGATGAAAATAAAAGTAAAATTTCTGACAGTCATAAGGATAGGAAAAGATTAAGTAAAATCCAACCAAAAAATAAGTCTGTAAGGAAAACGAAATTTTGTAGATATGACTCCGATGAATATAATAATTCTGATTTACCGAAACTAGAAAAGCTGACAAAATGGGAGGAAGTCAAACGTGATGAAAAGACTAATCTGATGACCAAGGTATAATTCAATTAATTTGTACATTTCAAAAACAATGATTTATTTATAAAATCCATTCTTTGCAGAGAAATATATTTCATATCCACTACGGAGTGTCAGTTCTCTATAAACAGTGGAAAAAGGCTATTAATGCGAGATCATCATATGGATTTGTGCGTGAATTGGCAACACAGTTTTGGGCTCCAGAAGAATTAACTAAGAGAGCTGTCCAAATTGAAAGAACGACCGACCGCGATCAAAGGAAAGAGTGTTCTCCTAGAAAGTTTGAAGCCTTCAAAAGTATGAAAATTTATATTATGCCTAAATTCTACTTAAAGTATGATATGGGGCTTTCCACGTCAACTCGACCAACGCCTGTCCTTGACCATCTTTGATTTTATCGACTTTTTTTGAAATAGTTGTTTGCAGGTTCAGGATCTCTAAGAAAGAAGAAAAAATGTCTTCTGATGACCGTTATTTATTTATGATGTTTAAATAGACTCAAAGTTTGACCCATTTTAAAATTCTGAAAAAATTCATAACTTTTCCATCAAATACGAGAACCATTTTAAGCCATTATATCGTTACGTGAGTCGAAGAGTATGACACCTCAGAATAATGCCCGAAACTATGACACCTCCACCTAACTTAACATGGAGGTGTCATACTCTTCGACTCACGTACCGATATAGAGTGGTCAATATTATAGAATTCCGTAATAAAAATTAACAAAATGATTAAACAACTCGTATCGTATCGAAACCACTCGTTGCTTATAGTTATAGAAAAGAAAAAAAAAATGGAGAATTTGAAGTTATATGTAATATTAAACTTTATTTTTCATTTTTTTTTACGCTATTCATACGTTATGTATCACTTTCAATTCTGCATTTTTTTTCTTTCCGCCAACTATGAGCTACGAGTTGTTTCGATACAAAGTGACATTCAACAAAAAAAGTTGACAAAAACCGAAGCTTAATAATTTGTTCAATATTTCTTCAGGACTTCTATTATATTCAACACTCTATACCTATAATGGCTTAAAATGATATTCATATTTGATAGTAATTTTATGAATTTTTTTCAGAATTTTGAAATGAGTCGAACTTTGAAACCATTCAAAGAATCATAAATAAATAACGGTCATGAGAAAAAATTAAGAAATCTTTTTTTGGAAATCCTGAACCTGCAGATAATTATTCAATAAGTGTCGATAAAATCCAAGGTGGTCAGGGTCAGCGTGAAAAGCCCCATATATATATATTATACTCAATTTCTATTATATACTTGTCATTAAATTATGTTTGACTCAATTTTTTCGATTTGCAGGAGGATATGCTCAGTATTTAGCAGAACACAATTTGATACCATTTGAGGTTAAAAGTAAGAAATAAGAAACAGAAAGAGATAAACGTATTAACAAATTTGGGCGACAATTAGGAGTTATTATATCACAAGCACGATGTCAAAATAAAATCGAATCTTACGTCAGAGCTAGCACTTCTGCGGAATCTCATGACATATCGGACCAAGCCGAAACAAGCGAGGAATGTGACACCTCTTATGCTAGCACATCAAATTCAGAAGATGATTAATATTTTTTATACATTTTTATTTGGAACAAAATAATGTTTGCACGTGAAAAAATTTTCTGTTGAATTCACCATCTCAGCAGTCAATATATGGACAGCACTTTTTTTGCAGTATTTATTACTTTTTTGCAGTATAAATTACCAACTTTCTAGTATTTGGCACATTCGAGGCTATACTTGCTCCAATGTGCCAAATACTAGAATTTTGGTAATTTATACTGCAAAAAGGTAATTGATACTGCAAAAAAAGTGCTGTCCATATATTCACTGCTGCGATGGTGAATTCAACAGAAAATTTCTTCACGTGCAAACATTATTTTGTTCCAAATAAAAATGTATAAAAAATATTTCTTTACGTGCGTATGCTAAGTTTTGAGTATAATTAATGTAATTTACTTACCTTGATACTGACAAATTAAATAAAAAAACATTATCAAATTACTCTAAAGTTATTTAATTTTGCAAACAATGATGGAATAAAAAAGTCAAGATGAAGCCGTTTTTTGTCGTATATAAATCACGTCATCTGATGGGAATAACGTTATTGTTGACAAAAAAAAAAGACGTTATTTTCGTTCTTGAACGGTTGAAAATTTCGAATGACATCATTAAATGACGTTATTTTTTGTTCCAAATCGTGACACGTCATGTGACGTGATTTAATAACGTCACTGAATAACGTCATTGAATGACGTCTTTTTTTAACGTCATTATTTTCAATAGGGTGTATATAATGTATGAACTCTAAGTGAGTTCGTTGCCTATAACTCGTGAGGACGTTTATATTATTTGCTCTACCTGAATTTATCTAAGTAGTGATCTATTAATGCTAATTAGAATGACTCTCTTTGAATCGCTTTGCCTAAAAGTAATTAGGACTTCTATATTATGCTTTGTATTATCAGTTCTCTGACTATTTATTGGGACTCTATAATGCCTATGCTAAGTGATTTGATTTCAAGTGATTTTACTGCGAGTGATTTCACTTCATGTTTGATTTGATATTACTGAGCTGATTGAATATTTTAAAAGAAGAATTTAATGACAAGAAAGGATTTTACTGATTTGACCCCCCAAGAAGTAAAAGAAGAGACAGGTGGTGTGCCGGAGCGATCCCCCACTAGCTATCTTGTACCTCAAAAATATAAAGACTTTACTGATTTGACTCCCACGATGGTGTCCAAGAAGCAAAAGAAAGGACAGGTGGTGTGCCGAAGCGATCCCCCACTAGCTATTCCCCACTCCTCAAACGAGATCGTGTACTTGCAAAAGCAATAGACATGCCAAAACGAGAAGACAGGTGGTGTGCCGGAGCGATCCCCCACTAGTATCTCACTCTGCTATATCCAGAGAGATATTTCTCTGATTAAATGCTATTTAATTGCCGAACTTATCTAATTCACATAGTTACTTTGTAAGCGAGAGAGATTTTTAGGCAATATGGCGATTTGCCGTTAGTTAGCCCATGCCTACGGTAGATGGCTCTTTGAGATGGTTGACCGCGCTAACAACAGATGGCCTTTTGATATGGTTGACCGCGCTAACGATAGATGGCGCGCGCTATACGCCTTGTTGTATTACTATTTATATAGGTCGTGGCTTGGCCGCGTTACAGTCTATTCCGATGGATTTATAAGAGGATAGGAATGGTCCATGTGATTGTAGCTGCGAAAGATATAGAATAACAAAAAATCGAAGGAAAGATTTCAGAATATTAGTACTAATTGTCTTAGCATTGTTATCAGTTTGAAGCGTGGGCTACCTTTGTCTCGAAAAGCTGTTTTACCGAAGTCTTATGTTCGTATAGCTCAACGGATTATTGAGCGGAACCTTTCTTCCGAGATATCGTTTTGTCGAAGTCTTATCTCCGTCTATTCCGATGGATTTATAGGAGGATAGAAAAGGTCCATGTGATTGTAGCTGCGAAAGATATAGAGTAACAAAGAATTAAAAAAAAGATTTCAGAATATTAGTACTGATTGTCCTAGCATTGTTATCAGTTTGGAGCGTGGGCTACCTTTGTCTCGAAACGCTGTTTTACCGAAGTCTTATGTTCGTCTAGCTCAACGGATTGATAAGCGTAACCTTTCTTCTGGGATTCTGGGATGTTGTTTTGTCAAAATCTTATCTCTGTCTATTCCGATGGATTTATAAGAGGATAGGAATGGTCCATGTGATTATAGCTGCGGAAGATATTAGAAGAATAACAAAGAATTCGAGGAAAGATTTCAGAATATTAGTGTACTCATTATCCTAGCATTGTTATCAGTTTGGAGCGTGGGCTACCTTTGTCTCAAAACGATGTTTTACCGAAGTCTTAGGTCCGTCTAGCTCAACGGATTAATAAGCGGAACCTTTCTTCTGGGATATCGTTTTGTCAAAGTCTTATCTCCGTCTATTCCGATGGATTCATAGGACGATAGTAATGGTCCATGTGATTGTAGCTGCGAAAGATATAGATTAACAAAGAATTGAAGGAAAGATTTCAGAATATTAGTTTAATTGTCCTAGCATTGTTATCAGTTTGGAGCGTGGGCTACCTTTGTCTCGAAACGCTGTTTTACCGAAGTCTTATGTTCGTCTAGCTCAACGAATTGATCAGCGGAACCTTTCTTCTGGGATGTCGTTTTGTCAAAGTCTGATCTCCGTCTATTCCGATGGATTTATAAGAGGATAGGAATGGTCCATGTTATTGTAGCTGCGAAAAATATAGAATAACAAAGAATTGAAGTAAAGATTTCAGAATATTAGTACTAATTGTCCTAGCATTGTTATCAGTTTGGAGCGTGGGCTACCTTCGTCTCAAAACGCTGTTTTACCGAAGTCTTATGTTCGTCTAGCTCAACGGATTGATAAGCGTAACCTTTCTTCTGGGATTCTGGGATGTTGTTTTGTCAAAATCTTATCTCTGTCTATTCCGATGGATTTATAAGAGGATAGGAATGGTCCATGTGATTGTAGCTGCGAAAGATATGAGAAGAATAACAAAGAATTCGAGGGAAGATTTCAGAATATTAGTGTACTCATTATCCTAGCATTGTTATCAGTTTGGAGCGTGGGCTACCTTTGTCTCAAAACGATGTTTTACCGAAGTCTTAGGTCCGTCTAGCTCAACGGATTAATAAGCGGAACCTTTCTTCTGGGATATCGTTTTGTCAAAGTCTTATCTCCGTCTATTCCGATGGATTCATAGGACGATAGGAATGGTCCATGTGATTGTAGCTGCGAAAGATATAGATTAACAAAGAATTGAAGGAAAGATTTCAGAATATTAGTTTAATTGTCCTAGCATTGTTATCAGTTTGGAGCGTGGGCTACCTTTGTCTCGAAACGCTGTTTTAACGAAGTCTTATGTTCGTCTAGCTCAACGAATTGATCAGCGGAACCTTTCTTCTGGGATGTCGTTTTGTCAAAGTCTGATCTCCGTCTATTCCGATGGATTTATAAGAGGATAGGAATGGTCCATGTTATTGTAGCTGCGAAAAATATAGAATAACAAAGAATTGAAGTAAAGATTCCAGAATATTAGTACTAATTGTCCTAGCATTGTTATCAGTTTGGAGCGTGGGCTACCTTCGTCTCAAAACGCTGTTTTACCGAAGTCTTATGTTCGTCTAGCTCAACGGATTGATAAGCGTAACCTTTCTTCTGGGATTCTGGGATGTCGTTTTGTCAAAGTCTTATCTCTGTCTATTCCGATGGATTTATAAGTGGATAGGAATGGTCCATGTGATTGTAGCTATGAAAGATATAGAATAACAGGGAATTGAAGAAAAGATTTAAGAATATTAGTACTGATTGTCCTAGCATTGTTATCAGTTTGGAGCGTGTGCTACCTTTGTCTCGAAACGCTGTTTTACCGAAGTCTTATGTTCGTCTAGCTCAACGGATTGATAAGCGTAACCTTTCTTCTGGGATTCTGGGATGTTGTTTTGTCAAAATCTTATCTCTGTCTATTCCGATGGATTTATAAGAGGATAGGAATGGTCCATGTGATTGTAGCTGCGAAAGATATTAGAAGAATAACAAAGAATTCGAGGAAAGATTTCAGAATATCAGTGTACTCATTGTCCTAGCATTGTTATCAGTTTGGAGCGTGGGCTACCTTTGTCTCAAAACGATGTTTTACCGAAGTCTTATGTCCGTCTAGCTCAACGGATTAATAAGCGGAACCTTTCTTCTGGGATATCGTTTTGTCAAAGTCTTATCTCCGTCTATTCCGATGGATTCATAGGACGATAGGAATGGTCCATGTAATTGTAGCTGCGAAAGATATAGATTAACAAAGAATTGAAGGAAAGATTTCAGAATATTAGTTTAATTGTCCTAGCATTGTTATCAGTTTGGAGCGTGGGCTACCTTTGTCTCGAAACGCTGTTTTACCGAAGTCTTATGTTCGTCTAGCTAAACGAATTGATCAGCGGAACCTTTCTTCTGGGATGTCGTTTTGTCAAAGTCTGATCTCCGTCTATTCCGATGGATTTATAAGAGGATAGGAATGGTCCATGTTATTGTAGCTGCGAAAAATATAAAATAACAAAGAATTGAAGTAAAGATTTCAGAATATTAGTACTAATTGTCCTAGCATTGTTATCAGTTTGGAGCGTGGGCTACCTTTGTCTCAAAACGCTGTTTTACCGAAGTCTTATGTTCGTCTAGCTCAACGGATTGATAAGCGTAACCTTTCTTCTGGGATTCTGGGATGTCGTTTTGTCAAAGTCTTATCTCTGTCTATTCCGATGGATTTATAAGTGGATAGGAATGGTCCATGTGATTGTAGCTACGAAAGATATAGAATAACAAAGAATTGAAGAAAACATTTCAGAATATTAGTACTGATTGTCCTAGCATTGTTATCAGTTTGGAACGTGTGCTACCTTTGTCTCGAAACGCTGTTTTACCGAAGTATTATGTTCGTCTAGCTCAACGGATTGATAAGCGTAACCTTTCTTCTGGGATTCTGGGATGTCGTTTTGTCAAAATCTTATCTTTGTCTATTCCGATAAATTTATAAGAGGATAGGAATGGTCCATGTGATTGTAGCTGCGAAAGATATTAGAAGAATAACAAAGAATTCGAGGAAAGATTTCAGAATATTAGTGTACTCATTGTCCTAGCATTGTTATCAGTTTGGAAAGTGGGCTACCTTCGTCTTAAAACAATGTTTTACCGAAGTCTTATGTCCGTCTAGCTCAACGGATTAATAAGCGGAACCTTTCTTCTGGGATATCGTTTTGTCAAAGTCTTATCTCCGTCTATTCCGATGGATTCATAGGACGATAGGAATGGTCCATGTGATTGTAGCTGCGAAAGATATAGATTAACAAAGAATTGAAGGAAAGATTTCAGAATATTAGTTTAATTGTCCTAGCATTGTTATCAGTTTGGAGCGTGGGCTACCTTTGTCTCGAAACGCTGTTTCACCGAAGTCTTATGTTCGTCTAGCTCAACGAATTGATCAGCGGAACCTTTCTTCTGGGATGTCGTTTTGTCAAAGTCTGATCTCCGTCTATTCCGATGGATTTATAAGAGGATAGGAATGGTCCATGTTATTGTAGCTGCGAGAAATATAGAATAACAAAGAATTGAAGAAAAGATTTCAGAATATTAGTACTAATTGTCCTAGCATTGTTATCAGTTTGGAGCGTGGGCTACCTTTGTCTCAAAACGCTGTTCTACCGAAGTCTTATGTTCGTCTAGCTCAACGGATTGATAAGCGTAACCTTTCTTCTGGGATTCTGGGATGTCGTTTTGTCAGAGTCTTATCTCTGTCTATTCCGATGGATTCATAAGTGGATAGGAATGGTCCATGTGATTGTAGCTACGGAAGATATAGAATAACAAAGAATTGAAGGAAAGATTTCCGAATATTAGTACTAATTGTCCTAGCATTGTTATCAGTTTGCAGCGTGGGCTACCTTTGTCTCGAAACGCTATTTTACCGAAGTCTCATGTTCGTCTAGCTCGACGGATTGATAAGCGGAACCTTTCTTCTGGGATGTCGTTTTGTCAAAGTCTTATCTCCGTCTATTCCGATGGATTTATAAGAGGATAGGAATGGTCTATGTGATTGTAGCTGCGAAAGATATTAGAAGAATAACAAAGAATTGAAGGAAAGATTTCAGAATATTAGTGTACCAATTGTCCTAGCATTGTTATCAGTTTGGAGCGTGGGCTACCTTTGTCTCGAAACGCTGTTTTACCGAAGTCTCATGTTCGTCTAGCTCAACGGATTAAGGGGACCAGTACAGCTTGGTTTAAGATATTTCAAGTACTCCAGAATCACTTTATTTGTCAACCAAAGTTTATTTTACATCAAAAAGAATATTTCTGCAAAAAACTGTGTCGTAAGGTTTCAGGCACACCGTTGATCCAATCCAGTGTTTCGACGTCTCAACTTCTTCAGACAGGAGTTCCACATCTTATGAACGCGGGGATCTGAAAAGAAAAACACATGTGAAAACTTACAGTCATTTATCTAAAATTTCCAAAATTTGAGCCACTAATTTGCAAATAACTTGGCCAAAATAGACACATTCAAAAATTCCCTCGTTCATATCATGAGGATTTGTCGCCCGAACAAAATGAGCCGTCAAAGACCCCAATCGGAGCAACGGTGCTCCTAAAACCTTACGACACAGCTCCAAAAACATAGTTCTGAGATAAACGAGTTTGAAGATTTTGCAGAAAAATTGTTAAATAATTATATACTCCTCCGGAGACTCATACATCAAAAAGTTTGTTAAAACAAAGTTGAGTGAATTTTTTTTTTTTTTTTTATTTTCATTTTTCAAGAATAATTTTTTTTTTTTCGGAAATTCAATTTTTTTTTCCTTTCTGCAAACTGTTTTCTCAGAACTTTTTTTTTCTATATATTTTTGTGTTCCATGCAAGCTTCTTTCTCTTACTTACTTCTTTAAAAAGCTCCAGCCGCATATGAAGGCCCTGCGGCATCCTCCGCAGACTCATTGTCCGCAAGCCGCAGCCTTCTCATGGCGATCCGTGTCTCACGGGAACTTCTAGCTGCTTGTTGCTCAGCTTGCTCGAGGCGTGACTTATCTGCCTGAATAGAGTGAGCCTTTGCGTTGGTTCCCGGATTGACTTTGAGCGCAGTCATGATCTTCAAAAGTCCTGTGGCTTCTTCGGAAAAAGTTACAGCTCCCATGTTAGCTGCTATGCGCACCAGATTGTGTCCATTGTAAGTCCTCTTCGGACAGAATTTCCAGATGACGTTGTTGAGGGACTCGTTTGCATTTTGAGTCTTACCTGCGATGCAGCGCGTAAGTAGTTCTGGAGACGTCAAGTTGTGGAAAACAGGCTTGATCGTCTTCATTACAGCCTCTGGTAGCGAACTCTTGTGTTTATATTCCGCCACTGTACCTTTTGCGACCGCCTTATTATATTGGCACCAAGAATTTTCCCCACTTGGGCACAAATGATGCTGAGGCTTGTCATCTGTTGAACACTTATGGTGCCAGATTGCTCATATCGCCTTGCTCATATCTTCAACGGAGCCTGCATTGTTACGGATAGCGTTGCCGTAATATGACTGCATTTGATCTATGATCACGTCGGTCAACCTACCCTTTCCGGCCAAGAGTCTGCCATCAGAAAGTTTTTGCCCCCGCAGTTTCACTTTCAGCTTGCGCATTTGGGTTCCGAATCTCTTCTGAACGTGTCCGCAGCATTCAACCTTGTTGATCTTTACGTCGGGTCCGTAAGGCTCTGCTTTCACTACGGCGGCGTAACTTTTGGTATCGCCATCCCCAATGTAGTTGAC
The DNA here is from genome assembly GCA_963992785.1 of Tenthredo livida. NCBI lineage: Eukaryota > Metazoa > Arthropoda > Insecta > Hymenoptera > Tenthredinidae > Tenthredo > Tenthredo livida. The sequence goes on from OZ023071.1 coordinate 15,310,971, forward strand.
ATACTTCGCATTATGGTTTTCTTCGGAGCGCTGGAATATCCTGACCATACCACGTACCTTCATCGCCCCAGCACAGCCAGTGTGATTAGCCTGGCAGTGTGGCTTATGCTGCTCGTACCAAGTCTGCCATTCTTCACCAGTCTGCTTTCCTTTCCATCGTATGCATGCATTGCAGTGGGATGAAAGCACCTCGACGTCTACCACCTTGCCTGTTTCGCTGCCAATGACGGTACAAACACCGTTGAGTGATCTGAAGCCTCGTTTCTGCCATGTCCCATCGCACTGTACAGTGATGGCTCGAGCTTCAGGTGTCGCTGAAGTTTCTATTTCTTCTTCGACAGCTTGTCGGAAGACTCTTTTGGCAACTTGTGACGAAGCTTCCACTAGATGTCTCACAATTACATTGTATGTTGGCCGTTTTACAGGTGGTGGCAAGTCCATGACTCCGCAAAACATTGCCAAACTGTCCAAGCCTTGCCCAATACAACGCATCGCTAGTATGGATCGCCTATTGATTTCATACGCGCTTCGTGTATTATCAATCATAGGACTATTCTTGAAGGTTTTTAGCTCGACGCAATTTTCACAAGAGATACCGTATGTCCCACCCAGTCCTCGCAAGCCAACTTCGGTCATAACTATCGACCCACCACATGTCCTGCAAGATAAATGCTCCCGCAGAGCACGAAATAGTGTTTCAACGTGAAACAGCCTATAGCCAGCAGAATTGCTGGCCTTGTAGTCGCCACTGATTTTTCTATCCGAAGCATTTAAAACATGAGTACTCTGTTCATCAGGCGTTGTTTGTTTCTGCGCAAATAGTTTTTCCCCCTTTTTTGACCAGCCAATGCATCCTTTTGTGCCAACACCAGAGCTCCTCTCTCTTCGTTTCATATTGAATATGATGAATATATTTTTTATATTTCCTTTATGTTTTATTCAAAAATCTGTGAACAAAAAGCAAAAAAACTTCGACCGCACACACAGTTTGGCAGAAGCTTAGTGTAGATATTACTATTTTGATTGAATACTTACTTTGAAGTTATAGTTATAGCACAAGTAGTTATAGTTATAACACAAGTCACAACACCCGTACAACGATTACACGCTATAGATATTAGGTGAATTTATAATTTTTTAGTACTGAAAAGTACTGGTTTTATTTATTTTTTTCAAATCCGAAACACTGGAAATCGAGGAAACGCTCACGCAACCTTGGAAAGTATCGGAAAAGTAATGGCGATCATACAACATGTGATCAATATCGAAATCAAGCGCCAGCGCCACTTGCGCCAGATCGCGATAGCCAAATGACGAACTTTTGGCGGTAACTTCGAATCCTTGACGATTTCGTTGAAGTCAATTTTTTCACAGATGCAGAACACATTGAGGTAACAGAAACTGCAGAAAACGAAAACCCGATTATTTCGGAAATTCAAGCTGTACTGGTCCCCTTAATGAGCGGAACCTTTCTTCTGAGATATCGTTTTGTCAAAGTCTTATCTCCGTCTATTCCGATGGATTTATAGGAGGATAGAAATGGTCCATGTGATTGTAGCTGCGAAAGATATAGAGTAACAAAGAATTGAAGGAAGATTTCAGAATATTAGTACTGATTGTCCTAGCATTGTTATCAGTTTGGAGCGTGGGCTACCTTTGTCTCGAAACGCTGTTTTACCGAAGTATTATGTTCGTCTAGCTCAACGAATTGATCAGCGGAACCTTTCTTCTGCGATGTCGTTTTGTCAAAGTCTGATCTCCGTCCATTCCGATGGATTTATAAGAGGATAGGAATGGTCCATGTGATTGTAGCTGCAAAAGATATAGAATAACAAAGAATTAAAGGAAAGATTTCAGAATATTAGTACTAATTGTCCTAGCATTGTTATCAGTTTGGAGCGTTTGCTCTCTTTGTCTCAAAACGCTGTTTTACCGAAGTCTTATGTTCGTCTAGCTCAACGAATTGATCAGCGGAACCTTTCTTCTGGGATGTCGTTTCGTCAAAGTCTGATCTCCGTCTATTCCGATGGATTTATAAGAGGATAGGAATGGTCCATGTGATTGTAGCTGCGAAAGATATGGAGTAACACAGAATTGAAGGAAAGATTTCAGAATATTAGTACTGATTGTCCTAGCATTGTTATCAGTTTGGAGCGTGGGCTCTCTTTGTCTCAAAACGCTGTTTTACCGAAGTCTTATGTTCGTCTAGCTCAACGGATTGATAAGCGGAACCTTTCTTCTGGGATTCTGGGATGTCGTTTTGTCAAAGTCTTATCTCTGTCTATTCCGATGGATTCATAAGAGGATAGGAATGGTCCATGTGATTGTAGCTACGGAAGATATAGAATAACAAAGAATTGAAGGAAAGATTTGCGAATATTAGTACTAATTTTCCTAGCATTGTTATCAGTTTGGAGCGTGGGCTACCTTTGTCTCGGAACGCTGTTTTACCGAAGTCTTATGTTCGTCTAGCTCAACGGATTATTAAGCGGAACCTTTCTTCTGGGATGTCGTTTTGTCAAAGTCTTATCTCCGTCTATTCCGATGGATTCATAAGAGAATAGGAATGGTCCATGTGATTGTAGCTGCGAAAGATATAGAATAACAAAGAATTGAAGGAAAGATTTCAGAATATTACTACTAATTGTCCTAGCATTGTTATCAGTTTGGAGCGTGGACTACCTTCGTCTCGAAACGCTGTTTCAACGAAGTCTTATGTTCGTCTAGCTCAACGGAATAATAAGCTGTCGGCGCACGTTCCAGTATTATTATAATATATATTTCGGTAGGTGGAAATCAGGAGGTTAAGGCTGTTCTATTCATCTATCTATTACATTGTGTGAACAAATGTAAAATCTAGTAAAATACGTACATACAATACATACCGTTTGTGATGCAAAAATTATTGTAACCTCTTCTTCACTCGCTCCGTTTAGTGGTAAAAGAAAATATATATATATTTGGCCAGGTTTCTTGTTTTATTCTCTTTTCATATTCGAACCCAGCTCAGAGGATCCGTTCCGTGCAATTACAAGAGGCCATCATGCAGATGTCAATTAATAATTATCAATAATAACGGTCATCGACGTGAAACCACGGTCGTCGCACTATTTCACTGATTATTATTCACTGATTCACTGATTCACTGATATTAAACTATATTAGCATGGCCGATAACACCTTATATAATTATATAATATAGATATATAACTATATAATATGATATATAAATTATGATATATTAATCATTATTAACACGATCCGATAGCGATCCAACGGCCATTTTGATTTCGTCGACCGTCGTAGCTCACTTCGTAACTTGATTATCACATACCGACCGAGTGCGGATTCAGATTCATGCCAAAATCAGTAGGGGGCGAGAATTCAATGACTTGTAACCACGTTTCGAAGTTCAAGTCGATCTGTGTCCTCGTTCGTTCAGAAATGTACGGACAGTCTGTGAAAAACCTGATGTCAGATGTGGGGGAAGAAGGAGAAGAAGAATTTTTTTCATCAACTTTAGCGACGAATAACTCGAAAACCAGTGTACCGATTTCGATCAAATTTATACAGCGAAGTCGTGTGGTGGGGGAATATCTGTTTTGAGAATTTGATCGAAAAATATTCACGCGTTCCGAAGTTATGACCTCGTGCTTACAGGTATAAGAGTTCCCCCGAGAAAATAGACTCGCGGTAGCTCTCGCCTGCCTACGGGTACTTGGCGGCGACTCGCTGCCGCGAATCTTGATAGACATAACATACCGAGAACAAATCTTGATACTGCACAGTCGATGCGCCTGACTGCGCATGCGCCGAATAATTCAATTTTATTGGTCGGTGAGATGGTCCCGCGATAATATTATGACGTATGAGGCAGGGGTACCAGCTTGCAAGAAATGAAGCAACAGCTGTCAAGCCTTCGTGCGTAGACTGGTCAATTGAGGTTATGTTGTTGTTTATTTTAATTTAACGTGAATTATCAGAATGAAAGTAGCATCGATTAGCAATCTTAAACAAAATAGTTCACATCGGAAGATAATTCAATCGGCACAACGAAGGATTTGATGAAAATACAAAATCAGTTGCTACAAAACTCATGATGGAATTATTTATTGAAAAATTGAATCTAACTCAAATCTGAAACTGGGCAAACTGAGGCAGGTAAGTGAAAATAACGTTTATTACAAGAATATTCTTTATTCACATAAAGTAAAAAATAAATGGATTGTTGAAAGTAAGTGAAATTGTGAAAAAAATTTTTGCTTGACGTTTCATGGTAATGCATTTGAGTAGAAATTAATTGAATCTGAAATCATCAGTAGCACGTCTGTTATTGACACCTTTTATTTTTTATTAGGAAACAATAAAACAGTGAAGTGGGACTGAAGTCGTCAACGTTCAAATTTTCTCCTCACAGAAATCATCAGGGCTTGTAAGTAGATTTCCAATTCTGTGATCTCTGAGCGATACAACATTTTTCCATTTATTTAATAATGAAATTCGTTCTTTTAGGAGGCTCGAGCTTTCAACATTGGTCAGCAGTAGGAAAATCCTGTAAGACCTGATGATTGAAACGTTCTGCCAGCGATCACCATGGTTTCTTGATCTGTTGGTGCTACCATTCTAACCATTCGATCTGGACGTTCCGTCAGGCAACAGGTGTTCAAGTGATTTTGTTGGATCATCACCTTCGTCTTTACTTCATAGCGTCAAGGAGTCATTTGAATATTTTTATTTATCAATATTTTTATTTTGAAGTTGTTGGGTTTAGGAAAATAGTGCTTCAGGTCTCTAATAGAAGTCGGAGAATAGATTTTGCTAGCCTAACTGATATATTCAAAATCTAGGAATGTTGAATACCTTTAGTTGAAAATGTCTTCAAACTTAGTTTTTGCTGATAATTTCACCCGGCTAGCTAGTTACAGCTGTCTCAGGTATCGCTGTCGCTGTCTCTGTACTTGTGTCTTCTTGAAAATCCATCGGCACACCTTGTCAAAGGCTGAAAATGCATTCATTTGCTAATACACGTTGCATTACGATTAATCAATTAATCTCGACTTCCTCAAAAGAAAACCACAATTCAATCAAAGATGATAAAATATTCAAACTTCTTAAACAATTGGTTTGATATTTTGCAATTTCAAAGTTTGTGAGATTAATGTTCCTTTTCATAACATCTGCTCTGAAACGTCAGCTTTCAGTGCCTGTTTAGCGAGTCGAAACAAGCTAATTTCATGCGAATGCCGCGAAAAGCTGTGACGTATGCTTCAATCGCGATTTCAATGTATCAGCGGTCTGAAAGCAGCGTTGCTTTCGTCCCATGGGAAGAAAGCAACTGCTTTCGTCCCTTGCAGTTGCTTTCTTCCCATGGGAGGGAAGCAATTTGAAACCTGAAGTTTTTTGCAAATGTTATGAAAAACATAGTGTGTGACACGGGATGAAACATGAATGCAGGCACGGGTGATGTCAGCCCTCGCCTTCGGCTTCGGGCTGACAACTTCACCCTGGCCTGCATTCACACTGTTTCATCCCTTGTTACACAATATACTATTTTAGCGAGAAAGTTACTTGAAAGATACGTTACATGAAATGGTTTCAAATTGGAAGAAGTCATAACGATTTCCTTTGTCAACCGGGAAAAGTGGCGATGATCTCTGGACTCAAGAAATTAAATGGAAGGTATCAATGAAATGCAGAGATGCAATTATTTGGCTGTTGCAAACTCATTCTTGAATTTTGCAATTTGACAGCAGTTATTCACAAACATTTCCTGTTAATAAAAAGAATTTGAATTATTTCTAATGTGTCAAATTAATACAATTTAATAAACTGTTCTCACCTACCTGCTTCGTTTTTTTTTCAACCCGTCATGAGACCTCTAGTTTCCAATTTTAATTAGATGAAGCAAATCCTCCCTAGCGGATTCATTTACACCATTATTTCTGGTGTCATTTTGGTGTATTTTTGGTGTGGTTTGTTTTTGGTGTAATATTGGTGTGATTTGGGTAAAACCCTACAATGCGTCCGAAATTACACCAAAATCACACGGTGTATCTCAGAATTTTTCACACCACTTTTACACCAATTTCACGCCCGACCGATTTTACACCGATTTTGAACCCGACCGATTTTACGCCAATTTCACACCAATTTCACACCCGATCGATCTTACACCAAATTCACGGCCGAATTATACCTCGCCTCAAAAGCATGTCCTAGTCCTACGTTTACCGGCAAAAAAAAAAAAGATCGCAAGAACTCTGAAACGATGATCAAAAGTGATATATGGTAGATTTATTCGATGATTAGGGACGGATAGGTTTCATCCAGCACACGAGATTCGTCAAAATCAAGAAAAACTAATTTTTCATGGTCTGCTAGAAGAAAAGACGTGTTTCTAAGCTAACGAGCAGACGACGCTTTCACGAAGGCGGTTTCGCATACGGCTAGCATGCTCGACGATCGACGTCGATACGTCAATCCAGACAGCAAATTATTGGATTAGAGGAATCAAAATATATTGTGTGGTGAAAACTAATTGCCAGTTCTTATTAGGAAAGGTTTTGTCGCAGCAGTTTGTTCCTAAATCCGGCTGTTGCTCATAAACGATTGATCGGACAACTTAACCTCACCTACTGTACGACAAAGTGCCATTTCATGAAATAAGTATACCTGACTACGTATGCAACATCTTTCAAGTGCGAAGAAATCTTCGGATTCACCGAATGAATGTTGTATGAGTGATAAACGACAAGAAGCAATATGTCAATAGGCGCAGAATAAAGTGATGTCCATACCTGCGATGATAAATTTCAGGGATTTGATGTACAATAACCACTGAATTCGATGTATGAATATTTAGTGCTATGTAGAATCTCATAACGCCGTATAAAAACTGGTTATCTCATGGTAATTTGCAAAACCCAGGTTACGCTGATTTCTATTGTACATTTAGATGAATTTATAGAGTAAAGGCCCATTCCGGAGAGTTATTCAGCCGGTACTTTATATTTTGGTCCGAGTAAACACCCTCACAGGTTTGGGCAGAATCCATGACCCAAAAGCCTGATCGACTCCTGGTGAGTTCAAATTCTAACGGATGATATCTTATTTACGTTTCATCACATATTAAATATTTTTCTAGAAATTACTCGAGCAGGCACTGAGTAGATTAGTGAGAAAAGCTGACGAAGCTGTTGAGCAGGAATCAACGAAGGCTAATAAAGAAATGCCCTGTGCTACTGCGACCATCTCTTGCCACTATGACGAGAGGATAGCCGGAAGTTGAGTTCAATCGATTCATGAAGTTGAAAACTTACTGCGAACTTCAGAATTTAATGAGGGTTAATTCCTGACGTCGTACCTTCCTGGTCTATGAAAAAGTTAACAGTTATACTTTAAGCGTGTTATCAAAAAATGGCTAGTCAAAGTTCAAAAGTGCAGAAATATTCAGGGTCATAGTTTCTTCATGTTTGTCGGTATCGGTGGAGGGTGGTTAAAAAATACATGACATTTTTAGCGACACAAATTGAGGTGCTAGAGACCTTTCACGAAAATCCTTCAAAGCCCGCCGAAGAGGTTCTGCAAAAGGTTACTAGTGTGATCATCTCCGTGGCAGAACAGTGCAAACTATTTATACCTACCTACTCTCATCTCCTCATAGAATTCTGACACGCTTCTAGCATATGAATTTTGTTGTTGTTATTTTAAGGGGGTATATACACCTTGAAAATAATTTTTTTTAAATGACTGCTATGCTGTCAGAAACATTTTAATGACTCAGTTTTTTTACAGTTGATCAGTGCTATTTTGATACATATGATTTATCTACATTTTATGTCCTCCGCTGAACAAACATGTAGTCCGTCGAGGAAAAAGGAGTTGTCGTAGGGTACATGCTGCTGCGTTGCATGAAACTTCTTCAATTTTGGGGGAAATATTCTGTGTGAATGTAATTTGGAGGCAAGTCAATAATAATTCATGAATGCATGTTCTGGACATGGAAATTTTTGATTGTAAGACTTTTTTTTCCATTATTTTTGAAAAAATATTTCAGAATCAAAAATTTCTATTTCTGAAACTTGAATTCATGAAATATTATTGGTTTCCCCCTAAACTACATTCACACAGAATATTTCCTCCAAATTTGAAGAAGTTTCATGCAACGCAGCAGCCTGTACCTTACGACAACTACTTTTTCTTCGATGGACTAAATTTTTGTTCAGCGGAGGACATAAAATCTGGAAAAATCATATGTATCAAATAGCACTAATTAACTGTAAAAAAACTGAGTCATTAAAATGTTTTCTCACAGCGTAGCAGTGATTTGAAAAAAATTATTTTTCATTATTATTATTTATCCAATTCCATAACAAAAGTTGTACCATCTCTTGAAAGAACATCAATTGACAATTGACATCTAAAAGCGATCAAGTCTCACTGGTCATTAACAAAGGGTAATTGTCATGAGATCAATCGCATCATATTGTAACTTTACGGCAGTTTCGCGATTCGCGAAACTGACAGTTATTGTGAGTTTTTTGCTCGGATGAAAATTTAGGACCTCTCTATCTAATTTTTGTCTAATTACGGACTTTGAACGCCGTGCGTTCGCAGCCGTCTCCCCTGATTCACGGACTTTGTGCACGTAGTGCACGCAGCCGTATTATATCCCTAACACCGGACCTTGTGCACTTTGTGCACGCAGCCGTATCCCGTCTATCCACGGACCTTGAACGCAAGGCGTTCGCAGCCGTATTCCTAGCTGAAAAGAATTTGATATGACCGGGAAATGGCGGAGAAGGGAACCAGCACTAAATCTTAGCAATTATATTAAACATAAGAAGAAACATTTATTAAATAAAATAACATCAAATGGCGGTTGCAACCAAACTAGAATTATATTTACAAAGTTGCCTAACTTATTAGTTATAGGTGATGATCTCTGGTGCGTGAGATATTTTATCTCACGACTTTATGAATAATAATAATTTGAAATAATATTTGAACAAAATTAAATTTACGAAATTTTCTGTGTTTCTGAATTTTCTAAAGTACGAATGATAATTGGCTAGGCAGAACACCAGGCGCTTTGCCTATAGTGTCTGTGAAGAGAAAAGTGAAAGAATATGTTTGAATATCTACGGTGAGCCAACCTGGCGCTTTGCCTTAGATTGCTGATGAGCTGAGTGTCGCCACGACTTATATACGAGTCGTGACGTCACCCAAACTCATGCTGTTGTGTCGAACGTTCTAGACTATCATCGAATGTTCGCAACGGCTGATGTTTGAATGCTAACGGTCAGGTCTATCTGCCTGTCACGTTACAATATATGAATAAATTTAAATAATATTTCTATGATTCCGGTAATCAACTCACTCTTGTAGATGTCTTGAAAATCACACATGACCAGATCCATTCTTCATCTTACAAAGATAAAAATTGATCAGTACTAGGTATAGGCCCTCCGCCTCCAAGCAATATTGTGCTGTCTTGGAATCTGATTCTCTTATCCATAAAACAGGGCAAAAAATCTTGAGATATCGAGTTATACAAAAACAAAGAAAGGACTTTATTGGCGCCTTTTTTATTTTTTCCATTTTCCATTTGAATAACATGTTGGAAAAATCTTCAAAATGGAAGAACTGGAATGGGCAGTTCTGAATATCAATATTAAAAACTCATATTTGGTTGAGATATTCTGTTTAAGATACCCCACCGAAATGTTGATGCGCGTTTGAAGAAAAAGAAATTTTTTTTTGCACACCCTAGTGTGTATGGTTTCTCTGTGGCTCAATAAGTTTTCGTGGGACTTTTTCAATTACATTACATCCACGTCGTCTCTCAATAAAACGTTAATAGTTGATCTGTCATGATAGAAATTGCAAGCATTATTATTATTTCTCATTTCTATAATCAATCACAGTGATTTTAATTTGTCTTATTTCAAGCTGCTCTATACTTTATTCTGTATTATAAACTTTACTCCAATGTTCGTACTGCATGTATCCATAAGCTGTGATTCTAGATATGTATGAGGCTGTGAGCTGCTGGATTCTAATTGAATTTGTTTCCAAGCCCTGTACTAATTACTATCAGATTCTCATTTGTTTTGTTTCTGAGAACTGTTCTAATCGTGACCTATAAGACTGATGTTCACATAAGCTGTGATTCTATATATTTATAAGGCTGCAAGCTACTGTAATACCATTTGATTTGTTCCTGAGTACTGTTCCAGTCGTAAACTATAAGACTGATACTAATTTTACATAAGCTGTGATTTTATATATTCATAAGGCTGCGAACTACTGTAGATAATCTCATTTGACTCGTTCCTGAGAACTGTTCTCATCGTGAACTATAAGACTAGTACTAGGTTTACATATGCTGTAATTCTAGATATTTATATGGCTGCAAGAGACTGTAATACCATTTGATTCGTTCCTGAGAACTATTCTAGTCGTAAACTAGAAGACTGATACTAAGTTCACATAAGCTGTGATTCTATATATTTGTCAGGCCGCCAACCACTGTAGGTAATACCATTTGATTCGTTTCTGCGAACTGTTCTAGTCGTAAACTATAAGGCTGATACTAGGTTCACATAAGCTGTAATTATAGATATTTCTAAGGCTGCAAGTTACTGTAATACTATTTGATTCGTTTTTGAGTACTTCACCAACTATAAACTATGAGATTGGTACTGAGTTTATATGATCTTTGATCATGGATATTTGTAGGCGTTAAATCAAAACGAATCGAGTACGTGAAGAATGGAATTGACGCGAATTGATTGTAATTAGAAGGATTTGTGAGCCAATTTTTTATAAGTATGAAGAGATAGCACATTGGATAGAATTCGAATGGAAATTGTGGGCCAGTTTTTTTATAATCATCAAATTGGCACCCAATTCCGTGTACTTAGATTGAATTCCAGCGAATTCCTTATTTTACATACTGATTCCACATAGTTTCATTTTGGTTTATTGGATGAAGCTGTATGCTACTAGATTAGCATTCAATTTCTAGATGTGTAGACTCTAGTTCGTACCTGGCTGTTGTACAATACAGAATTGATGAACTCATATGGATTTATTCACGCATTTATCTGACTTTGTTTTCGCCATCTATCAAGAACATTGTTTTACAAATTTTTAATATTGGTTTGGTAGGAATATTTTGGGTGAAAATTTGGTGTAAAATCGGTCGGGTGTAGAATAAGTATAAAATCGGTGTCAAATGGGTCAGGTGTAAAATTGGTGTAAAAGTGGTGTAAAAAATTCTGAGATACACCGTGTGATTTTAGTGTACTTAGGGACGCATTGTAGAGTTTTGCCAAAATTACACCAATATTACACCAGAACTACACCGTGTACTTTTGGTGTAATTTTGGTGGAACTGAATTCACTAGAGCTTGAAAAATAAACCGATGAATCCAAGAAAGCAATCAACTGTTCGAAATAAATTGCGACGGTCGAACATCAAGTTTCAATAAAGCTTTCGAAGCCTTTCCGAATCGGTACCGGAATTCTTTGAGATTTTAACCTAAAAAATTCATATTAATTACATCGCCATCGAAAACAAAGTTTGACAGCTAAAACTCGGAATGGCTAACCTGCCTCAGCGGACGACGGAACTCGCGCATGCGCTGTCAGGCGCATCGACTGTACAGTATCAAGATTTGTTCTCGGTATACACTTCACCACGAAACAGCTGTGGACTTATATCAAATTTGGCTCCAGCATCTATCATATAACATGTACCATGAGTTTATACAGACATGTACAATAACTGTTATCCCTAACTTACAAAATATCGATTGCATATTGCTTACGCTTCGGTGAATTATGACTCGATACATATTATGTTGATGGATGCTGCACGAATTCGAATCAGTGTAACATCTGTTTGATTGGTATCAGTGTATGCAGTACAACGGACTGACTTGCATCACAGGTGAAAAATTTCATTTGAAACGATCTTAGCTGACAGCTCCAAAATATATCATATTATAATATGCCTATGCACAAGTCGTCCGTCGTATCGTATAGTGTCGAAAACGATAACGAAAGAGAGTCTTATCCAACTTTGGTCAATCTAGCCGTGAATTTAAAAAACAACAGTCGCATGAATATGTCTGCTGGCATCATTGAAGTTCAGCTAGTAAAATTACCCAGTAGAGTTGATTACAGGCAAAATATAAATATGTCTCCTATACAAAATCAAAACAGAGTCCTCTTTTTTATTCGAATATTCACTATACATGAAGTGGAAATCATTTGTTCTGCCTATGCACAATTCCGAACCAATACGCCAAATTCACTGTTTCAAATCAAATTCGAAAATTGAATGTATGTTAGTAGTTATATAAAACGGAATATCTATACACCATGCTATTTCCTATCCGCGGAAACCATGGCCTTCCGTCACCTGTCTCTTACTCTACCAGGCGCTCGCCTCATTCAGTTGGTTGAGATAGCGAAATACATTGGTTCACTGTTAGGAAAGTCGCTGCAAAATACATATATATATATATGTATGTCATAAAATGATATGAATAAAAATGGGCAAATGACTGTGATTTAAGCACCATATACAGGTTATATATATATGGTTGCCAAAATACTATTACATCCGTTACACCATGTATAACAATGGAAATAGAAAAAAATCTGTACGTAGTGCACAATCTATACCCACATACAAACCATTTGGCACAATGTTTGAAAGCTATAGTCGAAACGAAAAGTAACTATATAATTTTGCCCATGACTGTAGAATGATAACAGTAATACTTTCTGTTATTATAATTATCAATATTATGATTATCGTATGCCGATAACACCAAATGAAACTATTGACCAAAACAATACATGTATATATATGCCACTGTTGATGAAAAAATTTCACTATGGTATGGTTGGAGTTATAGTAAAAAGGAGGCAACTAAAATATATCCAATAATGTGAGATATGAAAAACAATTGACCATGGTATAGCAAAGGTATAGTAAAAAGGAGGCAACTGAAATATATCCAATAATGTGAAAAATAAAAAACAATTGACAATGGTATAGCAAAGGTATAGTAAAAAGGAGGCAACTATAATATATCCAATAATGTGATAAATGAAGAACAATTGACCATGGTATAGCAAAGGTATAGTAAAACGGAGGCAACTAAAATATATCCAAAAATGTGAAAAATAAAAAACAATTGACCATGATATAGCAAAGGTATAGTAAAAAGGAAGCAACTAAAATATATCCGACGTAAAAAATGAAAAAACAATTAACCATGGTATGGCAAAGTTATAGTATAAAGGCGGCAACTGAAATATATCCAACATCAAACAGAAAACGAAATTGAAACCTGAAAATGATTGCCAATGATTCACAAAATGATTACGTACAAACAATATAAGAATGGTCAAAAACGAAAGCAAATATAAAATATATCTATAAAATTATTGCTAATGAATTCACAAGATAATTATGTACAAACAATATAAGAATGGTCATGATCAAAAGCAAATATAAAATATATTCAAACGTATATCTATACCTATGCACAAACAATTTGGCAATAAGTTCAGACAGACTGAACATGACACATAAATTTTCAATGACAGATTTATTCTGTAATTCAACTATTCATCACCGCGATGTACTATGATCTCTCACAGTTAGTTTGAAATTTAAGGCCCAGTTCCACAACTTGACTTTAAAACAAGTTTACAGTCCAAACTTGACTTAGCGACGGATTTAGCTAACGACAGGTAATCTTCAGCAGTTTAAACCTAGTACAAATTTTAACCTTCGATTGTGGAACTGGACCTGAGTCAAACACTCAAACAACAATACCTGGTTATGCAAAGAAAGAAGTTTGAAAAAAGAAACATGTTGTCACAATTCATTGGTGATTATCGGCAAATAGGATTATGAAATAATCGATCAACACGATAACATGTATTATGCACTGATATCTCTACCTTTTTATGCATTCAGGTATGACAAAATTGTGATACACAATTTCGTTCGGTAAAATAGTCATTGAACTTACTTGGATTAAAAAACATTGATATCGATTATTGGCTGGAACACTACAGAGTTACTGCTAGATCGGTCAGAATTACCAACGTTACATTCAGCAGCTGACGATAGATGAAAAAATTGATATTTTCACTATACATCACGTACCTCAGTTAGAGTCCCACGCAGCCATGTTCATACAAGTCATGCGGATTTACACTTCAACCTGAATGCATATAGGAGGATATAGTGCTACTAATCTACTAATCTCTTATTTTATTACAGGATTATTACGACCATAACCATTCTTATAATACCATCTAGTGTTGGAACGTCGCATAGTATATACATCACGGAGTTTGAGATTCCTAACACAATTGTACGTTTCAATATGATAGTGTGATGGAATTCGTCTTAGACCGAGGGTGCACGAACAAATGTAAATGAATAAGTAGTTAGTGCTCCCCAAACAAAGACACTTAATCTCAATAATGGCATGAAGAATCGACTTTATTTTCTATTTGCTTCACGACTCAATCATTCTTAATACACTAACTTGGTTGGTTCAAATATGACTATTCCATCAATATACATTTTGATAATACAGTATTATTCAAAATGATTGAACTATTATCTTGAACCATATTATCTACTTCGATTCTTCAAGCCTACACTAATATACACTACACACTACATCTACATATACCGACTAGTATATGTATTCACATCAAGCATAGTATAGCTATAGGGAAACTATTAAAATATTTTATAGTGTTTAAGAATTAGTCGTTAAATCAGTCCCAACACTGGGTGGAACAATCGTGCGTATAATTGCATACGGAGATTGACTATCAATAATGTCTGTATATGTTGATAGAACATGACAGACTTCTTCGATTTAATAACCGTTGTTACAGTAGATTTTCAATCTCAATGTGGCAAGAACTCGAATTCAATTCTATTCTTCGAGCGAGCAACTGTTTGACATCATGCGGCATGATATTAATTTATTCGAATTCAACAGTGTTAATAGCAACATTACAATTACATGCATCGAGATTGAAAGTCTACTAAACGTTTGATGTATGTCTATGTACATTACTCAGAATCAGCGTTTTCACTTCATTGCAATGGGGTTTATTACCAATAAATATAACGTTATGTAAAAAAATGAGTTTACTATCAGAATGTTCTAGTCACATACTGTGAGTTTCTCTGGAAAGGCCCTGAAACAACACTGCTTCCATTACAAATATCGCAAGCCTATTGGCCACGCAAGTAACAAAAGTTCGTTTGATTATTCCATGTTGCATTTTCACAAAAACTCATTGTTTACATTGCAGTCCATATACATCCTCAAAACTTTTGTTTCTATTGTATATAATTATCGATGTTGCATTTTTTATCACTATCAGAGTCTAGAATATTAAGTTCACCATGAGAATGTTATCATCCCATACAAATTGCAGTCCATATACAACTCCAACTGTTATTGTTATTATACATGATCATTCATCACTATCACGGCTATTGCTTAATGAATCATGCGACCCACAGATATCATCTAGTCATATAATCTATTCATACTTAATTAACGGCTATGCCCGATATAATTGACACTATAATGTTATATACCTCTGTGTCTTCCGTTTGTAGAAATTTACTGTTCAAGGACTATGATCCCGAAATTTCATTATTTTGTAAATTCTGTCCAATTTGATAGAATAAGTATGTATACGGCTATCAAAAGCTAGATATACCAGAAGGGATTTGTTGTATTTCTTAACTTTCCTTCTCCGTGATCAAAGAAATTTTTTGAAGAACAAAGAAATACTTCACGCACATAAATTTAATAGAGCCACACTGAAAATCATGACAGATAAAACTTAGCTAGCTGGATTCTAACCTAAGTCCAACCAAGATCTACCGTAGCATGTACAAACAGATTATAAGATCACAATGCACCGTTGATCAAATGGAAACCTCCTTAGCTCAGTAATAAAACAGCAGCTACCAGAATGGACCTCAGTAACACACGGTAGACGGTATGCTACAAAAATCGATACTTTTTAAATCTCTCTGTCGATAGAACATAAAATTGAGAACCCATAACTGGTGAGCTCCTACCAACTGACTAGTATTTATTACATAATCAATGTTTAGACTGTTTTTTACACGAACCAGAATCAATGTAAGAAACTGGTACAGGCACACAAACTCGGAAGAGCTATCATTTCAAGACTGACGATTAGCTTCCAACCGCTACAACCTGAAGTGTTCATAGATCCATAGATCACACTATCTATACTCAACATTTCTGGTCGCTCACTTCATTTTCCACCTGGCCAAACATTTCATCAGAACACAGCTATTGTGAGAATCATCCGAACTTGCACAGCCGCTATTCAACATGATTGGATGAATACATCGAAAGATTTTATATCAAAAGGTATGGTATGAAATTGATGCTCTCAAGTCACCTTGATCAATAAAACTCAAACCCAGAAAAACACCACTGCGGCATGAAAGTATTAATTTTGTGTATTTTTATGATTTGCAGGCGTGACGCGTCATGAGATCATGAGAGTCAATATTTCAGGATTACAGATGAGCCTGCAAAGACCAGAATTTCTATTGATCTAGAGAACGATACATCGCTCTTCGGCACATTCAGCTACTTTAGTCAATCATCCTTCACTGGAATTATTACATAGCCACAAACACGCACGCCAGCTCAGAATGGCTAGTGTTCCAAAACCAAACATCAGCCTACTAATACTTCAAGGCTGTACAATCTCCAAAATTATTTGAAATCTTACGCCACAGAGTGGGCAAGAGAATCAATCTGGATATCACATATTAGAAGGTATGCTATACGAGTCGATATTTCTCAGCTTACCTTCACCACGGCAACATGTGATATATTTGAGTAATTACTGTAAAATTTAGATGATTGATCGTTCATTGATTTGTATGATTCGAACAGTGACTTGAATTGAATCGCAGTAGACAAGCATGCAAGCTCCGAACAATCAACGTTGCAGAACACATATGAGCCTGTTACTGCGTCAGGCAACACTGTCTTCCAAACTATGGCTGGACAATTACTGATTAAGTACCTAATTTAGGTTGAAACTGTATATTAAGGTTGAAGTTCGTAACGGTAACGTAACAGAATATTCGTTGAAAAAATGCAATATTTCGTGATTCAAATGTTGTTAGAATTGCAAAATATGCTAGAATAACGTGTTTCACACAATTTGAGGAATTATACACCGTTCTTGATCCATTTGAAATTCGAGCCTTGAATTTGAGAATTGTTTGGCGAATATTTTAATAAAAGAACATTACGAACTTCAACCTGATACTGTATAAGACAAAGTTAAGTTCCACCTGATAAATTATTTATGGTTGTCACAGTTGACAATTGAAGTAAATGTGTTTGTCTTTCGCTGAATGTTTTTTCCCTCGTCCAAATTCCGAATGTATTTCTTGTGGTTGATAAAAAAGGAGGTAAGAATGAATCGTACACATTAGACTATGAAAAAATACTTTTATTTGAACAAATAATTGATTGAAAATAAAATTGCAGGGAGCCTCGTCGTCCTCCACCTCCGCCCCCTTGTCGCCCTCTCCCTCGTCCTCATCTCCCTGTTCCTCTTCGGCGCCAGTTTACCCCCCCCGTTCCTTGACCCCGCCAGTCATATCCACCCCTTCCTTGTCCTTGCCCACGGAATCCCCCTTTTCCCCGTGTTTCTCGTCCTACTTGCCCGCGGGCTTCAAATTGAAATGCTCCACCTCTTCTTTGTCCGCCTCCACCATATCTTCTTTGTCCTTCTTCACCATATCTCCCTCGTCCATCTTCACCATATCTCCCTCGGTCACCTCCACCACCTCCAACATATCGCCCTCGTCCACTTTTACCACCTCTGCTTTTTCCACCCCCTCCTTTGACCCCTCCTCCTCTTACTCCTCCACCTTTTACTTTTCCTCCTCTCTTTTCATCTCTATTTTTATTTTTATTTTTAGTATTATCTTTTTTGGTTTCTTTTCTATCTCTTTCTGTCTCTCCATCTGTTCATCTCTCTTCTTCATCACTTCCACTTTCGCTTTCGCTTCCTCTTCCTCTTCCGCGTTCTCTTCCGCGTTCTCTTTCTCTTCCTCTTTCTCTTCCTCTTCCTCTTTCTATTCCACTTCCTCCTTCTCCAGCCTCTGAATCTAAGGCCGGTACATGGGACTGTTGCTCCATGTACCGCCCTAGAATCATACACAAGTCTCTGATCTGTAAATTGAAATATCAACTATTAGTATCGTTTACGACAAGATTTTTATGGTTAGATAAATACCTCAACAAGTGGTTTGAGAAATGTTAATTCCCTAAGAAATAAAAATTCAAAAAAAGTATTGCACACAATTTATTGTAAGCTCAATTAGAAAAATTGAAAAAAAAACTTCATGCATAGATTCCTGTTTAATTTAAGAACTACTTTGCCAGAACCTAAGGAAAAAGACATATTCAAATGGTCCGCTTAGAACGAATGTATTTTACCAACCAATCTAAGTCAAATAAATCGGGCACAAAAAAAATTACAGCAAATATGTGCAGTCATCTATACACACTACACAGCCGATAGAGTCTATTAGGATATGTCTGTTCTAACCTGTCCAACAAAATACATCCATTCCAAATGGCCCACCTGAATACGTCTGGCTTAGTAGAATTCTTTTGCTTCATATTTTCCTTCTCATTCAACGCAAGCCATAATCGTATTTAATACTGTACATACCATTGCCTCGGTTCGAAGCTGATCAAACAGCGGTGGCCCCTCACTGCCACCCTCGCCACTCTCCATAGAGGTATTTTTCTCATCTGCTATAAACCAAATGAAACAAATTTTTAGTAAATATACCATATCACACCCACCGTTGATATTGAAGACAGAACAATTCAAGAGGATAAGTATTCAATTGAATAATTATGAACGCATCACAAACATCTAAGGCTTGCTCCAAAACTCCAAAACAACAAAATCAGAAAAAATTATTGGCTATGCAGAGAATGAAGCTAATCAGAAAAATAGAATTCCAAAATTGAATTAGCTTACATTCTCAATTCGGAATTTGATTAAAATCAATAAAATCGTAATACAAAATGGTATCAATAAGTGGGCTTTTAGCAGTTAGCTTGGAACACAGCTCTACTTTAGATCCTACAATTCCTTCAAAATAAATAAAATAAAGATAACGTATAAGCAATGCCACTCATTGAAGACAATTGACAAAATTAGACCATGTCAGCTTTAAACAATTAACCAAACACGTGATAATACAAAATAGAGTGATTGGTCGTAAAAAATTAAAACACGCATCTTTCTATCACTTGTAACGAGCAGTTTTCTATCGGGGAAATACACAATAGATCTACTTATCTCGTACAAAGCGTCCCAACGTCACGAAGTTACCTAGAAAAGGAAATCGAAAGGGTTGGGCGCCAGGCACGACGACGTGCCGAGATAACGGAAACCACAAAAAAAAAAAAAAACACGAGAGACGGTATTGGTCGGCTAGTCTAAGGTAGAGGGGAACGTGGGGGCGTCGAAATAAACACTACGCAATACGGTATAAGGTAGTCAGTAAATGTAAACCAATTTATTGTCCTTACAGCAGCGGAACAGTACAAACGTACGGAACGTAACAAAAAAATAAATAAAAGAAACCTCTAGTAACAATCAAGATCAATATATTAGTCAGTACGGTACTCGAGAGCGCAGAACTTAACTTAGCTTACACGATACGCAATTTAAGCGGGCGTGGTAGCCGCGCCTCACTCACTCATACACAACGGGAATTACCTAAAGACTATAAAAAGTAACAAATCAGAGAAAAAAAAAACTAAATAAAAAAAAGGAAATTATAAAGTCAATATAACAAAATAAAAGAAAGTAGAAAAGAAAGAAAATAAAAAAAAGGTTTAGCTCCGGAGATACGCGGCAGGCTTGAACCTGCGACGCGGCGGTTGACAGGACGGCAGAATATACAGCTGGTCCGGAGCTGTGCGTCAGGCTCGCCGTAGAGTACGGCCGACGCTCGCGACGAGACGGCAGGGGGGGGGGGGGGGGGGAAGGACACACACAGACGACACACTAAGCCGTTGCTAGAGCAGCTGAGGCAATGCGCACACCGACGCGCTGTCGCTACTACTCTAGCCGGTCGACACTCACACTCTTATGGCTCACTCGTAAGTAGACTGGCGATATGCCGATATCTCGCACGCAACGAATGAGCCGACGGTGGCTTACACTAAATTATTGCGAATCAGGAGATTGATTGCAACCGCGTAGTAAGTTTACATGAATAAAGAGAGATTCCGTAATCTAATGAATTGCAGGTAACCCCAAGGCAAATAGGAAGATACAATATTTAAAGATAGGCGTACAGGCAAAGCAATAGGCAAAGAAATACAAATGGAAATTAATATAGAAACAGCTGATAAAGTTGAGGCCACGTAAGCGATTCTACACACTACAACAGTAATACTGGGGACTGCGACAACCCGTCGACGATATATAGGGACTGAGAGAGATCTCTGAGAACGGAGGAATAACTGAATAATATTCACGATGCTTCTCACTACAGAAAAGCACAGAGACGAGTGGTCGTAGCCTAAGCGAAAAAGCCTACCTTTATCTGGCTCGGTACGGTACGGCAGGATCCACACGTACACACACACTCGTAAGCTAGCGGCCGTTAGGACACCGAACACAGGCACCAACTAACCGGCACTCACTTAAACTAGGTATTACTAGGCCACTTAATAATCAGATGCCGAAGTAATAGTGTAAGCGTAAAGAAGTACGTAAGATAAAGATAAACCGTAGGGTGAGATATAGGAAAAGCGCAAGAAAAACGTAAGATATAGCAGATAAGAGATACAGGTAAAGCAAAAGCGTGCAGATCACAAAAATGGCGATAAGCTAGACGAAGGAAGCCGATGATTCCGGAAACATGGTCAAAGTTCGGCATGTTCAGATGGCGCCGTAAGAGTTGGGGGGAGGTAGCCTTTCCATACACGCTGTGTTCGCCGTACCGACACTTGTCAGGTAGTAGATGACCGTTGCGGGAGGTACGGGGACGGGAGGCAGCGTCAGGCCGGAAGGTGCGGCCCTCTCCCGATCGGCAGGCAGTCTTCGGACAATAATTAGCGTCGGTACAGATACTACCGACGTGACTTCACGGGCGTACCTCCCCGTACAGCATTCCCTCGACGTCCCTCGGCGATCTTGGTGTATGGAGAATCCCTTGAAATATACAAAAAGACTTACGGCAGACAATGCTTAAACTAAACAATGGACCTTTTGCCTTGGGGTCGGTAAGAAGAATAGACGCACACAACACAGAACAGATATTCGGACGTTCCGCGGGGAGGAAGGAGCTGGTCAGTGGCGGATCTAAATCCATCACGTTACACACTCAACCCATTGTTAACATGTGTATACAATACTCGAATGATAGCTGAATCGGAATACTCCATTTGTTTGAAAAATATTATGGAATACACAATCACAACAAAACAGACCCTAACACAATATATGAAAACGTGTATGTATACTTACCCATCTTGACGCTTCGACATTCGAATGCAGAATGAAGGGTCAAAACCGTCGATCTAGTAGCATATAAATTGACAAGATCACATACTCACACATACAACCAAACAATTTGAAATAAATTGTACAACTGCATGAAAATTTGTCCAGATGGCGATGTCCTGTTAGCACTGACTGGACAAATTCTGTTTAACCACAATTATTCATCCATTTACGTATTGCAATTATTATCACAACAGAATTACATTGAGAAGACAACTAAGTAAATTAATTAAGAAGCAATCTTCGAAAAAATAGAAAGAGTAATTACATTGAAACATGTGATGAATAAATTGTCCACATAAAATACGCGTCAATAGGACTGCACTCTATTGACAAATTTCAGAAATAACAAGTACAATACAGATGAAATCAACTCAAATAGATCACTTCAGGAACGTCATTTAGAAAAGTCTCCGGATAGGAAGTAGAACTTCCATTCCACTTGGAGATATTGCAAAGCGCGTATCGAAAGATAAATATTGCAATTATTTAACAAGTGAGTGTTATTTCAGTGCATTTGAACATCGTTCGAATTCACACAGACACGCGAATTTAGTCATTTTCTTTACTGTAACAATAATATCAATAATTCTATATCATTGTCAGTACGCAATTGTTCTTAATCGACAAGTTCGAGGTTATTCGTGTCAGCGTACTGCAGTGCTGGAAAAAATTAATTTTCACACATCGTTTCTCAAACAGTATTCAACATTGTAAAATCGACGTACGATTACGAGAATAAAAATAGTGGATTTCTTTGATTTTCCAAATACGTGCATAACAAATTTTATTGTATAATTGTGTATAAAATAGAATGCGAGCAACAGTTAAATCAGAAGACACGAAAAAGTCTATATGTGAGTACACTCAATAACAATTATTAATTCATAAATACAAGAAAGTCAGAATATACAATAAACACAATACACAATATACGATAAATAGACAAATCCTGAGTATAAGTTGAGTAGTATTTAATACAGGTAGTTCAATAAATAACAATGCCGATAAATCGGAAACGTAGCCATAGCAAAATGCAGCAACAACAAAAAGAGGCGAAGCGATCCGCCAGAATCGGTAAAGCTGACACGCCAAAACGCAATAAAACAGCTGACGTAAATTTGCCACTTATAATAGACATGACAGACGACACTGACGAACAAATAGACGTTAATGCAATAGTACGTGCGAATGGGGCACAGATCGCAGCCTGCATTATGAACATTGCAGAGGAGCGACATCACAAGTGTATAAATGCATTTCTCAACGTTTAAACTGACACGACGACTTTTAAACCACAATATGCGATATTCTATCAAGGATTACATTGGTATCAACGTGTTACCAACGATCGGAATATTCAGATCCTCTACAGCGGAAACATTGGTCCAGACGAGATCGGTCACTGGACTTGCATATACTACGATGGGTCGGTAGTACACGTGTACGATGCATTACAACACCAATTATCGCCGCTCCAACAAGATATATCAAATCGTCTGTATGAAAAACATCCGATTATGTACGAAAATGTACAAATACAACCAGATTTGAAATCATGCGGAGTGTTTGCATGTGCAATCGCAACATCACTTGCACTAGGTAAGGACCCTGTGACCGAGCGCTATTACGTGGATAACGATGGGCGTAGAAGAACGACACTAACGATGAGACAGCATTTACTACGCATACTCAACGAAAAGACAATAAGTGCGTTTCCTGCAATGAAAATTACCACAATAGCACAGTCGGACATCACTACAATCGTACAAGACCAAAATACAGACCGGTCGGAAGTACAAGAATCACCCGCGAAAACGTATGCAACGGTCTGTCGGACAGTACCACGGCATACCATTTCACTTGCTTCAGAAAGTACGACGGACGATACTAGTAAAAAAAGCATCCAACAATGCAATAGCGATAAAACAAAAATAACTTTTGCAACACGGACAAATCGCAAGAATAGATGGTGGGTCACTCACAAGGACCAAATGAACAAAAAAAGACGGGAAGACTATGCAGAACAAAAAACATGTACGAGAAGAAAACAACTGCTGTATCTCGAAGAGAAAAATATGGAGCTCATGCTAAGATCCAACAGACACGTGAGAGACAAAAATATGCTGCCAATCCTGATATCAAAAAAACACGTGAAAGAACAAAATATACAGCCAATCCTGATATCAAAAAAACACATGAAAGGATGGAATACACAGTAAATCCTGATATCAAACAAACACGTGAAAGAACAAGATATGCAGCCAATCCTGATATCAGAAGAACACATGAAAGGATAAAATACACAGTAAATCCTAATATCAAACAGACCCATGAAAGAACAAAATATGCAGCCAATCGTGATATAAAAAAACACATGAAAGGATGAAATACACAGTAGATCCTGATGTCAAACAGACACGGGAAAGAACAAGAACACATGAAAGGATAAAATACACAGTAAATCCTGATATCAAACAGACCCATGAAAGAACCAAATATGCAGCCAATCCTGAAATGAAGGCGACAAAACAAAGAATTGAATATTCTGCACACCCCGAAAACAAAAAAAATTACGAATTTAATGAATATTCTCTCAATTCAGAAATGAAAAAAAAATATGAACGGAACAAGTATGCCATTAATCGCGATGTGAACAAGGTAATACTCGACAAAGTCAGACGCGCTCGTACAGAACTGGAAGGGCAACAGAAATTTACTAGGACTGAAAATATTCTGAGAAAATATAGGCATTCAGGTAGGCGGAACAGTGCGATAACACTGTTAGGATCGGTAGAAAAATATATCACCATTTTATTCGCGAAAGTTAATTGTAGGTCAAAATCACAGAAACGAATTGAGGCAGAAAAAATTATAAAATGGTGCATTGAATCGCGAAAACATATTGTACTAAACGTGAGACGTACACTGAATAATCTGAAGAATAAGATCGAGATCTGTTCGGTACGAGCGGCAGAACAGTGTGATCTAGAATCGAAAATAAAAGCCTTTTGCGGGGAATGAGAACATACGGGCTCGTCCGACCCTTATTAAATCGATACAGCTTATGATGAGCTTCACATTGTCATAGACCCGCTTATCAGTACATCAACGGGAAAAAAAACTAACGTTTTACCGGTAACTGCAAGCACACATGTACGAAAATCAAGGGTTTGCTCAGAACTGTGTATAAAAACAAATTCAAATACCGTTAATAGGCTAGAATATGTGTTTCAGGCTATACGCTCATGGAAAATAGCAAATATTCGTAATACATTGAAACACTGAAACCAATGTAGTGTCAATAAGTCACATCACAAATGAGGACACGCACAAATTTGCTATACCAATCCTGTGAATTGCAATTCGAAATTCTTACCGCTTCAATTATTGCATCCGCACTTCCCACAGATTCGGTATTTCACTAGATACATTTACGAACTTATGAGACTAGTGGAGAAAATTAATTGTATAGACAGTGCCTTAGTACGAGGAGATGTACTTCTTTTGCAACAACTTTCCAGCAAAACAGCCGAGAAAGCTGCTATGTATCAACTGTGTTCTGAAGTAATAAATTTGAACGAAGATGAAATTGCAAACAAATATAGGCGTGCATTCCATGAGCTAGTCCAACAATCAACGGATACACCACAATTGGCTTGCGTATCGTGCGAAGAACTTTGTTACCGTAGAGACACGCGAGATATGAAAAAACTTGAAAAACCTATCACAGGGCACTATTGGTCGCAGATGAAAACTCACATCGATGCGTCCGACAATGCGTCTGATTATATCTGTAAATACGGTTCAGAAAAGTTCCGTGATAATAAAATGCCATCAACGTGTTTATTGAATCAGCTAGCTATAGGCGACGTGCCACCTGTTCACTTCACTCTAAATGATTCTGAAAAAATCGTCATACAAAGGGCAAAGGCTTTTCAAACGGTACTGAGAATGGGTGCAGTAGCGGAAAAAAATCTTCCGAATAATTTGCGAGTACAGAAAGTAAAGGGTCGAACGTTCCATTTACCGTTACTGTTAGAAGAAACACTCAAAAAATTACCTGCACCGACTGACGCGCTAAATCTGAATCAAGAACTATTCATGATAGTCTACGGACTACCGAATAAGTCGAAAGTCGTGTGGAGTGGTTTGGTGGACGTGAAAAAAATTTACGAGACACTCATTCGGCTCAAAAAAATAATCCTTTTTCTGCTGAGATTGAATTACCCGCTGAGCCAGACTCGTTGTTAGATTTCCTTGCGCGAGACGTGGAAGTTCAGGTGAAGACAAAAGAGCCCGGTTCGGAAAAACATGCGGATACAGTTATGGAGTGTGATGACGAGACGAGTACTAAACGTCGGGCGATATTAACACAAGTGATGGATAGCGAATATTACTACGAGCAGTATACCATCTATCCTATCAGTGCCGCTAGGGAGAATAAAAACGCAACGGCTCTATATCAAATGCTCAAGGTAGAAGAAGCACCCTTAAGTCAATGGGATGAATATCTTGACGTCGTGTGCTTCCCAGACTTGTATCCTTATGGTAACAACGGCCAGCATCAAGACCGCGCGATCCCTCTGCGAGAATTCGACTACATAAAATGCAGGCTTATGTCCACTCGTTCCGTCTTCAGGTTGAATCAACAGTATTTGTTCTACCTGTTACACGACTCGCACATACGGCAGTTAAAGGGTGGTATATTTCACAAATTAAATGTCATTAATCCGAAGGAAAAAATGAATGCCGGTCAATATTTGGAATTAATGTCAAAAGAACAGCTTGAAGGAAATCTGACCACTATTTTCGCGAGATTACGGAACACAGACCAGTATTGGCGCAAACCCAGAAATGACTTGGGATGTATGGTACAAAATTATGGTCCGGCAACGTGGTTTCTTACGCTGAGTCCCAGCGAGTGGATGGGGGATCATTTAGCTGAATATATCAGAAACGTTAACGAACCAAAAATGGCCGGTATGTCTACAAGTGAATTGGTAGCAAGGGACCCAGTTTCAGCCTCAAGATATCTGGACAATAAATTTCGGGCGATGCTGAAATTCATATGTTGCAATGATAATCCGATTGGAGGAATCAGCCATTACTTTCGGAGACGAGAGTACCAAGGCGAGGAACACAGCACTCCCATTTGTTGGTCTGAATTAAGGATGCTCCTACAATCGAGGAATCATCTACGGAAGACATCGCCAACTTCATTTCAAAGCATATTACTTGCAGACTGCCCAATAAACATATATCGCCGACGTTGTATCGTCGAGTAAACACGCATCGAAGACACAAGCATAACGATTATTGTATGCGGAATAAGAAAACTGAAAAAGGATTTGCGAAAATATGCAGATTCGGATTCCCCAGACCAATTACAGACACGCTGGTAATGGAAGACGTGGCCATGTCCATCGCGGGTAGGAAACAGCTAAAATCAAAGAGTAGACTCGTCGACTTACCACGAAATACAGAGGAAGCCTTCATAAATGACTATAATCCGGTTGTCCTTAGTGCATGGGAAGGAAACATGGACTTGCAGTTCATAGGCGATAAATCGACAATACCCAATTGGTATTGTACTAGGTACAGTACTAAACCTGAAACTAGTCACACAACCGACATGTTTCATGATATCAATTCCACCAAGTCGTTGAGCAGCCGGCTGTGGAGTGTGGCAATGCGCAGTTTAAATAACAGAGATTGCGGGGCTCTGGAAGCTGTCGACACACTATTGGGTATTTCGTTGTACGGAACTGATACTGACACAACTATAAAATGGTTGGACGTAAATTAGCTTAGAAATAAAAGAGTTAAATCGTACAAAACTGTAGAAAAACTATTTCCGGGTTCGACGGATATTTTCTATCCGTCACTCATTGACGATTACTATCCGAATAGACCGGAGTAATTAGAGTTGGAACATTTATACGACTACGCCAAATGGTACGAAATAACTAAAGCAACATGACAAAATAGTAATGCAGAGGTATACGATTTAGGCGGTGGATTGTATTTAAAAAAAAGACAGCGCGGTTATTTGATAAATCACTACAAATATAATCCGAATGTAGAGCCTGAAAAGTATTTCCATGCGTTATTGCTACTCTTCAAACCGTGGCGTGATACTGATGAGTTGAAAAGTGACTGTAATTCGTACGCCGAGGCGTTCGAGAAAAGCAAGACAGACCTATTAGAATTAATGAGTTACCAGGAGCGATTGTCCGATATTCAAAAAGGTTTCGATCAGGTGAAAGAATCATTCGAACAAAAGCTGGATGACCTTACGAATATGATAAGCAATCTGAGCCAAGATTCGAATGACAACAGAGATAATTCGTTGAATTATCAGCCAGAAGAGGCCAACTTGGCTATGCAGGACCTAAATAACGCGGAATAGCAACTAAAATATCTGGACATAGTTGACATGATATCACAACTCAATGACGAACAGAAAATAATATTTGATACTGTAAAAACCTCTTCAATCTCAACGCGTAGTAAACCATTACGAATGTTCGTGAGTGGAGCTGGTGGTACGGGTAAGAGTTTTCTCATAAAAACTATTAAGTGCTGGACAAAACAAATACTCGGTGCAATGACTGCTGTCACGGCACCAACAGGTTCGGCGGCTTCCAACGTCGACGGACTAAAGGTGCTCGCACATAAAACGACGTTACCGGAGAGCCGGAGACGGAACACAGACGAGCCGTCCGCTCACGCACACGCAGCACCGACCAATCGCGCGCGAGGTCTCGATCCGTACCGGGCATGCTGCTTCGCTGTCCGTTCTATCCAGCAGAAGTCCCGCTTTACGCTGTTGCCGTTGTGCCGCGCTCGCTCTCCCACGTGTTCAGTGACAAGCGAGCAGGACCGCGCGTAGCTAGTACCGGCACTTGTTTTGATACAAAGGGGTATATCGTCATCGAATAAAAAGCTGAAATATCCGTTGGGCAGGATTAAGAACAAGTAAGTAGATGATAAGTATATAAATTTCTTGCTCTTTGTGACCTAAAAATATTTCTTTATAACATATAAATCCCACATAACCTTTTTAAAATGGTAAATTCACCAATCTCTGATTCCCTTGCACTCGATTAATCGTTACTTTTCGTATTATACAAAAAAAATGGGCAATTCATTTTAATAATTTTGGCAGTTGTTAATAATTGATCGTTCATGAGTATATAATTTTGTATACAGATGCCTCGATTTCATGAAAACTTTCAAGTTACACTAGTCTTTGTTCCACGTGTTATGCTTTTTGTTACGTATTCGATACTTACTTCCAATCACCCACCTTATATAATTTTACAAAAATTCTTTCCATTTTCAAAACCATGTACTTTTTTGTTTATTCGATCCTTTTCAGAGAAATGGATGATGATGAGCTTATACTCATATTAGCGTGGATGGCGTGCTTTATCTTATTGCGACGAGCAGGATGCCTGCGTCGAAGGATATGTCGACGCTGGTGGGTTAGGCCGTTGAACCAAGAAAGACTACATCAAGGGGATTACTATCAACTATTCAGACAATTGCAATCAGACGACACAATGTTACATCGCTATATAAGAATGGATTTGCAGACATTTCACCACCTGCTCGGAATGGTTCATCCATATCTTTTGAAGAGAAGTCACCGCGCTCTTCCTCCAGAGCACCGCCTTTTGTTGACATTGAGGTATGGCCTTTGACAGAAGCTGCAATGAACGTTGAGCTCAACAGCTATGTGATTTTTTCTGCCAAAAGGAATAATTTAGGGAAATTTAAAATGTTCGATATGGATTGTATTAGCCGGACTTCATAATTCTGATGATTACCAGATTATCTGGTATATATATATATATATATAAATATGTTGAGGGGAGACGGTACTGAAACTTTGTCAAAAACCACTATTTTTTTTTTTTTTACCACTCAAAATGGTTCAATCAAAAATCGCATCCGAAAGTTTGTAAATATTAGTAGTATGTGTATTGTAAAAAAATATCAACCTTCTGCGATGAAACTGTATGCGCAGGAGACCTTTCGCAGTGGTTCGAGAGAAATCTTCTGCAAGAGGTCTCCTGCGCATACACTTTCATCGCAGAAGTTTGATATTTTTTTCCAATACACATGTTACCAATATCTAAAAATTGTCGTGTGCGATTTTTGATCAGACCCTTTTTGGTAATTTGAAATAATGAAAAACAGTTTTTGTCAAAGTTTCAGTAGCGTCTCCCCTTAACATTCATGTGAGGAAAATGAATAGGATAGAATGGAATGAAACTTTCACACACATTCTTTGTTATAGGTACTTTGCGACAGGAGATGTGATACTGTCCGTAGCATTAGCTTATAGGGTCGGAGAGTCCACAGCAAGAAACATTATAAAAGAAGTTTCAGAAGTTTTGGTTCAGGTTCTTGCACCCATCCACCTTAAACAACCGCGCGAACAGGACTGGCAAAGAACTTGTGTTCAATTCTTGGAACAATGGAATTTTCCTAACTGTTGTGGAGCAATCGATGGCAAGCATGTTCTTATTCAGGCTCCGGCAAACTCTGGGAGCTTATTCTATAATTATAAAAAATCATTTAGTATTGTATTGCTTGCCACGTGTGATGCAAATTATAAGTTCACCTTGGTCCACGTCGGGGAGATGGGAAGCCGACACGATGCTGGTATATTTGCCGATAGCACAATGGGACAGGCTCTGAAGCACAATCAACTTGGATTACCTAACGGAATGGCCATGCTTCCAGGAAGTCAGCAGAAAACACCTTGCTTCTTCGTTGGTGACGAAGCTTTCGGACTCTCTACGCATCTAATGAGACCTTACGGTGGACAAAACTTATCGGAAGATAAGCGTATCTTCAACTATCGATTGTCCCGAGCACGCCGAACGATCGAAAATGCTTTCGGGATTTTATCAGCTCGTTGGCGTATATATCGCAGACTTATAAATTTACATGTTGACAGTGTCGATGCCATCATCTTGGGAACAATATGTTTGCATAATTTTTTAAAAACGAGAGATGAACTTGAAAATCCGCCAAGGGTTTTGTACTGTCCTCCAAGGTTCGTAGACTGGGAGGCTGAGCCTGGAGTTGTTAATGGTGGGCAGTGGAGACTAAGGGAAGGTGGAGCATTACGAAATATACCAATGCATGATATTCGAAACGAAGCACAGAATGCTTTAAGAATGCGAGAAATATTAAAAGACTACTTCGTTACGCCTGAGGGGGCTGTACCTTGGCAGTACGACTATGTTCGAGGGACTGGACGTATGTGATTGTTTATCGATAAAAGTGAAAGACGTTGAATACCTTGGTTGATAAATGAAAATAAAGGTTTATTCTGGTTATTATCTTATAGGTTATTATACATTATCACCCGTATTCATAGACATTCAGTAGCACACCTAGATCTAAACTAGGACAAGTCAAAAAATCGCATTTTTCAGTATGCGGAAAAAACGTTTTGCTCCAATTATGCATTTGGATAATTAATCAATTAAATAATTATTATTCATAATAAATATAATTATATAATATTACTCATGATGATTATCATTAATTATTATTATTAATATTATAATAATTATATCATTATAGTATTATTATTGATTATTTATTTATTCAGCAAGACCAAGTCAGTGCAATCTGTCGTCATGATTATGAACATTGAGCTGAATCTGTTCTAGTGGTTAGTTGCGTATGGTATCAGGGTATACAAAAATGATGATAACTAAAAATTTAAGTTTTTTTACTTGTCCTAATTTAGATCTAGGTGTGCGATATATGTTTCTTACTAGTGAAATAAATGCTATTTTAAATACATAAGTGAAAGCGAAACAAAAAAAAGAGACTCAAAGAAATTCTACAATATTATATCATTTTAGATAGAAGTATAGAAAAATCACCTGCACGCTGGAGTACATACACACAAAACATAAACAAAACAAATGTACTGTAATTAAACTCGAAGAGTTATGAATAAATAAATATCACATGTTGGTTTATTGAAAAATAATTAATGTAGGAATACACCACTTGAATGTGACGCGTCAAGACGTATGATAACTTTTCTCAAAAGAACAACAGCTTTATTTTTCACTTAGCAATTATCTGTGATGAAGTTATAATGAATATACATTATGGTGGTCGTTAGAAAAAAAGATCCGGGCCGCCCCCCAAATCGACGTCAAATAGATCAAAACCAACCCCATTATTAGTCCCACAGTGAAATGATAACTGGTAAGACCGCGAATCACCGTGCATTTCAAATAGACAAGTTCATCCTGTGTGGTCGAGGGTCAAGCGTTTAAATAAAAATTTGAAAAATTACAGGATTAGTCTTGATTCATTTGGAGTCGATTTGGGGGTCAGCCGGGGAAATCTATCTTTTATCCCAACTTAACGACCACCCTAATAAACATATCATATTGAGAAAAATCTTTTTGTTAATCCTACATTAGACGTAGCTCATAACAATACGAAAAAATAGAGAAATCGATACTTTAAGCCATAAAACAATTATTTTTCATACAAAACTTTCAAAATTTTCGCCTTCTTCGCAGCTTTTGTTTCCTCATCAAAGTCTGCCATTTCCGCGAGTACTAATTTCATGAAAGCTTCATCGCCTCGTGGGGGTCCTCTGTTTTTATTTGGCTCCACTTTAGCACGATTTGTCAAATGGTCTTCTATTACAGATGATAGACGTAGAAATGAAGATTCTATAGGATCATTTTTTTTTTGTTTGTCCAATTTTTTATTGTAACATGCGCTTGGTTCAGTAAAACAGTGCGATCTCCGGTCAGATGAAGTTTTTGGTAAACTGTTTTGCTCAGGAGAGACACGATTATGTAAAGTATTTGATCTGGATGAAATAGTAGAAGAATGTGCTATTTCGGTACTAGACCAGTCAGATGTCGTAGGAAAGCGGTCATCCATTAGCCACGCTGGTGTTGGTGAAGAAGGAGCTGAAGATATCGGTGAATTTGAGGCATTCGTAGATGTACTCACGCTGGCAGATGGAGATGTATTGTAATACATAGGTGTCAGCGTGCGTTGTGGAGGTGTAGGTGTTGTCATAGGTCGAGTTGGAGTTGATGTGACGGGAGAAGGTAGAAATGATGGCATCGATCGCTGTGGTTCTGAGACTGGTATAATTGTTGTTACTGGTGAAGTTGATAGCAACATAGTGGGTAAATGTGGAATTGGTGTCATTGTGGATGACGAAGATGCTGATGTGTTTACAAAGGGATGCGGATCAATCACAGACGTCGTCTCAATGGTGGGTGTTGTAGGCAAACTATTGCGGACATCATGCCGTGGAGTTGACGTTACAGATTGAAGCACTGTTGCAAGTGAACATGTGGCCACTGGTGTCAGATCTGGAGGTGGTGTTAATGGTGTTGCATGTGCAAATTCAGTAGTTACCGCATTGACTGGTAATCTAACATTTTCAAATGATTTTGCAATACATGCAGCCATGTATTGTCCACGCTCTTCTGTATCATTGAATGTGTTCAGAGGAATTGATCCGTAATTATAATCCAACCCTGTATTTAAACGATGCACGAACTTGTTTGCCTTTACTTTCGCAACATTACTGAACGTCCTGAAAAGCACGTCATTTTACAGTTTCAGTTATACAGATGAATGAAGAAGCTCTAGATCAATACTAAATAAAACTTGCACATTGGTTTCTCACAATATTTGCTCGCTTACGAAGCTCGTTTAACTATGTGCCTTATTATTCTGGCTCCCTTGTACAAAAGGTTTTGAGAACGCGGAAAAATTATGAGAAATAATGTGCGAATTTCTCATCTAGAAGTTTTTTCAATCTACAGCGTGAATTCCTATCTTTTAGACAGCTGAACTTGGGCTGAATTGATCTGAGTTTCCAATTGCGCATCGAGTGCAGGCAAAATTGCTGTGCGGCTAACTTCATTGATTAAGTTAGCCGCACAGCAAATTTGCCTGCGCTCGCTGCGCAATTGGAAACTCAGATCAATTCAGCCCAAGTTCACCTGTCTAAAAGATAGGAATTCACGCTGTATAATGTATATATAACATTTGTCAACAAATGTACGTTCTTTTTTGATAATGAGATTCCAAAAATTTCATGTCGTTGTAGAGGCTGAAGCCTTGCCTCTGAGAAAGGCCACTTCCGCTCTTTGATTCGTCTTCTCGTCGCCTGTTTTCTCGTCCATAGCTTTCACGCAACTGTCCCCACCGTTTCGAACACTCTGAGGCTAGAATAATGTCAATACCCTTTACTATATTGTAGTTCTGATACTAGTTGGTGTTCGTATTTTGTCAATGCTCAACATCAGATATTTTGAAACAAAATTTGATTTGTAAATATATCCCAACTTGTTACTGCTATCTACTTATCTACTTACGTAGCATATTCATCACTAGGCCAATTTGAATCCAGGCAGCCTCACGAAAGTTATTATTTCGGTACTCTTTGAGTTGCTTATTATATAAGCATGGAAATTTTTCTACCAATTCTATAAGGAGCGGATCGCCCTGTTTTTCTTCCGTACTATCTCCGTCCATATTTTCTTGTTTCTTTTCTGTTTCTGTTGAAAAGTAGTAGGAAGTATCAAATCCTAAACAAATACACACGAGTGAAACTTGAAAGTTTTCATGAAATCGATGCATCTGTATACAAAATTATATACTCATGAATGATCAATTATTAACAACTGCCAAAATTATTAAAATGAATTGCCCATTTTTTTTGTATAATACGAAAAGTAACGATTAATCGAGTGCAAGGGAATCAGAGATTGGTGAATTTACCATTTTAAAAAGGTTATGTGGGATTTATATGTTATAAAGAAATATTTTTAGGTCACAAAGAGCAAGAAATTTATATACTTATCATCTACTTACTTGTTCTTAATCCTGCCCAACGGATATTTCAGCTTTTTATTCGATGAAGATATACCCCTTTGTATCAAAACAAGTGCCGGTACTAGCTACGCGCGGTCCTGCTCGCTTGTCACTGAACACGTGGGAGAGCGAGCGCGGCACAACGGCAACAGCGTAAAGCGGGACTTCTGCTGGATAGAACGGACAGCGAAGCAGCATGCCCGGTACGGATCGAGACCTCGCGCGCGATTGGTCGGTGCTGCGTGTGCGTGAGCGGACGGCTCGTCTGTGTTCCGTCTCCGGCTCTCCGGTAACGTCGTTTTATGTGCGAGCACCTTAACAGTCGACAGACTGTTCCAGCTACCAGTTGAGCACGGCGGCACGCTCAAATACGAAGAATTGTCCGACGAGGTGTTGAAAATCTTGCAAAACGAGTTAAAAGATGTAGTATTGTTCATTATAGATGAGGTTTCAATGATATCAAACGTCACGTTAATGTATAATTACTTAAGACTAACTGAAATATTTGATACAAAAAATACTAATGATGGCTGGTTCGGTGGAAAACATATTCTACTTATGGGTGATTTATTACAACTCCCGCCAGTGAATGCGGATTCAGCGTACCTGAATCTGTCGAAAGACAAAATACAGAAATATATTGGCTCAGCAGGTGCGGTCAATCTATGGACCGATCTATTTTCGTACGACGAGCTGTTGACAAACGTACGGCAACAGAATTATACGACTTACCAAGGAATATTGGATCGGGTTAGATTCGGAATTATGACCACCCCCGATAAACAGATTCTAGATTCTAGGAAAGTAAACCTTACCGGTACGTCGGTCGAAGCCAGACTCGACAAATTATGCAAGTATATCAACCAATTATCGCTAGATACAGTCTGTCTTTTTCCGACTCGGAACCAATGTGACATTTTGAACACAGCCATGTTAACCAAAATTCCAGGCGACGAAATTGAACTCAACGCCAAAGACAGCATTGATTGCATACCGTATTTGAAGAAAAAAATAACTAAACTCTTGAATCAGGAACACGAAGACAGCACTCGCACGGCTGGACTCGCAAAAACAATAACGGTTAAGATTGGGGCCAAAATCATGATTAGACGAAACATCGACGTATCTACAGGTATTATAAACGGTACCATAGGTCATGTGATTTCCGTAAATAGAGATATCGACACACGCGAGGTACAATCATTAACGATTGCCCTAGCATCGGGGAAAGAGTATACCATCGAAAGAGTATCCACAAAATTCGAAATAATGAATGGTGCCTTCATATTCAGAAATCAATTTCCCCTGTCCCTTAGTTACGGAATCACGATACATAAAAGCCAGGGCTTAACTTTGAACAGCATAGTTATAGACATAGGCCAGACTGTATTCACTGCTGGACAAGCATACGTTGCATTGTCAAGAGTCAAATCTCTCGACGGATTACATTTGATAAATTTCAATCCACAGGCAGTAAGAGTTCAGGGAGTTGCACTAGTCGAGTACAATCGACTTAGGGCACAATACAAACCTGAATTGGCGGAAATTAATATTACACGTGCGACTAAATTAACGGTCAAAGACACCGTATGGTCGGTTCCAACATGCACGCAAAATATACAAACCGAAGTAGATGATAATACATTGCCAAATCCGTTGCGCACCATTGTTGGTATGGAAAATAAGTACAGTGTTTCATGTTACGCGAATTCCACTCTGCAGTATATATTCCACTGCTCAAATATGGTACAAGAATTGAATAAATTGAATAATAACGATCCATTAGAAAAATTTCAGCCTATTCTTACGTCACAAGTAGTGCAACATTAAATTTCTTTGCGGTTCGAGAATTAGCAGGCGAAAATTTCACAGATAATCTACAACAAGATGCAGCTGAGTTTCTTACAGCTATTCGCGAGAAATCTAATGTAATTCAAAAAACGATTGAACATCAGTTAATGACAACGATCAGATGTAACGATTGCGGACTCAGCTCTGAGATCGCACAGCCAAATTACATTTTAGACATACCCGTATCATTTACACCAGGTATGAAGAGCCCCAAGAACCTACAAGATTTGTTAAGGACGTTGCCTACCCCCGGTGCAGCGCGCGTTTGTAGATGTTCACGCGATGCAAGTTTTCTCCGTCATTTATAAAGATATCGAAGTTGTTTTAGAAGCATATCAAAGGTAAAGGAGCAATCTGTGTCGTGTATTTTTCCGAAGTTCGAAATTATTTTTCAGTGTCGTAAAAACCGGCACTGAAAGTAAGCAAAGTTTCCGTCGTAATAAAACGAGGACGAAATTTTTTTTCGAGATTCTACGAAATACACGACACAGATACATCCTTTACCTTCAATTTGAGACCAAAAGCAATAAAATCGTACGTACGAGCTGTGATAAAACTTGCATGAGCCGAAGCACAAAACAGCGGATTTTCACCGGAGCGGGCTAGTTTCAACGGAGCGGGGGGCCTTAGCGTGCAAGGGGCATAGACTGAAGTCCTGCCCACTCTTCCCCTCTGCCGTCTGCCTCGAGTTGCGCGGGAAGCCTAAGTTCCCGCGCGAGCTCGGTAGGCAACGTCCTTAAATAACACTTTGTCACGATGGACAAGACTTGACAGTACGTGCGCGAATTGTCAGAAGAGCAATAAGCTATCAAAAACTGTAATTGCTTCGGTAAAACATATCATTGTCGTGCAGTTCATGACATTTACGTATCAAAATGGATAGGCATCTAGAATAACAAATTTCAAATTAAACGCAGTATCAACTACGAAGATTACCCTCGACAATAAGAAATTCAAGATAAATAGCGCGATATTTCATCACGGTAAAAGTATAGATAGTGGTCACTATACTGCAATGCTGAAAGATAAAGCAAATAATTTGCTGGGTGTAAACGATACGCAAGTACATAAACAGATCTGGCCACGGGGAGTCAAGGACATTTACATGATGGTATCAGAAGCGATATCATAAAATTTCCGATTCATATCGCCATGAATGCTTTGCCAATGACATGTTTGTTTGATAATATATATACCATGTATACCATCACAGGCTTACCAGCCCTATTCACAATTACAAATATAAATATATTTTATAGTACAATATGACTATTCAATCGATTATCCGAATAGGTCAGTAAGTAAGTACTAAACAAAAGTTTCCCACCGTGAAAAAACAATAAAAAAACGAAGATAATTCTTTTACGAGTCAAACTACATGTATAATATATCAAAAATCAAACATTTATATTGGAGATTGTTTCTATTTGTCTCTAATTATTTGTAAATAATTCCACCTGAAAATGTGAAGAAAAAAAACAGAATAACATGGGAATATGAACTCTGCAATTGAGAAAACAGTGTATATTGGGATCCTTAGAATCTCGATACGCCAACTAGTGGCAGAAAATAGAACTGTTGAAACTCGGCTACAGTAACCAGCTGTAACCAATGAGAGGGCTTAGAACCTTGATACGCTAACTAGTGACGAAAAATAGAACTGTTGAAAGTCGGCTATTTTACGAAGCCACGCCCATTCCAAGGATCCCAATACATTGGTCTCAAATATTATAACCACATGTACAGGCATGCAATCGATAAATTGGCTGGTACTTCATAATACATGTGGACAAAGAGTTGACAATCAAATAACTCCAAGATTTTATAAATCATTAAAAAAAATCAGACTGATTCCTTCGATATCAATATTTAATCACAGTCAATTATTGGTTCGGAATGCCTAACGCAGAAAATATGTACGTAATCATAATATACGCATAACCAGTCAGTGAGAGATCATAAAACATCGTTTCGGTGAATAGTTGTATTACAGAATAAACTGTCATACTGATAACGTATAATAGACATAACATATACACTTCACCACGAAACAGCTGTGGACTTATACGAAATTTGGCTCCAGCATCTATCATATGACATGTACCATGAGTTTATAGAGACATGTACAATAACTGATATCCCTTACTTACAAAATATCAATTGCATATTGCTTACGCTTCGATGAATTATGACTCGATACATATTATCTTGATGGATGCTGGACGAATTTGAATCAGTGTAACATCTGTTTCATTGGTATCAGTGCATGCAGTACAACGGACTGACTCGCATCACAGATGAAAAATTTTATTTGAAACAATTTTAGCTGACAGCTGCAAAATATATCGTATTATAATATGCCTATGAGTCAGTCCACGTCAAGCGGGACACCTTTTTGACCTCATGTTCTTGAAAATCGTCGTAATTTTTTTTACATATTCTCTGGGTAAAATGAATGCGTGAAACATTTTTTTTTTTTTTTTTTTACTCGAAGGGCTTAGAAGCTACAAGGGGTTGAATTTTCGAAAAAAACACCAAAAATCGGAATCGCGCTCTTCGTTAGACGTTAATATCTCCGGTTCCCTTAGTCGTACAGACATCGGCAAAAACTCATTTTAAAGCTCTTGAATCGCACTTTCACGCTAATAATTTTAAGTTCATCGAATTAATAATTTTCCATTTGTTATAAACAATTATATTTTTCAAACGTGATTTTCGAGATGATTACACCTTTTGAAAATTCTAAAAAAAATACGAGCGTGTTCCTTGATTCATTCTCTACGAAATCTGTAAGTTTCAAAATGGAACTCCGATGGAAACTATATTTAAAAAGCGATTGATCCGTGCGGGACGTCGCGCGCGGCTGCCTACGCGGGCGCGCCGTGACCGAGGCTTGTTCGCTTTACTTGCAAGGAATACAGAGGGGCTGTTATACGTTTGAATTCATCAAATCCATTAATTCACGAAATTATTTATTCTATTTCATACTGTATATTCGACTTGAAACAACAAAAATACAAATATAGAAATAAAACGCTGAATTAAAATCTTGAAACATATCACAAATTCGAAACTTCGAAAAATAAATGGTAAATATAAAGTACTTTTTGATTCCATCAAATGGAATACGTCACATCATCATTCAATTAATTACGTACTGACTTAATCAACTAAAAACTACTATATTACAAATTTTAGAACTATATTATAGACATAAATAAAATCTTAAAGTGAGCCGCAAATTTCAATTTCTACTAATAGTTAATTTACTTGGAAACCAATGCTTCTACTGACTTCTGTGCATTCGAATATCTTTTGGCAACAATTTTTTTTTTTGAAATAGGCTTTATACAATAGAATGTCAATGTTCCACGTACTAATTTCGCTTTCTCAAATCGAGCTTGTAATGCAACAGCTTCTTTTTTATAATCCTCATTCGTGAAAAAATCCACGTGGATATTTTTGATATTCTCATTATTCTTTGCCCATAAAAAAAATTTTCGAGGAGTATTTATCGGTTCTTGTGATGGTTCCAGACTGCTTTTCGCGGCCAATCTTTTGAGGGCACCCCCAATGCCATCACAAGGCCCTTTCCCGTGCGAAGTAGCAAAGAAGTTCCATTCTGCACTAACTCCAAAGTCTTCTTCGTGAAGACATACGTTCAAAAAAATTTTTTTATTTTTATACTGTGCGCTGGCTCCATCAGAAAAGTAGATGATCTTATTAACCCCACGTATTTCACGCTCTAGAAACTCCACAAATTTTCGTTGAAAAAGATGGACCGCGATAGTATCGTGCTTAAGGCATTCGGAAACTGCAATATAATTCTTGTGCTTGAGTATTCCGTCTTCAGTATAGTAGGCAACGAAAGGATGTATCGTCACTTGATCGTTGTTCCAGTGTACACCCTGAATCGCGTCTTGAATAACAAACGCATAGTTTTCTGCAAAATCGCAGACTACTAAACATTCTCCCGGTTCCAATTGTTCTTTTTTTTCCGAAAAATAAGCAGATTGCTGCTGAGCAATGAATACATGGGTCACCAGCGATTCCAGTTGTGTTCGAAGTTTTCCCAAGAAATCTTCCACGGATGCCTGGTTAGTTTCGAGATTCGTTCTATCCACCGATACCCATTGTCGGAACATCACGACATCAATTAATTCTTCCTCGAATAATTCTTCTAACTGGTTCACTATATTTTCGGTGCCTGGACAACTTATACACTGCCTTAAATGACATTTGTCTTCGGGTGGGTCACACATCATTCGTTTCAAACAATCTTTGTAATTATTCAATGGCTGCGGTGTTTCTGCTGTCAATCGTGCTATTTTTGCACCATCTAATAATAATTTGACATTTTCGTGAATCGCGCATACACAAACTGAATGAGTCCCACTGGCTCCAGGAAGTACACAGTGTTTTGGTCTTAGCTCACAAAACTTCGAAAAGCCAATCTTCAAATCAGGGTACTTTTCCTTGAAGGTGCGGTATGTCTCTTTCAAATTAGTCAGTATCAGTCGCTTTTGTTTCTGTGTTTTCTGATCATTTTCTCTAACTGTAACATAATTTTTTTTACCCGCCATCACACGACTCATGAGGTCAGATGTATAAAAATCAACTACACAGTTCACTGTATCTTGGCTCAAGTTTTTACCAGTCTTTGCGTTAGGGGTGGATAAAATTCCGTGTTCCTCTGCTGTTTTTTTGGCTACGGCAATCATCCGATTCGAAACATCGAAGTTTTCATGAATTTTGAGGAACGACCAATTTTGAAATATTGTCAAGATTTGAATCTTCTTATTTCGGTCATTTGTATGATGAAACTCTTCCTTTAACTTGGCAAGTATTTCACATTTTGTTGTACCTTCTGATTCTGCTTCAATTTCCCCTTCATTATGAAAGACCGTCGAAGCTAGTGTTCTGCGCAATTGTTCCAACTTTTCACGAGGATACTTCCTCTGCTTTAACTTTTTTTGTATGATGGGTGAGGATCCGAGTCTAATCAAACTCTCATTCGATTTCAAAATATCCACAGATTTTTTACATGGCGATGAATTCCCCTCGCTCGACGATTCGAGTACTGCACTGGTACTGGGTCCTAGATCCTCACTTCTCACAGACGAACTGTCACTGGTTTCAGCGTTTTCGGGCATTCTTGCAAGTTTCAACCGACAGTGGTCACAAATTTTCATATTCCTGGACATCTGTACATTTTTGATATTCAACTTCCGTAGCATCGTCGGAAGTACACGTCTCAAATTTTTAGGGTGGTTCTTTCCGTGCTTTTCTAAATTGAACGGATTGAAGCAATAGTCAAACCTATTCTGTTTTGGTGCCATGATAATTATTGATCATTCGATTTTGATACACTTCAAAAACCCAAAATACCCTTCAGTCGTTTGAAACTACGTGAACAGAGAATTGATGTGGCTTTAGTAAACGTCAAGACTGTACTGAAATAGTCAAATACTAAAATACATTTATATATTCTAGGGAGGCCACGGAAGGGTGAAAAGAGGGGATTTTCAATACCTAAGGGTCGGCACACAGGTGTTCAGACAATTAGTATTTTTATTGCATTACGCGGAATTCGAACAGAGTCTTGCCGCGCCAATGCTCGTGGCCGCGCCAGCGTGCGATGTCACGCTGGAATCAATCGCTTTTTAAATATAGTTTCCATCGGAGTTCCATTTTGAAACTTACAGATTCCGTAGAGAATGAATCAAGGAACACGCTCGTATTTTTTTTAGAATTTTCAAAAGGTGTAATCATCTCGAAAATCACGTTTGAAAAATATAATTGTGTATAACAAATAGAAAATTATTAATTCGATGAACTTAAAATTAATAGCGTGAAAGTGCGATTCAAGAGCTTTAAAATGAGTTTTTGCCGATGTCTGTACGACCAAGGGAATCGGAGATATTAACGTCTAACGAAGAGCGCGATTCCGATTTTTGGTGTTTTTTTCGAAAATTCAACCCCTTGTAGCTTCTAAGCCCTTCGAGTTGAAAAAAAAAAAAAATGTTTCATCCATTCATTTTACCCAGAGAATATGTAAAAAAAATTACAAGAGAATCGGAAACATCGAGGAATATTTTTGGCCAAATCCGTCCCGCTTGACGTGGACTGACTCATCTATATCATAACCATTCACATCATTATCATCGTCATCATCGTCATCGTAATCATCATCATCATCATCATCATCATCATCATCGTCGTCATCGTAATCGTGATCGTCATCATCATTATCATTATCATCATCATCATCATAATCATCATTATAATCTACATTATCGAATGAACAAGTTTAGGTGGCGCTGCCCATCATAAGTGGCGCCACTGACGATGAGCCTATGAATAACCGTGCGCACAGAATTTGGATCAGTCTTTTATGAGGAGTCGTTGGACTTTCCTCCATAGAACTGGAGCACCTATCCATCATCATTATCATCATCATCAGTATCATCACCCACATCATCCACATCCATATCATAACCATCCACATCATCATCATTATCATCATCATCATCATTATCATCATCATCATCATCATCATCATCATCATGGTCATTATCATCATCGTCATCATCGTCATCGTCATCGTCATCATCGTCATCGTCATCATCGTCATCGTCATCATTATCACCGTCGTCATCGTCATCGTCATCGTCATCGTCATCGTCATCGTCATCGTCATCGTCATCGTCATCGTCATCGTCATCATTATTATCTACATCCACATCATCCACATTGTCCACATCATCCACATTCATATCATCATCATCCACAATGTCTGCATCATCCACATCGATATCATCATCATTCACATGATTCACATCATCCACACCATTCACATCATCGACATCGTCCAGATGATCATCATCATCATCATGATCGTCATCATCGTCATCGTCATCGTCATCGTCATCGTCATCGTCATCGTCATCGTCATCGTCGTCATCATCGTCATCGTCGTCATCACCGTCGTCGTGCTCGTCATCGTCGTCATCGTCATCGTCATCGTCATCATCATTATCTACATCCACATCATCTACATCATCCACATCGTCCAGAACATCATCATTATCATCATGATCGTCGTCATCGTCATCGTCATCGTCATCGTCATCGTCATCGTCATCGTCATCGTCATTATCGTCATCATCGTCATCACCGTCATCACCATCGTCGTGCTCGTCATCGTCGTCATCGTCATCATCGTCGTCATCGTCATCGTCATCGTCATGATCATTATTATCATTATCATCCACATTATCGAATGAACAAGTCTAGGTGGCGCTGCTCATCATAGATGGCGCCACCCATCATGGGTGGTGCCACCAACAATTAGCCAATATATAACAGTGCGCACAGAATTTGAATCAGTCTTTTATAAGGAGTCGTTGCACTTTCCTCCATAGAACTGCAGCACGTATCCATCATCATCATAAGCATCATCATCCACATCATCCACATCCATATCATAACAATCCACATCATCATCATCATCATCATCATGATCATCATCCACGTTATCGAATGATCAAGTGTAGGTGGCGCTGCCCATCATAGGTCGCGCCATCGACAATTAGCCAATATATAACAGTGCGCACAGAATTTGGATCAGTGTTTTATAAGGAGTCGTTGGACTTTCCTCCATAGAACTGGAGCACGTATCAATCATCATTATCATCATCATCAGCAGGGCCTGGAAGTTGGGGCCAACAATCAGACGTGACAAGAAAGCGTAATACATGTAATAATTACTAGAAAAAAAGACGATTCACTATACGTCGAATGTCAGAATCGAGTGAAGTAAGCAGCAAAACACGTGGATGAAGGGCTTTTGAGCGCTCTGCTGTTTTACCGACGGGGTAGCATGAGACTACCCTATAGATGTAGTTATTTCGA
Source organism: Tenthredo livida (assembly GCA_963992785.1). Lineage (NCBI taxonomy): Eukaryota > Metazoa > Arthropoda > Insecta > Hymenoptera > Tenthredinidae > Tenthredo > Tenthredo livida. The sequence continues at coordinate 15,355,317 of OZ023071.1, forward strand.
TAGGGTTCTTTAGCTGTGCGCTAGATGCGCTTTTCGGAACAAGAAGAGTTGTCGGAGCTCGCTCAAATGCCCTTAAGGGCGTTGACCAGGCCTCGCCAAGCGCGCGTAAATAGACGGTCGGCATTTGACTTCTCATTTCCTCATTTTTCAAGATAACGGATGTCATGGGTCTGGCCTAATTTGCGATTTCACGTGTAGCTTATAAAATGGGCAGTCCTCCGTTACTCGTGCGATGATGAAAAAAAATACTTGCTATCTTGAAATAACCTGATGATATGACACTTTCAGACGCGCTTCCGCCTAGTTTGGAAGCAACTACGATTGGCAAGCCCATGAAAAACTAAATAAAATTGGAAAAAAGCGTCTAATTAGCGTTAAAGTCGAATTTAACAAAAAATAAGACAGAAATCGAGACAAAAAATAAGACAAAAATTGAGATAAAAATCAATACAGGAGATAAAATAAAAATCAATACAAAAATCAATCCAAAAAATAAGATAAAAATCAATACATAAATGAAGACAAAGAATAATATACAATAAAGACAAGAAATCAAGACAGAAAATTAGACAAAGAATAAGATAAAAATAAAGACGAAAAATAAGACAAAAATCAAGACAAACGTCAATACAAAAAATAAGATAAAAATCAATACAGGAGTCAGGACAAAGAATAACATAGAAATCAATATAGACGTCAAGACAAAGAATAAGATAAAAATCAATACAGAAATCGAAACAAAAAATGAGATAAAAATCAAGACAAAAAATAAGATAAGAATCAAGACGAAAGTCTAGGAAAAAATGCGAATAAATAATAAAATCAATAGATATACAATAGGAATACAATTATAAAGATTGCTATTTCTATACTGTCATTGACGATTTGATAACCTCACTGTATTTTTTCTGATTAAAAGTAACTACTCTATAGTGATGAAACGAATTTTTATTTCATCAATCTCGGTCCAGCTTTAATAAACACGAATTCATTTCTAACAATATATATTTTCTTTCAAATATTTATTCACATATGTATTATCAGTGAAATCATCAATGTTAACAATATTTAGTTGAAAATAACAAACAAACAAGCGAATGTTATAATCTTTCTTATTCAGTGAGGTATGCTTTCACTGTGCTTTTACAATGGGCTCCTAGTTAGTCCGTAGGCAGTCATACATGAGTATAAATTTATGTCAACTGTAATATAATAAGAAAAAATTCAACACTATCAGATGAATTAGTGCTGTTCTACGATTATACCTGTGGTTTTTCCTAAATCTATACATGTCTTTAAGTAGAAAGGGTCAGCTCGGTTAATACATGCTCAGTTTTTCGTTCTAACTATTCTGTGATCTGCCCATCTATTTGTTTTTGTCTTTAGAGTCTGCTTCGGCGCAGATGTCCAGATTCATGTCTATTGACAACTCCTAAAAGATCTCTGCTGCCACGTCGTGATAACTTCTTCTGTCAGTTTGCTCAGTTTGCTGGACAACATGTTAATATGCATCCTTGCTCTATCGTCCCTCTCTAGGTTGGTTGCTTTCGAGCTGTCTCATTGCTGTGTTTCATACAGCTCCCCACGCAAGTATTCCATAGTTCCCATTCTTCCACCACGAGGAAGAGGGCGCAAGTATCATCTACATACGCCAGAATTTCGCAATTTGTCTAGATTTCGGAAAAAATATCCAGTATGACAGTAAGATGATGGGACCCCATAATCGATGACCTCACTCTTGGAGACAGTGGCTCCTATTCTCACTCGATGTCGCTTGTCGACCAAGTGGCTGGACCGCAAGTCATGCGCTGTTCCTCTGAATCATTTCTTCTTCAGCTTCTCTGTCAGCAGTGGTATACTTAGGGTCTCCAACACTTTCTTCAGGTCTATGAAAGTGCCTAAGCAGGGCCGAATCTGCAATATTGTTATGCGTGGTCAGTGAAGATTGCTGTCTTGTGCCCTGATAGAAGCTGGTTATGCTCGACTATAGGCATTTCACCAACACTTCCGCTTGTCGACGAGGTGGGTAGGTTTTCAGGACGCTAACTGATCTTCCTTTGTATCTTCAACTCCGTAGCCGGCCAAAGTACCGTCGAGTTCTGAAGCCCTGCTGCTTTTGAATTCATATAGACAGGATCCTTTCTTTATCTGTTTGAGCAATTTTTGTTCGCTTGAGTCACTGACGTACATCAGCTGTAGCTTGAGCATTGCTCGAAATAGTCATTGCATTTTTTTAACAATCAAAACAACAGCAGGGTGTCCAGCAACTGAGCATTTCGAAATTCCCTGAGAATTCCAGGTTTTCCAGGGCAATATTCGTCGTTTTTCCGGGGTAAAATGCCTAATATATATAGAGCGATTCTGTGGAAAGTGACGTGCCTGAAAAGTTGGCAAACGGGAAACGCCTGCATTGAGCAGATCAAATATCGACGATTGGATTTTATTTATTACGTAATAATCTGCACAATTCAGGCGTTGTCCGTTCGCTTACCTTTCAGGCGCGTGATTGTCCACATAATCGCGCTGTATAACGATTCTCAGTGTTAGATTAGCGCGTGCGAGAAATTGATTCTTGATTTTCGAATTCAAACACAAAACTTTGAATTCCCAGAATTTTAGCAAAATTCCATGAGAATTCTCTGAGAATTCCCTGAGAATTATCTGTCCAACGGAATTCCCTGAGCATTCCAGGTTTTCCAGGTTTACCCTGTCGCTGGACACCCTGAACAGGTATCATTGTAGAACAGCACTAATTTAGCTAAAATTTAAGCCCGACTGAATGTGTATAATAGAATACAGCACATGCATAAATAACTTATAGGTGAACATGAGTCTCATTGGGATGGCATATATTTTCTTAAAATTAACTGGTTATAGGTTCCCTTGATGTGGTTCAGATCATCTTTGTCAAATAATACGTAGGCATTGTTACTGAAAATTCGGATAATGCTGTAGGGGCCTATGTTACGGATTATTAACGAAAAAAGGAAATCGTGATTCCTCGAGCAAAATAAGGAGACTTTTATGACACTAATAAATTAGTCTCAACGAATTAGTTATATTTGGAAATACAAGTGCTCGAGTTCATATCTGGAGCAAGACTGATTTGTTTTTAACAAGAGTAGTTATTAGTAGAAGAGTCGTCCCGACTCTTAAGTAAATATAGAATTGACGAAAGTTTAACAGGTGTATTTGCTCTCATAGGGAAAGTTTGAGCTGTAGTTGGAAAATTGAATAGTTTGATTTCCCTAACATTATCCGGTCTAACCTTTCGTCTCATGGGTAAACCACAGAAAGACACAAGAAGATAGTCGAGCTCAATCAAATGTCACAACATAGGTTTCTACAAAAATCCTCCGAGGGCAGGAACCAGTAACAAGTGTAGGAATCAGGAATCAGGAATCAGGAATGAAGAATCAGCATGGTGTTCGTTAAATCCTGCGTACTGCAACAGAAAGCGGTTGGGGGGATGAAGGGACCAAGGACTAGTAGGCCGAGCTCCAAACCTCTCCGAAAACTTGATAAAACGACCGAGATTGGAGGACAAATGTTAGCGTCTTGAAATAATAATGAAGTCGTAAATCAAAGTATCACATGTTAACTTTATAGAATGTTTTTTTAAGACATTTGATCAAAATAATTAAAAATGACGAATCAAATAATTATAGAAAATCTGAATGATCTTATCTGATGGGACGGAGAATGAGGATAGTTTGAGGATAGTTGCTGGGTTCTTGGTCTCGTCTGTGAAAGGTTGTTGAGCTTGTTTTTCTCTTAAAGCTAGGAGATACTGAAAACTTCCAATTCATTGCTATTTTCAAATCACATGAACCAATAGATATTTTCAAATCAAATTTAACACACATAGTGGCCATCTCTAACATAGACATTGTGCAAATTTCGAGTCAATTAAAACAATGAGTACAGACTTACTCCTCATAATGCTTCTGAAATAGGCTTTATTCGAAAACCTCTCATGCGTCTGAGTTATTCTTGAATCTTGCTGGGCTCGCACACACATATTTTAGGATGCGTAAGCCACAAACTCACGTCGGTTTCTATAGATAGCTACGATACTTTGATTTTGACATTTTTAAAAAAAAAAAAAATATATTATCAATTATTTTTTATCAAATTTTTTTTTGTCTCGATTTCCAAATTCTGACGTGGGTTTGTAGCTAGTGTGTGTAGGAACGTACCATGAAAATTTGAAGAGTCTTCGACAAAAACTGAGACGCATGGGACTTTTTCAATTGCCAAAAACCTAGTTCTGAAATAAATCGCTTTGAAGTTTTATTTTTTCAAATGATTCACAAAATTCAAGAAATTCAAGATATAAATTATAACAACTTGAAGAAAATTCAACATATATATATTATCAGTTCTGTTGATATGAACATGGTCTTGTCGAGTCTAAGCAATTTGTCCTGCGGGCAGCGATCATGCGGTCGATAACTTGTAAATCTGGTTCTGTGAAATGAATACAAACATTTGGAAGAATATTGATTCGCCATATAAATTTGAATGCTTATCTCTGGTGTAGTGTGTGACCAAAAACTTTAATATGATTTCCAACCGTAGAAAAACACATTTTGGAGTTGTTGTCTTATGGGGGTATACATACCTTGAAAAGGATTTCTTCCAAATCACTGCTACGCTCTGTGAAAACATTCTAGTGACCTAGTTCTTTCACAGTTGATTAGTGCCATTTTGATACATAGTTCATCATTTTCACAGATTTTATGTAAAGTAGGACGAGCAATTCAATACCTTCCTATACATGTTCCGACAGTGCTGTCAGTGATTAGCTGGTGCGCATCGTTCGGTCAAAGTAAGATCCTGCGTAATATCTGTATTTATTTAAACGATGTGCCTATTCGCACGACAGATTGACTCCAAGACAGACACTCCAGACACTCCAGAGACACTCTAATAGAGTCACGCAAGAGTCACACAAAAATTTTAGGAGCATTGGAGTGATTGAATTATTAATTTTTTTTCATAATATGAAACGAGACCGGGGCACTTACAAAAAAAATTATTAATTTCGTCCGAGAATCCGCCAACTAGGTGATATGAGTGCCAGAGGGATGATCTCCCTTAATTGTGAGCCTGGGTCACGACGCGAAGCCACTCACCCGTTGGTTCAGCAGTCCAAAAAAAGCAGTACAACATTTTTGCGTGTTTCTTGCGTGACTCTGTTAGAGTCACTTTACCTGCCTGAAGTGTCTCTCTTGGAGTCAATCTGTCGTGCGAATAGGCACAGTGTTATCTAAAATATCATTATCAGTTATATATGTTCCTGATTTCAGTCTTATGATCTTTATTTTCCCTTTGATAAAATGTAAAAAAAAAGCCGGGATTCTCTTCTCGCCTCGTGCCAAGAATTACAGGCAGACTCCTTCCCATGCGGATGCAGCCATGTCCATTATCAGCACGTGTTGGCTGATTGTTGGCCCGATTAATTTATCAATTGAATCTCCAGGCATCTCTTATATTTAACAGCCATATAACTCCTGACTACTTCCGGACTTTTTCTGATTTTCTGATTTATCTATATTTTTTTTACTTCGATCTCTATCTTCGTTCCTTTCTATTTATTTTACGTAAACTTATAGCATTGTAGCGAACAACTGCCTGACGGTGCAGGACGGCGAAACTGTATTATTTGATGCACTTGCTTATTTAATTAGGTACACCACACACACACACACACACACTTATTTTTGATTCCCATTAAAACTGCCCCATTGCGAAACTCGAACAATCCTGTTTAAGATTCGAACGTATCAGCGATATACCCATCGCCTAAGTAGTACCATGCGAGGATTGATAGGTTAGGGTTAGCGTAAAGTTATAATCTATCATGTATCACAGTCAGAGAAATAGTTTCGTTATACATTTTCTGACAACGGTTGTAAATTAATATGCTATTGAAAATTATCATACAAGCAAACAATCTGACAATGGTTGCTCGGGGTTAACATTATGGGTTAGGACGGACTACAACCATAGCGGTACGCGTCTGCAAGGAAGACGGACGTTGCGACGTTGCCGTTCGTTCTCGCGTGGCTGCGCGCCAACACCGCCAAATCGAGACAGAAAATAGGACAGTAAATAAGACAAAAATCAAGACAGAAAATAAGACAAGGAATAAGACAAGAAAGAGGATAAAGATCAAGATACAAATCAAGACATAAAATAAGACAAGAAATAAGACGAAAAATAGGATAAAAATGAAGACATAAAATAAAACAAGAAATAAGACAGAAAATAAGATAGAAATCAAGACAAAAAATGAGACAAAAATCAACACAAAAATCAAGACAAAAAACCAGACGAAAATCAAGACAGAGAATGAGACAAGAAATAAGAAATGTATTCCCCTCACAGCCGGTGAGAGGCTTCATTGAGAGGTTGCACTGCAACTCAATGGCGGGTCCTAGCTTTCGGACCATCGCAGATGATTTCTCAGCTGAGACTCCGGAACGTCCAATGAAAACCGTGCGGAATATCATATTGTCCAAGAAGGAAACTGGAGTGAGTGATCGGCGTCAAAGTTCTACGAGTACTCGAAAAAAACGGGAAAACAACAGTGTCGAGAGTGGCTCAATAAGTCGGATTATCTAAGGCCACGGTGCATTGCTCGTAGAAGTCCACAACGGCCAGAATTTGAGCATAATAACGAATATTGTCACGCTACGAGGTAATCATACAAATAAATTCGACATTATAGTACGAATCCGGAATAGGTCAGTTCGGTGAAATGAATATAAACATGAATTCATTCGAATTCATTTGAAACCATTTTTTCTTTTCTCAATATATTTATTCACATACCGAGAATATTCGGTGAACGTAGCCAGTCACCTTCCTATGACAAAACCAACACAGGCGCGCACCGCGTGCGTCAGGCTCGTGCAAAATCGTCGAAATCATCAATATTAACAATATTTACTCAAAAATCTCGCATATGAATTCATAGGAACGCTAATAATTGCTACATAATTCTATACGTACAATCTGTACCCGACAACTGCTTAAACAGATTATAGGGGTGTGGTTCGAAAAACCGAAAGACCGGAATTCATTATGACAGAAATCCCGAAAATCTGATACAGGAATACCGTTACTGCCGAACAGTCATCAATCCGAATTTACATATTCCAAGAGACCAAATTATGAAGCTTTTGTATGAGGCTCATTTGTATTGAAAGTTTTCTTAACTTTGAAATTTCGTAATTTCGCTAATTATTAATGTTGGTCATTCGGTTTTTCTCCACCAACCCGAATGTGTATAATCTTTCATCTATAATAAAATATAGCAAATTTATAAATAACTTATAGGTGAACATGAGTATCATTGGGATGGCACATATTTTCTTAAAATCGACTGGTTATAGGTCTACTCAATGTGGTCTATATCATTCTTGTCAGATGATACGTAGCCATTGTTATTGAAAATTCGGATCATGCTGCGGGGCCCATCGCATTAATGTAATAATGTGTGCATAATTTCGAAGATGGCATATGGCGGGTAAGGTATTTTTAATAACACGTGCACTGAAACGTTGATTGCGAAATAGATTTTTGACTCAGTAATCGAGCAATGCCAGATATAGAGTGAGCAAATGAAGAAGAAGGATAAAGAAGCTGTGAGTATTCTTGCATGTGTTTGCCGACTGTGTGAGTATGTGCGATGAGATGACCAGACTTGATCATTCAGAGGAAGTAAAAGTCGTAAAAAGGTTTATAGTAGATTACGGTACAATTGCGCGAAGTAAGTGAATCTCGAACGAGTGTAGTTTACCACGAGTGCGAGGATCACGTACGCGCACGTGTGTCGTATACTATTTTTCATGACTCAATGTGCGAATTTCAATTTCTAAAATATATATTAATATAAACGTCTTTTCATCAGTAACCGAAAATCGGCTTACAACGTACATATAGTATTTCTCTCAATTATATTCTGTTGTCTCTGAATAATTATATCTAACTTCTTCCTTAACCACCTGTTCTAGTAAAGCGGATGATTGATCAATGTATTGTATAAATTTATGTGATTTGTGCATAAACTTGACTAATCTAAAGTGACCCATCGAAAAAAAAATTCACCATTGATCACGGACGTGACAGAGCAAAACTAGGAAACCTGATATACGAGGTGGAGTTGGGCGATGATCGGATATGGAAACGGCACATGAACCAAATACGCGCAATCGGCCAGTAACACGCCTTCGAAAAGAAGCCTCGAACAACCCTACGACGTAAGATACGAATAAATACGAGCAAAACCATTTTTTCGCTGGAAAAATCACGACAGTCGGGCCACCGGAGAACTAGATAAGTAAACTATTCGTACAGAAAACGGGGAGAACGCTGATCGGAATCTAGCGCCGGAAGCCCCCTGCACAGCAGAAAGAAAATTAAAAGAAAAATTGAAACCGAAAGCGTGCTAGTAAAGAACAACGAAAGAATCAAGTCAGATCCCTTGAACTTGCGCAGATCGCAGAGGAGTAGCAGGGAACCTGCACGGCTACAATACACGTAGGGTTATACACTATCACAACGAGAGAGATAGATAGATAGATAGATGTAATTTATTATGCCGTAGCCTACAATTAGGCCAAGGGGCAAGCAGCAGTAAAAAGTAAAATGACAAAAAGATTGACACTAATTTACACATTAGAATAGAATACCCGTCTGGTACAACTAATTTACAATTTACAATAGAGTAACCATCTAATACATTAATTTACTGTTGTAATTTGTTTAACTCCCGTTATTCAAGGAATGGGGAATTGAAAGGGTTAATCCCAGAGGTGATCTTTGACAATCACTCTAAGTGCTAGATAGCGACAAAGTAGTTTTTATTCAATATTTAACAAAGTACAAAGGAATTGCGTTTGGAGCACTTGCTCCGGTTCGAGTCAATGAGTATTCGGAGATAGCCTCCGCTTTCTTCAAGGTATCTGCTCAAGACTGAAACGCGGCTCCGTCTTTAGCCTAATTTATAACTTATATAATGCTCACTCGATTATTGGCGCAAGCTGCAATGCGATGCGCTTTGTCGCATTCCAGATCATGCCTTGCTTAATTATTAAAGGTAGTCAATTTACGAAATGTATTGGAATGTTGAGTAACAATTCTCACCATTACAATTTACAATAGTGTATCCGTCTAGTACAACTACAACTTCACGATTGTAGCTTCAAGGCAGTGATATGTACCTTGCAAAGTAAAGGTAGCTGATAGTAATATAGTTAGAATACTGTAGAAGTGGCAAAGATATACCGGGAATATTCGGTGAATTAGAACGATCCCCTTCCTACGACCAAACCAACACAGGCGCGCGCCGCGTGCGTGAGGCTCGGCGGGCGGGGCTGAGCGACCAGTGGTTCTTCTACCGAATCTTCCGCGCTAGGCCGAGTCCGCATAGCCCACCTCGATACTTCACCTGAAAAGCAATCATCGCACTGAACACGGAAAAAAATGAACGCGAATAAAATGAATTTGCCTGATGTGAACATTCATTTTCGAAATTTATGAACGAATTTAAAATCAAATATTAATCAATTAGATTCAGGTATTGATTATCAGTGTTTAGGATCGATATTCGAGACGAAGTGGAACAGGTAAGTGAAGGGTAAATCATTGAAGACAACATGGTCAAAAATTGTTTTATTTATTGATTTATTCATTCATTATCAGAAAAATGAAATCTATCAACGATTATTGGTTAATCGAGGGATCCATTGCTGTTGAATTATGGCGTTCGTCCAAACTTATCGGAGATTGAATGCTTAGGAATCGAAGAAAAGCTACCGATGAGCCACTGTCGAACGTAGTAGACTGTTACTCGAACCATTTTTATTTATCAACGACTACCTCTATCGGAGACCAAGTGCTGACATGTACCTCAGCGAAGCTTCATAACGTGCGAAGGGGTTTTGTCGCAGGAGTTTGTAGTGCGATGAGGTAGCGTACGAGGAGCTTCGTTGTAAGCGTTTGTAGCACGTCAACGATATGCAGTCTTTCTCTGGACTCTGGCGAAGCCTTGCCGCACAAAAATTTGATAGAAAATGCTCGCCGACGCACTGCGAACTCTGGCAACGAAGCTCCTCGTACGCTGCCTCGTCGCACTGGGAACATCTGCGACGAGGCTTCTTCGCCTGCTACGAGACATGAACGTTGAATGGTCGTTAGACGAGTGAGAAATGTTCGATGAATATCGTCGACGGGCTACGAACCCGTGCAACGAAGCTACTCGGTACGCTGCCAAGCCTCGCCGACGCTGTTACTAGCTCTCGTTTCCTCGATCCCTGCTTGGTTCTCGATCACTCTTCGCAGTATGATCCCTGAGGTCAGCTTGGACAACGACATCGGCGATATTTCTCCTCAAGAGTTAGCGGGCGATCAGTCACTGGGTACGGAGGATACAAAGTTAACGGATATCGAAAAGACTTACAAGACTTATAAATTCTCATGATAGTCAGTTATACTCTCACCTTGCTGTTTCAGAGGAAGTAACGATGTCCTGGGATGGCAACATCTTTTTCAACTCGTATGAATTTATTCTTTTCCGACACCTGATTGTCGACGTACTACAAACTCCTGCGACAAATCCCCTCCGCACGCTATGAAGCCTCGCTGAGGTACATGTCAGCACTCGGATCTCCGATAGAAGTAGTCGTTGAGAAATTAAAATGGTTTGAGTAAAAGTCTACTACGTTCGACAGTGGCTCATCGGTAGCCTCTCTTCGATTACCAAGCATTCAATCTCCGATAAGTTTAGACGTTCGCCATAATTCAACAGCAATGGATCCCTCGATTAACCAATAATCGTTGATAAATTTCATTTTTCTGATAATAAATAAATAAATCAATAAATACAACAATTTTTGACCATGTTGTCTTCAATGATTTACCCTTTACTGATCTGTTCCATTTCGTCTCAAATATCGATCATAAACACTAATAATCAATACTTAAATCCAATTGATTGATATTTCATTCTAAATTCGTACATAAATTTCGAAAATAAATATTCACATCAGGCAAATCCATTTTATTCGCGTTCATTCTTTTCCGTGTTCAGTGCGATGATTGCTTTTTAGGTTAAGTATCGTGGTTGGCTATGCGGACTCGGCCTAGCGCGAAAGATTCGGTTGAAGCACCACTGGTCGCTGAGCCCCGACCGCCGAGCCTTACGCACGCGGTGCGCGCCTGTGTTGGTTTGGTCATAGGAAGGGGATCGTTCTAATTCACTGAATATTCCCGGTAGATGAGATGCAGAGATGAGATGATATAACGGACTGATAGTGGATAATGATTAACGGATAGTGCTGGCACCAAAGTCTCATGAGCCGCAATGAGATAGGTGAGAGTATGACTAAAAATAACGACGACAATTAGACTAAATAAATGGAATGTATGTACAAAATAGTTGGACATGATCAATAAATCAGCAAATATAACGGATGAATACAATAACCGATTAACATTACTAGTTAATATAACTACATAAAATAAATGAAGTAAAATAAAGCCATAAATGACAGTGTCGATAGCACTCGCATGAGAATGGAGACTAAGTAATGATACATTAAGCGACCGATTGTGAGCAGTCCATTGTGAGTGCGCCCGAGAGTCAGAGCTTCGATCTTGCCTTGACAACAGCGCCACTCGCCTCGGCCGAAGACAAATGTAAAAAGAGTCTTGCCTTAAAAATATCGAGTGACGATGCCTCCCGAATCGGATGAGGCAAGCTATTCCAAAAATGAATGGCTGAGAGCGCGAAGGAATGCCGATAACAAGCAGTCCTATGGCTTGGAACAGTAAATATTAAAGTGTGGCGAGAGTCGGCGAGCCTGGAGGAGCGACGAACCTGGGGGTACGGAGACAAGAACAGTTCACGTAGATGGGGAGGCGAGGAGGTAGCTAGAACCTCGTGAAGGAAAATGCCAAGGAAGAACAACCGCCGATCCGAGACCGAGAGCCATTTCAGCTTCAGACGGTAGGGCGTGATGTGGGCATCCCTCCGCACACCGAAGATAAATCTCAGACCAGAATTTTTAAAGCGCTCGAGCTTCTGATTGAGGTAGTCCGTCACGTCATCGAACACCAGGCAGCAATAATCTAGATGCGGTGTGATTAGCGCGCTAACAAGCATAGTCTTAACTTGAAGAGAGAGAACCGCACCATGGTGCTTCAGCCTATGAGTCAGTCCACGTCAAGCGGGACGGATTTGGCCAAAAATATTCCTCGATGTTTCCGATTCTCTTGTAATTTTTTTTACATATTCTCTGGGTAAAATGAATGGGTGAAACATTTTTTTTTTTTTTTTTAACTCGAAGGGCTTAGAAGCTACAAGGGGTCGAATTTTCGAAAGAAACACCAAAAATCGGAATCGCGCTCTTCGTTAGACGTTAATATCTCCGGTTCCCTTGGTCGTACAGACATCGGCAAAAACTCATTTTAAAGCTCTTGAATCGCACTTTCACGCTATTAATTTTAAGTTCATCGAATTAATAATTTTCTATTTGTTATAAACAATTATATTTTTCAAACGTGATTTTCGAGATGATTACACCTTTTGAAAATTCTAAAAAAAATACGAGCGTGTTCCTTGATTCATTCTCTACGGAATCTGTAAGTTTCAAAATGGAACTCCGATGGAAACTATATTTAAAAAGCGATTGATTCGAGCGTGACATCGCACGCTGGCGCGGCCACGAGCATTGGCGCGGCAAGACTCTGTTCGCGCGCCGTTACATACTTGGAATTGAACTTAGGTATGAATTCCGCGTAATGCAATAAGAATACTAATTGTCTGAACACCTGTGTGCCGACCCTTAGGTATTGAAAATCCCCTCTTTACACCCTTCCGTGGCCTCCCTAGAATATATAAATGTATTTTAGTATTTGACTATTTCAGTACAGTCTTGACGTTTACTAAAGCCACATCAATTCTCTGTTCACGTAGTTTCAAACGACTGAAGGGTATTTTGGATTTTTGAAGTGTATCAAAATCGAATTATCAATAATTATTATGGCACCAAAACAGAATAGGTTTGACTATTGCTTCAATCCGTTCAATTTAGAAAAGCACGGAAAGAACCACCCTAAAAATTTGAGACGTGTACTTCCGACGATGCTACGGAAGTTGAATATCAAAAATGTACAGATGTCCAGGAATATGAAAATTTGTGACCACTGTCGGTTGAAACTTGCAAGAATGCCCGAAAACGCTGAAACCAGTGACAGTTCGTCTGTGAGAAGTGAGGATCTAGGACCCAGTACCAGTGCAGTACTCGAATCGTCGAGCGAGGGGAATTCATCGCCATGTAAAAAATCTGTGGATATTTTGAAATCGAATGAGAGTTTGATTAGACTCGGATCCTCACCCATCATACAAAAAAAGTTAAAGCAGAGGAAGTATCCTCGTGAAAAGTTGGAACAATTGCGCAGAACACTAGCTTCGACGGTCTTTCATAATGAAGGGGAAATTGAAGCAGAATCAGAAGGTACAACAAAATGTGAAATACTTGCCAAGTTAAAGGAAGAGTTTCATCATACAAATGACCGAAATAAGAAGATTCAAATCTTGACAATATTTCAAAATTGGTCGTTCCTCAAAATTCATGAAAACTTCGATGTTTCGAATCGGATGATTGCCGTAGCCAAAAAAACAGCAGAGGAACACGGAATTTTATCCACCCCTAACGCAAAGACTGGTAAAAACTTGAGCCAAGATACAGTGAACTGTGTAGTTGATTTTTATACATCTGACCTCATGAGTCGTGTGATGGCGGGTAAAAAAAATTATGTTACAGTTAGAGAAAATGATCAGAAAACACAGAAACAAAAGCGACTGATACTGACTAATTTGAAAGAGACATACCGCACCTTCAAGGAAAAGTACCCTGATTTGAAGATTGGCTTTTCGAAGTTTTGTGAGCTAAGACCAAAACACTGTGTACTTCCTGGAGCCAGTGGGACTCATTCAGTTTGTGTATGCGCGATTCACGAAAATGTCAAATTATTATTAGATGGTGCAAAAATAGCACGATTGACAGCAGAAACACCGCAGCCATTGAATAATTACAAAGATTGTTTGAAACGAATGATGTGTGACCCACCCGAAGACAAATGTCATTTAAGGCAGTGTATAAGTTGTCCAGGCACCGAAAATATAGTGAACCAGTTAGAAGAATTATTCGGGGAAGAATTAATTGATGTCGTGATGTTCCGACAATGGGTATCGGTGGATAGAACGAATCTCGAAACTAACCAGGCATCCGTGGAAGATTTCTTGGGAAAACTTCGAACACAACTGGAATCGCTGGTGACCCATGCATTCATTGCTCAGCAGCAATCTGCTTATTTTTCGGAGAAAAAAGAACAATTGGAACCGGGAGAATGTTTAGTAGTCTGCGATTTTGCAAAAAACTATGCGTTTGTTATTCAAGACGCGATTCAGGGTGTACACTGGAACAACGATCAAGTGACGATACATCCTTTCGTTGCCTACTATACTGAAGACGGAATACTCAAGCACAAGAATTATATTGCAGTTTCCGAATGCCTTAAGCACGATACTATCGCGGTCCATCTTTTTCAACGAAAATTTGTGGAGTTTCTAGAGCGTGAAATACGTGAAGGTAATAAAATCATCTACTCTTCTGATGGAGCCAGCGCACAGTATGAAAATAAAAAAAATTTTTTGAACGTATGTCTTCACGAAGAAGACTTTGGAGTTAGTGCAGAATGGAACTTCTTTGCTACTTCGCACGGGAAAGGGCCTTGTGATGGCATTGGGGGTGCCCTCAAAAGATTGGCCGCGAAAAGCAGTCTGGAACCATCACAAGAACCGATAAATACTCCTCGAAAATTTTTTTTATGGGCAAAGAATAATGAGAATATCAAAAATATCCACGTGGATTTTTTCACAAATGAGGATTATAAAAAAGAAGCTGTTGCATTACAAGCTCGATTTGAGAAAGCGAAATTAGTACGTGGAACATTGACATTCCATTGTATAAAGCCTATTTCAAAAAAAAAAATTGTTGCCAAAAGATATTCGAATGCACAGAAGTCAGTAGAAGCATTGGTTTCCAAGTAAATTAACTATTAGTAGAAATTAAAATTTGCGGCTCACTTTAAGATTTTATTTATGTCTATAATATAGTTCTAAAATTTGTAATATAGTAGTTTTTAGTTGATTAAGTCAGTACGTGATTAATTGAATGATGATGTGACGTATTCCATTTGATGGAATCAAAAAGTACTTTATATTTACCATTTATTTTTCGAAGTTTCGAATTTGTGATATGTTTCAAGATTTTGGTTAATCGTTTTATTTCTATATTTGGATTTTTGTTGTTTCAAGTCGAATATACAGTATGAAATAGAATAAATAATTTCGTGAATTGATGGATTTGATGAATTCAAACGTATAACAGCCCCTCTGTATTCCTTGCAAGTAAAGCGAACAAGCCTCGGTCACGGCGCGCCCGCGTAGGCAGCCGCGCGCGACGTCCCGCACGGATCAATCGCTTTTTAAATATAGTTACCATCGGAGTTCCATTTTGAAACTTACAGATTTCGTAGAGAATGAATCAAGGAACACGCTCGTATTTTTTTTAGAATTTTCAAAAGGTGTAATCATCTCGAAAATCACGTTTGAAAAATATAATTGTTTATAACAAATGGAAAATTATTAATTCGATGAACTTAAAATTAATAGCGTGAAAGTGCGATTCAAGAGCTTTAAAATGAGTTTTTGCCAATGTCTGTACGACTAAGGGAACTGGAGATATTAACGTCTAACGAAGAGCGCGATTCCGATTTTTGGTGTTTTTTTCGAAAATTCAACCCCTTGAAGCTTCTAAGCCCTTCGAGTTAAAAAAAAAAAAAAAATGTTTTACCCATTCATTTTACCCAGAGAATATGTAAAAAAAATTACGACGATTTTCAAGAACATGAGGTCAAAAAGGTGTCCCGCTTGACGTGGACTGACTCCTATGAAGGGATGCATAGACCCTCCTGGAGACCCCCGCGACATGCTTGTTCCATGATAAATCCGCGGATATATGGACACCGAGGTTTCTGACCTCATCGACAAAAGCGACCACCTGGCCATTTATAAATACTGGAGGGAGGGCACTTTTGCGCAGCTGTTCAAGGTATGGCGAACTACAAAGGACCATTGCTTTTATTCTCGAGACATTCAGCTTGAGACCATTTGTTACGGCCCAACTCGCAAAAGCATCCACATCACTATTGACCACTATTGATATTTGATATAGAGAGAGAGAGAGAGAGAGAGAGAGAGAGAGAGAGAGAGAGAGAGAGAGAGAGAGAGAGGGAGGGAGAGAGAGAGAGAGAGAGATTGATTGATGTGTTTATTTAGCCCTTTGGCTACTTAATAGGATACATTTTACATTTTGTAATCGTCACTTGGGGAATTTACAGTTGGTTCAACATTTGTTGCATGGATTGGGGAAACCCAAGAAAAACCCAATCAAACCAGAAACATTTCAATCAGTATCTACAGTTTACAGTTCATACAATTCACTCATAGATACATTTCTTTAACATATTTACTCGCTTTTCTTCTAAATGCACTAACCTTGTCAGTTGATTTTATACAGTTTGGTAAGTCATTGTAAATTTGAAAGCCGTTGTACATTAGAGATTGCTGCGATCGTGTTTGATTCCGTTTTCATAGGCGAATATTAAGTTTCTGCCGTGTGTTGTATGTATGTGTATCTGCAACAAGTTTTAAACTTTCCGCGAGATACGACGGACTTATTTTTAACTTGATTTTGTGCACAAATATAAGCGTATTTAAAACTATTCTCTGTCGAATATTAAAAAAATGTAACGCCTCTAACATTTGGTTGATTGGTGTGAATTTACTACATCTAATAATCGCTCGCATCGCTCGATTTTGCGCTCTTTGTAGTGAGTCCATTTCGGATTCGCCAATATCGAGGAAGATTGTAGAACAATAGTCAAAGTGAGGGGCTATTATACTTTTATAAATAATAGTTCTTGTTAGCGCCGATACCGAGTCTCCAATTCTGAACAAAAAGTTTACTTTTTTCGAGATCTTTTTAATTATGTAATTGACATGTTCTCTAAAGTTCAGGTGTTTGTCAATCGTAACGCCAAGATACTTAATTACGTCAACATTTTCAATTTTGCTATTTTCTATTGTAATATCACAGTCTGCATTTGGCACAGAGGCCCGCACGCCTCGTATCAAAATAAATTTTGTTTTAGTTACATTTAAACTTATCATATTATTTTTCAACCAAATAGATTGTAACGTGGCAGAACGTTATGACCTCCGCCTTCCCAGCCTTACGAGCGTACCGAGGGCCCAAAAACCCAATTCCGCGGTTCAAACCCTTGCCGCCTTATCCCGCGGAGCCATATTGACTGTAAGCGTCTGCTAACAGCCGACCGGCGACCGTCAGCGCTCGCCGGACAGGTGGTAATGAGGTGAACCACCCGAAGCGGAAGAAGAAGACAGACTCCTCGTGGCGTACGGTACGAGCACACCGCGTGCTCAATAACGTCGTGACGTAAGAGTGAGAGAGAGAGAGAGAGAGAGAGAGAGAGAGTGAACCTAATTTTAAGAGAATAGTTTTAAGTGAGTGTTTTGTGTGAGTGACGACCCACTGGATATTGACTAGGACTTCGACTGATTGGACTATCGTGCACCCTACGACCGTCGCCTGTACCCGGACCTCCGCCGTCACGTTAATTCGGACTGCCGTAGCCGAGACACGCTGGAACCTCGTACAGTAAGGTAGGAGCCATCCGATCTCCAGTCAAAGACCCGTGGACATCCCTAAAACCCTACGAGCCTCGAGCCGTTCCTGTGTTAACGTCTAATCGTTCCTCGGAACCGTTGGATTTGAAATTAACCAGAACCGAGTCACGTGTTGTTTGTCGTGCGTAGAGCCGTGCCAGGATTGGTCACCGCTGCGCCGATATTCGCCGAGATCGCGCCGACGCCATATTGCCACGGACTGCTGACGTCATCGCGAAGCACTCAGCTGCTGCGAGTCAGAGTTTCGTCGCTTCCCTAGCCATCCCCACTACCTCTCCGCCGCCGCTGGACAGCGTGCCGCGTTAGTCCTCAGAAAGACATCGAGAGAGGCACGCAATCTCGCTACAGTGACAGCTGACTGTCAAGTAGCCAGAGAGGGAGAGCCTGCGACCGTCTAAGAAGATCGTCGCCTAGCATTAAGGATTGAAATAGTTTTGTTTGATATTAGAGTAGAGTAGATTCATTAGTTCTAATTTATATTTTGTATGTAACATACGCCAGGTAGCGGGCGTGGTAATAATTCGCCACCTTTTCTTTTTTTCTTTTTAATAAATAATAGTCAATAATATTCGGTTTGTGTCTTTATTCTTCGCCCCTACGAAATCCCTCTATCGTTAGTAGCTAGTCGGAGGGTCCCAGAGAGAGAGAGAGAGGACTTCTGACGAAGTCTGGCGCCCAACAAAATCCCCCTACCTATCCGTTGGGCCTTGGTTTGTATTCGGCTTAGTTTCTTGGGTACCCGAACCCAGGGAGAACCCGTTACAAGATATACTGTTCAGGTCATAATTAATTTTATTTTCAATGTCAATAGAATCAGAGCTACTGTAGTATACTATTGTATCGTCCGCAAACATTTTACATTTACAGTATTTCAATACCTCCTTTAGGTCATTTATATAGATCAAAAAAAGTATTGGGCCCAATATTGAGCCTTGAGGAACACCGTATTTGGTTTTTCTTTTTGAGGAGGTCACATTATTAAATTTCACTTGTTGTGTCCTGTCAGTTAAATAGCTTTTGAACCATTTAAGTACATTGCTTTTTAGGCCACAGTTGTCTAGTTTTTTAATTAAAATATTTCTGTCGATTGTCTCAAACGCCCGTTTAAAATCTAAGAATGCAACGCCAGTCTTTAGTTTGTTGTCGCAGTTTAATTTCCACTCGTTCAAGACATTCTGCAAGGCGGTCTCACAGGAATGACTCTCGCGAAAGCCAGATTGCTCTGGCACTAAAATGTTGTTATCATTCAAATATTTAATTAGTTGCTTATAGACTACAGTCTCTAATATCTTCTCAAAAGTCGGAAGGACATTTATCGGTCTAAATTCACTTGCTTTTGTTGTGTTTGGAATTTTCTGTATTGGAGTAATTAATGAGTTTTTCCACTCCGCTGGAAATTCACCTTTTCGTAGTGAAATATTTACAAGTTTCACATATTGTTCGTCAATATAGGGCCACGCTTTTTTGATTACTTCTGCGTTAATACCGTCTTCTGTGCACGCTTTATTTTCTAATTTATTTACAATCTCAAATAATTCCTTAAGGGTAACTTCTTTAAAATTAAGCCAACCCTCCTTATTATCATTACTAGTATCAGCTAATAAATCATCACGACTACTAGTTATGTTTTGACTAGGTTTCAATATTGCATCATTAATTTCAGTGATGCTGTCAATAAAAAACTTATTAAAATTATCAGCAATAGCTTCGTCTCTATCACAGATTTCATTGTTAAAATTAACTTTACTAACATTATTCTTTGGTTTGTCGCTCACAATTTGTTTCAGGTGCTTCCATAATTTTTTGCTATCTTTTTTGTTTTTGTCAATCGTTGAGTCGTTGTATTCTCTTTTCTTTTGTTTAATTACTTTAGTCAATTTGTTTCTAATTTTTTTATATTCAATCCAATGGATGTCGTCTTTGGTTTCTTTAGCAATTTTATATATCTTATTTTTCTTACTTTTTAATGCTCTAATCCCGTTATCAAACCATTCTTTACACTTCCATTTATTAACTACTGTAAATTTCGTCAAAGGTATAACTTGGTCCAGCGCTCGTTCAATTGATCCGATCACATGATTTGCAATACTATTTACATTGTTGTCAATAGGTTCATCAATTTTATTAATTGTTTCAGCTAGAGTTTTTGCAAATTTAATATTATCAAATTTTTTTAAATTTCTGCCAATGAAATAGTTTTGCATCTTCAAATTCTGTTGGTTTTTAGGCAATTCAATACTCAGGATATCATGATCAGTTATTTTTGGGGAATCCCAGACATCACAATTTAGGGTTTCATTTGAAAAAGCTAGATCAATCATTGTCTGTGAATTATTAGTTATACGTGTGAACGTGGGGACATAGTTCTTAAGTCCTAATTCACCCATTATTGATAGCAGCTTTTTTGAATAGAAACTACTTTTACTAATATCAATGTTAAGATCACCAAGTAATATAAATTGTTCATTTTCGACGAGATCACCTGTAATTTCTCTTAAAATATCCATAAAAAGTGCATCACTCGTACTAGGTGAGTGATACACTACTGACATAATTATTTTATTTAACAATTGAATTGAAAACGTTAAATTCCAGGTATTAGAGGAATAGTTTTTATTGTTAATAATTTTGAATTGCAAGTCATTTCTAAAATAAACAAGAATACCGCCAGTATATTTATTTTCCGAGTTTACTCTAATGTGATTGTAATTGTCAATTAGTAACTCGGAATCGTTAATGTCCTCTGTTACGCGAGTTTCAGTTAGACAAACCACTAAAGGTCTCCTTTTTAATATTAAATCTTCGATCTCGTCTTTATGTGCTAAAAAACTTTGCGCGTTTAAGTGTAATAACAATTCACTTTGCTGTGATTGTTAAATATTTTCCTCATCTCTTTTCTTTTGATTCTCAACTAATGTAATGTAAATTGGACATTTTCTATCATATGCGCTGTGCTTGTCATCATTGTTTAAGTCTTTGTTTCTCTCTTTCTTGTTATGGTGCGCACAATTCGTGCATTTTACGTAATTTGATTCGCAATCTTTGCTATTATGTGCACCTCCACATTTACCACAAGTGACCTCTCTCTTACATTCCTTCGAAAAATGATTATAGCCACAACACTTGAAGCAACGAGTAATGTTAACGTGCTCTACTATTTTACATTGCTTCCATCCAAGGGAAACCTTTTCCATAAGCAAAAGGATCTTTTGCAATTCCGAGTTCACTTCAACAATTGCGCTAACATCATTTTTCTTGTCATTTATAATTCGCTTGACAATTTTCATCCCTGTTTTCTCGCAAACCTCTCCCAGGTCATTTTGTTGGATTATGTCATTCACAAGTTGTTCGTCAGTCAATGTCGCTTCCTCTTTGTCAATGTAAAGAATTTTTACAAATTTCTTGTTTACTTTTGGAACTTGAACTTTGAATTGTTCACCAATTTTGTCAACAACACTCTTTTGTAATTTGTCTTTATCACTTACATTTTTAAATTTGACAACAACCGTGCCATTATTTTTTTCATGGATACTTTTGACTCCGACTCCGAGCTCTTTAACGTTAATATTGCCTTTAACACTATTCAAGTTATCGTTTTTGTTGACATTGCCTTGCGTGGCAGTGTCAACTTTCGCAGGTTTTATTACAATTACCGCTTCTTTTTTTTCCATTTGAGCAACATTTGCATAAGAGACACTTGCAACATTTCCCTTGTTAGCTTGGGCGTTGTTATTATTATTATTATTATTTTGCAAAAACTTGTCATCTGTTAATTTATTAATAGTTTGCTTCAAGCTAACAATCTCATTTTTACTATTAACTATCTCGCTTTGCAGTTCGTCAATTTTCTCGGTCAGTGGACGCATCTCGTCTCTGATGGTCTTTTGAATAAGGCGCCGTAGAACCCCCTCGTCACTGGCGTCGCTGTCTTCGCAATCGGAGTCATCTGACATCCTCGCTCGCTTGTTTTTGTTTACTTCATCTAGTTTCGTTTGATTGTGAGCGCCGCTTGTCCCAACGGGAATTTCGTCACAATCCATTTCAATGTTCTGCTTCTTCTTACTTTTCAAGTCAATCGTCACAAAGCCACTATTGCATTCGACCGATTCCCCTTTTGCGTTTTTTACTTTATGATATTTCACGCACGATGGGTGGAAAGCCTTATTGCACTTTTCACAGAGAAACACCGTTGTTTTCAATTCTTGCTTGTCTTTGTCACAGTAATACCTCATTGTTACTTTAGGTGGCTCAACAGCTCTACAGCTTCCACCACACTTTTCACTTAAAAACTGCACAGCTGTATGCAAGTGAGTGTGTCACACCACTAAGTTGAAAATTAACATTGGTAACGCACTTGTGAACAATTATTTGTTTTCTTAAATTGATTTCTCCACTCTAAAATTCTCGTCAAACTCGGAGCGACGTGAAGCACACCCAAACAGAGAGAGAGAGAGAGAGAGAGAGAGAGAGAGAGAGAGAGAGAGAGAGAGAGAGAGAGAGAGAGCCAGAGACAGAGAGAGAGAGACAGAGAGAGAGAGATAGAGAGAGTAGAATAGAGTAGAGTAGAGTAAAGTAGAGTAGAGTAGAGTGGAGTAGAGTAGAGTAGAGTAGAGTAGAGGAGAGTAGAGTAGAGTAGAGCAGTTTATTTCATCGGCAATGGAGCTAACGCTCTCTAAGGCCGCACGCAATGTGACAAGAAATCACAGTAAATACAAAATAAAGCTTAGAGTCATAATATCACAGCTCGATCCAAAATATACTTAAACTACTAACAATAAGAATTGAGTGAGCTAGCAACGGAAGGAGACTCCCAATAGCCACTGCGCAAGGCCGGACGGGTCCGCTTCACGTTCCTCCAGCGCCATGAGATGACGAAAGCATCGAGCACGAAAGACAGATAGAGTAGGCGCCGACGTGACATCAGGCGGAAGCGAATTCAAAAATCGAATCCATACGACAAAAAAAGAATTTTGCCAAGTCGACGTGCGCGCAGGTGGAACATAAAGCGTATCCGTCCGAGCAGGATCACGACGCGACACCAAGTTGGCGCGAAGCTGGAGCTGTTCGCCAAAGAGTCCCTCTGCTGGCCTTAATTCCCGGCTCGCTCAATTTCAGCTGGGCGGCACTTGAGGTAATCTACCAAATCATCGGCGTCAAGCAAGTACGAACAGTAGTGCAGGCGATGCGGCAAATCGTTTACAAAGAGCGAGAACTCTTTGAGTTTACGAGAGCGGGGACCACGCACACTGCCCTAGGGCACACCGGACGTAGGCGGGAGCCACCCTGACCGCCGCGAACTGCCTGGACCCACCCTTGAAGATATGAGTGGAACCAACCCAGCACACCGGCTGAAAACCCAAGAGCACATAGCTTATGCAGTAGCAACGAGTGATCAATGCTGTCGAAGGCTCTAGTAAAGTCAAAGAGTACGGCTAGGGTGACCATACGCTCATCTACACCTTGGCGGATGTCATCGGCTAGCCGCAGGAAAGCAGTCTGAGTCGCTGTCCCTTCCCGAAACCCAGTCTGACGCGGGTCCAGCAGGTTGCGCGATCGAAGGGAGGATGTACTGGTCAAACAGTAGCTGCTCGAGAACCTTTGAGAGGTCGCAGAGCAAGAAGATCGGCCGGAAGTCGGAACATGCCAGCGGCACACGAGTCTTAGGTACAGGGCACACAAGCAAAAACTTCCAAAGTGCCCGAAAGCTGCCGCTCCCGAGAGAGGAGTTGAACAATGACTCTAAAAATTTAGTGCTGGCAATAGTACGTTTCATTGATAGTCTAACGAGGGCACGTATCTCGGAGGATTCTGAATATAATATTTTGGATTACCACTGGTTTCACCTCCAAAACAGCTTGTCACCAGAAGTACTCTACCATTCTATTATTTTCATGAAAATCACGGACATTGAAATTGAACTATGGAATAATGACCCAGAGAAGTTCTACAAAGAGGAAGAATTGCTCTGTTATCCCGATAGCCTTCGTGGCGAAGTCAGTGAGCTGGGTTTAAGAACCACCGCTATTTGACCGAGTCGGGACCGAGCGTTTCTGCTATCTGACGAAAGTAGGGGCCTCCTACTCCTTGTGGACGGTTTTCTGCGCAGCCAGTTCGCGCCACTCCGCTTCACTGACGGCCCCGATGTTAAGGGGAACGCTGCCGAATAGTGGGGGTTAAGCCCGTCAAATAGCAGAGGGCAAATGTGGTCAAATAGCGGCGTTCGTCAAATAGCGGGTGGTCAAATAGCGGAGGTTCGAGTGTATGTAATACATGGCTGTTTACAAGCTCATGTCATGCCAAATCAAATAAGCATTTGAATATAATCAAAGTAGCTGATCATCTTATCGTTTTTTTTTTTTTTTTTTTTAATTTTGGTTTCAAAATTCATATCTTCCTGAAGATTGTTCATCCAACTGTTAAGGTAGTTGTCGTGCTACAGTCCGACCCAAAATCTAAAACCCCTAGTCGGCGACAATGTATGGCTCTGTGAGAGTGAGAGCCACGAGATATCCACTCGAGAGTAAGAGAGATACGCGCCGCTTTATGTTACAGTTTTAACTATAAAATCTAAACGAGACGGTCAAAAACGCTGAATGACGAATCAAACGATTCAGAAGATTACAATTTACCATATGATGGTTTTTTGTTATAATCCTATTAATTGTTTTCGTCGAAGGGGTAATTTTCGAACATATTCTTGCACACTTTCCATATCAGCCTGTGTATAAGAACGAACTTTAAATGCTTTTTTCTCAGAAATGAAACGGTCAAAGGCCGGAATATTTTAACAGGAGACGTATAATGCGTCAACATATGGCTCATATAAGTTTCATCAATATCTTAAGAAAAGTCGATTCGCACGACAACTACCTTAACGACGGACCTCATGCATCAGGTACCACATATACCAGAGTACGTCCTGCTAGGCCATAACCGTTGCCCTTACCGAAATGATCAGATTGAAGTAAGGAGTTGAGAGCGTGAATCTATGGTTAAATAATGATTTGAATCACTAAGATATCAGACATAATCTGTTCATTTTTTGAAGGAATATATCTTTAAGTATGATTTATAATAACATACGAATATCATTTTTCATGAATCGCCGACATAATAACTGAAATATATTGTTTAACAACCCGAAAATTCGAGTTCGGTTGCCAACACAGAGTTATTCTATATATGGGGAATTCCACGCCAACTCACCGAGCCCGTGACCCTGAACAATTTCGATTTTTCTGATTTTTTTTTATATGATCGACCTTTCTCCAAAAACCACGAAAAAAGGTGTTTTTATGTTTTATTCAGACTCTTTCTGTTTAATCGTTATTGAAGCTATCTCAAAAACGCCATTTTTCATATATTTCAAAGAATTTACAAAAATTCCTTGGAGTGAAACGATGATTTTAAGCCCAGAATGGGAATGTGATTCCCTGTTTCACTAGTTTCTGGAGCGATTCAAACATTTCATTTCAACAATTTCAACGCAAGTTGTACGATTTTTTTGTTGAATTGAAATGTTTGAATCGCTCCAGAAACTAGAAAAACCGGGATCACATTCTCATTCTGGGCTTAAGGTGCCACAGAAGTGACATGTCCTATATATATTTTGTGACGTCAGAATCGTGAAATACGAGGAATTTCGTCGAGATATTGAGCCTGAACGAGGAAACGAGTTCCACGGGTATTATTTTTCTATTGAAGCTTAAATTAATCTGTACTGCGCTTGCTTAGTGATTTTCGGCGTACATTACCCAGTGATGTCCATGGTGAATAAATAAAAGTGACAGGTCGTTTAATACATATCCAACATGGCGGCATCAGAATCCGGCCATCACCGTCTTGTCGTATTTACGCTGCATCCAGAAGATTAATACGTCTATCACTAAATACAGGGAGCAAGCGCAGGGTAGAAATACACACTTGTTTCGGGAAAACTTACTTCGACCATCTGCATCCCGTGAATAAGGCTCGATTTGACGACAAAATCCTCGTATTTCACGATTTTGACGTCACAAATATACAGCGTGATTCCCAAGTCGCGGAAGAGATTTCACATGCAGATTCCTTGTCGGAATCCAAGAATAAAGTTCCTCATCAAAAACTTTCAGGGTGCCGTCGTTGCTGAGTTATAGAAGGTTTAGTCTAACCAATAATACGGCCGTGAAGTGACGTGCTCAGTCTCGCAGCAATTCTGTCAAACTGAAAGTGCCCGCGTCGTATGAACTTTGTCCGATATTCCGGTTTTTTAATTCGTAATTTTTAGTCTTTACGTCGCCCGGTCGGTTATTCTCGTGCCCTACGTCGTTCACCCCGTAGTTGACGTTGTCCAGGTAGTCGAACTGGTGATTGACATTCCCCAGGTCTTTTGCTTCGTAGCGTTCGTTATGCAGGTCGCCAGGCTCGTGATTTCCGTACTCCAGGACTCTTGCCCCTTAGTTTACGTTGTCCAGGTGGTCAAACTGATCATTTAAATTCCGCAGGTCTTTCGCTTCGTAGTTTTCACTCTCGTTGTCTTCAGGTTGTTGATTTACATGCTCCAGGACCTTCGCCCCGTAGACTACGTTGTCCAGCTGGTCAAACTGCTGACTTACGTTACCTAGGTCATCCGCTTCGTAGTTTTCACTATCGTTGTCATCGAGTCGTTGATCTAGGTGCTTCAGGACTTTTGCCCCGTAGTTTACGTTGTCCAGGTAGTCAAACTGGTGATGAACATTCCCCAGGTCTTTTGCTTCGTAATAGGACCTTCGCCTCGTAGTTTACGTTGTCTAGGTAGTCAAACTGATGATTTACATTACTCAGGTCTTTTGTTTCGTATTAGGACCTTCGCCTCGTAGTTTACGTTGTCCAGGTGGTGAAATTGATGATTCACATTCCTCAGGTCTTTTGCTCCGTAGTTTTCACTCTCATTCTGATCGGGTTGTTGATTTTTAGGCTCCAGGACCTTCGCCCCGTAGTTTACGTTGTCCAGGTGGTCAAACTGGTGATTCACAGTCCCCAGGTCTTTTGCTTCGTATTAGGACCTTCGCCTCGTAGTTTACGTTGTCCAGGTGGTCAGACTGATGATTTACATACCTCAGGTCTTTTGCTTCGTAGTTTTCACTCTCATTGTCATCGGGTTATTGATTTCCGTCCTCCAGGACTTTCGCCCCATAGTTTACGTTGTCCAGGTGGTCGAACTGATGATTTACGTTGCCCAGGTCGTCCGCTTCGTAGTTTTCACTATCGTTGTCATCGGGTTGTTGATTTCCGTCTTCGGGGACTTTCGCCACGTAGTTTACGCTGTGCAGGTGGTCAAACTGATGACTTACAATACCCAGGTCGTCCGCTTCGTAGCGTTCGTTATCCAAGTCGTCAGTCCAATGATTTATGGCGTGCAGGTATTCCGCTAAACAGAAAGATGAAGAAACTCGATTTCTAAAAACTGAGTTCATTGATTGACAAGCAAATCTCAACTATTTTTTTATGTCAAAAAAGGCGTGATTAATATTCGACTGAAATACAATTATAAAATGCAATTCATTGTACCTGATCGTCGGTTAAAATGCAGATTAATTTCAGAATTTAATTTGAATAATCACCAATGGAGAAAATAATTTGATACATGGGTTCAGGTAAAAATCAAGAGTCGTCATAATCGTATAAGATAATTTAATTCTTTCACATAATACATAGTTTCAATGTAGTCCACTGGTTAACACATTTATTTATTAATTATCATGAAACAATAACAACAAGTCGAAGTCAAAAGAACACGTGGACAGCTGAAGTTACATAGGTCGATATAACACTATAATAGTACATTACGATACGACTGCGGTAAAACCTCTTCTGACGAGGTTACAGCACGAGCTGAAGGCGAGTATTGCAATCACACGACATTAGAAGAAGTTTTTTCATCGAGTATTGTGCAAAATTTTACTTCATTAGGTGTGAAAATAGGGGTTTCATGCACGCGAAGCGTGCGTATAACGTCCATTATCACACTGGGTGAATGAAGATGAATGTCAATCAATGAACTCAGTTTTTAGAAATCGAGTTTCTTCATCTCTCCGTTTAGCGGAATACCTGCACGTCATAAATCATTGGTCTGACGACCTGGATAACGAACGCTACGGAGCGGACGACCGGGGGATTGTAAGTCATCAGTTTGACCACCTGCACAACGTAAACTACGTGGCGAAAGTCCCGGAAGACGAAGATCAACGACTCGACGACAACGATAGTGAAAACTACGAAGCGGACGACCTGGGTAACGTAAGTCAGCAGTTTAACCAGCTGGACAACGTAATCTACGGGGCGAAGGTCCTGGAGCATGTAAATCGACAACCCGAAGACAACGAGAGTGGAAAATACGAAGCGAAAGACGTGGGGAATGTAAATCATCAGTTTGACCACCTGGCTAACGTCAGCTACGGGGCAAAATTCCTGCAGTACGGAAATCACGAGCCTAGCGACCTGGATAACGAACGCTACGAGGCAAAAGACCTGGGGAATGTCAATTACCAGTTTGACCACCTGGACAACGTCAACTACGGGGCGAACGACGTACAGCACGAGAATGACCGACCGGGCGACATAAAGACTAAAAATTACGAAATGTAAAAACCGAAATTTCGGGCAAAGTTCATACGACGCGGGCACTATCAGTTTGACAGAATTGCTACGAGACTGAGCACGTCACTTTACGGCCGTATTATTGGTTAGACTAAACCTTCTAGAACTCAGCAACGACGGCACCCGGGAAGTTTTTGATGAGGACCTTTATTCCTAGATTCCGACAAGGGATCTGCATGTGAAATCTTTTTCGCGACTTGGGAATCACGCTGTATATAGGACATGTCAGTACTGTGGCACCTTAAAATCATCGTTTCACTGCAAGGAATTTTCGTGAATTTTTTGCAAAAAATAGAAAATCGCGTTTTTGAGATAGCTTCGATATCGATTGGACGAAAAGGGTCTGAAAAAGAGAAAAAAAAACACCTTTTTCGTGGTTTTTGGAGGAAGGTCGATGATATAAAAAAAAATCAGAAGAATCAAAATTGGTCAGAGTCACGGGCTCGGTGAGTTGGCGTGGAATTCCCCATATACTAGAATATCCGGTGACGTTGGCGGGGACTTATATGCCACTGAAATTTTTTGTCAATCTATTTCCTCCTTCTTATTCTGCAAATTGAGATTTACAATGTTATGTTCAGTTGGGAGCGATTCTCGATTGTCCACGACCTGCAGTTTAGAATACCTTGGTCATTGTGATACTCAAACAGATGGAGATTGGGACCATGATGCGAGCCAGTAACAATTATTCTGCAGTAATTCAAAACAGGTGGAAATTGCATGAAGCCTTTCATTCAGCGTTTTGTCTCGTTAAAGATGTTATTGTCGAAAAAACAGAATGAGGGAACACTGCATTTTGATATTGCATTTTAGTATTGGACATTTTCGATATGTACGATACCGATCTGTAATCAAATTATCTACCAACATTACTATTGGTGATGCTGCATCTGGTGGGAAAGGATCGTGAATTCAAAATTTTTGGACAGAGGATGGAAATATTAATAAGAATATTAGAGATCTTCGATATGTATGACACCGATCTTGAATCAAATTATCTACTGATATTACCATTGATCACGGACGCGGCAGAGAAAAACTAGGAAATCTGATATACGAGGTGGAGCTGGACGATGATCGGGTATGGAAACGGCACATGAACCAAATACGCGCAATCGGCCAGTAACACGCCTTCGAAAAGGAGCCTCGAACAACCCTACGACGTAAGATACGAATAAACACGAGCAAAACCATATCCTCGCTAGGAAATCACGACAGTCGGGCCACTGGAACCAACAGAGAACTATAGAAGTAAACTATTTGTACAGGGAACGGAGAGAGAACCGATCGGAATTTAGCGCCCGAAGACCCCTGCACAACAGAAAAAAAATTGAAAAATGAAATCAAAGCCGAAAGCGGTCGGGTAAAGAACAATAAAGGAATAAAGTCAGATCCCTTGAACTTGCGCAGATCGCTGAGGAATCGCAGGGAACCTGCACGGCTGCAATCACGGTCGCCACCTGAGGACGTCTTCTGAGTCGGAGATTGGCAGGCGGAAGGAGGGGGAGGGGGGGGGGGGGTAAAAATCAAAATTTGAACGCTTTTTATTAGAAATCACAATAAAACTACTTAGAAACGTTTGTACGGTTGATCGACTAGTTATAAATACGCAAGATTTTCACTACAAGTAAATTACAAGTAACTCCACGAAGCGAACGAAAATTATGATCAATTTTGGTTATTAGCTTTGAATTTGAAAATATATTCTGAATTTGCTGATACACTTTTCAACAAAGGAGTCTGGTCTGAATGACAAATAATGGGTCATACGTTTCACCCGGTGATTCAGTTTTTAACCCGGAACCCGGAGTAAAGTAACCAAAACCCGGAGTCTCCGAGTCAAACCCGGAGTGGTGGCAACCCTGGCTGCAATACACGTAGTGTTATACGCTATTTCAACGAGAGAGAAAGGGAGAGATATGCCTGCTATATATACGGCGTGAAGACACATTCAAATCCGACCGCCGGTAAGAGAACGAGGATGCGCAGGCGTCGCAGCGCTGCGAGATATACGCCATTAGACATAACCCGAGCAGAAATTTCGCGACGGCGTGATATTGGTCCAACGCTGCAGCCGCTCGAAAGATGTTGGCCCGCGATTGCTATTCAATATTGGTCCGAGATTGAAATGTAACGCTGTTCCGTATTGGCCCGATAACATCGAAAGAAAGTCGGACCAAGCTTGGGTGCCGGCACCGGACCAAGATTCGATGTTACGGTGGCCCAATATTGCCTGACGTGCTTTGGTAAATGGTGCGTTTCTGATTCGGGCAGATATTGGCATCCATCCACGGCCCTATATAGTCTTACGTTATTGGGCCAGTATATCATGCCCCGTATTTATTTTATAGAATTGACGGTACGCGGTGTGAGCACTGCCAGTAGTAACGAAAAATGGTAATAATATTACTATTTATAATCAGAAAAATTAGAACTTGGAAAATCTCAGTTTCGGTTCGCTCGGTATTGTATACACCAAGGCTATGTTTCCCTACTGGAATTTACATTAACCGATTATGTTTGTCTCGCATTCGGTTTGTACACCGTGTGTACCCCAACTGATTATCAACTAACCCGCCTACATTATTCGTTACGCATGACCCTTTTCTGAGAAAACTTCGAGTCTTTTTCTAACTGCGAGGGGATTTGAACCCAAGAACGCACGGTCTCTCATATTACGGATCGCTCGCTCTAGCCACTACGCCAATTCGTCGCATGAATATCAATACTACTCTTTGTTAGTTGTGACATACCGCGCATTTGAAATAGGTGTTTTGAGACCAGTCTTGTTCCGAGATTCCGGGCCGTGGTATGACCGTTGCATGGGCTGCTGGTTCAAGTTCGACTTCGGACCGAGATTGTCAACCACGGTATAACTTCCGCAACGGCTGCTAGCTCAAGTTCAACTTCGGACCGAGATTGTCAACCACGGTATAACTTCTGCAGCGGTTGCCAGCCAGAGGCCAATGTTATGTGCTTATCCGACGTTGGCGACTAACCGCCGCAATGATTGCCAGCCAATGGGCAATATTGGGTGTCCATCCGACGTTGACGACTGACCACTCCAACGGTTGCG
Organism: Tenthredo livida; assembly: GCA_963992785.1. Lineage (NCBI taxonomy): Eukaryota > Metazoa > Arthropoda > Insecta > Hymenoptera > Tenthredinidae > Tenthredo > Tenthredo livida. The sequence continues at coordinate 15,386,858 of OZ023071.1, forward strand.
TCGCGATGGCCAATATTGAATGAACATACTACGTGGATATATTTGAACGATCTATTGGCAACCAATATGGAGCCAGCACTGGCCCAATCTAGTGCAACAACATGTAGCCGGTGTCGCAGTTCATGATATTGTGCCGAACTCGGGCCAGCTGGAATTGACAATGCAAAGCCGTTACATTGGAACATTAGAATGCCAATATTGGTTCGACGTTGGTACGTTCAATAAGAACAACCGCGGTTCATCAATTTCTGCACGGAATGGCGATTGATCCGCAACCAACGTTGGGTGGGTCTCTCGTGCCGAGCCACGGCCGTCGTATCAGGGGTCATTCTGGATCCGATATTGGACAGATATCGGACGCCTATGTTCGACCGGGGGCATGGCGATTGATCCATGACCACCGTTGGGTGGATGTCTCGTGTCGATCCACGGCCGTCGTATCGGGGGTCATTCTGGATCCGATATTGGACAGATATCGGACGCCGATGTTCAACCGCTGTCCCGGGGGTTCAATCGGAACGAACGTCGGATGAATATCTCATTCCGAGGTACACCCGCTGTATTCGGTGCCAATCTGATACCAATATTGGGCCGAGGTAGTGGGCCAGGGTATAACCATTAAATCAATTTTTGATATTGGGACAGGGTCGGGCCGCTAAAAACTTTCGATATTAGTCCGTTACATCGGGATGCCGATATCGTTTTCACGTTGGTCCGTTCTATAAGAACCGCCGCCGTGCTAGGATTTCTGCTCGGGAAGTCAGATATACGTGTCACCTAGGTCACAGCGTGTGAAGAGACACCAACGAATGAAGTTATAAACGATTTATTAAACCCAAGGTCAGGGCTAGTGTTCTATTCCGCACCTTATTTGTATTTTCTCATTTTATTCCGGCCGACGATGATAATGACTATGGTGAATATCGTAGATTTTAAAACCGAATTGAACCGAAAAAAAATCTACGACTATATTCCATAGGGAATACTTCATGGAACTGTTTTGAATTTAAATTTATAATGAACACTTTTTTGTTGATTTTGTTGTTATGTTAATTTATTGTGTTTTTTTGCAAATTTGTCGTTGTGACATCGATATCGTAAGACTTACTGAAATATGTGAAAAAAACAAGATACTTTGACGAACTGCTTTCTAACTTGGAGAGTGAATTCATATTCATATTCCACACGTTTCGTAGCATGATAAACGGGGTCGACAAAAGGAAAGAAAAAGTAATAAGCCTGTACTCCCTGATAGTACAAGTTTCCAAAAATCCATCTAAAATTTGGGCAACACAAATCGAACGATATTCCTGGGTAATGCGAGTGCTTTTCGGCTTTTTAGATTTGGAATAAAAAAACACGAATGTTAAACAACTTTTTGGCCTGTATTATATACGAAACTGTACATAAAACTACAGAATTGACTAATTGTTTACGTAAATTAAAAACAGATTACTATACAATGAATATGAAAAATCTAGTGAAATGGAATCTTGAACATTCTGACGTGGTCGCATCCTTCCAAACGTTGGCACGCTATTTACCGACTCTGAAATCTGTAACGCTTTTCGATTATGTGATACACCTCACAATCGGCAATGTCGAATATCTCCAGGAGAATAGTTCAACTGTATACTCTACTGCCTACTTTGACGAAATCTCAACAGCAAATCTGATTCGCAAGCATCTCTGCAAATTTTGTACAATCATTTCATGACTACGTAATCAAAATATCACGGTAAAACCAGGATCCGACGAGAGACCCCTGCACTAGAGCAGCAAAGCACCCAATAGCAACGAAATTTGAATCCAACCATGCCTAAAGAACTGAATACCTTACACCAGATGACAATCGAGCTAACGGAGCAGGACAAAGTAAGCGAGTCGTGGCATACTACAAGCCCAACCCTATTATTATCAAAAGACCACCAGGTGTTCGATAGCCTAGCTATAAAATCAGCAGCCAGAGGTTGCGCCAGCGGAGGATTGATTATTGCAAGAAACAAAAAATACAATAAAAATATACGGAGGACATATACAAGACCGACGAGTGCATCTCTGTCATAACTGAGCATAGGAACAGGAAAATAATCTTCGTATGTAAACCAAATAAATAAACAAAACACTAATAATAACAGGCACATAGACCCTGATCAATTACCATGAATTATTCACAATAAAAACCAGATATTCAACGCGAGAGGACGAGACCTCATAGAGTTAACATTAAGGTACTAAGCTCATTGTTATTATCTAACCGTCTGCCGGTGAAAGTCAGTTCGAAGTTAATTTTGGAGTACAATAACAGCATGCCGGTCAAGTCTATTAAATGTACAACATGTAAAACTTGGAAGCGGTAATCGAGGTAAGCCTAGGTACAGTAGAGTGGCCGTTAGAACGTGAAAAAACATGAATTTCCCGTGCCGCCCCCCAAATCGACTCCAAATGAATCAACACTCATCCTGTGACTTTTTAAGATTTCTATTTTAACGCTTGACCCTTGGCCACAGAGGATAAACTTCTCCATTTGAAATACACGGGGTCTTTTCAGTTATTATTTCACTGTGGGTCTAATTATGGACGTAAAAATCTGAAATTCTCACAGATTTGTCTACGGAAATGCTGCTATGTCAAAAAAAAGTAGCCACCCCCCTGCCCTCAAGATTGTTCATGAGTCATCCCATGCCAATGTGATGGTTATTTTCTTCCCAATTTCATGAGTTTAGATTTATTTGGAGTCGATTTGGGGGACGGCCCGTAAATTTTGTTTCTAACGACAAGCCTAAGGTACAGATGGCATGGCCTTCAACGTAGTAAATTCAATCAAAGTTGTAGCCACAAGCCCAAAAATGGTTTGACGAAGAATGCGATAAATACAAAATCTTAACATGTAATTTTTAAAATGTGTATCACGAAAGAGTGATAAAGTATAAAGTATTTCGCCCATTGAGACTTTTGATCAGAACGACCGTATCTCGAAAGTGTTTCGACATTTTTCAAATCCACCGGAAGCCAATTCCCATAAGATTAGTGCAGGGCTCTTTATGTAATTAGGCAATCAAGGAATAAATCTAATCTAATCTCATCTGACAATGCTGTGAGTATTCTTGAATAAAAAATTCATTATAGATTGCTTGACGAAATTGAACATGTTACGTACGGCCCTGTTTCCATATTTTTCTAAATCATTCCATTGCAAGTAGTGCAGTCAGCGCATTCCTACACGCGCGCGCTCGGCCGGAAGTCAGAGCAGGAAACGAGCCAAGGGCGCGACGCCCCCCAAAAAAACCACTGATTCAGCTAATCGCGAAAAACCCCACCATCAAGCAACCCGAGGTTTCTTTATCGAAACCGAGGTGATTGCCAGCAGTCGATTTTTAAATACCGAAGGCTGCTCAAAGTGCGCACCCTCCAGCCTCATCCCCGGCCACACCTAACCGACAACGGGACTCTGCACGAAGGACGAAAGGTGTGAAGCAGACCAGGGCACGGAACAGCAGAAGGTCCTTTTCTACAAGACAGCTGACGCTGACCGCAACGCCCGGCATAAGCTGCACTGAGTATCCAGAGCGAGAAATCCCTTGCCGGTGGGTTCTTGGAGTTGGCCCGGGTGACGCTCAGGAGTAAATTCGGTAGGCTCGTTCCTTCCTCTACCTTCTTTAACTTCTTACCTTCCAATACCAACGTTCACATATATATTGTGACGTGGATTTTATTTAGCCCTCGAACTAGACCGGATGCTAGCCTCCGAGAGCCGTCCACTCGACAATTGGCCAACGTTAATTACCTGAAAAATATGCTGGGCGCCAGGCGGATAACCGCCACGTTCAAAAATATAAACAAAATATATCCTACGGGTACGTAAAGCGTCGGCTAGCTACAGTACCGCGGAGAGGGGTCAGGATTAATTGAAGGATTAGCGGGACGTTAAATAACGACTCGAGCGTTTGAATTTGACAATAAAAAAAATAGAATTTATTCAACAAAATAGAAAAGAAATAGAAATAATAATTTTAACAATCGGGAATAAATTCCCTCGTAGAAAGAACGGCCACAGGTCGTGTAAAAGTGACCCGGCCACGTTTGACGAGCTTTACAATATCTAATAAACTACTAGCTTCCACGTGGGAGAGCAATAACAAGGAAAATCATGCAAAATAATTAAATAACTCGACAAACTCGGTCCTCGTGAGACAATATTTCAACTAGAACGCTAAATAGACTCCACGAGGATGACTTACAACTAATTAACAGGCGAATATTTACAATGAGTGAGCCTTCTGTTCTTAATAGCGACTAGAAAAATGAAATTGATCTACGAAGTAATATTTACAGATCTCACTTAGACTAACTTAACCTAACTCTGCGAATAACGCGACTAATAATTAAATAGAATTCTTTATTGACTCGAACCCGAAAAACAAAGACTCGAAGTCCAAATAACGAATAGCTATGTCTCTCCCCACGGGAGGAAGAGAGAGCGACAGTGACTGACTACGACTATCTCTGTCGCACTCGTGTACGACAGATATCAAACCCGAACTTAACAGACTATAATACTCGATATTTCTCTACAAAATAATGACTCGAACGATATTCTCTAATACACGGGGACACTGGTGACGGCCTACCCTTCGGAGATCGGTTTAATTCGATTCCAAGAATATCAATTAGCCTCGTGGCTGCTCAAGGCAATATGGCTGACGGCCGTTGCCGAATTCGAATTAGCATGGGTGAGAATGGCTAACGCTTACCGTCTTCCAGCCACCTGAGGAAGGAAGCCTTCTCCTGGCTAAAGTCCATCGTCTAATCCCACGGGGGAAATATTCCTCGGGGAAAAACACTCACTCAACACAAGAAAACAAAAAAAAAACTCTAGTAAGCCCACGAGGTTCGAACGCCAAAAAATGATAGTTTTTATCAACGCAATAACGCAGACCGAGCAAAAGGCACACGTGCTAAGAACGCTAGTCTAACGCAGAGTGACTAGACCGCATGGCGCCGGTAATCAGCGCCCTCGTGTTACGGCCAAATATCGATTTTCGTATCGACCGAAGGATCCCTTAAGCATGGCGACCGGTGGTCGCCACGCGCGTAATTCAAAGTTCGCCACGATGATTTTAGCTTGCTACGTCGGAGGCTCACGGGATGCAGGCTCTTCCTGGTGGCGGGAATCTCTTCCACCACCGATATCCCCCGTTGTAGAATGCCCTTGGCACTCCCCCGTGTCCTCTAGATTACTAGCAGGAGGTAGCGTGGCCACTAACTATCCTCCGAAGCTTTTGGGTGGCGTTCGTCGAGTAGGATCCAAACAGTCGATACTGGGACGTCTTGCGTCGGTAGTGGTGTGTCTCTGTCACAGTATCTTAGCCGTCGGCTGGGCCTCGTCTCCCACATGTTAGAGAAAAGTCGTAAAACAAAACAAAAGAATAAATAATATGCTCAACAGTCTTTAGTCGGTCACGGTCGCCTCTCGGAATTTCTATCGGACCTCGGGGTCTATCTACTCATTCTCTCATTTTCATCCACTCCGCTAAGGTCGTTCAAGGGGTGAGGAGCCTGTCGTAACATGCAATGTTACAATATATATATAAATTGGTCTCATATTTCTTGATTACATTAAATAACATTAGTTTAAAATTGTAACGTAGCCTCTAGTATAGTTTAGTGTTATAGGAATTTAGTGTTAAACATGGTGTATCATATTGAATTACTGAACGGTCATTATCGCATTGAATGAAACGCATGTTCGAAAGTAACACGTCAATAGTTCCTCCTAGACCATTCACAGATTGCACAGGTGTCCTTAGGACTTTATTCAAGCAAGCCCACGAGAGTATTCTTCAGCCGCTCGGAGATTACTCTCTTGAGATATATAATAACACGACACCCGGAGCCTTCAGCCCGGTTGCCCGTAACAAACATAAGAATTGATTTAAGTTTTACCAGCGTCATACCAAAGCTTAGCTCTACCTTTGATAGCAGTTTAAGTCCAAACCAGTTTCGCAATTTTAAGTACATTTTTAATATCAATATTTTGATGTTGGTGCCGGATAAAAATACTGGAGGATTCCATCTTTGAATTGTGGTATTTTGATATCAATGTTATTTATGTGCCATCGCAAAGAACACTCACCTCCACCCACAGTTTAAGTGGACTGTATAGGCCTAGCTGTGTTGATTTTTTCGGATAACATTATTCTCGAGTCGTCTGCAGCCTGTGCTTTTAGACTAAGGATTAAGCTCCGGACTTTGTGAATCATTCTGGCGTGATACATCACTTGATTAACAGTAGAACTATGATTCTTTGTCGTGTTGATCTATCGTAGTCAATGAATCTGAGTATAAAAACGAAAATCTGAATCGTGACAATCAGATATATTCTTCAATTTTATAATAAGGTAGGACGAGCAATTCAATACCTTCAGATACATGTGCCGACGGAGCTGTCAGTGATTAGCCGGCGCGTACAATATTTTCACTACGTTGAGTATTGAAGCCGCTGCTTCGTTTCTGACTTTAGAGTTTTCTTATATAAAAAAGATAAAAAGGATTGCTATCAATCAATTTTGAACAGTTATACATCCCAAAGACAAAAATGTTGATCCGAATTTTTCATGATTACAGTAAAAATAAATGATAATTATTTACCTTGTTTTCCATTTCCAATAGAAATATCCCCAGATTCACTTCTAATGATCGAATCGTTCATTATTTTCACAGCAGATTTAGATGATGCATTTGATGATTCGGCAGTGGCAATAACGTAATTGTTATTTAGATCGTTTCGTTGCAGACTCACCCAGCTTTTTTCCAATCCTTTTACCTGTGTTTTTTGTCACAGATCTATTACGTTTCTTTCAACTGACCTATCCGAGCTATACATTTCGTCAGAGTCTGTTGCAACATTTTTAATTTTATTACCCACGGTCCTGGTGCGATCACATGATTTGGACGGTCGTTGATCCGTTGTATAATGATTCACTGTTAGTATTGGACAACATTGTGCTGATATCCAATCGTGATTTATACGTTTCCTCATTCTTTTCAGATTCTGCCCTTCCTCGAGATTCTCAGTCAGTGGTGAAAGCCCGACTTTCAAGTACACGTAATTTGTTCGTATCTTCTTTGTATGTTGATATGAAAAAGAATAAACAAAATTCACAAATGTCTCACGCACAACAAAACAATGCATCATGTATATATGTACCCCCGAATTTTTTCAAGGCTACCCCCTGAAAAGTTTCAGTACGATGAAAACAGATATTTTCCGTTATGGCTCATGGGAGCATTGAAATCCGAAATAAGGGTGAAAAAGTATAGATCTTGATGAACTAAGATGAATATATTGGAAATCATGGCAGCTGTAATTTTTTTGGAAATTAGGTGAAAATCACTCGCCAAGTAGGAAATATCTTTTTTACTCGTACTCATTCTCTTCAGATGATGCACCTGAAAAAAGGGGGGGTCGGATCATTTTGAACCACCCGAATTATCGCGCTTCAGATAACCGAATCATTTTTTTAATCACCTTTGAACTCTATGGGATATTGTGGCCAACTTTCGGGAGATGGTGCGCACCGTTCGATGAGTTCCTTAGTCAAAGTAAGATCCTCGCCGAAATAGTACCATGCCAAGATTGATAGGTTAGGTTTAGCGTAAGGTTGTAATCTATTAAGTATCACAGTCACAGAAATAGTCTCGTTATACATTTACTGACAACGGTTGTAAATTAATATGATATTCAAAATAATCATAAAAGCAAACAATCTGAAAATGGTTGCGCGTGGTTAACGGGCTACGACTATTGCGGTGCGCGTCCGCAAGGAAGACGGACGTTGCGACGATGCCCTTCGTTACTCGCGTGGCTGCGCGCTAACACCGGCGCGGCCGAACCCTGCAACACGTGTTTCAGACAAACTCGCCGGTTCTGAGCCAGCATATTGACGAGTGAAATAATTTATTGAAAATTGTGTGTGAAAGAGTGTAATCCGACGATAATTCCGTACAAGCAAGACTACGAGGTACGTACTACATGCACACGTAAGCAATATGTATAAATATTCATAGATATTGTGTTTGGGACATCAGCTTTCATATCCTTAGTCTCAACTTTTTTGAAAATTTTACTATAATTGTTTTATTTCTTTTTATTATATCCCAATAACGGTTTCCGCTCGATAACTCCCCTGCTGAAAGTCAACAGATAGAATCTTCATCCACTTGAATCACTTTGGATCCTTTGGATAGAAAGGAATTAAGATAATTAATCTAACCCTATCAACGGTCTATCTTTGCGAATCTCTTGCTATTTTCTTTTGAGTCCAAACTAGGGCCTATCCTTTCCAATCCCTAATTTCCTATCTAATGATATCCATCGCCAATCCACGTGAATCTTCTTCCATCTGATTTGAATCAAAACTAGGGCCTATCCTTTTTGATCTCTAATTTCCTTTCTAATCCTTCCCACCGCCAATCTACGTGAATCTTCCTCTATCTGATTTAGATCCAAACTAGAGCTCATCCTTTTTAATCTCTGATTTCTTATCTAATTCTATCCACAGCTTATCTATCTGAATCCCTCTGATGGTCCGCTCAGAATAAGAATCGCGCCTATCTTTGCATATTCCCAATTTCTTATCCACTCCCAACTATCTGAATCTCATTCGATGCCTATTTAAGTTCAAAGTCCCGCCTATCCGTTTGTATCCCTATTTTCGGTTCCACTTCTATCCACAGTCCATCTATCTAAATCTCTCTGATGGTCTGTTCAAATGCAAAGTCCCGTCTATCATTTTGTACCCTCAATTTCGTATTCACAACTATCCACAGCCTTTCCATCTCATTCCCATTCAATGCCTATTTGAATTCGAAGTCCCAACAATCCGTTTGTATACTTAATTTCGCATTCACTTTTATCCACAACCTATCCATCTAAATCCCTCTGACGGTCTGTTCAAATTCAATCTCCCGCCAATCCGTTTGTATCGCTAATTTCGTATCCACTTCTATCTACGACGGGCTACGACTATTACGGTGCGCGTCCGCAAGGAAGACGGAGTTGCGACGTTGCCGTTCGTTACTCGCGTGGCTGCGCGCCAACACCAGCGCGGCCGAACCCTGCAACACGTGTTTAAATATAAATAAATATGAATAAATATAAATAATATATGTGTAAATATTCATAGATATTGTGTTGGGACATCAGCTTTCATATCCTTAGTCTCAATTTTTTACAAATTTTCATTTTTCTTTCTTTCATAATGATGATATATTTTCTCCGTGGGACAATTAATATATTTGAACCCCCATTTTTCATACAATTTTTTTTTTCTCATGATAACGATTGATTAAAACAATGTCTGGAATGCAATGACCGGTAGTACATTTCCAAAAACAAAAATACATCCCCAACAACGTGTGCAAATTATTACAGAATGTTCGGAGACCTCAAGTTAAATGAGTGTCTGAGTTGACAGAGACTACTTCATATATAACAGTGTTATACAGTATTTTATTGTAATTTCGATTTTATTTTAAATTTATTCATTCGGGTGATTATTCCTTCTACTACGCCGATAATAATACATTGCTACTCAGAACAGGGTGTCTTCTCTTCTTCTTTAATGAACAGCACTGCTATACGTAAATCCATTGAATGAACGATATGAAAATGAGATGTTATTTCAATTAAAATGTTTCTTTATAATACTAACTATAACTACCTACCGCTTTATCTAATACCTACTGTTTATTCGGATTGGTCTGCTCAGTTACGTGATCGAAGGCTGTTTATTGACTGGGTATAAGTGTTCAATGACTGGTGAAATTGCTATTTCAGTTTCGGATAGGTTCTTTCATATGGATTTCTGTTTGGATAACACGTTTCAACAAGCGATCCCACATATTTAGGATACGATGTGTCGAATAGAACTGGTTTTGTAATGCAACAACCATCTAGTATAAAGAAATGCTTCCTTAAAACTGACCGTACGCTTAATCGTTCATTCACTGGTGCACTCACCCTACTGCAAGTTTTAATATTCTGTCGATGAAAACAGGTGGAATGACTAATTTTGTGAGTGCCCATATAATACTAATGCTGTGGAGTACAGTATTGGACGCGGCAATTCGTGGAATAATAAGGGGCTCAAGGGTAGGAAATACTGAAATTTGAGGATAAAATTTCAAAAAAATCGATTTTTGTTTTTTTTTAACGGAAAAGTGTTTTTTGAACCATTATCTTCACGTACACAAATCCTTGAACCGAAAAAAAATTTATTAAGCTCAATAAAGCGTGTAATGCGTATAGGCGTTCCAGCAGAAGTTTTCGATTTCCCTATATTTCGGTTATTGCTTTTTTAATTTGTGAAAAAAAGTAACTTGACATGCAGTTTTCCATCAAGCTACAATACTCAAGTGATTTACGTGAGGTAAAAAAATTATAATAATAAAAAATAATTATCTACAAATCACTGCTACACTCTGAGAAAACATTCCAGTGACTCAGTTTTTTTATAGTTCATTAGTGCTATTTTGATACATGGTTCATGATTTTCCCAGATTTGGAAAAAACTATGAAGCTAATCAACCGTAAAAGAACTAAGTCACTAGAATGTTTTCACAGAGCATAGCAGTGATTTGGAAAAAATCCTTTTCAAGGTGTGTATACCCCCATAAGACAACAACTCCAAAATGTGTTTTTCTACGGTTGGAAATCAGATTGAAGTTTTCGGTCACACACTTCACCAGAAATAAGCATTCAAATTTATATAGCGAATCAATATTCTTCCAAATGTTTGTATTCATTTTACAGAACCAGATTTACAAGTTATCAACCGCATGATTCGCTGCCCGCAGGACAAATGGCTCAGACTCGACAAGACCAGGTTTGTATCAACCGAACTGCTAAAATATATGGGGAATTCCACGTGAACTCGGTGAATGTTTGACCCTGACACCTTCCGATTGGGGCCATGATTTTTTATGTTATCGTACCTGATCGTAGAGACGCTCCGAATTTTTTTCAGATTTTTTCGAAGAGCCGCCATTTTTTTAAAAATTCACAAAACGCTAACATGAGAGCCCCAATTTGAAAATCTGAAAAAATTCTCAAAAATCCTCTGCCGGATATCAAAATTTTTCAGCCTTGAGCCAAAGTGGGCAAACCTTTGCTTCCATTCTTTTTCGTGCGTTTTTCTAAAGAAAATTATGAAAAAGAACAGCAGCAGTTGCCAGTCGACTGTGAACTGTTGCTTGAAGTTTTTATACGTCACGCACGATTTTTGTAAATTTTATCAGATTTTTACCATGCGATTTTTTATCATCATATCTGAATCCAAAAATATGAGAAGAAATATAATCGCTTCGGAAAAATCAGCGAAAATTCCCAAAAATCGTGCGTGACGTATAAAAACGTACAAGCAATAGTTCGCAGTGGACTGGCATCTGCTGCTATTCTTTTTTATAATTTTTTTCCAAAAAATCACGGAATAATATGGAAGCAAACGTTTGCCCACTCTGACTCAAGGCTGGAAAATTTTGATATCTGACAGAGGATTTTTGAGAATTTTTTCAGATTTTTAAATTGGGGCTCTTATGTTGGAGTTTTGTGCATATATAATAACATAAAAAATCATGGCCCGAATCGGAAGGTGTCAGGGTCAAACATTCACCAAGTTCACCGGGAATTCCCCATATATATACCGTGACTTTTCGTGGATGAGCGACATGCCTAGAACCGAAGATACCCGACAGGTACGCCTTATTATATGCAACCGAAGATACATGTGTAGATATAGATATACTTCATTACGCATTAGCGTCGAGCTGTCAAGCTGTCATCTGCTGTACAGCCTCTATGTGCATTTGTCGCGATGTTTGTAGGTTATTATTACTGTAGGTTGACGCGGATCAGTGATGAATCGCAATAATTAGGTGTGATTAAATTAATTTGATCTGCCAGCCTGCCGAAGCAATGATATCTAATAGGTTAGAGTGTCTCCTCCTTCACCGTAGATGTGTTTCGCCTCACCGTAAATAATGTTTTGCCTAACCGTAAATAATGTTTCGCCGTATTAGTGATCTACGTGGCAGCAAATCAATGGAAACAGGTAAATTTTATTATAATAACTCATTGCAGCCGCAATTTTCGATAATCAACGTGATTAATTGACAATAGTAATTATACTCTGTTTGTGAGCACCCTCAGGTAGTCAATTTCTGCGGTCCACAAGTACAGCACCTGCATGAACACTGGCATCAACTTCCTACTTCCTTGCCATCATCTTTCCTGCTCGGTATACCAGAGATTACCATCACAGGAATCCCAAGACGCGCATCGCAATGACTCTGCAGCCTAGACGAGCAGGATTACACTGTGAAATTTTTTTTAACAACGGGATTGGAGATACAAATCAAGATCAGTGAGTGTCCTGAAAACCTACCCACCTCGTCAACGAGCGAAAGTAGTGGTGAAATGCCTATAGTTGAGGATAACCAGCTTCTATAAGCGACAATGAGTGAGAATAGGAGTTACTGTCTACAAGAGTGAGGTCATCGTCTACGGATCATCTTACTATCATACTGGATAATATTTCAGAAATCGAGACAAATTGCGATATTCTGGCGTATGTAGATAATACTTGCGCCCTCTTTGAGGTGGAAGAATGGGAAGTACGGAATACTGGCGTGGGGAGCTGTATGAAGCACGACAACAAGACAGCTGGAAACCAATCAACCATGAGAGGGACAATAGTGCAGGGATGCAAATTAACATGTTGTCCTGCAAACTGGCAGAAGAAGCTATCACGACGTGGCAGCAAAGGTCTTTGACGAGTTGCCAATAGATATGAAGCTGGATATCTGCGCCGAAGCAGACTTGTATTACAAAAACAAAAAGATAGGCAGATCACAGAATGGTTAAAACGAAGCACTGAGCATGTATTAACTGAGCTGACCCTTTCTACTTGAAGACATGGATAGATTCAATAAAAACAACAGGTATAATTGTAGAACAGCACTAATTTAGCCGATAGTGTTGATTTTTTTATGAATTATATTACAGTTGACATAAATTTATACTCATGTGTAACTGCCTACGGCCTCACTATGAGCCTATTGTAAAAACACAGTTAAAGCATACTTCACTGATTCAAAAAGATTATAACATGAGCATGTTCTATTGGGATTAACCTTAAAATATACAAAAATATATGTGTAATAATTATACTGTATTTAATTCTTATTGTTAATTTGATTTATTTAATTAGATTTAATTTTATATTCTTATTTTTATTCTTATTATTTAATTATTTCCATTCATATTTCTGTAATTATCTGAGGTCGTCTTTGGAACATTTATTGGATAACTCTTGGCTGACTGATCTCAATCTTTTATTCGGTCCATTTGTTAATTTGTGATGAGTTGAATTAATGTGTACTATCATAGGAAAATAATAATACTGAATAAACAACTTGCATATAAAATATTCTGCATCCTGTGTTGTGAAACTAATTTAATTTGTAACACTGGCCTGAAAGAACTTGTGAGTTCGTAGTTGGATATGCAACAAGTCTGTCTTAAGAAATTACGTTACATGAGTGTTGAAGTATGTTATCTGCCTTTATTAAAAAAAATTTCACAGTGTAATCCTGCTCGTCTAGGCTGCAGAGTCGTTGCGATGCGCGTCTTGGGATTCCTGTAATGGTCATCTCTGGAATACTGAGCAGGAAAGATGATGGCAAGGAAGTAGGAAGTTGATGCCAGTGTTCATGCAGGTGCTGTACTTGTGGACCGCAGAAATCGACTACCTGAGGGTGCTCACAAACAGAGTATAATTACTATTGTCAATTAATCACGTTGATTATCGAAAATTGCGGCTGCAATGAGTTATTGTGATAAAATTTACCTGTTTCCATTGATTTGCTGCCACGTGGATCACTGATACGGCGAAACATTATTTACGGTTAGGCAAAACATTATTTACGGTGAGGCGAAACACATCTACGGTGTAAGGGGAGACACTCTAACCTATCAGATATCATTGCTTCGGCAGGCTGGCAAATCAAATTAATTTAATCACACCTAATTATTGCGATCCATCACTGATCCGCGTCAACCTACAGTAATAATAACCTACAAACATCGCGACAAATGCACATAGAGGCTGTACAGCAGATGACAGCTTGACAGCTCGACGCTAATGCGTCATGAAGTATATCTATATCTACACATGTATCTTCGGTTGCATATAATAAGGCGTACCTGTCGGGTATCTTCGGTTCTAGGCATGTCGCTCATCCACGAAAAGTCACGGTATGTTGAATTTTCTTCAAGTTGCCATAACTTATATCTTGAATTTCTTTAACTTTGTGAATAATTAAAAACAAAAAAAATTCAAAGCGATTTATCTCTGAACTAGGTTTCTGGCAGTTGAAAAAGTCCAATGATTCTGAGTTTTTGTCGAAGGCGCTTCAAATTTTCAGGGTACATTTCTACACACACTAGCTACAAACCCACGTCAGATTTTGTAAATCGAGACAAAATTACGGATTTGAGAAAAAATAATTTAAAATATATCGTTTTTTTTCATCAAAAAAAATGTCAAAGTCAAAGTATCGTAGCTATTTCTGAAAACCGATGTGGGTTTGTGTCTCACGAATCTCAAAATATGTGTGTGCAGGCCCAGCAAGATTCAAGAATAACTCAGACGCATCGGAGGTTTTCGAATGAAGCCTATTTCAGAAGCATTACGAGGAGTAACTCTGTACTTCGTGGAATACCTTTTACACAATAATTATTGATAAAGCGTAAAGACCTGCAATATCATAGCTCAGGGAAAGATAGCTTCGAATTGTATAAAACTCATGAATGAACTTCCAGCACAATAACCCTAAATGAATAACCTCTCAAATCACTACACTCATTCAAGCTAGTTCTACTCCAAAAGATAAGCAAGAAACTGTTCAGACTTACAGAACTTGTTGAAAATAGTGTCACAAAGGAAGCAACAAAGTGAAATTCGAAGAGCAATTCCTCTTCTAATCATTCCGTCATTTGATTAATTACAATATTACAAATAATCTACGGAATGCTATTAAAATTTTGCTGCGTTACTTATTTCGTAACACAAGTTCAGAGTTCTCTAAGTTTGAGGCTCTTCGGGTAACCTTTAGACCACAGCCAACCTTTCGAAGTCGCAATCATAGGCTCCGGGGGACTTCATCGTAGAGACTGCAGCATCATCGGAGGTTCAATAGTTCAGCGGGCCAGCTCGAACGCGTATGATGATTACAACCGTAAAGAAAGTGGTCGTGCCAACGTCAGAATTGTGACAGTTGAATCGAAAATTTTTACTGCATGAAATTTCAAAATAGATTTTTCTCTACCTAGGTTTTCAGTTAGTTCGCGTAGGATTCTAAGAGTATCGGTACACCGAGTCAATCGAGTTGGTTCTTTGCTTTGGACAATACTCTTACGGTTAACTCTGCGAATTATAAAAATAAAACAGTGCCGTCGCAGGATAATCGACGACATCTGGCTCGATTAGCATTTCAATTTCTCGACTTTCGGTATTCCTGATCCAACGAAGCTTAAAGATCCAATCTGTCCGGAGCACCGCCGTCTGAAATGCACTCGAATTTGATAAAACTGTTTCTACGAAGCGCGCGAACACGATTCAGATTTCACATTGGCAAAAATGAAAACACAATCAAATAGTGTGACTTCAGCGCTATGTAAGTTGACAAATTCTAATGTTACACGAGCCGAACGAACTTGATTGTTGCACCCAGCATATTCTTCCTTTCTGACTTCGGCAATGACTGAGCTGTCGTGTGAGAAGAAAAGCTTTACAAGTAGACCAGTACTACAGTGATGAAAGACGAGGAGGCTTCGAGGAGGCGTACGGATACCTAAAGTCAGTCGGCCGGTGGCAGCATTTCAGCGCTGAGTACGAGGTGCTCTGTCAGCTTCTGAACTGCTCAGCCAGTCGGTGCTGCGAACTTCGTCATTTATGAAACCTTGCCCAGGATCACTCTTGGCATAGCGATGCGCATCGATGTCCAGTTTCTGTGAGTAACTAATATTTTCCCATTGCAACGCCAACTGTAAAATGTAAATTTAGATAGAACCCACAGCATGGCACCCGAATTCTAGCGACTATTTATTCGTCACTACTATTTCCGCATGCCCTTCAATCACATCTATTCGATGACTCTATGATTATATTGACCTATTCTGGCATTTTATCGTTATTTACATTTTCAAGAACAAATTATCACGTGCGATAATTATGATCCACTTACCTCGGGGTAAAATCGGCCTTCCTTCAAGCTTAGTTTATCAGGAAAGCAGTTTACCTCGTTGATGTTCGGTTGTGGTCCAACGCTTTATTGGCACCAATGCCAGGCGCTCGCCGAGAAAAACTTTTGGTCGTATAAATATATAATATATTATAATATAATTTCATGAATCAAAGACGACGAAAAGTATTTTTATTATGAAGTTACGCTTATCTCGGGCAAGACCGAGATGCGGTAATTTCATCGCTATACACTTTGGTGTACCGGGACCTCGCGAATGTGAACGGTTCGGGGCCTAATCCAGCCTAATCTCGCAGACAGGGTCGTCGCATCGGATTTTCGTGAGCGCGGTTCTACGGTCAGCGAGAGCCACTCTCCCCCACACGCGACGTCAATGGTAAACTGAGGCGCCGGGCCAGTGTTTCCATGCGCGCGCAGGCTCAAGGTTCCGCTATTCGCTATGTGCACCTCTCACACACTCACCAAAGTGAGAATGTATATTCGTGTACATACATTGTTTTTTCGGGACCCAAAGTGCCGATACCTACCATGGGCGTCGCCACTAGTATGCATGTACACGACTACACATTCTTACTTTGGTGAGTATGTGTAGGTATGCACGGTCCCAATATGCCGCGAAATTTGTTTTTTGATTGGCGTGTATTCGTAGATTGTCCATTGTTGTTCGAGAACTTAACGACAAGAAGGCGCCAAGAAAAAAAAAAGAAAAAAGAAGACGACGAGGAAAGGAACTTGATCGCAGTAAGTACAATACATTTTTGCTAAATTGTACCTCAAGGTGATCCGTTATTCATCTTCAATGTTCAATCCCATTCGTACTCCAAAAAATTTGCGAAAGTGAAGCAAAACAACTCGTAGAACCCGAATAAGCTCCATTATTATTTTTCGTCACAAGGCCGTAAAAAAAATATTATACCGCTTTCAGAGCTTTCCTTTAACATTTTTCACAAATTTTTTTATCGTTACTGTATTACTTCATAATCGGTAATGGAAGTACGAAGATATCAGTCAAGTACGAATAGGAGCACAGTCCTAGGAGTAACTGCTCATTATTGCACTATCCCTATTGCTCGTCTCTCGGCGTCGCTGAATGGTCTATACTTTGTACATGAGCAAGTCTGTCTGCCAATTCTAGACATCGGATCCGGCCTCACCCCCTCAGATATTTTCGCAAATTTTTGGAGCTGGAAGTTCTCATCGAAAAACAGCGTCCCTAATCTTGTCAAATTTTTATTCCGTATATAATGGTGAAGTAAAACAACTCGTGGAACCCAAATAAGCTCTGAAAATATTGTTGTTTGTTATTTTTCCAAAACTTTTCTGGTAACGAATATGGGCACTTTTAGGTCCTCGGATTAACTGCTCATTATTGTACTATCCCCACTCATCGGTGACTCTCGCCGTCGCGGAATCAGTTACTCTGTGTATGAACATGGAAAACAAGCCAATAGACGCGTAGCCATGCGACGTTATATGAATATGCTTTTGGGCATCAGGGAAGTTTCAGGGGCATTTTTTTACTCTTCACTTTTACATTACCTATTCGAGGTGCCTTCGAACAATTGCGAAGTATTATGCATGACAAGATTCCGGAGTATCGAAATAAAATAATGTCAAACTCCAGTACAGAGACGGATGACTCTGATTTCTTTTTCAACGATTATTCTCTCAATATCTTCGTCCACGCTCATCATTTTGCCGTCACAATATAAGGTCGTCCACGACTTTTTTTTATTTTACATTCCAGTAGTTTGGGGAAAAATAGTTTGGACGTATTTTTTCCTTTTTCGTTTAAACAAAAATGGCAGTATGTACAACGAATTGAAAACTACTAGTTTATGACGTCACCCATGTAAGCTTTTTCTATGAGGTATCCTGCACCAAGTAAGACCGGTCCGGTTCCTCACCCTCACCAATATTTTTCATAATTTATTTTTGTTATCAGCAACCCCAAAGGAACCTATCGGTGAATTATTTCAAATTTTTTTTTTGGAATACTTTCCGAGTTGGAAATTGTGAATTTTTATAATAAAATAATTTCGAATTAAACCTACAAATAATGATGAACAATACGTCATGACATTTCAATAATATTTTTTTCGAAAACTACAAGTTCTGACAATCATTTTATTGTGTTTGTATTCTCTGATTCGAACAATCCGGGCTGAGTTATAATTAATTGAAGATTATTTTACTAGAAAAATTCACAATTTCCAACTCGGTAGTATTCCAGAAAAAAATTTGAAATAATCCACCTAGGTTTCTTTTGGATTGCTGATAACAAAAATAAATTATTAAAAATATTGATTAGGGTGAGCAACCGTACCGGTCTCACTTGGGGCAGAATACCTCCTATACATATATATATCAAAATCAGAGAAATTCAATTGCCTATAACATTCGCAATTTTAATTGGAAAAAAAAAATGTTTTCATTATTTTGAGTTATTTTTCACTTTATGCGCCCCAAAAAGTAAAACAAAATTTTTTTTTGGACGACCTTATTCGAAAATCTGTAGTTCACTGTCCCGCCAATCCGTTTGTATCCCTAACATCGCATTTACCTCTATACACAGTCAATCTATCTGAATCCCTCTGATAGTCTGTTCGAATTCAAAGTCCCGCCAATCTGTTTGTATCCCTAATTTCGTATCCACTTCTATCCACAGCCTATCTATCTGAATCACTGGCCCAACAGTACTACATGAAGCTACTGGTTTGTCAGTCATAATTCGATGATTTGAACAAATAAACTGAATCACTGATTGAATTAGTGAAATTTTAACTGTTTCATACCTAGAGAGTACATTGGATTTTTTAACTACCCTAGTGAATTCAGTTGCACCAAAATTCCACCAAAAGTACACGGTGTAGTTCTGGTGTAATTTTGGCAAAACTCTACAATGCGTCCCAAAGTACACCAAAATCACACGGTGTATCTCAGAATTTTTCACACCACTTTTACATCAATTTTACACCCGACCTATTTTACACCGATTTTACACCAATTTTACACCTGACCCATTTGACACCGGTTTTATACTAATTCTACACCCGACCGATTTTACACCAAATTTATACCCAAAATATTCCTACCAAACCAATATTAAAAATTTGTAAAACAATGTTCTTGATAGATGGCGAAAACAAAGTCAGATAAATGCGTGAATAAATCCATATGAGTTTATTAATTCTGTATTGTACAACAGCCAGGTACGAACTAGAGTCTACACATCTAGAAATTGAATGCTAATCCAGTAGCATACAGCTTCATCCAATAAACCAAAATGAAACTATGTGGAATCAGTATGTAAAATGAGGAATTCGCTGGAATCCAATCTAAGTACACGGAATGGGGTGCCAATTTGATGATTATAAAAAAACTGGCACACAATTTCCATTCAAATTCTATCCAATGTGCTATCTCTTCAAACTTAGAAAAAATTGGCTCACAAATCCTTTTACTTACAATCAATTCGCGTCAATTCCATTCTTCACGTACTCGATTCGTTTTGATTTAACGCCTACAAATATCCATGATCAAAGATCATATAAACTCAGTACCAATCTCATAGTTTATAATTGGTGAAGTACTCAAAAACAAATCACATAGTATTACAGTAACTTGCAGCCTTAGAAATATCTATAATTACAGCTTATGTAAACCTCGTATCAGCCTTATAGTTTACGACTAGAACAGTTCGCAGAAACGAATCAAATGGTATTACCCACAGTGGTTGGCGGCCTGACAAATATATAGAATCACAGCTTATGTGAACTTAGTATCAGTCTTCTAGTTTACGACTAGAATAGTTCTCAGGAACGAATCAAATGGTATTACAGTCTCTTGCAGCCATATAAATATCTAGAATTACAGCTTATGTAAGCCTAGTACTAGTCTTATAGTTCACGATGAGAACAGTTCTCAGGAACGAGTCAAATGATATTATCTACAGTAGTTCGCAGCCTTATAAATATATAAAATCACAGCTTATGTAAAATTAGTATCACTCGTATAGTTTACGACTAGAACAGTACTCAGGAACAAATCAAATGGTATTACATTAGCTTGCAGCCTTATAAATATATAGAATCACAGCTTATGTGAACTCAGTATCAGTCTTATAGTTCACGATTAGAACAAAACAAATGAGAATCTGATAGTAATTAGTACAGGGCTTGGAAACAAATTCAATGAGAATCCAGCAGCTCACAGCCTCACACATATCTAGAATCACAGCTTATAGATACATGCAGTACGAACATTGGAGTGAAGTTTATAATACAGAATAAAGTATAGAGCAGCTTAAAATAAGACAAATTAAAATAACTGTGATTGATTATAGAAATTAGAAATAATAATAATGCTTGCAATTTCTATCATGACAGATCAACTATTAACGTTTCATTGAGAGACGACGTGGATGTAATGTAATTGAAAAAGTCCCACGGAAACTTATTGAGCCACAGAGAAACCATACACTAGGGTGTGCAGAAAAAAAAAATTTTTCTTCAAACGCGCATCAAGATTCGCGGCAGCGAATCGCCACCAAGTACCCGTAGGCAGGCGAGAGCTACCGCGAGTCTATTTTCTCGGGGGAACTCTTGTACCTGTAAGCACGAGGTCATAACTTCGGAACGCGTGAATATTTTTCGATCAAGTTCTCAAAACAGATATTCCCCCACCACACGACTTCGCTGTATAAATTTGATCGAAATCGGTACACTGGTTTTCGAGTTATTCGTCGCTAAAGTTGATGAAAAAAATTCTTCTTCTCCTTCTTCCCCCACATCTGACATCAGGTTTTTCGCAGACTGTCCGTACATTTCTGAACGAACGAGGACACAGATCGACTTGAACTTCGAAACGTGGTTACAAGTCATTGAATTCTCGCCCTCTATTGATTTTGGCATGAATCTGAATCCGCACTCGGTCGGTATGTGATAATCAAGTTACGAAGTGAGCTACGACGGTCGACGAAATCAGAATGGCCGTCGGATCGCTATCGGATCGTGTTGATGATGATTGATATATCATAATTTATATATCATATTATATAGTTATATATCCATATTATATAATTATATAAGGTGTTATCGGCCATGCTAATCTAGTTTAATATCAGTGAATCAGTGAATCAGTGAATAATAATCAGTGAAATAGTGCGACGACCGTGGTTTCACGTCGATGACCGTTATTATTGATAATAATTGATTGACATCTGCATGATGGCCTCTTGTAATTGCACGTAACGGATTCTCTGAGCTGGGTTCAAATATAAAAAGAGAATAAAACAACAAACCTGGCAAAATATATATATATTTTCTTTTACTACTGAACGGAGCGAGTGAAAAAAAGGTTACAATGATTTTTACATAACGAACGGTATGTATTGTATGTACGTATTCTACTAGATTTCACATTTGTTCACACAATGTAATAGATAGATGAATAGAACAGCCTTAACCTCCTGATTTCCTCCTACTGAAATATATATTATAATAATACTGGAACGTGCACCGACGGCTTATTATTCCGTTGAGCTAGACGAACATAACACTTCGTTGGAACAGCGTTTTGAGACAAAGGTAGTCCACGCTCCAAACTGATAACAATGCTAGGACAATTAGTACTAATATTCTGAAATCTTTCCTTCAATCCTTTGTCATTCTATTTGTTTCGCAGCCACAATCACATGGACCATTCCTATCCTCTTATAAATCCATCAGAATAGACGGAGATAAAACTTTGACAAAACGACATCCCAGAAGAAAGGTTCCGCTTAATAATCCGTTGAGCTATACGAACATAAGACTCCGGTAAAACAGCGTTTCGAGACAAAGGTAGCCCACGCTCCAAACTGATAACAATGCTAGGACAATTAGTACTAATATTCTGAAATCTTTCCTTCAATTCTTTGTTATTCTATATCTTTCGCAGCTACAATCATATGGACCATTCCTATCCTCTTATGAATCCATCGGAATAGACGGAGATAAGACTTTGACAAAACGACATCCCAGAATCCCAGAAGAAAGGTTCCGCTTATCAATCCGTTGAGCTAGACGAACATAAGACTTTGGTAAAACAGCGTTTTGAGACAAAGGTAGCCCACGCTCCAAACTGATAACAATGCTAGGACAATTAGTACTAATATTCTGAAATCTTTCCTTCAATTCTTTGTTATTCTATATCTTTCGCAGCTACAATCACATGGACCATTTCTATCCTCTTATAAATCCATCGGAATAGACGGAAATAAGACTTTGACAAAACGACATCCCAGAATCCCAGAAGAAAGGTTCCGCTCTTTAATCCGTTGAGCTAGACGAACATAACACTTCGTTGGAACAGCGTTTCGAGACAAAGGTAGCCCATGGCTGCGAAATGATAACAATGCTAGGACAATTAGTACCAATATTCTGAAATTTTTCCTTCAATTCTTTGTTATTTTATATATTTCGCAGCCACAGTCACCTGACCATTCCTATCCTTTTATGAATCCATTGGCATAGACGAAGATAACATTCTGGCAAGACGATGTCCCAAGACAGAGGTAGCACATAGCTGCTCCGAAGTTATAACACTACGTATCCACTTCAAATGAACCTACCAGGCTACGAACCACAAAGTTCACCACCTATACATCAAAACTACAAACTGATTACCAAACAGACAAACATATTCAAAATTGCTGATCATTAAAAGTGTGACAATAGTAAAGTACGATACAAGTACACACCCGTGTCGTATACTATTTTCTTAAACTCAGTGTGCAGGCCTCGGAACGTACGACTTTTTCGACTTTTTTCGACTTTTTTCAGAAATTGCGACTTTTCTCCACTTTTTCCAAGAAAAATGCGACTTTTCGACTTTTCGGTCGGTTTTGAGCATTTTTCTTGATTTTTCTGCTTTCATTGTGAATGTTTTTTTTTTCCAATTTGTTTTTCCGTTCCTTAAATACCGATATCGTCGGTTCCGATATTGAATGCGGAAGAACATAGGTCTGTCGGTAAAATAGGATTGTTTTCACCTCGACAGGGTTGCCAATAGACTACATCCAGTGAATCAGTGTAATATGGCAGTAACCATCACCGATCGGCAACCTAACCTCACTTTATCTGGAACGTCGAGACAACTATTACAGTAATTATTTTTACAGTATATCTATGAAGACTTCAAAGATCTTTCTTCATAAATCTGATATTCAACTCATTTAGAATTTGGCAAAGTAGTAGGTATTCATTAATAAATATATGACATGCAATCGGTGACAAACTTCTTTGAAATAAAAATATTATTATGGTTCTCGTTTCCAGTCATTTCATATATTCTAATTGAATGGCTTATCAATACCAATTTCAATGTGACCTGACAATCCAACACGAGAGTATTGGACAATATCATTTTGCCATCATTGATGAAAACCACATCAATACTTTAGTTGAGGCAGTGTTTGCTTTACACTACGCATTTGTTTACAGTGATGAGAAGGTATGTAATTGAATACGTAAATACAGATCATCGATATTCAATATTGGCAGAGTTTTCAAGATGCCTTTAAAAAAATTTAATTAGAATCATTCAAGCACATTCTTTGAAATACTTTTTTTGTCTATGTTATACTAGTAGTCGAAGTAATTTAATAGTAGGGTGAACTTTTTCTGTGAAGGGAGGAATTGTTTTCAAATTTCAGGTCATGAAAAATGTACTTTATAATGAAAATGATTGAACTTTGTGAGATAACACACCTCAAAAATATATTTCCAGGTTCAGGTCATCTCAAGGCTGCAATAGTGGTACATTGGATAGTCTTCATTCCTGTCCTGTCCAAATGATAGTCTGTATTATTTCACACAGACTAATGTCGTGCCATTTAGGGGAATGATCAGATTGTCATAATCTTACCAAAGAATAATATTAATGTTTAAGTGCAATAAGAACATAATGTGATGCAGTTCGAAATATTTATGATAGGTTAATTTTAAAACGGTAATCAGTCCGCGAATTTAGCAAATCTTCAAGTGCCACTAACGTTTTTCTCAATTATTTTTAAACTGGCTCATCGTTACGAATTTTAAGCCAGGTGGCTTAATGAGACGGATAAATTGGGATTTAAGATTGCAACTTGGTGCAAAAAAGAAGATATCCACAGAGTAAAATGTTTGGTTTGCAATAAAAGTTTTTCACATGCTTCCAAGGGATTTCGGGACATCATTCAACATTCTACTTCAACGGTGCATTGCAAACATGCGAAAACGAAACTTGTCGATGAACAATTAAAAATCCAAAAGAATGCTTCGACAGATTCGTCCATTCCTTCAAAGCAAGTTGGATTAGTGACCAGAAACGATTCATCCACAAGGGCTAAAATACTTTGGGCAATAAAAAATGTGCATTCCAATATGTCTGCTGCATCTTGTGATGGTTTACCATCTCTCTTTCAAGCGATGTTTTCTGACTCAAACGCGGCTAGTAACTTTTCCCTATCAGCGAAAAAATTGAGTTATCTAATCACAGATGCCTTAGGACCACATTTTCAAAATCTTCTAATAGAGGATGTAAACAACAGCAGAGGCTTTACTATTTCTTTTGATGAAACAACCAACACTGCGAATAAAAAGGAATTGCAAATACGTGTACGGTACTTTTCGGACACAGGTGACGAAGTAGTAGACAAACATTTACAAACGACTTTTTCAACTACTATAACGGGACAGATCCTAGCTGACAGCATAACTAAAACTATAGAAGACACTCATTTGTCCATGCGAAAGTTAATTATGATTGGTTCAGATGGTCCAAATGTCAACAAAACAGTGTGGAACCTTTTAAATCCAAAATTAATTGAATCTCGGGGCGAGGGTTTACTTAACATCGGCACATGTAACATACACGTTACTCACAACTCGTTTTTAAAAGGACTCGAATTATATGGAACGGACACAAGTGATTTCGTGATTGATATATACCACTTCTTTCACCAATGGCCAGCACGCTGGGGCAATTTTGAGTCTATTAAAAAAAAATTGGAACTTCCTTCGCATCGTTTCCTAGAGCATTCTACGACTCGATGGTTAACACCAAAAGTATGCATTGAACGTGTTTTGGAACAATGGCCTGCACTGATAGAGTACTTTATGCGCTTTATTCCTGATACTCCAGCCAGAAAATTACTTTTGACAACTCCCAGATACGTTTCAATATGTAAATATTTGCAACAGTCAGACATGCTAGCTCAAATGCACTTCGTTGCCAATAGTGTTGCTCTATTCGAACAATTTTCCCTTTTTTTGCAAAAGGAGGAGCCTCTGATTCACGTGCTCTATGATAAGATCGAGCATCTCGTCCTAACTCTGGCTGGTCGCATTTGCACTCCTGACAGCGTAAAACTTTTCAAGCACAATGACCTTTTAAGGTCGAAGAACTTTTTAACACACAAAATCTGATCGACGTACAATCTATCAGCTTGGACAACGATGTGAAAGAACACATGAAGAAGTTCACTAAACTGGAAAGAATGAGGTTCCTGACAAACGTCAGAGAATATTACAAAGCAGCCGCATTACATATCTTGAAGAAGTCTTCTCTGAAATCGTACCCCCACTCCGACTTTCTGTATGCATGAAGATGTTTGCAGTCTCAACGAATCACGAGTAAGAACAGTTGCAGACACATAGTAAAGATCGCTGAATCTTTGCCGCTTGATGATGTATCCTAAACATCTCTTTCGGATCAATGGAAAACACTTCAAATAGAAAATTTGCCAGATTTAAAAAATGACGAACGAATAGATCACTACTGGTATGCCAATGTATTTCAAGCCAGGCATTCCAATGGCGATTTAAAGTACCCTTTAATCAGCCGTGTTGTTGAATTATGTCTGGCAATATCACATGGGAACTCTGATGTAGAAAGGGGATTCTCCAAAACGAAACTCATACTGACTGAAGACAAAACTGCAATGAAAGAACGAACGCTGAACGCGCGTCTCACAGTTTATGAGGCGACGAAGCCATATAAAGGAAACCTTCATCTGATCCCCATGCCGAATGATTTAATTTTGAAAGCGCGTTTCGCGGCTCAGGCATACTTGGCATATCTTGATGCTAAAAAACGGAAAAAACAAGAAGCAACTGGGGCAGAAGAATCAAAGCGGAAGCGTCTTGAAGACGAAAAAGAAAATTTGAAGGAAATCGAATGAATAGATAGAAATTTGAAAAAGTTGGAACAGGATTTAAAAAATGCGCAAATAGACAAGGATTTAAAAAAACAGAGTTCAGATATACTCATGTCCAAAGCTAGTGCAGAATTAAAGGAGGCTCTGAGAAAAAAAGACTTTCAAGCTATTCATGTGGCGCAAGCAATGATGGACGTTGCCGAAAATAAAAGAGAAGAAGAAAGAAAGCAGGACGATGATGTCAAAAACCTCTCGAAAGAAATCGGAGGAAAAAGGAAGAGATTACTAACTGATCTGTGGAAGAGAAACCAATCTGGGCTAGGCGGGAATTTTGAATCTCAATCCACTTCCCATAACAAAACAAATCCTGGAATACTGAACCCTATAATACCATCGATCGAACATTCTAGAAAACGAAAGGGCGATCCCTTGAAAGAGAGTGTCCCAAAAAAGCAATTATTGACGAATCGAAAAAAAACAGATAATGTCACTCAGTCTCAAACAAATCTGAAAAAACAAAGTACTTCGAATAAACAGGACATAAATAAGAAAAGAACCGAGCCCCTAAAACAAATTGCCTCCAAAAAGCTAACAAAAAGTGCGAAAGACAAATCTTCTGAGAATAAAAATCAAACTATCCAATTGTTCTTCACGCGAAAAATTGATAAAAGTACCAATTCAGTGCAAAACTCAATTCTTGAGCTGCTGATAATTTACAAGCATCACAACCACGAAAGGAGGCGAACAAAAAAAGTTTTATGACAGATATTTTATAAACAATATTCACCCCATATCTTCTATCAACAGTACTAGTTCTCAGCTGATTACCGTTTTGAACCTTTTTTATAATCTTGAACTTACAACTGTAAGTTTGTTGAAAGTGTACGTTTTCAAACCCTAAACCGTATGCGAAAAAATATTTCTATTTATATAAAAATATATTATAATGAAACAACGACTATAAAATATATTATAAAGTGAAAACCTAAAAAATATAAAATTTGTTACAAAATATCGCCCATTTTCATGTGAAAGATTTCAATAAATATCTGTTGAGTCTAATATTTATTTGGCTGCATGTTTTATTAACATTATAATATGCGACTTTTTTCAGGATTTCTTGCGACTTTTTTAAAAATATATTCGACTAATGCGACTTTTTTCACCGCTTCTAGTCGTTCCGAAGCCTGAGTGTGCCAAACTCTTGACCTGTAAAGAACTCTAGAAAATAGGAAAGTGGAGTATATACATTGTGATACAAGTACGAGAGCCGGGTGTGGATGGGGTTCAAGGGCAGAGCCTCTGGTAGGGGTGCAGGGGGCAAAGCCCCTCCATCAACAACAAAATACTTTCAAAAATGTTGTTCTCAAGCATTCAATTTTGTTAGTCTTCGAAACTAAAGAAATGAGAAAATCAGAGACGAAAAAAACTCGTTTTTCAGATTCAAACTTCTATATATCCCTTTTCGTAGTGTATTGATGAAAACGCAAGTTCCAGATACAAGTTATATCAGAAAAGCAAGGCTCATTTGATTTCAATACAATTATTTTATATCATCTTTCGCATAATTTTTTATTATCTATAAATAATGTGTGATGTTGATTTGACATATTAGTCACGCAATCATTTAATCAGTAACTATGTGTCACCACAACTTGACACAAAATTGAGAAAGTTGAATAGAAGAAGAATAAGGTAAAGGGCCCAGTTACTGACCTTTTAAGAGTCGCATTTGATGTTATTTTGCAATATAAATTATAAAATCAAACTTTAAGAGAAAATTAATCACTCCATCGATTAGTTTAGTATTTTCTGAACCAGATGGTATAAGCTTTTCAATTATGAGAATTGAATTGATAATTTTAATCAATTTTCGAAAAATAGATTTCAGAGGACCTAGTTTCTGACCCTTGAAAATTCTCGTGTCGTAGTTTCTGACCCTCAAGTGGCCTAGTTATTGACCCTACCCAGACAGCACAGAAATGAAAGTTGTCTCAAAGTTGTCTTCAAGTTGTCATATCGACATCAAATGCGCCACTTTAAGACCTTCTTTTGTCCATAAGATATATTTAAGAGTAAGTAAGACATATAGACGTCAGAAATTGGCGCATTAGACGTCCATAGGATGACTTCGAGACAACTTCTATTTTTGTGCTGTCTGGGTAGTGTTTTGAGAAAGATATAGTTTTATTAATCATGATTGTTATCGAATTTGGATACATTAAATTCATTGTTTCGATAAAACTGAACCATTTGCTATAATTCAACAAGTAATAGTTGATATTTCTTCTACATGGTATATAATTGAAAATTGTAGATGTATTGAGACTTTTTTTTTTGATGACATTTGTCAAATATAATTTTCTCGCATTTGTTAATATTATAACAATTGGAAGTGACTCACAATAAGAAATGATTGTATTAGATATTTACATTTTTATAGTTCGTATCGATGTAAACAAACACATAACCTTGATCGTAAAAGGTTAGATTTTAAGGGTCACTAACTGTAGCATACCCATCAAAAGTGAGCCTAGTTATTGACTCCCATATTTTAATAATTAAAGTATTTTTTATATGTGTTGTTATATTTGTCAACAAAAAAATAATCAATTTATGACCTACTCATGTTTTACTTACTTAATTTTAATGCTTATATGACATAAAATCCACCGGTCCGACTCGCACTGCATCTAAGCGATACAGCTTAGACTTAAACAAAAAAACGGCATCTACAGTCACTTTGATCTTTAGGATTTTTTTTCAGGTGGATATTATTATGGATTTCATTTTAACTGTAATCAATTCTGCGAATAATAAATCCTTCTATTTGAGGGTACAATTTATTTCAATATTAAAAGAAAAATGGGTCTTTTATTCGAAAAAAAAGCTAGAAAGGTCAGAAACTGGGCCACGGTCAATAACTGGGTCTTTGACCTTATTTTAGAAATTATTATTTTCAAAATAAGAGAACTTAATAATTTTTACCCATAGAAGTTTGTGAATCGGGCACTTCGCACATTACCGACAGGCATAGGAAATTGAGTATCACACACTGAGTTGAAAATAGTACACTACGATACGAGAGCGGTGAAACTTGTTCTGACGAGTGTGAGGTTGCAGCACGAGCCAAAGGCGATTGGTTGCACCTTTCGAATTTCCGGAAACTCAACTGCAGTATTCAACCATCTAAGCAATTATGAGATCAACTGTTTTTTTTTTACAGAAACCCGAACTGATATGAGAAACTGGTACAGGGACACAAACTCAGAAGAGCTACCATTTCAAGACTGACGATTAGCTTCCCACCGCTGAAATCTGAACGTCTCCATAGCTCCATAGATCACACTATCTATACTCGACATTTCTGGTCGCTCACTTTATTCTCCACGGGGCCAAACATTGCATGGGAACACCCGCTATTGCGATAATCGTCCCAACTCGAACAGCTGCTATTCAACACGATTGGATAAATACATTGGAAGATTTTATATCAAAAGGTATGATATGAAATTGGTGCTCTCAAGTCACCTTGATCAATAGAGCACAAACCCAGAAAAACACCACTGAAGCATCAAAGTATTAATTTCGTGTATTTTTATGATTCGCAGGCGTGATGCGTCATAAGAGCCAATATTTCAGGATTACAGATGAGCCTACAAAGATCACAATCTCCATTGATCTTGAGAACGATACGTCACTCTTCGGCACATTTAGCTCCTTACCATGCAGGAGCCTAGTCAATCATCCTTCATTAAAATTATTACATGGCCACAGACACGCACGAAGCTCAGAGCGAGTAACCAGTGTTTCAAAACCAAACAACAGCCTGCTGTTACTTCAAGGCTGTACGATCTCCGCAATTCTTTGGAATCTCACACCACAGAGCGAGCGAAGGAATCAATCTGGATATCACATATTAGAAGGTATGCTATACGAGTCGATATTTCCCAGCTCACTTTCACCACAGTAACATGGGGTCTATTTTAGTAATCACTGTGACATTTATATCAGATGAATATTCGTTTATTGATTCGTGTGATTCTCACAGCGACCTGAACTGGATTGCAGTAGACGAGCATGCAAGCTCCGAACTATCAACGTCACAAAACAGTTATGAGCCTGTTACTGCGTCAGGCAACACAGTATTCCAAGCTATGGCTGAAAAATTACTGATCAAGTGCTAAATTTAAGTTCAAACTGTATAATGAGGTTGGAGTTCGTAACGTTAACGTCACAGAATGTTCGTTGAAGAAATGTGATATTTCGTGATTCGAATGTTGTTAGAATCATGAAATATGCGAGATCAACATGTTTCACACAATTTGAGGAATTAGGTTCTACTTAATAAATTATTCATGTTTGTCACAGTTAACAATTGAAGTTTGTCTTGCACTGAATGTTTCTCCCCATACCCAAATTCCGAATGTATTTCTTGTGATGATCAAAAGATAATAACGTAT
Organism: Tenthredo livida; assembly: GCA_963992785.1. NCBI lineage: Eukaryota > Metazoa > Arthropoda > Insecta > Hymenoptera > Tenthredinidae > Tenthredo > Tenthredo livida. Next base: position 15,417,827 of record OZ023071.1, read on the forward strand.
AACCCTGCTGAAATTGAATGAGCAATTCTTTTCCATTTTCGTACTTGCAAAAAGGAGTAAAATCCCACGAAAAACATCCAAAGATGTAAAAACAGCCGCCAAGTACCCACACGAGAATCACAATTGCTTTATAAGCAAGACGTTTCGCCAGTCTCTATCGTGAAATCAAGAAAAAAGCCAAGCACCGAACGTACCCCTGCGATCTCTCAGCAAGTCTACGTCGTGAAGTCGGAGTTTCGTGTGAGGATATCGAAACATCATTCCAAGAACTACGTACTTGGCGGGCACATTCGGTTTCTCAGAGCTATACAAACAAACGGCGTCGTTTTACGCGAGAATTGAGTTTTTGATGCAACAGCAAATGAATACACTGAAAAACCAGTTATTCCAACCAATAATCGTATGACAAATAAAAATCGTGGTCGTTCCACTGTCATTAAATTATCAGATCAGACTCGAAACTCTGGAATCACGTATACTTCAGTATGGAGCCAATGAGCGGTGTACTACAGTAGGTTCTCCAATGATAGGTGACATACCGTACAGATTAGGTGTATGGTAATAATTATGGACGAATTAACTCATTCACTTGCTAAACGGTTGAATCAAGAAAACTGAACTTTACTGCTACTTTACGTATACTAAGTCATACAGTATTGCTCACGATTCATGCGTATGTACAGGTGCACGAGCGTTTACACGAAGCAGGAAGGATTTTTGACTGCGACGACATAGTCGTCCCACAAGATCGGAAGATGCACTTCAAACAAGTGCATATGGAACCAATGTTATCCGCAAATCAGACATTCGTCAGTCGATGCAAAATTCATGACGTGTTTGTATCCAGCGACCGGAAACATAGTAGTTTGAGACATCTATCAGCCACCAAGTACCGATGGAAGTAACCGTTCACAGTTCGGAAGAACTGTAAGACAATCAGCCAAACGCAAAGTAAAACTGCAAGGAGTGGTGTCCTATCAATCAATGTATTTTAGATGCCAGATTTGATGAATAAACAATATGGAAAACAGTCGGAAAAAAATGGTACGCAAAATACGATAAAGTACTATCAATCCACAGCGGAAACAACCAACATGAAGAAAAAAAACAACCGAATGTGCCCGCCAAGTACGTAGCTCTTGGAATGATGTTTCGATATCCTCACACGAAACTCCGACTTCACGACGTAGACTTGCTGAGAGATCGCAGGGGTACGTTCGGTGCTTGGCTTTTTTCTTGATTTCACGACAGAGACTGGCGACACGTCTTGCTTATAAAGCAATTGTGATTCTCGTGTGGGTACTTGGCGGCTGTTTTTACATCTTTAGATGTTTTCCGTGGGTCAACATCTCGGTGGGGCATCTTAAACAGAATATCTCAACCAAATATAAGTTTTTAATATTGATATTCAGAACTGCCTATTCCAGTTCTTCCATTTTGAAGATTTTTTCAACATGTTATTCAAATGGAAAATGGAAAAAATAAAAAAGGCGCCAATAAAGTCATTTCTTTGTTTTTGTATAACTCGATATCTCAAGATTTTTTGCCCTGTTTTATGGATAAAAGAATCAGATTTCAAGACAGCACAATATTGCTTGGAGGCGGAGGGCCTATACCTAGTACTGATCAATTTTTATCCTTGTAAGATGAAGAATGGATCTGGTCATGTGTGATTTTCAAGACATCTACAAGAGCAAGTTGATTACTGGAACCATAGAAATATTTTTTAAATTTATTCATATATGATGCGATTGATCTCATGACAATTACCCTTTTTTAATGACCAGTGAGACTTGATCGCTTTTAGATGTCAATTGTCAATTGATGTTCTTTCAAGAGATGGTACAACTTTTGTCATGGAATTGGATAAATAATAATAATTGAAAATAATTTTTTTCAAATCACTGCTACGCTGTGAGAAAACATTTTAATGACTCAGTTTTTTTACAGTTGATTAGTGCTATTCGATACATATGATTTTTCCAGATTTTATGTCCTCCGCTGAACAAAAATTTAGTCCATCGAAGAAAAAGTAGTTGTCGTAGGGTACAGGCTGCTGCGTTGCATGAAACTTCTTCAAATTTGGAGGAAATATTCTGTGTGAATGTAGTTTAGGGGGAAACCAATAATATTTCATGAATTCAAGTATCAGAAATAGAAATTTTTGATTCTGAAATATTTTTTCGAAAATAATGGGAAAAAAAGTCTTACAATCAAAAATTTCTATGTCCAGAACATGCATTTATGAAATATTATTGGCTTGCCCCCAAATTACATTCACACAGAATATTTCCTCCAAAATTGAAGAAGTTTCATGCAACGCAGCAGCATATACCCTACGAACACTCCTTTTTCTTCGATGGACTACATGTTTGTTCAGCGGAGGACATAAAATCTAGATAAATCATATGTATCAAAATAGCACTGATCAACTGTAAAAAAACTGAGTCATTAAAATGTTTCTGACAGCATAGCAGTCATTTAAAAAAAATTATTTTCAAGGTGTATATACCCCCTTAAAATAACAACAACAAAATTCATATGCTAGAAGCGTGTCAGAATTCTATGAGGAGATGAGAGTAGGTAGGTATAAATAGTTTGCACTGTTCTGCCACGGAGATGATCACACTAGTAACCTTTTGCAGAACCTCTTCGGCGGGCTTTGAAGGATTTTCGTGAAAGGTCTCTAGCACCTCAATTTGTGTCGCTAAAAATGTCATGTATTTTTTAACCACCCTCCACCGATACCGACAAACATGAAGAAACTATGACCCTGAATATTTCTGCACTTTTGAACTTTGACTAGCCATTTTTTGATAACACGCTTAAAGTATAACTGTTAACTTTTTCATAGACCAGGAAGGTACGACGTCAGGAATTAACCCTCATTAAATTCTGAAGTTCGCAGTAAGTTTTCAACTTCATGAATCGATTGAACTCAACTTCCGGCTATCCTCTCGTCATAGTGGCAAGAGATGGTCGCAGTAGCACAGGGCATTTCTTTATTAGCCTTCGTTGATTCCTGCTTAACAGCTTCGTCAGCTTTTCTCACTAATCTACTCAGTGCCTGCTCGAGTAATTTCTAGAAAAATATTTAATATGTGATGAAACGTAAATAAGATATCATCCGTTAGAATTTGAACTCACCAGGAGTCGATCAGGCTTTTGGGTCATGGATTCTGCCCAAACCTGTGAGGGTGTTTACTCGGACCAAAATATAAAGTACCGGCTGAATAACTCTCCGGAATGGGCCTTTACTCTATAAATTCATCTAAATGTACAATAGAAATCAGCGTAACCTGGGTTTTGCAAATTACCATGAGATAACCAGTTTTTATACGGCGTTATGAGATTCTACATAGCACTAAATATTCATACATCGAATTCAGTGGTTATTGTACATCAAATCCCTGAAATTTATCATCGCAGGTATGGACATCACTTTATTCTGCGCCTATTGACATATTGCTTCTTGTCGTTTATCACTCATACAACATTCATTCGGTGAATCCGAAGATTTCTTCGCACTTGAAAGATGTTGCATACGTAGTCGGGTATACTTATTTCATGAAATGGCACTTTGTCGTACAGTAGGTGAGGTTAAGTTGTCCGATCAATCGTTTATGAGCAACAGCCGGATTTAGGAACAAACTGCTGCGACAAAACCTTTCCTAGTAAGAACTGGCAATTAGTTTTCACCACACAATATATTTTGATTCCTCTAATCCAATAATTTGCTGTCTGGATTGACGTATCGACGTCGATCGTCGAGCATGCTAGCCGTATGCGAAACCGCCTTCGTGAAAGCGTCGTCTGCTCGTTAGCTTAGAAACACGTCTTTTCTTCTAGCAGACCATGAAAAATTAGTTTTTCTTGATTTTGACGAATCTCGTGTGCTGGATAAAACCTATCCGTCCCTAATCATCGAATAAATCTACCATATATCACTTTTGATCATCGTTTCAGAGTTCTTGCGATCTTTTTTTTTTTTGCCGGTAAACGTAGGACTAGGACATGCTTTTGAGGCGAGGTATAATTCGGCCGTGAATTTGGTGTAAGATCGATCGGGTGTGAAATTGGTGTGAAATTGGCGTAAAATCGGTCGGGTTCAAAATCGGTGTAAAATCGGTCGGGCGTGAAATTGGTGTAAGAGTGGTGTGAAAAATTCTGAGATACACCGTGTGATTTTGGTGTAATTTCGGACGCATTGTAGGGTTTTACCCAAATCACACCAATATTACACCAAAATCAAACCACACCAAAAATACACCAAAATGACACCAGAAATAATGGTGTAAATGAATCCGCTAGGGTACGTTGTAACATAGTATGACCGTACAGAACTCCGCCATGCGGATACAATCCAAATTTCAAAGATTACTGCCGCCTCAAACTACGACTAAATTGGCAGCGCCAACGTCGGCGAACGACCGAGGCTTGCGCTGTGAAGAAGTCAGTAGGGAACGAGGCTAAGTAGAGAAAAGTAGTGTCGTTCGGCTAATCGCCTATAACCAAGTTGTACCTATTCAAGTGCTTTATAATAACTATAGTTAGTGGTCCAGAAATTTTGTTAAAACTGAGGAGTAAATAAAAGTGTTCGAAGGGAAGTCAAACTATTATTTGAAGACCTTACCAGTCCACGTCGAAGCTCATCAGGAAATACACAACTATCAGCTTTGTATAAATCTAAGAAACTTCTAGTGATAAGTTATCTTAAGGGAAGAAATTCTCACTTATTCAAAAACGAGGTATCGAGGACCTCCTCATTCGCCTAACGAACTCACCGGCTCCTCGTGGCCGAAAACACGTGGTGGCGCTCAACGAACTCAGCTAGCATAAAACATTAAATATCATAGCCTCGGTGTGCATGATTTGAGGTCTCTTCCTCGAAACTCGGGGATCGAAAAATCATTGTCACATTCTTGGCGCCCAACGTGGGGCAGGGCGAAACAAAACCCCATAGAAAAGAAAGATTTTAACATAAAATTAGTCAAAAGTAGTCGTAGAAAATATTCAACATCTAGCGAGGACGGTTAAATCGAACAAAGAAAATTCGAGAACCATCTCAACAGAATAACCTTATTATTTGCTTGAAGTTCAACCTCATAACAAACACTCAACGCTTCACAGAACAGCGTGTGTTTACGAATATGCACAAAGCAGACAGCCAGATAATACGGCATCACCACGTGACGTCACACAGCCTAACAACAGCCATCTTAATGTCTCTTTGTTAAATTCGAATATAGTGAGAGTTTCTTCCTCAAATAATAAGAAAATAAACTATAATCAGTGAATTCGACGGAAACGCCTTTAGAAGGAGAAAATAACCTCGAATCCACTGATATTACAAATAAGTAGAGAGTAAAACAATTGTCGTGTCAACATGCGAATAAGATATAACCCTAAGGCAATAAATTCCTTACTTACCGACAGTGCTTGATGATCGCCTTAGAGTAAATCGATATCGACCAAGGCCAACAATATCATTACCCGGCAATACCGACCTACCTGTCTAACATTACCGACCAGATCAGGATCGACTATATCGAGTACCGACAAATTGCTACTTACGCAATTATCTTCCAAGTAACTATGCCTACTTACTCACGTGTTGACAACCACTACAGTATAACCTAAAAATAAACAGGGACTCATTCTTCATCCAATAGTAAATAAGCTAGGAATAAACGTATAAAAATATAAATATAACAATCATAAAATAGAAAGGTAAAACGTACGCTGGCCCGTCCATATAGAATAAATTCTCTATGATATGGAGAATTCAAATCCCAACGGGAACTCAGGACCCGCTACCAATGAAAACCCGCAATTACCTATACCTAACTTACAGATGAACGATAGACCTGATTCCCATCCAATTCTTCCGGATTCCCGAGAACAGCGTGAACAACATTCGCTTTCACTTCCGCCAATATCAGATCCACACCACGAATGGTCAGCAGAAAACAGTCACTTGGAGGAGTTGCAAGCGCTCGTGGACGAAACTGCCACATTGAGACAGGATCGCTCTAGATTACTAGGCTATCTAGGGTTGCCTGGTGAAACACCATATTTGACAAGTGACGTACGCCAAAATCGCCTCATCCTAAACCAAGCGATAGAAAACGCGACTCGGGCCCCCACCCCAATAATTCCACTTGACATGTCGATGCCGAGACCCCGAAATGCAGGTGTTACTCCCGCAAGAGGTGACCAGCCGGAAACCGACGGTCAAAACGAGTCCGCTCAAGGCACTACCGCCTCCGCTGGACTAACCCAGATAAATTCACACGTAGACATAGCAAACTCTTGCGAATACTTATTTAACTTAAACGATCACATGAGTCGGATGATAATTGAAGCACAAGCTAAAGGGTTCAATTTCGAGACGGTACCAATCCCAGCGATAATAGAAACACTACTATCACCCCCTCGACGATTGAGACCGACCTCAACCACTAGTACTGAAACAGCTACCACCGTTGCATTTCCAAACCCCAACTTAACCACTCCTTTTCCCAACCCTCAAACGTCCCAGAACTACCTAACGCATTCTAGTCCATCCCAAAATCCTACCAGTAATGACCCACCGAACAGTCGAGTGAGATTTAACCCTACTCCTATGATATTTGACAACCTACCAAATAATCACCACTCATTAATCTCCGGAAACCTAAGCCAAACCTGTGGTTATCAGGAACCTAGATCTTCCGGTAATCAACAAACTCAACAGAACGGCTACGATATAATCATTCCGGTCAGCGAGTCACAACCACAATTCTATAATATGCCAATCGTCACGGAAAATACGTTTGTTCCAGGAAATATCCCCTACGCGAGTCAAATACCTTCGCATCAAACCGGTCCCGAATCTACACAGTATTCAATACCCACTAGGAATATAACACCAGTATACCCCGGGAATGCCTACGTACCATATAGGACACCACTAGTAAGACCTAGTAACCCCGATAGGCCTGCCTCGTCTCGTGGAACAGAACACTCCATCCATTACGGATTGGCAAAACGCGTACAGTTTTGGAAACTGAAATTCCCGACCGATAAAGGTCCACGCGCCTTCCTGAAAAGTCTAGAACAGAAATGTCTCCAAGAAGGAATATCCGGGGAAGATAGACTATTAGTGCTCGGTGAATGCTTTACTGGTTCCGCACTAACCTGGCTAGAATCTCGTAGGGAAAATTGGCAAACTTGGTCACAATTTATAGAAAAATTCTCTATCGCGTTCGGGATAGAAGAATCAGATATAGAGATCCTCAGAAAGATTAACCTGCGTCAACAGGGACCTAACGGGATCGGATTTGATTATATTACTAAAATGATGGAATTATACTCCACTATGAACCATCCTCCTCCAGAGGAAGAACAGATAAAGCTCATACAGAAACAACTAAATTCACGTTATCAAGAGTTTTACTCTCATAGAGGTCACTTGGGAACCTACCTAGAACTCCTTAGAGTAACGCGTGAATACGACGACTTGCTAACACATAGGCGACAAAATCGAACCGTAAACACCGATGACAGACGTACTATACCCTCGCGGAAATCGCGTATCGCAGCTATCAATCCAACTAACCAAACGGACGATGGAGATAGTGACCAATCCCTAGATTCATACCCTGAAAACGAAACAACAAATTGCCAAGCAATAAATCAAACCGACACTAACACGTCATTAATTAACACTATAAAAGAATTAACGGAACAATTACGAAGTTTTAAGAATCATAAGGAATCTCATAATAAACCCAACGTGAATAGTAGTACCACAAAACGAACAATAGACAATAACAGTAAAAAGACAGAACCAAATACCGGGCCTAACCCTAACCCAATAGCATACGCGAATAAAGACATGACGACCGCGTTCTGCATGAACTGTGGAGGGTACGGGCATATCCCACGCACCTGTATAAAAGCCCGCCGGACAGTATGTTGCGTTTGCCGCGCGATAGGACACACAAATACCGAATGCCCACGCGTGAATATCCCAGATATAGGAAATAAACCCTCGACATCGAACCAATCCTCCAACAGTCTTAACACCGTCAAGCTACAAAATCTTGCTCGCGACGCTGCAAAAACAAACAAAATACACACCACCACAATTAATGAGATATCCGATTTTCAAGTTGAAGAGGAACCGGAAAGCGACTTTACCCCTGTTGAAGAACTAGAATTTTATAATTCCGAAGAGGAATCAGATAGCTTGATTGGCCTTCTTTCAGAAACACAGTTAACCACAGATCCCGGTTATACTAACGCTATCTCAGAACCAATACCAAGCGAAATCAATTCGGAATATTCCACTAACGAACTATGTATAGTAACCGACGGAGAAAACGCGCCCCCCGCCTCGACTCAAAATATCGACATCTCTCGCGCATTAATCCGTAAATATCACGTACCAAACCGACTACGGGCTCGTCTTGACGATCCCGAAATTCAAGACCGTATGGAACAGAAACGCGTATATACAGCAGGAACGGGAAACGCACCTCCTGAGAAAACAGCCAAGCTACCGGTAACCGTATGGATCTATGGGGAAAACCTAACTGGCATAATCGATAGCGGGAGCGAACGTTCTTATATTAGTGAATCCACTTTCGAGCGCATACGTGACTTCTGCCTTGAGACTCCTCGTCCAGATAACACCGCGACCACTGGAGTTAGGCTAGCAGATGGCACGACACTGGAAACAAAATTTGGAGCCCCATTCCTAATAGATGTAGGAGATAAATACGGTGAACAATGGCTTACAGTATTAAGTGGTTTATCTACAGATATTCTACTCGGAATGGATTTCTGGATAAATTTCATGGTAAACGTCGATATCGAGAACCGTGTATGGCGTATGACAGGCAGTGACATGACCTACCCTATTAAAATCAAACGCTGCGAATCTCGTAGTTCTACTTACACTTTGTTCTCACTCCACGACGTCACTGCAACCGAAAAATTTGAACTAAACAAATTCCTAGACCGCGAATTCCAAAAAGAAAAGGAAACCACATCAGGTTGTACGCAACTGATAACACATAAAATCGATCTAATAGACACAACCCCAGTACGACTCAAACCGTATAGACGCAGTCCCACTATAAATCAATTGATGAAAACCGAAGTAGAAAGGCTCCTTGCCAAAGGTTACGTTACGGTGAGTGAGGGCAGTACCTGGGCCAGTACCCCAGTATTAGTTCTAAAACCAAATGGTAAATATCGGTTTTGCATTGACTATCGTCGATTAAATAAACAAACCGCGAAACCCGCATATCCAATACCTAACATGAATCGAATACTCTCAGCCTTACATGAGGCATGTTTCATATCAACAATCGACCTCAGTGAAGCCTTCCACCAGATCCCGATGGAGGAAGCTAGTAAAGAATATACCACTTTCGTCCTAGAAGACGGCGGATTGTACCAATGGGACCGAATGCCTTTCGGCCTAACCGGAGCACCCAGTACATTCCAAATGTTAATGGATGCCCTCAAACGCCGGCTCGTAATCAAACTAAGGGACAATCATTTACCACGTCATTGGGAGAATTGCGCGTTCGCTTATCTCGACGACTGGGTGGTCGTCTCCAAAACCTTCGAAGATCACCTAAAATTACTAACTCTAGTATTCGAAGTAATCCGCGAAGCAGGCCTCACGATTAACCGCGAGAAAAGCAAGTTCGCTAGATCCGAAGTCAAATTCCTCGGACACTTAATTGACAAAGACGGTCTTCGTCCTGACCCAGAGAAGCTACAAGCCATCCGTGACTTCAAACGTCCTACCACTCGTAAACAACTAAGAAGCTTTAACGGGTTAGTAAATTGGTATCATCGCCACATGAAAAATATCGCGAGGGTACAAGGACCGCTAAATAAACTAACCAGTCCAAACACTCCGTGGAAATGGACAGAAGTAGAAGAAAAGGCTTTCCTAGAAACTAAGCAACGAGTACTAGAGGCACCCCTCCTTCACACTCCTAACCCGAATCTACCATACATGTTATACACGGACGCTAGCGACACCGGACTAGGTGCAGTACTTACTCAAATAGACAAAACTAATGACAACCGGGAATACTTCATCCAATGCCTTAGTAGACCCTTGCTACCGGCCGAAAAGAATTACACCACATCGGAGAAAGAATGTCTCGCGATTGTCTGGGCTATAGAAAAACTCCGCTGCTACCTAGAAGGCGCACCCTTCACGGTCGTAACTGATCATTCCGCGCTAACGTGGCTATACTCACATAAGGACCCGACAAGTCGACTCGCTCGTTGGTCCATGAAACTGTTAGCACATGACATAACCGTTATCTACCGCAAAGGTTCGGAGAATGAGGCACCAGACGCCCTGTCACGACTACACGACGAACCAGCCAAACCCGATTGCATAAGTGTAGTAGAAAACGTAAACGCAGAACCCCCAAATATCTATGACCTATGGTATGAGAAAAAATATCAAACCACACGCAAACATGCTAATATTTTAGTCGATTGGAAGATAGAAGACGAGAAACTATATCACTACCGACCCGACCCAGGAAAACAAGATATCGGTGACGAGAACGCTTGGAAACTCGTCCCCAAATACTCCGAAATACCTAATATCCTTCGAACTAACCATGACTCAACCCAAGCAGGACACCTAGGAACTAATAAAACTTGCGACCGTACGCGACAGCAATATTATCGGCCAGGGATGCACGAAAGCGTCCAATAATACGTTGCTAACTGTAAAACGTGCCGCCTTGTTAAGTTTAATCAACACAAAGTTCAACATCAAATGAACATAAGACCCCCTATAGCACCTTGGGCTATTATTTCAGTAGATACAGTAGGACCCTTGACCCGTTCCACCGAAGGAATGCAATATATATTAGTAGTCCAGGATCTCTACTCCAAATACATTGAATTAATCCCACTGCGCACCCAAACCGGAAGTCTGGTAGCCCGCGAGTTAAGACGAATTTATAACCGGTGGGGCACCCCTAGTAGCATAATCACAGATAACGGAACCGAGTTCATAAATCAACACGTCAGGCAGCTAAATGCCGAATTCCAAGTAAAACACCAAACCACCTCATTGGCACACCCTTGCGCTAATCCAGTGGAACGACTAAATCGAACAATCAAACCCATGTTAGCCGCCTTCACTTCACCAAAACAGACCGACTGGTCCCGTTACGTATCAGATTTACAATACGCTTGCAATTCTTCCAAGAGTTCGGCTACTAATTACACACCCCATTTTCTTAATTTCGGTCGTGAAACCCGTGCAAGCTACTATCCAAAACACACCCCTGACACAACTCAGCTAGAGCAACAGGAACCTTGGGCTCAGAGAATGGCTCTGCTAGACTCTGTCCGGCATTTAGCCGAAAAACACATCCTGAAAACTCAATTCCGACAAGTATCAAAACACAACGCTGGGATTCCGTCCTCACCCCCAGACATCCAAATAGGCGATGAAGTTTATTACCCACGAAAACGCTTAAGTAAAAAGAGCGACCAGTATAGTGCTAAACTAGCACCCAAATACGACGGACCAGCGTACGTACATAAATATTACCCACCTACTACAGTAGAAATAATTCATAAAGATAAGACTTATATAGGGAAATACGACATACAAGATTTAAAATTTCCACGTCGTAGCACCCGACATCCCACTAACTAAACTATTGTTACCCCACAGAAACCTTGAGTGTCATCCCATGGGGAACAAAAAAAAGAACAATTATGCAAACCTCCAGGAAAAGAACTCGACCAAGCAGCGCTGCGCAACAAATGATACCCGTCGTGCGTTTGTTACGGCTTACCGACTCTGACGTAGATGCCGCGCACCTTTTATCACGTCTTACGAACTTTAGGTCACAAAACTCGGTTCGCGATGTGACCCCGCGTCAAACTAACAGCCCGTCGAGTCGAAAACCGTCGACGACTCCGGCAACCGCGCTCGAACCAGAAGTAGATAAACCACTGGACTTGACCAAATATCATTCAACACCCGGATGTAGCACAGCGAAACCCCCTATTACTCCACCGGGACCACCGCCACTACTCCGAATCAACTCTTTAAAGAGACGACGATCTTCAACTTCCTCTAGCTCGGCAACTGATACCATCACGACATCACAAACCATTGACGTGAAATCTTCCAGTTCAGAAACCTCCAGCGAAGATGAGCCCGAAGACGATCGCAAACCAATAATAATAGAAGAAAAGAAACACACAATTATATCACCGAAAAGGGAACAAGAATCCCTTTTCCCTTCCTTTGAAGAAGAAAACCCTGAAGATCTTCCGAGACCCGGACCTATCCATATTAACCGCACACGACTAATCAAAGAGTGGGACGCCACACCGAATGAAATCAGAAGTGTCGAACCACATGTCATCTCTAAGACCTGTACTTTCAACAGCTACGCCTCAGTCTTACTGGGTCCCCAGTTCTCACCTCCCCAATGGAAAACACCACTGATAGAGCGCCTCCTAACCGCACCTATCGCTACTCGAACGAACAACAACAATATAATCATTGGGTTCGCCAACATGACACCACGAGCCATAACTCTCAACACTTGGCAACGCACAATCGACAGATACATACGCGACCAATCGCAAGTAGGTGTACGTGCCGAATTGAGGAACAGCGGCACCAACACTTTTCTAACCCACCGCCCGAAGATCTTAACCAAAGGATGTATCAACTGCAGGGCTAGGGATCACCACTTCCAAAACTGTCGATCACCATACCGAAGCGGATTCTGCCACGTCTGTGGAGCCGATGGGTTCCATTCAGCTACCTGTCCATTCCCCCATGGCTGGGAAAACGAAATAATAAAAGGTCGCTGCCACAAGTGCGGAACCGACATCCGATTGCTAAATGTGAACTGCACAAACTGCCAAGAGAGATTTCCGGAGCAACACGCCTGGCGAAATAACTACAAAGGAACTCTTCCACACTCGGAGGCAACCTCGGCCTCAACCTTTACACAAACACAGACCCAAGTCATGACCCCGGTCAATCGACAGCTCACTGGACTACCAGACCATTGGCGTACGCCATTAGGGGAACTATACCCCGAAGATGAAGAAACCTCTCGGAACCGCGTACTAAAAACCGAGGATGCTCGTCCACCCGGTCGGAACCGCGATTTACGACACCGACTACCCCCGAGGGTCCGCGACGCGAAAAACTAAACGCGAATGATAAGCCGTAACTTCGCCGCGCTACCCAACACACCAAAAAGATATCTACATGTACCTTTATTTCAATGTTCTTATGATACCATATATCTTAACCTGCTCGGATCGAGCTCATTATAACCTTGATAGGCTAAATAGGTCACCATAATGCATAAGACCAACTCTAGATTAAGATAATTAGTCGGCGTTAGGCCAAGGACCCAAGTTAATCATATTATTCTCAAAATTTTGTTCTTTTCCACAGGCAATGTCTGCCTCCATTCATTAGTACTCCATAGATCATAAGTAAAAGAAAACAGGAATTCCCTATACACATGGAAACCCTATACTGTTAGCACCGCCTAACGTCTGATCAATTGATCACCCCTCTGACCGTTGTCGGATAATATTATTAAGCAATCAACTAACCTCTCTGATAAACACAGTATGTTTAATACCTCAATGATAGTACAATAACTAAAGTTAAGATCACCCCGTGAGTTAATGTCCTATACAAAACAACACAACCATTATGATTTTTTTTGCCAAAGTGGTTATTCCACAAATACCAAAGTTCTTTTTGATTTCTATATCTTTTGTCTACGATATTAACTCTACATTTCACTAGCTCAGATTTAAGTTCAACCGAACCATAACATAAGGACTCCAATGAGTCGGCAGTCACTACCAAAATTCGTTACCTGTAACCTTCGGCTAGCGGGGGAGAATGTAACATAGTATGACCGTACAGAACTCCGCCATGCGGATACAATCCAAATTTCAAAGATTACTGCCGCCTCAAACTACGACTAAATTGGCAGCGCCAACGTCGGCGAACGACCGAGGCTTGCGCTGTGAAGAAGTCAGTAGGGAACGAGGCTAAGTAGAGAAAAGTAGTGTCGTTCGGCTAATCGCCTATAACCAAGTTGTACCTATTCAAGTGCTTTATAATAACTATAGTTAGTGGTCCAGAAATTTTGTTAAAACTGAGGAGTAAATAAAAGTGTTCGAAGGGAAGTCAAACTATTATTTGAAGACCTTACCAGTCCACGTCGAAGCTCATCAGGAAATACACAACTATCAGCTTTGTATAAATCTAAGAAACTTCTAGTGATAAGTTATCTTAAGGGAAGAAATTCTCACTTATTCAAAAACGAGGTATCGAGGACCTCCTCATTCGCCTAACGAACTCACCGGCTCCTCGTGGCCGAAAACACGTGGTGGCGCTCAACGAACTCAGCTAGCATAAAACATTAAATATCATAGCCTCGGTGTGCATGATTTGAGGTCTCTTCCTCGAAACTCGGGGATCGAAAAATCATTGTCACAACGTATTACCGTAAATTGTTTCAACAATTTAAGATATGGCGGCTGAGGATGGCCGTGTTGTTGTTTACCGACGAATCCAGAGGGAATTACAACTGCCAAACGACCATTTTCGGCTTGAAGAAAACTGTGTTCGTTGGTTGTTATGTACAACGGCATTGGTCGTATTGAAGAGATACACATTCCAGCGTCACCTAGGATCCGCTAAACACCAAGCGGCTCGTCAGATACGGAATCAACCAGTTTTCCCGAATCCACAACATCTGACAAACTTGAACAGTCGACACTCTGCGTTTTTTAAAGACTTCACAAGCGCATGCATGAAATCAGATATTTGTTTCGACAAAGTTTGTCAACCTGCTTTTGCCACCTTTCTCCAAACTCATACACAACACACAATCCCAGATGCAACAACAATGAGCAAAACTTATGTGCCCATTATATATAACGAAACTTTAACGGCTATACGAGAAGAAATAGGAGATTGTCCTATTTGGGTTTCAGTGGACGAAACAATAGACTCTAAGCGTCGCTGCGTCACCAACGTTATTATCGGTGCATTATATCACGACCGAGCTTTCACTGGACGGCAGATTAGATGTAGAGAAGTTGTGAGAGCAAACGCTGCAAACATGGCTGCGTATGTGATTGACAGCTTGAATAAGTTTGAGCCGGCAGGATTTGAGCCAAACAGAGTTCTGCTATACTTAACGGATGCTGCTCCGTACATGAAGGCGTCTGCAGGAATTCTCGCGAAAAAACATACCCGAAACTCGTAAACGTGACATGTTTAGCACACGCATGTCACAATGTAGCTGAAAAAGTAAGAGAGTGTTATGAGGAGATTAATAAAGTCGTCGCTAGCGCCAAACAAGTTTTTTCTAAATCTAAAACGCGTGCTGAAATCTTTAAAGCTGCGCTTCCAAATGTACCTCTACCACCAAGACCGGTGACGACACGATGGGGCACGTGGATCCAAGCTTGCCAGTATTCTTGTTTACACTACAACGAGGTGAAAGCAGTTTTTATGGGCCTCGCAGAGAACAGTGAAGCTGTGAGAAATTTGCAAGCATGTTTGGGAAGACATAAAAACCTCGGAGAGTTGGAAGACATTGCTGCCAAATTTTCGTGTCTAGTTTCAAGTATCAAGCAACTACAAAAAAGAGGATGTAGTCTAGCTCAAACATGCGAAAGGATTGCTGAATTGAAACAAGAATTCCAAGAAGATCTGGAGATTCATCACGAAATTCGGGATAAAATTGTTCAGGTTTTCGGCGACAACGATGGATTCACGGCGATGATTAACATAAACAACTGTATAATCAATGGCAGAATGCAAAATTTGCCGGATAATTGGATTGATGATGACGCCCTCAGTATGAAATATGCACTGTTTACTTGCGCAGATGTGGAAAGATCGTTTAGCATATCGCGTGTCTAATGACAAAAGGTCGTAAGCGCCAAAAAAAAAATTCGTTTTTTTGGTGGCAAAATCTTTTTCATGCAATATCACATCTTTTGGGCATATCAGCAAAAAAAAAATTTTTTTGGCGCTTACGACCTTATGGCATTAGTCACGCGATATATAAAGCGTACTATAGAACGAATAGGCAAAGTATGACATTCGAATCACTGTGTCAGCATATTGTAATTAACTACAACAAAGACATGGGATGCGAGAATGAGAATATAGAAGTGGATTCTGATGAAGATGAATGAAAGTTTTTCCCTTCAACGACGAGTTTTCCACAAATTACCAGCAAGATAGTTACACATAAAAAAATCTGTTACGGTCACGCGAGAGAGCCCAGTCAATACAAGTGTCTATAAGAGCTCTTGTAAGAGCTCTTGCTCGAGACGAAAAAAAGAGTCCGATGAAAGAGTTCTCTTAGAAGTCTTTAAGAACTCATTAATTCGAGGTCAAATTATAGAGTTCTAAAAGAGGTCTTATATTGGAGCTCGCGTAAACCGGTTCGCTTAGAGGTCTGAAAGATGGCTAACTAAACGTAAACCTAACTTAACCTCAAATGACGTATGTGAACGTACGATTATAAAATGCCGGCAGAGGCCGAAGCCTCATCTGTTATTTCGCTTGACAAAATAGAGGTAAGTATCAAATACAACTAATAATTGATATCATATATATCGATCTATGTTTATGAATATCCATCCCATACAATTATTCCAAAATGTTGTTCATATACGATGAAAGAGTCACAATTGTTGGGATAACATGAATCTAACCTCACTTTTCTTTCTAGCACAAGACGACGAGGATAATTTATAGTGGTAAGTTGAACGAATTCTTTTTCATAACCCGAGTAAAAATGATTTTATATAATTATATAGAAATTTTTAGAATTATATAAAAATTATATAGAATTGTATAGAATTATATATAAAAATCCATGTAAGTTTTATAGAACTCTATATAATTATATATACCTTGATAGAGTTATATAGAATCATATAGAGTTCTATAAAACTTAAATATAAGCTTATTTTGGATCCTATATAGAACTCTATATGATTCTACATAACTCTATAAAATTATATATAATTATATAGAGTTCTATAAAACTCACATATATATACTTCCTAAGAGAATTGATAAAAAATGTTACATTCCCGGGAAAAATGATTTTGTCTAATCATATATATAAATATCTGATGAGAAATAACTGATATAAGTCCATGTATGATCATATAGAGGTCTATATATGATCAGATCGTTCGATAATCATATTAAATATTAAGTTCATCGTTAAAATTAGTGAAATTTTCGTGACAAATACATAGGATCAGCGGCTTGCCACTCAATGTTATTAGATAGGACCCTTATTCGACTCACTTATACCACAACATTACCAACTGAATTGAGCAGAAAACGAAAAAATGTCCATATTTCTTATCATTTTTATGTTTTTTGTTGTGGTATGCGTTTGGTATAAGTTGTCAATTAAGAAAGTGGAGGGGGTAAAGAGAGGCAAGCCGCTGCATAGGATTCTAAAAGTTTCAAGTATTAAATACCTGAAGTAGCACAGTGGTAGAAGCTTCGACTGCTACGCAGAATTTTTTCATTGACAAAAAAGGTCAAATATCAGCAATAACCATAACTACCTATCATTGCGACATACAAAAGATATAACGACTATAGTTTACAAATTTTTTTAATTTTATTGACTGTTTTATTTTAATGTGTCTAAAACAAATGATTAGATGTGCTAGCTTACGAGGTGACTTGGACCGGCCCTCAGAGCCAAGCACGTCAAAAAGGCAAGTCCCAAGAGACGCTCAAATTAAAAGACACGAAATTCGCAGACATAATTATTAGTAAGTACACCTATAGGTAAAAACTGCACTAACTAACTTGATAAAATACTGTTATGAATATTGGTTTTTTTATTATGTAATTTCAGCCACTGTGGCTTGCGAACACTCACAAACCACACTAAGCAAACTTGGTGCTAGTTTAAATAATTGGCTGCAGCATGCGGGGGATCGTCTGCGATACAAAAAAAAAAATCGTACTCAAACTAAAATGATAAGGAAGTACAGTCAGCGCTCTCAATGGCACCGCTCTCGGGACTGTAGGGGAAGATAATTCCGGTCGGTGCGGTACCCCCACCAAGCGCCACTCAGGAATTCATTTCGACAGCTCTCAGTAGGGCCGCCGTCGTTCTCATTTTCTGAGCGGCTTATGCTGCGTTTCACCTGTATGACTGCTCAAATTTCTGCACGGCCCTACTGAGAGCGGCGAATGTGAAATATACCCAGCATTGTGACAAGTCTAGAGTGGGGGTAACGTTTGAGGAAGGATTAGGGGAAGTGGCCTTATTTGGAGCAGCCCTAGTGAGAGCGCCGACTGTATATTATACCAAGCGTTTTCGTCCAGACAGAATGACTCCCTCCCTGCGGTAATACCACACAGGTGCGTACCGTGTACGTGGGGCCCGACTGGGAGGAGATAGGTTGCCAATGGAGCTCTGACACTATATTCAGCCTATCCCCCCCGGCCGAATCTCACGTACGCGTTCGCGTCTGTATTGGTGTTGCCGCAGAAAGGGAGTCGTTCTGTTTGGACAAATACTATGTTGATATAAATTATATATGTATAATGCTATGAAAATAATAAATAAATCTTTGTGTGTGCAATAAATCGTGATGGTTTTCATTAAATTTATCAAAATTTCTCGAATACATGCATTCAACTTATGAAATGCTGCGATTCGACTAATTTGTGAATTTGGCACATTTCGAATGGTAAATACATGTATTCGAGAAATTCCGATAAATCTCGTAAAATAGTTCTGAACGGGTTCGAAAAACATTCTCATACCCGACTTCTAAAAGACGTCGTATTTTGGAGCTCTGAATTCATGTCCTGAAAGAGCTCTTTCCGAGGCTTTGGAGAGCTTCGTACAAGAGTCAAAAAAGATTGCATAAGAGGTCTCTTAGACTTCTTTTAGAATACTTATCGACGCTTGCCCGAGATCTCTAACCAGTTTTCGCGAGCTCCCCTAGAGGTCTTTAAGAGCACATTTGGTTGATTGGGAGATGACCTGTTTTCAAACTACTCCCGATTTTCCCATCTTCTATGTTATTCTCATTTAGTCTTCTAATTCTTTGATATTATCAAAGTTCCTACGGTCCCAGGATCAAAGTCACGGTCACGCGAGGGAGATGATCTTTTTTCAAACTACTCCCGATTTTCCCATCTTCTATGTTATTCTCATTTAGTCTTCTAATTCTTTAATATTATCAAAGTTCTACGTTCCCAGGATCAAAGTCACGGTCACGCGAGGGAAATTACGTTTTTGCAAACTACTCCCGATTTTCCCGTCTTTTCTCTCATTCTCATCTCTGCTCATTATATGAATCACAGTTCCTACGCTCCCAGGATTCAAGTCACGGTCACGCGAGGGAGATGACCTTTTTTCAAACTACTCCCGATTTTCCCGTCTTTTCTCTCATTCTCATCTCTTCTCATTATATGAATAACAGTTCCGTGTGAGATTATTAATTTTTTTTTTGCTTCGTTCGCAACTTTTCGGATCTGATCAACCGACTCGTCGCAGTTCCACATCTCTTTCACGAGGTGACTGAGCAAGTCAACTCGTCGCAGATTCACATCTCCTTCACGAGGTGACTGAGCAAGTCGACTCGCCGCAGATTCACATCTCCTTCACGAGGTGACTGAGCAGGTCGATGCCACGGAAACCATGTGGGAGACATTGTCAATTAGCCTTTTCGTGGCGTCTCCTGGAAATACTCGCGAATACCTGAGTAGCAAATAATTGACGTTTACACTGCACACATTGTGAAAATGATCATCGGAGTACAGTCTTCGTCTAATACAACTTTTGGTATAGATATAGGCCGGTATTCATAGTCATGTCTTGTGACCGGAATTCGTCAAGATGGTTTAAGTCGGCCTCATACACGAATTGATTGGCGCAGAGCCGGTCTTGAAACCGTCTAGAACCACGCCGGTCTCAAGACCTGACTATGAATACCAGCCATAGAGCCAAAAATATAGCTTTATAAACCTTTATATTATGTTTCCGAATTGACAAAATACTGCGCCTTCATTTTTATTACTATCAACAGATAATAACCTATTGGTATAACAGAACTTTATTTTCAATATAATTCAATTTCAGCGCTGATAGCATAAAAAAGTGTTAATGAATATTATATTTTTTCTCATTCCCTCGGAAAGCGTCAACTTTTGGGCCGCTGCGCTAAACGAAGTTGCCACTTTCCGGCTCCGTCGAACAGAAAAATAGTATACACTACTTTGCCAGTAAAAAAGAAAGCCTCAGATCACATATAATTGTCGGCCTAGGTACGTAGTATACTATTCTCATCCGGCATTTTCACATTTCATTCTCACACTCATAATCTGTTGGTTGCGACCTTCTTGTTTCTGAGAAGTCAAATCCTTTCTTCTAAGTTTTCACGATCAATTTTTTCAAGAGTATATTGTGTCAAAATTTCAAATGGATCCGACGAAAAGTTCAATTGATACCCTACAGCAACTGTAGGGCCCTTTCATTATTCATAGGCAGCTGATCTCAGGAGGTAGAATGGTACGTAGACAGCAACAAATCGACGTTTTGGAAGCTCGCGCATCGGCAGAAGGTCTATTATATGGCCCAGGAGCAGATGACTCTATGTAAGTAATTTAATAGCTTATGCATTTGTATTCAATATAAGGGTTTAACTTTAAACGGGTTTTCCTCAAAACTATGTTTTCGGATGCGGTGTCCACTATATTGCAAAAACTACTCGATGGATTCAGATGACATTTATACAGCATATTCTAGGCATTAAAAACTTAGGCCTGATCGAAGGATTTTTTCTTCTCACCAAAAATTCTATTTTTTATTAATAATAAACGAGCGATTTTTTACGAGGGGGAAATAACCCATTGAATTGACCTACAATGGTCCGTAAATTGAAATAATCGAAATTAATGCGAATCAAAGATCTATTCTGAATTGACACGAATTAATTCGCATTGGATAAATACATTCGAATTGAGAACAATTGAAAATTTTTTGATGGAATTAACAAAATTAGACCTAAAACGTAGGCTGAATTACCCAAAAATTAGAAAACAATTTAATTACAAGAACCAAATTAGATTAAAAAGGTTAATAGGAATTAATTGAAACTGAAAAATTGATCCGTCATAGGCCGCCATTTTGCGAAATTTAAAAAAAAAACTTGCGATCAGGCCCAAGATAAACTATCAAACTAACTGTTGTTTTCTTATTTTTATTTTAGATGAACCACAAGAAGTACGGATAGACACCGCGAAGCACTTTTATAAGATAAAGGATCACAATCGAGTTGACAACTTAGTCCAGATGTAATTTTTTTTTTGTTGACATTTTTGTGAACCTTACTCAAAGATATACACTCAGCGCAAAAATTAACGGACCACCTGGAATTTTCTGAAAAGTGGTTGTCTTACGAATCGCTATAACTTAGTGAAAAAATATCGAAAATTGATTGAAAGGGGTAGTTTTTTGAAGATCGAATCTTCATCTTCAAAATCGTTCCTAAAAATTTCACCTGCAATCACTTTTCACCTGCGTGTGCAGGTTTGAATGACGGGTTGCGAAATGCAGGAAAAATTCAAAATTTCAAACTTCGCTGTGGGGGTGAGAAAAAATCGCATGGAATTTTTAGCACAGTGGTTTTATAGCCTCAAAACTTCTCTTCACAAAACCATTTTTGGAACTTTTTTCCGAATTTTTGTAACAGAGTTATTGAATTTCGAGTAATGTCAGGCAATTCCGAAGTAACCCAGGAGGCACCACGTGGAGGTACAGTATACAAGCATTCCAAATAAATTGAGCAGTAGCTTTTTGAAGATTGAATCTTCATCTTCACAATCGTTGCCGAAAATTTCACCTGCGATCATTTTTCACCTGTCTGTGTAGGTTTGAATAACGGGTTGCGAAATGCAAATAAAATTCCAATTTTTGAACTTTGCTGTGGGGGTAAAAAAAATCGCATGAAATTTTTGGCATAGTGATTTTGTAGCCCCAAACCTTCTCTCTCCAAAACCATTTTTGAAATTTTTTTTGCGATTTTTTTTAACAGAATAATTGAATTTTTAGTGATATCAGACAATTTTGGCGTTACCCAGGATGCACCACGTGGAGGTAGAGTCTGCAAGCATCCCATATGAGTCAGTCCACGTCAAGCGGGACACCTTTTTGACCTCATGTTCTTGAAAATCGTCGTAATTTTTTTTACATATTCTCTGGGTAAAATGAATGCGTGAAACATTTTTTTTTTTTTTTTTAACTCGAAGGGCTTAGAAGCTACAAGGGGTTGAATTTTCGAAAAAAACACCAAAAATCGGAATCGCGCTCTTCGTTAGACGTTAATATCTCCAGTTCCCTTAGTCGTACAGACATCGGCAAAAACTCATTTTGAAGCTCTTGAATCGCACTTTCACGCTATTAATTTTAAGTTCATCGAATTAATAATTTTCCATTTGTTATAAACAATTATATTTTTCAAACGTGATTTTCGAGATGATTACACCTTTTGAAAATTCTAAAAAAAATACGAGCGTGTTCCTTGATTCATTCTCTACGAAATCTGTAAGTTTCAAAATGGAACTCCGATGGAAACTATATTTAAAAAGCGATTGATCCGTGCGGGACGTCGCGCGCGGCTGCCTACGCGGGCGCGCCGTGACCAAGGCTTGTTCGCTTTACTTGCAAGGAATACAGAGGGGCTGTTATACGTTTGAATTCATCAAATCCATCAATTCACGGAATTATTCATTCTATTTCATACTATATATTCGACTTGAAACAACAAAAATACAAATATAGAAATAAAACGCTTAACTAAAATCTTGAAACATATCACAAATTCGAAACTTCGAAAAATAAATGGTAAATATAAAGTACTTTTTGATTTCATCAAATGGAATACGTCACATCATCATTCAATTAATTACGTACTGACTTAATCAACTAAAAACTACTATATTACAAATTTTAGAACTATATTATAGACATAAATAAAATCTTAAAGTGAGCCGCAAATTTTAATTTCTACTAATAGTTAATTTACTTGGAAACCAATGCTTCTACTGACTTCTGTGCATTCGAATATCTTTTGGCAACAATTTTTTTTTTTTAAATAGGCTTTATACAATGGAATGTCAATGTTCCACGTACTAATTTCGCTTTCTAAAATCGAGCTTGTAATGCAACAGCTTCTTTTTTATAATCCTCATTTGTGAAAAAATCCACGTGGATATTTTTGATATTCTCATTATTCTTTGCCCATGAAAAAAAATTTCGAGGAGTATTTATCGGTTCTTGTGATGGTTCCAGACTGCTTTTCGCGGACAATCTTTTGAGGGCACCCCCAATGCCATCACAAGGCCCTTTCCCGTGCGAAGTAGCAAAGAAGTTCCATTCTGCACTAACTCCAAAGTCTTCTTCGTGAAGACATACGTTCAAAAAAATTTTTTTATTTTTATACTGTGCGCTGGCTCCATCAGAAAAGTAGATGATCAAGATTCGCGGCAGCGAATCGCCGCCAAGTACCCGTACCCGTATATATACCCGTAGGTATACCCGTAGAGAGGCGAGCGCTAGCCGGGACTCTATTTTCTCGGGGGAACTCTTTATACCTGTAAACACGAGGTCATATCTTCGGAACGCGTCAATATTTTTCGATCAAATTTACAGAACAGATATTCCCCCACCACACGACTTCGCTGTATAAATTTGATCGGAATCGGTACACTGGTTTCTGATATATCAGTCACGAAAGTTGATGAAAAAGCATCTTCTTCTTCTTCTTCTTCTTCTTCTTCCCGGTCAGATTTTCGCTAGACGCTTGCTTGTCCTCACGTTTCTGAACGAACGGTGAAACGGATCGACTTGAAATTTGAAACGTGGGTACAAGGCATTGAAATCTCGCCCCCTATTGATTTTGGCATGAATCTGAATCCGCACTCGGTCGATATATGATAATGAAGTTACCAAGTGAGCTACAGAGGATCGTCGAAATCAAAATGGCCGTCGGACAGCTGTCGGATCGCGCTATATTGATTAAAATATTCGTAATTTATATATAATCATATTATATGGTCATATGTTTATGTTATATAATCAAATATGGTGTTATCGGTCATGCTAATGGTTTTACATCAGTGAATCAGTGATGCAGTGAATCAGTGAACAATAATCACAGTGAAATAGTGCGACGTCCGTGGTTTCACGCCGATGACCGTTATTATTCAATAAATCTGCATGAGATGGCCTGTTGTAATTGCACGGAACAGATCCTCTAAGCTGGGTTCAGATATAGATAAAGAATAAACCAACGAACCTGGCAATATATTATTTCACTTCAAACCGAAGCAAGTGAAAAGAAGGTTATGATGACCTACATTAAACGGTACGTACGTACATTGATTTTCACTAGATTTTACATATAATAGACGAATAGACCAGCCTCAACTTCTTTATTTCCACCAAATTCATGACTCGTTATTTGTTTATTGATTTGTATGTTTCGTACCATCACTTGCGATGCAATTCTGGATCTCTTGGCGTTAGCATAGCGCCGATTAACTTTCAGTGCCGATGCCATCCTTGCGTTTACCTGCTTCACCTGTTCAACGAAGGTAGCCTACAACTCATAGCTCCAACGTAATAACAATGTTAGGAAAATTAGTAGTGATACGAAACCTCTCATTTAATCCTTTGTCATTTTCTACGTTTCACAGTTGCCTGGCCTTTTCCTATCCTATCATCGATCTATTGAAATAGTCAAAAATGATGCTTCGACAGAACAACGTCCCAAAAAAAAAGTTTGCGATCACCAATCAGTTGAAATAGACGAAGATAACATTTCGGCGAAACATCGTCCCAAAACGAAGGTAGCCTACAACTTTTAGCTCCAACGTAATAACAATGTTAGGGGAATTAGTAGTGATACGAAACCTCTCATTTAATCCTTTTTCATTTTCTATGTTTCAGTCGCCTAGTCTTTTCCTATCCTATCATCGATCCATTGGGATAATCGAAGATATCGCGTTGACAAAACGACATCCCGAACGAAGGTTCCGATTATCAATCCGTTTAGATAGACGAACATAACACTTCGACAAAACAGCGTCCCAAGACAAAGGTAGCCCACAGTTTATGGCTCCGAAAGGATCACAATCCTAGGAAAATTAGTACTAATATTCTGAAATCTTTCCTTCAATTCTTTGTTATTTTATATCTTTCGCAGCTACAATCACGTGGACCATTCCTATCCTCTTATAAGTCCATCGGAATAGACGGAGATAAGACTTTGACAAAACGACATCCCAGAATCCCAGAAGAAAGGTTCCGCTTATTAATCCGTTGAGATAGACAAACATAAGACGTCGTTGAAAGAGCGTTTCGAGACAAAGGTAGCCCATGGCTGCGAAATGATAACAATGCTAGGACAATTAGTACTGATATTCTGAAATCTTTCCTTCAATTCTTTGTTATTTTATATCTATCGCAGCTACAATCACGTGGACCATTCCTATCCTCTTATAAGTCCATCGGAATAGACGGAGATAAGACTTTGACAAAACGACATCCCCGAATCCCAGAAGAAAGGTTCCGCTTATTAATCCGTTGAGATAGACGAACATAAGACTTCGATAATACAGCGTTTCGAGACAAAGGTAGTCCACGCTCCAAACTGATAACAATGCTAGGACAATTAGTACTAATATTCTGAAATCTTTCCTCCAATTCTTCGTTATTTTATATCTTTTACAGCTACAGTCACCCGACCATTCCTATCCTCTCATAAATCCAATGGAATAGACGAAGATAACACTTCAATAAAACGACGTCCAAAAACCAAGATTCTGGTTAATTATCAATCTGTTAAAAGAGACGAACATAACACTTCGGCGAAACAGCGTCCCAAGACACAGGTAGCCCACAGTCCATAGCTCAAAAATGATAACGCTAGGAAAATTAGTAGTAATATACTGAAATCTCCCCTTCAATTCTTTGTTATTTCGTATGTTTTACAGTTATATGGACCATTCCTATCCTCTTATCAATCTATTGGAATAGACAAAGATAATACTTCGTCAAAACGACGCCACAAGACCCCGGTTCCGACTCCGTTGAAATAGACGAACATAACACTTCGGCGAAACAGCGTTCCACAACATAGGTAGCCCACAGCGCATAGCTCCAAAATGATAATGCTACGAAAATTAGTAGTAATATACTGGAATCTCTCCCTTAATTCTTTGTTATTTCATATCTTTCACAGTCGCCTGGACCATTCCTATCCTTTCATTAATCCATTGGACCAGACGAAAATAATATTTCGGCAAGACAATGTCCCAGAACAGAGGTAGCCCACAGCTGCTCCAAAGTGACAACACTCTACGTATCTTCTTCAAATGAGCCAACTTCTAGTAGCCTACCAACCACTAACTTCACCTAGTTATACAATCGAGGTCAAAATTTTCAATTTTCGAAAATTTTGGAAAATTTTCGAAAAATTCTGAAAAACCCTGCTTTGTTTATAAAAATTTTCAAGCCTCAGCCCAAAGTGAGCAGACGTCCGCTTCCATGATCTTTACAGTCTTTCCGTGAACATTGTTGAATAATATGAGAAGCAGCCGTTTGCCCACTTCGGCTGAAGGCCTCAAAATTTTGATAACTAAAGCAGGATGTTTGAGAATTTTTTCAGATTTTTCAATTCCGGCTATCGATGTGTTCATTTTCCAAAATCATAGGTAAATGGGATGGTTTTCAAAACATCTGAACAGAGTTCAGTGTTTTCTCGAAAAGGTGGAACAACATAAAAAATTACGACTCTAATCGGAAGGGGTGAGGGTCAGACGTAGGTCGGGTTGGGGTGGAATTACCCATATATATTGCAATATATGAGTGCGAGAGGCAGGGTATGGACGGGGTGTTTGAAATGAGTTGGAGCATTTAATATCTTTAAAAATCTAGTCAAATCGTTTGATACCTTGAAATATGCTATCGATTAGATTATTAGTGAAATGACATGAATTCTTTGAAATTATGCAGCACTTTTGAATTTCCGGAAAATTAACTGCACTATTTCGAACTATCAATAGGCACTTATGAGACATTTCAACCTCATATATACACTATAAATTAATAAGTACTTGATCAATCACTTCAAACCGTACACATTGGCCTGTATCTGAATGGAAGAACCTCTGCTGTAAATCCAACCACTGACTTAATCTACCTATTCCATACTACATATTATTTCTTGTTTGTGTAATATGCTAACTAACTGTGATTATTCAAGTCGACCTGTTAATGCTGATACTAACGCTTTTATTGCGACATCGAATATATTACAAAACTATACATTACGTGTATGATGAATTATTAATCATTAATAAACTATTATATTTATGCATACATTCGCAAGCAAAGCTGTATATCAATCCCTTGTTAGTTTCATCCTATTCGTGAATTTTGTAACAACTATTCAACATAACAATTTATAAACATGCAGAGTGCGAAAACTTGAAAATAACGATTTTGAAAACTCTAAGATTGAATACAAAATCTGTTCCACGAAACAATGGAATCATCAAGATTAGTCATTAATAACAAACAAACTATATATTCACTGATGCACATAGATACCACATTAGATAACTTATTGTAGAAATGATAATTGTATATACCCACCAATGATCCACACACAAGCCCTGGACAATAAATTGCAAATTTCAGAATAACTGGATCACCAATTCAGAATCAAAGTAGACAGGTAGAATGAAATTCAATTGACATTTTGATGTAATAAATGACCATGTGACATAAACTGAGATTCAATTCAATCATATGATAAATATCTGGAGATAAAAATTGAGAAATAATAGAAGGAAAATTTGACACAAAGAAGATATAAACTTGGCCTGGTAAAATTACCCAAGATATGCATGGTAATCACCTGCAGCCAACTATGCATATAAAATAACATATAAGTCAGAGTCATTTACTAGGTCATGATCCATAAAAAACGAAAGCCATTGGCAATGGAAAAAAATGAAGAAGTAAACTGCAGAACAAGCTTCAAAATAAACGTTACGATATAGAAAACTCAACTCAATTACCGAACTAGTGCATTACCATTGTCGTATTCCATGTAGGTCGAGTAAGGGCAAAACTCCAGTCCATATACATAATTGCAATCACAAAGAAACAGGAATAAACAAAAGTAAAAAAGGAATCCAAATGAACAGGTATTTACATTATTGTCCAATACACCAGCACCCAGTTGATGGGAAAAAAGGTAAGAATGAATCATACACATCAGACTATGAAAAAATACTTTTATTAAAGAAAACTAAAAATAGACCTGGACGGAGCCCCCTCGTCCTCTGCCTCCTCTCCCTCGCCCCCCTCTCCCTCGCCAGTTCCATCCCCCTGTTCCTCGTCCCCGCCAGTTAAATCCCCCCGTTCCTTGTCCCCGCCAATTGAATCCCCCCGTTCCTTGTCCCCGCCAGTTGAATCCCCTCGTTCCTTGTCCCCGCCAGTTGAATCCCCCCGTTCCTTGTCCCCGCCAGTTGAATCCCTCTTTTCTCCCTGTTTCTTGTCCAACTCCACCACCTGTTCCTCGTCCAACCCCACCGTATCTCCCCTGTCCACCTCCACCAGCCCTGCTTTTTCCACCTCCTCCTTTTCCTCCTCCTCCTTTTACTCCTCCACCTTTTACTCCTCCTCCTTTTACTCCTCCACCTTTTACTCGTCCACTTCCGCTTTCTACTCTTCCTCCTTTCTTTACATCTCCATCTTTATTTTTAGCTTTATTTTCTTTAATTCCATCTTCATCTCTATCTGCTTCTCTCCCTCCTGCTCCGTCATTTCCTCTTCCTCTACCTCTTCCTCTTCCTCTTCCTTTTTCTCTCCCTCTTTCTCCATTCTGACTTTCTGGGGCTGGTACATGGGACTGTCGCCCCATGTACCGCCCTAAGATCGTATACAACTCTCTGATCTGTAAATTAAAACATCAACTATTAGTATCGTTTACGACAAGATTTTTAGGGTTAAATAAATACTTCAACAAGTGATTTATAAAATGTTCATTTCTTAAGAAACAAAAATTCAAAAAAAATATTGCACACAATTGATTGTAAGCTTAATTAGAAAAATTGAAAAAAAATCTTCATGCATAAATTCTTGTCTAATCTAAGAACTACTTCACTAGGGTCTAAGAAAACAGACATATTTCAATGGTCCGCTGAGAATAAATGTATTTTAATACTGTACATACCATTGCCTCGGTTTGGGGCTGATCTAATATTGGTGGCCCCTCGCTGCCACCCTCACCACCTCCCATCGCAATATCTTCATCATTTGCTATAAACCAAATAAAACACATTTTTAGTAAATACACCATATTATAGCCCCCATTATTATTAAATACAGAACAATTCAATAGGATAATTATTCAATTGAATAATTATGAATGCATTACAAACATCTAAGGCTTGCTCCAAAACAACAAAATCAAAGAAAATTATTGGCTATGCAAAACATCAAGCTAATCAGAAAAATTGAATTTCAAAATTGAATCAGCTTACATTCCCAATTCTGGATTTGATTAAAGTTCAATATAATATTGTATTACAAAATGGTGTCGGTAAATGGGCTCTTAGCAGTTAGCTTAGAATACAGCCCTACTTTAGATCCTACAATTTTTTTCAAAATAAATGAAATATGAAGATAACGTATAAGCGTTGCCACCCATTGAAGACAATTGATAAAATTAGACTATGTCAGCTTGAAACAATCAACCAATCACATGATAATACAAAAGGGAGAAACTGGCCGTAAAAAATTAGAACACGCATCTTTCTATTACTCGACCCATTATTCGCATGTACATACAATACTCGAATAATAGCTGAATCAGAGTACTTCATTTGTTTGAAAAATGTTATGGAATACACAATTACAACAAAACAGACCGTAACACAATATAAGAAAGCGTGTATGTATACTTACCCATCTTGCGTCCTCGAGATTTGAATGCAGAATGAAGCCAATGAAGGGTTGAAACCGTTGATCTAGTAGCATATAAATTGACAAGATCACATACTCACACACAAAATCAAACAATTTTAAACAAATTGTCCAACTTCATAAAAATTTGCCCAGATGGCGATGTCCTGTCAGCACTGACTGGACAAGTTTAGTTCAACCAAAATTATCAATCTATTTACGTATTGCAATTATTATCACAACAGAATTATATTGAGAAGACAACTAAGTAAATTAATTAAGAAGCAATCTTCGAAAAAATAGAACGAGTAATTAAATTGAAACATGTGATGAATAAATTGTCCACATAAAATACGCGTCAATAGGACTGCACTCTATTGACAAATTTCAGAAATAACAAGTACAATACAGATGAGATCAACTCAAATAGATGACTTTAGGAACGTCATTTAGAAAAGTCAGCGAATAGGAAGTAGAACTTCCATTCCACTTGGAGATATTGCGAAGCACGTATCAAAAGATAAATATTGCAATTATTCAACAAGTGAGTGTTATTTCAGTGCATTTTAACATCCTTCGAATTCACACAGACACGCGAATTTATTCATTTTCTTTACTGTAACAATAATATCAATAATTCTATATCATTGTCAGTACGCAATATATTGTTCTTAATCGACAAGTTCGAGGTTATTCGTGTCAGCGTACTGCAGTGCCGGCAAAAGTTAATTTTCACACATCGTTTCTCAAACGGTATTAAAGATTGTAAAATCGACGTACGATTACGATAATAAACATAGTGGATTTCTTTGATTTTCCAAATACGTGCATAAAAAAATTTATTGTATAATTGTGTATAAAATAGAATTCACGCAACAGTTAGGTGAGAGGACCCGACAAAATTTATATGTGAGTACACTCAATAACAATTATTAATTCATAAATACAAGAAAGTCAGAATATACAATAAACACAATACACAATATAGGATAAATAGACAAATCCTAAGTATAAGTTGAGTAGTATTTAATACAGGTAGTCCGATAAATAACAATGCCGAAAAATAGGAAACGTAGCCATAGCAAAATGCAGCAACAACAAAAAGAGGCGAAGCGATCCGCCAGAATAGGTAAAACTGACACGCCAAAACGCAGTAAAACAGCTGACGTAAATTTGCCACTTATAATAGACGTTACAGACGACACTGACGAACAAATAGACGTTAATGCAATAGTACGTGCAAATAGGGCACAGATCGCAGCCTGCATTATGAACATTGCAGAGGAGCTACATGACAAGTGTATAAACGCATTTCTAAACGTTTTAACTGACACGACGACTTTTAAACCACAAGATCCGATATTCTATCAAGGATTACATTGGTATCAACGTGTTACCAACGATCGGGATATTCAGATCCTCTACAGCGGAAACATTGGTCCAGACGAGATCGGTCACTGGACTTGCATATACTACGATGGATCGGTAGTACACGTGTACGATACGTTGAGACACCAATTATCGCCGCTCCAACAAGATATATTAAATCGTCTGTATGAAAAACATTCGATTATGTTCGAAAATGTACAAATACAACCGGATTCAAAATCATGCGGGGTGTTTGCATGTGCAATCGCAACATCACTTGCACTAGGTAAGGACCCTGTGACCGAGCGCTATTACGTAGATAACGATGGGCGTAGAAGAACGACACTAACGATGAGGCAGCATTTACTACGCATACTCACCGAAAAGACAATAAGTGCGTTTCCTGCAATGGAAATCACCACAATAGCACAGTCGGACATCACTACAATCGCACAAGACCAAAATACAGACCGGTCGGAAATACAAGAATCGCCCGCGAAAACGTATACATCGGTCTGTCGAACAGTACCACGGCATAACATTTCACTTGCTTCACAAAGTACGACGGACGATAGTAGTGAAAAAAGTGAACAACAATGCAATAGCGATAAAACAAAAATAACTCTCCCAACACAGACAAATCGCAAGAATAGATGGTGGGCCACTCACAAAGACCAAATGAACAAAAAAAGACGCGAAGTCTATGCAGAACAAAAAACATTGTACGAGAAGAAAACAACTGATGTATCGCAAAGAGAAAAATATGAAGCTAATGCTATGATCCAACAGACACGTGAGAGACAAAAATATGCTGCCAATCCTGATATCAAAAAAACACGTGAAAGAACAAAATATACAGCCAATCCTGATATCAAAAAAACACATGAAAGGATGAAATACACAGCCAATCCTGATATCAAAAGAACACATGAAAGGATAAAATACACAGTAAATCCTAATATCAAACAGACCCATGAAAGAACAAAATATGCAGCCAATCCTGATATAAAAAAAAACACATAAAAGAATGAAATACACAGTAAATCCCAATATCAAACAGACCCATGAAAGAACCAAATATGCAGCCAATCCTGAGATGAAGGCCACAAAACAAAGAATTGAATATTCTGCACACCCCGAGAACAAAAAAAAGTACGAATTTAATGAATATTCTCTCAATTCAGAAATGAAAAGAAAATATGAACGAAACAAGTATGCCATTAATCGCGATGTGAACAAGGCAATACTCGACAAAGTCAGACGCGCTCGTACAGAACTGAAAGGGCAACAGAAATTTACTAGAACTAAAAATATTCTGAAAAAATATAGGCATTTAGGTAGGCGGAGCAGTACGATAACACTGTTAGGATCGGTAGAAAAATATATCACCATCGTATCCGCAAAAATGAATTGTAAATCAAAGCCACAGAAACGAATTGAGGCTGAAAATATTATAAAATGGTGCATTCAAGCGAGAAAACGTATCGTACTAAGCGTGAGACGTACGATGAATCATCTGAAGAATAAGATCGAGATCTGTTCGGTACGAGCGGCAGAATCGTCTGATATAGAATCGAAAATTGCAGCCTTTTGCGGGGAATCGAAACATACGGGCTCGTCCGACCCTTATTATACCGATACAGCTTATGATGAGCTTCACATTGTAATAGACCCGCTTATCAGTACATCAACGGGAAAAATGACTAACGTTTTACCGGTAACTGCAAGCACACATGTACGAAAATCATGGGTTTGCTCAGAACTGTGTGTGAAACCGAATTCAAATACCGTTAATAGGCTAGAATATGTGTTTCAGGCGATACGCTCATGGAAAATAGCGAATATTCGTAATACATTGAAACACTGGAACCAATGTAGTGTCAATAAGTCACAGCACAAATTAGGACACGCACAAATTTGCTATACCAATCCTGTGAATTGCAATTCGAAATTCTTACCGCTTCAATTATTGCATCCGCACTTCCCACAGATTCGGTATTTCACGAGATACATTTACGAACTTATGAGACTAGTGGAGAAAATTAATTGTATAGACAGTGCCTTAGTACGAGGAGATGTACTTCTTTTGCAAGAACTTTCCAGCGAAACAGCCGAGAAAGCTGCTATGTATCAACTGTGTTCTGAAGTAATAAATTTAAACGAAGATGAAATTGCGAACAAATATAGGCGTGCATTCCATGAGCTAGTCCAACAATCAATGGATACACCACAATTGGCTTGCGTATCGTGCGAAAAACTTTGTTACCGTAGAGACACGCGAGATATGAAAAAACTTAGAAAACCTATCACAGGGCACTATTGGTCACAGATGAAAACTCACATCGATGCGTCCGACAATGCGTCTGATTATATCTGTAAATACTGTTTAGAAAAGTTCCGTGATAATGAAATGCCACCAACGTGTTTATTGAATCAGCTAGCTATAGGCGACGTACCACCTGTTCTCTTCACTCTAAATGATTATGAAAAAATCCTCATACAAAGGGCAAAGGCTTTTCAAACGGTACTAAGAATGGGTACAGTAGCGAAAAAAAATCTTCCGAATAAGTTGCGAGTACAGAAAGTAAAAGGTCGAACGTTCCATTTACCGTTACCGTTAGAAGAAACACTAAAAAAATTACCTGCACCGACTGACGCGCTAAATCTGAATCAAGAACTGTTCGTGATGGTCTATGGACTACCGAATAAGTCGAAAGTCGTGTGGAGTAGTTTGGTGGACGTGAAAAAAATTTACGAGACACTCATTTGGCTCAAAGAAAATAATCCTTTTTATGCTGAGATTGAATTACCCGCTGAGCCAGACTCGTTGTTAGATTTACTTGCGCAAGACGTGGAAATTCAGGTGGAGACAAAAGAGCCCGGTTCGGAAGAACATGCGGATACAGTTATGGAGTGCAATGACGAGACGAGTACTCAGCGTCGGGCGATATTAACACGAATAATGGATAGCGAAGATTACTACGAGCAGTATACCATCTATCCTATCAGTGCCGATAGGGAAAATAAAAACGCAACGGCTCTATATCAAATGCTCAAGGTAGAAGAAGCACCCTTAAGTCAATGGGATAAATATCTTGACGTCGTGTGCTTCCCAGACTTGTATCCTTATGGTAACAACGGCCAGCATCAAGACCGCGCGATCCCTCTGCGAGAATTCGACTACATAAAATGCAGGCTTATGTCCACTCGTTCCATCTTCAGGTTGAATGAACAGTATTTGTTCTACCTGTTACACGACTCGAACATACGGCAGTTAAAGGGTGGTATATTTCACAAATTAAATGTCATTAATCCAAAGGAAAAAATGAATGCCGGTCAATATTTGGAATTAATGTCAAAAGGACAGCTTGAAGGAAATCTGACCACCATTTTCGCGAAATTACGGAATACAGACCAGTATTGGCGCAAACCCAGAAATGACTTGGGATGTATGGTACAAAATTATGGTCCGGCAACGTGGTTTCTTACGCTGAGTCCCAGCGAGTGGATGTGGGATGATTTAGCTGAATATATCAGAAACGTTAACGGACCAAAAATGGCCGGTATGTCTACAAGTGAATTGGTAGCAAGGGACCCAGTTTCGGCCTCAAGATATCTAGACAATAAATTTCGGGCGATGCTGAAATTCATATGTTCCAATGATAATCCAATTGGAGAAATCAGCCATTACTTTTGGAGACGAGAGTACCAAGGCAGAGGAACACAGCACTTCCATTTGTTGGTCTGGATTAAGGATGCTCCTACAATCGGGGAATCATCTACGGAAGACATCGCCAACTTCAATTCCAAGCATATTACTTGCACACTGCCCAATAAACATATATCGCCGACGTTGTATCGTCGAGTAGACACGCATCAGAGACACAAGCATAACGATTATTGTATGCGGAATAAGAAAACTAAAAAAGGATTTGCGAAAATATGCAGATTCGGATTCCCCAGACCAATTACAGACACGCTGGTAATAAAAGACGTGGCCATGTCCATTGCGGGTAGAAAACAGCTAAAATCAAAAAGTAGACTCGTCGACTTACCACGAAATACAGAGGAAGCCTTCATAAATGACTATAATCCGGTTGTCCTTAGTGCGTGGGAAGGAAACATGGACTTGCAGTTCATAGGCGAAAAATCGACAATACTCAATTGGTATTGTACTAGGTACAGTACTAAACCTGAAACTAGTCACACAACCGACATGTTTCATGATATCAATTCCACCAAGTCGTTGAGCAGCCGGCTGTGGAGTGTGGCAATGCGCAGTTTGAATAACAGAGAATGCGGGGCTCTGGAAGCTGCCGACACACTGTTAGGTATTCCGTTGTACGGAACTGATCCTGACACAACTATAAAATGGTTGGAGGTAAATCAGCTTAGAAATAAAAGAGTTAAATCGTACAAAACTGTAGAAAAACTATTTCCGGGTTCGACGGATATTTTCTATCCGTCACTCATTGACGATTACTATCCGAATAGACCAGAGGAATTAGAGTTGGTACATTTATACGACTACGCCAAATGGTACGAAATAACTAAAGTAATACCACAAAATAGTAATGCAAAGGTATACGATTTAGGCGGTGGTTTGTATTTAAAAAAAAGACAGCGCGGTTATTTGATAAATCACTACAAATATAATCCGAATGTAGAGCCTGAAAAGTATTTCCATGCGTTATTGCTACTTTTCAAACCGTGGCGTGATACTGATGAGTTGAAAAGTGACTGTAATTCGTACGCCGAGGCGTTCGAGAAAAGCAAGACAGACCTATTAGAATTAATGAGTTACCACGAGCGATTGTCCGATATTCAAAAAGGTTTCGATCAGGTGAAAGAATTGGTCGAACAAAAGCTGGATGACCTTACGAATATGATGAGCAATCTGAGCCAAGATTCAAATGACAACAGAGATAATCCGTTACATTATCAGCCAGTAGTGGCCGACTTGGCTATGCAGGACTTGAATAACGCGGAAGGGCAACTAAAAGATCTGGACATAGTTGACATGGTATCACAACTCAGTGACGAACAGAAAATAATATTTGATACTGTCAAAACCTCTTCAATCTCAACGCGTAGTGAACCATTACGAATGTTCGTAAGTGGAGCTGGTGGTACGGGTAAGAGTTTTCTCATAAAAACTATTAGGTGCTGGACAAAACAAATACTCGGTGCACCGACTGCTGTCACGGCACCAACAGGTTTGGCGGCTTTTGATGTCGACGGACTGACAGTCCACAGACTGTTCCAGCTACCAGTTGAGCACGGCGGCACGCCCAAATACAAAGAATTGTCCGACGAGGTATTGAAAATCTTGCGAAACCAATTAAAAGATGTAGTATTGTTCATTATAGATGAGGTTTCAATGATATCAAACGTCACGTTAATGTATATTCACTTAAGACTAACTGAAATATTTGATACAAAAAATACTAATGATGGCTGGTTCGGTGGAACACATATTCTACTTATGGGTGATTTATTACAACTCCCGCCAGTAAATGCGGATTCAGCGTACCTGAATCTGTCGAAAGACAAAATACAGAAATATATTGGCTCAGTAGGTGCGGTCAATCTATGGACCGATCTATTTTCGTACGACGAGCTGTTGACAAACGTACGCCAACAGAATGATACGACTTACCAAGAAATATTAACTCGGGTTGGATTCGGAATTATGACCACCGCCGACCAACAGATTCTAGATTCTAGGAAAGTAAACCTTACCGGTACGTCGGTCGGAGCCAGACTGGACGAATTATGCAATTATATCAACCAATTATCGATAGATACAGTCTGTCTTTTTCCGACTCGGAACCAATGTGACATTTTAAACACAGCCATGTTAACCAAAATTCCAGGCGACGAAATTGAACTCAACGCCAAAGACAGCATTGATTGCATACCGTATTTGAAGGAAAAAATAACTAAACTCTTGAATCAGGAACACGAAGACAGCACTCGCACGGCTGGACTCGCAAAAACAATAACGGTTAAGATTGGGGCCAAAATCATGATTAGACGAAACATCGACGTATCTACAGGTATTATAAACGGTACCATAGGTCATGTGATTTCCGTAAATAGAGATATCGACACACGCGAGGTACAATCATTAACGATTGCCCTAGCATCGGGGAAAGAGTATACTATCGAAAGAGTATCCACAAAATTCGAAATAATGAATGGTGCCTTTATATTCAGAAATCAATTTCCCCTGTCCCTTAGTTACGGAATCACGATACATAAAAGCCAGGGCTTAACTTTGAACAGCATAGTTATAGACATAGGCCAGACTGTATTCACTGCTGGACAAGCATACGTTGCATTGTCAAGAGTCAAATCTCTCGACGGATTACATTTGATAAATTTCAATCCGCAGGCAGTAAAAGTTCAGGAAGCTGCACTAGTCGAGTACAATCGACTTAGGGCACAATACAAACCTGAATTGGCGGAAATTAATATTACACGTGCGACTAAATTAACGGTCAAAGACACCGTATGGTCGGTTCCACCATGCACGCAAAATATACAAATCGAAGTAGATGATAATACATTGCCAAATCCGTTGCGCACCATTGTTGGCATGGA
Source organism: Tenthredo livida (assembly GCA_963992785.1). Taxonomy (NCBI): domain Eukaryota; kingdom Metazoa; phylum Arthropoda; class Insecta; order Hymenoptera; family Tenthredinidae; genus Tenthredo; species Tenthredo livida. The sequence continues at coordinate 15,455,899 of OZ023071.1, forward strand.
AAATAAGGACAGTGTTTCATGTTACGCGAATGCCACTCTGCAGTGTATATTCCACTGCTCAAATATAGTACAAGAATTGATTAAATTGAATAATAACGACCCATTAGAAAAATTAGCCCATTCTTACGTCACAAGTAGTGCAACATTAAATTCCTTTGCGGTTCGAGAATTAGCAGGCGAAAATTTCACAGAAAATCTACAACAAGACGCGGCTGAGTTTCTTACAGCTATTTGCGAGAAATCTAATGTAATTCAAAAAACGATTGAACATCAGTTGATCACGACGATCAGATGTAACGATTGCGGACTCAGCTCTGAGATCGCACAGCCAAATTACATTTTAGCCATACCCGTATCGTTTACACCAGGTATCAAGAGCCCCAAGAACCTACAAGATTTGTTAAATAACACTTTGTCACGATGGACAAGACTTGACAGTACGTGCGAGAATTGTCAGAAAAGCAATAAGCTACAAAAAACTGTAATTGCTTCGGTAAAACATATAATTGTCGTGCAGTTCATGATATTTACATATCAAGATGGGCAGGCATCTAAAATAACAAATTTCAAATTGAACGCAGTACCAACTACAAAGATTACCCTCGACAATAAGAAATTCAAGATAAATAGCGCGATATTTCATCACGGTAAAAGTATAGATAGTGGTCACTATACTGCAATGCTAAAAGATAAAGCAAATAATTGGCTGGGTGTAAACGATACGCAAGTACATAAACAGATCTGGCCACGGGGAGCCAAGGACATTTACATGATGGTATTAGAAGCGATATCATAAAATTTCCGATTTATATCGCCATGAATGCTTTGCCAATTACATGTTTGTTTGATAATATATATACCATGTATACCATCACAGGCTTACCAGCCCTATTCACAATTACAAATATAAATATATTTTATAGTACAATATGACTATTCGATCAATTATCCGAATAGGTCAGTAAGTAAGTACTGAACAAAAGTTTCCCACCGTGAAAAAAAAAAAAAAAAACGAAGATAATTCTTTCACGAGTCAAACTACATGTATAATATATCAAAAATCAAACATTTATATTGGAGATTGTTTCTATTTGTCTCTAATTATTTGTAAATAATTCTACCTAAAAATGTGAAGAAAAAAAAACAAAATAACTTGGAAATATGAACTCTGCAATTGAAAAAACAGTGTATATTGGGATCCTTAGAATCTCGATACGCCAACTAGTGGCAGAAAATAGAACTGTTGAAACTCGGCTACAGTAACCAGCTGTAACCAATGAGAGGGCTTAGAACCTTGATACGCTAACTAGTGACGAAAAATAGAACTGTTGAAAGTCGGCTATTTTACGAAGCCACGCCCATTCCAAGGATCCCAATACATTGGTCTCAAATATTATAACCACATGCACAGGCATGCAATCGATAAATTGGCTGGTACTTCATAATACATGTGGACAAAGAGTTGACAATCAAAGAACTCTAAGATTTTATGAATCACTGAAAAAAATCAGACTGATTTTTTCGATATCAATATTAAATCACAGTCAATTATTGGTTCGGAATGCCTAACGCAGAAAATATGTACGTAATCATGATATACGCATAACCAGTCAGTGAGAGATCATAGTACATCGTTTCGGTGAATAGTTGTATTACAGAATAAACTGTCATACTGATAACGTATAATAGACATAACTTATACGCTTAACCAAGAAACAGCTGTGGACTTATACCAAATTTGGCTCCAGCATCTATCATATAACATGTACCATGAGTTTATAGAGACATGTACAATAACTGATATCCCTAACTTACAAAATATCAATTGCATATTGCTTACGCTTCGGTGAATTATGACTCGATACATATTATCTTGATGGATGCTGGACGAATTTGAATCAGTGTAACATCTGTTTCATTGGTATCATTGTATGCAGTACAACGGACTGACTTGCATCACAGGTGAAAAATTTCATTCGAAACGATCTTAGCTGACAGCTGCGAAATATATCATATTATAATATGCCTGTGCACAAGTCGTCCGTCGTATCGTATAGTGTCGAAAACGATAACGAAAGAGAGTCTCATCCAACTATAGTCAATCTAGCCGTGAATTGAAAGAACAACAGTCGCATGAATATGTCTGCTGGCATCATTGAAGTTCAGCTAGTAAAATTACCCAGTAGAGCTGATTACAGGCAAAATATAAATATGTCTCATATACAAAATCAAAACAGACTCCTCTTTTTTATTCGAATATTCACTATACATGAAGTGGAAATCATTTGTTATGCCTATGCACAATTCCGAACCAATACGCCAAATTCATTGTTTCAAATCAAATCCGAAAATTGAATGTATGTTAGTAGTTATGTAAAACGCAACACCATGCTATTTCCTATCCGCGAAAACCATAGCCTTTCGTCACCTGTCTCTTACTCTACCAGGCGCTCGCCTCATTTAGTTGGTTGAGATAGCGGAAGACATTGGTTCGCTGTTAGGAAAGTCGCTGCAAAATACATATATATGTAATAAAATGATATGAATAAAAATAGGCAAATGACTGTGATTTAAGCACCATATACAGGTTATATATATATGGTTGCCAAAATACTATTACATCCGTTACACCATGTATACCAATGGAAATGGAAAAAAATCTGTACATAGTGCACAATCTATACCTACATACAAACCATTTGGCACAATGTTTGAAAGCTATGGTCAAAACGAAAAGTAACTATATAATTTTGCCCATGACTATAGAATGATAATAGTAATACTTTCTGTTATTATTATTATTAATATTATGATTAACGTGTGCCGATAACACCAAATGAAACTATTGACCAAAACAATACATATGTATGCCACTGTTAATGAAAAAATTTCACCATGGTATGGTTAAAGTTATGGTAAAAAGGAGGCAACCAAAATATATCCAATAATGTGAGAAATGAAAAACAATTGACCATGGTATAGCAAAGGTATAGTAAAAAGGAGGCAACTAAAATATATCCAATAATGTGAAAAATGAAAAACAATTAACCATGGTATGGCAAAGTTATAGTATAAAGGAGGCAACTGAAATATATCCAACATCAAAAAGAAAACGAAATTGAAACCTAAAAATGATTGCCAATAATTCACAAAATGATTACGTACAAACAATATAAGAATGGTCAAAAACGAAAGCAAATATGAAATATATCTATCAAATTATTGCTAATGAATTCACAAGATAATTACGTACAAACAATATAAGAATGGTCATGAACAAAAGCAAATATAAAATACATTCAAACGTATATCTATACCTATGCACAAACAATTTGGCGATAAATTCAGACAGACTGAACATGACACATACATTTTCAATGACAGATTTATTCTGTAATTCAACTATTCATCACCGCGATGTACTATGATCTCTCACAGTTAGTTTGAAATGTAAGGCCCAGTTCCACAACTTGACTTTAAAATAAGTTTACAGTTTAAACTTGGCTTAACGACGGATTTAGCCAACGACAGGCAATCTTCAGCAATTTAAACCTAGTACAAATTTTAACCTTCGATTGTGGAACTGGACCTGAGTCAAACACTGAAACAACAATACCTGGTTATGCAAAAAAAAAAGTTTGAAACAAGAAACATGTTGCCACAATTCATTGGTGATTATCGGCAAAAATGATTATGAAATAATCGATTAACACGATAACATGTATTATGCACTGATATCTTTACCTTTTTATGCATTCAGGTATGACAAAATTGTAATACACAATTTCGTTTGGTAAAATAGTTATTGAGCCTATTTGGATTAAAAAACATTGATATCGTATATTGGCTGGAACACTACAGAGTTACTGCTAGATCGGTCAGAATTACCAACGTTTCATTCAGCAGCTGACGATGGATGAAAAAATTAATATTTTCACCATACATCACGTAACTCAGTTAGAGTCCCACGCAGCCATGCGCATACAAGTCATGCGAATTCACACTTCAACCTGAATGCATATAGGAGGATATAGTGCTACTTATCTACTAATCTCTCATTTTATTACAGGATTATTACGACCAAAACCATTTTTATGATACCATCCAGTGTTGGAACGTCGCATAGTATATACATCACGGAGTTTGAGATTCCTAACACAATTGTACGTTTTAATATAATAGTGTGATAGGATTCGTCTTAGACCGAGGGTGCACGAACAAATATAAATGAATAAGTAGTTAGTGCTTCCCAAACAAAGACACTTGATCTTAATAATGGCATGAAGAATCGACTTTATTTTCTATTTGCTTCACGACTCAATCATTCTTAATACACTAACTTGGTTGGTTCAAATATGACTATTCCATCATTATACATTTTTATTATACAGTATTATTCAAAATGATTGAACTATTATCATGAACCATATTATCTACTTCGATTCTTCAAGCCTACACTAATATACACTACACACTACATGCACATATACCGACTAGTATGTGTATTCACATCAAACATAGTATAGCCATGGGGAATCTATTAAAATATCTTATAGTGTTTAAAAATTAGTCGTTAAATCCGTCCCAACACTGGGTGGAACAATCGTGCGTATAATCGCATACGGAGATTGACTATCAATAATGTCTGTATATGTTGATAGAACATGACAGACTTCTTTGATTTGATAAGCGTTGTTACAGTAGATTTTCAATCTCAATGTGGCAAGAACTCGAATTCAATTCTATTCTTTGAGCTAGCAACTGTTTGACATCATGCAGCATGATATTAATTTATTCGAATTCAACAGTGTCAATAGCAACATTACAATTACGTGCATCGAGATTGGAAGTCTACTAAACGTTTGATGTATGTCTATGTACATTACTCAGAATCAACGTTTTCACTCCATTGCAATGGGGTTTATTACCAATGAATATAACGTTATGTGAAATAATGAGTTTACTATCAGAATGTTCTAGTCACATACTGTGAGTTTTTCTGGATACGCCATGAAACAACACTGCTTCTATTACAAATATCGCAAGCCTATTGGCCACGCAAGTAACAAAAGTTCGTTTGATTATTCCATGTTGCATTTTCACAAAAACTCATAGTATACATTGCAGTCCATGTACAACTTCAACTTTTGTTCCTATTGTATATAATTATCGATGTTGCATTTTTTATCACTATCAGAGTCCAGAATATTAAGTTCACTATGAGAATGTTATCATCCCATACAAATTGCAGTCCATATACAACTCCAACTGTTATTGTTAATATACATGATCATTCATCACTATCACGGCTATTGCTTTATGAATCATGCGATACACACTTATCATCTAGTCATATAATCTATTCATACTTAATTAACAGCTATGCCCGATATAATTGACACTATAATGTTATATACCTCTGTGTCTTTCGTTTGTAGAAATTTATTGTTCAAGGACTATGATCCCGAAATTTCATTATTTTGTAAATTTTGTCCAATTTCATAGGATAAGTATGTATACGGCGATCAAAAGCTAGATTTACCAGTAGGGATTTGTTGTATTTCTTAACTTTTCTTCTCCGTGATCAAAGAAATTTTATGAAGAACAAAGAAATACTTCAAGCACATAAATTTAATAGAGCCACGTTGAAAATCATGACAGATAAAACTTAGCTAGCTAGATTCTAACCTAAGTCCAACTAAAATCTACCGTAGTATGTACAAACAGATTATAAGATCACAATGCACCGTTGATTAAATGGAAACCTCCTTAGCTCAGTAATAAAACAGCCGCTACCAGAATGGACCTCAATAACACACGTTAGACGGTATGCTACAAAAATCGATACTTTTTGAATCGCTCTGTTGATAAAACATAAAATTGAGAACCCATAACTGGTGAGCTCCTATCAACTGACTAGTAATTATTACATAATCAATGTTTCGACTGTTTTTTACAGGAACCAGAATCAATATGAGAAATTGGTACAGGCACACAAACTCGGAAGAGCTACCATTTCAAGACTGACGATTAGCTTCCAACCGCTAAAACCTGAAGTGTCCATAGATCCATAGATCATACTATCTTTACTCAACATTTCTGGTCGCTCACTTCATTTTCCACCTGGCCAAACATTTCATCAGAACACAGCTATTGTGAGAATCATCCGATCTTGCACAGCCGCTATTCAACATGATTGGATAAATACATTGAAAGATTTTATATCAAAAGGTATGGTATGAAATTGGTGCTCTCAAGTCACCTTGATCAATAAAACTCAAACCCAGAAAAACACCACTGCGGCATCAAAGTATTAATTTCGTGTATTTTTATGATTTGCAGGCGTGACGCGTCATGAGATCATGAGAGTCAATATTTCAGGATTACAGATGAGCCTGCAAAGACCAGAATCTCTATTGATCTAGAGAACGATACATCGCTCTTCGGCACATTCAGCTACTTTAGTCAATCATCCTTCACTGGAATTATTCCATGGCCACAAACACGCACGCAAGCTCAGAATGGCTAGTGTTCCAAAACCAAACATCAGCCTACTATTACTTCAAGGCTGTCCAATCTCCAGAATTATTTGAAATCTTACGCCACAGAGTGAGCAAAAGAATCAATCTGGATATCACATATTAGAAGGTATGCTATACGAGTCGATATTTCTCAGCTCACCTTCACCACGGCAACATGTGATATATTTTAGTAATTACTGTAACATTTAGATGATTGATCGTTTATTGATTTGTATGATTCGCACAGTGACCTGAATTGAATCGCAGTACACAACCATGCAAGCTCCGAACAATCAACGTTGCAGAACACATATGAGCCTGTTACTGCGTCAGGCAACACTGTCTTCCAAACCGTGGCTAAAAAATTACTTATTAAGTACTTAATTTAAGTAGTAGTATTCCTGTAGTAGTATATTTAACCAGATAAGATACAGATATTACATATGGTATATAGACATAGGCATATCTGACATATAAAGGTGTTCCCACCTGTACATAGGACTGGCCTTGACAACAGAAGTCATCCAACATTTCTTAAAGAACTAATACTTATATTAAAATAATAATTGTAAATCTGAAGGACCCCAAAACAAATTCAATACTCAAAATACTAAAAATAGCACTGAAACCCCCAAAAAATACTACTATGCAGAGCTGCTTAGTCATTTATCAATGACCTGTCATCTAACTCTTGATAGGAAAAGCTCTTAACACTTTAACAGCCACTTAGCTACCTCACTCTTTATTAGCTTTTTATCTCCTGCTAAACACTTCATACTAATCGGCAACGCATTGATATATTTAAATGCCGTAAACCTTGCACTTCTACTGGTGACCGACTCATGTATCTTTGGAAGCGACATAGATCTATTCCTAGCGTTTACTGAAATCTGCTCATATTTACTCTTACATTCATCATAGGACAGCATAATTGAGTTAACAATAAACGTTTCATGCACATCAAGTACTGTTCTAGTTCTATTTTTGATCTCTATTTTCTTAATAAGTTTACCTTGTATTGATGCTAGAGATTTAATTGTAACATTATATGCACCATCCCACGCAGTTATACCGTAATTTATAACACTCTCAAACAGCGCATGATAAATTATTTTCAAAACTTTTTCATCCATAACCAAGCTTAGCTTATAAAACACGAAAAAGTAAAAAATTTTATTTTATTTGTCAACTCGTTAATATGATAGTCCCATTTCATACAACTATCCAAAATCATACCAAGATATTTACAATATTTAACTCTAAGTTAAAACTGTATATTAAGGTTGAAGTTCGTAACGTTAACGTAACAGAATAGTCGTTGAAAAAATGCAATATTTCGTGATTCAAATTTTGTTAGAATTGCAAAATATGCTAGAATAACGTGTTTCACACAATTTGAGGAATTATACACCGTTCTTGATCCATTTGAAATTCGAGCCTTGAATATGAGAATTGTTTGGCGAATATTTTGTTGAAATAACATTACAAACTTCAACCTGATACTGTATAAGACAAAGTTAAGTTCTACCTAATAAATTATTTATGTTTGTCACAGTTGACAATTGAAGTAAATGTGTTTGTCTTTCGCTGAATGTTTTTTCCTTTGTCCAAATTCCGAATGTATTTCTTGTGGTGATTCAACTATAATAACGTATAACCCTGCTGAAATTAAATGAGCAATCTCTCTCAGTTCTGGTACTTGCAAAAAGAAGTGAAATCCCACGAAAAACATCCAAAGATGTAAAAACAGCCGCCAAGTACTCAGCCGAAGATCACAATTGCTTTATAAGTAAAACGGTTCACCAGTCTGTGTCGTGAAATCAAGAAAAAAGCCAAGCACCGAGCGTACAACTGCGATCTCTCAGCAATTTGTTAAAAAAAAATAAAAAAACTCAAAATCAAACTCAAGTCTACGTCGTGAAGTCGGAGTTTCGTGTGAGGATATCGAAGCATCATTCCAAGAGCTACGTACTTGGCGGGCACATTCGGTTCCTTAGAGCTATATAGACAACCCGCTTCGTTTGACGCGAAAATTGAGTTTTCAATGCAACAGCAATTAAATACACTGAAAAACTAGTTATCCAAACCAATAATCGTTTCAGAATATACTTCTACGTGTCTTTAACTATGTGTATGACTTTACAGACATAGATACCTTGTATAATCAATAAAAATCGTGGTCGTTTCCACTGTCATTGAATTATCAAATCAGACTCAGAACTCTGGAATCAAATACCTCACTATGTAGTATTAATTATGGAAGAATGAACTTATTCACTTGAAATATGGTCGAATCAAGAAAACTCTACTCTGCTATTTCGGCATAAAACCTAAGACATGCATCTACGGATATACGTATATGCTATAAGTAGCATAGAGTATGACAGTTTGATATAATGATAAATATAAAATTCAGTTGATGATTGCTTTGGTGTACCTACACTATATCATACAATCCTGCTCACGATGCAGGCGTATGTGCAAGTACACGAGCGTATACATGTAGTGGGGAGGATCAATTTCAATACCTAAAACCCATATTCGTAACAGTTCGGCCTCACTTAAGTGCCAAAATATTTTTCACCCGACTACGATAAAACTACTATACTCCATCCTTGCAACGCGGGCGGAAAGTAATCAATTTCTGACCAGAGGGAAGAAGAAGTGAATTTTGCGGTAGAAAAAGTAAATTTTAAAGGCAGAAAAAACTCTAAGTTTGACCGATTCTAAGTTTGATTGATTGAATTGCTGTATTTGACTAATGGATGCAATATGGAAATTTCATCTAGTCGGGTAAAGAGTGATATATGCCACACGGGACGAGCGAAAATTTTCACCTCGTGCTCGTGCTGAACCTCGCACTCAGCGAAAACCACGCACTTTCCTCCCTAATAGCATAATGTACTAAATTGTTGCTCATTCGCTTATGGAGAATAATCATTTGCAACTACACAATCGTGGCAGTTGAAGGATGAGCGCTTGCGAGTTCAAGGGAGTGGGTAGTGCGGGCGCCAAAGGCGCCCGCACTACGCACTCCCGTGAACTCGCAAGCGCTCATCCTTCAACTGCCACGACATAGTCGTTCGACAAGATCGGAAGATGCATTTTAAATAATTTTGTACCTATAGAACCAATGTTATCTGCGAATCTAACATTTGTCAGTCGATGCAAAGTTCATGACATGTTCACAACCAGCGACCGAAAACATAGTACTTTGAGACTGGTTCGCAAAATACGATAAGGTCATATCAATTCAACGCGAGAACAACAAACACAAAGAAGAAAAAACGAATGTGCCCGCCAAGTACGTAGCTCTTGGAATGATGCTTCGATATCCTCACACGAAACTCCGACTTCACGACGTAGACTTGAGTTTGATTTTGAGTTTTTTCATTTTTTTTTAACAAATTGCTGAGAGATCGCAGTTGTACGCTCGGTGCTTGGCTTTTTTCTTGATTTCACGACACAGACTGGTGAACCGTTTTACTTATAAAGCAATTGTGATCTTCGTCTGAGTACTTGGCGGCTTTTTTTACATCTTTGGATGTTTTTCGTGGGATTTTATTAACTTCACGTATTTCACGCTCTAGAAACTCCACAAATTTTCGTTGAAAAAGATGGACCGCGATAGTATCGTGCTTGAGGCATTCGGAAACTGCAATATAATTCTTGTGCTTAAGTATTCCGTCTTCAGTATAGTAGGCAACGAAAGGATGTATCGTCACTTGATCGTTGTTCCAGTGTACACCCTGAATCGCGTCTTAAATAACAAACGCATAGTTTTCTGCAAAATCGCAGACTACTAAACATTCTCCCGGTTCCAATTGTTCTTTTTTTTCCGAAAAATAAGCAGATTGCTGCTGAGCAATGAATGCATGGGTCACCAGCGATTCCAGTTGTGTTCGAAGTTTTCCCAAGAAATCTTCCACGGATGCCTGGTTAGTTTCGAGATTCGTTCTATCCACCGATACCCATTGTCGGAACATCACGACATCAATTAATTCTTCCTCGAATAATTCTTCTAACTGGTTCACTATATTTTCGGTGCCTGGACAACTTATACACTGCCTTAAATGACATTTGTCTTCGGGTGGGTCACACATCATTCGTTTCAAACAATCTTTGTAATTATTCAATGGCTGCGGTGTTTCTGCTGTCAATCGTGCTATTTTTGCACCATCTAATAATAATTTGACATTTTCGTGAATCGCGCATACACAAACTGAATGAGTCCCACTGGCTCCAGGAAGTACACAGTGTTTTGGTCTTAGCTCACAAAACTTCGAAAAGCCAATCTTCAAATCAGGGTACTTTTCCTTGAAGGTGCGGTATGTCTCTTTCAAATTAGTCAGTATCAGTCGCTTTTGTTTCTGTGTTTTCTGATCATTTTCTCTAACTGTAACATAATTTTTTTTACCCGCCATCACACGACTCATGAGGTCAGATGTATAAAAATCAACTACACAGTTCACTGTATCTTGGCTCAAGTTTTTACCAGTCTTTGCGTTAGGGGTGGATAAAATTCCGTGTTCCTCTGCTGTTTTTTTGGCTACGGCAATCATCCGATTCGAAACATCGAAGTTTTCATGAATTTTGAGGAACGACCAATTTTGAAATATTGTCAAGATTTGAATCTTCTTATTTCGGTCATTTGTATGATGAAACTCTTCCTTTAACTTGGCAAGTATTTCACATTTTGTTGTACCTTCTGATTCTGCTTCAATTTCCCCTTCATTATGAAAGACCGTCGAAGCTAGTGTTCTGCGCAATTGTTCCAACTTTTCACGAGGATACTTCCTCTGCTTTAACTTTTTTTGTATGATGGGTGAGGATCCGAGTCTAATCAAACTCTCATTCGATTTCAAAATATCCACAGATTTTTTACATGGCGATGAATTCCCCTCGCTCGACGATTCGAGTACTGCACTGGTACTGGGTCCTAGATCCTCACTTCTCACAGACGAACTGTCACTGGTTTCAGCGTTTTCGGGCATTCTTGCAAGTTTCAACCGACAGTGGTCACAAATTTTCATATTCCTGGACATCTGTACATTTTTGATATTCAACTTCCGTAGCATCGTCGGAAGTACACGTCTCAAATTTTTAGGGTGGTTCTTTCCGTGCTTTTCTAAATTGAACGGATTGAAGCAATAGTCAAACCTATTCTGTTTTGGTGCCATAATAATTATTGATAATTCGATTTTGATACACTTCAAAAACCCAAAATACCCTTCAGTCGTTTGAAACTACGTGAACAGAGAATTGATGTGGCTTTAGTAAACGTCAAGACTGTACTGAAATAGTCAAATACTAAAATACATTTATATATTCTAGGGAGGCCACGGAAGGGTGAAAAGAGGGGATTTTCAATACCTAAGGGTCGGCACACAGGTGTTCAGACAATTAGTATTTTTATTGCATTACGCGGAATTCGAACAGAGTCTTGCCGCGCCAATGCTCGTGGCCGCGCCAGCGTGCGATGTCACGCTCGAATCAATCGCTTTTTGAATATAGTTTCCATCGGAGTTCCATTTTGAAACTTACAGATTTCGTAGAGAATGAATCAAGGAACACGCTCGTATTTTTTTTAGAATTTTCAAAAGGTGTAATCATCTCGAAAATCACGTTTGAAAAATATAATTGTTTATAACAAATAGAAAATTATTAATTTAATGAACTTAAAATTAATAGCGTGAAAGTGCGATTCAAGAGCTTTAAAATGAGTTTTTGCCGATGTCTGTACGACCAAGGGAACCGGAGATATTAACGTCTAACGAAGAGCGCGATTCCGATTTTTGGTGTTTTTTTCGAAAATTCAACCCCTTGTAGCTTCTAAGCCCTTCGAGTTAAAAAAAAAAAAAAAATGTTTCATGCATTCATTTTACCCAGAGAATATGTAAAAAAAATTACAAGAGAATCGGAAACATCGAGGAATATTTTTGGCCAAATCCGTCCCGCTTGACGTGGACTGACTCATATGTATGTGTGCGTGTGCATGTGCATGTGTGTACGTGTCTGTGGCTGTGTTTGTTTTTGCGATATGTACGCAGGCAGCGATCAGGACCCCTTAGTTCGTCACTTCCAAGGTAATTATTGACTCCAAACCCTCGCTGCGCTGTGTGTATGTGTGTCCTTGAACTTAAATCAGCGGCACCTCAAAATCTCGTGTTGCCACCTCGTTACAGAATCACCGCTTCCAATTGCTCCTGCATGTTGATGTAGCTCTGTATTCTCACCTGCGGAATTTCATTCCACACTTCGATGAGCATCGCTCTCAGCTCGTGAAGATTGGCTGGCTGTACGGCTCGACTACGCAATCCGCGATTCAGCATGTCCCAGACATGCTCGATCGGATTCAAATCGGGACTTACGGGAGGGTGGTTCAGAACGGTGATGTGTTGGTTCATGAAATCTCGCGTATGCTGTGCCGTGTGAGGCCTAGCGTTGTCTTGCATTAAAACGAAATTTGGTCCTCGTTCGTTTCGTTGAGGGACGACGTGTGGTTGCACAACTTCACGCACGTAACGTACGGCAGTCAACCCCGGTGGAGGAATGATGACCAAATCGGTCTTACCGTTCCACGAGATTCCACCCCATACCATCACCGAGCCTCCGTTGAACGCTATGTTCGGAGCTAATGGCCAGTCCACAATCAGCCCTACCGTACCGTACCGTACCGTACCGTGAAACGGGCGCACGCGCAATAGCCGGACATCAATGATATTGTCGATCTACGCTTGCGCTGTCGGTGTGCGCGTGCGCCCGTTTTACGGTACGGTACGGTACGGTACGGTAGAGCTGATTGTGGACTGGCCATAAACACTCTTCAGTGAATCGTTCTCCAGGACGACGCCACACACGCGCTCGACCATCGTTCATGTAGAGCCCAAATCTGGATTCGTCGGTGAATAAAACGTGACTCCATTGTTCGCGATTCCAATTGACGTGGTCCAAGGCGTAAGCAAGACGCGTCTGTCGGTGAACAATCTTCAACTGCGGTACGCGTACCGGTCTGGAAGACTTGAAAGTTTCCTCTCTTAATCGGGTTCGAACCGTTCCTGATGAAATCCGGTTTCCAACATCCCTGTGCAATTCATTAGCAATTGCGGGCGCGGTAATTGTACGCTTACGTATAGCTATTCTCTTCAATGCTCGATCTTGCCTAGCGGTCGTTTTTCGGTCACGGCCCTGACCTGGACGTCTAGTCATGTTACCAGTCTCTTCAAATCTGGCTAACGCCCTACCAATAACCGTGTGGCTTACACCAAAACGCTCTGCAATACTCCTATTGGAGACCCCTTCCTCGTGCAATACCACAACTTCTGCAACGTCAACTTCCGTGAGATAACGTCTCGGCATTTTGAATCTTAGAATTTCACTATCAGTCTACGCACTCGGAACGTTAGAATTTATTCTCGACTGCGTGCTTATTCTGCTACGAAATAATTGCAAACCTGCAGTTATTATTTTGTTGCCATAGCAACCATTGTCAATGACAATCAAAATCAACGAATCTAAGCGACTATTTTGCAGTTCTGAAAACCCCCTGCTCTTGACGGGGAGAAGAGCCATACAACCCGACGCAGATTTCAGCGTGGAGATTTTAAAAATTTGAAAAATCTGCGAATTTAAAATGCCTATGTATCTCGCTGAACGGTCGTACTGATTTTAGCGTCATTTTTCCATCAGGATTAAACGCCGAACGTTACGTTCGCGATGTTTCAGGACCACGCATCGTTTCTTGGGACGGAACTTCATTATCATGCACAATAAACGCTAGGCCTCACACGGCACAGCATACGCGAGATTTCATGAACCAACACGACATCACCGTTCTGAACCACCCTTCTGTAAGTCCCGATTTGAATCCGATCGAGCTTGTCTGTAACATGCTGAATCGCGAATTGCGTAGTGGAGCCGTACAGCCAGCCAATCTTCACGAGCTGAGAGCGATACTCATCGAAGTGTGGAATGAAATTCCGCAGGTAAAAATACAGAGCTGCATCAACATGCAGGAGCGATTGGAAGCAGTGATTCTGAAACGAGGTGGCAACACGAGATTTTAAAGTGCCGCTGATTTAAATTCAGGGACACACATATACACTGCGCAGCGAGGGTTTGGAGTCAATAATTACCTTGGAAGTGACGAACTAAGGGGTCCTGATCGCTGCCTGCGTACATCTCGCAAAAACAAACACAGACACAGACACGTACACACATGCACATGCACACGCACACATACACATGGGATGCTTGCAGACTCTTCCTCCACGTGGTGCATCCTGAGTAACGCCAAAATTGTCTGACATCACTAAAAATTCAATTACTCTGTTAAAAAAAATCGCAAAGAAATTTCAAAAATGGTTTTGGAGAGAGAAGGTTTGGGGCTACAAAATCACCATGCCAAAAATTTCATGCGATTTTTTTCACCCCCACAGCAAAGTTCAAAAATTGGAATTTTATTTGCATTTCGCAACCCGTTATTTAAACCTACACAGACAGGTGAAAAATGATCGCAGGTGAAATTTTCGGCAACGATTGTGAAGATGAAGATTCAATCTTCAAAAAGCTACTGCTCAATTTATTTGGAATGCTTGTATACTGTACCTCTACGTGGTGCCTCCTGGGTTACTTCGGAATTGCCTGACATTACTCGAAATTCAATAACTCTGTTACAAAAATTCGGAAAAAAGTTTCAAAAATGGTTTTGTGAAGAGAAGTTTTGAGGCTATAAAACCACTGTGCTAAAAATTCCATGCGATTTTTTCTCACCCCCACAGCGAAGTTTGAAATTTTGAATTTTTCCTGCATTTCGCAACCCGTCATTCAAACCTGCACACACAGGTGAAAAGTGATTGCAGGTGAAATTTTTAGGAACGATTTTGAAGATGAAGATTCGATCTTCAAAAAACTACCCCTTTCAATCAATTGTCGATATTCTTTCACTAAGTTGTAGCGATTCGTAAAACAACCACTTTTCAGAAAATTCTAGGTGGTCCGTTAATTTTTGCGCTGAGTGTTGTAACAAAAACAAAAATTTTTCACAGCAGCAATTTTATTGTTTATTAAATTACCAATTTGTTATCAACAAATTCTGATTTTCAGTTTATTTTTTTTATTAAACTATTCAAAATTACGAAAACCACGATGTGTAACAAAGTGTAAAAATAATTTTTTGTCTATTTTTTATTGCTTTCAAAAAATATCGTGGTATCAAAGTTGAAGCGAAAATTAAAACTTGAATTTCGTAAAACCATGAACTTTCCCGCCTTCATACATTTGTTTGTTATTGATTGTGAAAGTATGAATTAATTTTGTTGATTACTTTTCGAATAAAACGAAAAACAAAAGTTCGACGTCGACTATTGCATGCCCTTAACAAATTTCACTATTATTGTATCGAATATCACCATCTCTTTGAAAAACTGACATCTATTACAATTATATATTTAATATTATGCTCGAAAAATCGGATATCATTCACCGTTTAGTTTTTCAGATATTGATGATAATTGAGTAATTGAGTCGGATATAGTCATGAGTGAAAGCGAGCAGGCGATAGTGAGTAAGAGAGGAAACAATAGCGAGTGAGTGAGTAAGCAATTGCACAAACTATATCGCGGCGAACAATTACCCCAAAAAAATTTTTTTTTTAGACCTTAGCAAGAAATCGCAACTAGAAATATATTGCTGTCCAACCATAGCATTTTTTTCCGTGTACCTTGCTGTATATACTGTAACGGGTTATTCCTGGGTTCGGGTACCCAAGAAGTTAACCCGAATACAAACCGAGGCCCAACGGATAGGTAGGGGGATTTTTTTGGGCGCCAGACTTCGTTCGAAGTCCTCTCTCTCTCTCTCTAGGACCCTCCAGCTAGCTACTAGTGGTAGAGGGATTTCGTAGGGGCGAAGAATAATCACGCAAACCGAATATTGCTTACTATAATTTATTAAAAAGGCAAAAAGAAAAAGGTGGCGAATTATTTACACGCCCGCTACCTGGCGTATCGTATAAACAAGATCAACTATATCTAATGACTCTCCTCTACTCTACTTTAATATCAAACAAAACTATTTCAATCCTTAATGCTAGGCGACGGTCTTCTTAGACGGTCGCAGGCTCTCCCTCTCTGGCTACTTGGCAGTCAGCTGTCACTGTAGCGAGATTGCGTGCCTCTCTCGATGTCTTTCTGATGACTAACGCGGCACGCTGTCCAGCGGCGGCGGAGAGGTAGTGGGGATGGCTAGGGAAGCGACGAAACTCTGACTCGCAGCAGCTGAGTGCATCGCGATGACGTCAGCAGTCCGTGGCAATATGGCGTCGGCGCGATCTCGGCGAATATCGGCGCAGCGGTGACCAATCCTGGCACGGCTCTACGCACGACAAACAACACGTGACTCGGTTCTGGTTAATTTGAAATCCAACGGTTCCGAGGAACGATTAGACGTTAACACAGGAACGGCTCGAGGCTCGTAGGGTTCTAGGGATGTCCACGGGTCTTTGACTGGAGATCGGATGGCTCCTACCTTACTGTACGAGGTTCCAGCGTGTCTCGGCTACGGCAGTCCGAATTAACGTGACGGCGCAGGTCCGGGTACAGGCAACGGTCGTAGGGTGCACGGTAGTCCAATCAGTCGAAGTCCTAGTCAATATCCAGTGGGTCTTTACTCACACAAACACTCACTTAAACTATTCTCTTAAAATTAGACTCACTTTCACTCTCTTTCTCTCTCTCTCTCTCTCTCACTCTCACGTCACGTCGTTCTAGAGCACGCGGTGTGCTCGTACCGTACGCCACGAGGAGTCTGTCCCTTCTTCTTCCGCTTGGGGTTGGTTAACCTCATTGCCACCTGTCTGGCGAGCGCTGACGGTCGCCGGTCGGCTGTTAGCAGACGCTTACCGTCAATATGGCTCCGCGGGATAAGGCGGCAAGGGTTTGAACCGCGGAATTGGGTTTTTGGGCCCTGGGTACGCTCGTAAGGCTGGGAAGGCGGAGGTCATAACGTTCTGCCACGTTACAATACCTTAACCCGTCAGTACGCGCGTAGTTTCACTGTTTCACTCGCACTACAGCGACATTGTATAAGGTGGATGTTGTTGTGAGAGAGAAACTCTCATAACGTGAGTACTGAGGGAGTGAGAACTGATGAAAAATGTTCCATTGTATTGATAAATGTTTAATTAACGTGTCGTAAAAGATAGGTTCAATACAATTTGGAAATAAATGATTTCTTACAGAATCCCCAATATACCATATGGTTTGTTGTTCGTTTCGTTTCATATTTGGGAAAAAGTGCAGCTTCGGTATAATTTTATAAAATTATATATAATCTTATAGAAATATATGGGTTTAATTCTATAGAAATAATAATTAACATCAATTTATATCAATTGTATAGAATTTTATAGATCATCATATAATTAAATATGCAATTCTATATATTTCTATCGGGCCAATATTTCTATCGAATTATATAGAACCAATATATATAAATATATGTAATTAGATATATGTAATCATATAAAATCATTTTTACTCGGGAACTCAAAGAGCGATACATAAGATACCTATACAAAACCATTCAACATTGAAGAAATACAAGTAAATACAAGCAAAAGAGAGCATGTGCGATAATAAAGTCAAAGGGTCAAACGAACGATAGATTTGGTAAGCGCTGTGATGTGCTGTTGAAACGAGGCACACGGCATACCGAAACAACGCAGCGCCTTAGAAACATAATTATTAATAAACGATTACCGAAAAAATTATTATCTTCACCCTCACATTCATGTACATGACGACGAAAATTCGACAGGTGAAATTTTCAGATTGATTGTTCTGTAGTTACTGTTATTTTGATAAACGCTTCTGCCTTGTTTTCTGAGTGCGAAAATGCCTACTTCATCTACAGCGATTCTATATGGCGATTGTTAATTATTTTAAATGCATACTTACAGCCCAGCAATAAAACGTTAGCGTTTAGGACAAGGTCTTCGTAGATTCTGGTGGACGGTCCCGCGTCGTTCCTTACCCATACTTTATATGTCTTATTATTGTCGAAGTCTTGCGCATTTTGCGGTACAAAATCTACATCACATACCGGCACTATTTTTAGTGAGCCGCTGCTGATAAACCTCACATACGCGTGTGAAACCTCCGGTGCCATGGCTAAATGATCGACGCAAATTGCACAGGAACAATCGACCGTTACGACGTCTAGTCACACGTGCGAATGCGGTTTCCTTCGGTCGGCGAGGCAAGTACCTCGTGTGGATGATTGCCGCGCATGCGTCTCAAGTCTGGAGCACAGACTTTGCCGTGCGCCGTGAGACGCATCACCTATAGGGCGGTCGATCACCTACACACGTACGTGATTGGTCGGCGCTTGGTGTGCGTGATCGACCGGCCTGTAGGCGATGCGTTTTACGGCACACGTCAAAGTATGTGCTCCAGGCTTCAGCCGACAGACTGTTCGAACATGGTTCAAATGCTGATAGGGTGGACATATCGTTCTTGGCCACCTAACAAGGAGACCCTACGGCAGTCGGATTCTTGTAATTTTTCGTAGTTATAGTACGTGATGCTCAGACCTCGAATGATCATTCCCAAAGCAGTTCGACACAATATCCATACATTTTTGAAAAAATCGACGTTGAAATTTTCTGAGTGCCTTATGTATACCAAGTATGAACTAATATTCAGGCCAGGTTCCTGGCGCACCCGGAATCGGCCGAGTTGAGTGATCGCGGGGGCTCGGGTTCTAGTCTTGCTATGAGTGTTTTTTTTTCGTATCTATTTTGTTATACAAATTAGGAGCTGAAATCGTGCAGGATTTTGTTTCTATCTTTGACTATATACCTATGGACTGCTGGTACCCCTATCCCAAGCCTGTGGAGGCCCATATACCCACGATGTGACGCGACGCGGGGTGGTAACGGCTGATTTTAGTACTACGATCGGTTGCGTGTGTTGCGTAGGTGTGGCGCATGGTTGTGTGCGTTACGTAGATGTTAAGAAACACTTACGTGACACACACAACCATGCACCACACCTACGTAACACACGCAACCGATCGTAGTAGTAAAATCAGCCGTTACATACCGACGTCGCGTCACATCGCGGGTACACGCGTGAAGTTAGCGACTGGCAGTCCATAGGTATATAGTCAAAGATTTCTATATGTTTGCAAGGCATCCGGGGGCGTGCCGTGTTCATTACAAAATTCATCGGAATAAGGACCACTCTAATGCGCATGCGTGTCGAGAGTCGAACGCACGCTCACGGTCACCGCACGAACAAGACATTGCGTCGGTACCATTATGATCGCTACTCACCACGTGTATGTTGTACATCTTACCACGTCGTTCAAGATTCGTTTCTCCGAAAGTGAAAGTGATGTCTACGGAAATGACACACGCTTGCGTGTTTTTTTGGACACTGTTGCATTATTCAGATTGTTCCCGTGTCATCAGTGCTGGATTTTAGTCCGAAAAAACGAATTGGACTTCGCAGAAGGGAGAAAAATATGAGGTTCGGGTGCAACGTACGGCGAACGATCACGTGATACTCAATGCATGTATGCTATTGCTGAGCGTGGGTGAGTAAATCAAAATTTTCATATTTTTGGGTATATTTCATTAAGCTTCATTCATCCATAAAGATACGTATAAGATGCTTGAATACTAGCTGCTGCGAGACTGGCTGCGAGGTGTCAGGTGTACCTGTGTACTCCACATACATAATTCTCGTCGAGATCGTACTTTGCGAGCCAGATCGCCGTGTCAAACGCGTGTTTATTCATAATTTTTAGCCGTCTTTGTTCACGTATTGGAATCGAAACTAGGGGCCTGGCTTTGAAACTGAGCCCACTTAGAAAAGTTCTATTTTCCGTCACTAGTTGGCGTATCGAGGTTCTGAGCTCTCTCATTGGGTGGCTGGCCCACTTAGAACAGTTCTATTTTTTGTCACTAGTTGGCGTATTGGGATTCTAGGGTTCCGAATATTCGGGGGGCAATGAGAAGATTTGAGTGGAACAATAACGTTTTGTATTGCAGTCATTAATATTTATCAACATTCAGGATGATTCTTGAAATCCAGATTATTTTTGTTGCAGATGAAAAATCTGGATAATTCTGAAGTTTTAGAATTAATTCAATCAACTCAATCAAACTCGTTGTCTCCATTTCGAGTTACTTCTCGACTTTCTCTCAATTTGAGTTAATTTGTATTCACTTGTATACAAATTTTCAATAATTGTTGTGTGAACGCGCCTCGGCAACGAAATACATGAAAACGCGCCTTAACAGAAATGACCGAGGGAAGCGTCACTAGCAGTGAAGATGGCGACGAGCTTAAAACCGCATTCAAATAACGCCAGACCATAACAAGCATATAAACATAACCTACAGCGCAAGCGAAATAAGGAACGGCTGAAATTTCGTAATAGAGCAAATCTCAGCCTAACATCAGATTCGGGATCATCAGGTGGCGGTAGGAAGAGTGAAGACTCGCGTGGTTGTTAGAACGTCAAGGACGGTAAGATGAATCACAATATATTTACTTTATATTTTACTGCTACACGTTTATCATAGCATTGCTGGCGAGTGTAAATGACATATTTCAGTCATGTTAATATACATTTAATGAACAGGCGTCACATACATACATGAATAAATATCGAAAAAGCATCCGATGTAAGTTATGATGCTGCTAATGTGAACTTTGCTGTAGGTCGTCAATAGGAAGCTCTCCAACAAGCTGGACAAATCTGCAGTCACGCGTCGTGCAAATGAAAAGATTTTGCAACAATACTCCAAGTTCATAACCACGAGACCAAATCGGTACGACGAAGAGGCATGCCTCGTGATTACAATATTGAATGTCATGGTTGGGCCGTCAAAATTTAGTGCAGGAGATTATATGGTAAGGCGTCAAGACGTACCCCAGGATTTGGTGAGTGTATGTAGATCTGCGGTCAGGAAACCTAGCGTAAGTGATAATTAAGTGAACAACGACAGATTAACGAATTATATCAACAACAAATTAATCTCACATCGGTGATTTAATAAAAGTGACTGTGAAACATTTTTGATGAGCAATGAGACTAATTTTTCTGCTACGAGTATTGTATCACATTCAAAAATTCACAAGCTGCGATACATGGTTTAGCAGCGATGCAGCTCCAGAGGCCTAGTCTCAATGTTACAGAGGTAAATCGCTTGATCCCAGGGCGTCAGAAACGCTTTTGATGCAGTCACGCAGCTCAGGGTTTCTCGCCTCTAGTTGACTGACTTGAGCCAAATTCATCTCACTCAGGTGCGTCGGAGACCATTTTGATGCAGCCGTGCCTCTGTGACTGAAAAATTTGCTCTCAACAACTTGGTGTGAGGAATCTTGAGCTGCGTCGCTGTATCAAAATCGCCTCTGATGTCTTGGGACCAATAGGTTTGCCTCCGTAATAATATAAGCTTCAGGTTTTCCAAAAGAGCACTTTCCACAACTTCATTGTTTTCAGTGTGACGGTAACAGGTCTATCTGAATCGACTAATACAACATGATCAACGACACCTTGTTGCTTTCCTATACATTGCAGCTTGTGAATTTTTGAATCTGATCAAATAAGGGTAGTAGAATCATGAGGTTAATTTTACTTGACCCGGATTGTACTCCGTACTGAATCCACTTACTTTTCAGGTGTCAATGACATTTCAAAATTTGATTTGTCTGATTAAAATTTTGTTGCAGTTACTTTTATCCATTAATCGATGTTGGAATAATTTATTTCATTTCGGCTATAATTTTCATATTTGATGATTTTTCGAAACGAATTAAAAAGTGACAAAAATTAAACAGGTATGCATCAACTACACTACGTCAATCATCGGAGATGCATGGGATGTGATGTTGCACCAAAAGGATTCTCAGTTTGTAAGGGATGTATGCAATGTCCTTACGGGAAATTGATGGTTTGGCACGTACGTGTATCGACCCCAAGCGTGCCAATAAATACAAGAGCCTGGAGAAGGAGTCGAAGAAGGTGTTAACCACTTTGATGAATTCAACATGGTTTAATAAATCTGCGCGTTTTGCACAGGTGAATTCATCGGGGATTCAATTGGTTATGGTTGGAAGAATATTGCAACAGTCTTCGGATAGGTCATACAGATATTGCGATTCACCATAGTAGTTACACATGAATGTTCTAAATATTCTGGAAGACATTGAAATCAAGGGGTAATTTTCTCCTAATTTTGGCAATCATTTCCATGGATTTCCTAGGAATTATTGCGAAGCCGGAACGTTCTCTTTACTTGAAGCTCATCAATTTGAGTGAATAACTCACAGTTATACGAAGAATAACATATTATTTCATTTAACACAACTATTTAGATAAAGATATTACGAACAACTGAATATTTATTTACTGAACAAAAATAAGTAGTACTAAGCCAACTCAGTTACCTTCACCATTACTATAGTCACTTGGTTTTAACATTTTTGATGACGGAAGGACTATATTAAAATGCGGAATTTGTCCCATTACTTAGAATTTAGTAGATGT
The DNA here is from genome assembly GCA_963992785.1 of Tenthredo livida. Classification (NCBI taxonomy): domain Eukaryota; kingdom Metazoa; phylum Arthropoda; class Insecta; order Hymenoptera; family Tenthredinidae; genus Tenthredo; species Tenthredo livida. The sequence goes on from OZ023071.1 coordinate 15,478,983, forward strand.
TGTTACTCGGTTTTACTGTGACAAGTTCTCAGGAATGATTGTGGTGTAATTGCTGTTAATATGCTCGAATGAATAAGCGATACGACCTGTTTGATAATGCTTTCCTTTTATGTTACTTTGCAGATTGCCCTTCACCATAAACTTACTTCCGCAAATGTAGAGACGACAACGGGAATACCAGATGTCCAAAATCTGGAGGTATACGTGTCGGAGAAAATCTAGGACTTCAATCAACTTCATCTCACTGATAAACATTGAGATCCGAATCAGCTGCAATTACTAGTTGATTTTTTATTACTGTTTAAGGTTTTTATATTTCAAAGTTTATCGTTGACTGACATATGAAAAGAATGGAGATATATCGGGTCGTATGTAGAACCTACCCGTGATATTTACAATATTTTTATCCAATTTGAACGAGAGTCTATATGAGTGGTACAGTAATATTCATCGATGGGGTCCCCGTGGCTCACTATGCTTTCTAGACTTTCTTTAAATCGAGTTTTCCTTTTACAAATATTTTATTTGCCCATGACCAGTGGCTCGCTTCGTGACTGCTCCACCTCGCAGCTGTAAAATTACGAATAATCTGAAATTTCCCTGGTCATAGGCAGATAAAATATTTGTGGAAGGGAAACTCGATTTCAAAAAGGGCAAGAAAAAATAGTGAGCCACGGGGACTCCATCTATGAACATAACTGTACATTTATTCAGCTATGATTCTAATTAAGGGGAGACTCCAGTGGAATTTCCGACTAAAATCGATTCTTCCAATCCTAACATGAACAAGAAAGGTTAAATCGAAAATTCCTGTCACAGATTATTCGGATATTGTAGTATATGCATCCAGCAAAGTGTAAATGTAAATGCAAGTAACCTTGCGAAGGAGATTCTGCCCAACACTGCAAAAAATTCCTTGCGCATACACTGTCATCCGAGGGGGAAGTAACTCGTTGAATAGACGTGGCAGTAGCCCGTGAATTAATTTACATTAACTTGAATTATTGGGAATTAAGGGGAAATGAAAGCTGATGTCGTGCGACAGGGGGGCCATCTATCGGATGATGGCGCGACAGAGGCGCCATCTATCGGGAGATAGAGTGGTTACAACGAGCCACTCTACCTTACCCTCCGCCGGTATTGTAGTTTTCTGTCGAAGTCGGTAATATTTTCAGCCTCTTTTTCTGAAATCGTATGTCTTCACATACTCAAATAACCGACTTCTGACATTCATAATAATAATATAAATTATTGTGCAGTACTTTTACTACTAAAATTGGAGTATTTCTACTCTCTTTCGAGTATTGCTAATCTTTTTCGAGTATTTCTACTCTTCATCGAGTATTTCAACTCTTCATCGAGTAGTGCTACTCTTTTTCGAGTATTTCTACTCTCTTTCGAGTATTGCTACTCTTTTCGAGTATTGCTAATCTTTTTCGAGTATTTCTACTCTTTTCGAGTATTGCTACTCTTTTTCGAGTATTTCTACGCTTTTCGAGTATTGCTACTCTTTTTCGAGTATTTCTACTCTTTTCGCAGTATATCCGCGCTGCTTCTGCGGTGAAATGAACACAGTGCCTTATACTGGATATCATGATGGGGATACCAACCAGCACAGTAGATTTTACTGTGTTGGCTATCGAGTAGTAATGACGCGGAGCTCTAACGTTCTCACAACAGAAGTATTTTCTTAGTGTTCAACGTGTGAAATACCAAGCCTGCCATAGTTGCGTGAATTTGTACTAAATTTCAATTATTTGAACTACTTATGAATATTTTATTATATTTCTACAGTAGTCAAGTTACAGGACTTGGCACAATTGATATTTATACAGTTTAGATCCGTAGTATTTCTACTACTTGTACAATATTGAAACTGCGTTGATCACGTAGTATTTCTACTACATTTGTATTATTTCTAACAAAGTTACAGGATTTTCTGAGACTATCATTTATGGTAGCTGTACAGTAATTGAAACAGTATCTATACAGTATTGAAACTGTCTTTACGACGTTCACGGTTGCAAATTTTGAACAACTTTTCAATTTGACAACTCGTTAAAACTTTTCCACGTCCCTAAATAGAAATATTTCTATCAATATGACAGATTCCATTAGTCTCAAACGTTTGCTAGATGAGCCTGATCAGTATCTTTACGGTCAGCGTGACAGGAAAATCACTACCCTTCACATGAGAATCGCGCGTTGAATTTCATACAAATTAAATGATATGGGTAATTATTGCACAGTAATGTTTATGTAATATTTGCAAATAAATTTAGATTACCGTATCATTTTTGGAATGTTTTCACAATTCTTCCGAACCAATTCAACATGTTACAGGCAATTTCTTAATTTCCATAGCCATGACGTTTTAGACAGTAGGACGTTCCATAACTACAATCCGACCTCGAATTTTATTTGTTTTTTTTTTTAGTCTTTTTTGGACAGGAAAAGCAATAACACTATATTCAGAAATAATAAAATCATATCTGAATTTGTAAAAATGCTGTTTCAACATTTTTAATCTTATAATATCAAGTTTCAAGTCCAAAAATTCATCGGACGACCCTGAACTTCGCTAGGAGCCAAGAATTGTTTATGGCAAAAGAAATTTCGTGAAGATTTCAGGTTTTTCCAAAAGGTATGCACCCCAAATGTAATATTCAAGTAATATCTAAATCACAAGCAGGTGGTTCATCTTCATTAACGATAAGTGGTTGACTTCACGTAACAAATTGACCTACAAAAAAAAAGCCAATATCAGAATCACAAAGTCAAGGCCAGCAGCATTTTATAACTACTTCAGGTAATAATAATATTTATAATAATATCAGGATCAAGATCCTCCATTCATTGAGAGTTTCAGTTATTTCAAGTCTATTTTCCAATATTTTCACGTGTATCGGTATATGATCTTTCATTCGTTCATATAAATATTCACACTGTACTTATAAGAAAATACTTTCACTCTGGAAAACTGAAACCCAATGAATTCTCATCGAATTGACTCGATGAGTTTCCTCAAGGTACCTAGAATTTCCTTGAATTTCAAGGTTTCTATGTGAGCAAAGCATCTCCCCAAGGGTCACCATAAGTTACGTAATATGGATTTCACAAGTAGTGATAATTTATCAGATCGTCTCAAACTCTAATGCTCTAAATTCCCAAGCTTTTTGAACATTCAAAATATCTGTACGAAGAAATTTCATTCGTGAGATTGATTTTGAATGAAAACAGGAGAATGATTTCTTTTTTGGTTTTAATTCAACTGTGAACTTGAGGAGTTCAGAAGTTTTCTGAATCTACATTATTGAAACCAGAATGTACGTCATTTTTTATTGTCGCAGATGCGACAAAAGAGTGAATTGACATTATAAATTCCGTCAGGACTCAATTGATGAACGAATTAATTTCATTTCAATTGATGTGTTTGATAAAATAAATTGAACCGACTAATAAATAACCATATCAATGTCAGAAAAGTGTTATTGTAATCGGAGACACCAGTTGAAAATCAGTTCATCAGGTTTTTGTTAACGGTTGTTATAAGGAATAAAATGTACCGTGCAACTATCACTACGAATCAAGTTCTACTTCTGCGCATTTTCGTTTTCTTACGCTTCGGTACGTTCCAGTCTTTCTATGGTTGTATTTGGTCCTGGACCAAACCAAACAACGAATCGTTGCCACAACTGCAACTGTCGCTGTGATTTTCTTGTTACGTGCTCCCTTCCGAGACCTTGTGACTCTTGAAACACGTATTGAGGTGTCGTCAGTATCGTCCGAGACTCAACACACACCGTAAGTGTCATCTGTGAAGTGAAATCAAGTGATAAAGCAATTCGACTATGTTATTGTTCACACACTAATGTAAGTATTCTCAACGTATTTTTTGAAGAATTATAAACCGGTGATCACTCGAAATCGTGTAATCAAGAGATGCGTCGATTGAGTCAAGTAAGATGATACAAGAAAATACAAAAATTTCAGTTTGTTCAATGTTTTAACGTCCCTGCCTGTCGGCTCGGGTATCTAGTTTCGAACTGATTAGCTAATTTGCAATAGTATATTGCGTTGCTGGGGACGAAAGTTGCAATCGGCAACTGTTGGCCATAGTAACGCACAATACTCTTTATAATAAGTGCATGAAGGTGGGGCGTGCATGTCAGTAGCGGGACGTTTCTCAAGGGACGAAAGTGAAATAATTGTGGACTGCACATGCGTCAACCTCACTTTGCAGTCCTGGTAGGCATTCAGCCACTTTCGTCGCGCTAAACTGACATGCAACGCCCCACTTTTCATGCACGTGTTATAAAAAGAATTGTTATATCAGTAATGATTTGAAATTCGTCTGGAGATCACATGCACCAACACGTTACATAGGCTGAGATCGCAATAGTGTTCATGAGTTTGTTTTACCGTTGAATCTGCCTTTGGTATCCACTGTATTTGTAGTGCCTAGACTCTAGACCGTGATAATTCTGGATTTCAAATACACGTCAACGTTCCAAATTCTCGATTGCATCGATCTGATCGAGCTGATCATCCGAAAGACTTGCACGGAAATCATAGAGCTGTTGTTAAACTTGTTTACATCTACCCATCCTTCCATAGCCAAACATTGTTCGGAGGTTCTCATCCTGGTTCTTGTCGTCTGAAAGATATGATAACGAATGAATACTTGCATAGGCATTGCCTTGGCATAGATTCTGGTTTTCTTTTCGCGACGTTGCGCCTGGCGTTGACTTAGTAGCGGCCTGGCCCGCGGTCTCTGAATGGCAATGAAAAAACCAGAATCTATGCGATGGTTCAGTCGAGCATGGCAACTCCAAATTTTAATAGCATACGTACTCAAACAAAATATGTCAAAAATGAAAAACGGGAAACCTTCATTGACATCACTTGCCATCTGCCTTCTGAAGTCACCCAGGTGAGGTGAAGTGCTTCCAATTCTTACCAGAAAAAAAGAAATCAGGTATTGGAGCGGTGGCATCAGCTCAACTCGTAGAGATGTTTCCTTCAGCGACATTACAGGATCAATGTACGTTTCCAAAAAAAGGGAGTTTCCTCACTGCATTGACAATATTGAATTAAAGATGTTTCTGATCAAAACAAATTACATGTGGTGTTTGTTCGGAGTTTCTCATCTTGGTCCTTGTCGTCTGGAAGATATAAAAACAAATGAATACCTGCATAGGCATGGCCTTGGCATAGATTATAGTTTTTTAAAATCGAGTATTGCTACTTTTTATCGAGTATTTCTACTCTTTTTCCGACTATTTCTACTCTCTTTCGAGTACTGCAACTCTTTTTCGAATATTGCTACTCTCTTTCCAGTATTGCTACCACCGATCTCTATATACTGACTGGATAGTGGACTGAGGCTGCTGAGAGAAACCAATTGATCAGCGCCATTAGCAGTATTTTCGGTCAAAGTCTATGCGGTCAGTTCAAATTTATACATGAAATACACATTTTATTTTGAAAACTACTTTTCCAAAGTCATTTTTTGGTCGAACTATGCCAGAAATAACCGAATGCTGAATAAAGCACACATATTCAGTTGGACCCAGGTCTTAAACTCTGCACCTATTCGAAATTTCCGCGTAGATTTTGACCCAAGTTTCGGCGTTCCTCCGACCCCACCAAGCCGGCCATGCTTCTAATGGTTTCACGCTGCGCCTGTAGTAATAGTACCACTCCACTATCCAGTCAGTATATAGAGATCAGTCATTGCTACTCTTTTTCGCGTACTTCTACTCGCTTTCGAGTATTGCTACTCTTTTTCGAGTATTTCTACTCCTATTAGAGTATTTCTACTCTTTTCCGAGTATCGCTACTCTTTTTCGAGTATTTCAACTCTTTTTAGAGTATTTCTACTCCTATTGGAGTATTTCTACTCTTTTCCGAGTATTTCCACTCCTATTAGAGTATTTCTACTCTTTTCCGAGTATTTCTACTCCTATTAGAGTATTTCTACTCTCTCCGCAGTATATCCACACTGAGAAAATACTCCCGTTGTGGCAAGGTTAGAGCGCCGCGTCATTACTCCTCGATAGCCAACACAGTGAAATCTACTGTGCTGGTTGTGTTATCCCCACCATGTTATCCAGTACAAGGCACCGCGCTGCCTCTCCCGAAAAATGAACAAAGTGCCTTATACTGGATAACATGGTGGGGATACCAACCAGCACAGTAGATTTTACTGTGTTGGCTATCGAGTAGTAATGACGCAGCGCTCTAACGTTCTCACAACAAAAGTATTTTCTTAGTGTACAACATGTGCAATACCAAACCTGCCATAATTGCGTGAAATTTGTACTAAATTTCAATTATTTGAACTACTTATGAATATTTCATTATATTTCTACAGTCAAGTTACAGGACTTGGCACAATTGATATTCATACAGTTTAGATCCGTAGTATTTCTACTACTTGTACAATATTGAAACTGCGTTGACCACGTAGTATTTCTACTACATTTGTATTATTTCTAACAAAAATACAGGATTTTCTGAGACCATCATTCATAGTAGCTGTACAGTAATTGAAACAGTATCTATACAATATTGAAACTGTCTTTACGACGTTCACAGTTGAAAATTTTGAACAACTTTTCAATTTGACAACTCGTTATAACTTTTCCACGTCCCTAAAAGTCCAAGAAATATTTCTATCAATTTGACAGATTCCATTAGTCTCGAACGTTTGCTAGATAAGCCTGATCAGTATTTTTACGGTCAGCATAACAGGAAAATCACTACCCTTCACATGAGAATCGCGCGTTGAATTTCATACAATTTACATGATATAGGTAATTGTTGCACAGTAATATTTATGTAATATTTGTAAATAAATTTAGATTACCGTATCATTTTTGGAATGTTTTCACAATTCTTCCGAACCAATTCAACATGTTACAGGCAATTTCATAATTTCCATAGCCATGACGTTTTAGACAGTAGGACGTTCCATAACTAAAATCCGACCTTGTATTCTATTTGTTTTTTTTTTTTAGTCTTCTTTTGACAGGAAAAGCAATAACACTATATTCAGAGATAATAAAATCATATCTGAATTTGTAAAAATGCTGTTTCAACATTTTTAATCTTATAATATCAAGTTTCAAGTCCAAAAATTCATTGGACGACCCTGAACTTCGCTTGGAGCCAAGAATTGTTTATGGCAAAAGAAATTTCGTGAAGATTTCAGGTTTTTCCAAAAGGTATACACCCCAAATGTAATATTCAAGTAATATCTAAATCACAAGCAGGTGGTTCATCTTCATTAACGATAAGTGGTTGATTTCACGTAACAAATTGACCTACAAAAAAAAAAGCCAATATCAGAATCACAAAGTCAAGGCCAGCAGCATTTTATAACTACTTCAGGTAATAATAATATTTATAATAATATCAGGATCAAGATCCTCCATTCATTGAGGGTTTCAGTTATTTCAAGTCTATTTTCCAATATTTTCACGTGTATCGGTATATGATCTTTCATTCGTTCATATAAATATTCACACTGTACTTATAAGAAAATACTTTGACTCTGGAAAACTGAAACCCAATGAATTCTCATCGAATTGACTCGATGAGTTTCCTCAAGGTACCTAGAATTTCCTTGAATTTCAAGGTTTCTATGTGAGCAAAGCATCTCCCCAAGGGTCACCATAAGTTACGTAATATGGATTTCACAAGTAGTGATAATTTATCGGATCGTCTCAAACTCTAATGCTCTAAATTCCCAAGCTTTTTATGATCTATCAAGTTTGTATAATTCAAAAACATTCAAAGTATCTGTATGAAGAAATTTCATTCGTGAGATTGAGTTTGAATGAAAACAGGAGAATGATTTCTTTTTTGGTTTTAATTCAACTGCGAACTCGAGGAGTTCAGAAGTTTTCTGAATCTACATTGTTGAAACCAGAATGTTCGCCATTTTTTATTGTCGCAGATGCGACAAGAGAATGAATTGACATCATAAATTCCGTCAGGACTCAATTGATGAACGAATTAATTTCATTTCAATTGATGTGTTTGATAAAATAAATTGATCCGACTAGTAAATAACCGTATCAATGTCAGAAAAGTGTTATTGTAATCGGAGACACCAGTTGAAAATCAATTCATCAGGTTTTTGTCAACGGTTGTTATAAGGAATAAAATGTACCGTGCAACTACGACTACGAATCAAGTTCTACTTCTGCGCATTTTTGTTTTTTTACGCTTCGGTACGTTCCAGTCTTTCTATGGTTGTATTTGGTCCTAGACCAAACCAAACAACCAATCGTTGACACAACTGCAACTGTCGCTGTGATTTTCTTGTTACGCGCTTCCTTCGGAGACCTTGTGACCCTCGGAACACGTGTTGAGGTGCCGTCAGTATCGTCCGAGACTCAACGCATACCGTAAGTGTCATCTGTGAAGTGAAATCGAGTGATAAAGGAATTCTACTATGTTAATGTTGACACACCAATGTGAGTATTCTCAACGTATTTTTTGAAGAATTATTAACTAGTCATCACTCGAAATCCTGTAATCAAGAGATGCGTCGATTGAGTCAAGTAAGATGATATAAGAAAATACAAAAATTTTAGTTCGTTCAATGTTTCAACGTCCCTGCATTACGGCTCGTGTATCTACGTTCTCACTGATTACCTAATTTGCAAAGGATTGTTAAATCGGTAATGATTTGAAATTCGTCTGGAGATCACATGCACCAACACGTTACATAGGCTGAGATCGCAATAGTGTTCATGAGTTTGTTTTACCGTTGAATCTGCCTTTGGTATCCACTGTATTTGTAGTGCCTAGACTCTAGACCGTGATAATTCTGGATTTCAAATACACGTCAACGTTCCAAATTCTCGATTGCATCGATCTGATCGAGCTGATCATCCGAAAGACTTGCACGGAAATCATAGAGCTGTTGTTAAACTTGTTTACATCTACCCATCCTTCCATAGCCAAACATTGTTCGGAGGTTCTCATCCTGGTTCTTGTCGTCTGAAAGATATAAAAACGAATGAATACTTGCATAGGCATTGCCTTGGCATAGATTCTGGTTTTTTTTTCGCGACGTTGCGCCTGGCGTTGACTTAGTAGCGACCCGGCCCGCGGTCTCTGAATGGCAATGAAACAACCAGAATCTATGCGATGGTTCAGTCGAGCATGGCAACTCCAAATTTTAATAGCATACGCACTCAAACAAAATATGTCAAAAATGAAAAACGGGAAACCTTCATTGACATCACTTGCCATCTGCCTTCTGAAGTCACCCAGGTGAGTCGAAGTGCTCCAAATTCTTACCAGAAAAAAAGAAATCAGGTATTGGAGCGGTGGCATCAGCTCAACTCGTAGAGATGTTTCCTTCAGCGACATTACAGGATCAATGTACGTTTCTAAAACAGGGAGTTTCATCTGTGCATTGACAATATTGAATTAAAAAATATTTCTGATGAAAACAAATTACATGTGGTGTTGCTTCGCTACGTGTGCAAGACATCAAATTTTTGGCCGTGAAATCAAGTCAAAGATCTCACCAAATTGACCTAACCGCAAATTTCATGCAACATTCACTCGAAGCGATTTTATGCATTGTGAAACCCAATCTAAAGTTAGCGTAGTAATATCTTGGTTTCATTATTCAATAATGCAAACACGGATTATTATATTTAATTAACTCACCGGAGTCATATATACACTCACGTAGCAGCTATGATTATCAAGCTATGTTATCAAGACGCACGCTCATAACCCTCAAAAACAAACATGTTTGAGCCGGCATGGCAACACGTGCTACACGAACGGAGGCGCGGGAAAAATTTGAACGGCACCATTTCGTCATATTCAAATATGCAGACGCAATCGCATACCTAATAATTCGAACGTAATAATAGATATTTGATAATAATTGATTAGTAGATTATTGGTTTTTTCTATTATTTGATTATTTTTTAATATAATTATCATTTACATGTATAAAAAAACGATGAATCTTTCAAATTGTCAACAAATAATTAGAAGTTTCTGATTTGTATGCGCAAGAAACCTTTCGCAGAAGATTTCCTTCGAATCACTGCGAAAGGTTCCTTGCGCATACACTTTCATCGCAGAAGGTTTATATTTTTTTCCAATACACATACTACTAATATCTAAATACTGCTGGAGGCGATTTTTGATTGAACCATTTTGAGTAGTGGAAAAAAAAATTGTTTTTTTTTTTTAATTTTCAGTACTGTCCCACCTTAAACCCTTTATATAAAATTTATACATGGTTCATCAGATGAACTATTAACAAGATTTACAGTTTGGTGACGCAACCACACCAAAAACACTTACTGGTAATTAAAATATTTAATAATAATTAGCAACCGATAGCTTTAATAATTTTTTGAAAGCACAAAGGTTGGCACCGTCCTGAAAAGAATCATGTTATATTATTCCAGAGCCTGCGTAATCGGTTTACAGTTGCATTGTAGATGACATTGTTTGCTGGACAATTTTCAAGTAATGGTTTTGGGTTTCGAAGACTGTACATCAAAATTTCTGTGTTCAAAAAGATCATAAACTTTCAAACTGTTTACACCTCCATATAAAACCTGCCGACCAATAAGATATCAATATAATTGTGGACAGATTTAATAGAGGGTAAATTCAGAGAAAGGGAGATACCAGAGTAGTCGTGCTCATAATATTGCATAGGTTTTCCCATTTTATATGATATGTACCTTAAAAATTTATGCTGGAATGACTCCAGTTTTTTTAAATGAATTTGATAAAAAGGTGTCGATATTTGTGAGCAGTGAGTTAATTTAGATAAGACAAGCGTTTTATAGCGGTATATAATCGAGTTTACATTAGGAAATTCTCGAGTAGATTTTATCGATTTTATAACAAAACCGAGTGAATCAAAAGCCTTGACAACGTTCTCTAACTGTAATTTAAAGTCAAAAGACTTCTCAAATACTACACCAAGATCAGTCGTTGAATCTACTTCACCAAGAGCAGTTCCACCAATAGAGTAACCAAAATTTAAGGTACCACTAGATTTACAAAAGCTGATAACCTTACATTCGTCTGCATTTAAATACAGTTTATTAACTTCAGACCATAACACAATAGCATCCAAATCGCACTGAAGTTTAGAGGCATCCATAGGCGAGTTTATTCTAGAGAATAGCTTTACGTCATCAGCATACATTAGTATCTTTGCAAAATTAATATTATTAGCAATATCATTTATGAACAGTATGAAGAGTAGAGGCCCTAAATGCGACCCCTGTGGCACACATGAAGTGACCACTATGGGATCAGACTCGATACCTCTAATCCTCACAACCTGAGTTCTATCAGCCAGATATGACTGTAACCACGCCATTAGTTTGCCGCATATGCCCGTCCGAGATAGCTTATTTAAAAGTATATTGTGATCTACACGATCAAAAGCCTTGGAAGAGTCAAGACAAACGGAATCCACCTGCCTCAGCCTCCCCAGAGCTTCCACTATGTAGTCATTGTATAATATAAGGTTAGTTACAGTAGATCTACCCGGAACAAAACCATGTTGATATTCTAAGATAATGTCAACAAAGTGTTTGGTGAGCTTATCGGTTATTATCGATTCAAACAGTTTTGCTATACAACACAATAGAGAAATTGGCCTATAATTTACAATGTCGTGAGCATTACCACTCTTATGTACAGGAGTTATGAACGATCTTTTCCAGATTACTGGCATTTGACCCTTACTTAGCGAGTGATTAAAAAGAAGATGAAGAGGCTTTACTAGATATTGATCACAGTTTTTGAGAAACTTAGACGGAATAAGATCCAGACCCACTGAAGATTTTATCTGCATTTTACTTAAAGCCAAAGAGATATCAACACTGTTTATCTCAACCAAGTCAATGAGTCCAGTGCCAGAGTTTGCATTTGCACTTAAGTTAACATTGAAACTAGCCTTATGATAAACAGACTTAAAATGATTTGGAAAGAGATCACAAATATCTTTAGTGTTACTGGATGTTGAGTCTCTGAGAAACATGCTGTCAGGAATACCATTATGCTTCTTTAAGCTAATAACATAATTCCAGAAGTGCTTGATATTTGTACAAGTTTTATTCTCGACGTTAGTCAGATATTCCTGGTGACATGCTCTCAAGAGACGGATACATTTGGCTCTAAACTTCTTGAATTCAATATAGTCTTCCAAGGAGTTAGATTGCAACCATATCTTATGTAATTTCTTTTTATTTGTAATACAACTTATTGTTGCTAGTTTGATCTAATTAGTCGTTTATAGTTAGTACCCCGTCTCACCACTACCCGGTTGTAGCGTCGCGGCTTGTGCCTATCTACCCGACTCGTGGTCAGTCGGTCTCTATACCTATACATAGCACCACGTGCACTTGCTACCGTCCGAAATACAATAAACTATATCAGTATATATATATGTGATCCTTTATTCACTATCCTTCCACTCAGTTCATTCCCATAACCATATATAGCTAAAATTAAAACATCACTTATCAACTTCTTAGAAAACCAAACTGGGTACGTAGTTGGAGTAGCCTTTCTCCGTGGCACATGCATCTCAATGAGATCATACAAATATTTATAAAATTTCTCAGCATTATCAACGATTTGAGAAGAACCTGAAAAGTTGTCCCAGTCTACATTCTTTAGCTTATTTTGAATGGATGTATAATCCGCTTTATCAAAGTCGTAGTAAGAAAAGTGTAGCAAGTGTAGCTAAGAAGACGACGCTGAAGCTAGCAGTCGAAAGGCATGGCCGAACCAGCGCAGCCCTATGCCATGGCCACAGTGGCGTAGCGTGAGTCACCAGCGCCCAGGGGCATTGGTGTATATTGAGCGCCCCATCTGAATTGTTTCTTCGCCGATCTGAGACAGATTTTTATTACCACGGAATATGGAAACGCCTTCAGCGCCCCACGAAAGTTGGCGCCCGGGGCGGCTGCCCCTCGCTGACCCCCCCATCGCTACGCCACTGCATGGCCACAACGATCAGCTGCCAGCTGCGGTTGCTAGTTTCAGCCTCGTGCTAAGAAAAACAAACCTCATGATATTATCGTTTGTAAAATATCACGCAAAGCGTACCGCAATAACTGAACTAACCGCGTGCACAATTCAGCCAACGGCAGAACTTACGTCTCCAATTAGAATCGTCTACCAAGGGTCATCTCTACTGAAAATCTCAGCATGAGATCTGATGTGAGTTCTCATATAAGATGTGATGTCAGCTCAAGCGAGAACTGATGAGCACTTACCTCAGATTGTCGTAACGAAATTGAACAGAGTTTTCATACTAGATCTTATTTGAGTCTCATGTCAGATCTCAAGTCAGATCTCCTGGCAGACTGGAAAAGTTTATAGAACAAAAAATTCTTGTGCGGCAGGACTTGAACTCAAGACCTTCGACTTCATGGGCTCTTACCTTACACTGATCTCTACTAATTACTGGATGGGGGATAACGCGAAATTCCTGTAACCAATTGAACGGCTGTGGTGGCCATTTGCTTTGGGTCTCTGTGCCACCCCACGTGACCTCAGACGCGCGATACCGCTTTGTTTTTCAAAACGAAGCGTGTTTTGCGGCGAGAATAGCTTCTGTCATCCAAGTATCCCTGTTCATAGTTTTCGTCGACTGGGTATCCCCGGTCGTAATTATCGCGTACAAAGTCTTTCCAACCATAGTTTACGTTGTCCAAGTATACGTCATCATGGTTTACATCGTACAGGTATCCATTTTCATAGTTTTCGTCATCCAGGTATCCATTTTCATAGTTTCCGTCGTTCAGATATACGTCAGCATAGTTTACGTCGTCCAGGTATTCCTCTTCATAGTTTTCGTCGACCGGGCATCCCCCGGCGTAATTCTCGCGTACAAAGTCTTCTCCACCATAGTTTACGTCGTCCAGGTATCCCTCTACGTAGTTTCCGTCAACCAGGTATCCATTTTTATAGTTTCCGTCATCCAGGTATGCCTCTTCATACTTTTCGTCCACCGGGAAAGAATTACGCCGGGGGATGCCAGGTCGACGAAAACTATGAAGAGGGATACCTGGACGACGGAAACTATAGAAATGGATACCTGGATGACGGAAACTATGAAAATGGATACCTGGATGACGAAAACTATGTAGAGGGATACCTGGACGACGTAAACTATGGTTACGGATACCTGAACGCCGGAAACGATGAGAATGGATACCTGAATGACAAAAACCATGTAGAGGCATACCTGTACGACGTCAACCATGATCACGTAAACCTGGACGTAATCTGGAACACCCTGTATATATCAAAATCAGTGAAATTCAATCGTCTATAACATTCGCAATTTTCATTGGAAAAAAAAAATGTTCTCACTATTTTGAGTTATTTTTAGTCAAATATTGCATGCAATATGAGCTGAGTTCGGTAAATACAGATCTGACTACTCCGAACGCACCAGCTCTACCCCTTTTCTTCTAATATTCATGGGTAGAAAAGAGACATAAGAGTTCCAAACGAATCGAGCGCATATACCGTTTGAAATTCCCGCTAAAAATTGTCAGGGCGAGACAAACAAAATGGCGACCGTGTGGAAATAAATGCCTTCAAATTGTTTCAAAAAATTCCACAGCAGAGCAGCCTATCCCCCATCCAGTAATTAATAGAGATCAGTGTTACCTTACCACTGCGCCACGACATTATTTATGAAGCAAAGAATTTTCTACGTATATATTGAGTGACTACGACCATTAACTGAAAATGAAACTTAATATATTTGAAAAGGGGCTTAATCAATTGAAGTCAAGTCAATTCAAGCCCCCCGAAAACGATTGATTAAGCCCCTTTTCAAATAATTACCAGTTCGAGTGATAGCTTCACGATGAAGGAAACTTAATATATGGGGAATTTCATACGAAACCGACCAACCGGTAACCCCGACCATGTTTTATTTGGTTGAAAATTTTATATTTTTTTGTACCCACCGAAAGCAGTCTTTCTAAATTTTTTCAGATTTTTGTCTCAACCCGTCCAAACACAATGAATTTTCCAACTTCATAAACTTGGACTATTTTGATTTTATTGAAAAAATTCACCACTTTTCAAGAGACATTTTTACAAGTACTGACCAATTTGTAGCGTGTGATATTCATAACTTCGATTTTTCTTCGATTTTTTACCGCGTGTGAACCAAGAAATCGTGTTTCTTCCTTGAAATAATAACGCAAGTATAGTGATTTGATTATAAATTATTCTTTTTTATTCTATTCAAGTAGTTTGTGTACGTTAACATTTTTTCGTGAGTATGATGACGTTTTCGGTTCGCTTCACCGGGCTGCACTCGGTGTAGCCGAACATTTTATTTGAAAAGAATAGCGCGCCTCTTGTTTTCTGGGTATAGTACAGAGCAGCATAGTAAAATTCGGAGCTTCGGCACTTATCTAAAAATTTCGGAGCTGATCAGGAATGTTCGGCTACACCGAGTGTAGCCCGGTTTATATTGATTCGTTACAGGCGATTTTTGGCGAGCTCTGGTATAGGTACCAAAGTGTACCAGAACAATAGTGCGTGTCACTCAAGCTATATATTGGTACCCTCTGGTACCTATACCAGACCTATACCAGAGGCTCGCCAAAAAACGCCTTATATTGATTCGAGGAGGAAACACGATTCCGTGGGTCACACGCGGTAAAGAATAGACAAAAAAATAGAAGTTATGAATATCACACGCTACAAATTGGTCAGTACTTGTAAAAATGTCTCGTATCAGATCTCATGCCACGACTTTCAGTAGCTCCACAATGCTGACATGAATTATAAGTAATTTAGATTTGATTACCTTGCGAAAATCACGTAGGCACACGTTGCAAGGATGGCTATCACGACGCACACTCAGCCCTAACCAACAAACTTTTGCCGGCTCCACGTGCTCTACGCTGCGCGTACAAAGAATTCCACGGGCCGTTCAAGTCGGCCTGTCACAACACCATAAATTTATTTTCTGAGTCGATACTTTACTAGTTACTATGCAAGTGTTAGCATCTCCTACGTATTTGCAGAACACATATATTTATTGTCGAATCGGCCGAGTTCAGTCTTTTTACTTCCATCGGCGATAACAGCAGCTAGTTTTTAGAATCGCTGGGTAGTCCAGTCAATTTGGAAGTATTTATTAGGTAAAGGTCGAAATAATTCCCCTGGCGTTGAAAAAGGTATCAATCGATTCCAAAAATTCTTCCGAACAATACATGGAAAGATGTCCACACCAAGCTGACCGCTAATTATTTAAATAATAAAAAACTATGAATAATTCGGGCTTCAATGCCAAAATCACGCATGGATTTGATTCTACTTATATAAAAAAAAATTATAAAAATACCCTCTTGTAGGGGCGGAAATTCTCTACAAAATCAAAGCGAGAACTCATGTTCTAGGATTCCTAGTTTTTGCGAAATCAATTGTTAAAGTTTTTTACACGCCAAGTACGCCAAACGATCAGCTGTGTGGCGATCGATGCGCGCGCCGCGCAGTGGGGTCACGGGGGTCCTGGAGTCACGGGGATTTTATAAACATAGTATTTATAAACAAGCTCTAAAATCTTTGATATTATGAATGAAAATTATGTAAATAGAATCATGGTGCTTCGAAATGGTGAACAAAGACATAGATGTAATCGTGTTATCGTTACATCTGTGACTCGACAGTGTTTGAAAATTTTTGTTTCAACGAACAACGCGGTTTCTCAAATGAGATAAGGAAACAAAAACAAATAATATGATAAAATGAGCGAATCAAGCTGCATAGTGTCCGTAATAATGATAGTTATAATATTATATAACAGTGCTTAATAAAATTGTAGATTAATAGTGAATTAATAATTAATAACAATTATTACCAATAATAATAATAATTACACACCACTTATAATTAATATTTATTGAAAATATACAAGAAGAAGAAAAGTAAACTTTTTTAATATAATTATTATGGATATTATCAGGGCTGGGTATTTTGGTTTTCAAATGCATTTCAAATGGAAAACGAAAAATGGTTTTAAAAATGTTTTGAAATGTGAAATGGAAATGATTTCGAAAAAAATGAAAAAAATTTCGAAGACCATTTTCCATTTAAAATGCCATTTTAACACCAAAATACCCAGCCCTGTATATTATGGTATTATCAAGCACGATGGTATTGTGTGCACAAACTAGGTGCCGATTGTGAGGGCGCGTAGTATGTGTGTGGAATGGTGTGCATAGCGTGGTGTGCTGCGTGCCCATGCAGCTGGTGGGTGCAAGCTGCTGCTGGCACTTGCAGTGGGTGGCTGCAAGCTGGTGGAGCCTGCATCTGCCCGTAGCTGCCATAAGATGGGGCAGAGGTGAGGAATGACGGAATCTGCACCTCTGATCCCTGCGATGGCTCAACCGGACAGTGTCTGCAACATGCCGGCTGCGCCACTGCTGCCTCACTTTTTTCTTTTTTCAATTTATCTATCTCCTGCACAATGAAATAATTCAATATAGTATTAATTTGCAGTCAATCTATGACAGTTTTGAAAAATTCTCAGACAGTAAGTAAAATTATGCCAATACATGAATTAAGTTAATGAATTTTTTTTTCTGCTCGTATGTTACAGATAATACTTTATGTCAAAATTTATGTCATGTGCATGTCAAAAATATGTATCAAACGAGTTTCAACCTTCTGCGACGACAGTCTGAGCACAGGGAAGCTCTCACACGCCTTCGCTGCCATATAGACCAGGCGATCTAGCTCTTTAAATTCAAGCAATTCCAGACCGGAAATAAAAAATAAGGGCATGTAAAAAATAAACAGCTGAACAAAAAAATTAAAAAAAAAAAAATACGCGTCTTCCACTGAGTAAAATGTTCTAAACAAATCTGGAATGATTTCGTGATGGTCGGAGTTTAACACTGGTCGAGTTGGCGTCGAATGCCCTATATATATATCCACTACCGCAATGTTGACATCAACGCCATAGTTTTTTTAATTACCTATATAGTTTTTTCAACTAGCTATCATACTTATTGTTGCTTTTAATTTTTACTGTAGATTTTCCATCTCTTTCGAGTATTTCACTCATTTCAGTACCATGTTATGTTCTTCATTACAGACTCTCAGCTAACCAACCTGTTCAATCTCAACACCCGTAACTATTCATGACATAGTCGTCAGACTTGTGTACGTAGTAAAATAAATGGTCTTATGAAAATGAGACAAGTGCGCAACTTTAAGGCGATGAAGATCAATAGTGAGTACAATTGTCAAGCAACACTTGTTACCTACAGTAATAAGTTAGCCAATATCTTAACATATCAACACACTAGCCTGCTCACCCTGAACAATAATCATTCAACAATCAATTAGTGATTCTTGTCAGATGGAGACAACCTCATAAAGTATCCATTATCAATCATTTTATCATGAGGTTGAAGTTCGTAACGTTAATGCAACAAAATATTCGCCAAAAATTCTCATATTCAAGGCTCGAAAGTTTCAAATGGATCAAGAACGGTGCATTATTCCTCAAATTGTGTGAAACATGTTCATCTAGCATATTTTATAATTCTAACAACATTTGAATCAAGAAATATTGCATTTCTCCGACGAATATTCTGTTACGTTAACGTTACGAACTTCAACCTCATATTTTATCTTTGTCAAACCTATAATCTAGCCCAACAAAATGCTTGCGATGCACTTAGCTCACTGACGAGCAAAGATACTTTTACAACCATGATGAAAGTACACTTACTTCTTGTACAGATTTCAAAAGTTTTCGCAGATCCTTGTTCTCATCCTCCTGGCGCTTCATCCGCTTCGCCATCCTCCGAGACGTTCTCGGTCCCTCTTGCGACGGCGCAGCCGGATGAGTTGCCGCGATGACAGGCGGAGGGACGACAACTTTGTCCACCGGTGCCTGGATCTTCGACGGCGTAGCCTGATGAGCTGCCTCGATCACAGGCGGAGCGGCAACGAGTCTCTCCACCGAAACCTGGACTTCCAACGGCGCAACAGGTGGAGCTGCCCCGATCACAGGCGGAGGGATCAACACCGCTTTAGCCATCGTCGAAGGTCCAGGGGCTCTCGTTGCCGAGGATTCGCGTGATGGCCCGGTCGAGGATCTTCCACGACCACCGCGTGATCCTCGACCGCGTGTTGAGCCACACGGAGCTGCAATATGTAAAATAAAATAATAAAAATTTGATCTATATATGGGTGGTTCTCCTGGAACAATCATTTTTCGTGCTGAGAAATTGACCAAACAAAAATCCTTTATTTTCACTGAGAAACCTAAAAATATGACTTTTGCGCCATCATTCGGGAAGTTAATTACTTGCCGACCCGCAGTGCTGGATCTAGCACCCGGTGCTGAATACAGCAATCCAAAAGATGCGCTGGATACAGCTGGATGAGGGATCCAGCAATTGCAATCATTACTTATAATCTATGATGAACTCACAATGATTATTTCCAAGATGAATCAATACTCTTCAAATGACTGACAATCTCCGAAAAGCTCTAAAACACTGTTATATTTTCATAAAGAAAAACTTTTTTCCAACTCCTTGACTTGATTCGATCGATATCTTCATCTCTCCTATTATCACAATGTCGAGGGATCAATTCCAATCCAATACTGTTATATTTTGTTCTATTAGTTCTCTGAAAAACTTTTTCAAAACTCTGAATAACTCTTCTGAGAGAGTCTCAACATTTCAGCGTTTCCTGTCTTTTAAAGTCTTATAAAACATTTAGTCCAGTCGGAATGTACATAAGGTCTATTCTTGAATATGTCCGAGTTAGCAATTTTTTTACAGCTTCATTGTATACCCAGGAACATATCCTGAAAAACTCGGTGTATCCAAGGTCCGGGTTTGGGTGATAAATGATTATTAACAATTGAAAGTGCCTGATTTTGACGCTATCTTTTTATTGATTGAGTTTGGAGAAAAAAGTTTCAGACAAAAGTTGTAGATCTCATTATCCTTTAAAAAATTGGTCCCACAAACAAATCACGTAGTGTTGATGGTTTGGCTGTAAATCGCAACGGAAGACTAAGCACTGCTAAAACTCGGTTTTTTTTTTGTTTATTGCACGCAGGTCAGTGAATTATCAACGCACACTATTGAAACTTATCTTCAATGTAGAACCATCTTTTCCTGAGAGAAGTGCGCTAAGTTTGCCCGGCTATGTCATATAGTTTAGCAACAATGAATTTTCGCTTGAAATTCGCCCGTCCCCTATAGTTTCTAGCTGAATGATCCGACAGAGTGCAACAAAAATCGTAGTGGTACTTTTTACCACCTTCTTTCCGGATCCGGTGCAAAAAAACTTTTTTTTACAAAATATGCCGTTAAAAAAGAAATAACATTTTTGCTTATAAACAAATGGTAATAACTTCGTCAATTTTCAAGTTACCGGGAACATTCTCCGATGATCTGATAGGTCTTGTCGAGACGCTTTTTTTGAAAAAAAAATCATCTCTTAATCTCTATTATAACCGGAGATCCCTGACGGCTTTCAATATACGCAGATACCCCGTATGTTTAGCGTACAAACGCGGTATTGGTATAAGGATCGTCAAAAGACCGTAACAATACGTTCTTTTCGCTACATAAACACGGTATTTTTGAGCCAAAAATGAACAAATTTCAAACGGTAGGTATTCGTAGGTAATACGGTATAAAAACCGTATGTTCAACGGTTACAAAATACTTACACTTGAAAAAAATATTCATTCAATAACATTTTTACAAAAGGATCGCAACGGAATTACTAATGGTCGGCTTCACCAACGACAAATAACTTTTTTTCGTCATTTGACTTTATTCACTGATTTATGAATTGCATTTTTTGAATAAAAAACATAGTTTTATCGGGCTAATTATGTTAAAAAACGTTATTTTTATCAAAAGTGTTGTAACTACGTATACATACGGTATGAACCTTGTTCATTTTCGGCGCAAAACTACCGTATTCAAACCATTGACACGTATTATAACGATAGTAAGAGTGTAACTAGCCGGTATATCCATGGTAGCTGAAAGTATATTGAGCGTATATCGAAAGCCGTCAGGGCTCCGTTTCTAATAGCGATTAGGAGATAATTAAAAAAAAAAGAGCGTCTCGACAAGACCCATCAGATCATCGGAGAATGTTCCCGGTAACTTGGAAATTGACAAAGTTATTACCATTTGTTTATAAGCAAAAATGTTATTTCTGTTTTAACGGCATATTTTGTATAAAAAAAAAAAATTTCACCGGATCCGGAAAGAAGGTGGTAAAAAGTACCACTACGATTTTTGTTGCACTCTGTCGGATCATTCAGCTAGAAACTATAGGGGACGGGCGAATTTCAGGCGAAAATTCATTGTTGCTAAACTATATGACATAGCCGGGCAAGCTTAGCGCGCTTCTCTTAGGAAAAGATGGTTCTACATTGACGATAAGTTTCAATAGTGTGCGTTGATAATTCACTAATTTTTTTTTCTGAAAATTCACAACTTCTTAAAGACGTGACCAAATGAGGTGTTATTTTTTTTCCATCAAGTTTTGTCCCTGTTGGAATCCACGAGATCAGAATAAGTTTTTCCGTCGAGAATTGTACAAAATTTTACTTCAGCAGGTGTGAAAATGGGGGTTTCAATCACGCGAAGCGTGGGTAAAACGTCCAAAATCACACTGAGTGAAGTAAAATTTTGTACAATATATATATGGGGAATTCTCCGTAAAAACGTACGGAAATAATAATTCGAAATTTTGATTCGATCAACATTTTTACCTAATGAGAGGAACTTTCATGATTCATTTCGATTTTTTTCATTAACGTGTTCTTGAGATATGAATTTTTGAATTTTTTTTTTTTTAAATTCATATTTTCATCAACGATTGACCAAATGAGATGTTCTTTTTGTTGAAAAGTTTGATTTTTAACTATACTTCAAGAAAAAAATTACAAGAAACGTGAATATTATCAATTACGGTATGATTTTTTCATTTAAAGCTCAAACTTTACGATTTCGAGAGGTCGGACACTTTTTTTTTTTTTTTTAGCCCTCATAAAAGCGCTTGTTTTTTTCACAAATTATGCCGTTGGATTTATCGTGGGGTCACATCCCATTCTATTATTTTTTTCAATTTTGAATTTCGTTCCGGAGAATAAGGCTTCTGTGTCAAATCAGACAGGAAGATTTCGTTAAATTCTTACTCCTTCTGGAACTCGTTCACTTAATTTCACTATTTTGTAGACTAGGGACTATATTTCACAAAATTTTCGCGAGTTTTTTGCTTGGGATCAATTCGTTAACTCACGAAAATTTTGTAAAAAATAGTCCCTAGTCTACAAAATAGTGAAATTAAGTGAACGAGTTCCAGAGGGAGTAAAAATTTAACGAAATCTTCCTGTCTGATTTGATACAGAAGCCTTATTCTCCGGAACGAAATTCAAACTTGAAAAAAACACTAGAGTGGGATGTGACCCCACGATAAATCCAACGGCATAATTTATGAAAAAAACAAGCGCTTTTATGAGGGCTAAAAAAAAAAAAAAAAAAAACCTGTCCTACCTCTCGAAATCGTAAAGTTTGACGGGGCCGGTTCAAAGTTCCGAATCTTCAAAGCTCCGAACGGTAAAAATTCCGAATTTATTCTAAACGATTTCGAAATTTCCAAAAAGACTAGGGTTCAGAAAATTAAAATTTCGAATGGTCCAAATGCAGATAGCTCAAGGCTCCGACAGTCCAATGTTCCGAAAGTCCAAAATTCCGAAAGATCGAACGTGTTCTTAACGTGTCGATTAAACGACGCGCGACGGCTTGATGTTCAATAGTTTCGAAGTTTTGGCCTTTCGGATATTGAGCTTTCGGAGTCTCGACCTTTCAGAATTTTGAACCTTCGGTGTGCTGCGATTCGGAATTTTTTAAATCGGTTAGATAGACTTTCGGTGAAATACCCTTTCTGAAAACTGTGAGCTCGTTGCATTAAAATTCGGAAATTTGACCGTTCGGAGCTTTGAAGATTCGGAACTTTGAACCGGCCCCTTAAAAACCAAACTTTTCAAAAAAAAAACATCTCATTTGGTCAATCTTTGAAGAAGTTATGAATTTAAAAAAAAAATTCCAAAATTCATATTTCAAGAACACGTGAATGAAAAAAATCGAAATAAATCATGAAAGCTCCTCTCATTAGGTGTAATCACCCATAAAAATGTTGATGGAATCAAAATTTCGAATTATTATTTCCGTACGTTTTTACGGAGAATTCCCCATATATGACTGAGCGGGGCAAAGAGGGCAGCGGGGCAAAGCGAGCACCTCGGCCAAATTTTCTAAATTAAATTCACAAAAAAAAAAATCTTCGGAAAACAACTTTTATTAAAAAAAAAAATCCCAGAATTTTTTGTAGTTTTGGCCGAGGTGCTCACAATGCCCCGCTGCCCTTTTTGCCCCGCTCGGCAATATATAGAATTTGAATGTGGTCGTCCTTTCCCGCTTTGTGAGCCCATCACTGACAAAATTAGTTTAAGGCCCGGGCACGATCAAACGCGAACGCAAACGCGAACGTGGACGTAGGAGCAGCGCAGCGGCGCTCCTGATTGGTGGTTGACACGACTTGTCCTACTTTAGACCAATGAAATTTTGTTGTCCAATAAAGTTGCCCATGATGTTGGACAAATACCTAGGGATACTACGCTAATGCAAATTTAGAACCGTTTCTAAAATGGCGTGCTCTTGTATCCCTAGGTATTTGTCCAAGATTAAGTGCAACTTTATTGGACAATGAAATTTCATTGGTCTAAAGTTGGACAATCATGTCAACCACCAATCAGGAGCGCCGCTGCGCTGCTCCTACGTCTACGTTCGCGTTTTCGTTCGCGTTTGATCGTGCCCGGGCCTTTAATAATCATAATAGTAACAGAGAGCGTGTGGAGGGGGCTATGCCAGCAGCGAATTTAAACCTAGCAGAAAGCATTTGAAGGAGGAACGGGAGATTTTTTTTTTTTTGGTTCTTGCCTCGAACTTTGGGTCAAGAGGTTATAACCATTTAATAAAAGTTCATATTTATCAGTTAAACTATGCATACTGAATAGTTTTTAAGAAAGTACGTATACATCGTAGTTTGACTAAATACTACGAATGTAAAGTATAACTTTCAACGTTGTTAATTAATAAATAGTAATTCATCACTAATCGTTGTCGTTGGTTGTCGTAAACGATTCTCGTCGACAGTCTCTCGTGCTTTGCGGCCATTTTAATATTTTTTTTTTTTTACCATTGGCTTATCATCTTTTTAAGATCTGTAGCCTACCATTTTAATATTGGAGGGAGTAATTTTCTGCACCTGGCGCTCTCACTGAACTCCATAATATACTGGAACGCGCACTGTGGGAGTCGGGGCCGGTCAGAAGACAGCTTTGGCTCTTTCGACTAATGAGTGTGCCCGGCCCTGACCTACGGTATCGTTGCATGGGGAGGAGCGTATGACAATGCACTAGCTAATATATTGAGAGTACAAATAAGGCTGCTTAAGATAATAAGGAGGAAGCAATCAAATATAAAAATGCTCTTATCGATAAAAGAATCCTACGTACTTGAGACTATTCTACAAAACTATACAACTCTAGCTACTGAATTTATAGAATCAGAAAAAAAAAATTAATATTATTAAAATTATTATTATTATTATTATTAATAAAAATTTACAAAATTTGTAAGACAAACTTACTAGACTAAATTTAAGAAAGTACAGTAATGTTCATTAATGGGTTCGCGGTGCAGGCTAACTTTTTTTTCTGACTTTTTCGGAAACGAGACTCCATTCTAGTCAGTGCCGGATTTAAGGCGGGGCAACCGGGGCTCAAGCCCCGAGGCCCCCACATCACCGGGGCCCCCACAGACTCCGAGATAATTTGTTTTTTCTTATGAATACAAAAATTTATAGGGACGGATTTGAAAATGATAATATTTCTATTTCTTCTTTACATCTTTAATCCTCATTGATTGATCGCAGTACATACCACGAATTTCTCTAACGACGGCACGATCGGTGCGCCTATGGGCAGGCAATTGAAGATACACCACATGTTATAAGGAACTAGATTCTACAGAAATCATAAATAATTTTGCCTCTAGAAAAGCACGTAAAATTCCTCTATAGTTCTTTTTAAGGGGACCAGTACAGCGACTTTTCGAGAAATTATCATAATCCGAAATCAATTTATTTCATAACCAAAGTTCATTTCACATCAGAATATTTTTCTTTTCCCAAATCATGTGTCGTAAGGTTTTCAGAGCACCGTTAGACCGATTCAGGTCATCTTGGATTCATTTTCTTCAGAAAACAAATCCTCATCATGTAAATGTAGGAATTTTGAAAATTTTTCGTTTTGGCCAAGTTATTTAATAAATGAGTGATAACAATTTTTCAAAATTTGGTAAATTGATCATAACTTATGGCATCATTTTTTATTTTAAAATCCCTACATTCACAAGATGAGGAATGATTCACCGGAGAAAATGAGACGTCAAGAGATTGAATTGGACCAACGGTGTGCCAAAATCCTTACGACACATGATTTGGAAAAAGAAAAATATTTTGATGTGAAATGAACTCTGGTTATGAAATAAATTCATTTTGGACTATGATAATTTCTCGAAAAGTCGCTGTACTGGTCCCCTTAAAGGATTCTCCTTCGATTGCTTTTAGGGGCCTCCACTTTCTTGTTGCCCCGGGGCCCCCACCTCTGTAAATCCGGCCCTGATTCTAGTCGTATTTCATGTGCCCATCGCCGAAATTAGATTAATAATAATTATGACCTTTTTTTTTTTTAGAGGAAGGTCCCAATCAATCAAGTCGAGTCAAGTAATGTATGTCAAATTTGCCTGACGTTTCGGCAGTCATGTTCTGCCCTCATCAGAGGCTGTTTATTGAAAAAAATTAAAGATTGTTACAAAAAAATTCACTACAAAAACACTGATAAGTAAATCTTACATTATGTACAGTTAAGGTTGTGATGAATGTCAATATAGTAAGGAAGAAGAAACTTATAACTTCCTTACTATATTGAAACTTATAACTTCCTTACTATATTGACATTCATCACAACCTTAACTGTACATAATGTAAGATTTACTTATCAGTGTTTTTGTAGTGAATTTTTTTGTAACAATTTTTAATTTTTTTCAATAAACAACCTCTGATGAGGGCAGAACATGACTGCCGAAACGTCAGGCAAATTTGACATACATTACTTGACTCGACTTGATTGATTGGGACCTTCCTCTAAAACTAATAAGTTCGAGTGATACCTTCATTATGATTAATAATTATGACCCTTTAGATAGAATAATATAATATCATTTTATTCGATTGTATCCAGAGCAAGTCAGAAGAAAACAATCAGCCACTGCGAACCCATTAATGAACATTACTGTAAAGTAATAGGCAGACACGTAATATACATACTATTCTTAGACATAATGCCTTCTATTTTCTATTGTTTAAGCCGCCTATTTTTCCTCTTTTTGAACGTAATTTTGCCCCTTTCACTCTATTTTGAAGAGAAAGGGGAGTGTAAAGCCTGTAATATATTTATATAAAATGGAATGCCTTGAAACAGAATAGTAATAAGAAACAAAAAAAAAAATTGTTATCTTTATTGAGGGGGTGTGTCAGAATATGCAATCAAGATATAATATATATATTAGGGTGGTCCTTATTTGGGGCTCGGACGAATTTTTAAACAAACGCCCCCCAAATTGACTCCAAATAATTCAAAAACAATACCCTAATTTTTTCAGATCTTTATCTAAACTCTAACCCCACCCGAAATGAGGGTGGATCTCCCCATTTGAAATGCATGTGTTTTGGCTATATTCTCTATATCCTATATTCTCTATCTTCTCTATATTCTATATTCTATATTTTATTCTGAAAGTAAAATTGTTTAAAAAAATCTGTAACTGCGAGATTTTAGTGTTCATTGGTGCTACTATTTGAGAAAAAATTCACAATATCATACAGGTCAATCTAGACGAATTGCCCGCCCTTTAATTGAGAAAAAAAGGCAGATTAAAGAGTGTGCAGTTCGTCTAGATTGACCCGTATGATATTGTGATTTTTTTTCAAATAGTAGCACCAATGAATACTGAAATCTCGCAGTTACAGATTTTTAAGGAGAAATTTACTTTCAGAATAAAATATGTCCTGAGAATATAGCCAAAACACGTGTATTTCAAATGGGGAAATCCACCCTCATTTCGGGTGGGGTTAGAGCTTAGATAAAAATCTGAAAAAATTAGGATATTGTTTTTGAATTATTTGCAGTCGATTTGGGGGGCGTCTGTTTGAAAATTCGTCCGAGCTCCAAATAAGGACCACCCTAATATAGATTATATATACATAGTGTTATAAAGGGTGAAAACCAGTATATTTAACGCATACGGTCTAGTAGTTTCAAAACATACGAATTGTATCTACACTCACAAATGACATACTTATTTAACAAATGATATCAGTTGCTGCGTCAACACGTTCAATTTTATAAACAGTCTTGCTCTAGACCTGAAACCGAGTACATATATTTTTTCGATTAAAGCCATTTTTCCCTTCATCAATTTATTTGTGTCTTGAATCGCCTTATTTTACTCAGGGACTCGCGTATACTGATTTCCCTTTTACGTTAATACGTAATTTATAACAATATATTAGGGTGTGCCAACAAAAAAAATGTTGTCCTCGTTTCCCATATCAAAAATAAGTGCTTTCATGTATTATAGGAAGCGTCATCGAAGGGTGGCTCTGACAAAAAATGTTCAAAGGTGTTTCAGTCTACCAGAAATCATACTGATGAGGCACCTGCTAAACTCAATTGACCGGAACCCCCTTTCGCAAGGTGAAATTTCACTGACAAAATTAGTCTAACAGGTAGCAACACTGTGTTCGTGCTTCCGCCTTCTTCTTACCCAGACATCACCCAGTAAACATGTGTAAGTCGTTATGTGAAAGTTGAAGTATTAAAATAAACCATTATAATTCCGACTAGAAACTGGAAGTGTCTGGTTATTGTACCTTTTCCTTTTCCCTAGTCTTAAAAATAGCGAAATTGAGTGAACGAGTTCCAGAGGGAGTCAAAATTTGAAGAAATTATCGTGTCCGATTTGATACATAAGCCTTATTCTGCAGAACGAAATTTCAATTTGACAGAAAGAATATAATTAGATGTGAGCCCACGATAAATCCGACGGCATAATTTATATAAAAAGCAATGCCGTTTTTATGAGAATTTTTTCAAACAAAAAAAAGTGTCCAACCCCTCTAAATCGTGAAGTTTGAGCTTATGGAAACATCATAGAACGATTGATAATAATCACATTCTTTTTTTTTCTTTCTCAAAGTATAGACAACACTTGTAAAACACAAAACATCTCATTTGGTCAATTTTTCAAATAGTTGTGAATTTTCGTTAAAAAATTCGGTAACGTTATTTACACGGTTCCGTGACTCCAATTTTATATACTAATCGCCCACTTAAGGGACATTCCACACACACCAACAAATGTTAATCAGCGTCCGGTGGTAGTCACAAAGGTGTAATTAGGCTCCCAAATTATAAATAAATATAATATAATAATATAATATCATAATATATTATAATATATTATAATTATAAATCACTATCGGGTATTTCCCATGTCT